>OY856412.1:2400000-3822500 GCA_963693085.1 Alisma plantago-aquatica | reverse complement strand
CACCCCATAATGGGTTGTAAGATTCAAGGGGTGCATAATAGAGAAGACCACTTTTTAATTTCATTCATATAGAATGTCGAAGGCACCTACCAGGGAGACCAAGTTCATACAAAAAAAGTCCAAGTCTAGCAAGTTGGCAGACCCCTTCGTTAACTACTTCAGACAAAAGCTTTAGTAAGTGACCTAAATCACACATCCAAAAAGGAGCTGATCTTGAGTAGTTAGACTCTTAAATTTATAACCTGACACTCAGGCCCCCAAAACTATTATAAGAGGTCCAATGTTGTAATTCAGGGTCAATCTATAGGGACAACAAGTGGTAAGTGCTAAGAACGTAGAATCTTGGCTCAGTAACACCAACCAAAGAGTAGGATATAGGTTGGTGTTCCTTAGGGGACGATATTACTCCAACCAATCAAACAAAAAAAATAAAAGAAAGTAAGAAGTAAAAAAAGAGAACAAAAAGAAACAAAGAGTGATATAATAAGTATGGATGAGAACTTGGATTGGGTTTCACCAACTAAGATCTCTCACCGACATGCACTACTCACACCCATTATATACCCTTAGTAAGATTACAAGAAATCATCATATATGTCCATTCCCTCCTCTCTCAAGCTCTGGATATATGTATATTATAAGCTTGTCTCTCTCTTGAAATGGTAAACAAGAAATCACAAAAATAACCATATGGCCATTAGCTTTAGAAATCCAACATTTGCATGAACTTATGCAACTCCATAAAACTCATATTAGGTTAGTACTACTCTGTCGAGGAACTAACAATCAAACATAACAAGATGTCTGCTAAGCATGCATGTAGAGAAATAAGAACAAGCGTATGGAGATAATCATTGCTAAGAGTATATATATTCTACATGGTTGCAAGTATTTACATGTTGAGAGAGCCATAGTGGCTACTCCCAACCCAAGAAAGGTTTTTAGTCACTCATCTTCATGAGAAGCATTACAAATTTACAAGTATAATGAGACATGGAGAGAGGATGCCCAAATGAATGAATTAGATGAAAGGGGGTGAACAAATCTACAAAAGAAGAAGGGAGATACACCAATTGTGACCACAAATGACCAAGAGTGATGCACATCTTCTTCATATATACATCTGGAGCAGGCTTGGAGGGATGTCTAGTCCCTCTTTTGAAGAATAATTAGATGAGGTTGGTGATGGCATAGATCCTCTCTCTCCTTCAGACTTTTGTATTTAGAATTCAAGGATTGATAAATTGACCGATGGACAGAGGCTCTGTAGTGCGTCAACACTTTGTCATTTCCCACCTCACAAGCCTCTTCTCATGGATGAAGTGGGGGCCTATTTATAGCCATAGTTTTTGAGGAAACTGATTTAAATATCAATAGTCACTGACACTGTTGTGAGTTAGTCAGTAGACGGGATGCATTGGTCATAGAATGTTATGAGTTCAACGATTTTTGAGATTCATCAATCATTGATATTGATCGCCTTCAACAATCACTGATCATAGAGGCCAGTGATTGATGATGAAGGTTCCTGAGATGCTGGTGACTGTTGAATCTTACATGATCATCGATTGCCGAGACTATTAGGTTTGGTGGTCACTGGGATTCCTATTTTGGGGATCACTGATGCGATCAGGTCATCAGTCACTGAGGAATGGGAGTGTCAGCCACCACTCCATTCTGGGATTTCAGTGATCACTGAGGTAATAAGTGTGGCGACCACTGAGGTATGGTATTATTAGCGGTCACTAGGATTCAAGTTCACTTCAGTGGCATTATGCGCAAATGAAATACAAAGAGATGGAATTAGGTAGTGATATCAAATTTTCCAAAACAACTAGATTTATCTATACTAAACTTTGTTAAATGATAGTATGATGGTAAAACATGCGCTCTAATATCCAACAAATTGGATTTTATCAACCCCACCAATCTTAGAGTCTATCATGTCCTCGGCTTAATTAGTAGAATTAAAACACGGAACAACTTCAGAGGGTTGTATTTGATTATTGTCTTTAGTGAGTGTGAAGAATGTCATTACATCATCCTAAAATCAATACATATGTATCATGAGTAGGTTTTGTCAATCCCAAGACTTCCTCTCTTAGATTTTGAGTTGTGACACACGTTTTGCCTACAATGACCTTCTTTTATAGAAGGATTTCTCTATCATGATACATTGATGATTGTTTTCTAGACGATACTTGCTCAAGGTTCTAGCTGAGGTAGATTTCACACCCAACTTTTATATTTTTGGATCCCAGTTATTGTTATGGGGTAGGATAAGGAGGTAGTGTTTCCTACCTTTCTCAAGTTCCTTCAACCAAGTCTATTGTTGTAATGATAGTATTACCTGATTGGGTCCTAATGTAATGTAGGGAGTTGGTGTGAGGTTCCCCTCAAAAGGCAAGTGGGTAAGTTTGGATCTGGGTGTGTTCCCCTCAACATATTTTGAATTTGGTATAATTCTTAGGATTTTATCCTTCTCGACTTTTATTCTTTCTCACAGGCTTGGGGATTATAGGATTACAAGGAAGTTTTGGGCTCCCAAGCCTCTTTTGACCCAAAGTGGGATTTTTGTACTAGAAGGGGTTGTTGTTTCCTCCTTTCTAGGATTATGTGCTTTCCTACCTGTACTTTAAAATAGGGTGATCAATCATGAGCATATTAGACTGAGTCCTGCTTACTTTGAGGATTCATCTTGGGAGGATAAGCATCTTTGTGCATTTTACATTATCTTGAGGTAAGGTTGACGTTAAGACATTATCACATTGGAATTTTTAAGCGAATTAGATAGCCTAAATCAGTCATTCTTGAAATTATTATGCTAAGAGTTAGCCTAAAGACAAGTAAGTCTAAGAATGAGAGTTATGACTAAATCCAGAATAATTGGATCCAAAATTTGTCTGTTGCATTTGATTCTAACAATACTTGTACTTTATTTTCAAAAATATTTTAAAATTTTTCAAAAATTTCCCATTTGGGAACATGTGCAAAATTAAAATAAATCAAACTTTCAAAATATAGGAAATAAAAAAGGAAAGCTTAAAACAAACTTGAATGAGTTAATGGAGGTACGAGAGTAATACCTCCCATGTCTGATTATATTCCCCCCAAACTTATCATACACTCTGTCTCGACGTGTCAAATATGGAAGTTGGAAATAAATAGATGGGATTTATCCTTCATGATGTAGTGGCCCAGCTAGAGCATAATAGCACGTTGGCATAGAGTCCTCAGAGCACAGTTACCTCACCTGCTGTTGACATTCGAACTTTACTTCGTCTACCAAGGTTGACATCCAATAAAGGTAGTGGAAACTATAGTTGTTAGATTGCTAAATCTACTTGGGTCTTCTATGCCACAATTGTGGTTTCTTGAAGTCTTTGTTGGGAGTTAGCTCATACCCCCTACCATGGTCTCTTATCATTGCGATTATCGCTTTTTCACAAGTTTGGGCTTTCTCTTCCATGACACTTATTAGTGTCATAGTGTTTGTATACTTTTTCAATGAGAATGCCACATCAGAGTTGTTGTACAGGACTTTTATCTTTACCTCAATGTTGATCACCAAGAGAGTCCAAAGATTTTCATACATTATAGGCAGGAAGATGAACTCTGGAAGCTAACTTTGTTGTCATTTTAACAATAACTCCTTTTAACCAGAGTCTTTATTTTTGATGATGTCCTTTACTAACACGTAATAAGACATGTGTGCATAGGGCATACCATCTCCAAGAAGGGACTGGTACGTTGTCATTGCACTCACGGTCATATATCCATTAGGTCACAATGTTTCATAGAGGTCATCCTTTAGGACGTAGATGCCATTCCTTTCAAATATGACTCTAGGAGTTTCTCTTGCCATCCATGCTCAAGGAGCTTATCCTTGTCCTGGTGTTGTTCCTTTGTCTTCCATCCCACCATCCATGTCATTATGCATGCTGGTCCAGAAGGGTCTAACCAGAGAGTCATAATTTGTTCACGCCACGACTTTTTATCACGGAGTGACACCCTCTTATGGAGTGTATGAGGTACTGCGTCTGGAGGCATTGCTGAGTCATTGAAGAAATGACAATCATAGACAATGTCCATTTTATACATACCTCAATGCCCGTGTAAATCTTCTAGGAAGATTTCCTTGAAAGTTATGCCTTTATTTACTTCTTCCATGGGTCAGAGTACGATGAATCAGAGTCCCTTGACCCTTGTTCTACTTGTAGAACTATGGTATTGATCATAAAGTTTTTCTAGTAGGAAAGGTGAAAGGGTTGTGCCTTCTAGATGTCTCATTGGAGACGTATTGGTACCTTTAGAATGTCAAATGCCTCTTTTCTTTTGGGACACTAGAGACGTGTTGGTCAACTCGACACTACAATAGTTGTAAATTGTCAGGTGTCGATTAAAGATCTACTACCATCAAAGCCCAATGTTTAACTGTTCTGATAGGAAAGGTGACTAATCAGTTTTCTTCTCTTGTAATGACATTTTGCAGCCCCTGCCCAGTTTTTGAATCAAAATTGTCTTCGTATAGTCTCCTTGCTAAAGTGGTTGTACCGTTGAAGACAGGTTGTATCATGTCACCATGAAGGAACTCTAGCACCGTTACACAGAGTACCTTGAAGGCTTTTTTTGACTCGTTCTCTTTTTAGAAAAATTCCTCTAAGTTCTCTGTAGTAAGTATCCTCCCATGTTTATTGTATAAAACATATGTTCTGAGTAGACTGTCATCTAAGATGTCCTCCAGAACATGAGCATCTCTACATGTAAATGTGGGACACTAATGGCATATCCATTCCCGTCAACTTAAAAGGGATCAGTGGTGGCATTAGTCCTCGTTCTTCCTATTCTAGGGGTGGAGGTTCCCTAGGTGGTGCACCCATAAATAAGGACACATGCCTACCTTCATCCTTATTGAGCGTTCCGTCCATGACTATTATTTCTTGTACTGTCAGGTCTGCTCCATGTATTGCCTCATTTGAGTCTGACCCTTCGCTCCTAGGGTTCCATGTGTTCGTTTTGTCTACATGGTTTCTTCATTATCTTTAGTGGGTGTTGTTGTCTTTGTTTCCATCATAGGTTCTGGTTCATCTGTCACTTGGATTTCAGGTGACGGTGGTATTGTAGTGTTAACTACAACATCTTCAGGTGTTCTTTCAAGCATTGAGGCCCCTAATTCAGTGAGTGTGGCCTCCATCTTTCCATCATATAAGGCATCATTATGTTCATTGTTCTCTGGGAACTATAGGTATACATCTATAATATCCATGCACATTTTCATCTCATCAAGGTATCGCATAGGTGTTGCTTCATCACAGGTCATGGACTTCTTAGTGCTATCACCCCTATGCTTGGGTGGGACTTTTGTGGGTCAATCTTCTAGAGTAGGGTTGTCATGTATGGGTGAAGAGATTAGATCAAACTCTTGCTTGACATGGTGGCTTGTTTCTTGTAGCACGAGTATGATTTGTGCCTCTTCCACTTCTTGTAGAATTGTGTTGGATGGGCTCGAAGATTCTCACGATGGAAAAGGGCTTGCTATATTATTTGATCTTTCTTTAGCTCACCGCTCATCCATGTATCTTAATTCTTCCTCCATATTGCATAGTCATTCCTCGTGCTCCTTGTGCATGATTTCTCTATCCCTCCTCATTGCGAACCTTTTCCTTTTGAGTTCTGCCATTTCTTCCACCATGGCTTGGAATGCGAGTACATCCTGCATAAATTGGGGGAGGGATGTGGTCCTCTCATCTTGTTGTTGTACTTGTGTGGTCAGTTCTTGAAGGGTAGAGGAAATAAAAATGAAATTGGAGCAACAATTTTGCACTTTCTCACACATGGTGTCAAATTGACACCCTAATTATTCCCTGAGACTTTTTCATTTGCCATTGCTTATGTGAGGTTTTTGTCATTGCTATGTTGCCTCAATCGTTAGTGGTGGTGTTTCCACGTTCACTTGATGTTGGTGTGGATCTGGTTCTTCTGATCCCCTCAACTATTCTGCACCTGCTGTATCTATAAACAATGGTGCCTTCACTTGTTCTTCTGGTATTGCTTCCTTGTCTTAGGCATCTTTAGAGATTGTTAGTTGTTTATCCATCCTTGTAGCAGATACTTTTGGCAATACTATGTTTATTTTTTAACATGGTTGTGTAGTGAAGGCGTCAACCCCTTCTTCAATGTGGACATGAGCAACTTGTTCAGCTGGTATTGGATGATCTATCCTTCTGGAGTTGTAGTTTCAACCCTGATCGTGGTTTCTTTTTTACTACCTTGCAACGTTTCACCAATTGTTTCTCTCTCCATGTTGGTTTCTAAGTTTTCTCTAGTCCTTCTATTGATTCCCTTACTGATCTAGATGGTTCATCTCTGGGTCTTATAATGGCACTTGATAGCATTTTTTCGATGTCGTTGTTGGAGACCCTCAACTTATGAGCATTGTAGTGGCTCATTTTTGGTAGGGGAAGTAGAATATTTGATTTGGATTTCTTACAAAAGCACTTCTATCCCTTTTGTGCAATAATTCCAAATGTTATGAGGTACTTGATATTGATGATGATGTTTTGTTGGGTTACTTAATGTTGTTTTACTTCTGTTAGGCCAATGAAGTAAAGTGCTATAAGTGTGATTTGGCCTCCCATACAGAATTCTATTATTCCATCTGGGCCGCCCACTATGGATAATTTATCGATTAGCAGTATGCCAATATTTATTGGTCTTTCTCAAGAATTGACTAGATTAGGAAGAGGTCCCATATGGAGATATTTCCAGTTTTAGACCTTGAAGATACATTGTTGGCAGCAATCTTTTGGATCACCCTTATGAAGCAAGAGGGCATTTGAGGTGCTTTGGAGGTTCTTGGTGTATGTTTTGACTTTCTTGTCAGCCTCTCCCAGATCTTGTAGCTTCTAAATCTAGTTTGCTATTTATCATACCTTGCCTCCATGTAGGCCTTAGCTTGATCCCCCGTCTTAGTAAATATCCCATTCAATACATTCTCCATTATAAAGTAGTCCTTCCCTCTCATTCCTACTTGGAGTTTGAAATCCCCTCCCGCCTCATCTTTCTCTTTGTGTTTGAGGGGAACCTTTGTCAGGGATGACATAAATTTCATGGTAAGGTCTATGTAGGAGCGTTGGACCTCTACGCATATGATATGGAGGTTTGCCCCCTTCATGAACTCCATAACTTGTTCGTGAAATCCCAACCCATGGAATTCTTGTCTGTCCATGTATCTTGTCATTTTAAATGTTTTTGTTCTCATGAAAATCTTGTACTTTTCTTCGCGATCCTGATCTTGAGGTTGGAACACTAATTTCAGTCCTTTGCATTCGTTGTTATTTGATGCATGTTTCTCACTAGTGAATGTATCTGTTGGTGTATTTGATGATGTTTCCCCACAAATAACTACTATCTTCTTCTTCTTACATATCCCGACATACATGGCCAATCTTGATGCCTTCCGCTTCCCTTTTTTTACTTCAATGTTTGAAGGTACGTATTCAGATGTTTTGATTACTTAGATTCACTCGTCTCTTCTTCAAACTCAGGGGACTCATTTCCCAGTAAAATTTCATACTGATCTTTCTGCAATTATAGTCATATTCTTACAGTGAGGCATATATGTATTCTCCTCTAACATTTTATCGATCAATGATATTGTCTCAAGCATGTCTATCTAGTGAACTAGAGGTCTTTGTTGACATTCTGTTGACTAAGAAAATTTGTTTTATCAACAACGAACTGTCAATCGCGTTTGACCGACTAAAACAAGGTTGAGTCAGTAATTGGTACTGAATTGAGTAAGGGAGGAGGGAGGTAAGGTAATATAAGAAAATCAAGGGTGAGTCATTAACTGGTGAATTGAGTACGGGAGGAGGGAGGTAAGGTAATATAAGAAAATCTCAACAATTCTCAGTGGTCTCTGAGAAATTGGGACTAGAGGACGCTGAAAACATTATTCAGCAATTGTCTAGAAATTAGAGAAAGGGTGATCGACGAAAATCTGAGAGGTTTCAATAGTCACTGAAAAATTTGAGAAAATGTGATTGTGAAAAAAAGACTGAGTTATGTGGTCATTGAGAATTCATAACAAAGAAATCAAACTCGACGGTTGATGAAGTGTTTGAAAATCAGGCGGTAACTGAAGAATTTGTCCAGCGGTCAATGACAAGATGAAATCTCGACGATCTCTGAAAACTAGAAGACCATTGGAATTCTTTAGGTACTAATGCGTCAGAGAGTGTCGATCATGGTAAGATCACAATTCGGCATTCGCCTTTTGGGTGGTGACGACGACGAGATTAGAAACCCTAAATGTTGACTATCACCAAAATCTGCATGTAAGAGAAGGGAAAAGGACAAGCCAAGACGTTCTACTCTCTAAAGGAAAAATACCTTGAACCAATGATGGAGGATTAAGTTGATAAGGATTTAGGATTACTGTACAATGACAATTCAGTCATCGGTGGAATGCAATAGCTCTAAGGTCTGGCATCAGATGGATTAAGCAGTATAAAGTTTGAAGGTTGGTTACAAAAGAGAGGGATTTGTCAACGTCGAGTTACTATCTTGCCTCCTCGTCATCATTCAGGGTACACTCCGATCATATTCAAAATCCTCTAGAGTTCCATAGCAATTTGAAGTCAAAGTGAATGACTTGAGATGGACCTGAGGGTTTATATACCCTTTAGTCTAGGCGATCACTAAAAATTCAGGCAAGCGGTAGTTCAAAAGTTGGTTGCTAAGAAGTTGAACATCGTTCATTAAGGTTTTGGACCATTGGTTGCTAAAATTCAAAAACCTTGATATGGTTACCAAAAATTTGTATCAATGGATGTTGAGAATCTTTCGTAAGGGAACACTGAGAAATTAATCTCGGCGATCGTTGCAAATGCAATTTTCAGTGATCGATGATCATTGGCTTGAATTGACCCCCCTAAAATCAAGGCATACTCATGAATCACATTTTTAACTTTATTATGTATACACTAGAGATTAAGAAACAAAGTAAATTTCTCAAATCTTGTGATTGAGGTTAGAGATTAAGAACACTCAAAATATTAAGGGTGTAAGAAAATCTTCAATCTTATTCGATGTACACTAGAAATTGCAAATCAGAATAAAATTTATGAAAACTAATGATGAAACTTTTGATTAAGAAATTATGAAGAGAATAATAACTGAAAAGGCAAACTAGAGAAGAAAGTTAAATAATACTTGGGCTTCCTCCCAAAAATTGCTAGTTTGTAGTCTTTAGCTTGACTTTCTTTGGTTTTGTTCTTTCAAGCATCTTTTGGAAGTTTTGATGAGGGCTATTCAAACTTGAGTTCTGATCTTCTCACAAATTATTTGCCTTCATATTACTGTATATCCTCCTTCTCCAATTAACTTGAATGTCCCAGTCTTTTCTCTACAAATTTCCATCATCCGCAATGGATATATCTTGGATATGGTGAAAGGATCAGACCATACTGACTTTAGTTTCTTGGGAAGAGTCTAACTCTTGAGTTAAAAAGGAAGACCTTATCTCCTGCAGATACATACTTTATTTTTAGGTGTTCATCATGTTACACCTTAGTCCTCTTCATGTAGATCATTGCATTTTCATAGGCATGGAGTAAAATCTCCTCTAGTTCTTGTAGCTGCATAAAACCTTCTATTTCCTCCTACTTCTGGGTCTATGTTTAAGAACTTGATCACCCAAAATGCCTTGTGCTCCAGTTCAACAGGTAAGTGATACACTTTTATATATATTAGTCTGTATGGAGTGGTTCCTATTAGGGTCTTATAAGCAATGCAATACTCCCATATGGCATCATCTAGCTTCATGGATCAATCCTTTTTAGTCCTCCCACCCGTCTTCACAAGAATTTGCTTGATCTACCTATTGGACACCTCCGCTTGACCAGAAGTCTGTGGGTGATAGGGAGTGGCAACCTTGTGTGAATCCATACTTCTTGAGAAGTGTTGCAGACTGTCCTTTAGTGAAATGAGATTCCCCATCACTGGTGATGGTTCTTGGGACCCCAAACCATGGGAAGATATTTTTCAGACATCTTGATTACAGGATTCACATCACATGAAGGGATAGCCATCGCGTCTACCCATTTCGATAAGTAGTCTACAACCACTAGAATATATTTGTAACCTCGAGAAGATGGGAGTGACCCCATATAATCTATCCCCCAAACGTCAAAAATTTCCACATCTACCCAATCTGACATCATCATCTCATTTCTTCTTGAAATATTTCTAGTGATTTAGCATTCCTTATAGGTTTTTACAAATGCCTGAACATCCTTGAATAGAGATGGCTAATAAAAACTAGATTCTGAATTTTGGAGGTGGTCCTATATCCGCCTAAGTGTCCTCCATAAGGTGAGAAGTGACACTCCTAGAGAATTTGATGCACTTCCTTTTCTAGTATGCAATGACGATATAGATTCTCGACACATCTTTTGAATAGAAGGGTTTCATACCAGTAATAATTCTTCAAATATGAAAATAAATTTTTCTTTTCATTATAAGTGACCTCAGGAAGCAGTTGTCGACAAACCAAGTAGTTACATATATCAACAAATCAAAGTACTTTTGGCTCAATATCCATGACCATCATTAAAGATTTTTCATGATAGTTGTCATTAACAAACAAGTGGTTGTCATAGTTCACCATGATTCTTGATAAATTGTCAGCTACTGCATGCTCATTTCCCTTCTTCTCTATTATTTCTTGGCCTATCTCTTGAAGTAACAAGGCCCATTGCAAAAGCCTATGTTTCATGTCCTTGTTTTGCAACAAATATTAATTGCACCGCGATATGTGTACAGCTTCACTTTTGACCCTACAAGGTAGGATATAAACTTGACAAAGGCAAACACTATGATATAAACTTGTCAAAGGCAAACACTATCACTAGCATCTCCTTTTTTGTGGTTGTATAGTTCACTTGTGCCTCGTCTAGAGTCATGCTAGCATAAGAGATCATGTGATGATTTTTGTCTCTCTTCTATCCCAACACAACCCCAACCATGAAGTCACTAGCATCACACATTATTTTGATTGGCAACCCCAATCCAGGGCTTGAAGCATAGGTGATGTGGTGAGGGCATTCAGTGAAGCTTCAAAAGCCTTGAGACAATCATTTGAGAACTCAGAAACTGCATCCTTCATGAGCATTCAGATAGGGGTTTTGCTATCTGTGAAAAGTCTTTTTAAACCTCCTATAGTATACTGCATGTCTGAGAAAACTCCTCACTCATATCACTGATTTAGGTGTGGGAGTTTAGATATGGATTCTACCTTACTCAGATCCACCTCTATTCCCTTCTTGGAAACTTTGTGCCCGAACACTATTCCTTCATGGACCATGAAATGACATTTCTCCCAATTTAGGACTAACTTATTCTTTTTACACCCCTCTAGTACATTGGACAAGTTCATCAGGCAGCTCTCAAAATCATCTCTATAGGAGGGGAAATCATTCATAAATACCTCCATGATATCTTCTAGGTTGTCGGAAAAAACTGAGATGATGCACCTTTGAAATGTTGTGGGCGCATTGCATAGTCAAATGACATCCTTTGGAAAGCATAGGATAGGAGAAAGTTGTTTTCTCTTGATCACCAAGATGAATGGGGACTTGATAGAATCCTAAGTATCCATCTAGGTAATAGAAATATGAACAATGAATAAACGTTCAAACACCTAATTAATGAATGGTAATGGGAAGTGATCCTTCTTAGTGGCATCATTTATCTTTCTATAAATACACAAGCGCCAACCTTTTATGGTTTGTTTTGTGACCTTGTCTCCATTTTATCATTTAACCAAAATCATTCCTCCTTTCTTCGACTCATGGCTTACCCAGTTACTATTGCTAATGGGGTATATAATTCCTACGTCGTGCAACTTTATTACTTTCTTCTTAACTACCTCTTTAAGCATTTGATTCATTTTCCTTTGTAATTGATGTAGGGCTTAGCTGTTTCTTCCAAGTTTATCTTGTGCATGCTGAGAGCAGGGATCAAACCTTTGATTTCTTATACTGAGTAGCCTACTACCTTTCTGTGCTACTTGAGTTTATTTATTAATTTCACCTCTTGATCTTCCGTCAAAGCAGAGTTTATGATTATTGGATTTCTTTCTTCATCATCCAAACCTCATATTTTAGGCCTTTAGGGAGGTTTTCAGCTCAAGCTTGGACTTTGGTGCCTCTTTCTCTTCTGGGGTCGGCTCTAGTGATGTGTACTTTGTTGTTTCAATGGTTCCTTCCTCATCGTCACTGGATTCTTCTTTTGGCTGACTCAGATAATGTAGAATCTCAATAACTTATGGGTCTTCCACATTTGAGTCAAGATTGTTCAAAGCTCGCATCAGGGGATCCATGATGGCACTCTCTTCTTGGATATCTTCATAGAATGAATAGTAGTTGTCCATGAAGTAATCTTACTAGAAGAGAGATGATCCTCTCATGGAGTCTTGCACATGGAAGTATACGTGGTCATTTCCTACCCATATAGTGATAATACTAGCTTTGACTGCAATTAATGCTCTCCCAGTGGAGAGAAATGATATTCTAATGATCATTGGGTATGTTGGATCTTCCACTATATTGATCAGGACAATATGACATGAGATAAAGAATCATCCCACATAGATTGGGGCATCCTCAACAATTCCAACTGTCTTTGTGAATGTATGGTCTGCTAGTTGAATCCTAATTCTAGTTTATACCATATCGGTCAGTCCCAATCGATGAGCTAGAGAAAGGGGCATGAGACTAATACTCTCTCCCAGATCGGCAAGTAGTTGTCTTACCTCATTGTCTCCAACATTAAATGGAATAGTGAATGCTCATGGATCCTTCTTCTTCGAGGGAAACTTTGCTTGTACAAAAGCACTAGAAATTTTAGCTAGTTGCACAGTCTCCACGTGGTATTCTCTTGTCCTTTTAGTGATCAAATCGTTAAAGAACTTGGTGTAGGTCAACATTTCCTTGATGACATCCAAGAACGGAATATGAAGGTGTAATGTGACATCCTCGAATTTTCGAAAACTTAATCTGACATGTGACGTCTAAATTGAAACCTCACATCAGTGAGAATCCCAATCTAAACACCACACACTAGGCTAACCAGAAGAAAATCATAGGAAGTCAGAAGGAAACAACAGTAGCACATGCACATGAATAATAAAAAAACCATACAATAAGAGATCACCATTCAACATATAATTACATAATGAATTGTACAACATTTGATATTACATATTGATTGATAAACTTTTACATATGAACATAATACCTTCTATATAGGATCTTCTAGACAATAGGTCCACATGTCCATCATCTAGCTACACAACTCTCAACTATCCTGGTTCGCCAAGATAATATGTTTGCTTCACATAAACAGAAGATTACATGTGGTACACGTCAGCACAACACTCAAGAATATTGTAGTGAGTATGCCTATGCATCTTTTTATATACCTCTCATTACTAAACTTGGTAATAAGATAAAAATAGTACTTGGCAGTAAGAAAATAGATATAACAAAAGGCATATAGTTGAATAAATATGTTTATTAGCAAAAGAGAACACATATTTTAAGCTCATTTTCCATTATATCATCCATGCATTTGCCACCTAAGGGAATAATGAATCGTCTCATATGCCAAAGAGTTTTAGATGTAAACCTTATGTTCTACTACCAAAGTGTTAGATCATTATACAATGTGATATTCTACCTAAGAGAATGATCACTTTCTAGAACTATGCTACCAAAGAGAATTAGTGGTTTCATATAATGGAACAAATATATTATGTTTTGTGTGTTCATAGACATAAGTATGGAAAATTAAGCCAGATATCATACAAGAACAATCACTTCATTCAATATCATATGCCAAGTATTCAACTACATATATAATACATGCATACTGTATAATAAGCCAAGTAAGAGGTAAAGTGTACCTTGATCAAGATATCCTAATAACCACATTTCTAATATCATCTATATCCTTGTCAACTATCACTCTTGTTCAACCCTTGATTAATAATAGATCATGTAATATCATTAGATTCTCATCATCTTAATCCTAGTATGGTCATTAGAGTTTTACTTAGGCATGAGGACATTCCCATAGTTATTACTTATCTTATCTTCTTGGATAGGTTACTGATCTTATATTCTATATTAGGATACATAATCTGATTATTTGATTACATATAATTGTGTGCACATATTAACCCTAGGTTACATGCATTAATCAAATCATGGTTTTTTCATCATTTTAGGATCAGTTAACATGTAACATTATTTATATGCATACTTATAATCTTAGAATCACATATTAGATTCCAATTATTGATATGAGCTTACTCTATAATTTCCAGGGTTTCTTGAGCATACTTGCAAATGCACATTAATTAGGGTTATTAGCCCTAATTAGCCACATTAAGCAAAATACAATAGTTCATGTTCCAACATCATCATAGTTGACATCAATTGGACTATATATCATATTTTAGATAAAGTGATGCATTTCCATAATTTACAAACTTCGTTTAATATTTATAATTTATGAGAGAAGCATTTTTACAACTGCTATGATATTAATCTGATTACAACATCAAAACATTGATTAGATAGTTCCATATTTTTCTGACATTCATAGTAATTTCTACGAATTATCTAAGATCTATGTGTTTCCAGGCATTTATAACATATTCTTACCACTAAGCCAATCATTAGTTGTCATGTGGCGGTGCTTCTCCTAATGATTTCACTCATGGGCCCTCCTGGTTCTATGTTAAGTCGGGCAGTCCATATCTGATTTGTCCGGTCTAGTATTCACAGGTTGGACCGCTTCTAGACTCCCTCTCTTTTACACACGCTCGTCTAGTGATGACTCCACATTTCTATTCTGCAGGGCACCGCCGCAAGGAAGGATATCCTACATGTAACTAGCCATCCTCCAGGGTCTCTCATGATAGGATTAATCTTTCCTGAGCTCTGGAACCACCTATGGCCTCACTTGGGTGCTTCGGATGTCGCCTACAGCTCTGAGTCACCGTGATCGCAAGATTTCTGTAGCTGACAACCTCAGTGGCAGATCCAAAAGAGGCAAATGCCTCAACTCATACCTGCTAACATCTGAAGCTTCTAAAATCTTCTCAGAACCTCCTTAAACTTGATCGAGGTGCCTGAACATGAAGGAAAGCACTCAAGAGCCTCCTCTCATCTCATCTTCCTTTACCGAGGGGTTTGGGAAACCCCAAGTTACATTTGGGGGGAGCAAAGGTAGAAGAGAAGGCTCGAGTTATCTTGAGTTACATCTAGAATAGAAGAAAGGACTCGGTACACAGACTGAGATGTAAACAACCACAACCAACCAAGCACACACATAGGGGTTTATAGGCCATAACCACGCTACACATCCACCATCAAAACCATTTAAGGGTGACGTGTATCGATTGCATATATATATCATATCATATATGTATATAGGGATTTGTGGTGTTAAATTAGATATGCACCTTAGCCAGTTAAAGTATTCGCAACACATGCAATAAATAAATAGAAAAAAACCAAAATCTATTCATATCGATTAATCCTAAAACATAGTATGTTGACATGGGTCTGATACCACTGTTAGGTTTTGTGGGACAGAAAAGGCAACAGAAACAAAAATTTTATCTAACCACAAACCCATAACCAGCAGATCGCATCAACAACTATGCAATAGGAAAGATGGTTTAGTGAGATATACCTAGTCCTGAGGCTTGCTCACTGAAAATACCTCGCAAATAGTACGGCCTTCAACCACCTAGTCTTTGACAACATATGTGCAGCTCCTGGTCTTGACCCAGACTGTGGTTGGTAGTCGTACTCCTGAGTGGAAGAAATATCCCTCCTCTATAGATAGTCCACACAGACCACTAGGAACTCTAGTTGTCCTGAAGGACAGACTATAAGGAGTTGTCCCCTTCTGTCGGTGTAGTAGTCACTGACACACTCTCCCACTACTAGTCACTTTTCTGTAGTTGTCTTTCCTTCGTTGTTCCTCCCTGGACGGGTAGAACTTGCTTGGGCTCTCTCAGTTACCACAACCAGAGAGGACAACAACTTTGCAGAGAAACTGATGTTCTGAGTTGTGTGTTCTAAGAAGCTCCATGTACCCCTCTATTTATAGTAGAGGGAAGGGTCAGGGTTCCCAGTTTTTGCAGGAGTAGAAGGGTTTGGATTTTCCACGAACTAATTGCACTAAGGCTGGTGAGCCGATCATTTCACAACTGAAGTGATCGCTTGGGTAGGTGGGACAATCATTTCATAACTGAACTGGTCATTAGGGCAGGTGAGTCGATCAGTTCACTCGGTGAATTGGTCATTTCACTTCCTAGACTTGCCCACAATTGACTTTCCTTATTTGTTTGTAATTAATGCAAAGATTAATTCTTGACCCAGTTAAAATTGAAGAAGTGAAACAATAATCTTTTCTCACAAATTGAGAAACACAACACCTACTCGTTTGGTCCATGTGAACCGATTGGTTCACCAGTGTGAACTGGTCATCTTACTGACCATGAGCCGATCGGTTCACCCAGTGAACCGGTCAGTTGGTGGTCCAAGTTGTGCAGAACTTAGTCAATGCAGTTCTCAATCAATCTGACACTCTAATTAGTTGGTTCACCACTTGAACTTGATGATTCTGAGTCAAGTCCATTGATTGAATGTTTAATTGAGTACTTAAACACTTTAGTAATCAATCTAAACATCATTCATGGATAAACTCCTCTTCTAGGTTAATCCTATGTTTGTGACCCTATAGGTTCCATTTCACATTGGCAGTGAATTTCCATAACTAACTTATGATATCACAAGCAAAGAGTGGTGCCTAGTTGCACATCAGTGCTACCCAAGTGAAAAGGAAAGTTGGAGAACAACTTTCAACCTACAATTTATTATTGATGCTACAATGAATGTATACTTCCTTTGTCACTGATATCCAGATTGAACTCGAGGCATGGACTTGTCATCCTCTACAAACGTTCAATCCATGTAACCTGATCTAGAGTAGACTGTCTGAGATATATGTAAGTTCAATATCATATATTGACTTACATGTGCATGGCCATGCATTTCTCAGTCTCACTCCTCAAGTGGCTAGGATATCACAATCCCTTAGGAGGGACAAATTCCATATCTATCACTCACAGTCAAGTCCCCATGTGTCAAAGTCACCCAATCATCACCGTTATAACAACCCATGTTTCAAGACTGCGTTTGATGATGTCAAAGTGTACCCAACCACATGCGATGAGTGTAGTGATTTTAGGTCTAAGAACCACAGTCACCACCAATACTATAAGAGATGATCCTGACTAACCAAGTGTAGTTTCCATGCATCATTCTTATGGTGGGTCCGTCTGATATATTTTTCTCTAACATATATCTATGTGCTTGGTTTGATATCATATATCATGACTGATGAGATTTTGTCATCAACCAACACACACTCTAGTCTTTTATGTTATTGATGTCTATGGATATTTCCACAATAACAACCGACTAGGGACGATAGTGAGAATGTACATACTCTTAACATCCATATGATCTTATTGTTCAAGTCACGTACTTGAAGACATACGTCATTGAGTATTGTTACTCTCGAGACATCTAACATGTTATACTATTATCTCAAAATAGTTTAAACATATAGATGGAAATTTCCTTTATTATTATCAAATCAAGTATCACATGCCTTATTGCAATCATCGTATGATTGGCTCTCTGGGCATACTATACCAATAGGGTTACCTCGTCATCTTCTACATGGTAGAATGGTTTAGTATGCCCAACCTGCCTGCACTTATAACACGTCTTGTTCTCATACCAAGACTGCAACGACCCACACTTTTGAGTGTCTAAAAGACCTTAAAGTCGCAGATCGTTAATCATAAATTCTAGGATCAGATTCAAGAAATAATACAAAATAGTAAACAATTTCCATTAATGAATAAATAGTTACATGCTTGCATAAAAATCTCCTCTAAGGAGTTACATAAATTTTAGAAACAATTAACTTGTACATGTGTGAAAATATACCACTATGACTAAGCCTTCATGAACAACTTTATTGTCTTAAACATTTATATCTTGTAAGCTCATGTCCACGAATCAAGTACACCTGATACCTAAAACGCTGACAAACAAATACACGATCAATATATTTCTATATTGGTACGTGGGTTCAAACAATAATCACAAGTACAAATATAAGCAAACATCTTTACCTTGCATATAAGAATATAAACTTGTTTTCATATTCTAACCCATATCTTCTCTACTAACTCAGGTGTAATCACTATCCCTCCGGAGCTCATGTGCATTACCCTTAAGATCAGTCTAACCCAGGGTTTAGAATATTGTTATATACTTTACATGATACTCATAGGAACTTTATAATTTGCAAGAAGTAAATAAACAAGCAAGCAGTTTATCGTTCGTTCAGTCTCATCGAGAAACCTCGGCAAACTCAGAATTTGATACATGTATTCATAAGTGTAACCACGTAACTTATGCCATTGCAGAAACTATGTAGAATATATCACATGTACTTTAAGAGTGCATCCAAACATCCATGCAAAAAAGTATTCAATCTAAAATTTACATACTACATATGTGTCACCATGTATTCGCATTACATTAAACATATCTAGATGCGCTCCTAAACTAGGGTTTAGGGTTATTTCATGTTTGGACTAGGGATTAGGGTTACAAACCCTAATTCCATCATATTGTGGTTTCTATGATTACAACCTTAAGTTATGCATATTAGGTGAAACCCTAATCATAAACTTAGTCATATTAGATTAATCAGGATACCGAGATCAAATTATTAACATTAGATCATAGCAAGATGTCGCTATTGGTTTTAAAACCCTAATTCAACACATATAAGATTACTAATCTAGAATCGTCCATTATTCATCATTATTAAGATTTACTCATTCTACTTGTCTAGATCAGGTATTATCACAACCTAAATGAGTCTACATCAATTAAGCATCATATTAGAGGAATCTAGATCTTCATTTCTATTTCTCATATTATATCACATATTGCATATATTTTTGGAACAAGAATCATATTAGCCTCTGATTATATTTTCTTTGGATTGCTCTCATTTTTCTGAGAAAAATGATATATATAATATCCCTATTTTTGGACCATCCTAGAATTTACTATGAATTACACAAAATAACCTATTTGCCTTGGATCTTAGCCACGTGGCACCTCCCTATTGCTACGCTGCTAGCGCCACCTGGATAAGTTGGGCACAGTTCAGTAGGTGGTTCTCAGGCCAGGTTTTTCTTTGGACCGACTGACATTACTGGTTCACCACTATTGTGTGTTAGTGATAACCTCCTATTTTAGTAGTTTATCCTAGTCTTTTTCTTTAGTTTTCCATACTCTTTCTACATTTATATTGTACTTAAACCTAATTTTACCCCTTTTTGTAAATACATCATCAAACTAACTTTTCCTTTTATAATTGCAGAAAAAGCACAAAAAAATAACAAAAGAACAAACCAGCCCAAGGGTCGAGTAGATCCAAACGGTCCCAAGACCACATGGAGTTCAAACGGTCCCGAGACCGCATGAAGCCAAACGGTCCTAAGACCGCATGGAGTTCAAACGGTCCCGAGACCGCATGAAGCCAAACGGTCCCAAGACCGCATGGAGTTCAAACGGTCCCGAGACCGCATGAAGCCAAACGGTCCCAAGACCGCATGGAGTTCAAACGGTCCCGAGACCGCATGAAGCCAAACGGTCCCAAGACCGCATGGAGTTCAAACGGTCCCGAGACCGCATGGAGTTCAAACGGTCCCGAGACCGCATGAAGCCAAACGGTCCCAAGACCGCATGAAGCTCAAACGGTCTCAAGACCGTCTGACGCCAAACGGTCCCAAGACCGTTTGACGCCAAACGATCTCAAGACCATTTGACGCCGAACGATCTCAAGACCGTTTGACTCCAAACGGTCCCAAGACCGTTTGACGCCAAACGATCTCCAGACCGTTTGACGCCAAACGGTCCCAAGACCGTTTGACGCCAAACGATCTCCAGACCGTTTGACGCCAAACGGTCCCAAGACCGTTTGAGCCCAAACGGTCTCCAAACCATTTGGATCTCACTCAAAGCCTATAAATAAGACCTCAGGGCCGTTCATGGGGGGGAGTCCAGACGTCCAGAGGCTGTCTCTCCACTACCAGAACAACTCCATCCATCACTCGAGGCTGCCGGTCTGAGACTCACGTCCATTGCAAGCTACTTTCTCTCTCATCAACAAGGAAGGTGAGAGGAGAAGATCCGTCATCAAGCAAGCTACAAGGGGTGGAGATCGTTGCTCTCTCCACCAAGGGTTCAACCTTCTCTCCTCAGTGGAGATGATGTTCTTTCTATCTCTTCTTGCCTCCTTCTTTGTTGCTCCCTCTATGAGGAGCGAGTAGTTCCATCCACTGGGGCGCGGGGACTAGCCCCGCTGCCCATGTTTTGTATTTTGTACTGTAAAAAAGATGTTATCATTTCGTTTTAATACTAAATCGTTTCACACATGCTTGAATGATGGCCACGTTCTTGTATGCATTTATTGTCTTTCGTTGTGGTTTGTCTACGACCGCTATTGAGGCTTGAATACCGATTTAGTGTTGGTTTCTGGTGTGTGTATCCACCACGCATCCGTTTCGGTGTCTAGAAGTGTATCTCAAAGAGTGGAGTAAACTCACTATCATTTGGCACACTCCCATCTGTATGGAAGAGACCTTTGGTAAGTCGAGGAACACACTTTGCGAGGGGAATGATGTAAAGCATGTGACCATTTGTTCGGGAATGGCTGGCGTTGCATCATTCCCGCACTTCTCGTAGCTAGGTTATCTGAATAGGAGACTAGGCCTACAAGGACGCTATTCGATTTGGTAATTATCGCTCGCTTGTTAGTTTTAGATGCACGTTTCTTGAGGTTGAGTAAGATTCTCTCTTCGGAGACTACATCCTTCAGTGACGCGTAGTGATGTACCGCATGAGAGTTACTTAACCCTTGGAGGATGAGATGCATTGCCCTTTTCTTATATGGGCATTGGTCTTGTGGAACATCGAAGGGTGCAATGCATCGCTCTTGTCTTATGTGGGCATCGGTCTTGTGGAACACCCTTGGATGCAACGCATCGCTCTTGTCTTATAAGGCATCGGTCTTGTGGAAACATCCATGCATCTAGCTTATAAGTCTTGCTAGTACTATGGTCTTGTTACCTCCAAACGGTCTCGAAACCGTTTGGGACCAAACGGTCTCGAAACCGTTTGGGACCAAACGGTCTCGAAACCGTTTGGGACCAAACGGTCTCGAAACCGTTTGGGACCAAACGGTCCTCAAACCGTTTGGGACCAAACGGTCTCGAAACCGTTTTGGACCAAACGGTCCTCAAACTGTTTGGGACCAAACGGTCCTCAAACCGTTTGGGACCAAACGGTCTCGAAACCTTTTGGGACCAAACGGTCTTGAGACCGTTTGGGACCAAGCGGTCTTCAAAACCGTTTGGAATACGAAAGACCACCAACCAATCACTATATATATACCATCCCTACTCCATCTTTCTCTCTTCGAATCTTCGAATTCTCCAGAGCATTCATGCGAAGAGTCTTCTTCCTGCTACTGTTGCATTCGCCCTAGCCGCTCACCCGTTCGTTCGGCCTTCTTCCGCAAGGTAGTCCGGCGACTCCAAACACGCCGCTCACGCCGACGTTTCCTACACCGCCATCGCAGCCGTCATCGAACGAAGTTCTCCGACTCCTCTGTCGCCTTCGTCACCGCGCCATTGTGTCGCCACCACCACTGAACCAGTCGCCGTCTCCTCGACCATCGCGCAACGTCTCTTTCTCCGCTACCACCGTCGCTGTCAAAAGAAACTCCGATTCTTCCACCGCTTCCACCGCCGTCACCGTTTTTCCTATCGTCTTCGTCATCGTCGAGGTCGCTGGCGCGCTCACCTTCGCGCCGTTTCGCCTTCCCCTGCGCCGGCAACCTGCGACTCTTTGTTTTCCAAACGGTTTTCCAAACGATCCCGAAACCGTTTGGGACCAAACGGTCTTGAAACCGTTTTGAGACCAAACGGTCTTGAAACTGTTTGGAACCAAACGGTCTTGAAACCGTTTGAGACCAAACGGTCTTGAAACCGTTTGGAACCAAACGGTCTTGAAACCATTTGGGACCAAACGGTCCTGAAACCGTTTGGGACCAAACAGCCCTCAAACCGTTTGGGACCAAACGGCCCTCAAACCGTTTGAGACCAAACGGTCTTGAAACCGTTTGGAACCAAACGGTCTTGAAACCGTTTGGAACCAAACGGTCTTGAAACCGTTTGGGACCAAAAGGTCCTGAAACCGTTTGGGACCAAACGGCCCTCAAACCGTTTGGGACCAAACGGCCCTCAAACCGTTTGGGACCAAACGGCCCTCAAACCGTTTGGGACCAAACGGCCCTCAAACCGTTTGGAACCAAACGGTCTTGAAACCGTTTGGAACCAAACGGTCTTGAAACCGTTTGAGACCAAACGGTCTTGAAACCGTTTGGAACCAAACGGTCTTGAAACCGTTTGAGACCAAACGGTCCTCAAACCGTTTGGGACCAAACGGCCCTCAAACCGTTTGGGACCAAACGGTCCTCAAACCGTTTGGAATCAAACGGTCCTGAAACTAAGAAACTTCTAAATTGTTTCTTAATCTAAATTGTTCCAATCCTCTTTTCTAACTAAGAAACTTGTATCTTTTTCAGAAATGGCATCAAACAAGACTTCCGGATCTGCCCCTGCTCTGACAAGGGAGCAGATGATGGAGGAGCGAGAAAAGCTCGTGCAAATCAGGGACACCTACAACACCACTGGAGTTGTCCCTCCAAAAATCAAGATCATCGACGTCCTATGCGAAATAACCCGCCTTACCCAATGCCTGGGTGAGGCTCCTGAAGAAGAGATTGAGCATATCTCTTCGGACGACGATGAAGGTTCGGATTACATGCCGAACCCCGATGAGGACTCCTCTGCCCAAGAGACAGAGGGGAAACGCAAGGCTGCAAAGGCTGCATCTGGGCAGCCTCCAAAAAGGGCAAGAAAACAGGTCCACCCTTCATCCGCCATGGACCAACCCTTCGCCAAACCATCCACATACGCTGCTTCCACCATCACCCCTGCAGCTACTATCCCTACCACCTTCATTCCCATTACTGCTCCAATTCCACCACCACAAAACCTATACATACAACCTTCCATCTCCATTGACAAAACCCTCAAACCGACTAAGTATGTTTGCTCCAGCATACTAGTCAAAATGGGAATTCAAGATCGCATCTTCAGCGTACTACAGAAAGCCAACCTCGCCAGGTTGTGCTCATTACCTGAAGTGTCATACTTTGAACCTACGGCGGAATTCTTCTCCTTTCTGAGAAAGGAGCCCGTTGACATCGCTGATAGGTCACGGGATGGGGGTGACAGAAGAATTGTCACCCAGATCTTTGGTAGCGATGTCGTCTTGACATAAAATATGCTGAATTCTATGTTCATCGACGACACGGAGCAGCTACAAAAAGCCAAGCTAGTGGGAACCGATCACCCAGAATTCAACCGCCATACATTCTGGAAAAGCTTAACCGGACTTCCCACCTACGACGCAAAAACCTGTAAAGCGTCCAACATACATTCCGGATTTGTGCGCACTTTGCACAAGATCCTATCTGGCGCGCTTTTTCCAAGATCGGAAGGAGGAAACGTCACAATATCTGACCTCTTTGTCCTCTGGTCTATCCTCAACGACAAGCCAGTAAACATTGGACGATTGATGGTCCAGAAATTTTCTGCTGCCCTAATAGGGAAAGAGATCTGCTTGGGGGGCCATGTCACTTCCATAATAAAATTCCTTAAGATGGACAGGCTACTACCCCAATGCACGCCAATCAAGGGCGACATCCTTACGAACGAGCAATCTCTGAAAAACTCGTTCATAATCAAAGAAAAGGATGGGAAAATACACTACGTATTCTGCCCGATGGTTAAATCTTCAAGAACCCTCCTTCCGCTACCAGAGCTAGCACACTATGACATGACACAGCTCCTGTTTTCTGACGACGAGCTTACTAAGTTGCTAACTTCGATCAAACCCGCCGAGAAAGAAAAAACTGCGGGTCCAACCGAGATGAGTATTACAGCCCCGACAGCACGACTTACAAAAATCCCTGTCAAACGGCTCTCTAGAAGGTTGTTACAGGCCAAGCAGCTGTCGGAGACGCCAACATCCCGCCCCAACCTGGAGGATGAGCATTTCAACGATGAAATTCTCACAACATCCTCCCTTGACTCTTTCATCCAGAGTCTAAACGAGCAGCTCTCCACTGCTCCCACCACCGCCTTCCCCTCCACCTCCACGCCAGCATTCACATCCACCTTTCCACCCTCCCTAACATCGGGCTTCCCCTTCCCCACCTCCATGCCTGATTTCACCACCTTCGCCTCCGCATCCACATCAGCATTCACATCCACTTTTTCACCCACCCCAACATCGGGCTTACCTTTCTTCACCTCCATGCCCGACTTCACCATCTCTCCATTACCATCCACAATCCCCACCCCTTCATCATCAACTCCACCACTCTTCACATCCGCCACCACCCCGACACCGCTGGTGACCTCATCAACAGTCACTACGCAGTTCGGGCCTTCATCAGTGTCTTTTCCGCAAGACACTACCACCATCCCACATAGGCCCCAGCCACATCACCCTTCCGCCTCTGGGGCCCCCTTTACTAACATCGGTGAGGAATTCGGCCGTCAATTTGACGCTGTCCGACACCTCCTCACCGATCCTTCTAACTTATTACATTCTTTTTTTTCTTGTGTACAGGATTTAACTAAACAGGTAACCAGGATCGACAATCAGCATCAAGCTCTTCCTGTCGTCCTACAAGGTATTCAACAATGACATGATGAAGTGGCTAGGCAAGTTGAACATATCAACAGCCACACCAACAACCTGCCGGACCTGATCCTTGAGGCAACACGTCAGCAAGAAGCTACGACGAGAAAAGTCGATGAGATCTCGACCCAGACTCACCCTCTGCAAGAGAATCTCCGCAAGCTTGAGCAACACCAAGACAAGCTAAGCTCGCGCCTGGCTACCATCGACGAAACAATTACGCAGCTCCACCATCATCAAGAGGAGGCTACCATCAATGAAATACAACAACTACGTGCCCAAGTCACAGATCTAACTGCACGCCTCCTCTCCGCCGAGGACAGATATACAGATCTCAAAGAATCCCACGACGCATTGCTCGAAAAACACGAGCATCTGCAGGTGGCTTTCGATGAGCTACATGCCACTCACCGGCGGTGTAAAAAGCCGTCTAATAAGAAGAAAACAGACGAAGCTGCGGCTGACAACGACAATGATGATGAAGAAGAAGAAGACTCCGATTCATCTGCTGACTCCAATAAAGACACACCTCCAGGAGACAAGCACGATGATGGCGAAGATCCAGGGAATGCTGCAGGACCCTCCCATAAAGGGTCCGATAAAGGTCACCAGGAAAGTGACTATCACCCCAAGTCCCCACAGCACGATAACGTCAACATTTCTTATGGGGACCAATTCTTTGATTACTCCGCTATGGGGTCAATGGGAGAAACCGCCAAAGATGCAGCATTCGCTGAGCTCCAACAGTGCATAAAAGGAGCCAGCGCTACCTCGCCGAAAACTCCTCTTCCCTATTCAACACCTTCTCCCCCTCACCTGGACGACGCGGACCGAGTGAGTCTAGATACAGACGAAGATCTTGACTCCGCCTCCGACCAGGATGACAATATCAAAGGCCATGAAGAAGCCTTCGAACAACACGCCTCCCCTCCACCACAAAACCTCCCCCCGCCCCCCCCCCCCCCCCCCTCTTCCACAAAAAATGCATGATCTTGACAGGACAGCCATCTCTACTTTAGATGCTCAGGACATTTTCATCCTGAACACTATAGTAGACGATGCAAAAGCGGGGGACGATACAATTTACATTAATACAAAAACCAGGCGTACGTTGACACGTGAAGATTTCCGTTGCATCCTCCGACCCCGGTCTACGATGCCACTGTCAATTTTTCGTGTCCTCCTCGCCAACTGTATAGAAATATATAAAAGTAAAAAACGGATACAACCAGCCTTCAATGCCTCACCTGCACTGTCTCTTGGCCTTTTACACAAAAGCCTGCAGGTGAGGTCGATTGAGCGGCTACGTGTCGGATTAGCACGTCGGGCACGCTATATCACGCTGCCTTTCCAAGTCTCGGGACACTGGCTCTTTATGATAGTGGACACCGCGGCAAGGGACGCCAAAGTCTACAACTTCAATACCGCCGAGCTACCATCCGGCATAATTAACTTTATCGGAGACGCAGCAGGTGAAGCTCGGTGTATACCCTTCCGGCTGCTTAAAGTAATCTGGGCTGTACGCCCTTCTCTTCGCCAAGACTGGAGCCAACCATGGTTTAGAATCATTAACCCTCCAGTTCAAGCCACCACGGGATCCGGGGACAGCGCCTTCTATACCATCAGACATATTCAAGCGCTTAACCAGGAAATCCCATTCACAGACTTGGCAGCTGAAGACTTCCATTCGCTAAGAGGACGCTACGCCATGGAACTCATCTGTGACAGAAGATTTTTCAACGATCCGACTATGTCACCAGATGATGTTCCACGGTATCTTTACTCAGCTGTGCAACGTCGACAGCGGCGACCTTTCCGCCAAGTTCTGGAAGAGTCAGAACAAAACAAGTTGCCCAAAGAAGACACCAGCAAGAAAGACCCCGCGTACACAACTACACCAACTTTTCCTGATTTCGATCGCGATTCTTGCAAGGGTCTAAACGACCTTGAAATACGCATAATCATGGCAAAACTCTCCGCAGAAAAAGACGGCATCGTATTCATGTCTCAAGACATTATCGTAATGGCTGATTCTTTGCGAGAGACTTTACAAGATAAGGGGCAACTTTCTTGCAGCCTCATGGCCGCTTACCAATCTCAGATTGGCCAACACAATCCCGATACATATATGGCGTCCCCGTACATGAAAGACGATCTGCTCAAACTGAAAAACTTCAGCACAATAGAAGCATTGATTGCATATCTTCAACATACAACACCGAAGTTCATCATGCTACCGATCCTACATCAAGAGCACTGGCTCCTTCTGGCAACCAATCTCCACACCGGAACAACTACAATATACAACAGTTCCGACAGCCAGTTCAATGCCCGACAACGACAATACGTCGTAACGCCCAAGACGCCGACAGAAGAAATGGCAAAGGAGTGTGCTATGAAATTAATCGAACTTCTGAGTCAGCACACTAGGGCATACCACACTGAGCACTTCAGCCGCCCCGCCTTCTGCCATAAATGCCCCCAGCAAATACGACAATCCAATGACTGCGGCTTCCACGTCCTCTACTGGATGTACACTATAATCGTTCTCCAAAGACCAGTGGAGGAAATGACGGACGTGGATTACCACGCCTTACGTGGGCAGTTCACATCTACACTACTGCGTTCTCCAGGGGCAACCGACAATCTACCTTAACCTGCAGCCCTTGTTCTAATGTTTTCTCAACCTATCACTTTGCCACTCTGGGGACAGAGTGTGTGATAAGTTAGGGGGGGGATACATTAGACAAGGGCTAGGTATCAACTTCTATACTCCCTTCTTTTGCTCTAAACACTTTCCATACATTTCTTTTGTTTTACAAATTCTTTTTATTCTTTCAAGATTCTTTTTACAAATTCTTTTTAATCACCTCAACTAACTCTAGAATCATGTTAGTCTCTACAAGTATTTAGCACTTAGACATCAAATGGCGATTTATCGACCCCCATCCACTATGGATCCTATATTTTAGCTCCAATTCTTTATCTGACTCTCCATAGGTCAAAATCAGGGCAGAAATAAGCCGAGATCTCAAGGATGAGAGGGAAATCAGGCAACTTCCAAGTCAAAAAGCTCTGCAAGTGGACCACAAACCAAATAAGTGCATGCTGAAAAACTTTAAGAACAACTTTCCTCTCTTCAAAATAAAAGAGGCTTGGCCGCCCAAAATAAATCCTCATCCCAAAACCCAAGCCTGTGAGTTTTTGAATAAAAGCCAGAGAGACGAATAAAATCATGAGAGTTGTGCCACGAATAAGGACCTATATAAAGAACTGATAAAGGGCTCACCCGGCCGGCACATTCCGCTACCCTCACAAAGGCAGATGCGTCGCGTCCGGTAGTGAAACCCTAAAAGTTCCAAGTATATGAAAAGGCTAATAAAGGACTTGCCCGGCCGGTACATTCAGCTGCCCTCATAAAGGCAGATGTGTCGTGTCCGGTAGTGAGATCCTAAAAGGCATAGACAGCCCCTCCCCCACTCGAAGGGGAGTTACACTTCAAAGCCTTTAGCCAACCCTCATACCCTCTCTAGCTTCCAATAGGTTTCCAGAGAGGTATAAAGTTGATTAGAGTCAACAGCATGCACAAAATAAATGTGGTCCCAAGGCAAACTTTGAGATACGGAAAAACCTGAAATCCAAGCAACTCTCGGAATCCAAAAGGATCAAGGCATGCAATAAGCCTAGATACGACCCCTGGGGAACTCAGGTCAAGAATTGAAGCAAGAGTACGGAAATTTTAATTAAGATCGCCGCGCCATTTCATGCCTCAGCTCTATCTAACTTGAGGACAAGCTAGACTCTAAGTTAGGGGGGGTGATAACCTCCTATTTTAGTAGTTTATCCTAGTCTTTTTCTTTAGTTTTCCATACTCTTTCTACATTTATATTGTACTTAAACCTAATTTTACCCCTTTTTGTAAATACATCATCAAACTAACTTTTCCTTTTATAATTGCAGAAAAAGCACAAAAAAATAACAAAAGAACAAACCAGCCCAAGGGTCGAGTAGATCCAAACGGTCCCAAGACCGCATGGAGTTCAAACGGTCCCGAGACCGCATGAAGCCAAACGGTCCCAAGACCGCATGGAGTTCAAACGGTCCCGAGACCGCATGAAGCCAAACGGTCCCAAGACCGCATGGAGTTCAAACGGTCCCGAGACCGCATGAAGCCAAACGGTCCCAAGACCGCATGGAGTTCAAACGGTCCCGAGACCGCATGAAGCCAAACGGTCCCAAGACCGCATGGAGTTCAAACGGTCCCGAGACCGCATGGAGTTCAAACGGTCCCGAGACCGCATGAAGCCAAACGGTCCCAAGACCGCATGAAGCTCAAACGGTCTCAAGACCGTCTGACGCCAAACGGTCCCAAGACCGTTTGACGCCAAACGATCTCAAGACCGTTTGACGCCGAACGATCTCAAGACCGTTTGACGCCAAACGGTCCCAAGACCGTTTGACGCCAAACGATCTCCAGACCGTTTGACGCCAAACGGTCCCAAGACCGTTTGACGCCAAACGATCTCCAGACCGTTTGACGCCAAACGGTCCCAAGACCGTTTGAGCCCAAACGGTCTCCAAACCGTTTGGATCTCACTCAAAGCCTATAAATAAGACCTCAGGGACGTTCATGGGGGGGAGTCCAGATGTCCAGAGGCTGTCTCTCCACTACCAGAACAACTCCATCCATCACTCGAGGCTGCCGGTCTGAGACTCACGTCCATTGCAAGCTACTTTCTCTCTCATCAACAAGGAAGGTGAGAGGAGAAGATCCGTCATCAAGCAAGCTACAAGGGGTGGAGATCGTTGCTCTCTCCACCAAGGGTTCAACCTTCTCTCCTCAGTGGAGATGATGTTCTTTCTATCTCTTCTTGCCTCCTTCTTTGTTGCTCCCTCTATGAGGAGCGAGTAGTTCCATCCACTGGGGCGCGGGGACTAGCCCCGCTGCCCATGTTTTGTATTTTGTACTGTAAAAAAGATGTTATCATTTCGTTTTAATACTAAATCGTTTCACACATGCTTGAATGATGGCCACGTTCTTGTATGCATTTATTGTCTTTCGTTGTGGTTTGTCTACGACCGCTATCGAGGCTTGAATACCGATTTAGTGTTGGTTTCTGGTGTGTGTATCCACCACACATCCGTTTCGGTGTCTAGAAGTGTATCTCAAAGAGTGGAGTAAACTCACTATCATTTGGCACACTCCCATCTGTATGGAAGAGACCTTTGGTAAGTCTAGGAACACACTTTGCGAGGGGAATGATGTAAAGCATGTGACCATTTGTTCGGGAATGGCTGGCGTTGCATCATTCCCGCACTTCTCGTAGCTAGGTTATCTGAATAGGAGACTAGGCCTACAAGGACGCTATTCGATTTGGTAATTATCGCTCGCTTGTTAGTTTTAGATGCACGTTTCTTGAGGTTGAGTAAGATTCTCTCTTCGGAGACTACATCCTTCAGTGACGCGTAGTGATGTACCGCATGAGAGTTACTTAACCCTTGGAGGATGAGATGCATTGCCCTTTTCTTATATGGGCATTGGTCTTGTGGAACATCGAAGGGTGCAATGCATCGCTCTTGTCTTATGTGGGCATCGGTCTTGTGGAACACCCTTGGATGCAACGCATCGCTCTTGTCTTATAAGGCATCGGTCTTGTGGAAACATCCATGCATCTAGCTTATAAGTCTTGCTTAGTACATATACAATGCATGCGTAGCGGTGGTAAATACTTGCTTAACCCCAGTGATTCATCATCATTTGTTAACTCTTAAAATTTACTTGCTTTATTTACTTTCTTGCTTTACTTTCTTTGTACTTAGTTTAAAACAACCAAATCAAACTTTCGATCTAAATATCAATCTTTAAGTTGTTAAGTAAAGGCTAAACGTTTTCCATCTTGACTTCGTCAAGACCGTTGTCCCGAGGATTCGACCCTTAACTATACTACGATAAGACTTCCACATGTCTTAGCACATGTGGGTGGAGTTCTTACCATAGTACTAGCAAGGCTAAACTTAGAGACTCATCATCTCTAGGATTTTTAGTGGTGTTGCATAAAACAAACTCCATCAGTTAGTTGGAAGCGAATCGGCCCGTCGTCATCCTCACGTGATCCGTCTGTGCAGAGAAGAACAAACACGTCATGGTGCTCTGTCCGCCGGCGGAAACCTTCCAACCCTGACAGAGCAGCGTCAGCACCTCCAACACCGACTAGTATCTCCACGCGCCGCCTTCCTCTTCATGAGTATCCCTGCTTGCATAGGTCATACAACACGACCATCTCGAACACCTACCTTCTCTTCAAACTCATCTCCCACGTCACCGTCTTGGCAATACCATCACCACCCTCGGATCTCATAAATTGCTCCAAACTACTAGCCATGCTCATCCTCTCCATCATGCATGACTGGGCTCGGTTGATGGTGCTGACTGCCCCGGTCCTCTCCTTCACACGCCATCCTATCCTCCACAAATGACGCTTCCTCGGCCGCTAGGTCCACCGTCATGGCGAGACAGATGCAACCCCTCTTAGGTCTGAGGTCCCTCTGTTGCGGCCACCACCCCTAGCTGCACTATCTCCAGTTCACCACTCTCCTCCCACCCTCGTCGTCCTCCTGACCCTGCTACCCAATTAGTTGGTCATGGCAGGGTCTGCTGGCGTCCTCCACAGGGAAGTTGGCCTGCGCCCATTTTGTAGGTCTTTTCAAGGTAACTCAATGCTAAATGACATTAGGATCCCTTGCAGGGTTTCACCCTAGACCATCACGGCTATGGTGAAACTCTTTGATGGAGAGGTGCTGTGTGGGGGGGTCCCTATATTTATATACAAACCTTAGGAATCCTAATGGTCATGCTGATGAGGGGAAGAGAGGAAAAATCAAGTTCCCTTTTCCTATGGACTCACGAGTGAGAAAGAGAACCGTAATACCATCCTCTAAATAAGGAGGTGATTAATCATATTAAGTTATGACAATACACCTTTCCATATTCTCATCCTTTACGTATCCTTTATTCCCTCTCCCTTGATTTACAAGGAAACACTTATTAACAAAAGGATATATCTTTTATTCCACCACTTAACACCTACTAAAAGCAATGCACAATTATAGGAAGGAATGTATTTCTACACATCCCCCATATAACAGGAGGAAACCCCTTTCGGCAACATAAGATGTAATGGAATAACAATTCATTATTGAAAACTCTCTCATAAATACATCTTGATTATTTCTCTAAAACAAATATCATTATTCTATGGGAAGCCCCTTTTCCTCCCTATATCTAGAATGCTCTTCTCTTCCTTATTATTTCCAAGTATACAACATGTTAAATTGAAATATACTTATTTTATTCCTCAAGCATGGCACTACAAATCTTGGCTTTGTAATTATCCTTTTAATTATATAAGCACCATGTTTCTTATTTCTCTTGGAAATTTGATAACTATTTCATTTATAATATCAAACAAATATTATTATTTACTCATGTATGAATTCTTTTTATTTAACTTGTGCCACAAGCACCCATGTCTTGGCAATGATTACTATTAAGTTCCACCAATAATATGATTGGGGAAATTTACAAATCACTTCATTTATATAGTTCAATTTTATCAAAATTGAGGATATAACATTCATCCTTCCTTAAAAGGAATTTTGTCCCAAACATTCAGGCCTACCAAGCCTAGGTGAATGGTGACTTATCTTATTTTCAAAACTTAAGGTTAGCACCCTACTTAGATGGCTTAACAACTTTTCTTATTATGCCAAATCCCATCTTATTATTAAGTTTGGCACCTGGATTTGCATTCAGGTATATTCACATCTATAGTATACACATCTTATCATCACTTGATGTTTTCATTCTCATTTGTGATTTCATTATTACTTGGTGATTTCTCTTTTCACCTAGGTTTCCAACCTTTTATTCATTATTTTCACACAAGGGTGAGGTAACACCTCATAACCCTAGGTCATGTCATTACACATTCAATGTAGGATATTCATCCTCTTTATCTCAATTTTTAAGCATAATGTATGTCTATTCAATCTCCCTATAAACATACTTGTTCTTAATTTCATAGCATTATTATATTCCATGAAGTCAAGTGTCCCTTTTCTTACTCTCATGTCAGGGTACAGCTTCTCTCACATTTTCACAAATTCCTTATATATTTTATATTTATAGCTCATGGATTATGATCCTTAGCCGTTTCCTTGAGGTCTCTAGGGGTACATGTACCTTTGGAGTGATCTTATCCTTATGCATCAAAATAGTTCCTTTCACATTCACCCATTAGGCTACATGATCCCCATGGAGGTAGCTAATCTCCCGAGTCATGTACCTTGGGTAAACCTAGATGTTACCTCCCGACCACATGGTCATGTGCATTCAGGGCATATCAACTCCCAACCCATCGGTCTGATGTACCTCTAATACACTCTACTTGACCCTAGGATTGCATTAGGAATCTGCCCTCCCTAAGGGTTTCTTTTGAGATGTCACATCTTTTAAGCACATTATTCTCTTATTTAATTCTTTAACCCAGATTGCCTTTACTTGTCACTTTTGAGTAGACATTAGGCAGTGTAGTCCCAACATTGGGCTCGTGCCAACTTCTCTCTAGGGCTTGGTGTCATGTCAGTCTTCCCTCCTGGGCTTGACCTTCTGTGATATTCCCCTCCATGGGCTTGATCCTAAAAAACTGTACTATGGAATTGGGCCACCTTCCCTCCTGGGCTTGGTGCCTTTCTGGTCTTCCCTCCCGGGCTTGACCATCTCATGACCTTCCCTCTTGGGCTTGGTCATCAACTCAGGCCACCTTCCTTCCTGGGCTTGGTGCCTTAACGGTCTTCCCAATCCTCGGCTTGACCAGTTGTGTTACTCAGAGATGGCATCCTTGGGTTCAAGAATGTAAGTGCTTTCATCTTTATATCTTTAACTCTTCATCCCTTTATGTGAGGATTAACGTTATCTCAATACTTAAATATGTTTATTCACTTAACTTTTAAGGGAAAGTCCTAGCCTAGGGTGCATTCTTGGCTCATAGGAGGGGGTTAGGCTCTCTAGCCACAACCTGATCCCAAGATCTAAGGTTGTGCCTCCCTCCTAGGTCATCTTCCCACTCTTGGGTTGACCCACCCCAGGTTGGCACACTAACCCTAAATGTTTCATATATATCTTCTTTTTTTTCATCATTATGCATAAATGTTTTTTTTATTATAGTTTTTCTCAACCCTTATTTTCTCAATCACTGTGATAGCCCCTCATTGGTTATGTCTATTCAATGAACTTGGGCCATCGTCCCTCTAGGGCTTGGGGCCTACATCAGCCTTCTCCTCCAGGGGCTTGTCCATTGTCAGTAAACTTCCAGAGACAACATGAGGGGTCTGAGAAAGTTATATTCAAACTTTCATTTTCATATATAACTATTGATTTCAAATATTTCTTAAGACCTCTTACATACGTGTTATGCTCCTCATGCACACATGCATGGGATACTGGGTTACCTCAACCCATCCCTTTATCTTTCTTATTTCTGACTTCAAGTTTCACATGGGTGGTGTCCCATACCACCACACCATGTTCATTATTTAAGATTAAGGTTTTAGGGTTAGGGTTAGGGACTATTCTCTACCTCTTAATGTTCCATATCCCTTGACCCACTAGAATTTTCAAACCCTAAATCAAGTCCTTCCTCTACGAAAGGTATTACCCATACATGTATCTTTCTAGTGTCTACCCTCTCTAGAGGGACTTACACAAAAGGTTACATCTTTTCACATTTTACTTCTCTAATTAGCAATGTTCTTTCAAGGCTTTTTAAGCAAAGATATGAGAAGACACACCTAAAATGTGAGATGAGAAACCTAAAATATACATTATGCTTTACTAATTTTTCCCTTAAATTTCTAAGGATTAATTCAAATTATTAACTATTAAGTATTAGTTGATGAATCTGGGCTCTAATACCAAATGTAATGACCCACACTTTTGAATGTCTAAAAGACCTTAAAGTCACAGATCGCTAATCATAAATTCCAGGATCAGATTCAAGAAATAATACAGAATAGTAAACAATTTCCATTAATGAACAAATAGTTACATGTTTGCCTAAAATGATCCGCTAAGGAGTTACATAAATTTTAGAAACAATTAACTTGTACACGTGTGAAAATATACCACTATGACTAAGCCTTCATGAACAACTTTATTGTCTTCAACATTTATATCTTGTAAACTCGTGTCCATGAATCAAGTACACCTAATACCTAAAATGTCGACAAACAAATACGCAATCAGTATATTTCTATACTGGTATGTGGGTTCAAACAATAATCACAAGTACACATATAAGCAAACATCTTTATCTTGCATATAAGAACATAAACTTGTTTTCATATTCTAACCCATATCTGGTCTACTACCTCAGGTGTAATCATTATCCCTCCAGGGCTCATGTGCATTACCCTTAAGCCCAGGGTTCATAATATTGTTATATACTTTACATGATACTCATAGGAACTTTATAATTTGCAATAAGTAAATAAACAAGTAAGCAGTTTATCTTTCATTCAATCTCATCGAGAAACCTCGACAAACTCAGATTTCGATACATGTATTCATAAGCGTAACCATGTACCTTATGCCATTACAGAAATTATGTAGAATATATCACATGTACTTTAAGAGTGCATCCAAACATCCACACAAAAAAGTATTCAATCTGAAATTTACATACTGCATATGTGTCACCTTGTATTCACATTACGTTAAATAGATCTAGATGCGCTCCTAAACTAGGGTTTAGAGCTATTTCATGTTTGGACTAGGGATTAGGGTTACAAACCCTAATTCCATCACATTGTGGTTTCTATGATTACAACCTTTAGTTACGCATATTAGGTGAAACCCTAATCATCAACTTAGTCATATTAGATTACTCAGGATACCTAGATCACATTATCAACATTAGATCATAGCAAGATGTCGATATTGGATTTAAAACCCTAATTCAGCACATATAAGATTACTAAGCTGGAATCATCCATTATTCATCATTATCAAGATTTACTCATTATACATGTCTAGATAAGGTATTTTCACAACCTAAACGAGTCTACATCAATTAAGCATCATATTAGAGGAATCTAGATCTTCATTTCTATATCTCATATTACAACACATATTGCATATATTTTTGGAACATGAATCTTAATTAGCCTCTGATATATATATATATATATATATATATCCTCTCGTTTTTTGAGAAAAATGATATATAATATCTCTATTTTTGGACCATCCTAGAATTTAGTATGAATTACACAAAATAACCTATTTACCTTGGATCAGGGCCACGTGGTGCCTCCCTAATTATTCACTGCTAGCACTACCTGGATAAGTGGGGTACGGTTCAGCAGGTGGTTCTTAGGCCAGGTTTTTCTGTGGACCAGCTGACATTACTGGTTCACTAGTATAGTGCATTAGTTGGAAGTGAACCAGCCTATCGTCATCCTCTCACGATCCGTCTGTGTGGAGAAGAACGCACGCGTCACAATGCTCTGTCCTCCGGTGAAAACCTTCTGACCCCGACAGAGCAGCATCAGCACCTCCAACACCGACTAGTATCTCCACATGCCACCTTCCTCTTCACGAGTATCCATGCTTGCGTAGGTCATACACCATGGCCGCCTTGAATGCCTACCTTCTCATCAGCCTCATCTCCCACACCACCGTCTTGGCAATACCATCACCACCCTCGGCTCTCATAACTTGCTCCAAACTACTAGCCATTCTCGCCCTCTCCATCCTGTGTGACTGGGCTCGACTGATGGTGCTGACTGCCCCAGTCCTCTCCTTCACATGCCATCTTGTCCTCCACGAATGATGCTTCCACGGTTGCTAGGTCCACCGTCATGGGGAGACGGATGCAACCCCTCTTAGGTCTGAGGTCCCTATATTGTGGCCACCACCCCTGGCTGCACTATCTCCATTTTGTCACTCTCCTCCCGCCCTCGTCATCCTCTTGACCGTGCTTCCCAATCAGTTGGTTATGGCAGGGTCTGCTAGCATCCTTCGCTGGGATGATATCCTGTATCTGTTTTGCAAGTCTTCTCAAGGTAAATCCATGCTAAAGGACATTGGGATCCCTCGTAGGGTTTCACCTTGGACCATCACGGCTATGGTGAAACTCTCTAAGGGCAAGGTGTTGCGTGGGGGGGTCCCTATATTTATATACAAACCTAGGGAACCCTAATGGTCATGCTGATGAGGGGAAGAGAGGAAAAGTTGAGTTCCCTTTCCCTACGGACTCATGAGTGAGAAAGAGAATCGTACTACCATCCTCTAAATAAGGAGGTGATTAATCATATTAAGTTATGACAATACACCTTTCCATAATCTCATCCTTTATGTATCCTTTATTCTCTCTCCCTTGATTTACAAGGAAACACTTATTAACAAAAGTATATCTCTTTTATTCCACCACTTAACACCTACTAAAAGAAAGGCATAATTATAGGAAGGACTGTATTTCTTAAGTTTTCTTTTACATATCCCTCATATAACGAGAGGAAACCACTTTGGGCAACATAAGATTTAATGGAATAACAATTCCTTATTGAAAACTCTCTCATAAATACATCTTGATTATTTCTCTAAAACAAATATCATTATTTAATGGGAACCCCCTTTTCCTCCCTCTTTCTAGAATGCTCTTCTTTTCCTTATTATTTCCATGTATACAACATGTTAAATTGAAATATACTTGTTTTATGCCTCAAGCATGGCGCTGCCAATCTTGGCTTTATAATTATCCTTTTAATTATATAAAGCACCATGTTTCTTATTTCTCTTAGAAATTTGATAACTATTCATTTATAATATCATAAAAATATTATTATTTACTCATGTATGAATTCTTTTTATTTAACTTGTGCCACAAGCACCCATATCTTAACAATGTTACTATTAAGTTCCACCAACAATACGTTGAGGAAATTTACAAATAACTTCATTTATATAGTTCAATTTTATCAAAATTGAGGATATAACAAAGACCTAGGTGGTCTTATCACAGACACTAATGCAACACTCTGGGTTCCCGCAGGAGGAAAACTACAACCTCTTCCCTTAATCGGTGGCCACTGGGTTGGTGCAGTGAACCTCTGTGATGTTGGAGGCATAGCAAACCTCAGCTTCTTAAAGCCTTCTGCCGATTGCCCTGGGACTGTGCCGACCTCTTCTTGGTACTTGCCTCTTGTTTCTCCATCACAAATTGCTCAATCCTCCGAACAGACTCTACAAACGTGGCAAACCTTTCTCGATTCTCTAAATAAGTTGTCGGGGTAGACAACTCAGCATTCAACCCCTTCTCAAAAAGATGAATCCGCTCATCCTCCATGGTAGCCGTGTGAGGAAAGTTGCTCAACTACTCCATAAACCTTGCTTAATGCCCATTGATCGTCATGGATCCCTGTCAGATCCTCTCAAACTGGTTGATTTTCTCATCAAGATATGTCTGAGGAAAGTACTTACAATTGAACTCATGTCGAAAATCATCCCAACCGATCACAACACCATGCATCTTCTCCTCTTCTATGGCCCACCAATGGTCGTCACTTCCCTTTAGAAGGTACACCGCATGCTTCACCTTATCCTCTTCAGGGATACTAAAAATCTTAAAGGCTTTCTCAAGCTCGGTAAGCCACAGATCCACATCCGCCAGATCAGCCATCCCAACATACTCCACTATCCCAACACAAAAAAGCCACTCAAAAGTCTTCCCAGTACCTGAAGATTCAGTATGGGGAATCGGTGCCCTAGGCTGAGGTGTAGGCATCTTGTCCACCATATGAGTTTAACCATAAACTGTCCAAAAAGGGATTGAAAGGCAGGGTTTTCAATCATATCTGGGTCCAACTGGCGGACTTTAGGAGCCCAATCTTCTCATGTATGGTTCCTTGCACCACCACCTCGTGCAGCAACACTGCTCTTGGCAGCATGTTCTTCGTGTTCTCGAGACATCTTTAAGCTTTCTCTTTTTTTCTGCATAAGTAGAAGTCACTATAAGACAGACTGAAGAACACAGGAACAGACACAAGCGCTAGTCCTAGGTCCCTGTAGACTCAGTGAACCTAAAGCTCTGATACCAAACAAGTGTGACACCCTTACCACACAAAGTAAGATTACTCAAAACAAAACCTCATAAGAAAGATTAAACAAACAAATTACTAGAAAATACTAAAAATGAAAAATATTTTCATAAAACTATCAAACAGCAAGAACATTTTACATATGAGTCCTTTCATACCTCAAAGCATTTATGGTCTGTGCCATCAACATGTTACCAGAGAACTTGTTCCAGAACATATATACATATATCCACTACATCTATACACAAGAGGACACACAAGCCAACCACATATCGAAACCACGTTCACAAAACATCTACAAAACATCCCCAAGGACCTAAGTGGACAGGGACGACTCTAGGACTCTATCAACAAAAGACATCCAGCAACACTTCCAACCTTGTCAACTACTGCCTCTCTTGCTGCTCAACCATTGATGCACGATCTCTACCTCCTTGTGCATGTCCACGTTAAAAGGATGTGGGAAACCCACGGGGTGAGATTCCATATCTCAACGGGAGATATAACTCTCCACCAACTCTATTATTATCACAGATCATATAATTAAAGCAGTAGTATAGTTATAACCATGATAATAAAAAAATCCTTATTAACAAGATGAGCAATTATCGTTCTATTATGAAACATCTTAACACTTTAAAAGGAATATGGTGAACATGTATATTTCTAATCAAAAACATTGTATAAATATCAAGCAAGGCCTCATCCAATGTTTCTGTATTTAATCCTATACAAATATACTACATGACTGATTGTGTATTTTATGATACCCCAAGGATTTGAGTCGTACCACCCAAATCCAACTGATCACTGCTAAGTCAAAATTAGTGCCATACAGGGTCAATGGAAGAGTCAGAATCTATGACCTACCCACACCTCTTGGTCAACATAAGAGAAAACACTGTAGAGCTGAATCATTCAACTACAACAATGAATAGTCATGCTCAGGGATTGGCTCACTCATGGCCATCCACTTATATAATCATACCTAGCCCACCTTAGTACAGACACGATGCTAGAAGAACAGGCTCACGCATGACCATTTTAACAAAAAGCAGTGGATCACACATGGCCATCCATATCACAATGAGATCAAATCATGCATGGTTGTCTCACACATCATGTAAAGTATACACGGAATTACTCGACTTGTACCCCGCATATTCAAAAATATGCGCTCTGAGTTAAGCTCATTTCACCATCCAACAAATGCTGACACTGAATGGATCTAAGGCATAGGGAAAACTATGAGATTAGGTTTTACTTGATTAATTAGGTCATTTAAGTATCTTTTAGCATCAAACAAGTTACAACGTACAACCTATACACAAATTCTACATAAATAAGGTCATAACACATCACTAGAACATATTGTAGCATATAAGGAGTGATCTCATCACATTGTCACTTGATGTTTTCCAATCACCACATTTCTCATTACAAGGATCACATACTTTGGGATAGAAAATCCTAATCTCATTACTGAGGAAATCATCACCTCATATAAGGCAATAAGCCATCATAAGGTCATAAGACCATTTACCTCCTCTTTCAATGACACCAACATCTCACATGCCTCATAAGGCCCAGTCAAACATATCATAAACATCATAGCTCATACCTGGCTATTCTTATCAACTGGTATCACCTGCATGGCTAAGGACTTGTAACAAGAAGAATAATACATCATCGTCACTACTGTCTCATAAGTTTCATTCCATTTACATTACATCATTAGGGTTAGGGTTCTTTTTCATCAATTAGGGTTTACAAGGTTGGATCAACAACCACCCTTAGATCATTGCTCCCATCATAATTATAAGGAATGTTATGAAATAAAGATTATGGAAAACAACACTCTTTATTATTCATGCAACCACCCGATAGGGTATCGCATCATATCATGTAACCTTATCATCCACATGATGTAACATAGACACCATCACAAGGTATTGGTTGAGACTATCATGTAGTTGTACCGATTAGCACTTGCCATAGGGTGTCAACTTGTCATCATCAATACATGTCGACTACCACCATGCAAGACACAAGGGATATCCTTACTAATGGTGTATTAGTTTTCCACTTCCTGAGAGTGTGACAGTCAACACCACCTGAGGGTGTGACGGGAAACACCACCCTATGGTGTGACGGGAAACACCACCCTATGGTGTGACGGTGAGCACCATCTAAGGTTGTCGGGCAACCAAGGCATGTTAGGAAACACTTGGTGTATCGTTTGTTAGGGTTAGGGTTTATCTAGGCATCATAGGTCAGTGTGTATTGGGTAACACCACCCTAAAGGTGTGTCCGCCTCCACTCAACCAGGGCATCATAGTTAGCCCACAAAAAATATCAACTCCATGAGGTACACCCATAGCCATGACGGGATAACACCTTCAAGGCATAACGGTTTAGAAACACCTTATCTATTTTGGTACTTCAAGAGCATGATGACCTAGACCTTCCATACATATTAGTTTTGCCATCACGTATCGGTTTAGGTACTTTTAGGGCATGATAGCAAGCTTCTCAACACATGTTGACTTAAGCATCCACAAGGAATGTCGACCTAAGCATCTCCAAGTCATGACGACTTTCCACATAGTGTATCGGTTGTTACACTACATGTCATGACGATCTACTCTCAACATGGTGCATGTATGTGTGTGGGCTTGTTGTCTTCAAACTTAGAAAGGTCAGCCACTAGTCCTTCTACTAACATAGCAAGAAGGTGTAAGATGTGAATAACAAACCATGAGATTCTATCATCAAAATAGTTATAAAACCACTAACAACTATTAGAATACAAGAGATGAACGATCTCAAGATGAAGAACAATCATACGCATATGAAGAGTGAAAATAACAAAGGAGGTTAAGAGTTATATAACATGCCTTAAAGATCACCACCAAGATCCAATCTTCAAGGTCAAGCTTCAAGCTTACAAGCTCAAGGTAGAAGATGATCCGCCAAACTTGGTCACCACTACACCTCAAAGGAAAAAGATGATACCAAGGTTAAAATGGTTCAAGATGGAAAGAAGGTATCAAGGATCCATGGCCGAGAAGAAGAAGAAGAAGAAAAGAGATCTATGAAACATAGCTTACCAAGGTAGAAGATGAAGGAAGGTCAAAGAACACCACAACTTGGAAGTCGTCCACCAAACTCCAAGGGTGACTCTCTAGCTCCTTAGGCTTCTCAAGTTCATCCACCAAGAAGGAGGGGAAAGAAAGTATGTCCAAAAGGATCCTCTTTGCATGGGGAGGAAGAAGATTATATACAAGAGGGATGAGAGAGGGATCATGGAAGAGGTGTCATCACCTTAGGAGATTAGGTGCCACTTTTCCACAAAAAGGAGCCACATGCACAACATCCTGCAAGACATGCACAACATACTGCATATGGACCATTATACATTTAGTTTTATGCTCGTACTATTGTTTCATCATCATGTTTACATGTCTATTAGATCACTTCAAGCCTCAGATTTAGCATATCAATTGATTCTAGTTGAACTCTAGATGAGAACTTTGAGTAGGTGTTTTTTGAGGTGATAGATCTATGATCTCTAGGTAACGGGATGGAAATCTTGGAGTCAAATCCGTCTAACTTTTAGTCCTAACACCGAATGGAGGGATTTTTTCTAGACTCAACATATTTATGTTCATTCTTAATATCATGCAGTCAGAAAGTGAATGATAGGCAGTGGTGGTGAAACCCATTACACCCTAGCATCCCCATCCATTGATTTATCCACCCTTAGTTTGGCCCTTTTGTTTTCCAACCTTAGTATAATCAACAACCAACCATCTTGGGTTATATACTAGTTCTATTGTGGTCAACTTTATTAGTCGATTCTTAAATATGTTGTCATGTAGGTCCGATATTGAACTATCCTACAACAAGATGTGTCCACTTGTGGGTGGTGATTATTGTACATTGTTAAGGTAACCCTAGATATTTCGCACCTAGTGAATTTCCCCATGCAATAAAATTCACGTCACCATGAAGCTCATTACAAGGATGCTACCTCTAGCCATCCCATGCCCTCACGGGTAGACATAAGCTTGTCCTTTATCACTAACATGCTTCTCTAATTCACTGATCAACCCAAACCTTGATTGTTTGCATTATGTCTTGTTTGGGTTTCATACAACTTATAGCTTGGTTTCATTATTGAATGTCTAGGTGGTTACTTTAATAATAATCATTCATGTCTACTTTCAATGATTTTATAATGGTTTCTCATAGATTCATTATATGCCTAAACTGCTTGGATGTTTATTTCAATTCAGTTCAACTATAATGCCTTATGTGTATCATATATGAGTGCCAAATGCCTTGAACCTAGTGTTGAACCCATATGGTTAATCCATGGAAGTCTAATGTTGGATAAGGAATGGATAAACATGAGGTGTCATGATGCTTGATCACCATAATCACCCTTTCCCTCTCGGTCTTACATCAATGGGGTGAATTACCTAAATTAAGCAAAACCTCACTCTCATAGTAGTTTAGGAACATAATCTAGGCTAATAGTAACTCTTTCTAGATTATATTCTCATAGTTGTTAGCCCTCTCTCGAAGCATGCTATTAGATATGTAAAATAATAAATATTCTAACTTCTAACTACTCTCTCAAAGAAGTTATAAATCTAACACTTTGATTATGGTGATCAAGCATAAACAAATCAATATCGAGATCATAATTTCAAGTTTAGAATAATACAAATCACATCATAAATTCATGAATTCAATCACAATAATATGTCGGACTAATCACAGGTCCTCGAAAAAATATTTTTAGCCAAAAATAGATGATATTGTATCACAGTAAATCAAACAGAAGCTATATATTTATTTTGAGATACTGTAAAAAGGAGACAGGGTTGAAGAAGGGATCTGGGGAAGATGGAGAAGATTTGTTGTTGTTTTCATTGCCAAAACACCTCCAAGATCCACCAGGTAAGGTTCCTTCATTTTTCTCCCTCCTTTTGCCATTTGTGTCGTCCCCATGTGATAGATCTCGATAATCCCCATTTAATGGTGCTCATTCCTACCGTTATATATATTTAGGTTATGAGAAAGCCTAAATGTATTGAAACATAACAATAACGGTTGAATGAAGTACATTTAATCTTGTCTGTTAACGTCTGTGTTGGTAACACCGAATAGGAAGTCTGTACCAATGACTTTTAACAATTAATTTTTTTTTCCTTCTCAATCTGGAACAGTAATATTTTTGTACTTTGATACCATGTCGGTACCACCGAGTTGCAAGTCGATGACATTGATTATACTCAAGTAAAAAATAAATATTCTTCAAGAAAATAAATCTGAATTAAATCAAATAATTATTATAATAATTAAAATATGTAAAATACATATAAAATACATACAAAATCGGAAAAATTAATGCACGACTGATTGTCTACTAATTTGGTGAAATATATATGAAAATATATTCAATTAATATCAAATGACAATGAAAACCATCAAAATAGATAGAAAAATAATGATAATCTATACTTGCATCAACTACAATGTTTCCCAGTTCAAGACAATGATGACAACTTCATATGCATTTTATGCTATGAAGATGTCCCATGGGTTGGGGATAAGATTGGTCTCAAAAATTTTATAAAGCACACAAAATTTCTATGTCACATAACACATTGGCACCGTGATAATAAGAATGTATACAACATTCAATAAAGAAATGGTAATATGTTGTATGTTTAATAGGTATGCATTTTTTTAAGTTTTCTCAAATTTTGTTAGTTACACATATTATGTTTTTTTGCTGAATAGTCCAACTCTATTTTCAAATAGATGATTTTCTATTTTCAAAGAATTGTAGTAGGAAATGGTAAATTGTTCTTAAGAGAAGTGCATAAACAATATTGTTATAATTTTTCAATTGGTATTCATTCATTTATTAGATGTGTTTTTTGTTGGGACATATTATCAATGGAATGTAAACTTCATAATGGGAGTCAACTTTCATTATGGTAAGCTAGGGAGGATAATTCTACCCACATGCCCTTTATATATAAGAAAGAGATACCAAATTAGAATTTTTAATGAAATTCGTATATTGTATAAAATGAGAAAATATCATTAAATTACATATACAATCAAAATATTTATAAATGAGAATTATTTGGAATACTTTTATGATGAATAATTTCACACATTTACTACAAATAAAGAACTAGTTTAGTAAATCCATTTGTTAGTCAAAGGCAAGACAAATTGTCCCTTTAACATTTAATTAGACTTTTATGCATGTTTTTAACAGTAATTCATATATATATGTATACCATAATATGTGTTGCTACATGCCTTGTAAGTATTATTGGGTTTGTTTATTGAATCATGACATAATGTATAAACAAGTTTTATAAAGTAGAAACTAAGTTTACTTATATTGTTACATGTTACTCCAAACCACAACAATTGTTATATTGCTTTTTATTCAAATGTCTTTTAAAACTTCTATTATAATTCTCCTAAAAATAACGACTTAGGTTTTCCAATAGAGGTTAATTTTCTCAGCAATAAGAAATTAGCTTCTATGACCAATAAAAAGGAGAGAGTTACTTTCCTCACTGAATTCCACTTTTGAATTTATTTATTGTATCATTTAATATGATGGAGTTCAATGTACATTTTCCTTCCTTAATAAAATTATGACATCTAGAATTGTTCAAATAATGTAAAACATCGAAATCAAGCTAATTGGGACCCAAGGAACATGAATTACATTTCACTTTTCAGATTTTCTTTTATGAGTTATGGCACCATTTAGATTTTTCACTAACCACCACAATATTTAACAAAATATTTTATCTATATTATCAACATCCATTATATTGAATGTTATTATCTTCACGTTGTTGCAAAAGAGTTCTATATTATTATTATGCATTCCACATTTTACACATTTAACATATTTAATCCATTATTTTAATATTTATTTAAATAATAGAACATTATTAATATTTATGGACATGGAATTACCATTTGTTCCTCCAAAGCATGTTATTCATTTTTTATTTAGCTATTATATTCATAAAGAAAATATTAGTAACATATTTCATGATTTTATTTAAATATTGGTACATAATTAAGTCATTATGTAAATGTGTTTAAATTTTTATATTTGTTTGGTCAAATCTAAGGGACTAACCTCACTAGCTTTCTAATTATGGAATAGGGTAAGATTGTAAGTTTTGGTCTATTACAACACTCCACCCCTTAAAAGAATTTTGTCTTCAAAATATAAACATCCATATATTCTCATCCAATAACTCTCCATCACTTAAAAGGTTTAACCTAATAGGAGAACCATTATAGATATCATGATTACTTATATATATTTTAACTGTGTACACTTTTTATGTTGTTCATGCATCCAACTAACATGTTATATACATCTAGGATTGTATTTTAGGTCATTATGATTTGAACTTAGCTAACCTAAAGTTCACATCCCAAACTAAAGAGTCACCCAGTACAGTTGTCTATGTTAATGAGGGTAGGTTCACTAAACCTTGTTGTACATGCCAAATCCTCCTAGGGTAAACATACTAAGGGAGACAAGATTAAAATAGTTAGATAAATCTCCCGCTAATGGCTCTGGTACTGTACTGTAAGGAGTGGGACCCAAGAAGGGATCCACTCCCTACTAAATTAAATAAAAAGGGAACATCCCATATGCCAAATATATGACTATTTTTTTTTACAAAGGGATGGTAATCCATTTTATTCAAAAGTATGATTCAAGTAACCAAATGTAGCATCAGAATACAAAATATCTGACTATTACAATGCTTGATATTATCACTATACTTCACCACACAGGGTGATACATATCAAGACTCACTATACCAAATGATCATCAAAGGGACATCTAACCACCTTGAGAAAGTCTCTTAAAAGGTTCAACTATACTTGATGAGGTTCTAGTCCAAGTTGGTTATCTTCTCCTTGACTTACACCTGGGGTTGGAAGCGTACCCCAGAAAGAGGAGAAAAAGTAGATGAATCAGCAAAATGCTAGAATAAGCATATTAAATCGAGTATTGATAAATTTTATTGCAATAAAGGGATGTCAAATAAGCAAGGTTTCCCAAAGGAAAAGGAAAAAACTACCCAACTGGACATAAAAGAGTATGAATTCAATAAAATGATAAATCAGAGCAAGACATGCATTTATTTTAAATGTGACAGTACTAGAGAAATATAAACATGTTGGTAGGAAATAACACATGTACTATAAATATGGGGTGAGTATGATCATATACACATGTACTCTGAGCAAGACAGGATACACATCACCTCTAATAATTTCTCTGGTAGGAATTATCACCTTTACATTATCACGTGTGGGAATTTACATATCCACATAAAATAAATGTCACATTATACTAATAGTCACCACATAGTTCATAACAAAAGAATAATCAAGTTAATTCCAAAATATTAGGGATGATAACTTCCAGTCAATATAAGTGGAGTCAAAGGACCCATAAAAGAAGATCCAACAATATCAATAATGTGAGAGAAATAATAAAAAATAACTTTCAACAATAATCTCAAAGGAGATGCATGTAGTGATCAAATTAGGATTTTGAGTCATCAAGTAGATCAAAAGATAGAAACACAGGTGATTTCACAAGTTGGAATAATGTGGGATGCAGACATACATCAAGGAATGACAAAACTAGGTTAATTGTTGAATATAGAATAATGGGGAATGCAATCATACCATGAGAAGTTTGTCAAATTGTCAAGTCTAAGTCTTAGATCCAAGGGGAGTTAGCAAACCTAGCGAAGAATGATTTGTGCACTACAAATATGATGTTTTGATGATGTTCCATGCTTCTTTAGGAAAGAGGGCATGGTGGTGGTAGGAGATGTTGCTTCGTTATCATGGTAGAGGGGAAGAATAGGGAAGGCAAAAGTGAAGAGGAATTCGTGAGCAACCTTCTGCATACCACTGATTTAAATAGGGTCACAGATAGAGAAAGAAGGTGAGGGCTTTTATAGAACCAAGTATAAGAGTCAAAGGTTGTTGTTTGACTGGTTTCCTTTTGCGGATATAAAATTTAGTGTAATAGAAAATCTTTAGGAAAAACCAACCCAAATAAAGCAACAATATTCCCTTATGTACTAGTATTTTTATCCTTTGTTTCATATTTTATTTAAGGAAACAAACATTAACCAAACAAACTAAATTTGACTTGTAGCCTAATTTGACGTGTATAATATAAAGTTATCATGTCTTTCTTATTTTAAAACAATTTAATAATTTGTTTAATTTATTTGTGTCATTTTAGCATTACCATGATAATTCATTTTATAATTTACTTATGATAACTTAGAATTATCCAATTGACGTAGAATATCATAAATAGAGAAACAAATGTAATAGAAATCTAAGTTTTGTTGGATCCTAGGATGGGTGATTGGATGCTCTAGAGGGGGGTGAATAGAGCTAAATGCACTTAAACAAAATTCATTATACCTTCAAGAATTTCACAAGATAAGGTTGCTAAGATGGGAAATTTGAGTGCAACTAAACATACATAGAAAGGATGAGGGGGATTGAACATGCACCAATTAGAATTCTATGTAGAGTGGTTCCATACTTCAAACTAGATTGGTTCCCTACACTGTGTAGAGTGGTTCTTTGAGTGTGCAACTCAACCGAACCATGAAAGTTTCAAGATTCATTTACAGATTGGTCGAATTTGTAACTCGACCGACAAATAACTTGTAATGGATTTTGGAAAATGTCACTAAAGTGGTTAAATATTCGATTTAAGTGCACCTAATTTTTTCTAAGCTTAATTACAACTCATAAAATCATTAAAAGTGATTCACAACATACTTCTATTGGATTGACATCATATTCCACAAAAGCACACTTGCATTGATTTTGACTTATCTTTTCTTCAAATTGAGATGTGCATGTTAGGGCATTTAGAGTGTGTCTATAATAAATCTAAAATCACTAAGTGTAGACATTAAACACAATTGATTGGAATGGTTTAGTCATCATCAAAACAAGGGTTTGGTCAATTTAAACCTATAATCACCATTGACCTAGAGTCAACATTCTCCCCCCTTTTGAAGATGACAAACCATTCCATAAATATATTGAAAGAATTTAATTAAAGTCATACCTTTAAATAAACCTAGGGTTTTCATAAAATTGACTTCATATGATCCTCCTCAATTGATGGTAGTGGAGTTTTCATACTCCCTCTCAATTGTTGTTATTTATCTTGCATGGTTAGCTTTCATAACAGTTATAGAAAACAGTTCTTCTACTCATATAGTTCTCCCCTTTACCTTCTCCCCTTCATATATACATGCTTCTCCTCTTCATGTAAGACATGCCTTCTCCCCTTTTTGTCAAAAAAAAACATACCTTCCCCCCTTTGTCATTTCAAAAAGTGGGGATAAGAAGAAATAAGAAACACCGCTTGTTAAAACAAAGGAGATAACAAATGTTATAAAGAAGAGTAGAACAACATAACTAGGGGATTATACACATATAAAGAAAACAAGTTAAAGCATGCACTTGAACAACCCATAATGTAATCCTAGCACAAGGCAAGATAAAGTTTTGCAGAAATATAATGAATCAAAAATTTGACCCATAAGATGACGGAATTTGCCCAAAAAGCATCAGGGATCATGGCATAGCCATTTGTTTTTCTCATAAGGTCATTTCTACATGGAAAATACTATTCTTTCATCAAAATCTGACACTGCAGCAAAAACTACATAAATTCCAAGGATGCTCCAACTTCTACATACAATGTAATTCTATATATCCTGTATGACAATTCTATACAAACAACTAAAGATAGTAGATATGCAAGTCAAGGAGGAAGCTTGAGTATGAAACAAGATAAAAACATAGCATATAGTTGAATACCACTAGATGAGCAAAGATACCAATTTATAATCAGAATCAAGGGTGATGGGCTAGTGTGAGAAGCTCTGTTCCCTCTCTAGCTCGAGGTTCTCATGGCGATCACCGCTCGAGACAGGCGACCGATCTCATAGTGGGTAGGGGCTGGGCGGCGGCGGTATCCAATCCTATCATTGCCATGCCCAACCTTGCCCATGTGCTTACCCCCGAGGATTCCAAATCGCCTACTTTCACGACTGAGGACGCTAGACCCTGGATGAAGATGTTGGCACCCACAGTGGAGGAGATGGACAGTTTCCACATGTTCTCTATGATCGTTCAAGTCATGGGGACCAAGTGCATCTTCCATCAGCTGTACGGGTGGATGGTTAGGTGTTGGCGACCAAAGGGGGAACTCCAATGTTCACCTTTGGTGGGTGGTCTTTTCCTGGCCAGATTTGCATCGGAGGCGGACATGAAGGTGGCCCTGGATAGCGGGCCTTAGTTTTTTTATCAGAAGCTGGTGATCACCAGAAGATGGTCCCCCGAGGCTGATATCCGCCGGGCTGCTCTTACATCGGTGCCAGTTTGGGTCACGATGCCTGAAGTGGGCTCCCACTGGTCCAGAAGGGTGATTTCCATCATCGCGTGTGGAGTGGGAGAGCCGAAGGTCGTTGATTCCACTATGAAGGCAGGTTCGTGGGTGCCACCCATGTTTTCTTGGAACTCAAAGCTGACCATGCACCGCCTCCGATTGTCATGGTTGAGATGCATGACGGTAAGGAGTTGGAATTCAAGATCATCTATGATGCCCTACCTGAGAGGTGTGAGAGTTGTAAGGTTTTTGACCATCAATCGGGTTGCTTCCCTAGTTCCAGCTCGACTATCCAGACTCCCCCTATTGTGAGAGGTCAAGAGTCTAGTAGAAACCAAACAAATAGAATTAGGACCAACAAGAGTAGAAGACCCAGCAACAAGGTAGCAGAGGTCTTGGAGTCTCAACAGGGACATGCATCGGATGGGCGGCCGGGAGGAGGGATCGTTCATTAGGCTGTTGATGAAGCTGCTCAAACTTCGGGCTGTCTTAATGATGATACAATGATACCTGAGGTGGCTCAGGAGGAGGAGGCAATGCAAGTGGTGGAGATAGTGGAAACAACGGTCAATTTTGATGTAGATGGAGCGGTGGGTATTGGGGCCAATCCCAGAGTACAAAGTTACAGCAACCAGTTCTCTGCACTGGAGAATTTAGACACAGATGAGATGTTTGATGAAATGTCTGGGACATGTAGGAGAAATAGTGGACAGCAGATTTCAACCAGTGTGAGGGGAAGACGCACGTCACCTAGAATGAACACCCCTGGAAGGGGTGGGCACAAACAAAGTTAGTATGCCTATACTGACATGGAATGTGAGGGGGGCTCGAGGCCCAAGAGACAGAGGAGAATAAGAAAGGTGTTCACAGATACTGGAGAAGATATGGTGCTACTATTAGAAACCAAAATCAAGAGGCAATACAAATAGAAAGTTACAGGCTTATTCCCTGATGGGTGGGGGATGGAAACTAACTTGGATCATATCGATGGTGTTAGAGTGGCCATGGGTTGGAATCAGGAGGTTTGGGATGTGCAGATCATCCATGCTACAGACCAGGTTATGGTAGCTAGCTGCATCAATAATGGGGGTTTTGATTGTGTCTTCATTAGTGTTTATGGACACAATGACGAAGGTAGATGAAGGTTTTGCTAGAATACCATTAGGGAGACTACCCAACATCAAGTACCGCACTTGGTGATGGGTGATTTCAATCATGTCAAGAAGGCAGGAAAAAAGTATGGTGGGCTTCCCATACCTGATTCTATTCTCAACAGGTTCAATGATGATATGGATAGTGCTGGGTTGATTGAGCTGAATATGAATGGTGGGATCACAACTTGACATAATAAAAGGAGTCTGACTCATAGGATTTCTAGTCAACTGGACAGGGGGCTGGTCAACTTCGTGTGGCTGGACATCTTCCCTGAAGCTAATATTTCCTTAGGGGGTCATCCCAATAGTGATCATTCGTGGATGGTCCTGGAGATGGGGGTGAACCAGAGGAAGAACAAATCTTTCAGGTTCCTCAATTTTTGGGTGGAGTGGCCTAGGTTTAAAGATGTGGTCCAGGAGGGGTGGAATGAGAAGGTGATAGGCAATCCTATTTTCTGTGTGGTGGAAAAACTTAAAAGGACCAAGAAAAGCCTCAAAGACTGGTTTGCTGGTTTGGTTAACCTGCCCAATATGGTGAACAAAGCACGCGAGGACTATAAGGAAGCTGCTGGACTTCTTCGGCAGAACTCGTTGGATGAGGATAAAATAAAGAAGGAAGGGGAAAGTGCTAGTAGGCTGTTCCGGTTAGAAAAGGTTGAAGAGTTGTATCATTGGCAAAGAAGCATAGTTAGATGGATAAAGGATGGTGATAGAAATACCAAGGTCTACCATAATGCCATGAAGAAAAATCACATGAAGGATTGTATCCATGGGCTTATGAAGGAAGATGGTACTGTCGTGAGAGGATAAAGAGAAGTGGCGGAGGAAGTTGTTTCTTATTTTAAAAATCTGTACAACAAAGATCACCTGGTGGTGCAGGGAGAGATGCCAGATATGAAGGTGGATGACGAGATGAATAAAGCTCTATGTGGTCCTGTGTCGGAATAGGATATTAAGGAGGCGGTCTTCTCTATTGGTCCGTCCAAGGCGCCTGGACTGGATGGTTTTAACGACAAGTTTTTCCAATATTGTTGGGACATTATTAAAGATGATGTTTGACGGGTCGTACATTGGTTCATGGTGGGCGACACTATGCTCAAGCAAGTCAAGCATGCTTTTATTAAACTCATTCCTAAGAAGAATCTGATGTTCTCCATGGCTAAATTTCAGCCTATAGTGTGCTTCTCAGTGATGTACAAGATTTTTGCTAAGCTGTTTTCTAGGCGCCTTAAGAAAATTCTGCCCAAGATTGTCTCCCCCAACCAGCTGGCCTTTGTTCAAGGCAGAGATATTGTGGACGGAGCTATGCTTGCAGCTGAGTTCTTAAACCTTTTTGGTGTTTAGAACTCCAATAGGAAGGCCTGCTTCAAATTAGATATTACTAAGGCCTACGATCACGTGGAGTGGGTAGCGTTGTGGAGAATTATGGAAGCTATGGGGTATTCGAGAAGATGGATCAAACTTATGATTCAGTGTGTAGAAGCCACCTCTTTCTCTGTGTTGGTGAATGGGGTCCCCCATGACTTGTTTTCTACTTCTAATGGTTTGAGATAGGGTGACCCCTTATCTCCCATGTTGTTTGTGCTTATGATGGAGGCCTTGTCCTCTGCTATTTCTAGAACCGTCTTTGAGGGGAGATTGAAGGTGTTCAAGGTGAAGAATACCCCGGTAATCTCACATCTTGTGTTTGCGGATGATGTGATGATTTTCATAGCTGGTCACTGCAAGTACCTAAGACAAGTCAGAATGATCCTCACAAGTTTCGGGCGCCTCACTGGGTTATATATAAATGAAGTAAAATCTAAAGTCTTCTTATCAAGATCGTGTGACTTGAGGCGGGGGAGACTGAAGGAAGTAGCGAGTATTATGAGGGGGGTTTTCCTGCTAAGTACGTGGGTGTCCCTATCTCTGGTGGTAAAGGCCGAGGCAAAGACTATGGTAGTTTGGTGGATGAGCTAAGATCCAGGATCGACAAGTGGGCTGGCCTACACATATCTATGGTGGGGAGATTAGTCTTGTGTAATTCAGTTATGGGTGCCAAGACTAGATTCTGGTGCAGACAGGCTGAGCTTCCCAAGTTCATTTTGGATAAATTAAGAAGCTTAACGAGTAGCTTGCTATGGGTTGGAAAGATGCATGGGATTGCGTGGGATATTATTAACAAAGAACGGGCTCATGGTGGCTTGGGAGTGGCTGATCCGATCAGTTTGGCTGGGATTACTACTTTTCAACAGATCCACAGATTTATCACCCAGCAGGATTCTATATGGACGGTGTGGATGAAGGAAAGATATGGCTTCTCTTTGGACATAGTGGTTGTGGGGAATAGCTCTGTTGTTTGGAAAAGAATGTTGGAGAATTGGCATGAAGTGAAATATGCTTACTGGCTAAGATGTGATGGATGTTGGGACTGCTTTGTTGCCAAACCATGGGAGCTTAAGATTTGTGGTCCACCTGTGGCTTCGACCAAAATCATCTGGAACAAAGGTCAGCATCCGAAATGGGGGTGCACCTTATATAGGGTTGTTCTTGGGCGTCTCCCTACATCTGACAGACTACCAGCTTGGGGTCTTAATGTCGACCCTAAATGTGTGCTTTGCGGTGACGCAGCTGAAACATACATACACCTCTTCTTTCCTTGTAGATTTTCTAGGTACATTTGGTACAGATGGTCCCTCAAAAATAGTTGGGGCAGTTACCCTCCCAGTTGCTTGGAAGACGGGCTAAAGTGGATAAGGCAGAAAACTAACATGAGCACCACTATGAGAGCCTTTGGAGGCATGGGAGTTGCTTCTATCGTCTATTGTATCTGGTTTGAGAGGAATACCAAAATCCACAGGGGATGGGCTACTGATATGTTTGATGCTTTTGAGTCTCTTGCTGGAAGACTTGCTGCTAATGTAAGGGCTAAACCTAAAATTTATAAAGGTTTAGACCCTGTTATCTTTACATAGTGGGGTTTTTTGTAGTTCACCCACCCTCTATACAATATAGGCTCACCAATATGCCTTTTTTGAGATAGTAATATTTTACCTGATCCAAAAAAAAAAGATACCAATTTATAAACAAGATTAGAACTACACGTGTAAGAACTACTTGTAGATGATATCACAACTTAGGACTACTAGTAGAATCTAGATTATATAAAAATATATAAAAGTTAAAGAACAATCTATGAGTAGATGCAGATATATATCCAAACAAAAAGATATGCAATTTTAGAAGCATGAAAGGATATAACTCACTAGCAAAATATGCTTAATTACCGAAAGATAATTACCATTAAGAACCTCAAGGTTGTATCAAAATAAGATATACTACTGGATAGATGTAGCAAGTTTGAGGACAGTGGAAGCAATTTAAGACACAACTAGGAGATCCAAAGAGTTCATCGTCAAAATTTGCATAACAACTCAAGACAAGTAATTGCAAGAAATAGGAATGCCAATAGTGGAATACCAAATTACAGTCTTAGAAAGATAGAGTTGTATGCAAGATAGACAATTCAAAAACATGACAATATGCATATAAAGGTACTAAGGGAGCGCCAAATAATAAGGCTATTGATTGAAAAAATCTAGTTGAGAGGGAAGTTCTCATTCAATAAGCCAACTCTATATTCTGTGCACAGTGTTATTGGCCGATTTACTGATAGGACAAACTCGATCGACAACCGTTGTTGGCAATATCCATTGGTTCCTATCAGTCGAATTTCATTCAAAGGTGCTATCAAAAAGCACATATATTTTGAAAAAAAACATATCTAGTGGCATGATAAAAATGTAAATCATATCCAACCGTGTGTAGACAAGTTAGTAATGCATCATGAAAGCATTATAAGTAGTTTTTGAGGAAGAAAGTAAGGAGAATCACAATATACCACTTCTAACTCAAAAATCACATGTAAAGTGCACACTAACTGGGCCAAAACACACTATGATTGGATGTGAGCAAGGATAACATTACCTTCGTACTTACCATTGCTTTTCCACTTGTTGCCACCCCTTACACATCTCACCTTTCTTCTTTTTATGTGGATTGAGAAAACAAAATGCAAATCCATAGCTCATGTCAATGCATTTCCATGTGACCTACAAGAAGAAAGATGAACGGTCCCCAATCATGTTTTTGGGTTCGGAGGGGTTAACTTAGAAAACCAATTCCTATTTCTCTTAGGTGCTTTCCTAAAAGGGAAACAAGTAGAATAATGATCAAAATAATTGCAATAGTTGCATGTGCCCATAGCCTTTGAACTATAGAATTTTCCATGGAAGATTGGAGGTCATGTACCTTTGTTGTTCCTTTGGCTAATATCATACCCTAAACCATGTCTACCAAATTGTTTAGTAGTATGGTGTAGGATATAATTAAGATTCTTTTTACCAACTAAAAATCTTTGCAAAGAAGATCTCAAACTATGATTATCATGCATAACAAAAGTAATAGTAGAATAAAATTGATTCATATCATCACTAGCATGCATAAGATCATTTTCTAAGAAAATAGCTTTGGTCATATAAGAATATCTATCAATATGAAGAGAAATAACATTATTCTCTCTGCTAGGAGAATATAAACAAGATTCAAGGACATTGATTTTAGCAAGAAAGGAAGCATTTTCATTTTCAAACATAGTAATCATAGAATGATAGATCCTATTTTCAGATTCTAAACCTTGCAAAACTAAATCTTTGTTCTTATTTTCATATTTCAAAACATTAATATCAAGCATGAGAGAATCCACAATGTTTTATGCTCTATATTAGAATTATGCATTAGAGGTTGATCTTCAAGAAATCTAATCTTGTCAAGAAAATTAGTATTCTCAAGTTTATGAGAATCTATTTGACTAAGACAAGTCTTTTTATCATCAAGCAAGCAAGTATTAGCATGTCCAAGATCATCTACATGCAAATTATCAACAATTCTAGAAAGATTTTTCTTTTCCTTTTAGAAGACTTAAGAGAGGTACGAGTAGCATCAATGAAAGAAATTAAAGGTTCTTTATCTAAAGAGTTTAGATTTACCTCACTTGAGTCTGCACTTGTTGAGGCCACAAGAGCAAAATGACATTGTCCTTCATCATTAGAGCTTGAGTAAGATCCTCCACTAGATTCTTCACTTGAGTTGGAGGAGTCACTTGAGCTTGAGTTGGAGGAGTCACTTGAGCTTTTTTGCCATTTCTACTCTTCTTGTAATTTTCTTCTCTACTCATGTGATGATGGGTCTTTTTTCCTTGAGGGAAATCTTCCTTGAAGTGACCCTTCTTTCCACACTTGAAACACCTAGTAGAGGAGGAAGACTTGACTGTGTAGAGTCTACCCTTGGAGTATGTGGCCTCTTCTTCAACTTGAGAGGATGGAGAAGCTTGACCAACAATAGCCTCAATTTGAGCTTTGATTTCAGCCTTCTTTATTCTCTTGAGCTCTTTCTTATCTTCTCTTTCTTCTTGATCTCGATTGTCAAGTTTGGCTTCATGGGCTTGTATATTTCCTACTACCTCTTCAATAGGGTTATCTGTTGGGTTTGGTGGAGAAAACATGCGCGACGGAAGCAACAAAATCCACACAACCCGAAACAGGATCTCGTCGACAACAACGTATTTGGAAGGAGTGTTTGCGGGATATACCCTATTGTGGAGCAAGTCCGGCGATGTCCCGCTGCACAAAGGTGTGAAACGATGCTTGTCTACATGGAAGGAACTTCTCTCCCGTTCACTTTTGTAAGAAGATCCGGCGGCGCTCCTTTGCGGTGCACACGGATGGTCGTTGATATCCTCCGAACGCAGGTGTCTCAGCGTCTGCGTCTCTACTTCGTCCACGCGAATGGACTAGAACTCCACGTCGCGCTTCCTAAGCCAACGGGAAGGAGTCATGTCTGTGCGGCGGCGTTCTAGCGACGCGTTGCTCTCCTTTCTCTCTTAAGGACGGTGACGGCTAGGGTTTATGTACGTGAGCGTAAACTGAAAAGCCTCTCTCGATATCTTATATAGATATCGGCCGTCAATCCTCCTTTAAATAGGAGATGAAGGGAGGTAGGGTTTCCTAAACCCATCGGTAAACAGAAACACTACATTAATTAAAATGCTTGTGGATTAATTAGAATTTTCTGGAATTCATTAATTAACCAAATAATCACATTAATTGATTAATTAATATCTGACTCCATGCAATTGCTTGGGATGGCTCTATGGGCATATATACCAACAAACTCCCACTTACACTTAGAGCCAATCACTCCAATATTATTCTAATCCATTACATAAACATTTTAGTAATCAATGTGATTCGGAGAAATTCCAATCAAATCCACAATTATACTCCTATTCCAACACATCCTATGTGTGTGACCCGGTAGGCTCCAAATTACATTGGTAGTGATATCCATAATCATATTATGATTTCACAAGCAATGATTGGTATCTAGCAAGACTTCATTGCCACCCAAGTAATTGGATAAGTTGGAGAACAACTTAACCTATCATTCATGACTGGTGTTACAGTGATTGTATAGTTCCTTTGTCGCTGATATCCGGATTGAACTCAAGTCATGGAATTGTTATCCTTTTCAACATTCAATCCATGTTCCTTGAACTAGAGAAGACTATATGAGATATATATAAGCTCAATATCACATATTGACTCACATCAGCATGGCCATGCATTTCTCAGTCTCGCTTATCAAGTGGCCAGAATATCAAACTCCCGTAGGAAGGACAAATTCCATCTACATCACTCACAGTCATCCCCATGTGTCACAGTGCACCCAAGCACCATCTTTATGGCGATCCTTATTCAGGACCACGGTAGATGATGTCAAATTATATTGTTATCTCTAACAAGTATCTATGTATTTGGTTTGATATCTCCATATCATGGATAATGAGATTCTTCCATCAACCAACATACATTCGAATCTTATGTGTTATTGATGTCTATGGATATTTCCACAATAACAACCAATTAGGGATAAAACAAGAATACATACTCTTAGCATACATATGATCTCACTGTTCAGGTCATCAACCCGAAGACATATGTCATTGAGTATATCATTCTATAGACAGCTATAAGTTTTATGGTCATCTCACAATATAAAACACAAACACATAGTTTGGAAACTTTCCTTTATTGATATGATCAATGTATTATTACAAATCATTTACATAGTATCCCATTACAATCATCGAATGATAGTCTCTATGGGCATACATACCGATATATTCCCACTTGCACTTATACCCAATCACTCATGAATCTCAATCCAAGTGATCGAACATGTCCGTCATGTTTCTGCTTTGAAAGTGCTTTTGTGAGCGGGTCAACCACATTGCTTTCTGTAGGTACTCTGCAAATCTTCACATCTCCTCATTGTACGATCTCTCATATGAGATGGAACCGCCGTAGAATATGTTTGGAACGTTGGTGCGATCTTGGTTCTTTAGCCTGTGCAATTGCTCTGTTGTTGTCGCAAAACAAATCAATTTCATCACCAGTGCTTGGAACCACTCCAAGTTCAGAAATGAACTTCTTGATCCACACAGCTTCCTTTGCAGCATTAGATGCAGCAATATATTCGGCCTCTATTGTAGAATCTGCAACCATCTCTTGCTTGGAACTCTTCCAGCTCACAACTCCATTGTTCAGGCAAAACACAAATCCAGATTGCGATCTGTAGTCATCTTTGTCAGTTTGGAAGCTAGCATCAGTGTAACCCTTTACCACGAGTTCTTCCTCACCACCGTATACCAAGAATTGACCCTTAGTCCTTCTCAAGTACTTTAGGATGTTCTTTATGGCTGTCCAATGACATTCACCTGGATCTGACTGATATCGACTCCTCATGCTCAAAGCATATGACACATCAGGACAAGTACATAACATTGCGTACATGATAGATCTAATTGCTGATGCATATGGAATCTTACTCATGCGTGCCCATTCATCTTATGAACTAGGACAGTGGGATTTAGAGATTGTAACCCCATGGGACATGGGCAAGTTACCTCTCTTAGAACCCTCCATGCTAAACCTCTTTAGCACCTTGTCAATTTATGTGCTCTGGCTTAGGCCTAGAAGCCTTCTAGATCTATCTCTATAGATCTTGATCCCTAGTATATAGGATGCTTCGCCTAAATCCTTCATAGAGAAGGTCTTCCCTAGCCAACCTTTTACTGTCTGAAGAGTAGGGATGTCATTTCCCATCAATAGTATGTCATCCACATACAATATGACTAATATGATTGTGCTCCCACTAACCCTTTTGTAAACACAAGGTTCATCTTCATTTTGACTAAAGCCAAACTTTTTGACTACTTCATCAAAACGTAGATTCCATCTCCGAGATGCTTGCTTCAATCCATAGATTGACCTTTGTAGCTTATAGACTTTATTGGCTTCCTTTGAATCGATAAAACCCTCAGGTTGTGTCATGTACACATTCTCGAGTAAATTCCCATTAAGGAATGTTGTTTTAACATCCATCTACCAAATCTCATAGTCATGATAAGCTGCAATAAAAAGCATGATCTTGATGGATTTAACCATGGCAACTGGTGAGAAGGTCTCATCATAATCAACACCTTGAATTTGACGGAATCCTTTCGCAACCAATCTACCTTTATAGGTTTGAACATTTCCATCCATGTTAGTCTTCTTCTTGAAGACCCACTTGCACGCTATGGGTTTTACCCCTTCGGGTAGATCCACCAAGGTCCATACCTTGTTGGTGTACATGGATTCCATCTCAGATCTCATGGCTTCGAGCCATTTCTCAGATTTTGGTCCCTTAGTAGCTTCTAGATAGGAAATTGGCTCATCTACTATGCCCAATTCGTCACTGTCTTGAGTCATGAGAAATCCAAATCTCTTAGGCTCCAGTCGTGTCCTACTAGTCCTACGAGGTTCCTGTGTTACATTTGGAACTTGAAATTCCACAACAATTTGTGAGTCTTCATGTTCCTAATGTACCTCCTCAAGTTCTCTGCTTTCTTGTTGGTCTTGAACTTCTTCGAGCTCTACATTCCTCCCACTAATTCCATTGGAAATAAATTCCTTTTCAAGAAATACAACAGTCCTAGCAACAAACACTTTGTTGTCAGTTGGTGTGTAGAAGTAGTATCCCTGAGTTTCCTTGTGGTATCCAACAAAATAGCATTTTTCCGATTTGGGTCCAAGATTTTCAGGAAATTGTTTCCTAACATAAGCTTCACATCCCCAAATATTTAACATAGACAAATTGGGGCGATTCCCATTCCATATCTCATATGGTGTCTTTTGAACCGATTTGGAAGGTACACGGTTAAGTGTAAATGTTGTAGTTTCAAGAGCATATCCCCAGAACTATATTGGAAGTTTGGCTGAACTCATCATTGATCGTACCATGTCTAATAATGTACGATTCCTTCTTTCTGACACACTATTATGTTGTGGTGTAGCAGGTGGAGTCCATTGTGATACAATACCACAGTCTCTCAGAAGGTCCTCAAACTCTTGGCTTAAGTATTCGCCACCTCGATCTGAACAGAGTGCTTTAATACTCTTACCAAGTTGCTTCTCTACTTCATTCATGGAAGTCTTGAACATTTCAAGAGTTTCTGACTTGTGTTTCATAAGATATACGTAGCCATACCTACTAAGGTCATCAGTGAAGGTAATGAAGTATTGATAGCCTCCTCTAGCATTTGATCTAAAAGGTCCACATACATCAGTATGTATGAGCCCTAGCAGATCACTGGCTCTCTCACTATGTCTAGTGAAAGGAGTCTTGGTCATTTTCCCTAATAAACATGCCTCACATGTCTCTAATGATTCAAAATCAAAAGAGTCTAGATAACCATCCTTATGGAGTCTAGATGTGTGCTTCTCGTTTATGTGCCCAAGACGACAATGCCATAAGAATGTTTTGTTTGAGTTGTCAAGTTTTAACCTTTTAGTATTTATGTTGTATATGATAATCTCAAGTTCTAATAAGTAGATACCATAAGACATAGGGGCATTTCCATAAAAGATCTCATCTTTAGATATATAAATAATTCCGTTCTTAATGTGAAATTCAAATCCACTCTTATCCATACAAGATACAGAAATAATATTTCTATTAATGGTAGGTACATAATAGCAGTTCTCTAATTCTATTACACGGCTCGTAGGCAAAGATAAACTAATAACTCCAACTGCGGTGGTAGCAACTCTTGCTCCATTAGCAACCTGCAGCTCGACTTGGCCCTTTTGTAAAGGCTTACTTCTTATCAGATCCTGCATATTATTACATATGTGAGATCCACATCCAGTATCCAGTACCCATGATGAAGAAGTATTTAAGTTTATCTCAATAACATATATACCTGAAGTGGAGATCTCTATCCCCTGCTTCTTCTTCCTCAGTTCCTCCAGGTAGAGAGGATAGTTTCTTTTCCAATGTCCAGGCTGGTGACAATGGTGACAACTGCCTTCTTTGGAGATCTCACCTTTAGCTTTGAGCGTGGATGACTTTGGCTTCTGCCTGGATTTAGAACTTTTCTTAGCCTTGCCTTTGCCTTTTGACTTTCCCTTTGTCTTGCTGATCATCATCACAGAGTTGGGCTTGTCTTTCTTCATCTGTGCTTCAGCTGTCCTCAACATGCCCAACAATTCTGACAACGGCTTGTCAAAATTATTCATGTTGTAGTTCATGACAAAATGACTATACGATTCAGGCAACGATTGTAGAATCACATCAGTGGCCAACTCTTTACCTAGGGGAAATCCCAACTTGGATAGGCTTTCCACATACCCAATTAAAGTGAGTATATGGGTGCCAACTGAGTCTCCCTCTTTCATCTTGCTTTTGAACAAAGCCTTTGAGACATCATATCTCTCCTGTCTTGCTTGATGTTGATACATGTTCTTTATATGTGTTACCATCTCCATGACATTCATGTTCTCATGCCACTCTTGCAACTCATAGTTCATTGAGCACAACATCAGGCACTTGACATCCACGTCATCATCAAGGTGCTTCTTGTAAGCATCCTTTGCAGCCTTGGGTGCATTTACGGCGGGTTCCGCTGGCTCTGGTGTTTCAAGGACATAGAGCTTACACTCATGTGTGAGAACAATTCTCAGCGTCCTAAACCAGTTTGAAAGTTGGTTCCGGTAAGTTTTTTCTTCTCAAGGACCGATCGCAATGAGAAAGTGTGAGTGTTGTTTGCCATTTCATTGCTACAAAAGAAAAAAATTGCATTTAGTCCCAAACATTTTGACTTGTAAAGATTTGATAAATGAGATTAATTAGGCCTTTAATTAATTATGCTCCCACTATTTTATTCAAATTGATAGCCCTCACTATCAACTCAGAAGATTGCAATGCACAACCTTCTAGTGAGCCAAGACCCAAAATAATTGGATCAATGCCCAGCCAATGCCGGCGTCAAAAACCAAATACTAAGGTAGGCAACTTTTTCGAATTGCATCATATGAAACTCTTAGATAGATGATCATGCAAAACTCCTTGACATGATGCATCTGTGTGCCTCTAGGTACTTGATCCTATCAAGGTTCCCTAGTTAAGTCCAACCCATAAGCCAATACGATGAGTGTGCACACTGCGGAGGCAGACCCACACACCCACCATCACACTTCCACGAGATAGACAGTGTACCACGCGGAGGCGTGCCCACACATAGTCAATCAAGTTTTTCATGTGTGTTGCTTTATGGAAGGCAACTTAAACTTAATATTATTAATTGAGGGGTTTTATTAATACATATACATATCCAAACACCACATACTTATAGTATGTATCATATACTACTATATCCACAACCACAAACGATAGAAATGCAATCATAAACACAAATACATCGGTTATGGCCATGCTATTGTAATCCTTGGAGCAACAAAGGATTACGGTCCACCTATGGTCTTATGCATCTCATGCAACACCTGTGAATCAAACTATAATCATGTAATGATCAACATTACAATGAACAACTTCATGAATGCTTCACGAGGTTGGAACTTCAAGTTGCTTCTTGGAATTGGATCTTCTTGTTACTTCTCCATGGATGCTCCTTGGAGTTGGATCTTCAGGTTGCTTCTTGCAATTAGATCTTCATGGTGCTTCTCCATGGACACTCCTTGGAGTTGGATCTTCAAGTGGCCTCCTTATATCAAGTTTACAAAAACTAAAACTAATCCTATCTCTATTACATCATATGAGTACAAATATAAAGGGAAAGAATTAATTACACTTTGAAATAAGAGATGAGGCTCGACAGGCAAGCCGAATACTTTATACAAAGGATCCATATGCAACCATTATACATCCATAGCATTCACAAACAAATATATCCACAAGATCGACATCCACATTCATTCACAATATTCACAAAAGGGGATACTAGGCCATAACCGTGCATGCATTCACCACATAAAACAAATTTTAAAGGCGACGTGTATGCTATCATAGGTATGTCTACATATATGTATATACATATTAAAATTGCTGAACTTGTTAGGCGGGACATTCCCCATTAAATAAATTTTTGACTCCCACGCAGACTATGCGGGGTACACAGGGGAAGCACCCCTGTGTAGGGGTATACAGGGTCGAGGGGAGGCCACCCCTGATGGGGTCTCAGGGGCAGAGCCCCTGAAAGTTCTACAGAATTTTACTTCCGTGCACTTAGGAAAATCAATATTTTTCATAGTCGACCTCGTCCAAAACGTCAAAAATAGAAGCATGCGACGTATGTGGAATTAGGTTTAGATTTGCACATTAGCAGTTTTAATTCGCATCGTATGAAATATAAAAATAGTATACAACGATTCGATCATATCAAAACAATTCCAATACGTCGTAGATCGACGTTGCTCTGATACCACTGTTGGGTTTTTTGGAGAAAACACGCGCGGAGGAAGCAACAAAATCCAAGCAACCCGGAATAGGATCTCATCGACAACAACGTATTTGGAAGGAGTATTTGCAGGATATACCTTATCGCGGAGCAAGTCCAGCGATGTCCCACTGCAAAAAGGTGTGCAACGATGCTTGTCTACATGGACGGAACTTCTCTCCCGTTCGCTGTCGCAAGAAGATCCGGCGGCGCTCCTTTACGGAGGTGACGTACGCTTCTCGTAACGTGCACGAATGGCCGTTGATGTCCTCCGAACGTAGGCGTCTCAGCGTCTGCCTCTCTACTTCGTCCGCGCGGATGGACTGGAACTCCACGTCGTGCTTCCTAAGCCGACGAGAAGGGGTCGTGTCTGTGCGGCGGCGTGCTAGCGCCGCTTTGCTCTCCTTTCTCTCCTAAGGAAGGTGACGACTAGGGTTTACGTACGTGAAAGTAAACTAAAAAGCCTCTCTCGATATCTTATATAGATATCGGTCGTCAATCCTCCTTTAAATAGGAGACGAAGGGAAGTAGGGTTTCCTAAACCCATCGGTAAATAGAAAAAATACGTTAATTAAAATGCTCGTGGATTAATTAGAATATTCTGGAATGCATTAATTAACCAAATAATCGCATTAATTGATTAATTAATATCTGACTCCATGCAATCGCTTGGGATGGCTCTATGGGAATATATACCAACATTATCACCAAGAGACTTCGCTCCTTCAATGGAAGTCACCTTGGGTTCCCACCTCTTGGGAAGAGTTTTAAGTATCTTTGATTTGATCTCTCCTCTAGCTATAGGATGACCTAGAACAACAAGACCATTTACAATGGCATTGAGCCTTGAGTACATCTCTTCTATCTATCCTTCTTCCCCATCTTCAAGTTTTCATGAAGACCCTTGAGCATGAAGACTTTGCTTTCCTTCACTTATTGAGTACCCTTATAAGTGATGCATATCTTTCTTCATACCTCATGTGTTGCAACATATTTTATTTTAGTTTTGCAACAGTCCAACATCTAGAAACATTTTTTTGCACTTTTTCATACAGTGCGATCAATCGAGTTTCAATAAAGGCAACTCGATCAATTACAGTATATGACAAAGCTGATTTGAACAATCAGTCAAGTTTATCCTGGATGAAACTCGATCGATCACTTAAATCATTTTTTCCTAGTGTAGGGATTGGTCGAGTTCTGTGAGTGTGCAACTTGACTGAACCATGACATTTTCAAGATCCATTAAGGGATGGTCGAGTTTGTAACTCGACCGACAAACAACCTATAATGAATTTTGGAAAACATCATTAAAGTGCTTAAATATTCACTTTAAATGCTCTTGATTTTTTCTAATCTTAATTACAAGTCATACAATCTTTACAAGTGACAAACTCGTCCGACAAACAAGCTATAATAAATTTTAGAAAATGATATTAAAGTGCTTAAATATTCTATTTAAGTGCTCCTAATTTTTCTAAACTTAATTACAAGTCATACAATCATTACAAGTGATTTACAACATGATTCTAATGGATTTACATCATATTCACAAAAGTATACTTGCATTGATTTTGACTTGTCTTTTCTCCAAGTTGAGATGAACCAGTTAGGGATTTGGAGTGTGTCTATACCTAATCTGAAATCACTCAGGTAGAGACATTAGACACAATTGATTGGAATTGTTTAGTCATCATCAAAACAAGGGTTTGGTCAATTCAGACCTAGAATCACCATTAACCCAGAGTCAAATATTCTCCCCCCTTTTGAAGATGACAAACCATTTCATAAATGTACTGAAAGTATTTAAGTAAAGTCATACCTTTGGAGAAATCTAGGGGTTTCAATATAATTGAGTTCATATGATCCCCCTCAATTGATGCTAGTGGATTTCTCATACTCTCCCTCAATTGATGCTATTTCTCCTACATATTTAGCTTTCATAACTTTCATATAAAATTATGTCTTCTACACATATATGTCTTCTCCCCTTTACCTTCTCCTCTTTACATATACATGCTTATCCTCTTCATTTATGACATGACTTCTCCCCTTTTGTAAAAAGAAGAAATACCTTCTCCCTTTGTCATTTCAAAATGTAGAGGTAAGAAGAAATAGAAACATCACTTGTTAAAACAATGGAGATAACAAATGCTATAAAGGACAACATAAGAGAATAACTAGGGGCTTATTCAAGCATAGAAAGAAAAGTAAGCTAAAGCATGCACTTGAACAACCCATATTGTAATCCTAGCAAGATCAAGGCAAGATAAAGTATTGTAGAAAAATAATGAATCGCAATTTTGATCCTCAACATGACAGAATTCATGTAAAAAGTGTCTGGGCTCTTGGAAAAGGCATGAGTTTTTCTTAGAAGGTCGTTTCTGCATAGAAAACACAATTCTTTAATTTAAAAATCTGACACTGGAGCAAAAACTGCATAAATTCCAAGGATGCTCCAACTTATGCATAAAATGTAGCTATATATATCCTGCATTTCAATGTTATACAACCAACTCAAGATAGTAGATATGCAAGTCAAGGAGCAAGCTTGAGTATGAAACAAGATATAAACATAGCATATAGTTGAATACCACTACATGAGACAAGATACCAATTGATAAACAAGACTAGAAATTCATGTGTAAGAATTACTAGTAGATGATATCACAAGTTGGGAATACTAGTAGAATCTAGTTCGTAGCAAAAGATAAACAAGTTAAAGAGAAAGCTATGAGTAGATGTAGAGATATATCTAAACAAAAAGATATGCAATTTCATAAACATGAAAGGATATAACTCACAAGCAAAATATGCATAACTACCAAAAGATAATTATCACTAAGAACCTCAATGTTGTATCAAAATAAGATATACTACTAGATAGATGTAGCAAGATTGAGCACAGCATAAGCAATTTAAGACACAACTAAGATATCAAAAGAGGTCATCATCAAAACATGCATAACAACTCAAGATAAGTAATTGCAATATATAGGAATGCCACTAGTGGAATACCAAATTACAACAATTAGAAAGATAGAATTGTATGCAAGATAAGCAATTTGAAAACATGGCAATATGCATAGAAAGGTACCAAGGGAGAGCTAAAGAATAAGGCTATTGATTGAGAAAATCTAGTTGAGATGGAAGTTCTCATTCAATTAGATAGCTATGTATTTTGTGCATAGTGTTTTCGGTCGATTTACTGACAGGACAAACTTGGCTGACAACAGTTGTTGGAAACATCCATTGGTGCCTATCGGTCGAGTTTCAATCAAGACAAACTCGACAAAATTGTTGTCCGAAAACACATATATTTTGGAAAGACATATCTAGAAGCATGATAAAAACATAAATCATATCCAACCATGTGTAGTCAAGTTAGTAATGCACCATAAAAGCATTAGAAGCAGTTTTTGAGCAAGAAAGTGAGAAGAATCAAATATACCACTCTTAACTCAAGAACCACATGTAAAGTGCACAAACATTGTCAAAACACACTATGATTGTATGTGAGCAAGGATAACATTACCTTCATGCTTACCATTTCTTTTCCACTTATTGTTACCCCTTACACATCTCACCTTTCTTCTTCTTATGTGGATTGAGAAATCAAATTGCAAATTCATAGCTCATGTCAATGCATTTACAAGTGACCTACAAGAAGAAAGATGAATGGTCCCCAAGCATGTTTTTGGGTCCGGAGGGGTTAGCTTATAAAACCAAGTCCTATTTCTCTTTGGTGATTTCCTAAAAGAACAATAAGTAGAATAATGACAAAAATCATTACAATAGTTGCATGTGTCCATATCCTTGAAACTAGAGGATTCTCCATGGAAGATTGGAGTTCCTTTACCTTTTTTGTTCCTTTGTCTACTAACATACCCTAAACTATGTCTACCAATTTGTTTAGTAGTATGGTGTAGGATATCATTAAGATTCTTTTTACTAACTAAGAATCTTTTCATAGAAGATCTCAAACTATGATTAGCATGCATAAGATAAGTAATAGCATAACATTATTGATTCATAAAATCTCTAGCATGCATAAGATAATTTTCTAATCAAAGAGCTTTGGTCATATAAGAATATCTATCAATATGAAGAGAAACAACATTATTCTCTCTACTAGCAAAACTAGAACACGATTTAAGGACATTGATTTCAGCAAGCAAGGAAGAATTTTCATTTTCAAACATAGTAACCTTAGAATGATAGATCCTATTTTCAAATTCTAAACCTTGCAAAACTAAATCTTTGTTCTTGTTTTCAGATTTAAGAACATTAATATCAAGCATGATGGAATTCACAATGTTACTATGCTCTATATTAGAACTATGCATAAGAGGTTGAGCTTCAAGAAATCTAATCTTGTCAAAAAATAGCATTTTCAAGTTTACAAGAATCTAATTGACTAAGACAAGGATTTTTATCATTAAGCAAGCAAGTATTAGCATGTTCAAGATCATATAATTCTACATGCAAATTATCAACAATTCTAGCAAGATTTTTCTTTTCCTTTTAGAAGACTTATGAGAGGCACGAGTAGCATGAATGAAAGCAATTAAAGATTCTTTAACTAAAGAGTTTAGATTTACCTCACTTGAGTCTTCACTTGTTGAGGACAGAAGAGAAAAATGACATTCTCCTTCATCACTATATCTTGAGCTAGATCCTCCACTAGATTCTTCACTTGAGTTGGAGGAGAGTTGGAGGAGTCACTTGAGCTTTTGTGTCATTTCTCCTTCTTCTTGTACTTTTCTTCTCTTCTCTTATGGTGATGGGTCATTTTGCCTTGTGGTCAATATTACTTGAAGTAACCCTTCGTTCCACACTTGAAACACCTAGTAGAGGAGGAAGACTTTCCTTTGTAGAGTCTACCCTTAGAGTACATGGCCTCTTCTTCAACTTGAGATAATGGACAAGCTTGACCAACAATACCCTCAATTTGAGCTTTGATTTCAGCCTTCTTCATTCTCTTAAGCTTTTTCTCTTCTTCTCTTTCTTCTTCATCTTTCTTGTCAAGTTTGGTTTAGGATTGTAGATTTTCTATGATCTCTTCAATAGATCTATCACTAAGAGACTTTGCTTCTTCAATGGAAGTCACCTTGGGTTCCCACATCTTGGGAAACGTTCTAGCGATATTTGAGTTGATCTCTCCTCTTTCCATAGGATGACCTAGAACTGCAAGACAATTTACAATGGTGTCGATACTTGAGTACATCTCAGCTATCGTCTCCTTCTTCCCCATCTTGAAGTTTTCAAGAAGACCCTTGAGCATGTAGACTTTTCTTTCCTTCACTTGTTGAGTACCCCATAAGTGATGCATAGCTTTCTCCATACCTCATAGGATGTCTCACAAGAAGAATCTGATTGAACTCGATGGGGGACATACATGCATAGAGATGTTGATGGCTCTTGCATTCAAGGTAGCTTTCTTTACTGTAGCTTCATCCCATTCTTATATTTTTGTCTCTGGTAGCATGTATGGATGGTTGGTGTGTCAATCCAGAGGTGCACACACTAGACAATAGGAGGTGACTAGATGCACTCCATAGAACTCGAACACACATGATCTCTCAATATATATAAAAACCCTAACAAGACTCAATCACAACACTAAATAGGTCACCCGTAAGCGCACGGGGTACTATTGTAGTATGGTGATAGGCAAGAGTAGGGGTCGATCGTCAGGGACAGAGGAGGCAGTTGAGCTAAATTAGTGTTGGCTACGTTCCTAGAGTGGAGACTAGGGTTGAAAGGTTTAAAAGGGGTTTTGATTGTTAAACTAAGTGAACAGGCAAGTAAAGGCAATTATGAAATCTAAGTTATCACAAACCCTAAATTATTGTAAGCAAGCAAGTCTAAGGAACTAGATTAAGCAATTAGCTAAACAGGATCGAAGGTTAGCTACACTACACTAGTAGAGCAATTAGCAACTAAGGGCTAAGTTAACCACTAAAGCAAGCAAAGATCTAGATTAACCCTAACTAGAAAGACTAAGCAATTAACCAGAAGAACAAAGACAATTAATCTACACAAGAATTAACAAGCAAGAAGATTGAGATGGGTTTTAAGCAATGAGATTACATAGGTAGACCATTTGAGAATGTGGTTTGATATTAGTTGGGGGATGTCAACATGGCATGTAATTATCATAATTCAAACTAGATTATCAAACCAAACATCAAAGTAAGTTCTATTAGAATGTACCCTATACTACTAGTTAGAGAACTAGGGTTAGGTGTAATTCTAGTAGGATTTGTTACGTCTAGGTTTCTAGGGTAAGTGGTATTAGGGAAATTGAGAGCCGAGGGTAGAAACGGGAGTAGAGATGAGGGTTTTTCACCTCATGCCACTAGCCATCTAGCCTTTAGAATGCTCTAGGAAGTTGCACTAATCACACTTACACTAGCCACTTAGATCTCACAATCACTTATAGAACGAGGGATATGTATGTAGGAATAAAGGGGGCTAGCTAGGGATCCACTAATTGGACCTAGGAGCCATTCCTAAGATTGCTATATACACTCCGATTCCTCCTAGAAGCTAAGTGTCATCAAGCATCTCAAAGCGAGCAATCCATGTTAAAAGCATAAATCACATGCAATAAAATAGGAAATGAGATAGAAGTAAGAGGCAATCATCATATATAGAAATCATGTTCATTAAAAGTTAATTTCCCCCAACATGGTATCAAAGTCACATTTTTACCTCAAATAGCCCACCACTAGGGGCTTTGCTAGACATAATCAAAGAAATGGCAAAAGAAAGGAGAAGAAGGGGATAAGACTCCATGGAGCTCAAACTAGATCTTAATTCTTCACCTCCTAGCAGATTGGGGACAACCTCTCTCCTCCAATGGTGTAGATGGGCATGAGAATGGAGGATGTTATGGAGGAAAACCTAGAATTCTAGGTTTCCAAAGTGGAAATGGTGGATGGAGAGCATAAATGCAAGGGAAGTGCAATGAATGCTCAAGGAGTGGGTAGCGAGGAGTAATGGCAGCTGGGGGGTGTAGCCTTCGTTCCCCAACCGCCACCTATGTATATATAGGTGGTGGGGAAGCACTAGGGTAAGTAGGGGTAGAATAGGAAAAGCATTGTAGAAAATGGGTAGGGTTAATTGGTCACCACAGCCGTGGTGGGGGTTGCATGGCATGGTCGTGGGGGTATGGACATGGACAAGGTGTGAAAGTGGGTGGAAAGGCTAAGTATATGTGGTGGACACGACCGTGGTGGGGTGCCACGGTTGTGCTGGGTAAGGGATACCATGGTCGTGTTGAGGTACGACGACTGTGTTAGAGGAGGAGGTCATGGGTGTGGGGAGCGCAACGGGCGAAGCAGTCTTAAAGGGCCACGGCCGTGGTGAGTGGCCATGATTGTGGTCATTCAAGTATAAAATGGGATGCATCCCTTTGGATTTTGGCAAACTTTGTGCATAATTCCAATGGCCATTGTGGGAGGCCACGGTCATGATATCTTCTGCTGGCCACTGCCGTGCTGATGAACACGACCGTGATGTCTTCAATGGGCCACAATCATGCTGATGGCCACGACCGTGGTGCGTTTGGTGCAAAAACGTGTACTTCCCTATTTATTCATGGCTATAATTCACACGATCGTGGTGGATTCCCACAGCCATGTTGGGGTCTTTAGTGGCTAAATTGACTTCAATCTTCATCATCAATGGACTTCTTTTCTTGATGTCAAATCTTGTCCATTAGGGGTTGGTTGACGGACTTTGGGGCCTTCTTTGGACCCCCTCCATGAGTGGAGGAAACCTAGAACTCCTTCCTTCTCTCTCATCCATCCAAATCATGGTCCAAGTACCTAAAAAAAATGCATAGACCGTTCATAAGTGCAACTGATAGTAATAATCATATTGGGGGATTTAACTAGCATTCTATTATGTTTAGATGTGAATAAAGTACAAAATGGCACAAGATGGAGCCCTAAAATAGGACTGCATCACCACCCCAAACTTAACACATACTTTTCCTCAAGTATGCTCCAACTTAATCTCTCTTTTCAGTTTCTTTCAATAAACAAGAATGATAAATGCATAGCAACAGATGATTATTGACTAAGTGGTCTTGGAAGTGACTAAGTGCATGTGTTCCACCTCTCTCCTCTCCTCTTTCACATACCAATCATGAAATGAGCACTGAGCATACAAACTTCAAATATAAAGCATATGATACACAATTTTTCCATATGTCCTTCATATCATTCTGGGTAAACCATTTCGTATTGGCGTTAATCAAAGATGACTAGGAGTGTTGTTTCACTTTCATGCATTCAATCTTATGCCTCAAACCACACCAAATGACCCACATGGCTGTAGAAAAGGGTAAAGCGAGTCAGCTTTTATGTTTTCTAGATCAGTGGGTATGAAAATAGAAGAAAGGGTTGTGGGCAGATTTTTGGAGTGCTATTACATAGAGAACTTTTTTTTGTATGCTCTTAAACAGGAGCATCCTTTTATTTTATTTTTTCTTTTTTTTTCTTTTCTTTTCTTTTCTTTACTCTTGGTGTAGATAGGGAATATGGTGGATAGAGTGAAGTGGGGAGATGTACGTATGGCCACCCCAAACTTTTAGAGGTGGCCAAGGCTGATTATGTGCACTAGGGCATCCTTTCATGAGGCAGAGAGGTGTGAAGATGGTGAAAGACGAATCGGGTCAAAGAGGGGTCATTAGTGTGGTCTTGAACATAAGATTTCCTGCATGAAAGCTAATCCAACACTTCATCAAATGATATCACACCACATGATTGAACAAATTGAGATTCACATTTATATCAAGTGATTCCATAGGCTCTAAGCGTTTGTAGCTTGCTCAATTCACAATTCAAGTGAAACATTCACAAACTTGAGAGAAGTGGTGCACATGTAAAAAGTCAACAATCAAGACCATATAGCAATAAACTCTAAGAAACAACATACATTTATCAAATGACTAAAAATTTCATTTTAAACAGAGGAGATTAAGTCAAAATATGCTTTTAGGCAAGAACATTCAAATTTGGGAAAAATTGGCCAAAATGGTGCCAATTTTCCTATAATCACATCTAAACCTACATTATTGAACTTAAAATAGTAAACAAGCAAATCCTATCTAAAACATGCAAAATTTAGCAAAAATATACATGATATGCAATGCATGACATGGAGTGACAAAAAGAGAAAAAAATTGAAAAATTATGCAAAAATGCATGGAAGTAAACTACATGTATGTATGAGTGCAGGAAGATACACATGGTCAGGATAGACAAGTAAGAAAGTCAGTCAAACTATTTGCAAATCTTGTAAAAATTTAGCACAAGGTACATAGATAAGAACATGGTGAACGAAGAGCTTATCGCCCTACCACCCCAAACTTTTAAATCATGTTGTCCTCAGTGTGAAATAGAAGTTTAGAATAGTAGGGAAAATGGCATGGAGTCATGATAGACAACCTCCAAGAGATGGAGTGATCAATGTAATACTAGGTGAGTAGGGCAGGACCACCACGGCCGTGTTGAGAAACATGGCCATTTTGTCTTGCCAGTCACACATCCATGCTGTGTAGCACAACCATTATGGACTCCTTCCTATAGCTCTTCTATTTATTTGCAATCTTCTCTTCAACTTTACAAGAAAAAAACTATCAAGTATAGTGTGTGTGTGTGTGTTTCATGGAAAATAAATAAAAGTGTGATAAAACAACAAGGATCAAGAATCTCAAACCACATGGGTTGCCTCCCACTAGCGCTAAATTTATAACCTTCAATCGGGCTTGTTGCTTTCTTCACTAAGTGTTGACACCCATGGTGTCTTCCTTTTATTCCACAGTGATTCTTTCTAGAGTCGTAACGACATGGGCTTCATCTCAAGGAGTGTATATCGAATGAAAGTAAGGACTTGATCTCCACTATTCTACGGGATCATAGTAGCCTAGACTATCACCAAAATCTTCTTCACCCAGCCTGTACCTCTCTTCCTCAGTGAATATAAAGATATCAAACTTTCTCCTTTTATAAGTGATTGTCAGAGTACCCGTACACACATTGATCACTGCACCCACGGTGGACAAGAAGGGTCTCCCCAATATGAGGTATTGTTTTCCATTAATAGGTCCATAGTCTACAATTAGAAAATCAGTCAAGTATGCAATGTTTATCGTTTGATCCATTGCTACTGTTTCATTTAGCAATATCCCCAAGGGCTTCCTCTTCGTTCCATCACCCAAGACGAGAACAACATTCACCGGTTCCATTTTTTTGAGGCCGAGCTGTAGGTACATGTTCAATGGCATAATGCTTGTACCTGCACCTAGATCAAGGAGAGTGTGCTCAACAAGTTGTGCACCGATGTTGCACGTGATAAGAGGGGCTCCAATATTGTCCCTTTTTTTCTGAAAAACCGATGTCTAAGATGAAATTCACCAATTTTGTTGCAACAATTTCCTTCGGTGGAAATAACACCAGTTTTCTCTTCCCCGTGCAAACATCCTTCACCAAATAAAAAAAATGCTTTGATGCTTGCCATTCCTTGTGGATGTTTACAAGAAAATATAATGCTTTTTATTTGTGGCAATAGAAAATATAATGCTTTACAATAGGAGAGGCTAAGCTACACTAACTAGCTAGGTCCATAATCTTTATTTGTGGCTTGTTGTTGGCTGAAATCAATGGATGCTATAAACCTACAGTTTAGAACTGAACTGTAGGTTCTGCATCCTGCTGACCAGCCGGCCAATAGGCCTGTAAGCTGATAAGGAAAAAAAATCAAAACATAGACGTCGATTAAAAACTAAAACCGACAACAAAAACATAAGTCATCAGTGAAAAATAATTAACCGACGTCTTTATCTTTTACCAGCATCGGTTTTTTTTGCTAACAGACACCTATGGTCTAACCTAGTGTCGGTTATGGATTTTCACCGACGCATATTATCCCCCTGCTGGCGCAGTTTTTGGGTTTGCAATTGGGGGACGGGTTTGTGGCGTCGGTTGTGAAACTGACACTTAAGGCACCTACATTTAGTGTCACCCACTTCAGTGTCGCTTGAGAACTGACTTCTAAGGTCATATTTAACTGACACTAAAGGTGATATTTGTACTAGTGGTTATGCATTATATCTCAAATCTAAAATTTAATACCAAGGTTTAGTATGTTACACCCACCCATCCACTGGAATCTAAAGGATTGGGTGATATTGTACACTTGTCTACTACGCAATAATGAGGGGGAAAGTAAATGAGAGAAAGATAAAAAAAAGATTGAAATTTCTTTTGCTTATAACTTTCAATCTAGAATTAATTTGACAAAATAAAAAGCATTATATTCTTAAGAAAATACTTTTAAACAAGGCTAATATCGACATATTGAAGAAAAATAACATGAGAGTAGTATAAAAATGAGGTAAGTATATAATTATTTTTCTCATAACTTTCCATTTTATTTTCAAACTAAAGAATTAGAATTCTTACAAAAAAATAATTTTCAATAAGACTAACGTTGGCGTACTTCTAAAAAAATGATATGACAAAAATATGATATATGTGTTTTAGGGTATATTACCCATGTTTTAGGGAACATATATATTTTTTCGGGTATAGTACAAATGCAAGTAACATTTGTATTGTACCTTTGAAATGCGAGTAATGTACCCTAAAATATGGATATTATACTTCTCTTATATTATTATTATGCATATGTTGCCCATAGATTAAACATTATAATGGAAATATTATCTTTCTAATACTAGAAATCTCATGAAGATTGGATGGAAGGGACTAAAAGGTTGTAGTGTTATGAAGAAGTGAATATTTGGAGTTTCACTCAGCTCTGTATGGTGTTAGTTCTTCCTCTGTCTAAGTATAGTAAGAGTGTTGCTCTGATTGGGTTTGAGAGCATCAATGGAATAGACAAGACATTGTTAGAGATCCCTACTATGTGAGTAAAATCAAGAGTTAGGGTTGGTCATACTCGCTAGAGCACTCATGAAACAATATTCTTGCTAATGTCATTTATCCAACACTGGTAGAATCTCATTCTCGTGCCCAAACTATGGTTGTTTGATTCATTAAAGTTTGAATAAGAGAGTCTAGTATAACATGTATTTGATCGCATCTCTTTGGATGAAACTGATTTGCATGAGGCAATGGTTAAAAAACAAAAGCTACCTTGTCCAAAAAAACCATACTAAAATCAAAGTATTTGTTTTATATCAATTTTTTTAGGTATTATTGAAATGTGGGGTAATGTTGTATTCTCTATACAAACACTAGTTCGTAGCCACGATTGTAGTCCCATATATCTCACTTATGAAGTGTGAGGTTTCCTTATAAATGGGAAGGCTTCACAAACCCACCTGAGCATCTCTCAGGCACAAGGATTTAAAATTGGTTGGTCTTGCCTTTGCTTTTAGCCCTTTGAAATAAGAAAAACATATAGATGCACACGTGCCTATCTCACAATGCCCACCTCTACCCATTTTGGTTTGTTGTGGCACATATGTGTAATTTATCTTATTTATTTGACACTATTCTATTTTATTTTATTTTTAAATGAGGTTTTGGTGCTTCCTTCAACATTGTTTGGATCTATTGTGAATGTATAGTCACTAAAAATTAAGTTATTTCTTAATCTTGCTTTCAAGTTGCTTGTTAACATGCTATTAAAGTCTCATATGTGTCTTTGGGAGAACAAATTGCTACATGGTCCAATAATGTATGGGCTATTATTGTGGGGCACTCTGATCATGCTTCTTCTCCTTAAAAGGAGTTGTCTTCTCTCCTTTGAAAAGGGACAAAAAGCAAAAAATATTTTTTATTCCTCCCTTTCTCTATGCACTACTTTCTTCTTCTCTTTAATGTTTTTGTTCTTGCGGTGATGAAAATCCACGCCACTTGATTCTTCTGAAACTATTGTGCCAAAATATAAGTTCGACATGGTTCTCACACTTGTATTCAATATTCATAGTAGAGTTAGGGTGATTAAATATTGGATATAGATTGTCATAATGCCTGTACTAGGAGCAACAATATCTATCTTGAAGATAGTGCTTGGACATCTTCTCTTCAAAATCTAGAATTTTCTTCTGTAAACTGGTCATCTATTTTCTCAAATTCTATTTATGATTTTTTTAATTACTTGCCCAAATCTAAGAGTTCATTGTTAGATATACAACAACAACAATCAAGATAGGAGAATGAACAAATGGTATTAAGTTAACAGAGTGACTATTAAAATAAAAAACTAAGGGGGGTGTTGAGAGACATTGAGATCCCAAAAACTACTAAGATGACAATACTATTAGAAATAAATTCCATTTGTTTATAAAATTTGACGTGTCATGCAAGAATCACAACTAAATGAATCAAATTAGATGACATCATATGTAGCGCAGCGAGGTGGGAAGACGGGATGGGATACATGTGCTCATGTATTTTTGTAAAGGTAACACCACACGCCTTTGTTCTTTGAACTCATGTGAAGTTGTGGTTTATTGTTGGATTATCAACAAAGGGAGGTCTACTATGACCTTAGTGGAAAAGTCCTATCTTACGATAAACAAGAATCATCCCCTAATCTTCTAGATAAAATAAAGTTCAAGGGAGGAGACCCAAAACGAAAAAGAAGAAGAAAAGGTTGAAGAAAAAACCAAATCTTGGAAGTTTACTCAATCAACTTCGATAAGTTCATTGATTATATCTGAGTGAATTGAGGATTTATGCTACTCTACTATGTTTAGTATTTTTGGAGGTTTTTTCTTCTCTTGCGTGATGAATGCATATTCATTCAAGCTTTACTTGAATTTTCAGTCTAGTTTTGCATTCATTTCCATCATTTTATCTTGAAACTAACTTGCATTTAAGATTTCTTAATAATATGATAATTTATAAGGTTTTGATCCAAATTCTTGATTTTCATGGAAGGCTTGAATTTCATGGAATATATGAGAGTGTAGGAGACAGTGGTCTTGCTGACCGACTAGTGGGCTCAAGGAGCTTTTAATAAAATGGACAAGATTTTTGTTCCTCGATAGTGGATGGCTTCATTTGGCAACATATTCATCGACACAGGTTGTTGACCACACACCAATAGCCCCTCTGGGGTGGGTTTGCATCTTCATGGGATATCATCATTCTATCCACACACCAATGGAAGTCATTCATGACCACTTGCATTAGGCAACAATGGTTGATGACCGATGGAAATCCTGCATCAGACCTCCAACAAAGATCCTTCATTCGTCGATGGAAAAAAGTACTACATGACGAGTGACCTGCTCTACAGTCCGCCAAGAGAACTTTTTGGTAATTTGGTTGACTAGTGTTGAATTGTCAATTTTTTGGTTTTGAATAATCTCTATTAGCATGGTTTGCCGCATTTGGTGGCATTAGAGCTTTAGATTTACTGAGTCTATAAGGACATAGGACCTAGGTTTTTATGTGTATTCTTGCATATCCAACATATCAAAACAATGAGTTATAGTTGTGATGATATATTTAAAAAATATGAAGAACACACTGAGAGTAGCTTTGTGGCATTGGGAGGTGGCGGTAGGAGATGGGTACATGATAGAAGAATACTTGACGCATGGCTACAACAACCTATTTGACCTTCGTTTGACCCTTCGACCATTTCAGAGCCAGCTTTTCAATTCGTTTTGGACATCTAATGGTGATAATCACACATCTGGTGGATAGGGAGCTTGCACCTCAATCAAGGGAACCTTCCAAAAATGATGAATATTAGGTTCATGGGAAGACCTTTAAGAGGTTGAAATGTGTGGGACCGTAGAGTATGCACACACACCAAACCCGATCGATGCTAACTTGTGGTTCACATAGCCAAAGAAGGCATTTAGGATTTTGGATACTCTAAGGAGGACATGGTGAAGCATGTTATCTACCATCTAAAGTGTAGTATTGGTCACTGGTGGACCATTGAGGAGGAGTAGAGACCAGGTGAGGTGGCCGGATGGGAGAGTTCCAATGGGCATTTGTGAGTCGTTACTCTCTGGAGACCTATCTGGAAGATAAAATGGATCAATTCAATTGGTTACACTAGAGATCGTGGTCTATTACTGACTATGGGGTGAATTTTATGGAGTTGGTGAGGTTTTGTCCTCACATGACTGTCAGAGAGGAGTGGATAGAAACTTTGAGAAGGGTTTGTACATTGAGTAGACAAGAATAACATCTTCCTTTAAGTCCCAAGAGAAGCTTTACACCTTCATGGAATTTTGTGAAGGATACATAAATCTATGGAGAAGTATGAAGCTAGTGCTATAAAGAGGTCAAAGCCCAATTCTAGGGACAACAGTCTGGTAGTTTTAAGAAGCAAAGGTTTTCTTCATCACGGTACCAGTAGTCTCAGCAAAGGCCTATATTTTTTGAGCCAAGGACAAATGTTTAGTCATAGTCACTAGTAAATTTATGACCTCTAATGTCACTTTTCTTAACATTGGTTACACGTAAAATGACACTATATACAGATCAATGTCAGTTGCCCAGAAGAAACATCAACATCGGTCAAGTCCTGTCGGTTAATAAAAAACACAAGTACCACTTTTCCTTTAACGTCTGTCACATTTTAAAGAAAATGATGTACAAAATAACCTATGAAATATACTTATTTAGGGGAAAATATTTGCCTCCAAAAACTTTAAGATGGGTATCCATTTTGAGCTAAACTGACAACAGAGACCTTCACGTGAAATAAATCTTGCCTCCAAAATACTTATGGCGTCGATTTTTAGACAAAAACTGACATCATTTATAAATAAAAACCACGAAAATTGAACAACTGGTGTCAGTTTGTTGGCTAGAAACCAAATTCCTAGGATTCATGCCACGTACCTGTGAAAACATTGTTCCCGTCAAATTACACGCTAGTGTAAGTTCGTCTAGAAGAAACTGACGATGTAGGACCTACTAAGGCCCTCTTTTTTTTTTTGAATAGAGGCCTCGTGCATCCGTTTTTAGATACAACCGACATCTATGAGGTTAGGTGTCATTTATTTTGTATAAACTGACATCTATCACCATTACTAATAGCTTAGTTGTCGATTTTTCAGTTGCAACTACTGACTGTTGCCATTACTCAAGCTGATATATTTCATTTGGATAATAGCCTCTTACATCGGCTTTTAGCTTCAACCGATGACTATGTCGCTAGGTTAGGTGTCTTTTTTTATAGAAACAAATATCTAATCACTTAGTTGTTGATTTTAAAAAAAACTAAAGACTATGGCCCACTTAATACCACATGTGAAATTTCTTTCCTCATTCTCTGTTTCATTGCTCCCTTGATACCTAGCTCTGGTAATTCTATGCTCCTTTGCTCCAGTTGTTGTGCTTACCTTCATCTATGGTTTGCTCACCGTTGCCTTCACCATTGGATCTTACTGCCGCTTTTGTTGTTGGATCTCGCCATCACTGGAGCTTGTTGCCGCAATCAGTGGAGCTCACTGCCGCTGCCACCACTGGAGCTAGCTGATGCTGGAGCTAGTTGTCATCACCACTAGAGCTAGCCAGCTTGAGCTCTCTGTCGCCGTCGCCGCTGGACCTTGCTGCTAATCATGCAACCGTCTCCAGTAGACCAAGGTAATTGTTTTTTCTTTTTAAATGGCAATAGCTCCCATTTCTTGCATCCTAAATGTTAATAAATAAGTAGGATTCCTAAATGATGAACTGAAATCTAGGGTTTGTGATACATATGGGATGATGAAATTAAGTTATTCTCACTATTAATTTTTGTAACTAGTATGAAATGGAAAGGCCAATTATCTTATGTTATCTCTAACAATGTATACCTTATTGATTCTTATTTATATACAATATTGCATGATTAATGTTTGTGTTATTAATAGCCCTAATCTTATTACAATCATATTGTCTAATGAGAAACAAGAATTATAGGGTGAATATATAAACTAAATATATGTACAAACTTAATAAAGTGTGAGAGATAAATTCTCAATAAGCATACAAAACATGAATTTGAATATTAGTATGAACATACATGAATAAGGATATTGGATGTTATCTGATGCAATGATGATATGATGTATGCATATATGTGACTTATAGATTTATGAGTTTTTATTTACATATAATTGTTATGAATTGTAAACCTTAATTTTGGACATATATATCTGTGGCCTAGAAACCCGTCTGAGATTTACTCATTAGGAGTAAATCTTGGATAGTCCCCAATTTGGGACTTTCTTTGAGCACATAATCTCACTTAGGATGTAAGTGTATAATGTATATTTAGTTTTCAAGATATTTAGTCAATACTTCCCGATTTGTTCTCTTAGCACATATGTTGGTGGACATTTTCCCATTTACATCAGTGTACTTGAAGAACTACAAGAAAATGTTGCTGATGTTTTCTTGATAACTGAATACATATTATACACTTACTAATGATTAGGTGCTCAATAATACAATAGGTGGTACACACAATCATTACTCAACCCTAAAACCTATGTATACCATAAAACCTAATCTATAAACCCTTATCCCTAAATTCTAAATGATAAACCCTAATTTGTAATCCCTAAACCCTAAATCCTAATACTTATTTTATCTTTGATTATAGAATGGATAGATCATGGATGTCCATTCCAAATCACTACACCCTGGATTTTATTACTGGTCTTGACCAATATGTAATATTTGAGGAGGAACATAGGAAATGACCTAGAGATAGGTTCTATTATCAATGTAGGCATTGTAGTGACAACTTGAAAGTCAAAAATGTTGATGAAATCAAAATTCATGTCATGTGCAACGGGATTGTACATGTCTATACATAATGGTACCGGTATGGATAGATTCCTACCATGAGATCAGTAAATGTCGATATTAGTACTTGTGTTGAAGAAGAAATTGTCGTCGATGATGTAGATGTGAACAGACTGATTCTGATAGACATGATTGATGAGATGCTAGATAGTTGTGGGGTAGAGCACACCAATTCACCTTCCTTATTTAGAAACCTTGTGCATGAATATGAGAGACCTTTCTGCATAGGTTGTACTAAGTTTATGAAGTTGATCTCTTTGTTGAGATTGTATAATCTGAAGGCTAACAATAGATCGAGCGACAAAAGCTTCACGTCATTGTTGTCTTTGTTGAAAGAAATTAATCACGAAGGAAATGAGCTTCCAATCTCAACATACAAACTAAAGAAAATGGTATGCCCAATGGGAATGAAGGCTAAGAAGATACTTGCATGCCCAAATGACCGTGTGTTATATTATAAGGACTATGTCAAGTTGAAAGATTGTCCAAAATGTAGGGCGTCAAGGTATAAATGATGACTTTGGGGAAGTCCAAAGCTAGCTCTCCTACCAAGGTGCTGTGGTATCTACCTATAATACCGTGACTTCAACCCTTGCTTGTCAATACCATGGATGCAAAGAATTTAAAGTTGCATACAGAGGTAAAGAAAAATAATAATGGGATACTATGACATGCTTCTGATTCCCAGAGTGGAAGAAGATTGATTTATTGTACTCTAAATTTGGTAAAAGAAGTTAGGAATCTAAGTGTTGGGCTTTGTACCAATGGGATGAATCCATATGGCACGTTGAGAATTCAATATAGCACTTGGCATGTTATGATTGTTATATACAATCTTCCTCCCTAGTTTTGTATAAAAAATAAGAATGTTATGTTGTCATTATTGATATTGGGCCCTAAACAATCTAGTAATGATATCGATGTTTATCTTGAACCTCTGATTGATGACTTAAAGAAACTATGCGGAGAAGGTGTGATGCCATATGATTCTTCACATAGAGAGACATTTGGTTAGCATGCTATGTTTTTTTCACTACTAATGAATTTTTAGTATATGGAAATTTGTCTGGATATAGTGTAAAAGGATCCAAAGCATGCCCTATATGTGAAGAGAACATTGATTCAATACGAGTAAAATGTGGAGGCAAGACTGTATATCTTGGTCATCGAAGGTTTCTTCCAAAAAATCATCCTTACTGAAGATTGTGCAAAATGTCTAATGGATCAAATGAGGAATGGAGTTCCCCTAAACCTATATCAGGGGAGGTTGTTTATGAAATAGTAAAAGACTTTGTCAATGCATTCGGTAAGAGATCATAATGTACTATTCACACACATATGACAAATCTTTATATAAGAAGAGGTCAATATTCTAGGATCTTCCTTATTGGAGTTCTTTGATAGTTAGGCATTGTATCGATGTCATGCATGTTTAGAAAAATATTTGTGATCGTGTAAGGAGTGGGATCCCAGAGGGGACCCACTCCCTACTAAAATTAAAAGCACCATCCCAAACCAAACACCAAAGTAATATTTCTCTCAAAAAGGGACGATTACCAATTTATTCAACATGAATGTATCATAACACCAGAGTAGTAGCGGAATTTAAAGATGTATCTAACCATTACAAATCTTGATATCATTACTTGTCTTTCACCACACATGGTGATGTAACGGAAAAACTAACTACACATAGGACTAGCTGATTGTCACCTAACAACATCAAGCAAGTCTCCCACGAGGTTTCAGCTACATTTGTTGTGGTCCAGGTCCACCTTAATTTCCTTCTAGTCCAAAACAAGGGGTTGGAAGCGTACCCCACAAAATGAAAAGCAAAAGATAACATCAGCAAAAAGTTAGTATGTGCATACTAAAATAGAGTCGAGCAATTATGGAATAAAAGGTGGTCAAGTAAATAATGCTTCCCATAGAAAAGTAAAGGACTACCCAATCAGGCATAAAAGAAAAGAATCATAAATGATGAATAAAAAGGAGAATACTTGCCATAAAACATTAATAAAAGTGGTTCCACAAAAGTACACATAATTCTTTGGGCACAAAACCCATCACCATAGTAACAACCTACATGTATGTGAGATAAATATAGCACTAGAACAATATAAAGAAAAATTCGGCCAAGCCTCACAAACTTGAAACATGTTAGAGATTTACATATAACCAAACTCCCCATTATATAAAAATTTGGGCCAAGCCTCATAAACTTGAAACTCATGTATGTGGCACATAACCTCCATCTCAAACATATAATAATGTCACATAACCCAGAAATCAATGTAATTACACTACTCTAGGGTTACTAAGTCACATAACATGCTAAATGTAGAGGCAAGTAGAAAGTATAGCCAGATTTACAAAATAGTCACCACAAAAATGACCAACATATACCTCCACCTCACAAGTGGGCAAAATACATCACATGTCATCATATAGAGTCTCATTATGAACAAGCCATAATAAAGAGACAAAGAGAATGTCCAAACATGATAATATGTTCACAAGATCAGTAACAAATAAAGTAGCTCACATGAACCATAATTTTCAAAAGAAATAATATTGTCTAGGTTGATTGTCCACAGGACCGAGAGAAAGAAGAAAATAGGTGAATTACTCAAAAGGAATAATAGGGGATGCAAACGCACCTAAATATAGATTCCTAGAAGTACTCTTCACCAATCTAGATGTTTCCAAGATCACTTTTTCCTAATTATGAATTATTCACATGTATTAGGGTTTTGAATTTCATATATATATATATATATATATATATATATATATATATATATATATATATATATATATATATATATATATATAATGAAACCCTAATTCTAGACCTTTCTACATAACATCGAATTTTGGACTCCAAAACTAAACCAATCAACTTATTTGGTTTCTCCTGATTAAGAAAACATATTTTTATGTTAATTTTGGATTTAAGATGAATTAGTTACCAATTTTAGGGATTTTTACATTAATTAATAAGATCATCAAAAATTCATCATTGAAAATATGAAAATCAGGCATTGAAACCATTTTTGTTAGAAAGACCACATTTTTTTAATTTCAAAACGTATTTTATTTTATTTTTCCTAGTTATAAATAATTTACTACGAATTTTTGAAAACCAACCAACAACAAAATTGCACGTTAGCAAGTAGACCCATGAGAGAGGAAGAGAGACAGGGATAGGGCACCATGGTTGAGTTGGCCCAATCCTCATCAACCAACCCAAATGGCCCAGAGACAGCCTGGCAACTCACTTCAGTGCGGAAATAAAATAAACAACATGAAAAGGCAGTATTACCCTCGATGAGAAAAATCAAGGAAAGAAGAATTAGGAGGGTAGATTAGGAAAAACACATGGGAGGCCACTTTCTTCCTTTTATCACTTCAATGGTTGCGAGACACAACTGAGAAGTTGATGGTAGAATTGGGGAATCATATGAGAACAGAAATTAAGCCGAAACCAAAGTTCGAATTTGAAAATTAGGATTCCACGATACTTACCCTATTTGCTATTGGCCTGCAGTGGGGTGTGATGTCGGCGATGAGGATGTTTGCAGTGGTGAAGAAAATCAACTTGGCGACGATGATATATTCTTGTATGAGAAAAATTGATATGAGGGAAAAGTCACATGAGGGATGGTGGAGCCAAAGAAAGTGTCACCTATTTATAAGATCGGGCATAAGGGTTTATAGGAGTAGAGGCTTCAAGAGACTTGGAGAGGAAGATTAGGTGAATTCCAAAAAAGGAAAACAAAATCATACCTTGAGGATCAAAATGTAATGAATCTAATGAGGAGTTCAATAGTGAAAAAACCTTAGAAAATAGTGGATTGTAGCGGGAGAAATATGCAAAAGAAAGTACTACCAGTCCATGTTCAGACTAGGTGGCCGGTTGGGGGTAGAAGAAGACCCAGATGTCGTTGATCCATTGGTCACGTGACGAAGGAATCATCCTAGCCATCCACTGAGTGGACCCATCTATGAAAAAGGGTACAATATGCTAAATTGTCTGCGTGATAGAGAAAAACCAAAACCTTATCCAAATCGACATTCAATTAAAGTGATGCATTAATTTATTTATCTTTTTCTCTCTCTTCATTTGAGGGTGAAAATGAACTCCAAATCAAATGAAATTTTGCATATAGCCAATTAAGGGATGTAGAATTTGATTATGTAATTATATTTCCCTTTTGAAGACTTTTGATTCATTAAATTAGTAAATCTCATTTTCTATTTCCTCATGCATTATTGGCTCTAGGATTCTCAAAATGTGAAGGAACTTCACCTACAAGTAAAATCAAATATGTTGGATATGAATTTGTCCATAATGTCACTTATTGAAGTTGTATGTAAATTATTTAATGCTTTTGAAGGTTCTACAAACTTTCTCTCTCCTAACTTCACCTTTTTTATCAAAGACTCTCCAATTTGGATGAAAATCACCCAAAGGCTATCTTTAATATGTGGAGTAAGAATTAGGCATTATTTTTTACTTTTGAAGTCATTAATGATGTTATTTCAAATTTTGGAGGAAATACACCTTTTCTTTTCTAAATAAGATAGATGTGATTATTATTACCCTAAAGTTTATGAAGCTTAATCTTCAAGGCAAAATATATCTAAAGAAGATGAATCTGAAGTTGTCTTAACCAATTGGCTCTCCTTTTATTAATTTTGGCCTGTTATTAATTATTACTACTATTTTCCATTTTAAATAATTCATTATCACATTATGTTGCTTAAAGAGTTATTATTTGTCTTTTTATCTCTTCTTTGTTCTAAAGGGTTATAGAAAATTCTAGAATAAAATTATCTTATAATTATCTCATTAAGTTTAACAATTCTATATTTATATGGATAATTTAACATTTTCTCTCAACTATGAACACATAGTCTTCTTATGCATATCATCTCACTTATCACCATACCTTAATCATCATTACCTCATGTAACATATTTTATATTTCCTTTATTGGCCAAAGATTAATTATGAAATAATTAAGCCATATTTGTTTATATGTGTACATGTTAGGGTGATTTATTTATGCATTAACATGTTAGGGTTTCAATTATCTACTAATGTGTATATCTTAATCCTTGTTTGGCTAAGCCCAAAGACTAAGGTCCCTAACCTCTTAACCATGTAATAGGATTAGATTCTAGGTTTCAGTATGTTACAACATACCATCCCTTAAAGATATTTCGTCCTCAAAATCTAAACATAATCTGTTTTCCACCCCTTAAAAGATTCACCTTAAAAATTCAAACAACTCTATAGGTACAAGGATAATTTCCTTACATATATCCACAAGTTGCCATGCCAAAAAGGAAACACAAATTTTAAAGTCTAAATATGGGACTAAGGGCTACCTTCAACATGATCATCATCATAGACTTCTTGACCATCCAAAGCAAAAACTCTTCCATCTCACCTTTCCACAACTCCTTCACCATTATTGTTACCATTATTCTAATGAGGCACTTGAGTTTGTTGTCGTTGTGATGGTGGAGGTCCATTATGTAGCTGAGGGCACCTAGGGCAGATATGCTTAGGCTCATTGCAATGACACAAAACAACTCAGAAGTCAGGTTGATATTTTTCTTGATAGTTATCGGGAGAGCACACCCCTGGAGGATGGTAACCATTGCATTTAGCACACTTGTCCCTTTTCAACTCATCTCCTAAGGGATTCCTCTTCTTGTCAAACTCCCTAGGTTGATACCCTGGGTAATTTTCCATAGACAAAGATTTATCTACCATCTGCTATAAGGCCAGAGGAAGTTGTGGGATAAGAGAACGTCCCACATAGTAGTTGAGTCCTTGCAGATATAGGTCAGTCCTACGTTCTTCACTAAGTCCAGAAGCATAGCTCTCAAGCAACAAGAACTTTTGTACATAAGCAGAAACAGTCAATGAACCCTGCTTTAGACTATAGAACCCAGCTTCCTTCTTCTTTATAGTAGCATTACATATGTACTTCTGATGAAAAGCACCAAAAACTACTCCCAGGTCATGGTAGAGACATCACGAGTCCTTATTATCCACTTCCACCAAACTCAAATGGGCCCATCAAGAACGTATGAAGCAAATATAACCTTATGGTGTGGAAGACATTCCATACCATCAAAGGTTCGTTCTATGTCTAGCACCCAATCATCGTTGTGTCAAGCAGCTCTATTTCAACTTCACCCTTGAAGGAGGGTGGTTGCATCTTCATGAATTCCATTATGGAATACTCCTTAGGCTTTTCAGGCACATATGGGTTGTTCATATTCCATGCCATAGTTGTAGAAATAATTTGTCAAAACACGGCCAACTCTTGCTTAAAAGAGATGACTACGCCCATACTAGAAGAGGCTCAGGTTTCCTGACCTACTGATGGTCCACTTCTAACCAGAGGAGTACCATGAGTCACAGGAGGGGTAAAGGGAGGATCCATTGATGGCATCATATACCTAGGGTTTTGGGGTGTCTCATAGCCAGACAAGTTGTCAAAAACTGAGTTATCTCCCGCCATGAGGGTTTTTCCTGCACAAGGCAAGGGTACTACGTGTAAGAAACCTATGAAAAGGGTAAACATCCTACGGGAGACAAGATTGAAATAGTTAGATAACTAATAGCCACTAGCTCAGATACCATGTTGTAAGGAGTGGAATCCCAAAGGGGAACCACTCCCTACTAATATAAAAGGCAACAACCCATACCAAACACCAACATAAAATTTATCTTAGAAAGGAACCAATTTATTCAACATGAATGTATCATAACACCAAAGTAGCAACATAATTTAAATATGTATCTAACCATTACAAAGCTTGTTATCATTAACAGTCTTTCACCACGCATGGTGATATAAAGGAAGAACTAACTACCCATTGGACTAGATGAGGATCACCTAACAACTTTATGCAAGCCTCCCACAAGGTTTTAGCAACACTTGTTGTGGTCCTGGTCCACCTTGTTTTCCTTCTCCTAGTCCAAGACCTGGGGTTGGAAGCGTACCCACAAAAGGAAAACAAAAGATAACATCAGCAAAAAGTTGCTATGTGCATACTAAAATAGAGATGAGCAAATATGGAATAAAAGGTGTTTAAATAAAGAATGCTTCCCATACATAATTAAAGGACTACCTCATCAGGCATAAAAGAAAAGAATAATAAATGATGAATAAAAAGGAGAATACTTTCCATAAAACAATAATACAAGTGGTGCCACAAAAGAACACATCATTCATTGGGTGCAAAACCATCACCATAATAACAACCTGCATGGATGTAAGATAAATATAGCACTAGAACAATATAAAGATAAAGGCAACCAAGACTCACAAACCTGAAACCTGGTAGAGATTGGCACATAACCATACTCCCCATTATATAAAAATGTGGGCCAAGCCTCATAAACTTGAAACCCGGGAATGGGGCACATAACCTCCACCCCAAAAATATAATAAGGGAATATAACCCAAAAACTAATGTAATTACACTACTATAGATCTACTGAGTCACATAACATGCTTAATGTAGAGGCAAGTAGAAAGTATAGTTAGATTTACAAAGTAGTCACCACAAAAATGACCAACATATACCTCCACCTCACAGGTGGGCAAAAAACATCAATTTCATCATATAGAGTTTCATTATGAAAAAAATTTAAGAAATAGACAAAGAGAATGTCCAAACATGATAATATGATCAAAAGATCAATTACAAACAAAGTAGTTCACATGAACCATAATTTTCAAAAGAAAGAATATTGTGTAGGCTGATTGTCCATAGGACAAGGAGAAAGAAGAAAATAGGTGAATTGCTCAAATGGAATAATAGGGGATGCAAACATACCAAAATCCAGATTCTTAGAAACACTCTTCACCAATCTAGTTGTTTCCAAGATCAGTTTTGCCTAATTACAAATTATTCACATGTATTAAGGTTTTGAAAGTCATATATATATATATATATATATATATATGTGTGTGTGTGTGTGTGTGTGCGTGTGTATATATATATAATGAAACCCTAATTCTAGACCTTTCTACAAAACATCAGATTCTGGACTCCAAAACTAAACCAATCAACTTATTAGGTTCTCCTGATTAAGAAAAAATCATTTTATCTTATTTTGGAGTTAAGATGAATTCGTTACCAATTTTAGGGTTTTTTATATTCATTAATTGGATCCTCAAATATCCATTAATGAAAACATGGAAATCAGGCATAGAAACCATTTGTTAGAAAGATCGCATTTTCTGATTTCAAAACATAATTTCTTTTATTTTTCTGAGCTATGAATAATTTACTATGAATTGTTGAAAAATAATCAATCACAAATTCCATGTCATCAAGTAGACCCGCGAGAGAGGAAGAGAGAGAGGGAGAGAGTGCCCATGCTGAGTTGGCCCATTGCTTATTGGCCAACCCGACTGGCCCCACAAATAACATGGAAACTTGCTTCAGCGTAGAACGAAAATAAAAATGTGTGAAAAGACCATTTTACCCTCGATGAGTGAAATCAGGGAAAGAAGAATCAGGAGGGTAGATCAAGGAAAACACATGGTAGGTCACCCCCTTCCTTTGTTCATTGTCATGGTTGTGAGAAATAATTGAGAAGATCACGGAAGAATCGGGGAATCATATAAGAACACAAATTAAGGAAAAACCAAAAATTGAATTCGAAGATTGGGGTTCCACGATGCTTACCTATGAGCTATTGGCCTGGGGTGGGGTGTGATTCCAACAGTGAGGAGGTTTTTAGTGGTGCAAAAACTCAACTTGGTGACGGTGATATACACTTGTTCAAAAAAAATTGATTTCAGGGAAAAGTCACATAGTTAAAGAAAGTGTCACCCATTTATAAGATCGGGCGTAAGGATTGATAGGAGTAGAGGCTTTGAGAGACTTGAAGATGAAGATTGGGCGAATCACCAAAAAGGAAAACCAGATCAAATGTTTCAAATTGTGCAGAATCTAATGAGGAGTTCAATGGTGAAAAAAATCTTGTAAAATGATGGATTGTAGTGGGATAAATCTGCCAAATAAAATATTTCCAGTCCATATTCAGACTAGGCGGCGGGTTCGGGGTAGAAGAAGACCCAGGCACCATTGATCCATTAGTCACATGAACAAGGAATCATCCCGACCAAACAATGAGTGGACTCATCCAAGAAAAAAAGTACAATCTATTAAATCATGTGCGTGACATAGAAAAACCAAAACCTTATCCAAATTGACATTCAATTAAAGTGATGCATTAATTTATTTATATTTTTATCTCTCTTCATTTGATGGTGCAAACAAACTCCTAATTAAATGAAATTATGTACAAAGGACAAATAAGGCATGTAGATTTTGATTATGCAATTAGATTTCCCTTTTGAAGACTTTTGTTTCATTAAACTAGCAAATCTCATTTTCTCTTTTCTCATGCATTAATAGCTCAAGGATTCTCCAAATTTGATGAAACTTCACCCACAAGTCAAATTAAGTATGTTGTATACAAATTTGCCCTTAATTTCACATATTGAAGTTGTTTGTACATTATTTAACGCTTTTAAAGGTTCTAGAAACTCTCTTTCTTTCCTAACTTCACCTTTTTATCATAGATTCTCCAATTTGGATTAAAATTCACCCAAAGCCTACTTTTAATGTGTTGAGTACGAATTTGGCAATAGTTTTTACTTTTGGAGTCATTAATGATTTTTTTAAATTTTGGAGGAAAAACACCTTTTATTTTCTAAATAAGATAAATGTAATTATTATTATCCTAATTTTTAGGAAACTTGGTCTTCAAGCTAAAACATATCTAAAGATAGTGAATCTAAAGTTCTCTTAAATGATTGGTTCTTCTTTTAGTAATTTTAGCCCGTTATTCATTATGAACGCTATTTCTCATTTTGAATAATTCATTATCACATTATCTTGCTTAAAGAGTTATTATTTATCTTTTTATCTTGCTTAAAGAGTTATTATTTTTATTTTTATCCTGATAATCTCAATAAGTTACAAAGAGAATTGGTTGTTACCCAATGCCAGATTGAGATGTATTTTCCTCCTTCATTCTTTGATATCATGGTACCTCTTATTGTGCATATGAATAGGGAAGTGAAAATGTTAGGACTAGTTTTCTTGAATTGGATGTATCTTTTTGAAAGGTACATGAGTGTTTTCAAAGGTGATGATCGGAACCATTATCGATCTGAAGGAAGTATTATTGAGGGTTACGTAGCCAGGGAAGTTATGGACTTTTGCATTGACTTTCAGAGTTGTAATAAAGCTCATGTAAATGAAAAGAATATTGAGGATTATTCCGATAGAGGGACTTTAGGAGCATGAGTGAAAGTAATCAGCCATGAGCTGTGGGAACATGCACACTTGTATATTTTATGCAACATCGACGAAGTGAGTAGTTATATCACCAAACATTCCAATTTCATCAAGACAATATATCCTCAAGCCAATTCAATGTGGCTTACTAGATAGCATAACAAGACATTTATTAGGTGTTTTGAAGATAAAGTCTTACGTTAACTATCTCAAACACCAAATAATGTTGTTGAAAATATCAAATGCCTCACCTTTAAATAAAAAATGAATGTTATATCTTATGAAGGGTTTGACATAAATGGATTTTCATATTGCACAAAGAGTCAAGATGATAATAGTGTAGTCCAAAATAGTGGGGTCACCCTTCAAGCATCTTCATTGTATTTTTCTAGTGCAAAGGATAAGAGTCCACATGAGGCTCAAATGTCATATTGCAGTGTCATTAAAGACATATGAGAGTTTGACTATATATATTTTAGAGTTCTGGTCTTTAGATTTAATTGGGTTGATAACACCAAAGGAGTTGTAGTGGATAAATGGGCTTTCACATTGGTCAATTTTGAAAATATTACCAAGAAGGGTGAACCATTCATAAAGACATCATAGGAAAAGCAAGTATTTTATATCGATGATCTTGTAAATGAAAAATGGTCAGTTGTTATTCATGTAAAAGGCAGTTCATTGCAGATCCTATAGATGAAGAAGAGTACTATGACAAGTATGATGACTCTAGTTCATTCTCAGTTGGCTTTTCGACACCAAATATTGAAACTAATGCTGACTTATATATGTGTGGAGATCACATCGAGGGAATGTTCATTGATACAAGATCCAAATATTAGAGACATTCTTTTATTTTTTAAATGTTAGACAAGCATCTTACATCCTTTATCACTTATATTTCATTGCTTGACGATTTTGATATGAAATTATTGTCGATGGTGTCTGATCATGAGTTTGATGATCGTGATGATGATTATCATGAGGATGAGCACCCTAGCAATATGCACTATCAGAATGAGCACCCTGACACTACTATCAGTTGTATTGTTTTATTACATAGATGTGCATTTTACAATGTCTATATTATTGTATTGTTTTATCACATTTATAAGTTATATCTTTTTATGACTCTTGTGTGTTTTTGTTAATTTTAGCATGAGGATGTGCACCTAAGGATCTTGTTGAGTTTGATGTGCAAAAATGTAAGTGTGAAACAATACGAGGCATCACCATGATGAATAAGTTACTAGAGCAAAGGGGTACTAGACCGAAGTTAGCCGTTGAGTTTGATAATCAAGGAAATCTTGTTGGGAAGAAGTACAATTATTTTGTGTCATATATAGGGGTTTTAACTTGTAGCAGAACAAATGTAAATGTAGAATCTTGGCATAAAGTTGATCCATTATTGAAATAGTGTATATGGAAGGAGCTGTGTGTGAGATATTATCATTTAAAATTCTATTTTTAAAGCTATTTATAGTTCTATTTTTAAGAATATTCCATTAAGTATATGAACTTTTGCAGAGAATATTTGAAATGGATGAAAAGTTGCATCGTAAAAAGGTGATGCAACGCTATGGCAGGGTACTAAGGAATTACATGACAAATCTGACAAGAGAATGCATAAGGGATGGTGGGAAGAAGAAGTCAACCACTAAGTAATAGAACTATCTTGATCCGAATGTGTAGAAGGAGTTTGTTGCTAAGAGATAGTCTGACAAGCTCAAGGTAGTAAGCCTCACTCCTCATATTAAATTCATTGTATTACATATTTAACATATGTTTTGGATTAACTAGGATATAAGTGATGCTCAAAGAGAAAGACATGAAAAGAATATGGACAACCACACAATGGATCCATGTGGCTATTCTCATCTTCGCCAAAAGCTACTACATGTGTCTTCTTCTCAGCAACCTACTCCTGGGATTGTTGAGTGCTTCATTAGTATTGAACCTCTACTCCACCATGATGTATGGATAGTTGGGAGGAAAACTAAATATAGAGAAATATCCAACCCCAAAACTGTCGAGACATCTGTAATAATGGTAAAATTCAACTCTTAGACCAATTAGTATCGATGATTGTTATGTTTTACTTACCAATTACTAATGATGATGATAAGTGGGAGATCCATGAGAAAATGAAGCAAGGAAAGTTCACCCCTCAGGGCATAAAAGACGAATTGATTGTTTCTCTAGGTAACCCAGAGCATCCTGGGTGTGTTAGGGTTGCTGGCACTGGTATTAGTATAAGAGCCTTCTTTGGGCCTTCATAACATAAGCGCAAATCTTTCCAGAAAGGGTGATTCTCAAAAGAAAAGGTATAAGAGCTTGTTGGATAAATTGTACATTAACATACCATTTGTTTTCATAATGACAAACATTTCATACTTGTGCATCTAACGTGCTATTTGAGTACTTTAGGTTTCAAGCTAATAAGAAGATCCTACTAAGTGGAAAGTTGAAGATCAATATAAATTGAAGATCGAATGTGCTTTTATGTTTTTAGGATTGTAATCAAATGCAAACACTTGTACAAAGATATAATGTACAAGTACTTAGACATCATATAAATCAAGTGTTAGATCTTTCCAATCCACTTACAACCCTCAACTAGGATCCCCCCTAGAGTTAGAGTCACTATCATTCATTAAAACACACAATTAATACATGGTTCAAATGACTAAAACAAGGACATCCTTGGTCGAGAAACTAGTCGATCGAGACACACTCGGTCAAACTTTTTGTCGACTGAGAACCACCTCAGTCGAACATCTGAGCACTGTTCAAAACTTTACATGATTGTGCTCTAAAATGGTTTTCGATCGAAATTATTGTCGACCAAGCAAAACTCAGTCCAAAGCTTGTGTCCATTAGAGCAAGTGGTTGGTAGTTGGAAATAGACATTGATACACAATTTCCTTAAACCCAATATTGGTTGGAGAAATGCTCGACCGAGACACAATTCAGTCAATAAACTTGTCAACCGAGTAGGGTTCTGGATTGTTTCTTTGAAGTACAAAAAAAGTAGTCATTGCTAGCCAACTATTGTATACCTAACGACTATTAAAGCACTAAGAAGACTCTAGAAACTCCCTAGAATGTCCCTAAGTACTTTCAAACCATCCCTATAAATAGGATAGGCCTTAGGACACCTAAATTACCTAAGCTACACTTGAGAATCCATTCTAGTGAGCATCAAAGCTAAGCAACACTTGCCATCTTGTTCTTCAAGATCCAAATTCATGTCCTATAGCCATAGCCTCTTAGCCACCATCAAGAAATGTTCATCCTAAGTGGTTTGAGAGATCTAATTCTTGACACAGGATCAAAGCACAATACTCTATTGGTGTACTTCCTTTCTTCCAATCCTCATTCACAGGTTAGAGCTACTTATGCTCCTTGGCTACTCCAAGTTGTGGAGGCTGCTTGAGGGAGATTGATAGGAGCTACTTCTTGGAGGGGAAGGCTGCTTCAAGGTGTTCTTGAGATTACTTAAAGAAGTCAGCTTCAAGGGAGGTTGAAGCTACTTCTAGGTGAAGGCTATCTCAAGGTGGTGGAGCTACTTCAAGGAGAAGAAGGCTGCTCCAAGGGCTTGGAGTTACTTCAAAGAAGGCTACTTCAAGGAGGTTGAGGCTACTTCTAGGATAAGGATACTTCAGGAAGGTGATTGTATGTTATTGTAACATCCTTGAGAGGTAAATAAAATTAATCTCTTTCAAAATCCCAATTGGAAACAATTGGGTAGTGGACTGACAACCTTTGACTCAAAGGTTGGAACCACTCTAAATTGAAGTATGTTCCTTGTTTCCTCCTCCTTCTTTGGTTGCATGTTTAATTATTTTTAAAGTATCAAAAAGCTATATTCACCCCCCTCTATATCTTTCAATTGGTATCAGAGTAGGCCTTCAAGGAGCCCTAATAGGTCTTGAAGAATGGGGGACGGGGTACTTCACAACCTTAATCTTGAAGTAACTTACGTGAGGCAGCCACCACCCTTTGATGGAAGCAACTACACCTACTAGAAAAGAAGAATGCAATTGTACCTCCAAGGGATCAACCTAGATCTTTATATAATGGTATCTTTACCTTATGCACTTCTTAGTACTGAATATGCAACATTGGATCCCCATATAGTAAAACAAGTTCAATTAAATGCAAAGGTGGTAAGCATATTATATTGTTCTATTTATGCTAGTGAGTTCAATAGGATATCTTCATGTGAGACAACTTATGATATATGGCATAAACTTTCAATTACAAATGAAAGTACCACTCAAGTTAAAAATACCAAAATTAACATGCTTGAACAATTTTACATGCAACCAAATGAGTCTATTAGTGAAATGTATGCAAGATTTTCTTCTATTGTTAACAACTTGAGGGTATTAGGTAAGTATATAAGTGAAGAAGATAAAGTGTCCAGATCCTTAAATCTTTTCCTCCAAAATACAAGCCAAAGGTGACAGCCATTGAAGAAGCTAATGATCTCACATAATGAGGATGGAGTTAGCTCATTGGCAATCTAGAGACTCATGAAGTCACTCTTGAAGAAGAAAAAAGATTGGAGGCTGAAGTTCAAAAGGGAAAATGGAAGAACATTGCCTTAAAGTCTACAACCAATGCTTAATCAAAAGTCATCACTCAAGAAAGTGATGAAACCAGTGAAGGAGATGAGGAAGAAGATGCATTGATTGCAAATGGTAAGAAATATAGAAGGTATAAATCTAACAAAAATTCTAGTGCTTCTTCCTCTTTTTCCCTTAGGTTCTTCAAATGCAGAAAGAAAGGACATGTAAAGAATGAATGTCCTAATATCAAGAAAAGAAAGAAATCTTCCTTCAAGAAGAAAGACAAGGGAGATAAAGCTTACGAAGCTGCTTGGGATGAATCAAGCGATGACAGTGAAAGTGGGGAGGAAGAAGTGGAATGTGTAACATACCAGATCTTGGACCCAACCCTAGAAGTTTGACCTTTTGGGTTTGACAAAACAAGGTTGAGTGTGGGACCTAAAAAGATGTTTAATAAAGTGCTAATGAGCTTATGCATGTAATATCATCCTTATATAACCTAGTTGGATGAATAATGTGTTAATGGGCCGTTAGTGGGCCAAGTGACATATCTCATACAAGGAAGTCTCAAAAGTCAAAATAAACTTCAAATTTGTAATCTACACATCAAAATAATCCTACATGTCAACTTTCATCTAATTTGGACAACCTTGATAAAATATGATAAGTTAGGAGAGAGAAACTACCTCAAAGATGTAAGCAATAATTAAATATAATATATGACACCAAAAGATGGAAATAATGCCAAATGCATATTCAACATATCAAATATAACTTAAGGATGAAGTTTCACCTGATTTGGATAATACTAATGTCTTTAATGCATGAAGAAAAACAAACAAAGAATATATTAAATAAGGCATTAAAAGTTTCCAAAAGTGAAATGTATTTGCATAATCAGAATGTACATATCTTAATTGGCTTATGTGCCAAATCTCACTTAATTTGGATTATGTTGTTATCCTTAATTGAAGAAAGAGAAAAAGGAAATCAAATAATAGTTTCACTTTAATAATCATCCTATTCAAATGTCACATTTTATTTTCCAGTTTCCTAAGTTAGCTTTGTCACGCAACTTCCTAAAGTTGGCTTCCATCGTGACCCCTTTATTTTGATCTGACAGTCTCCAGATCTTCTCCTACCTTGGGTAGGAGACCGAGTTCTCATAAATAGTAACTCTGACTTTCCTTACCTCGTTTCTCAATCTCGCCTACTCATCACAACCAGATTTCTACCTCTCTGCAATCCTCACACGTTTCTATATCTGATGAGCCCAACTTTTCTAGGGTTTGAGTATATATATCCTTGTCGGAACAATGGGGTCTCACCTTCCCTTGTTTCCTTTTCCGCACGGATTCCAGATTGAACCCTAACTACCCGCCTATAAAAGTAGACTCCCCACCGAGCCTCGAGCATCTTGTGATCTTTGCCAACCACCGCTTTGGACTCGATCGCCATGCAACCCCGTCTCCCTACTCCCACTTTCTGTTCCAGCTACGGTAACCTCCCCTGAGGTGTTCCGTGTTCAACATGAATTTTTTTGGGCGTGGTTCACTTCACGGTGGTGTGGCTGAGCTTCACGTTCTCTCAGTTTGTGCGCATATCAACAATAGAGGTTTTCCCTCTTTTGATTGGGTTTTCACTTCATCTGAAATCACCGACAGCTGGTTACTCTTCTCATCGTGTTCTCTACCCTCTCGCTCTGGTTTTGGGTTCTAAACTTCTCCCCATTCATTGTTTGCCTCCCCGCTGGTTCCTCTTCTCTACTCAGCTACCCAGTTTGTATGGATTTTTGACGAGGTTTTCTCGAGCCTCCATGGACCGTTCTTGCTGTAGTCTAGTTCCTTGAGTTAGTTGAAGCTTTGGGAACAATGTTCCTTCAGGTACTTCAGTCTGGTTCGGCTTGTTTCGCAAGCAGGTGCTCAAGATTTCTTGCTGTGATTCGGCTATCGTGTGGTCTTCACAAGGGGAACAAACCCTTTTGCAGATTGTCATCTATACCCCTCTCTGCGATCTTCGTTTTATTTTTTCGACCGAGGGGTATTATGGTCTTTTCACTCGGGTTCTTTTGTTTTCCTTGCGTGAAGTCTTGGCTGACTTGGTTTAGCAGTCCTCTGACATGGGCGGCCCCGATTGGCCGACGCAGGTCTGCTGGACTCTCCCTCTCTCTCCTCTGTCGCGGCTTTTGAGCGATGATGTGGCTTTTTCCTATTTTTTGATTGGTCGGTATTAAAAAATTGATAACTAATTATTTATAGATCAGAAAAATATGTAAAGTTAGCCGTTGGATTTAGAAAAATAAGACCTATCTAATGGCACATGTTTTGAGAACTAAGTCCAAAGATTAATAACAAGTGTTTTCAATGGATGTAATTAATGATGAATTAACATGTAAAAATCATAACTAATTATATATAAGTCAGAAAAATATAATAAAATATGTTTTGGACTCCTAATGACATATACTAAAATATGGCATGGTTTTCCAAACCTAATTCACATAATGATAAAAGGTGGTTTTTAGGGTTTTGAATAATTAATGGAAACCTAACCCTAATTCCACATATATGCTTAATAGGTTCTTTGGATGCCTAGGCTTGGATCTAGATGTGACTTTGGATCGTTTGACTCTGATTTGAGGTATGTTGTATCCCCTATTACTCAATTTTGCGCAATTCACCTAGATTTTCATTCTTTTGACTTTGGTCTACACATATGTCTATTCTTTTGATATCATGGTTCTTGTGAACTATCTTATTTGTTAGTGATCTTGTGATCATAGATATTCTCTTGACTCTGTTTCAAATGCCTTGGTGCATGTTGGACTTTTGATATTATATGCCCACTATGATGTGGAAGTTTACTAGGTGATCTATGCCCACTATAAAGTGGATATGTTTATATGTTTGTGTTGTCCATTGCGTGATGGAAACATTGTATAATTCTGACTATACTTTTCAACTTGCCTCTACATTAAACATGCTATGTGATTCAGTATCACTAGAGTATTATAATTTCATTGGTTTTGTTTATAGGAGATGTGATATTTTCTGCTCTTTTTGGGACGGAAAGGAACCTCGTACCCTGGGCAAGATGTGTGCCTTTACCCATTTTATATATAATTGGGAGTTTGGCAGTGAACTATTCTCTATCAGGTTTCAACTTTATGAGGGTTGGCTGTCAATTGTGTTTATATTATTCTAAGGCTATGCTTATCTCACATGCATGTAGTTTGATGATGTTTATGGTGGGTTATGTGCCCAAACTGATGATGGGTTATGTGCCCAAAATTTTTAATATGTGCTTATGTGGCACTGCTGGCAAGTATCTTTTTATGTGATGATGATTCTTTTCTTTTATGCCCGATTGGGTAGTTGTTATCTCTTGCATGGGAAGCCTTTTATTTGTATATCCCTTATTCTTTATAAATTTCTCAATTTTCTTTTTAGTATGCACATACCAACTTTTGCTGATGTCTCCTGTTGTTTCTCTTTTACTGGGGCATACTTCCAACCCTAGGTGGAGGACTTGGATGAAAAGACATGATGAACTAGACTTAGATTGAGAAGTTAAAGCTTGGAGACAATCTTGAGGTGGTTTAGATTTCCACTACATGGATCCTTGTGATGTAAGTTTGTAACCCTTTGTTTTATAATTGAATATAGTCATGTTTTTATTCCGCTGCTATACTTTGGTATTTTGATTACCATTATATAAAGATTTGAAAGTTTTACACCCACTCCAAGATACCTTGAAGGTGTGTTTGGACTGGAGGTTCTATTGTTCAAATTTGTAGTAGAGAAGTGGTTTCTCTTCTTTATAGCATGGTATCAGAGCCCATGGTAGGCGAAATCTAACTATTTCAATCTTGTCTCCCTATAGAACCCTTGACTTTGCTAGTTACCTCTAAGTGAGATGTTGACCATAAATTTGATTAATGATGATCTTTATATTCAATAAGGTTTGGTTTGAGGATGAGATTAGGAAGTCTTGATATGGAAATATTATGACTTGGTTCTCGTATTAATTTTTTCTAGCATGTTGGTTTTACCTTGCAAAGTATTTCATCAACAAAAATTATTTTCATTATATTACTATATGTACAAAATTTTCTTTGGATTTTCATGAAGTTTTCTTGAGCTAAGTCACAATGAAGAGAAACTCGAGTTAGCATAGAATCTAACCCTAGTTTGCAACTAGTATTGATATAATGGTGTAGTTGACCTGCCCTATGACTTTTTGGTTGTTCATGTAGGGTTGTTATGTTAGAGACATGAGGACCTATAACTCAACCCTAGATGGTGACTGAATAGTTGGATACATGAGAAACATAAATCTCTAAAAACTTTCATAACTAAAATATATGGGTAGCTCTAAAAAATTGTTTTGTTTGACTTGTTAGGTTCAACCTTTTTAAGGGGTGGAGAGTAATTGATTGTTGATGTTTTGACATATAGATTTTGAGGACGAAATCCTTTTAAGGGGTGGTCTGTTGTAACATACCAGATCTTAGACCCTACCCTGGAAGTTTGACCTTTTGGGTTTGATAAAACAAGGTTGAGTGTTGGACCTAAAAAGATGTTCAATAAAGTGCTAATGAGCTTATGCATGTAATATCATCCTAATAAAACCTAGTTGGATGAATAATGTGTTAATGGGCCGTTAGTGGGCCAAGTGACATACCTCATACAAGGAAGTCTCAAAAGTGAAAATAAACTTCAAATTCGTAATCTACACATCAAAATAAGCCTACATGTCAATTTTCATCTAATTTGGACAACCTTAATAAAATATGATAAGTTAGGAGAGAGAAACTACCTAAAAGATGTAAGCAATAATTAAATACAACATATGACACTAAAAGATGGAAATAATGGCAAATTCATATTCAACATATCAAATATAACTTAAGGATGAAGTTTCACCTAAATTTGGATAATACTAATGTCTTTAATGCATGAAGAAAACAAACAAAGAATATATTAAATAAGGCATCAAAAGTTTTCAAAAGTGCCACATAAGCACATAAAAAGATACTTGCCAGCAGTGCCACATAAGCACATATTATAAATTTTGCCTAATGTATTTTCCTAATTGTGTTAATGTATTTGCCTAATTGGAATCTACATATCTTAATTGGCCTATGTGCCAAATCTCACTTAATTTGGATTATGTTTGCATCCTTAATTGAAGAAATAGAAAAAGGAAATCGAATAATAGTTTCACTTTAATAATTATCCTATTCAAATGCCACATTTTATTTTCCAGTTTCCTAAGTTAGTTTGGTCATGCAACTTCTTAATGTCGGCTTCCATCGTGACCCCTTGATTTTGATCTGACGTTCTCCAGATCATCTCCTACCTTAGGTAGGAGACCGGGTTCTCATGAATAGTAACTCTGACTTTCCTTCCCCCGTTTCTCAATCTCTCCTCCTCATCACAACTAGATTTCTACCTCTCCACAATCCTCACGTGTTTCTATATCTGATGAGCCTGACCTTTCTAGGGTTTGAGTATATATATATCCCTGTCAGCAAAAGGGGGTCTCGCCTTCCCCTATTTCCTCTTCCGCGCAGATTCCTGATTGAACCCCAACTACTCGCCTATAAAAGTAGACTCCCCACTGATCCTCGAGCATCCTATAATCTTCACCAACCGCCTCTTTAGATTCTATTGCCCTGCAACCATGTCTCCCTACTCCCGCTCTCTATTTTGGCTACGACAACCTTGCCTAAGGTGTTCTGTGTTCAACACACATTTTTCTGGGCATGGTTCGCTTCACGGTGGTGTGGTTGAGCTTCGCGTGCTCTCGGTTCGTGCCCATATCAAGTACTGTAGTTTTCCCTCTTTTGATTGGGTTTTCACTTCATGTGAAATGGCCAACAACTAGTTACTCTTCTCATCATGTTGTCTACCCTCTCGTTCCAGTTTTGGGTTCTAAACTTCTCCCCATTCGTTGTTTGGCTCCCCGCCGGTTCCTCTTCGCTACTCAGCTACCCCAATTTGTATAGCTTTTTGCGACGAGGTTTTCTCGAGCCTCCATGGACCGTTCTTGTTGCGGTCTAGTCCGTTGAGTTCGTTGAATCTTTGGGAACAATGTTCCTTCAGGTACTTCATTCTGGTTCGACTTGTTTCGCGACAAGGTGCTCAAGATTTCTCACTGTGCTTCGGCTATCGCATGGTGTTCATGAGGGGAACAAACCCCGTTGCATATTGTCATCTGTACCCCTCTCCGCGACCTTCATTTTAGTTTATCGAAAGAGGGGTATTATGGTCTTTTCACCTGGGTTCTTTTGTTTTCCTTACGGGAAGTCATGGCTGACTTGGTTTAGCAGTCTGCAGACATGGGTGGCCCCGATTGGCTGGTCCAGGTCTGTTGGACTCTCCCTCTCTCTCTTCTCTCTCGTGGCTTTTGAGCGATGATGTGGCTTTTTCCTAATTTTTGATTGGTCAGTCTTATAAAATTGAAAACTAATTATTTACTGATAAAAAAATGTAAAAATATTCGTTGGATTTAGAAAAATAAGACCTATCTAATTGTACATGTTTTGATAACTAAATCCAAAGATTAATAACAGGTGTTTTCAATGGATGTAATTAATGATGAATGAACTTGTAAAAATCATAACTAATTATATATAAGTCAGAAAAATATAATAAAATATGTTTTGGACTCCTAATGACATATACTAAAATATGGCATGGTTTTGGAAACCTAATTTGCATAATGATAAAAGGTGGTTTTTAGGGTTTTGGATAATTAATGGAAACCTAACCCTAATTCCACATTTATGCTTAATAGGTTCTTTGGATGCCTAGGCTTGGATCTAAATGTGATTTTGGATCATTTGACTCTGATTTGAGGTATGTTGTATCCCCTATTACTCAATGTTGAGCAATTCACCTATCTTTTCATTCTTTTGACTTTGGCCTACACATATGTCTATTCTTTTGATATCATGGTTCTTATGAACTATCTTATTTGTTAGTGATCTTGTGATCATAGATATTCTCTTGACTCTATTTCATATGCCTTGGTGCATGTTGGAATTTTGATATTATATGCCCACTGTGATGTGGAAGTTTACTAGGTGATATATGCCCACTTTGAAGTGGATATGTTTATATGCTTGTGTTGTCCATTGTGTGATGGCAACATTGTATAATTATGACTATACTTTGCTACTTACCCCTACATTAAGCATGCTATGTGATTCAATATCACTAGAGTAGTATAATTGCATTTGTTTTGTTTATAACAGATGTGATATTTCCTGCTCTTTTTGGGACGGAAAGGAACCTTGTACCATGGGCAAGATGTGTGTCTTGACCCATTTTATATATATTTGGGAGTTTGGCAGTGAACCATTCTCTATCAGGTTTCAACTTTATGAGGGTTGACTGCCAATTGTGTTTATATTGTTCTAGGGCTATGCTTATCTCACAGGCATGCAGGTTGATGATGTTTATGATGGGTTATGTGCCCAAATTGATAATGGGTAATGTGCCCAAAAATATTGATGGGTTATGTGCCCAAATCTTGATATGTGCTTATGTGGCACTACTTTATTGTTTTGATTACAACAAGTATCTTTTTATGTGATGATGATTCTTTTCTTGTATGCCCGATTGGGTAGTCCTTATCTCTTACATGGGAAGCCTTTTATTTTGATTCCCTTATTCTTTATAAATTTGCTCAATTTGCTTTTTAGTATGCACATACCAGCTTTTGCTGATGTCTCCTATTATTTCTCTTTTGTTGGGGTATGCTTCCAATCCTAGGTGGAGGACTTGGATGACAAGACGTGATGACCTGGACTTAGATTTAGAAGTTAAAGCTTGGAGACAATCTTGAGGTGGTTTAGATTTCCTCTACATGGATCCTTGTAATGTAAGTTTGTAACCCTTTGCTTTATAATTGAATATAGTCATGTTTTTATTCCGTTGCTATACTTTGGTCTTTTGATTACCATTATATAAAGATTTTAAAATTTTACACCCAGTCCAAGATACCTTGAAGGTGTGTTTGGAATGGAGGTTTTATTGTTCAATTTTTTAGTAGAGATGTGGTTTTGCTTCTTTACAGAATGTCTCATGGATATGGAAGAAGAAAATGAAGAGTCAAGTGAGGTAAGAATTTTTGCATTATCTAAATAAGAATTAGTTGCTCATCTTCAAGAAATACATGAAAAATATGTTGATTGCAAAAAGAAATTGAAGAAGCTTACAAAAACAAGTGATGATTTGCATGCTAAATTATATACACTTTCTTTTGAAATTGAAAGTCTTATATCTGAAAAAGATATTTTGAGATCCTCCATCAATGATCATAATGTCAAGTTGCTTTCTCTAGAAACAAACTATAATTTTCTTTGCCAAGAAAAGGTTGAATTGCTTGCTAAAATAAATGATCTTCAAACTCAACCTATTCTATGTACTCATTTGGATTATAATGTTATTGTCAAAGAAAGATATATCTTGTTATCTAGTTTAGATCAAGAAAAGCTAGACATTAAAAGAAAAATGGATGAAATTTCTAAGTTGCAAAAAGATATTAGTAGCTTGAAGAACAAAGACATTCTTGATAAAATTCTAGAAAGCTCAGTTGGTCAATTTGGGAGGAGAGGCCTAGTGTATGTACCCAAAGATAAATCCTACCAAAAACATATTGCTAGAAAGACACAAGTACCCAATACCAAAGCCATGTATGTACCTAAAAACAATCTAGATCTTTTTTTAGGAAAGTTCATGCATTAATAAGACAAAGACAACTTACAGACTAACTACGACTGGAAGCACAGAGATGAGCTACCTTTGGGTATAAACCAACCCAACCTAAAGATAGTGGTGAAAACATGAAGATGGGAAAAGATAAGATATGTCTGTGGGGGAGGTACCCCTTAAACAAACCTCAACATCAAAAAAATGCTAATAAAAGTGTAATAGAATCAGGAGCATCTCCATCAGAAGTCTGATCCATCTTCAAAGATTTCCTTCAAGGTGTAGATACCTCCATCACCATTATCAGCAAAGAAATTCTCTGAGTAATCTTCATCTTCGTTCACCCTGGTGGAAGTTGGGACCGGTCCTGCATGAAGTGAGAGTAGCAAGGTCCAGTAAAATGTTAGAAGAAACATTTTGTATGTGTTTGTTGTAGTTATTATATTTTCTCTGATTTCTTCCCCCCAGATGTTCCAAAGGATATTGATGAGGATATCTTCTGTATTGAATTACACAAATTGTGTAAGAGGTTTTACACTATTTGGTTCTGTTAAGAGATTATGGATTTCAAAATAATCTGCATAGAAGTTTTTGAAGATGGTCATCATAAACTTGCAGTGAATAAAGATATGTTTAGTAGTGTCTGCATCTTTTTTGCAAAGGTAGCATCTAGTGGGTCCTAAGAAACCTCTACGAGTGATGTTATGATTAGTGAGAAGTTTGTTATGTAAGGTCATCCAGAAGAAGATTTTTATGTTTCTCTGGCAATTTGGTCTTCCAAATATGAGTATGGTTTGATAAGAGACCTCTATAGGATAGAAAGGTGTAGGTTGCTTTTGGTATATAATGAGGACCCCACCTCCAGGAGATTTTGTTGCTGGTGTTGTTCTCCAGTTCGTAGATGATGTCTCTCAAGTCATTGTTATTGATGAAGGTAAGGAGGTATCTCTTGAGTGCATTTGTTCTATTCCTGGTGAGAAGCTCGAGGGCTTTTGCAATGTTCATGGAAGTCATATTTTTGGGAATGGGAGTGTGAGGGTGAAGGTTCCTGACGGAGTTGTGATGATACCAAGGGTCTTCCCAAAAGTTAATCTTGCAATGGCTGTGGAGGGGTATAAATAAGGTTTCTGATCAGGTGCAAGTTGTTGTTGATATACCACCAAAGAGTTGATGAGATGCTATTTCTAGTTTTATTCCATGGTGGAGTATTTTTGTAGTATTTCTGAACTATTAAGCGACTCCAAACCTTATTGTCTTTATTCGAGAGAATGTTGATAATATTTGCAATAAGACATAAATCATGAGTTTTGATATCAATGATGCCCCATCCTCCGAATTTAGTTGGAGTTGTGATGGTGTTCCAATTAACAAGATGGAAGTGTTTGTTGATAGAACCGTTTGGATTGTGATTGTTACAAAGGAAGTTCCTTATGATTTTGTCGATCATGTTTTTGGTTTTTGTGGGTAAAGGGATGCAACTCAGGAAATGGGTGGTGATGGAAGTGATGACACTGTTAAGGAGGGTGAGGCGTCCAACAAGGTTGAGGAAGTTGTTTGTCCATGAGTTTAATCTGGTGCTGATTTTTACTATGATAGGAGTCCAGATGGTGTGGGTAATTTTGAGAGGGGTTATAGGCAACCCAAGATAGCTAATGGGAAAGTCCTCCAATTTGCATTTGTGGAGGTATTTGTGTTTGTTTATAGTAGCGTGTGTTGTGTTCACCCCAAAGATGGAGGATTTGGAGAGGTTGATCTTCAGGCCCAAAATATATGAGAAAATGTCGATGATACAAATGTTGTTAATGATGGTATTATCTTCTGGTGTGATCATTATGATGGTATCGTCATCAAATTGGATAATATTCTCCGAAAATTCCTAGTTTGAAGAGATGAGACCCTAAGATGTTCCATGTTTGATCATGTTAGTGAGAATAGAAGCCACAATGATTAAGAGGTAAGGTGACAATGGATCTCCTTGTCTGAGATCGTTTGTGTTTATCAAATGTCCAAAAAGTGATCCATTGATGATAGTGGAGAAGAAGCTGGTGGAGATACAGGTGTGGATCCAGGTATTCCAAGTTTTTGGGAAGCCGTATCTAGCTAAACCTTTGATGAGACAATCCTAGTTAATGTAATCAAAGGCTTTCTTAAACTCGAGTTTGATGGCTATCAGTAGAGTTTTGTTCTTGTAGAAGAGGTGAATAGTTACATTAACCATAATGTAGGCATCATGGATATTGCAGTTCTTAATAAAAGCATTCTAGTTTAAGGGAATGGTGTCTTTCATATATGGTTTGATCCTATTTGCAAGTGTTTTAGCTATGATTTTGTATGAGGTGTTGATGAGACTAATGGGTCTGAATTGTGAAATGAGATTCGGTTGATCACCCTTCTTGATAAGAGTGATGAAGGTGTGGTTGAGATATTTGAAGATGTTGTGGGCATTGTTGTGGAGGTGAAGCTCTAGCAGAAGAGCCCTGAAATTTATCTTGTAGTGGTTCCAATTTGCCAAGTATAATTCTACATTGAGACCATCTAGACTAGATCCCATTCTTTGTGCTCCTTTCCAATACAACCTTGTGCCCCAAAAGAGCAACAATATATCTAAATACTCATTTCTCCTACAACTCTCGATTTCTTCTATGCACACTTTGGTTACAATGTCAGTTTTTATTAACACCTAGTAGGCTCAACTACCGTCTACCAGTGCCTTTATCGATTCCCACCTGCACTGTTAATTGGTAGGATAGTGACGACTCCTCAAACCTCCGTGATTCCCATCCAGCATACTTATTCCCCAAGAATTCTAAAAACAATCTAGACCATGACCACAATGTTAAAAAGAGAAATGAAAGTGATTTTATTTGTTTTCATTATTATTTACATCTTCGACATTATTCATTTTCATGCACTTACAAGAAAAATAAGGATAAACATTTAGTTTGGGATCCAAAACAAAAAACATAAAAACATGGAACATTTAGTTGAGATTAGACCTAAAATTTAATTTCAAATCCATATTGGCTTATCTCAATTAAAATAAGCTTTAACTTGCATATTTTTGTATGATTTGATTGGAAATGATAACATGTTCTATTTGAAATTTTTGAACTTACTAGAAATAGACAAAACTTCATCTCGTTTGACAAAGTTCTCTACAGAGACCTCTTCTGGTCGAAGAAATAATTGACCAGAGGGAGCTCAGTCAGAATTTGTATTTTTTGACAAATCATCCCGATCAAAAATTATATTCGATCGAGAACACTTCCGCTCGAGGTAATATTCGACCGAGGATAGTTTTGTCAAGAACTGTTATTGAATTAATAATCATTTGTTTATATTTTAACCTGTTGCTTTAAACCTACAAAGAACACTTCATATTAATTTGTTGTAAAACATGAAATGTTTCAATTGATGCTCCTAACCAAAAGGACCACCACATGGGTACCAAAATCTACCTATTTCACAGAATTGGGTGGTTGATAGTGTTAGTTCCAAAGATATGCTTGGACACAAGAAGCCTTTCCAAACAGTTGAAGAAACAAAGAGTGGAACACTCACATTTGGAGATAATGCCAAAGGTAAAATTATGGTGATAGGTAATGTTGGTACAGACCTTCAAATTAAAAATGTGCTACTTATTGATTGATTGCATCACAACATGATTAGTGTCAGTCAATTATGATATAGTGTCTATGATGTTCTATTTAACAAATTATGCTGCAAGATACCCATTGAGAATACTAATGATGTAGTTTATGAAGGAAAAAGAATAGGAAATCTATATATACTTAGACCTATTTCTATACAGGCTATTGTTGGAAAATATCTTATTGAAATGATGAACCTTTACAATTATGTCATAGAAAATTAGGTCTCACATGTCATTAATAAGTTGATTAAGTATTATCTTGTTTGTGGTCTACCTAAACTTTCTTTTGATAAACTTGAAAATTGCAAACCATGTACTCTAGGGAAGCAAAATAAAACTTCTTTCAAATCCAAACACTTACTTAGTACTACTAGATCATTAGAACTCATTCATATGGATTTGTTTGGTCCTATGAGGACTCAATCTATTGGTGGAAAAATATATTTCTTTGTTATTGTTGATTATTATAGTAGATATACATGGGTTCATTTTCTTTCAACTAAAGATGATACTATTAGAATATTCATTTGATTTTTTTCTAAGATTGAAAATCAAATACAAAACAAAATATGCACCATTAGGAGTGATCATGGTGGGAAATTTGAAAATAATATCTTTGAAGAATTTTGTACATCTCAAGGGTATGCTCATAATTTTTCAACACCACACACCCTACAACAAAATGTTATAGTAGAAAGGAAAAATCGGTCTTTACAAGAAATGGCTAGAACTATGTTACTTGAACATAATACACCTAATTGGCTGAAGCACTAAATACAACATGTTATGCATGAAATCATGTAACAATTCACTCCCATCTTAAGAAAACTCCTTATGAACTCATCTTCAATAAGAAACCAAGAGTTGACTATTTTCATACCTTTGGTACACCTTGTTACATCTTAAATACAAAGGATTATAGAGATTGATTTGACCCTAAATCACATAAATGATTCTTCTTGGGATATTAAACTTCTAGTAAGGAATTTTAGAATCTAAAATACTATCTCTAGAAAAGTTAAAGAATCAATTCATATCACATTTCATGAAATGACAACACAAAGTTCTAAAAATGAAATTGAAAATGAAAACTTAAATGATATTACTCATCAAATTGACGACCTAACCATATCAACAAAAGATGATCAAAATTATGAAATTGAACAACATACTAATGAGGCACAATGACCTATTCCTAGATTAATCAAGGACCATCCTCAAGACTTAATCATAGAAAATCCTTTTAATAAAGTAAAAACTTGATCAACATTTAGAGATGGTGCAAACATGGTCTTTGTATCAATTGTTGAATCTAAAAAGGTACATGAAGCTCTAAAAAATGAGTATTGATAATGGTTGTGCAAGAAGAGATAAATAAATTTACTAAAAACAACGTATGAGACTTAGTTCATAGACCTCAGGACAAAACCATCATTGGAACTAAGTTGGTTTTTTGAAATAAACTTAATGAAGTCGGCAAAGTAGTTAGAAACAAAGATAGGTTGGTTGCTCAAGGATATAACCAACAAGAAAGGATATACTTTGATGAAACCTATGCACCTGTGGATAAACTTGAAGCTATAAGAATGTTATTAACTCAGCTGCCCATAAAGACATAAAACTATTTCAAATGGATGTAAAAAGTGTCTTTTCAAATGGAATCATAGAAGAAGAAGTCTATGTTTCTTAATCACCTGGTTTTTAAATTCCGAACAATCTTGACCATGTTTATTAAACTAAAGAAAGCTCTTTATGGTATAAAGCTAGCACCACAATATTGGTATGAAAGACTTAAAAACAATCTCTTTGATAATGGTTTCTCCATTGGAAAATCATATTCCACATTATTTTTCAAAACATATGAATCAGAATTTCTTGTTGTTCAAATGCATGTTGATGCCATCATCTTTTATGCTTCAAATAATTCATTATGTAATCAATTCAGTGATATCATGCAAAAAAAATTGAAAGTAGTCATATGGGAGAATCAACAATTTTCCTTGGTTTTCAAATAAAACAAATGCCTCCCAGAATTTTGCTAAGCCAGGAGAAATACACCAAGGAAATCATAAAATGATTTGGTATGTAATATTGCAAGCATGATACTACACCCATGGCCACCTCTGCTAAAATTGACAACGATGAAGATGGTGAACCCATTAATGATTCTTTATATAGGGCCATTATTGGTAGCTTGCCATATTTGACTGCTTCTAGACTAGATATCATGTTTCCAGTTGGACTTTGTGTAGATTTCAATCAAAACCAATGCACTCTTATTTTCAAGCCGTCAAAAGAATTTGAAGATATCTCGCCGGCACTATAGACTATGGTTTGTGGTATCCTAAAGGTCAATCATTGAATTCAAAAGCTTACACCGATGCCAAAGATGTTGGTTGTCGACTTTATCAAAAAAGCACAAGTGGTGGTTGTTTATTACTAGGAAGAGCCTTAGTATCTTGATTTAGTAAGAAACAAAATACAGTTTCCCTATCTACCACTGAAGCTGAATATGTGGTTGTTGGCTCGTGTTGTGCTCAAGTACTCTATATGCAACAAGTTTTGAATGATTTTGGCTTTGCATTTTCTTCTACATTGATTTTCTGTGATCATACTAGTTCTTTAAACTTGGCTTATAATCGTGTTTTACATAGTCATGCCAAGCATATTGAAATAAGACATCATTTCTTAAGAGATCATATTTCTAAAAATATTATATCTCTTAATCATGTTGATGCAGACGAGCAATTAGCTGATATTTTTACAAAACCTCTTCTTATGGATCAATTTCAATATATTAGAAAGAGGTTACTTATTACACCCCCTAGAAGATGTTTTATTTGATATATGTGCTCAAAATTCTTGATAATTTTTTGATTCGAAATTCAAGTGATTTTTAGTGCATATTATTTTAGAACTATTACTTTGTTTATTCACAATAATTTATTATTATGAACAAGCACATCAACAAGCTCAATTCAATTATGCAAAACTACTCATAGTTTCATATTCAGTCGACAATAAAGTGGATTGATAAAGTCCTCAATCGACAAATTTCTCGATTGAGTTTCACTCGGTGGGACCCTCGACCGACTATGCAAATCTTAGCTGAGATTCTTCAAGAAACCTCATGGATAGAATTTGTTTTCACAAAACTCCCTCATTCAAACATATTTTTGACTGAGTCCTTGAACGTTGCACCCAAAATTTCAAATTCCAACGTTGACCGACTAGCCGTTACAAAGAGCCATTAGGGTCTCGATCGACAAGTTTGTCGGTCGAGTAGGTCTATGTTTTGCTATAAAAAGCACACCAATCCACCCATTTTCTTCACACCTCAATTGATCTCTTCTCCATCACTTCTCTAGTGTTTCTTAGAGTTATTCTCTATCAACATTTATTCCCTATCATCTCTCTCTTCTTCTACCACTAATTGTTAAAGATGGCTTCCTCTTCAACTTGTGGTGGTAAGAAGCAAGCTGTCGCAAGGAAGGGGTAAACGATCACTCCAGCCTTGAGCATCATCAATGACATCACCTTCAACGATGTTGCTATTGGAGAATGCTACTTAAAGTTCATCTCAAAGTCTGCACTTCTTTGACGTTCGGTGGACCGCAATGTCTTTGTCACTCTTCTCGATCTCTAACAGTTATTCAAGGTGAAAAAATTGATGGAGTTTCTTACCCCCTCCTTCCATTTCTGGTCCACCCAAGTTGTAACAAATTCTATGCTAACCTTACTAGAGACTACACTGACCCATTTTCTTTCACTTCCACAGTTAATGGGCTAGCGTTTCATTTCTCTAAAAATGACATTATCAAAATGCTAGATATAGATGCGGAAGAATATGGACAATTTCTAGACCTCACCACCAGAAATTCTATCTCCAAATTGTCCACCAAAGATAACACCATTATATGAGCATAGGGGAACTTATTATGCTACATCAATTATTTTGAATTAGCTTTAGGGGAGATCAAAAAGGTTATATTCCTTCCCAACAACTCATTATAAGAGCATAGGGGAACTTATTATGCTACATCCTTAACACCTAAAGCTAGGATGGTGAATCTATTTTTTTCTCATAATATTTATCCTAGAGACAACAAAACTAAAATTCCACAATGTAGGATGTACCTCATCTATGATACACTTGAAAGCATTCCTGTGAACTTTATTTACATCATCCTATCCAATATGGTTGACTTTTCTGGAAATCCTCCCTATGTTGATTTTTTTTGCCAAATAATCCAATACTCTCTTGAAAAAAAACCTAGAGGAATTAGGATACAAGTGTGATAGAATTCATCAAATAATTACCCAAAACACTATTGATAAAATGGGAATTGAGTTTGGGCACAAAAGAGCTAGGACCGAAGGGGTGACATCCAATGAAGTAAATCCTCCACCTCCTACTCCTCCTAGATATTCCATAGAAAATCTAGCCAATGATGTTTTCTATCTTAATGGGGCCATATCACCTTGGGAGACAACTATAATACAACCACCATGCCATGACCTATATAAACTAAAGAATGCAAGCTTTATCTCCTAATGTTCCCGACACATGTCCTTATGCACTCTATCTCGGGGGCCTCTACCCTTTTAACCCTTACATCCAATACACCCAAGTTCAATCACCACCTTCAAATGACCTTTCACATACCCAATACTCATCCCTACAACTTCAATACATAGCTTCTCACTATAGATTTGATCGGGCACCTACATTTCTGGAAGCATATGCTCTCACCAAGACAGGTGCAGTTGACTGGTAAACACTTGTCAAGTACTATGGTGATACTCCATTCCTTGTGAAATTGATCATGAAGTTGATGTAATATTGAACTCTTTCAAGTGATGTTTTTATCCTATGTAGTGAGTAGTAAATCTTATGTAATCACTTTAGTAAAGCTTGTGTTGTTATCCTATGTTGTCATCAATCAAATTGAGCTTGTTTGTCTTCACTTGTTCATGATAAAAATTCATCTTGTGGCTCTCATTGGACATTTTTCATCACTTTGTTTTTCTCTTTATATCTTGTGTATCTTATTGAGGGGGAGCATTCCATTCAGGTGGAGTAAGTCTAAAATGATTATATGGCTATCTTTTTGAAATGACAAAAGGGGAGAAATAAAACAAAATCAAATAAATGAGTTTCATGATCTCTTGGCTTGACATTAATTGGTGCTATATTTACTTAAGATATGGATATTGTGTTCCATATCTCTTTAGGAATAATTAGCAAACATTTTATGAAAACAAGAGAACCATTTCATCTTAGGTATATCACATGTATCAAACTCATCTCATTTAAATTATTTTGATTATATTTTAGAAATGTATGTCATCTTCCAAAAGGGGGATATTGTTGGCAAAAATGGACATTAACATACCCTTTGGTTTGATGATGAAAAACATTTCATACTTGTGGATACAACATGCTATTTGAGTATTTCAGGGTTCAAGATAATAAGGAGATCCTATTAAGTGGAAAGTTGAAGATCAATAAGAATTGAAGGTCAAATGTTCTTAATAGTTTATGTTTTCATGATTGTAATAAAATGTCAACACTTATACAAATATATAATGTATAAGTACTTTGACATCATGTAAATCAACTGTTAAATATTCCCTATCCACTTAAAACCCTCAACTAGGACCCCCCCCTAGAGTTAGAGTCACTATCATTCATTAAAACACACACTTAATAGGTGGTTCAAAAGATTGAAACAGGGACATTCTCAGTCAAGAAACTAGTTGAACGAGACACACTTTGTCAATTTTTTTTGACCAAGAACCACCTCAGTTGAACATCTGAGCAATGTTCAAAACTTTACATAATCGTACTCTAAAATGAGTTTTGGCCAAAAATATTGTCGACCAAGTAAAACTTGGTCCAAGGCTTGTGACTGTTAGACCAAGTGGTTGGGAGTTGGGAGTTGGAAATAGACGTTGATAGACAATTTCCTTAAACCCAGGCTCGGTTGAAGAAATGCTCGATTGAGACACAGTTTGGTCGGAAAACTTATCGATCGAGCAGGGTTATGAATTTTTCTTTTAAGTACGAACAAATTAGTCATTGCTAGCCAACTATTATATACCTCACGACTAGTTAAGCACTAAGAACACTCTATAAACCACATAGAACGTCCCTAAATACTTGCAAACTATTCCTATTAGGAGAGGCCTTAGGACACCTAAAGCACCTAATCTACAATTGAGAATCCATTCTAGTGAGAAACAAAGCTAAGAAACACTTGCCATCTTGTTCTTCAAGATCTAAATTTCTGTCCTATAGACATAGCCTCTTAGACACAATCAAGAAACATCCATACTAAGTGGTTTGAGAGATCTAACGCTTGGTATATAATCAAAGCACAATACTCTATTTGTGTACTTTCTTTCTTATGATCCCCATTCATATGTTAAAGATACTTGTGCTCCTTGGCTACTTCAAGTTGTGGAGGGTGCTTGAGGGAGTTTGATTGGAGCTACTTCTAGGTGGAGAAGGATGATTCAAGGTGTGCCTGAGATTAATTCAAGAAGGTGGCTTCATGGAAGGTTGAAGCTACTTCTAGGTGAAGGCTATCTCAAGGAGGTGGAGCTACTTCAAGGAGAAGAAGGCTGCTCCAAGGGCTTGGAGTTACTTCAAAGAAGGTTTCTTCAAGGAGGTTGATGCTACTTCTAGGAGAAGGATACTTCAAGGAAGGGGATTGCATTATATTGTAACATCCTTGAGAGGTAAATAAAATTAATCACTTTCAAAATCCCAATTGGAATCAATTGGGTAGTGGACTGACAACCTTTGATTCAAAGGGTGGAACCACTCTAAATCAAAGTGTCTTCCTTGTTTCCTCCTCCTTCTTTGGTTGAGTGTTAAATTATTTTTAAAGTATTAAATGCTCTATTCACCCCCTTTAGACCTTGCAGAGCTGATTGTAAAGGGTATAGAGGAAGCAATGAGAAAGTATTAGTCTTCTCAGACAATACCTGTGATACCCCGCTATTCCTACGAGGTTGAACCTCCTGTGACTAGGGATGGAAATTGGGCGGGTATGAGTAACCCATACTCTTACCCACAATACCCATTAAAGTTTTAACCCAACTCAACCCTCCCCATTTAAGGAAAATAGATAACATTGCAAACCTATACCCACCCATGTTGATGATGGGAACCCATTTTAACCCATACTGACCAATCTATTAGTTAGGCACTTTTATTTTTCCAGCAGTGAAGATTTCCTCTCCTCTCTTTTTTCCTTCGCCAACCAGATGCCAAAATGTACCTTAAAAGAAAATTCCAAAGAACACTAGAGGCCTTTCACCAACTATGGACAAGAAGTCCGCCTACGGATCATGGACCAGAGCCATCTTAGTCGTCATTATTGCGACGATCTTTGTCATCCCACCCACCACCGCCTTCGAGCTCCAACACACACTAGTCGGGTTCTTGCCCCCCGCATCCAGCACCCTCGGGACCATCTCACCTGTTAGCTAAATTGACATTAGCATAATCCCTTTTGTTTTGATAATGACAAAAATTTCATTCTTGTGGTTTTAACGTGCTATTTGAGTATTTCAGGAACAAGCATATAAGGTGGTGGATAACAAAGACTTGGAAAAAACAATTTGATAAAATCGCTTTATTTTCATGATTGTAATCAAATGTAAATGCTTGTACAAGTATATAATGTACAAGTAATTAGATATCATGTAAATCAAGCGTTTAGATCTTCCCTATCCACTCACAACACTTAGATAGGCCATTCCCCAAGATAGTATCACAATTTCACATTGATACACACACTTAGTAAATGAATACATTGAGTCAGTAATATTCTCGGTCGATAAATCGTCGATCGAGAAAATATCGGTCGACAAATCTTCGACCGAGAAACTCTCGGTCGACAAAATCTTCGATCGAGAATAGACCCTACTAGCCGCTAGACCCAGCAGACAAAGTGGTTGGGAGTTGGAAATGAACGTTGTAAACACTTGCTCCAGGAGGTCCCTCGGTCGACAAATCTTCGACCGAGAAGGACTCTCGGTCGACAAAATGTCGATCGAGAAAAGTTCTGTCTGCACTTTTCAGGGTCAATTAACTAGTCGTTGCAAATGCAATTAGTGGACACATAACGGCTAGTTGAGCACTAAGAACCCCCTAGAAAGTGTCTAGAATGTCCTTAAGCACTTGTAGGTCATTCCTATAAATAGGACATGCCTTAGGACACCTAAACTCACGTAAGCTACACGTGTGCTACACTTGAGATTGAATACTCATTGGCAATCTGTTTTGAGCAATAGAGCAATTCCTACATTGGCTATTCATTCCCATTGCTCCAACTTCGTGTCCTATAGGCTAGTATCTCCTATCCACAACACTTGCACTTCTACATACATTGGTTAGGAGATCAAAACGCTTGATATAGGAAATCAAGCCTTGAGCTACAAGTGGTATTGTAATTTCTGTTTTCTTTCTTATTCCTTTGTATCTTTTGTATTCTCCTTGCTACTCCTAGGGTTGGAGGCTGCGGATTGGAGAAGGTTCTTCTCGGAGGAGAAGGTGGACTTCAAGCTACTTCAAGAAGGCTATCACAACGAGAAGCTACTTCAAGAAGGTTATTGCAACGGGAAGCTACTTCAGGAGGAAGGCTGCTTCAAGGTTGGTGCAATTGCTTCTAGGTGAAGGCTGCTTCAAGGTTGGTGTGATTACTTCGAGGTGAAGGCTGCTTGAAGGGTTTAGGGAGAGAATTGTAATTTTATGTAAAGTCCTTGCGAGGTAATAAAATTAAATTCTTTCCAAATCCCGGTTGGGTAAGCAACCGGGTAGTGGACTGACTGTCTTAGTATTTGCTAACGTAGGAACCACTCTAAATCCTTGTCCCCTTGTCCAATATTTTTGTGATTGGTTGTTTGAGTTAAATAATTGTTTAAAACTCTATTCACCCCCCCTCTAGTGTTTTTCAATTGGTATCAGAGCAGGCTTCAAGGAACCCTAACCAGGTCTTGAAGAATGAAGGGTGGTGGTGACTACAACCGCAAGCAAAGGAGCAACTTGGACCAACCTTCAACAAGTTGCAATTGGTGTTTAGGAACAAGTCACACAACAACCGGTTGTCCTTGGAGAGAAAAGAAGAAAGAGGTCCACAAAAATTGTCTCATTGCTACAACCAATGAAGAAGAAGAAGAGGTAAGCCTTCTTGATTTATCAAAAGAAGAGCTAATTTCTAGTCTTGAAGAAACACATAATAAGTATATTGAGTGCAAGAAGAAATTAAAGAAATCTAATAAAACAAATGATGAGTTGAATGCTAGACTTCTTGCTCTTACATCTGAAAATGAAGATCTCAAAAAGGTTATTGAAGATCATGATATTAAGCTAAAATCTGTAGAAGCAAATTGCAATCTTCTTTCCCTAGAAAAGTTAAATTTGCAAACTCAAGTAAATGATCTTCAAAAACAACCTATTTTGTGTACACATCTAGATTATGATATTATTGTGAAAGAAAGAGATTCTTTATTATCTAATCTAGATCAAGTGAAGATGGATATCAAGAAGAGAATGGATGAAATTGTTAAGTTACAACAAGAAATCAGTAGCTTGAGTAACAATGATATTCTCAATAAAATCTTAAGTGATCCTTATCGTCAAATTGGAAGGAGAGGACTAGGTTATAAGCCTAAAGGAAAATCTCATCAAAAACATAGTTGGAGAAGGACACAAGCACTAGAGAGTCAATCCATGTATGTACCTAGAGGCAAATATACATATGTACCAAAGAACAACCTAGAACAAAAACATAGAAAGAGACTTGAGGTTGATTCTATATGTTGCCATTATTGCTTACGTCTTGGACATTACTCCTTTACATGCCCATACAAGAAAAAGGATGTTGAGTTGGTATGGGTTCCAAAACCTCCAAACTAAATGAACGGAATTAAGTTGAGATATGAACAAGGACCTTAGTTGCATATTTCTATGTCTATCTCAACTCAACATAATGGGATAATAAATTAATTCAAGTTTTTAAACATCTAACTTGGATATATACAAAATCTTTCAAATTGCAAAAATAAAATTTTGCCTTACTCATAGCTAAATTGTTAATAAAGATTTGGATACAATTAGTTGGGATTTGATCTAAAAGTTCCTTTGATGTTCATAAAGTCTATCTCAACTAAACTGAGTCTTCAAATTGTTTAATTGAGTAAATAACCATTCATGATTTACTTATAAACAATTACTCAAAATGGTTCTGAAAACAATACAGAAACCTGATCGGTCGAGAAATCTTTGACCGAGCAGTCAGTCGGTCGAGAAATCATCGACCGAGCAGGTTACTGATGTCAGTCTGAAATAAGTCTGCTGAATAATTCTACAAAGGATCAATGTGCTATCTATTTGCTGTTAATAACTGTTTTACATGCACAAATTATGGAAATCATCTTTAGAACACTTATATGAGATCATTTTTATCTATGAATCATATTTGATTTAAGTTAAGGGAAAATTACTGTTTTCATGGTAACCCTTGGAATATCTATACATGAACCATGTGTGTATTGAATTTTTTTTTAAATGATCATAATTATTGCATTTATATGTTGATCATTGTATATGCTTCAATTGTTCTATCATTACACCATGGATATGCTTCATCATGATCATTATGTTTCATTGGTTTGTCTAAAATAATCTTTGATTCATATATACAAACCATGAATGGATATTATTCTTGATCATTGTGATTCAGATAAATTGAAAATGCCATTAGCATAAAAGCATCTTGACATAATAAACAATGATTGTGGACATAGCTTGTGATAAAATAATGATGTTGCTATGACAAGCCAAACGGTGCCTCTTAGAACAAAAATATTAATGTTTTTATTTATTTGTTTGAAGAAATCAAAAGCAAAAATCTTGACTTTAAGATATTAATCTCGCTTTCAAAATATATGTCTCTAAAGAATCTTATGATTAATATGAAAATAAGGGTATAAGAAGAAATGTGATTTAATATGTACCCATAGCAAAGCTTATGAAAACATCATTCACAATGAATGTAAAACATGTGTTCTAGAAAAATCAAGGACAAAGACTTCACTATGATGCCCATATTAAGTCTTCATAATAGGTATATCTTAATATGCTTCAAATAGATATTTATTTAAAGCTATCTACAGAAATTATACTTCACATATGAATGTTTAAATTGGAAATCTGCAGAATTTGCCTCTTGGTTGAAATTAAAATTGACCAAGGGGCGCTATGGTCGTAGTCAAGGGCGACCTAAAATAAGCTTTGACAAAATGCTTATATTGACATCATTTTATTGTACTTAATCTTGGTATACGTTTGATAAAGGTCAAAATCAAAATTTAAAATCATTTGTGACCTTAGAAGCCTTAAATTGTAAGATTAAGGGGGAGCTCATAAAAACAAATTTGATTATTTGATTAAGAAGCGTACAAAAATATTGTAAACATCATTTGAAGCCTATTATGACCTTAGTATTTTTACTCTTGGTTATGAAGAAATCAACAAATTTCATAAAATGATATATCTTGTTCTTAAAGGAATTCTCTAGACAAATTAGAGGTTAACATCCCGTGCATTTGGCTAGAGAAATTTTTATGTACTCTAAGATTAAAGAATTCTCATTTCATTTTTAGGGCTTAACATCCCTTGTAAAATGGATGAGAAATCAATACGCAAATGCCATGAACCTAAAAGGAACTCATATCATTTCAAGGCTTAACATACATTGCAAATGAGTGAGAAATAAATTATGGCTAAATTTAACAATCATTGCTTTGCTTTAATCCCTTGTTTTCTAATTGAATATCTCTTTAAGGGGGAGCATAGCATAAAATTAAGGGGGAGAAATAAAATCTAATATATTGGATATATTTTTGAAATGACAAAGGGGGAGAAATAATATAAAATCAAAAACATAAAATAAAAATATGAGTTTCATAATATCTCGGCCAACATCCACTTGCAAAACAAGAATGGCTACAAAAGGTAATCTTCTGGTATGAAACTCACATGATTTATATTTCCTTATTTTATATTTAGGAAATGTTTGTCATCTTCAAAAAGGGGGAGATTGTTGGCTAAATTGACATTAGCATAATCCCTTTTGTTTTGATAATGACAAACATTCCATTCTTGTGGTTTTAACGTGCTATTTGAGTATTTCAGGAACAAGCATATAAGGTGGTGGATAACAAAGACTTGGAAGAAACAATTTGATAAAATCGCTTTATTTTCATGATTGTAATCAAATGTAAATGCTTGTACAAGTATATAATGTACAAGTAATTAGATATCATGTAAATCAAGCGTTTAGATCTTCCCTATCCACTCACAACACTTAGATAGGCCATTCCCCAATATAGTATCACAATTACACATTGATACACACACTTAGTAAATGAATACATTGAGTCAGTAATATTCTCGGTCGACAAATCGTCGATCGAGAAAATATCGGTCGACAAATCTTCGACCGAGAAACTCTCGGTCGACAAAATCTTCGATCGAGAATAGACCCTACTAGCCGTTAGACCCAGCAGACAAAGTGGTTGGGAGTTGGAAATGAACGTTGTAAACACTTGCTCCAGGAGGTCCCTCGGTCGACAAATCTTCGACCGAGAAGGACTCTCGGTCGACAAATTGTCGATCGAGAAAAGTTCTGTCTGCACTTTTCAAGGTCAATTAACTAGCCGTTGCAAATGCAATTAGTGGACACATAACGGCTAGTTGAGCACTAAGAACCCCCTAGAAAGTGTCTAGAATGTCCTTAAGCACTTGTAGGTCATTCCTATAAATAGGACATGCCTTAGGACACCTAAACTCACCTAAGCTACACATGTGCTACACTTGAGATTGAATACTCATTGGCAATCTGTTTTGAGCAATAGAGCAATTCCTACATTGGCTATTCATTCCCATTGCTCCAACTTCGTGTCCTATAGGCTAGTATCTCCTATCCACAACACTTACACTTCTACATACATTGGTTAGGAGATCAAAACGCTTGATATAGGAAATCAAGCCTTGAGCTACAAGTGGTATTGTAATTTCTATTTTCTTTCTTGTTCCTTTGTATCTTTTGTATTCTCCTTGCTACTCCTAGGGTTGGAGGCTGCGGATTGGAGAAGGTTCTTCTCGGAGGAGAAGGTGGACTTCAAGCTACTTCAAGAAGGCTATCGCAATGGGAAGCTACTGCAAGAAGGTTATTGCAACAAGAAGCTACTTCAGGAGGAAGGTTGCTTCAAGGTTGGTGCAATTGCTTCTAGGTGAAGGCTGCTTCAAGGTTGGTGCGATTACTTCGAGGTGAAGGTTGCTTGAAGGGTTTAGGGAGAGAATTGTAATTTTATGTAAAGTCCTTGCGAGGTAATAAAATTAAATTCTTTCCAAATCCCGGTTGGGTAAGCAACCGGGTAGTGGACTGACTGCCTTAGTATTTGCTAAGGTAGGAACCACTCTAAATCCTTGTCCCCTTGTCCAATATTTTTTTTATTGGTTGTTTGAGTTAAATAATTGTTTAAAATTGTTTAAAACTCTATTCACCCCCCCCTCTAGTGTTTTTCATCACCTTGGTTGAGAAAAATGGCCTCAACTCCCAGCCACAAGTCATTTTCGTGGATGCATGGTGGTGGTTTTACAAGTGGCATAGATAAATACAAGTGCCAAGGCAGCTTCAGAGGCTATGAAGGCCTCGACGTGGTGGGCGATCCCGTCAAGTGGGCTGAGTGATATGAAGACCTTGATGAGCGTATCAAGGTCGTGCGGCCAATGGCGTGTGGAGTCCTGGAGGGTTATCACTGTGGAGATGATCTCGTCGGTGACGAGCCATGACCAAGGATAGTTTGTGTTGTTGAGGCAGTAGGGGAGGTGGAGCATGGCATCGTCAGGGAAGGAGAAGAGGATGGAGTAGTTGCCGAGCTGACGACCGATGTGGATGAGACGTTGCTCGTTGGTGGGGACACCTGTGGTGTGGTTGATGCAGTTGTAGAGGTCTAAGACTTTGCTTTCCAGGTGAGCTCATGTCAAACGAAAAGGTGCGAGAGTCAACGACGATCATGGCAGAGGGCACGAGGCGATGGTGAGATCGAGTATCGATGCTATGGCAGAGGGATGGACGAGCCCATTGATGGGGAGAAGAAGGGCACACTGGGGTCACCTTGATGATCTCCCTACATCCGAGGAGCCCGACCCATGCCTCCAGTCGTCGGGGTGGACTTCCATGCTACAGAGCAAAAATCGTCATTTTTGGTAAAAAAAATATAGGAATGTTTATGCCGTAGTAGGACATGCAAGGGGAGCAATGGTCGTCATGTAAGGGCGGGAATTAGGGATTAGTGGATTTTCATGGGTTTTAGCGGGTCTTTAGTTGAAAATGGGTTTTGTATTCCTATCCCCATGAAGACCCAACTATCAATTATGACCCATTAAACCCATTGTAGTTGGGTTAGTCACGTTCGGTCCCCGTCGGGCATATGGGGTGTTGGGGGATTCTGCCATCCCTACTTGTGATAGAGGTTGTTGGGTGTAATCCCATTGATCCACCACCTAGAACGCTCGTAGTATTTTTATGACATTGTACTCTTTTAGAATGATTTGTATAAAATGTTTGAGTTTACACACACACACAAACACACACACACACACAAACATATATATATATATATATATATATATATATATATAAACTCAAACATTTTATACAAAAATTTGTAGGGGTTGAAGCCATGTCGTCTTAAATTACAAAAACATGTAGTTGCACTGAGATAGTGTAACAGCCCAGGATTTTCAGGCCTTGGATAAAAAGATCTTATAAGGAATGATTGGACTACCCATATCACCAAGGTGCACCTCCTTTTCTGGGAGCCCATCACTAAAGAACGTCATAGTTAAGCGTTCTCAGCTTGGAGTAGTACTAGGATCGGTGACCAGTCGGGAAGTTGACCCCGGCTTGGACGTGAGTGAGGATAAAGTGCGCAGTTAAGGCTAGTGGTGGTCTGTGGGGCCAGTCATCATTCCTGAAACTCTACTAGAGTCTAGGGAAGTGGGCCCAGGCGTTACAAATGGTATTAGAGCCAAAAACCCCTCCAGTAGGTGGGGCCCACATGGGCATGGCATGCCAGTCTTGAGCCGTGCGGTCTAGGCATGTAGGAAAGGGATGTCCATGGTTGACGTACCCACCCTTGCGCTGGTATTCCATGATCGGGAGCTGGGTGTCCATGGGCCATTGTGGGTCCGCACTGAAATGGGGTCAGATTATGAGGCCATATAATTGAGCCTTAACGAGGACGTCAAGAGTCTAAGTGGGGGAGATTGTAACATCCTAGGATTTTAAGGCTTTGGATAAAAAGATCTTATAAGGAATGATTGGACTACCCATATCACCAAGGTGCACCACCTTTTCCGGGAGCCCATCACTAAAGAACTCCATAGTTAAGTTGACCCCAGCTTGTACATAAGTGAGGATAAAGTGCACAGTTAAGGCTAGTGGTGATCTGTGGGGCCAGTCATCATTCCTAAAACTCTACTAGAGCCTAGGGAAGTGGACCCAGGCGTTACAAATGGTATCAGAGCCAAAAAACCCTCCAGTAGGTGGGGCCCACATGGGAATGGCATGCCAGTCTTGTGTTGTGTGGTCCAGACATGTAGGAAAGGGTTGTGCATGGTTGACGTAGCCACCCTTGCACTGGTATTCCATGATCGGGAGCTGGGTGTCCATGGGCCATTGTGGGTCCGCACTGAAATGGGGTCAGATTATGAGGCCATATAATTGAGCCTTGACGAGGATTCCAAGAGTCTAATTGGGGGAGATTGTAACATCCCAGGATTTTCAGGCCTTGGATAAAAATATCTTATAAGGAAAGATTGGACTACCCATATCACCAAGGTGCACCTCCTTTTCCGGGAGCCCATCACTAAAGAACTCCATAGTTAAGCGTGCTCAGCTTGGAGTAGTACTAGGATGTGTGACCAGTTGGGAAGCTGACCCCACCTTGCGCGTGAGTGGGGACAAAGCGTGCAGTTAAGGCTAGTGGTGGTCTGTGGGGTCAGTCATCATTCCTGAAACTCTACTAGAGCCTAGGGAAGTGGGGCCAGTCATCATTCATGGTGCACCGTTGCTTGCTAGTCCGGTTTTTGTGATGTTGAGGCTTGTCTACGATGCTTGGAAGCAAACTGCTCTGCAATATGACTGCCCAGAGCATGAGATGATAGGTGAAGTAGAAGGCGGTGGTCATGTAGCCCAAAGTTGGAGTTGTCTATAGCGATGTATGATAAATTTACAATGTGTTTGTCTATATATATACATGACACTATTGATATGATATTATATATATGCGGGACATAGTACCTAAGAAACCCCTTACAGCTTGTCCTCCACCTCCACCTCCTCCTCAATTACTTGGTGGGCTTACAAAGGACCTATTCGACTCAATAGGTCCTCAGTGCAGGGGCATGTCATAATGGATAGGAGAACATGAAGAATGATTTCCTATGATGGTCCATCTTAAGGAGGATGTTATAGGTCAATATTATGATACTAGTATTTTTCTACAAGATGTTTTGGAGATTTTTAATTATTCTTGGTTGAATACATCTTTGATAGAAATTTGAATATGGCCAGATATTGTATCGCTAACTACCTCATTATATATATGTTGATCTGTTTTCTTATATACTAATGCATGCATGATATATGTTTTACAACCACTTCATAGGATTTTTACATAGTTTATACTACCCCATATGTAATTTCTAGTTCCATCATTGACTAGACGTGTAATTAAAGACTCTACATCTGACTCCCAATATCTCATTAACATTTAAATATTTCAGTAAATGGAAAAATAGTGTGATGTTAGCTTCGTACAATGTTTCTTAAGATTACTTACACTGCTTTTATTTTTAGTTAACAATTACATTTCATTGTTTATTTTGAGTTTTATTTTTTTTGCCTTCTTTTCACTAAGGAATAACCACTGGTCTTATTGGTTATTGTCCCTGCAACACTAATTGTGTACTATCTAGATCCTAAGGGTGACAAAGTAGACAGTGGGGGATACGAATTGAAAAAGGCATTATTTACGTGAGTAATTTTTATATTTATATTCAGTATATATATTATTACATGACTATTTACTAATACAATTGAATTTGTTACATTAACATATAGGGCTATAAAATATTTAAAAAAGGCTGGAGGAAAGGTGGACAACAAAAAGAAAGTGATAGTTTGGAATAATGATTAGGTAGTTTTCTAACACAAATGCATATTTATGCCAACTATGCTTACTTTTATTTATTAACATTTTGTATGTTGAAATTTATAGTGTCCTATATAAGATAATGGTTGGGCATGTGGATACTATGTGATGTGGTATATGCACATGATTGTGAAATATGGGGCACTAGACATCAATGACATACAAAAGTCTTGATCATCATATGTATATTGTCTCATTTGATCATTTGAAAATATCATACTTTTAAATTATATACACCATTATATTTGCATGATTTTAAGACAAACTTCTATATGAGGGAAAATCTAGAGGACATACAAATCCCTATGTGACAGAACAACTAGATGAGATACGTGAACAGTGAGCAGAATCCTTCATTAAGGTTGTCAACTTTCAATTTGATTGGGATTAAAGAATGACTTTCTTAAGCTTTGATGCCATTGTTTCTACATACATGTGGTGCTTATGACTTCTTGCAACTTAAAATTTGATGCGAGTAAATTATTGGTGCATATGTATGAATATATAATGTGTGTGAATGTGAAGATGAATGAATACAATGAGAATTGTGTTTATTGATGAAATGAGAATGGAGTTGGTGCATGTGTATGATGTATCATGTGTGTGAATGAATATTGAAATGAATGAATAGAATTATTCATGTGATGAGAATGGAATTGGAGAATGAATATTGAATGTTGGTGGATTGCATTTATTATTGTAGGTTTTGCAGGTTGTTTGTTGGCCTGATGTTCAGCTGAACTCATAGATGTTGTCAACCTACAGTTCAGAATTGTAGTTCTAAATTGTAGGTTCATCATCCTACTGACCAGCCTGATAGCAGGTCTGCAGACTAGCTATTTCAAAAAAAACAAAAGCTAGTCATTGATTGCTCCAAGAAAAATGACAACTACGGTCTTTTATGTCAAATAGGGCGTAAAACTGACATTATAGGACAAAACCATAACAATCGTATAGAACAACATGATCGTTCTAGGGTAGCATGGCCTTAGTCGTCAGTTTTTGTGAAGAAACTATGATGACCTGGTAACAAATCAAGTCATCACAAGTACTAATCACGGAATAACCATAAGTGGCAGAATTAACAAAATCACTAAAAATTAAAACCATTTACAAAGAGATCCTCTTCCAGGAAACTCCTACAGAAAGAACCAAAACTTTGAATACATCAAGGTTCATATTATACATTCATTTTACCGTCTCATCTCGAGGATAACAAGTACCAATTGTATTACTTTAACATGTACATCAGCTACATAAAACCTCAAGGTAAACAAACCAAAATCTCAAGTCGTTCATAAAATCCACTAAATACTATCTCCCAAGGACCTGAGGGTACATAGACGACACATAAGACTTCTATCTACAAGACATGATGGATAGTATACTCGACCTGAGCTATTACTATTGTCCCTGTTGATATTGTCCTTCCTCTATAGTCTGATTTCTACTTCCTTGTCCGCATCCACCTAAAAATTGTGGATCCCATAGGGAGAGACTATTATCCCAACGAGAGATATAACTCTCTTCCAACAATATTATTATCACAAGAAAATAGAATAAAATTTAGCATAGGATACCTTATGCAATAAGTAGGTTTATTTATAGTGCAAAGCAATAACAATGATAAGATAATTCAATTATTCATAGAAGAACTATAAATCATCTATTTTCTTTATAAGGATGATGTGGGATTTTATCGCACTAACAAACTCACTCGGGGTTGAAATCTCCGAGCTTTTACCAAAACCAAAGTGCAATAATACCACCCGCAAGCAGACGAGTCTTATCGCAGTATAGTTGAGGATCAAACCCAAAGGACAACATTTTTAAAAATCCTTGTCAGTCGAATCTAGCTCAAATAAAACTAATATTTAGAACGATTGGTTGATTGAGGTTAATTAAACTAATTGCAAGAAAGTAAAAGCTGAATTAAAATTGGATTGAGATCAATGATATGGAGTCGCTAGGATGGTATCAGGTTTCACCACTGCTACATATGCTAACACATTCAATCGCAAACAATCCAGGCAAGATATAACAATCCAAATGGAGCTGTTGCGGAACCCCCCATACGGGCGTTAGGTTTGCGTAAACATCACCTTAGGCATCAAATGTCTCGTCACCAACCGGATTACTTACTTACGACTCCGAAGATATAGAAATCCAACGAAGGTTGTGGGCCCCCTATACATGCATTAGGCACACAGAAGCATCACCGAAGGCTAGATGGCTCGTCCCCTCGCGGATCATACACTTACTACCTTGAAGAAATCCCATTCTATTTCTAGTTTGGGAGTCAACCGCATTAATTGATAAGCAAGCAGGTGATAGATCCACAAACTCACATCGATGATAAACAAGACGATACAAAATCCAACTAAGGTTGTGGTCCTCCCTGAGGGATGTTTAGACCACAAAAGTGTCACCGTAGACTAGATGTCTCGTCCCCTCACGGATCATACACTTACTACCTCAAGGAATCCTATCAGAAGTTCTCGTCAAGGAGTCGAACTTGTAAACTGCCATTCCATCCCACATAATAAAGGGAAGAACAAGATGAAAGTACGTAGATAATAAACTACAAACTTACCAAATAATAATGAAATGGAAAGTTATATACATTGCCATGGAATGCTTAACAAAAGAACATGCTTGCATGGGCAGCGGGGCTAGTCCCCACACCCCAGCGAAAAGGTACTACTCGCTCATGATGTGAGAAACAAGAAGAATAAGAGAAAGGGAAGGTTCCTCCATGAGCATGATGAAGAAGGTGGTCGCAGCTCGGTGAAGATGATGTGGTCTCCTACGTCGTGTCAGAGGAGATCTAAACGCGGAGGAAGAACCACCAAGGCAGGCTGGGCAATCCTTCTTCTTCACCTTCTCTCTCTCCTTCTCTCCCTACTCGGCACCAAGAGGAGCAAGTGGGCGTGTGAAAGTTGAGGCTGGATCGAACCTTTGGCAGCCTGTCGGCGTGCTAGAGTCGATGCAAAATGAGGACCCTTGGGGGTCTATTTATAGGCTTGGATGGGAGCTTCAGGTTTTTGGTGTGAAGCAGCTCAAATGATTTTGAGACCATTTGACGTCCAAACAGTTTCGAGACCGTTTGACGTCCAAACAGTCTTGAGTACTATCTTCATTCGGTCTTCATGCAAGTGACCAAACTGTCTTCATGTATCGTTCTCTCAACTTCATTCGGTCTTACGAGCAAACGGTCTTGGGACCGAATGGCACCAAATGGTCTTGGGATCGAATGGAAGCAAATGATTTTGGGACCGAATGGAACTAAACAGTCTTGGGACCGAATGGAACCAAATGGTTTTGGGACCAAATGGTCTTTTCTTACGCGTGCCAACCGGTCTTCATCCAAACGGTTTAGATTTGTTCAAAGGTCTTCATCCCAAACGGTTTTGAGTATCGAATCAATTCTATGTCCAAACGTTCTTGAAATTGTTAGACGACGTCCGGTCTTGAGACCGTTTGGGTTCATTCAGTCTTGAAACCGTATGGACTCAAATGGTCTAGGGATCGTTTAGGCTCATGTAGTCTTGAAACCAAATGGGCTTAAACAGTCTTGAGACTGTGTGGGTGAATATCCGAAACTGAAAGGTCAGAACCGTTAGATAAGGCCGTTTGGTCAAGGTCAGAAGTGAGAGGTTCTTTGGTGAGTTCCATGTGATGATTTAACTTGGTTTAGACATGTACCAAATCAATATAAATTTGATCATAAATCATAATAATTGGATTTATTTAGAAAACTTGCAATTTGTGAGATTTAAGAGATAGAGCAAAATAATTTATTCAAATAGGTTATAAAAAGGGTGACTGAAAATCGGGATGAATATGCATTCATCAAACACCCCGAACTTAAACGTTGCTCATCCTAGAGTAACGCAAAATCTGAAACAGTCTCCAAATGAATACTTTCGATCATGTGATTGCTTCCTCTTCACATCACGATGATTTCTTTTCTACTCAGTATGACTCAGCATCTCAACTTCCTGAGACAACAGAACACATCTTATAACATCTTCGTTCCTGAGTTCACTTTCCAACCTCACTTCCTCCTCAATTTTTCCAGCAACAAGCATGTCAAAGAGTTTTGTAAGAGTCCAAAGATACCCGTAGATTGACAAGTGTGCATCTGATCTGACACTGGTGTTTGTTTGTTTTTTAGGTCATTGAAGGCTTTTATTGTGCCTTTAGGTAGAAAAGGGAGTGAAGGGTGGTATGGAAGGAAGAAGTAAATCTCTCCTCTATTCGACTCGAGATTTTTATTATTTTTGCAATTTCATTTATTGCATTTTTTGTGTGCAAATCTCTCCTCTATTCGACTTGAGATTGCATTTCTTTTTGTGTGCGCTTTGGCATCTTTTTGTGTGAAAATCTCTCCTCTATTCGACTTGAGATTGTATTTTTTTGTGGTACGCCCCTATTAATTTGTGAGGGGTATGGAAGAAGCGGATGTAGAGGGAAGTGGTGTGCCACCCCGAACTTAGGGTTTGGCACAATTTTGGTTATTTTTGTTTCTTTTTGGTGGATGGAGGGGTACGAAGATGATAGAAGAAGTGTATAAGAGAGTTCAGATCAGAATGCAACTTGATTTACAATTCGGTGCACTGGGTTGCTCTCCTTATCAAACTCTGCTCAAAAATGACTTGATGAGGATCTGGTGGGGATTCCATGTAGTTGTTCCACTAGTCAGTTAGGAAACATGACGTGTTTGATCCCTATTAGTTCGACAGACACTTGCCATTTTGCATAAAGATCATGATGTTAGGATTCATAAGCTTCACAAGATGATTTCAATCAAAAGGCTAGTTTTCAGAAGAAGGTCCTTTTGAGGATCTTCTTTCAATAAAGAGGGTATAGTGATAAATGCATAGAGATTGAAAACATGTCAAAATTTCATCAAGTATCTTTTCAATTTCTTTGAAAAACATTAAAGAATTTTAAAAAAAATTTAATTTTTTATCAAGAATGTGACAGTGAAAACTTAAGTATGAAAAGGATGGGTGTAGGTGGAAAGTGAGGTGCGTACCACCCACCCTCCGCCCCGAACATAGAAATTTGCTCATCCCGAGCAAACTCTAAAGTTGAGATGGAGGGGAAAGTTTGTGCCCTTTGGACCACTGGATGTGGTTGCATTCTAGACAGCGTGCTTCCTCCATCTGAAAATCTAGAAAAGAAGGATCAATCAGAACTCAAAAGGCATCTCGCGATGCACTTTCATTTGGTGTAAGATTATCTAAAAGGTGAAAACAAAATTAAGGAAAATTTTCTAATTCAAAATTAAAAAGAAATTGAAATTTATTTATCGGGTTGCCTCCCTACAAGCGCCTTTGTTTTACGTCGATGGCTCAACGTGATTCCTTCAACTTCTACGGCGGATATGTTGGATTGAAGAGATCCAACATCATTTTAGAGCCTATATCAGTAGAGATGAAATATCTCTTCAATCGTTGACCATTTTCCACAAATTCACCTGTCTTGTCATTCCATAAAGAGAAAGCACCATGTAGGTAGATGCTCTTGACAATATAAGGCCCAGACCAGTGTGAACGAAGTTTTCCTGGGAATAACTTCAACCTTGAGTTGAAAAGTAGAACTTGGTCTCCCATTTGTATGTCTTTTCTTTTCAGATGTCCATCGTGCCAAAGTTTTGTGCGTTCTTGGTATATTCGTGCATTCTCATAAGCTGTCATCCTGAGTTCATCCACCTCTTGGAGTTACAGAATCCTGGCTTGGCCTGCTTCTTTCATATCAAAGTTTAGTTGTTTAATTGCCCACCATGCCTTGTGTTCCATTTCGACTGGTAGGTGGCAATCCTTTCCATATATTAATCGAAAAGGTGTAGTCCTGAGGGGAGTTTTATAAGTAGTTCAATAGGCCCATAATGCGTCGTTGATTTTCACCGACCAATCTTTCTGATTGCAGCCTACTGTCTTTTCTAAGATACTCTTGAGTTGACGATTAGAAACCTCCACCTGTCCACTTGTCTATGGATGGTAGGGTGAGGCTACCTTGTGTGTTACACCATACTTTCTCAGTAACGCTTCAAAGCTTCTTTCAAGGAAATGAGACCCTCCGTCGGATATCACAGTTCGTGGAACTCCAAAACGGGGGAAAATAATATCTTTGAATAATTTGATGACGGATTTGGAATCACTAGTGACAGTTGGTATGGCTTCAACCCATTTTGAGACATAGTCCACCGCCACTAGGATTTATGAAAATCCATGAGAAGATGGGAATGGACCCATGTAGTCCACCCCCCAAACGTCAAATATCTCTACTTCTTGCCACAGATTCAGTGGCATCTCATCTCTCTTTGTTATATTTCCAGATCTTTGATATTTGTCACATGATAGGACAAAGTCATAGGAATATTTGGATATGGTTGGCCAGAAGAATCCACATTGAAAAACCTTCAAGGCAGTCTTTTTAGAGTTCATATGTCCTCCCACTTGTCCTGAGTGACATTGTTCCAAAATAAGTTGAGCTTCTTCTTCGGCGATACATCATCTATACAGACCATCAACACATAGTTTGAAAAGGTACAACTCATCCCAGTACTATTGTTTCACGCCATGCATAAATTTCTTCAGTGCATTTCTGATGCATTGAGGATGAATAACCCCAGCAGCGAGGTAATTCACAAAATCCGAGTACCATGGTATAGCTTCTGAGACCTTCATTAGTTGATCATCCGGCAGGGAATCATTGATCAGAATCTTTTCTGTATCTAGGGTGTGGATGCGACTGAGGTGGTCTGCTACAACATTCTTTATACCCCTTTTATCTCTTATCTCTAAATAAAATGCTTGCAATAGGAGAATCCATCTAATTAACCTGGGTTTTGCATCTTTCTTTGCCAGAAGGTAACGAATGGCAGGGTGGTCTGTGTAGACAATGACCTTCGAACTGATTAGGTAGGATCTGAACTTGTCAAACGCATACACGACTGCTAGAAGTTCTTTCTCAGTAGTTGCATAATTCCTTTGGGCTTCATTGAGAGTTTTTGATGCATAATAGATCACATAATGTTTCTTCTCTATACATTGCCCTAAAACAGTGCCCACAACATAGTCACTGGAATCGCCCATAATTTCAAAAGGGTGGTCCCAGTCAGGAGCTCTAATGATGGGTGTTGTAGTGAGAGCCTACTTTAGTGTGTTGAAGCTTTTGACACATTCTTCATCAAAATTGAATTCAGCATCTTTTAGTAACAAATTCGTCATTGGCTTGGTTATCTTTGAAAAGTCCTTTATGAATCTTCTATAAAATCCTGCATGACCTAGGAAAGCACGAACTTCTTTTAAATTTGTTGGAATGGCCAGTTTAGAAATCCCTTCAATCTTGGCTTTTTCTACTTCAAGTCCTCTATTGCTGACCCTATGGCCGAGGACAATGCCTTCCTATACCATAAAATGGCACTTTTCCCAATTCAGCACAAGATGTGCTTCTTCACATCATTTTAGGACCAGGGAGAGGTTCTTTAGACATGAATTGAATGAATCTACGTATACAAAAAAATCGTCCATGAAAACTTCCATAATGGTTTCGGTGAGACCGACAAATATGGCAGCCATGCAATGTTGGAAAGTTGCAGGTGCATTGCAGGGGCCAAACGACATTCTTTTAAATGTGTATGTTCTGAATGGGCAGGTAAAAGTAGTTTTCTCTTGGTCATCTAGATGTATGGGTATTTGATAGAATCCAGAGTAACCTCAAGATAACAGAAATATTCTTGGTGAGCCAACCTTTCTAAGACTTGATCAAGGAAAGGCATTGGAAAGTGATCTTTTCGAGTTGCCTTGTTCAATTTTCTATAGTCTATGCACATCCTCCACCCTGTGAGTGTTCGAGTGGGGATGAGTTCATTGTTTTCATTTCGTATAACAGTGGTTCCACCTTTCTTCGGGACTACAAGTACTGGGCTCACCCATGGTGAGTCTGATATCGGATAGATTATTCCAGCTGTGAGCAGTTTTAGGACTTCACAATGGACTACTTCCTTCATATTTGGATTCAGTTTCCATTGATGTTCAATAGTTGGCTTGTGATCTTCCATCATGGGGATCTTGTGCATACACAACGCTTGACTAACCCCAGTGAGGTCACTCATTTTGTAACCGATGGCTTTCTTTCTTTCCTTTAGTTCTTTTAGGAGTTTATCTTCTTGTTCAGCTATAAGATCAGAATTTATTATTACTGGACAAACCTTGAGGTCATCCAAAAACACATACTTCAGTCCCTCGGGCAGGGGCTTCACTTCGGGAGCCTCTAGGTTTTCGCATGTTTCTTCTGTAGTTTCCATAGCCTTGAGTTATTCACTAGTGGCTTCAACATCTTCTTTAGCAGAGTTGAGGGATTCAATGCAATCCTTTACTTGTTCATCAATTGGTTCATCAATTGATGGGTTTGTTAAAGAAACTTCTAAAGGATCGTCTGATTCATGATGCTCTTGAGTCAGAAGTGACATTTGCTCAATGCAGTCAATCAGATAGACTTCTTCTTGCATACTTGGTCTTCTCATACTTTCACAAACTTTAAATTCGACAGTTTCTTTGCCTAATCTGAGCAGTAAGGTTCCAGCTTCAACATCAATTAGAACTCTTGCAGTGGCGAGGAATAGCCGTCCAAAGATGAGAGGATATTTGGCGTCCTCTTTTATATCCATGATGACAAAGTCACATGGAACATAAGAATCTTTTCCTACCTTGATAGGTACATCCTCAATAATTCCTAACGGGTGCTTTATCGAATTGTCTGCGAGTTGTATGATCATGCCAGTTGGAAGAAGTTTAGCAAACCCTAGCCTTTTGGAAAGGCTGAGTGGCATGATGGAGATGCTAGCACCAAGGTATGCTAGTCCTTTCTGGCATGAAGAATCACCTATATGGTAGGAAATCCTGAAAGATCCTGGATCTTTTAGTTTCTTTTGCATCTTACTCTGGATGATATCCGAAGTGGTTTTAGCTAACTTAACTGTCTCATATTCTTCAGTTATATATTTTATAGTGAGGAGTGACTTTAAGTATTTTGTCCAAGCTGGTATCTCAGCCAGTGCATCCAAAAAGGGTATGTCAACATGAAGTTTCTTCATAGCTTCTTTAAACTTATTGAACTGAGTATCAAGCTTGGTTTGCCTTAAATGAGCAGGGAAAGGAATATGAGGCTTGTATACAGGAATATTAGGCTCTGGTGTTTCAGTTTCTTCATCAATAGGTTTCTCAGGACTTTCCTTGTCTGTCTTATCAGAAGTTACTGGTTCTCTCAGTTGTGAATTTGGTGTTGTTGAGTCTTGGACAATCACAGGTTCATCTTCATCTATAAGAACCACAGGTGTCTTGATAGGAGGATCAGAATAGTCTTTGCCTGACCTGGTTGTAACAACCTTCAATTGTTCGAGGTGCTTAGGATTATTCTCGGGCTGACCCACAAATGCCCCAGCTGGTGGTTTAATGCTAGCTGCAAGTTGAGCTAGTTGAGATTCAATAGCCTTCTATTGAGCTTGTTGGTTAGCTATCATAGTTTGTTGAGTTTGCAACATCTTTTCAATGGCTGATAGTTTGTCATCAGGAGAAACTGGACCCGTTTGTTGTCCTTGTTGTTGATAAGGAACTTGGTTAAGACTCTGGTACTGGGAGTTGTTTTGATAGCTATTGAAGTTTCTATTCTAAACGTTTCCCTAGAAATTTCCTTTATTTTCAAAATTTTGTTGTTGATTGTACTGGAATCCTGGTTGGCTTCTTGGTTGATTGTTCGAACCAAATTGATGCGAGTTTATTGCTCCAGAGGGGTTTCCATATTGAAAACCTGGATGGTTCCTATTCTGATTCGGATTGTAATACCCTTGACCAGGAATGGTGTTGACAACATTTAGATTTTCCATTTGACTGTTGTCTCCTTGTCCACATGTGTTGCTTAGGACAACATCATAGAGAACATTGCATGATAAAGTGGAATGATCAGTACTTTTACATGCTTCACAAAATAGTGAAGCGGACTTGATCTGTTCTGGTTGTTGAAGGGGCGGACATCCTATTCCAATTGCAGCAAGTGAGGATTCAATGTGGTCTTGCTTGGCAACTAAGAGTTTTAGAGTTTCAACGATAGATTTGTAATTAGGTGTCTCTTCAGCCATAGCCACTTTCAACACTCCTTTACCTACAGACCTACCCCAATTTGCTTGATTTTCAGCTCCAAGGGTGACAACCCTCCATGCGCTATCATAGCTTTGACGCATGAAGTTTCCTCCAGATGAGGAATCTAGATTCCTCTTAATATCATCATCCACACCCCTGTAGAAGATCTCGATGAGTTGATTCTTAGGAATGCCATGATGTGGACATTTTTGTAGAAGCTCCTTATATCAGTCCCACGCCTCAGTAAGGGTTTCTCCAGGGGCTTGAGTAAACATTGTTATTTTTCCCCTAATTTCATAAGTGAGAGATGGAGGATAGAACTTTTCCAGAAAAACATTATGCAGTTGTCCCCATTTGGTGATAGGTTCACATTGTAGAGAGTTGTACCAACTTATGGCTCTATTGGCAAGAGAATATTTGAATAGACAGAGTCGGATGGCATCATCATACACTCCATTTTGTTTTGTCATAGCACATAGATCGATGAATCTCAGAAGGTGTTCTTGACTATCTTCACCTTGTTTTCCATAGAACGGGTTGTTTAGGAGCAAAGTGATCTAATTTGCTCGTATCTCGAAATTCGGAGTGTGGATGGGAGGAGGTAGGACTGGGTGATGTACATCAGCAGCTTTAGGGATTGAGAACTCCTTAAGATCCTTTTGCAGTTCTGTTGCTTGTGTCGCCGCTTGTGCTGCTAGGATTTCTTATTGTACCGTAGCTATGGCTTCTTGCATGAGCCTTTCTCTCTGTGCATTGATGGCTTGAGCCACTCTTCGGGCTACTTCCTATTCCTGAGCCATCCTTGCTTGATTTTCTCTGATCTGACGATGAAAATTTCTATCTATCTCGGGATCAAAGCTCACTGTTAGTCTGGGGCTGTCCGAACGGTGCATGCACTACGCCTTGGGTTGTACCTAAAATAGAAAGATTTCGAAAGTGAGAACCACATAGTAGAGTTAAAATTCAAGTAAATGATCGATTGTGTCAAAAGGAAAAAGCAAAATCCTAAATTAGTCTTAAAAGAACTAGATTTGACTAAGTGATTCTGTTGTCCCCGGCAACGGCGCCAAAATTTGACGTGGGATTTTATCGCACTAACAAACTCACTCGGGGTTGAAATCCCTGAGCTTTTACCAAAACCAAAGTGCAATAATACCACCTGCAAGCGGACGAGTCTTATCGCAGTATAGTTGAGGTTTTAACCCAAAGGACAACATTTTTAAGAATCCTTGTCGGGTCGAATCTAGCTCAGGTAAAACTAATATTTAGAACGATTGGTTGATTGAGGTTAATTAAACTAATTGCAAGAAAGTAAAAGTTGACTTCAAATTGGATTGAGATCAATGATATGGAATTGTTGGGATGGTATCGGGTTTCACCACCGCTACACATGCTAACACATTCAATCACAAACAATCCAGGCAAGATATAACAATCCAAATGCAGCTGTTGCGGAACCCCCCATATGAGCGTTAGGTTCGTGTAAACATCACCTTAGGCATCAGATGTCTCGTCACCAACCAGATCACTTACTTACGGCTCTGAAGATATAGAAATCCAACAAAGGTTGTGGGCCCCCTATACATGCGTTAGGCACACAGAAGCGTCACTGAAGGCTAGTTGGCTCGTCCCCTCGTGGATCATACACTTACTACCTTTAAGAAATCCCATTCTATTTCTAGTTTGGGAGTCAACCGCATTAATTGATAAGCAAGAAGGTGATAGATCCACAAACTCACATCGACGATAAACAAGACGATACAAAATCCAACTAAGGTTGTGGTCCTCCCTGAGGGATGTTTAGACCACATAAGCATCACCGTAGGCTAGATGTCTTGTCCCCTCACGGATCATACACTTACTACCTCAAGGAATCCTATCAGAAGTTCTCGTCAAGGAGTCAAACTTGTAAACCGCCATTCCATCCCACATAAAAAAGGGAAGAAGAAGATGAAAGCAAGTAGATAATCAACTACAAACATATCAAATAACAACGAAATTGAAATTTATATACATTGCCATGGAATGCTTAACAAAAGAACATGCTTGCATGGGCAGCGGGGCTAGTCCCCGCACCCCAGCGAAAAGGTACTACTCGCTCATGATGCGAGAAACAAGAAGAATAAGAGAAAGGGAAGGTTCCGCTATGAGCATGATGAAGAAGGTTGTCGCAACTCGGTGAAGATGATGTGGTCTCCTACGTCGTGTCGGAGTAGATCTGAATGAGGAGGAAGAACCACCAAGGCAGGCTAGGCAATCCTTCTTCTTCACCTTCTCTCTCTCCTTCTCTCCCTGCTCGGTGCCAAGAGGAGAAGGTGGGCGTGTGGAATTTGAGGCCGGATCGGACCTTTGGCAGCCTGTTGGCGTGCTAGAGTCAATGCAAAATGAGGACCCTTGGGGGTCTATTTATAGGCTTGGATGGGAGTTTCACATTTTTGGTGTCAAGCAACTCAAATGGTTTTGAGACCGTTTGACGTCCAAACGGTTTCGAGACTGTTTGACATCCAAACGCTCTTGAGTACTATCTTCATTCGGTCTTCACGCAAGTGACCAAACAATCTTCATGTATCATTCTCTCAACTTCATTTGGTCTTGCGAGCAAACGGTCTTGGGACCAAATGGCACCAAACGGTCTTGGGACCGAATGGCACCAAACGGTCTTGGGACCGAATGGAACCAAATGGTTTTGGGACCGAATGGAACCAAACGGTCTTGGGACTGAATGGAATCCAAGGGGGTTTTGGGACTGAATGGTCTTTGCTTACGTGTGACAACTGGTCTTCGTCCAAATGGTTTAGATTTGTTCAAACGGTCTTCATCCCAAATGGTTTTGAGTATCCAATCGGTTCTATGTCCAAACAGTCTTGAAACCTTTAGACGACGTCCGGTCTTGAGACCGTTTGAGTTCATTCAATCTTGAAACCGTATGGAATCAAATGGTCTAGGGATCGTTTAGGCTCATGCGGCCTTGAAACCAAATGGGCTTAAACGGTCTTGAGACCATGTGGGTGAATATCCAAAACCAAAAGGTGAGAACCATTAGACAAGACTGTTTGGTCAAGGTTAGAAGTGAGAGGTTCTTTGGTGAGTTCCATGTGATGATATAACTTGGTTTAGACCTGTACCAAATCAATATAAATTTGATCAGAAATCATAATAATTGGATTTATTTAGCAAATTTGCAATTTGTGAGATTTAAGAGATAGATTGAAAGAATTTATTTAAATTGGTTATAAAAAGGGCGACTGAAAATTAGGATGAATATGCATTCATCAAAGGAATATGAAGAACATGTATAAGAACTATTAGATAACTTGTATAAAATTAATGAAGCATCAACCAATGTCTTTTGTATTCAATCCTTAAGAACATACGATACACTACTGATTATGTGTTCAGATGCACACTTATGCCCAGAGGAGATGAGGTATACCGCTCATACTCCAACTGACCACGAATATGTTAAGCATCGATAACATACAAGGTTAGTGGCAGAGCCTGCTGTCAAGACCTCACCTGTCTCGTCTAGTACGAGATAACTGGCATGACATCTTATGTCTACTACAATTAGCTTACTAGGGTATACTGGTATCTTTGCTATAGAGTTACAACTGCAGCATGTGCTCTCTTTGGGAGAAGACCACTGAACTTTCCCAGATTATTTTTCATCAGGAAGACCACTGAGTGATCCTAGTTTGGTTGGGGAAGTCCACTGAGCAACCCCTAGTTTAGTTGGGGAGTCCACTGAGCAACCATAGTATTATTAAAATTACATATTCAATAACATGTATACCGAGTTAAACTCCTTTCACCATTTAGCAAATCCTGACACTGAATGGATCTATGGTCTGGGCAACTGCAAGATAACATTTAACTTGATTAATCAAGTATATTACAATATCTTTTAGCATCAAACAAGTTGCAAGGAAGAATTATATCAGATTCTACAAAGAAAGGTATAATTTTTATCAAGTACTTCCATGATCTTTAGAATACATATATCGCTTAGGATCTCAGTCTCTTATCATTATGCTTGGGTATTCAAAACCTTAGTTCATCACTAAGTACTATTACCACTTATCAGGTAACCATTACCTCTAGGTTATCAGACCAAGGTATACATTATACTTGTTGCCCAAATAATTCACATAGTTCACAAAGCCCATTAAATTTGTATCTTATAAACATCAAGGCTTTTACTTAGCTATGCTCATCACCTCATGATACATGCGTGGTTAGTATATCATACTAACAACAATTTCATATACATGTCATAACCATGCAATGCAAAAGAGATACATCTTTTCCATCATTTAGGGTCAGGGCTTCCCTTTATCAACCGATTAGGGTTTCAAATCATCTCATCATTCATCATTTTAACCGTTTAGGAGTTACAATATCACATCATAAAATATTAAACCCTAATTCATACTCCATTCATACTAAGAGTATCAATATATACTTATTACATGGTTGATATTCAAGTATTAGTTTCTCTCTCATCCTTACTAGGATGTTGATTGCATCTTTATTTCATTTACATTAGCTAAATTACCTCTTGAGGTTCATTAAATCACATTGCATTCAACTCATTACATCTTAATGTTGTTTGTAACACCACACACAACATGTATCACTCAATCAAGTGCATTGAGTTGAGGTATCCCCGCTATATCGGGTATCAAGTGTGTGTATGCTACCATATTGTGCTTGATATACAATCTTAGCATCATATCGTGTATCCATATTGGGAATATGGTGTAGCCATATCACCATATCGTGTTTAGGGTGTATCCCCCATTACTATAACGTGTACCCATATCGGGTTGGCTATCGCCTAGATTTTATCATCTCAAGTTAGAGATACTTACCCTCATATTGTGTATGAGCTTAAAGCTTGACTTCATATCGGGTATAAGGGTATACTTGATACAATATCATACACAAGGTGTGCACCATGTCGGGCATAGGATATATGCTTCATCATGGTATTTCTTTAGAAGTATATACATAATACCATATTGGGTTTCTATGTTGGATTATCATATCGGGTTACCATGTTTGTTTAACATATCGGGTTACCATGATGGATAGACCATTATGCTCATATCCTTTTTATATATTCAAGGAATCAATAATATCATATATTAGAATGACAATCTAGATATCAGGTTGAGATCTTTCACAAACAACCCTTTACACAAAATGATAGGGTATGGGTTCAAAAGTATATCGGGTTTCACTTCCTCATATAGGGTTTCAACATCAAATCGATTAGAGTGTACAATATCGTGCATGAGGTATGAACTTGTCCTCATATTGTGTATAAGGTGTAAGTAAGTACCTCCCGAATTGTTCATGATATATCACCCATATCATTCATGTGGTATCACTCATCACTATATCGAGTTACCCACCATCTTGGGATCCATATCGGGCTTTAAGGTACTTCAGCCCTATATTGGGTTGTACCATGATGATTCGCCATCATTAACCTCTAGACTATTATTCATACTGCCCAAAATCATGGACAATAGTCCTAACATACATTTGGAACTCCAAGGAACATCAATTAATCATAAGAACTCGAAATTGAAAGTAAATAAACAAGTTTCAACAATATGGAAAGTGAATAATAACATAGCAGGGTTCAAGTTATATAACCCGCCTCTAGAACAAATTCCAAACTCCAAGCTCCGAGTATTCACGTTCCCAAGGTTGAATATGAGCTTATCAAATATCCAAGACTTGAGAACCTTAGCACTTTGCACGATATCTTCACCACTTATGACCGATATCACTTTGCTAGGTTGATATCACCTTGTTTGATCGATATCCCTTCTCTATGGCTGATACCAAGGCTCTAAACTCAACACTCCTTCACTTATGCACAATACTAAGATGTTGTGCGCGATATCTAAGGGAAAGATGATAGTAGGATACAAAAATTCTACTAATAGGTGAAGGGAATGGTATTTATAGTTGTGGTTTATGAAAAAGAGTGTAAGAGGTGTCATCATCTTAAGCTACTAAGTACCATATGGCCATGCATAGATTGACACATGTACTATCATGCATACCATCTTTATCTTGACATGCAAAAATAAAAACTTGTGGATAATGCAAGGGATAAGGGTCGTCCCTTTAGTTATCTTCTATGGCAAGCCACCTCTACTCACATTATTATTATATTCATAATTCAATACAACCTTTCCAAAGGAAAGTTGCAAACCGATATCTATTGTTTTATTAAGGTGCCTAACCCATCATAGCTTTTTCCAAAAGTTAACAAAATGATAGGAGACTCCTTATATGGCTCCTTGGTTGATAGGGACTCTCATATCAAGTCCACAACTCGATATATCTCATACAAAGATTTCAACTATACATTTCCTTGGGCTTTCCATCACCAGGAATGCTACCACTCCAAGATGATTCAAACATAGTGTCTTATTCTATCTATCTCCTCTATATGATACTAGGAAGGAGTAGGGACACTCTAGAAGTGGTAATTTGCACATCGACCATTCATTTTAGATAATTTACAATTGTACCAAAATTGATGCACAAAGCACTAGAATTATTCAAACAAATTCTTTCTTCAGAATTTAGGCTTTCTACAAGCCGCCACTTAGCATCATTCTCTCTCTTATGATGTTAGAACACTTAGGGCACATTCAATATGTGACATTTTTTAATATAACCCCTCATCTTGGATAATTTGCACTTTATACTTAGACTATCATATAATGCACAAATAGTTTGCAACTAAGCTCAAACTTGAGAATAAACATCACAAAGAGTCTTAATTTCTTTTCAAAAGATTGAAACAAGTTTGGAAATAACTTACTTAAGAAAAACTTATAGGGTTAAGCCATAACCCAGTTTAGGGATGTTATAATTATCAACCCCTAAAAAGGATTTCATCCCCGAAATCTTAAGATAAAAGAGAAGGGTACTTCCTCCTCATATCTTCCTCTAGATTCCATGTGGCTTCTTCAATGCCACGGTGATGCCAGAGAACTTTTACAAGAACTATGTCTTTCTTGTTCAACTTTTTGACTCTTCTGTTAAGAATCATCATAGGACCTTTCACATAGGATATATCTTCAGTCAATTCAACCTCTACAGGTTGCAACACCATCTCGGTATCAGGATGACACTTTCTCAACATAGACACATGAAATACTGGATGTAATCTATGTAGCTCAGGTGGCAATTCCAACTTATAAGCCAACTTTCCAATCTGTTTTGTCACTGGGTAAGGTCCCATAAATCTAGGAGTTAACTTACCCTTCTTCCCAAATCCGAGAACACATTTCCAAGGAGAGACCTTGAGATACATTTTGTCTCAAACTTGTAATTCTAAAGGTCTATGACATTTATCGACATAAGACTTATGTCTATCCTATGCATCCTTGAACTGTTGTTGTATCACTTTAATCTTTTCAGTTGTTTGTTTCACTAATTCAGGACCCAGAAGTTGGTATTCTCCTATCTCAAACCAGGATAACGAAGATCTACAATGTCTACCATAAAATTCTTCATATGGTGCCATATAAATACTAGCCTAATAACTATTATTATAGGCAAACTATATTAAGCTCAAATGTAAGTCCCAACTTCCTACAAACTGAAGAACACATGCTCTGAGCAAGTCCTCCAATGTCTGTATAGTCCTTTTAGACTGTCCATCTATCAGAGGGTGAAAAGTTGTACTAAACTTCAACTACGTACCCAGGGCTTTATGTATTCGTTCCCAAAAATGACTGATAAACTGAGGACCTCTATCAGACACAATCATAGCTGGAGCTCCATGCAACTGCACTGTCTCATCTCTGGAGATTTTTTCAAGCTTTTCATTAGTATAGGTTGTTTTAACAGGAACAAAATATGTTGTCTTATTCAACCTATCAACTATCACCCCAATGGAATCATGACTTTTGCCCAATCTAGGTAAACCAACCACAAAGTCCATTGTCACATGATCCCATTTCAACTGAGGTATAGGTAAAGGTTGCAATGTTGTTGTAGGCTTCTGGTGTTCTTCTTTAACCTGCTAACACACTGGAGACCGCATAACAAACCCAGCTACATCTTTCTTCAAAATGGGCCACCAATACTTATCCTTTAAGTTGTGATACATTTTGGTACTCCCTAGATGCATTGCATACATGGATGAGTGAGCTTCCTCCATAACTATCTTTCTTAAGTCATTGGCATCATGTACTACCATCCTACCATGGTAACAGACTATCCTATCCTCTGACTCATGAAAACTATCCCATTTCTCACTGCCCAACTCTAACCTAATATGCTGAATCACAGTATCAACTTGTTGTGCCTCTTTAATCTATTCTTTAAGAGTAGGTTTCATATGCATCTCAGCTAACAATCCGTCTAACAAAGATACTTCTAACTGCACATTCATTTGTCTCAAAGAGACAAGCATATACCGTTTACAACATACTAAATAATTCAATTGTGCTTTATCTGTGGGTGGAGACAAGGATTTTCTACTAAGTGCACCTGCCACTGCATTAGCTTTCCCTAGATGATAATCAATTTTACAATCGTAGTCCTTGATTAACTTCATCCAGCATCGTTGTCTCATATTCAGCTCATGTTGTGAGAAAATGTATTTTAAGTTTTTATGGTCTGTGAAAATCTGACATGTTTCTCCATAAAGATAATGCCTCCCGATCTTCAACGCATGGGCCACTGCAGCTAATTCTAGATCATGTTTTGGATAATTCTCCTCGTGTTTCTTAAGCTTTGAGAAGAAAAAGAAACTACATGATCACTCTGCATCAGTACACAGCCTAGACCATTCTTAGAAGCATCATAGAAAATAATGTATCCTTTCCCTTGTTCAGGTAGAACCAACACAGGTGCACTAGTCAATCTTTCCTTCAACAACTAGAAAGAATGTTGACACTTGTCATTCTAGACAAAAGGAACTTCCTTCCTGGTCAACCTGGTTAGGAGTAATGCTACAAAACTAAAATATTTAATAAACCTTCTATAGTAACCTGCCAAACCTAAGAAACTACGAATCTCAGTCGGTGCCTTGGGCTATTCCCACTCCACAACATACTCCACTTTCTTAGAATCAACACGAATACCTAAAGAAGATATAACGTGTCCAAGAAAAGACACTTCTGACAATCAGAATTTGCACTTGCTAAATTTAGCATATAACTTGTGTTGTCTCAACAAAGTGAAGGCTTGACGAAGGTGTTGTTCATGTTGTTGATCATTTCTACTATAAATTAGGATGTTGTCTATGAAAACTGATTTGTACTAATCAAGGAATGGTCAGAAGATTCTATTCATCAGCTCCATGAATGCATCTGTTGCATTAGTTAGTCCAGACGACATAACTACAAACTCATAATGACCATACCTCGTCCTGAAGGTTGTCTTAGGTATGTCACTATCCTTGATACGTAACTGATGATATCTTGACTTTAGATCTATTTTAGAAAACATTGTTGCACCATGCAACTAGTCAAATAGGTCATCTATCCTTGGCAGAGGATATTTGTTATTTATAGTCACATTGTTAAGCTGTCTATAGTCTATGCATAGTCTCATAGACCCATATTTGTTTTTCACAAAAAGAACTGGAGCACCCCATGGTGAAGTACTCGGTCGAATGAAACCTTTCTCAAGCAACTCCTGTAAGTATTTCTTGAGTTCTTCCATCTCAGTTGGCGCCATCCTATAAGGAATTTGGGTTATGGGTTGCGTACTTAGAATAAGATTAATCTCAAAATCAATCTCTCTGGATGGAGGAATATCTGGAAATTCTTCAGGAAACACATCCTCGAATTCCCTGACAACAAGAACTTTTGAAAGACTAGGACTTTCTACTCTGGTGTCTACCACATGTGCCAAGAATGTGAAGCATGCTTGTCGCATCAACCTCTCAGCTACCATTACTGACACTAGAAAGGTTGGAAGAATCTTTCTACCCTCCTGAAAGACCCATGTCTCATCAACATTTGTGAACATAGCTTTCTTGGAACCGCAATCCAAGACAACCATATACTTCTCTAGGGTATCCATCCCGAGAATTACATCAAACCCGTGCATCTCAAGTGGTATAAGATCCACCTGAATGCTATGTTCTGAAAAAGAAAGAACACCAGGAGAGCATACCTCCCGCAACACTAAAGATATGACTAATGGAGTTTCTAATAATAGATTATCCATTCTATGATTGATAGTTATATAGCATTCATGGATCACTTATCAAGTGATAAAGGAATGCGTAGCACCCAGATCAATCAATACATATACGAAATAGGATGAAGACATATCAGAATGAAATAATTCCATCTGACCTGTCACAACTCGTGGATTAGCCACTGCCTTTGGCTGATTCATAGCATAGAATCTTGCCATTTCTTGTTGCCGACCTCATTCTCTGTTGGTTGGTGCATATGATCCTTCTTGGGATGCTTGTCCACGTCCTCACGTACCACTACTGAACTATTGTCTCTGAGAGCCTTGTTGACTCTGCCTCGGTGGTTGGGTTACTTCCACGTCTCTAACTGGACAATCCTTTATCATATATCCTCTCTGCCTACATCTGTAGCAGACTCTGTCTTCCCATTGTGACCTAGATGGTCCTGTCACTGACATCGATGTTGATCTATGGGCTCTACTTGATGGAAAACTATGACATCTACCTCTACTGGACATCCACTGTGTCTGAGCACTGAACCTCTATGGTTCTACTGGTACAGTAAACCTTGGTTTCTTAAAATTTCCAGACCTCTATCCTTGAAACTTTGCAGGTTCTTTCCTATTGTTTGCCTCACATTTCTTAGTCACAGACCTCTCTATCCGCCTAATTGACTCCACAAAGGTGTCAAAACTCTCTCTATTCTCTAGAGCAGATACAGGTGTGGTTAATTCAGCATTTAGACCCTTCTCAAAGCACCATATTCTCTCCTCATCTGTAGTAGTCATGTGTGGACAAAACCGCAGAAGTTCCATAAACTTAACTTCATACTCACTAATCTTCATCGATCCTTGTCTAATTTGCTCAAAATACGAGGTCTTCTCATCTAGATAAGTCTTGGGAAAGTATCTACTGACAAACTCTCATCGAAATTCCTACCATCCGACCTCAACACCAGGTCTTTTCTCTTCTTCAATGGCCCACCAATGGCCATCGCTTCCCTTCAAAAGATACACAACATGCTTAAATTTATCAGTCTCTGGAATGTCAAGGATCCTAAAGGCTTTCTCTATCTTAGTAAGCCATAAATCTGCATCTTCTAGGTCAGTTGTACCAGCATATTCAGTGGCTCCTACCCGGCATAACCGCTCAAAGGTCTTACTAGATCCATGTCCCTCATTGGGAACTGGTACCCTAGGTGCTGGTGCTGGTATCTGGTCAGCCATATGTGTCATCGTAGTCATGATCTACCCAAAAAGAGCATGAAAGGTTGGGTTTTCTAACATAGCTTGGTCAAGGTGGGGATTATCAGGACTTGGTTCTTCTCTAGCCCAATCCCTTACAACACCTCCTGGTGCAGCAACACTGCTCTTAGCAGCATGTTCTTCATGCGCTCCAGTCATCTTTCAGTTTTACTTCTTCTCTTGTATGAGGATAAGTCACTATAAGATAATCTGGAGGACACTCGAATAGACTCAACAAACTTAATCCTATGTCACTGTAGACTCAGTGAACCTTAGGCTCTGATACCAAAACTTTGTGACATACCGATAACAAATCAAGTCATCACTAGTAATAATCTTGAAATAACCATAAGAAGAGAAATTAACAAAATCACTAAAAATTAAAACCATTTGCAAAGAGATCCTCATCCAGGAAACTCTTACAGAAAGAACCAAAACTTTAAATACATCAAGGTTCATATTGTACATTCATTGTACCGTCTCATCTTTGAGGATAATAAGTACCAGTTTCTTTACTTTAACATATACATCAGCAACATAAAACCTCGAGGTAAACAAACCAAAATCTCAAGTCGTTCATAAAAATCAATAAGTACTATCTCCCAAGGACCTGAGAGTACAGAGACAACACATAGAACTTCTATCTACAAGACATGACATACAATATACTCAACTTAATCTATTATTGTTGTCCTTGCTGAGATGGTCCTTCCTCTACATTCCAGTTTCTACTTCCTCGTCCGTATCCACCTAAACATTGTGGATCCCATGGGGAGAGACTATTGTCCCAGTAAGAGATATAACTCTTTGCCAACAATATTATTATCACAAGAAAATAGAATAAAACTGAACAAAGGATACCTTATGCAATAAGTAGGTTTATTTATAGTGTAAAGCAATAGCATTGATAAGATAATTCAATTATTCATAGAAAAATTATAAATCATTTATTTGCTTTATAAGGAATATAAAGAGCATGAATAACATCTATCAACTAGGATGTATAAAAGTAATGAAGCATCAACCAATGTTTTCCGTATTCAATCCTTATGAAAATATGCTACACTGCTGATTACATGTTCACATGCACGCTTATGCCCAGAGGAGATGAGGTATACCGCTCATACTCCAACCGACCATGACTACTTTAAGCATCGGTACCATACAAGGTCAGTGATAGAGCCGGCTTCAAGACCTCACCTTTCTTGATCAGTATGAGATAACTGGTAGGACATCTTATATCTACTAAAATTAGCTTACCAAGGTATACTAGTATCTTCGCTATAGAGTTACAGCTGCAACATGCACTCTCTTCGTGAGAAGACAATTGACCTTTCCCGGCTTATTTTTCATCAAGAAGACCACTGAGCGATCCTGGTTTGGTTGGGGAAGTCCACTGAGTAACCCCTAGTTTAGTTGGGGAGTCCACTGAGCAACCCCAGTATAATTAAAATTACATATTCAATAATATGAATACCGAGTTAAACTCATTTCACCTGTAACATCCCTGACCTGGGTTATGAGTCAACCCTAGGTGTTTTGCCTAAATATGTAATTAAATCTTTGTGATTAACTCTGAGCATGTAATTAAGTTTCTCAGAAATGTATATTTCAGTATTTCCTCCTTTTTATTTAAAGTTGTAGCATTGTTTTGATATACAGGGACGTATGTGCAATTTACCCAATTGAAAGGGGTAGCTTGCAATTTGCACATGATGAGATGTTCCTCTGATGTTGAGACATCATGAGAATCTCTTTGGCAAAGTTTGAGGGATTTCCCAAGCTAGAGCACCAAGGTGCAGCTGTGGAAGCAATCCCAGGGCTTGAAACCCTAATTTGGGGTAAAATGCAATTTACCCAAATAAAGGATGCAATTTGTAAATAATGTCATCTAAAGTATCTTTTTAGACTCTTGCCATCATTTAGAGAATAAATGATGAGGAATTCACCTCAATTGAGTTATCAAGTTAAGAAATAGGCTTTGTGATTGAATAATCAGGGCATATGTGCAATATCCCTTTAAGTATGAACTTTATTATTAGATTGTTCTTCCTTGCCTTCTTTTCTATAACTTAAGATAAGGTTTGTCCTTAGAATAAAGAGGAAGGGACGAGCAAGTAATAAAGGAAGGACTTAGTTGGAATTAAGGGAAACTCATGAGCTAATGTTGAAAATCCTACCCCATGTATATAAGCTTTCCTTCCCTTAGTTGCAAGGGAACTCACCCTTCGTTCCCTTACTGTTTCATTTCACCAAAGACGACCAAGGACTGCCTTGGAGCTAAGGAGGACGACCAAGGGGTGCAAGGTAGGTTTAAACCCCTCTTCTTGCCTGATTCCATGGTTAAGACTCGAATTCAAGGTCATATTCATGGCTAACTCTTGAAACCCTACCTTTCTAGCCGTCTCTTTTCATCCTTCCTTGGAGTTTTCACCTTGGCCAACCTGTGGGAACTTAAGGACGCCATTAGAGCTTGGAGATTGAAAGCTTGGAGCTCAAGAAGCAAGCTTTAGGCGGGTTTTATAACTCTAAACCCATGCTTTACTATGTGCATCTTTATATGCGTTTTGATGATAGCTCTTAGTGTTTCCCTACTTTTCCCTGCTATTTTGCAAGAAAACCCATGGGATATCTGTACTGTTCTTGAGCTAGAAGATGAAGGCGTGATTTCCAAGAAAAACCCACCGCTTTTCTTTTTCTTAAACGGTCCTAACAGTTTGCTCTCTCGGACTCAAGACCGCGAGGTGAGAAAACGGTCTCGAGACCGCGACAGGGAAACGGTCTCAAGACCGTTTGGCCCCGTTGACCGAGCATGCACCGTATACGAAATCTGTTCCTAATTATATAGGCTAATTACCCTCAAAATTTGGGAGACTAACTCCAAAGGAATCGGGAGATATGACCTTTGTAAGTCACAACTTTAAATGCATTAATTGCTGATTTTCAAACGGTCTGAAATTGCCTTTTTGGGCAAACGGTCTCAAGACCGTGTAAGGTCGTTGACTAAGCTTTGACCGTATGAGATTACTGTTCAAAATTATGTTAGTGCACAGCTCACCAAGTTTTATGGTCTAATTCCAAACGGGCTAAGAGTTGAAGGGTGATTACTAGGGATAACCCTAGGTGAAATCAGTACTGAAATTATGGTGACCTAATTAGGGTTTTTAGGGTTGATTGACCTAAACGGTCTCAAGACCGTTTGGGGGTCACCAAACGGTCTCAAGACCGCAAGGGCAATCAACCAAGACCGTCTGGAGGTCTGGGGTCAAGATTTGTTGACCAATTGAAGGTACAATTACATCAAATTACATTACAATTAAATATTGACATGATCATCAACTCAATGGGTCAGACCTTGATGAATCTGCACTAGAATCCAAAATTTGAATGGGCAAACGGTCTCAAGACCGTTTGGAACTCATCCAAACGGTCTCAAGACCGAGAGGACAATCACTCAAGACCGTTTGAAGGTCTAGGGTTGAGTAATTTGACCAATTGAGGACCCAATTGCAAATAAGTTATTAATTTAATCAAAATTCTATTTTGTGGGTCAATCATGGTTCAACCCCTATCAAATCACCTTAGACTTTGATAAAATCTTGGGCAAACGGTCTCAAGACCATGTGGGGTCCACCCACATGACCTCAAGACCGTTTGGGCCAAGTTTGGGCCCAATTGGAGCTCAATTGAAGGGTTCAACCTTGTGTTGATACACACTGTTGAGTGTTGATGGGTGAACATTGATAGACCCTAATTGAATCGATTTCAACCATAATTGGTTAACCATTATGGGTCAATTGAATGACCAAGTGATCAAGCATAATCTTAATTGACTAAATCCATAAGTGGTCAACATATCTTTGACCATTTGAGGGCTTCAACATGGGTTGACATTATCGGTTGCATCTTTGAGCCTTGTTGAAGGACCAAGCGGCTGAGACCATGAGAGCCTCGCGGTCTCAAGACCGTGAGAGGGCTCGCGGTCTCAAGACCGTGAGGGGGCTCACGGTCTCAAGACCGAGAGGAGGCTCGCGGTCTCAAGACCGCGAAGGGCCTCACGGTCCTGAGGTCAAAGAAGGGCAAACGGTCTTCATGACCCTCGCGGTCTCAACTCAAATTGGTCTTCGCGGTCTCAATGTTAACTTGAACCAATGGGAGGCTTCGCGGTCTTGAACCCTTGAAGAGGCTCGCGGTCTTGAAGCCTAAGGGGGCTCGCGGTCTTGGAGCTAGAAAGAGGCTCGCGGTCTTGGAGGGTCAAAGTGGGCAAACGGTCAACACTTTCAACCAATTTCAACCGAATTGATGATTAATGATTGAAATCAATCAATGTGATTCAAGGTTGACCTCATTCAATCATTTGATGATGTAAATGGTTCAATGTTGCCCAAATCAAACCCTAATGATAATCTAGGATAGTAAGGGGTTATTTGACTAAGGTTTTTGACCATGATGATGATCAATGGGGTTAATTACCAAAATACCCCTGAAGGGTCAATTGAGTTATACCTTGCTCAATTCAAACCCTAATTACATGAGAATAAAGTTTTTAGTCATAATGACTCTATCCAACCTGATCTAGTCTAATGTTACCATCAACCTTTAGTATGATGAAAGAGAGAGTACTCTAGAGAGAGAAAGTACCCTAGAGAGAGAAAGTAACTCTAATCACATAATGGTGATGCTTTTGGCTATGTTAGCCTATGATGACTCAATCCAACCGGTTTTAAAGTTATGTTGACATCACCTAACCTTATGATGAGAGAGAAAGTACTTCTAGAGAGAGAAAGTACTTCTAGAGAGAGAAAGTACCCTTTTTAAGTGGAAACTCAATTGAAGCATCCCCAATACACAGAAATGAGCATAATTAGGGTATGATCCACCTGTGTGAGATCATAGAAACCCTAATTATGATAAATGATGAACCTTTAACTAAACCAAGAGCATCAATGAAGATGTTACTCATACATGATGATGTTATGAGTTTAATTCACCTTGATGTGAATAGTAAACCCTAATTCAAGGGTAATGGCATGCTTTTGAGTATTAAACTCTATTTGATTTGAGTTAAAGATTTAACTCTTATGACAAGAGTAAGAAGTACATTCCTTATTGTTGTATTACCTTTATCAGATATATTAACCATGCAGGTTCTGATATGAAGGTAATCATATCCAGGTATGGATGTTGATGTTATATTCATTAAAGGCATGTTGTTAGCCTTATGAATAAGTAAAGTAATCTGATGCCTTGTCAGTGGCATCCTATGTTGAAAATGGGCTATGAGAGCCATGAATACCATCAAGGTCATGCCTTAGAGATGACTTGTGATGAGGATAATGAGAAATGATGATTGATATAAGTTAGGCCTGTTACATTTAGTATTCTTCTTTTATAGCTTCTATGCTACTGTTATTGTTTGAAGAACAATGTATGCTGTTAAAGAATACTTAATGTACCTAACTAATCAAGTATAATGTAGAGCCCTGATCATAGATCCATCATTGTCAGAAATTAAGTGATGGTGAAACAGGTTTTCCTCAGGGAACTCCTGGAGCACATACTTTTGAGTATGTGGGGTACATGGATGTGTAGAACCTTACATCCTAGTGTAGGAAAGTGATGTAGATGTGTAATCCATCCATCCTTCACTATAGTTTCATACCGTATCAGTGGTAGGTAAACATGAAACCTCCTGATGACGAAGAAAGCACAGATATCTGTATCAGTGGTAGGTAAATATGAAACCTCCTGATGACGAAGAGAGTACAGAATGCCACTGTGACTCTAGAATAGCGAAGCACCAGTTTACCCTGGTGAGCTATAGTGGTAGAGACACGAGATGTCCTACAAGTGACCCTCTTACTGACTGAGGAAGGTGAAGGTCATGAGAATCCGACTCTCTTAATGACCTATGTATGATACTGATGCGGCTTCTCAGCGATCAGTTGGAGTATGAGTGGTAAGCCTCATCTCCACAGGGCATAATGTTGTTTGTAAAACATAATCAACCATATAGTATAACTTGTTAGAGATAACTCCAAGTTAGTCGATTGATGTTACATTGCAATAGTGTTTATATTCTCCATATCTCCTAAATGGTTGAGATCTTGTTATACCTGCAACTGTTACAGAATGCTTTGAAGGATTTACTGTTTAAAATATTCTTTGATGTTATAATAAAGCTTCTGGCGAAGAGTTATAACTCTCGCTGGGACAATTATGAATAATTGTCTCACCCCGTAGGCTTCAACTTTTTAGGTGGACGTCGGAGACGAAGGAACCAACCTACAGGTGACCAGTCTCAGCAGAAGCAGCACCAGGGGCAGCAGTAATCTCAGGTGGAGATTTGTCCTGCCATGTGGTGTAGTTAGAGTCAGTCCTATGTGTCCTCTGTACTCTCAGGTCTTGGAGTCTTTTGTATAAGTGATCTTGAGATTTTGTATCTTGATGTATATAATTACCCGAGAAGTAATTATCCTGAGATGTAAACAGTTTATCTCTCTTTATGAAAGAAGCTTTTATGGATTCAAGCTCTTATCTCAAAAAGTTTTAATTTCCCGTGATTTTTGTCTTCCGCTGATTACCGATTTGCTTCCGCTACGTTTTAATCGTGTTTATGTCATGGTTTGGAGATCAGAGCCCACATCACCATTCAGCAAATCCTAACACTGAATGGATCTATGGTCTGGGAAACTACATGATAACATTTAATTTGATTAATTAAGTATATTACAATATCTTTTAGCATCAAACAAGTTGCAAGCAAGAATTATATCAGATGCTATAAAGAAAGGTATAATGTTTGTCAAGTACTTCAATGATCCTTAGAATACATATATCACTTAGGATCTCAATCTCTTATAATCATTATGCTTGGGTATTCAAACCCTTAGTTCATCACTGAGTACTGTTACCACTTATTAGGTAACCATTACCTCTAGGTTATCAGACCAAGGTATACATTATACTTGTTGCCCAAAAAATTCACATAGTTCACAAAGCCCATTAATTTTGCATCTTATAAACATCATAGCTTTTACTTAGCTATGCTCATCACCTCATGATACCTACATGGTTAGTATATCATACTAACAACAATATCAAATACATGTCATAATCATGCAATGCAAAAGAAATACATCTTTTCCATCATTTAGGGTTAGGGATTCCCTTTATCAACCGATTAGGGTTTCAAATCATCTCATCATTCTTCATTTTAACCTATTAGGAGTTTCAAGAGTACATCATAAAAGATTAAACCATAATTCATACTCCATTCATACTAGGAGTTTCAACATATACATATTACATGATTGATATTCAAGTATTAGTTTCTCTCTCATCCTCACTAGGATGTTGATTGCATCTTTCTTTCATTTAAGTTAGCTCAATTCTCCTCTTTAGGTTCATTAACTCACATTGCATTAAACTCGTTACATATTAATGTTGCTTGTAACACCACACACAACATGCATCACTCAATCAAGTGCATTGAGTTGAGGTATCCCCACTATATCATGTATCAAGTGTGTGTATTCTACCATATTGTGCTTGATATTCAATCTTATCATCATACCATGTATCCATATTGAGCATATGGTGTATCCATATCACCATATCGTGTTTAGGGTGTAGCCCCCATTACTATAATGTGTACCCATATCGGGTTGGTTATCACTTAAATTTTATCATTACAAGTTAGTGATACTTACCCTCATATCATGTATGAGTTAAAAGCTTGACTTCATATCCGGTATAAGGTTATACTTGATACAATATCATGCACAAGGTGTGCACCATGTCAGACATAGGATATATGGTAGTATATACATAATACCATATCAGGTTTCTATGTTGGATTATCATATCGGGTTGCCATGTTTGTTTAACATATCGATTTACCATGATGGATAGACCATTATGCTCATATCCTTTTTATAACTTCAAGGAATCAGTGATGTCATACATTTGAATGACAAGCCAGATATCAGGTTGAGCTCTTTCACAAACAACCCTTTACACAAAATGATAGGGTATGGGTTAAAACGTATATCGGGTTTCACTTCCTCATCTAGGGTTTCAACATCATATCAATTAGAGTGTACCATATTGTGCATGAGGTATGGACTTCTCTCATATCGTGTATAAGGTGTAAGTAAGTACCTCCCATATCATTCATGAGATATCACCCATTTCGTTCATGTGGTATCACTCATCACTATATTGAGTTACCCACCATCTTGGGTTCCATATCAGGTTTTAAAGTACTTCAACCCTATATCAGGTTGTACCATGATGATGTCACCATCATCAACCTCTAGACTATTATTCATACTGCCCTAAATCATGGACAATAGTCCTAACATACGTTTGGAACTCTAAGGAACATCAATTAATCATAAGAACTTGTAATTGAAAGTAAATCAACAAGTTTCAACAATATGGAAAGTGAATAATAACACAGTTGGATTCAAGTTATATAACCCTCATCTAGAACAACTTCCAATCTCCAAGCTCCAAGTATTCACGTTCCCAAGGTTGAAGATGAGATTATCAAAGATCCAAGATTAGGAATTCTACCACTCCAAGATGATTCAAACATAGTGTCTTCTTCTATATCTCTCCTCTAGATGATACTAGGAAGGAGTAGGGACACTCTAGAAGTGGTAATTTGCACATTGACCATTTATTTTAGATAATTAACAATTGTACCAAAATTGATGCACAAAGCACTAGCATTATTCAAACAAATTCTTTATTTAGAATTTAGGCTTTCCACAAGCCACCACTTAGCATAATTCTCTCTCTTATGATGTTAGAACACTTAGGGTACATTCAATATGTGACATTTTGCAATATAACCCCTCATATTGGTTAATTTGCACTTTATACTTAGACTATCATATAATGCACAAATAGTTTGCAGATAAGCACAAACTTGAGAATAAACTTCACAAAGAGTCTTAATTTCTTTTCCAAAGATTAAAACAAGTTTGGAAATAAATTACTTAAGCAAAACATCTTAGGTTAAGCCATAACCAAGATTAGGGATGTAATAGAAACCATCACTAAACAACTTGATTGCCTATTTTGAGTGCACTGACTGACAACTATGACGCAGTATAGGTGTCTGTTCTTTTTGCAACCCAATGAGAAAGAGACTTTTTCCATTTACAAATGTCACTTGGTATGGACACACAATGTCGATGTCTTTTCCGCAACGGATGACTATGATACATGATGTGTTAGTTTGATTTATCATAGTAATCGAGGTTGAGTATCATGGTCGTTGGTGTTTGCATCCCCGTGTACTCTAACTTGCTACATCTATCTAGGTGTATATCTTGTTGTGATACAACTTTGAGGTTCTTAGGGGTAATCATCTTATGGTAAGGATGCATATCTAGTGAGTTATATCCTTTCATGCTTCTAAAATTGCTTATCTCTTTGTTTGGATATATCTCTACATCTACTCATAGCTTGCTTTATCTTGTGTATCTTTTGGTATCTCTTGCTATGATCTAGACCCTACTAGTAGTCCTAACTTGTGATATCATCTACTAGTAGTTCATATACATGTAGTTCTAACCTTGTTTATAATTGACATCTTTGCTCATCTATATGTTATGGTTGTTCCTTGAATTGCATATCTACTATCTTGAGTTGCTTGCATAATATTGTGATGTAGGGTACATAGATCTACATTATATGTAGAAATTGGAGTATTTTTTGGATTTTATGCATATTTTGCTCCAGTTTCCGTTGTTGGTGCAAGACTAGTGTTTTTATGTAGAAACGACCTTTTGATCAAGACTCATTGCTTTGTGATGAGCTCTGATGGTTTTTGGTCAAATTCCGTCATCTTGAGGGTCAAAATTGCGTTTGATTATTTTTTCTGCAGCACTTTATCTTGCTTTTTGGGATGTTCAAGTATATGCTTTAACTTGCTTTTCTTTTTATGCTTGGACAAGCCCCTATCTGTGCTCTTCTACTCTCCTTATATATATTTGTGTTATCTCCTTTCTCTTTACGAAGTGATGTTTCTTACATTCTTCATAACCCCACTTTTTGAAATGACAAAGGGGGAGAAAGGTATGTCTTCTCTTAAAAAGATGAAGAAGGCATGTCTTACATGAAGAGGAGAAGTATGTCCATGTAAAGGGGAGAAGGTAAATGGGAGAAGACATATATGTGTAGAACATATATGAGTAGAAGACATAGTATTCTATAAATGTTATGAAAGCTAACCATGCAGGAGAAATAGCATCAATTGAGGGGGAGTATGAGAACTCCATGCACATCAATTGAGGGGGAGCATACAAACTCAATTCTATTGAAACCCCTAGGTTTCTCCGAAGGTATGATTTTACTTAAAAGCTTTCAATACATTTATGGAATGGTTTGTCATCTTCAAAAAGGGGGAGAATGTTGACTCAAGGTCAATTAGGTCAATGTTGACTCACGTCTAAATTGACTAAACCTGTGTTTTGATGATGACTAACCATTCCACATATTGGTGTCTAATGTCTCTACTTGAGTGATTTCAGATTAGGTATAGACACACTCCAATTGCCCTAACATGCGCATATCAAATTAGAGAAAAGACAAGTCAAAGTCATACAAGTGCACGTTTTTGTAATATGATGTATATCCATTAGAATCATGTTGTAAATCACTTGTAATGATTGTATGACTTGTAATTAAGCTTAGAAAAATATCAGGAGCACTTAGATCGAATATTAGAGCACTTTAGATGCAACTTTGAAAATTGATTACAAGCACTTTGTCGGTCGAGTTTCCCAGCCTGAAAACTCAACCGATAATCCTTGATCAATTTTCTGGAGGTTGCATTGGTCGAGTTGTGTTTACACAGAACTCGACCGATGGAGTAACTGACAAAATTGATTTTCATTGGTCGGTCGAGTTTCCTCAGGACAAACTCGACCGATGGTCTGAATATCCGCTTTGTCTTTTATTCTATCGGTCGAGTTACCCTTATAGAAACTCGACCGATTGCACTGTACGGAAAAGTACAGAAAAGTGCTTCTAGCCGTTGTGGAGTTGCAACAAGTGAAAATATATCTGTTGCAAGCCACAAAATGGCTAGTTTTCGTTCACAAGTTTTCCCAAAGGCTAAGAGGCATCCCCAGCTATAAATAGGACCCCTTGGGCTTCATTCCAAGGTTGAGCATTCATTGCAAACTCTATGTGAGGCTACTATTCTATAGTTGAGTGCTTCCTACAGCCTCCTCTCTCTCTCTAAGCTTAATCACTTGCTACATCCATTAGAGTGAGTAGGAAATCTGTAAGAGAGCTAGTCCAACATGTATATCTTGTGAGGCTGACACTTCCACCACCTCCCTTTCTATCTTTTCAATCATGAAGATGAAGGTTCTCTCTCTTGGCTAAGAGAGGTGAAGAAGAACAAGGGAAGGTGTCCCTTGGTGAAGATCAAGGCTGAAGACTTGGAGCTAGAGTGGGTAAGCCCTTGGTGAAGGCAGAAGACTCCTTGCTCAAGTGGGTAAGTCCTTGGTGGAAGCTTCTCCGAGTGAAGTTTAAGTCAAAAGCTGAAGATCCAAGAAGAGTGGGTGATCCCTGCAAGGCTGAAGACTTGTGCAAGAGTGGGTAAGTCCTTGGAGAAGGCCGAAAACTCTTGCAAAGTGGGTAAGTCCTTGGTAAGGTTGAAGACTCTTTGTATTGGATAGGTAAGTCTTTTGTTTGGTCATTCATTGTATGTCTTATGAATGAATATAAGAGTGCAATAGTTTGGAAGTCCTAGAGGTTGACCTCTCTAGGCAAGTGGTCTGACACACTTCTAGTTTGAAGTGTGGAACCACTCTAAATAGCTTGTCTAATTGGTGCATGTTCAATCTCTCTCTCCCTTGTTATGCATGTTTTAGTTGCACTCAAATTACCTATTTAGCAACCTTATCTTGTCAAATATCTTGAAGGTTTAATGAGTTTTGTTTAAGTGCTTTCAGCTCTATTCACCCCCCCCTCTAGAGCATCTAATCACCCATCTAGGATCCAACAATTGGTATCAGAGCGGGTCTTCTCCAAGCATACATCAACAAGTAGGAGAAGATGGGTGACTACCTAGGAGGGAGATTCTCGACCAGCCTTCCAATCTTTGATGGGAGCATTTTCCTCTATTGGAGAAGAAGGCTTCAATTCTACATCCAAGGATCAAGTCTTGAGATGTGGCAAATGGTGAACAGCCCATACATGCTACCAAAGACAAAGATTGAAGAATGGAATGAAGCTACCTTGAAGAAAGCCACCTTGAATGCTAGAGCCATGCACATCCTATATGCCTCCATGACCCCCACCGAGTTCAACCAGATTTCTTCTTGTGAGACGTCCTATGAGGTATGAAGAAAGCTTTGCATCACTTATGAATGGACAGATCAAGTGAAGGAAAGCAAAGTCTACATGCTCAAAGGGCTGCTTGAGAACTTCAAGATGGGAAAGGAGGAGAGTATAGCCAACATGTACTCAAGGCTCAACACCATTATGAATGGTCTTGCTATTCTAGGACATCCTATGTCTAGTGGAGAGATCAACTCAAAGATCCTTAGAACTCTCTCCAAGAGGTGGGAACCCAAGGTGACTTCTATTGAAGAAGAAAGGTCTCTTAAGGATATTCTTATTGAAGAGCTCATTGGAAATCTACAAGCACATGAAGCCACACTTGATAAGAGGGAGGAAGTAGAAAGATAAGAGAAGAAAGAGCTAAAGAGAATGAAGAAGGCTGAAATGAAGGCTCAAATTGAAGCTATCATGGAACAAGTCTCTCCATCCTCTCAAGCTAAAGAAGATGCCATGTACTCCAAGGGTAAATTCTACAAAGGCAAGTCCTCCTCCATCCGGTGCTTCACATGTGGAAAGAAGGGTCACTACAAGGAAGATTTCCCACAAGGAAAAAAGACCCATCTTCACAAGAAGAAGGAGAAATGGCACTCAAGCTCAAGTGGCTCCTCCAACTCAAGCTCAAGTGAAGATTCAAGTGAAGGATCAAGCTCAAGCTCTAGTGATGAAGGAGAATGCCATTTTGCTCTTATAGCATCAACAAGTGAAGACTCAAGTGAGGTAAATCTAAACTCTTTAGATAAATAATCTTTGATTGCTATTATTCATGATATTTGTGCCTCTCTTAAGTCTTCTAAAAGGAAAAAGAAAAAGCTTGCTAGAATTGTTGATAATTTGCATGTAGAACTAGATGATCGTGAACATGCTAATTCTTTCTTGCTTGATGATAAAAATGATTGTCTTAGCCAAGTAGACTCTCTTAAACTTGAAAATGCTAGTTTGCTTGATAAGATTAGATTTTTAGAAGCTCAACCTCTTATGACTAGTTCTAATGAAGAGCATACCTTAATTGTTGATTCTCTCATGCATGATATTGATGTTCTTAAATCTGAAAACAAGGACAAAGATTTTGTTTTGCATGAATTAGAAATAGAAAATGCCTCCTTGTTTGCTAAAATCAATGGGAATGAATCTTGTTCTAGTTCTACAAATAGAGAGAATGATGTTGCTGCTCTTCATATTGATAGAGATTCTTATTTAACTAAAGATCTTTGCTTAGAAAATGATCTTGTGCATGCTAGAGATAATATCAATAATTTGTCTTCTACTATTGCTTCTCTTAAGCATGATAATGACAGTTTGAGATCATCCTTGCAAAGATTCTTAGTTGGTAAAAAGAGTCTTAATTACATCCTACACCATACTACTAAACAAATTGGTAGACATGGTTTAGGGTATGATAGTAGTCAAGGGAACAACAAAGATAAAGGACCTCCAATATTCCATGGAGAATCCTCTAGTTCCAAGACTATGGGCGCATGCAACTATTGCAATGAAATTGGTCATTATTCTACTTGTTGTCCTTTTAGGAAAGCACCCAAGAGCAATAGGACTTGGGTTGCTAAACTAACCCCTCCGGACCCAAAAGCATGATTGGGGACCATTCCATCTTTCTTCTTGTAGGTATTTGCAAATTGATTGACTTGAGCTATTGAATTGCAAATTGACTTCTCAATCCACATGAAAGAAGAAAGGTGAGATGTGTAGAGGGTGAAAACAAGTGGAAACAGGAATGGTAAGAACAAAGGTAATGTTTTTCTTGCTTATAACCAATCCTAACTTGTTTTCTCAACTTCATATGCACTATACATATGGTTTTTGAGTCAAAAGTGGTATTTTGTGTTTCTCTTCACACTCTTGCTCAAAAACTATTTCTAATGCTTCTATAGTGCATTACTAACTTGCTTAGACATGTTTGGATATGGTTTATATGTTTAGAATGCCTTTAAATATGTTTTCATGAAATATATGTGCCTGTTTACAGCTGCTCTGTCGGTTGAGTTTCCCCTATTTGAAACTCGACCGATAGGCACCAATGGGTGTTGCCAACAGCTATCATCGGTCGAGTTGTCAATGCACAGAACTGGACCGATAACACTGTGCACAGAATACACAGTTTGGCTAATTGAATGAGAATTTCCCTCTGAACTAGAGTTTCTCAACCAATAGCCTTATTCTTTGGCACTCTCATTTGGTACCTTTATATATGCATATTGCCATGTTCTAAATTGCCTATATTGCTTACAACTCCATCTCTCTAATTGCTCTAAATTGGTATATCTATATCTTGCAATTACTTGCTTTGAGTTGTTTTGCAAGTTTTGATTATGATCTCTTTGGATCTATTGGTTGTGGCTAAAATTGCTTCTGTTGTACTCGAACTTGCTACATCTATCTAGGTGTATATCTTGTTGTGATAAAACTTTGAGGTTCTTAGGGGTAATCATCTTATGGTAAGGATGCATATCTAGTGAGTTATATCCTTTCATGCTTCTAAAACAGCTTATCCCTTTGTTTGGATATATCTCTACATCTACTCATAGCTTGCTTTATCTTGTGTATCTTTTGGTATCTCTTGCTATGATCTAGATCCTACTAGTAGTCCTAACTTGTGATATCATCTACTAGTAGTTCATATACATGTAGTTCTAACCTTGTTTATAATTGACATCTTTGCTCATCTATATGTTATGGTTGTTCCTTGAATTGCATATCTACTATCTTGAGTTGCTTGCATAATATTGTGATGTAGGGTACATAGATCTACATTATATGTAGAAATTGGAGTTTTTTTGGATTTTATACAGATTTTGCTCCAGTTTCCGTTGTTGGTGCAAGACTAGTGTTTTTCATGCAGAAACGACCTTCTGAGCAAGACTCATTGCTATGCAATGAGCTCTGATGGTTTTTGGTCAAATTCCGTCATCTTGAGGGTCAAAATTGCGTTTGATTATTTTTCTGCAGCACTTTATCTTGCTTTTTGGGATGTTCAAGTATATGCTTTAACTTGCTTTTCTTTCTATGCTTGGACAAGCCCCTATCTGTGCTCTTCTACTCTCCTTATATATATTTGTGTTATCTCCTTTCTCTTTAACAAGTGATGTTTCTTACTTTCTTCATAACCCCACTTTTTGAAATGACAAAGGGGGAGAAAGGTATGTCTTCTCTTAAAAAGATGAAGAAGGCATGTCTTACATGAGAGGAGAAGTATGTCCATGTAAAGGGGAGAAGGTAAATGGGAGAAGACATATATGTGTAGAACATATATGAGTAGAAGACATAATATTCTATAAATGTTATGAAAGTTAACCATGCAGGAGAAATAGCATCAATTGAGGGGGAGTATGAGAACTCCATGTGCATCAATTGAGGGGGAGCATATGAACTCAATTCTATTGAAACCCCTAGGTTTCTCCGAAGGTATGATTTTACTTAAAATCTTTCAATACATTTATGGAATGGTTTGTCATCTTCAAAAAGGGGGAGAATGTTGACTCAAGGTCAATTAGGTCAATGTTGACTCACGTCTAAATTGACTACACCTGTGTTTTGATGATGACTAACCATTCCACATATTGGTGTCTAATGTCTCTACTTGAGTGATTTCAAATTAGGTATAGACACACTCCAATTGCCCTAACTTGCGCATATCAAATTGGAGAAAAGACAAGTCAAAGTCATACAAGTGCTCATTTTTGTAATATGATGTATATCCTAGAATCATGTTGTAAATCACTTGTAATGATTGTATGACTTGTAATTAAGCTTAGAAAAATATCAGGAGCACTTAGATTGAATATTAGAGCACTTTAGATGCAACTTTGAAAATTGATTACAGGAACTTTGTCGGTCGAGTTTCCCAACCTGAAAACTCGACCGATCATCCTTGATCAATTTTCTAGAGATTGCATCGGTCGAGTTGTGTTTACACAGAACTCAACCGATGGAGTAACTGACCAAATCGATTTTCATTGGTCGGTCAAGTTTCCTCAGGACAAACTCGACCGATGGTCTGAATATCGACTTTGTCTTTTACTCTATCGGTCAAGTTACCCTTATAGAAACTCGATCGATTGCACTGTACGGAAAAGTGCAGAAAAGTGCTTCTAGCCGTTGTGGAGTTGCAACAAGTGAAAATATATCTGTTGCAAGCCACAAAATGGCTAGTTTTCGTTCACAAGTTTTCCCAAAGGCTAAGAGGCATCCCCATCTATAAATAGGACCCCTTGGGCTTCATTCCAAGGTTGAGCATTCATTGCAAACTCTATGTGAGGCTCCTATTCTATAGTTGAGTGCTTGCTACAGCCTCCTCTCTCTCTCTAAGCTTAATCACTTGCTACATCCATTAGAGTGAGTAGGAAATCTGTAAGAGAGCTAGTCCAACATGTATATATTGTGAGGCTATCACTTCCACCACCTCCCTTTCTATCTTTTCCATCATGAAGATGAAGGTTCTCTCTATTGGCTAAGAGAGGTGAAGAAGAACAAGGGAAGGCGTCCCTTGGTGAAGATCAAGGCTGAAGACTTGGAGCTAGAGTGGGTAAGCCCTTGGTGAAGGTAGAAGACTCCTTGCTCAAGTGGGTAAGTCCTTGGTGGAAGCTTCTCCGAGTGAAGGTGAAGTCAAAAGCTAAAGATCCAAGAAGAGTGGGTGATCCCTGCAAGGCTGAAGACTTGTGTAAGAGTGGGTAAGTCCTTGGAGAAGGCCGAAGACTCTTGCAAAGTGGGTAAGTCCTTGGTAAGGTTGAAGACTCTTTGTATTGGATAGGTAAGTCTTTTGTTTGGTCATTCATTGTATGTCTTATGAATGAATATAAGAGTGCAATAGTTTGGAAGTCCTAGAGGTTGACCTCTCTAGGCAAGTGGACTGACACACTTCTAGTTTGAAGTGTGGAACCACTCTAAATAGCTTGTCTAATTGGTGCATGTTCAATCTCTCTCTCCCTTGCTATGTATGTTTTAATTGCACTCAAATTACCTATTTAGCAACCTTATCTTGTCAAATATCTTGAAGGTTTAATGAGTTTTGTTTAATTTCTTTCAGCTCTATTCACCCCCCTCTAGAGCATCTAATCACCCATCTAGGATCCAACAGGCTGCTAATAGCTTGGTTAGCAGGTCAAGGACAATTTGGATGTTGGCCAATGGATTTGACCTATCAGTGTTTGTGTAGTCCATCTAGTAAAATCTTATTGTCTCCTTCACTAGATAGCCAAAACCAGCCACACAACCAAGTTGTTTATGACTAAGGGCATCTTCCACCACATTAGCCTTACTAGGGTGGTAGGCTACAGTGAAGTTTTAGTCTTTTGCATACTTCATCCAACATCACTATCGTAGGTTTAGGTAATTCTGAGTCAAGAGATACTTCAGGATCTTATGGTCAGTGAAGATATCAAAGGTGGCTCCATATATATTTTGTCACCATATTTTTATGGCATAAAGGATTATCACAAGCTCTAAGCCATGAGTCGGGTACTTCAACTCTTTTTGGTTGAGCTATCTCGAGGAAAAGGCAATGACATGCTGGTCTTTCTCCAAGAGACATCCTAATCCCATCTTTGATGAATCCTTGAAGATGATGAATCCTCTTTTGCCTGAGGGTAGTGTCAACATCAGGCCTAAAGTAAGCTTTTCCTTCAACTTCTGGAATTGTACTTCACATAGGGCAGACCACAAGAACATTTCATCCATTTGGGTGATCTTGGTGAGGGGTAGGGTAATGTTTGAGAAATCCTTGATGAACCTCTAATAATATCCAACTAGTACAAGGAAACCACAAACATCAGATGGGGACTTCGGTGCTATCCATTCATGAATGGCCGCCACTTTCATAGGGTCCACCAAAATTGTTCCTCCATATATGATATGTGAGAGGAACAAGAATCAGTCTATCCAAAACTTGCATTTTTAGAATTTCTCATAGAACTTATGCTCTCTCAAGATATTAAGGTCCTTAGATAGGTGTCCACAGTGTTGTTATAGGTTTTCAAAGAAAAATAGGATATTATCTACAAACACTATTACAAAGGTGTCAAAGAAGGTCTAGAACACACTATTCATGAGGTTCATAAACACACTCAGTGCAACGAACAAGTAAAAAGGCATGTCCAAAATCTCTAAGTGACTACAACGGGTTAGAAAAGTGGTTTTTGGGAAGTCTTCCTTCGTAACTCATAATTGGTGTTACCTATATTATAAATTAATCTTTGAAAAGACATGGGCGATCTTCAGATCATCAAACAAGTTGTCTATCTAAAGTAGGGGGTAGTTATTTTTGTATGTCACTTGATTTATCATTCGGTAATCAATGCTCATCTAAAGAGATCGGCCCTTCATTTTTTACAAAAGAACTAGAGCTCCCCAAGGAGATGTGTTGGGTCAGATAAAACCATTATCTAGGAGTTCCAACAGTTGCTTCTCCAACTTGAGCAATATTTTTGGAGCCATTCCATAAGGGGACATAGAATTGAGTCTATCCTGAGAGCTATCTGACTTGGAAAATATCGCACTAACAAATTCACTCGGGGTTGAAATCCCTGAGCTTTTACCAGAACCTCATGCAATAATACCACCCGCAAGCGGACGGGTCTTATCGCAGTATAGTTAAGGATTGAATCCCAAAGGACAACATTTTTAACAATCTTTGTTAGTCAAGTCTAGCTCAAGTGAGACTAATATTTAGAACGATTGATTCGTTTCTGGTTGATTAAACAAATTGCAAGAAAGTAAAGAGCAGAATTAAAGTTTGTTCTAGATTAATGGTATGGAATCACTGGGATGGTCTTGGGTTTCACCACCACTGCACATGCAAACACATCTAAACACATAATATCTAGGAAAGTTACTAACTATCCAAATGAAGCTACTATAAACCCTCCGCGAGGATAGGCTCACGTAAGCGTCACCTTAGGGATCTGATTTCTCATCACCCTCCGGATCACTCACTTACAGCTCTGAAGATACAACATCCAACTAAGGTTGAGTGCCCCCCTTGCGGATTGGCACACAGAAGCGTCACTGTGGGCTAGATGGCTCGTCCCCTCATTGATCACACACTTATGACCTCAAGGAATCCTGTCAGATTTCTCATCAAGGAGTCAACCGTGCTAACCAAAAAGCAAGTAGGTGATTAATATGCAAGCAAACATCGACGATTAACCAAGAAGATACAACATCCAACTAAGGTTGCACCCCCCCTTATGGGTAGGAACACAGAAGCCTCACCGTGGGCTAGATGGCTTGTCCCCTCACGGATCACATACTTTCTACCTCAAGGAATCCCATCCCATTTCTAGTCGGGGAGTCTACCTCATTAATCGACATTCTACGCTATGAAGAGAAGAACAAGATGGAAGCGAGCAGGTAATCAACTACAAGCATATCAATTAGCAATGAAATGAAAAGTTATGTACATTGCCCTGGAATATTAAATGAAAAGACATGAAAGCATGGGCAGCGGGGCTAATTCCCGCACCCCAACGAAAGTGGACTACTCGCTCATGGTGAGAGAAACAAGAAGAATAAGAGAGAAGGAAGATTTTGCCATGAGAATGATGAAGAAGGTAGTCACAGCTTGGTGAAGATGATGCGGTCTTCTACGTCGTGTCGGGGCAGATCTAGACGAGGAGGAAGAACCACCAAGGCGGGCTAGGCAGACCTTCTCCTCCACCTTCTTTCTCTTCTCAATCTCCTTGCTCACAGCAGGAGGAGGAGTGGGCGGTGTGAAGGAGGACAACGATGTGAAGGAGATGGCGGTGGCGTGGAGGATATGGCGGAAGCGTGGAGGAGGAGCTGGATCAGACCTTGTGCATGGGCAGCCTATCGGCATCCCTGGAACGATGCCCAAACGAGGACCCTTGTGGTCCTATTTATAGGCTTGGATGGGTTGCTCACGTTGTTGCTGTGAGTTTGCTCCAAACGGTTTGGAGCAAATGGTCTGGAGACCGTTTGGATGACCAAATGGTGTGGAGACCGATTGACATCTAAACGATCTTGGAAATCCGCCTTCAAACGGTCTTGCAGATTGATCGAATGACCAAACGGTCTTGGGAATGACTGGCCTATTAGTCTTGAGATCGTATGGTGCCAATCGATCTTGAAACCATTAGTCGTCAATCGGTCTCCTCTTGCTAGATTCAAACGGTCTTCAGTGATCATACGGTCTTGAGGGCAAACAGTCTTGGGACCGAATGGCTCCAAACAGTCTTGGGTTCTGAACGGTGTCGGGGCCCAACCGATTTTGCTTTGATCGATCTTGATTGTCCGCATGGTCTCAGTTGTCCAAACGGTCTCAGTTGTACAAACAGTCTTGAGGATCGATGGCCTCCAAATGGTCTTTATCATCCTATCGGTTCTTGGTCCAAGCGGTCTTGAAACCGTTTGGGTTCATGCGGTCTTGAAACCGTATGCGCTCAAACAGTCTTGAGACCGTTTAGGAGAATGTCTAAGACTGAGGGGTCAAAACTGCATGGGTAGACCGTTAGGGTAAACCATTTGGTCAAGACCGATTGGTCAATACCAAAAGTTGAGAGGATCTTTGAGTGAATTCCATACGATGGTTGATCCTTATCAAGACCTGCACAAAATCAATATAAATCTAGTAAATATTCTAAATAATTGGATCAATTGAGAAGTCATGCATTTTGTAATATGAAGAGGATGAAAGTGAGAGAATTGAATCGAATTAATCCCAAAAAGGCGACTGAAAATCATGATGAACAGAGATTCATCAGAATACCCCGAACTTAAACGTTTCTCATCCTCGAGTAACACAAAATCTGAAACAGTTGCCAAATGAATTACTTTCTAATCGTGTGATTGCCTCCTCTTCACATCACGATTGTTTTCCTTTTACTCTGTATGAAAAAACATCTCAACTTCCTGAGACCACTAAACACATCTTACCATATTTCCAAAATCACTTCCTCCTCACTTTTTCCAGCAACAAGCATTTCTAAGAGTTTTGTAAGAGTCCAGAGATACCTGCAGAACAACAAGTGTGCACCTGATCTGACACTGGTGTATTTCAAGGTAGTGGAGGCATTCATTGTGCCATTAGGTAGAAAAGGGAGTGAAGGGAGGTATGGAAGGAAGAAATAAATCTCTCCTCTATTTGACTCAAGATTGCATTTCTTTTTGTGTGCGCTTTGGCATTTTTCTTGGTGGTACGCCCCTATTTATTTGCGAGGGGTATGGAAGAAGCATATATAGAGGGAAGTGGTGTGCCACCCCAAACTTAAGGTTTGGCACTATCTTGGAAAATTTTGTTTCTTTTTGATGGATGGAGGGGTATAAAGATGATAGAAGAAGTGCAAAAGAGAGTTCAGATCAGAATGCAACTTGATTAACAATTCAGTGCACCGAGTCATTCTCTTTATCGTACTCTGCTCAAATAGTGACTTGATGAGGATCTGGTGGTGATTCCATGTTATTATTCCACTAGTCAGTTAGGAAGCACGATGTGTTTGATCCCTATAAGTTCGACAAACACTTGCCATGTTTGCATAAAGATCATGATGTTAGGATTCATAAGCTTCACAAGATGATTTCAATCAAAAGGCTAGTTTTCAGAAAATGGTCCTTTTGAGGATCTGCTTTGAATAAGGAAGGTATAATGATTCAAAGAGCGTCAAAACTTCATCAAGTATCTATTCAATTCTTTGGAAAACTTTTAAAATTTTGAATTTTTTTTTGAAAATTTTCAAAATTTGGGTAAAAAATGCAACAATGAAATCTTAAATCTGAAATAGATGGGTGAAGGTGGAAAGTGAGATACGTACTACCCACCCTCCACCCCAAACTTAGAAATTTGCTCGTCTCGAGCAAACTCTAAATCCGAGATGGAGGGGAAAATTCATGTTGGTCATACCATAAAATGTGGTTGCATTCCAATCAACGTGCGTCCTCCATCTGAAAATCTCAAAAATAAAGATTCATCAAAACTAAATATGGCATCTTGTGATGTGATTTTTATTTATTGGTTTTTTTTCTAAAAAGAAGAAACAAAATTAATAAAAGTTTCTAATTCAAAATTAAAACTAAATATGAATTTATTTATCGGGTTGCCTCCTGACAAGTGCCTTTGTTTTACGTCGATGGCTCAACTTGATTCCTTCAACTTCTATGGTGGATATGTTGGATTCGTGAGATTCAGTGATGCATTGATTCTTGTGTCAGCTGAGGTGAAATATCTTTTCAAGCGTTGGCCATTAGCCACAATATCTCATGACTTTTCACTCCATAGAATGAAAGCACCATGCGGGTAGATGCTCTTAACAATGTATGGTCCAGTCCAATGGCCACGGAGTTTCCCTGGTAATAGCCTCAATTTTGAGTTGATCAACAAGACTTGGTCTCCCACTTGAATGTCCTTCCTCTTGAGATGACCATCGTGCCACAACTTCGTGCGTTCTTTATAGATTCTAGCATTCTCATAAGCTGTCATTCAGAGTTCTTCCATCTCCTGGAGTTGTAGAATCCTGGCTTGGCCTGCTTCCTTCATATCAAAATTAAGTTGTTTAATTGCCCACCATGCTTTGTGTTCATGTTCAACAGGTAGGTGGCAAGCCTTTATGAATATTAATCTAAATGGTGTAGTGCCAAGGGGATTTTTGAAAGCAGTTCGGTAGGCCCACAATGCATCATTGATTTTCACAGACTAATCCTTCCGATTGCAGCCGACAATCTTTTCCAAAATGGCCTTGAGCTGACGATTGGAAACCTCTACCTGTCCACTAGTTTGTGGATGGTAGAATGAAGCTACCTTGTGTGTTACACCATACTTTCTCAGCAAAGCCTGAAATCTTCTTTCAAGGAAATGAGACCCTCCTTCAAATATCACAGTTTGTGGTATTCCAAAACAGGGGAAAATAATATCTTTGAATAACTTGATGATGGGTTTGGAATCACTAGTGACAGTTAGTATAGCTTCAACCCACTTTGATACGTAGTCCACCGCTATGAGGATGTATGAAAATCCATGAGAAGATGGGAATGGACCCATGTAGTCCACCCCCCAAACATTGAATATCTCAACTTCTTGCCACAAATTCAGTGGCATCTCATCTCTCTTTGTTATATTACCTGTTCTTTGTCACGCATGATAGAACAAAGTCATTGGAGTCTTTGGATATGGTGGCTAAAAGAACCCACATTGCAAAACCTTGAAGGCAGTCTTCTTAGAGCTCATATGTCCTCCAACTGGTCTTGAGTGACATTGCTCCAAAATAAGTTGAGCTTCTTCTTCAGTGATACATCGTCTGTATAGGCCATCAAAACAGAGCTTGAAGAGGTACGGCTCATCCCAGTGGTATTGCTTTGCATCATGTATGAATTGTTTCAGTGCATTTCCGGTGCATTCGGGGTGAATGACACCCGCAGCCAAGTAGTTCACATAGTTTGCGTACCAGTGGATAGCCTATGAAACTTTCATAAGTTGGTCGTATGGAAGAGAATCATTGATGGAGATCTTCTCAATTTCCAGGGAATGGATACGACTGAGGTGGTCTGCTACGACATTCTCTATACCTTTCTTATCTCTTATCTCCAAATCAAACTCTTTTAAGAGGAAAATCCATCTGATTAGTCTAGGTTTTGCATCTTTCTTTGCCAGAAGGTAACAAATGGCAGCATGATCCGTGTAGACGATGCCTTTGAACCAATTAGGTAGGATCTGAACTTGTCAAAGGCATACACGACTTCCAGAAGTTCTTTTTCGGTAGTAGCATAATTCCTCTGAGCTTTGTCAAGTGTTTTTTATGCATAGTAGATCACATAGTGTTTCTTTTTTATATATTGGCCCAATACAGCACCCATTGCGTAATCGCTTGCATCACACATAATTTCAAAAGGATGGTCCCAATCAGAAGCTATAATGATGGGTGTGGTTGTAAGGGCATGCTTTAAATGGTTGAAACTTTTAAACACATTCTTCGTCGAAGTTGAACTCAACATCCTTTAGTAACATATTTGTCATCGGCTTGGTTATCTTCGAGAAGTCCTTTATAAACTGTTTGTAGAAGCCTGCATGACCTAGGAATGCTCGAACTTCCTTTACATTGATAGGGATAGAGAGCTTGGAAATCACTTCTATTTTGGCTTTATCTACTTCAATTCCTCAATTACTGACCCTATGGCCGAGGACAATGCCTTCCTTCACCATAAAGTGACACTTCTCCCAATTCAGCACAAGAAGTTCTTCTTCACATCATTTGAGAACACGGGAGAGGTGTTCAAGGCACGAGTTGAAAGAATCTCCGTACACAGAAAAATCATCCATAAAATCTTCCATGATTGTTTCAGTTTGACCAGCGAATATGGCTTCCATGCAATGTTGGAAAGTTGCAGGTGCATTACAGAGGCCGAATGGCATCCTTCTAAATGCGTATGTTCCAAATGGGTAGGTGAAAATAGTTTTCTCTTGGTCATCTGGATGTATGGGTTTTTGATAGAATCCAGAGTAACCATCAAGGTAACAGAAATATTCTTGATGAGCCAATCTTTCTAATACTTGATCAAGAAAAGGCATCGAGAAATGATCTTTTCGAGTTGCCTTATTTAATTTCCTGTAATCAATGCACATCCTCCACCCTGTGACTATTTGAGTGGGGATCAGTTCATTGTTTTCATTTCATATCATAGTAGTTCCACCTTTCATTATCCCAGTTGGGAGTAATTTAGCAAACCCTAGCCTCTTGCAAAGGTTGAGTGGCATGATGGATATGCTATCACCAAGGTCTTCCAATCCTTTCTTACATGATGAATCGTCGATATGGAAAGATATTCGAAAAGATCCCGAATCTTTCTGTTTCTTAGGCATCTTGCTCTGGATGATGTCTGAAGTGGTAGTCGCTAACTTTACTATCTCATATTCTTCAATTATATATTTCCTTGTGAGGAGAGACTTTAGGTATTTTGTCCAAGCTGATATCTCAGCCAGCGCATCAAAAAAGCGTATATCAACATGGAGTTTCTTCATGGCCTCTTTGAACTTGTTGAATCGAGTGTCAAGCTTGGTTTGCCTTAAATGAGCTGGGAAAGGTATATGAGGCTTGTACACTGGTACTTGTTGTTCTGGTGTTTCTTTTTAGATAACAGTAGGTTCTGTGGAACTTTCCTCATCTGTCTTATTGGCAGTTACTGCCCCTTTTAGTTGAGACTCAGATGTTGTAGAGTCTTGGACAACCACAGAATCATCTTTGTCTGTAATAACCACTAGTGACTTGACAAGGGGATCTGAATAGTCTTTTCCATACCTGGTGGTGATAGCCTTCAGTTGCTCTGGGTGTTTTGGATTGTTCTCAGGTTGGCCAGTAAAGGTTCTAGCAGGTGGCTTCATGCTAGCTGCAAGTTGAGCTAATTGAGATTCAATAGTCTTCTGATGGGCTTGCTGGTTAGCTATCATAGTTTGTTGTCTAGCTATCAATGTTTGTTGTGATTGTAACATCTTTTCAATGGCCGATAGCTTTTCATCAGAAGAGACGGGGTTAGCTTGTTGCCCTTGTTGTTGGTTCTGATAGTGGACTTGGTTGGGGTTCTGAAATTGAGAATTGTTCTGATAATTGTTGAAGTTCCGATTCTGAAAGTTTCCCCTAAGGTTTCCTTGATTTCCAAAGTTTTGCTGTTGGTTATACTGAAATCCCGACGGGCCTCGTTGCTGATTATTTGAACCAAGTTGACGTGAGTTTTCCGCTCCTGCAGGATTTCTATATTGAAAACCAGGATGGTTCCTATTCTGATTCAGATTGTAATATCCTTGACCAGGGATGGTGTTAACAACATTGGGATTTTCCATTTGGCCATTATCTCCTTGTCCACATGCGTTTCTTAGAACAACATCGTAAAGAACATTGCATCCTAAAGTGGAATGATCAATACCCTTACATGCTTCACAAAACAATGAAGCTAACTTGATCTGTTCTTGTTGTTGAGGTGGTGAACATCCTCTTCTGAATGCAGCAAGGGATGATTCAATATAGTCTTGCTTTGCAACTAAGAGTTTGAGGGTCTCAGCGATAGACTTGTATTCAATAATAACTTCAGCCATAGCTACCTTCAACACTCCTTTTCCTACCGACCTTCCCCAATTAGCTTGATTCTCAACTCCCAGGGTGACGACCCTCCATGCGCTTTCATAACTCTGACGCATGAAGTTTCCTCCAGAAGAGGAGTCTAAAAACCTCTTGATATCGTCATCCACACCTCTGTAGAAGATTTCAATAAGTTAATTCTTAGGGATTCCATGGTGCGGACACCTTCGTAGAAGGTCTTTATATCTTTCCCATGCTTCAACAAGGGTTTATGCAGGGACTTGAGTGAACATTGTTATTCGTCCCCTAATTTCATCAGTGAGAGAAGGAGGATAGAACTTTTCCAGAAAAGCATTTTGAAGCTGCTCCGAAGTGGTGATGGGTTCACATTGTAGGGAGTTGTACCAAATTATGGCTCTATCAGCAAGCGAATACTTGAGGAGTCAGAGTCGAATAGATTCATCTGAGACTCCATTTTGCTTTGTCATAGCACATAGATCGATAAACATCAAAAGATGTTCTTGACTATCTTCTCCTTGTTTTCCATAGAAAGGGTTGTTCTGAAGCAAGGTAATCCAATGCGCTCATATCTCAAAGTTGGGAGCATGGATGGGAGGAGGTTGAACTGGATGATGTACATCAGTAGCTTTAGGGATTGAGAATTCCCTAAGATCCTTTTGCAGTTCTGCTGCTTGTGCTGCTACTTGTGCTGCTTGGATTTCTTCTTGAACCGCAGCTCTGGCTTCTTACATGAGTCTTTCTCTCTGTGCATTGATGGCTTGATCCACCCTTTGGGCTATTTCCTCCTTTTAATCCACTCTTGCTTGATTTTCTCTGTTTTGACGATGAAAGGTTATGTCAATCTCCGGATCAAAGCTGGCAGTGAGTCTAGGACTGTTCAAATGATGCATGCACTAGTCCTTCTTGAGGTTCCTAAAATAGAAAGATTTCAAAAGTGAGATCCACGGAGTAGATTCACATTCAAGTAGATGATCAATTGTATCAAAAGAAAAACAAAATCCTAGATTAGTCTTAAGAGAACTAGATTTGATTAACTGATTTTGTTGTCCCCGGCAACAACGCCGGAATTTGACGTGGCAAATATCACACTAACAAATTCACTCGGGGTTGAAATCCCCGAGCTTTTACCAGAACCTCGTGAAATAATACCACCCGCAAGAGGATGGCTCTTATCGCAGTATAGTTAAGGATCGAATCCCAAAGGACAACATTTTTAAGAATCTTTGTTAGTCAAGTCTAGCTCAAGTGAGACTAATATTTAGAACGATTGATTGGTTTTTGGTTGATTAAACAAATTGCAAGAAAGTAAAGAGAAGAATTAAAGTTTGTTCTAGATTAATGGTATGGAATCGCTCGGATAGTCTCGGGTTTCCGCACCACTACACATGCAAACACATCTAAACACATAATATCCAGGAAAGTTACTAACTACCCAAATGAAGCTATTGTAAACCCTCCGTGAGGATAAGCTCACGTAAGCGTCGCCTTAGGGATCCGATTTCTTGTCACCCTCCAGATCACTCACTTACGGCTCCGAAGAGACAACATTCAACTAAGGCTGAGCGCCCCCCTTGAGGATAGGCACACAGAAGCGTCACCGTGGGCTAGATGGCTCGTCCCCTCACGGATCACACACTTACGACCTCAAGGAATCCTGTCAGATTTCTCATCAAGGAGTCAACCGTGCTAACCAACAAGCAAGTAGGCGATTAATTTGCAAGCAAACATCGACAATTAACCATGAAGATACAACATCCAACTAAGTTTGCGCCCCCCCCCCCTTGTGGGTAGGAACACAGAAGCGTCACTGTGGGCTAGATGGCTCGTCCCCTCACGGATCACACACTTTCTACCTCAAGGAATCCCATCTCATTTCTAGTTCGGGAGTCTACCTCATTAATCGACATTCTACGCTATGAAGAGAAGAACAAGATGGAAGCGAGAAGGTAATCAACTACAAGCATATCAATTAGCAATGAAATGAAAAGTTATACACATTGCCCTAGAATATTAAATGAAAAGACATGAAAGCATGGGTAGCGGGGCTAATCCCCGCACCCCAGCAAAAGTGGAGTACTTGCTCATGGTGCGAGAAATAAGAAGAACAAGAGAGAAGGAAGATTCCACCATGAGCATGATGAAGAAGGTAGTCACAACTCGGTGAAGATGATGCGGTCTTCTACGTCGTGTCGGGGCAGATCTGGACGAGGAGGAAGAACCACCAAGGCAGGCTGGGCAGACCTTCTCCTCCACCTTCTTTCTCTTCTTGGTCTCCTTGCTCTCAGCAAGAGGAGGCGTGGGCAGCATGAAGGAGGATGGCGGCGTGAAGGAGATGGCAGCGACGTGGAGGAGATGGCGGCAGCATGGAGGAGGAGCTGGATTGGACTTTGTGCATGGGTAGCCTGTCGGCGTCCCTGGAATGATCCCTAAATGAGGACCCTTGTGGTCCTATTTATAGGCTTGGATGGGGTTCTCACATTGTTGTTGTGAGTTTGCTCCAAACGGTTTGGAGCAAACGGTCTGGAGACTGTTTGGATGACCAAACGGTTTGGAGACCGTTTGACATCCAAACGGTCTTGGAAATCTGCCTTCAAATGGTCTTGCAGATAGATCGAATGACCAAACGGTCTTGGGAATGACTGGCCTATCGGTCTTGAGATCGTATGGTGCCAATCGGTCTTGAAATTGTTAGTCGCCAACCGGTATCCTCTTGTTGTCTTCAAACAATCTTCAGTGAACATACGGTCTTGAGGGAAAATGGTCTTGGGACCGAATGGCTCCAAACGGTCTTGGGACCGAATGGCTCCAAACGATCTTGGGACTGAATGGCTCCAAACGGTCTTGGGTTCTGAATGGTTTCGGGACCCAACCAGTTTTGCTTTGATCGATCTTGATTGTCCGCATGGTCTCGGTTGTCCAAACGGTCCTGAGGATCGGTGGCCTCCAAATGGTCTTTAGCATCCTATCGGTTGTTGGTCCAAGCGGTCTTGAAACCGTTTGGGCTCATGTGGTCTTGTAACCGTATGGGCTCAAACAGTCTTGAGACCGTTTAGGTGAATGTCTAACACCGAGGGGTCAAAACTGCATGGAAGACCGTTAGGGCAAACCGTTTGGTCAATACCAAAAGTTGAGAGGATCTTTGAGTGAATTCCATACGATGGTTGAGCCTTATCAAGACTTGCACAAAATCAATATAAATCTAGTAAATATTCTAAATAATTGGATCAATTGAGAAGTCATGCATTTTGTAATATTAAGAGGATGAAAGTGAGATAATTGAATCGAATTAATCCCAAAAAGGTGACTAAAAATCATGATGAAAAGAGATCCATCACTATATCTATGGAGAATTCTACTTTTATTTTTGGAGGTATGCCTAGAAAATTTTATGGGAACACATCATAATAGTCTATGACTACCTCTATTTCCTCTAGTGGGTGAACCTTAGGTTCTAGATCAGTTACAAAATCTAGGAACACTAGACCACCTTCAACTATAATTTTTTTTGCATTTATGGCCGACACAAACATACAAGTAGTGGCATCTCTTCTACCTCAAATGGTTAAAGGTGGATAACTTGGTCATATATTATTATTTTATTTTCCATATAGTCTAGTTTTGCATTATAACCATAGATCCAATCATTCTTACAATGATGTCCAATGCATTCATAGCAAGAAGGATCAAGTCAGTTGGGATTTCATTATTCATATATCACACATGGTTAAATGGTGTTTTTAAGAGGGATGAGAAGATACGACCAATGGGGGTGGTGATCTCTAGGACATATCCTAAGTCCTTAAAATCCAAACAAAACATAGTAGCAAGATTTTGAGAAATGAGAGTATTGGTACAACTATAGTTGAATAAAGCATTGACCGGATAGGCCACAACATCAAGAATACCTACGTTTCATTCGTCATTTCTGAAATTAATATATACTTAATTGTAAAGGATAGAAAAATGGAATTATAGTAGTGGTTACCTTCTATGAGTCTATCAACATTGTCCTAAGCTTTCTCAATATTAATGGTGAAGACTGAGGCCTATCATCAATCACTAGTAGCTGAGGCTGCCACTAGTTGGGCTATAAATACTAGTTGGGGTACCACTAGGCCAAGCCTATGTGGGGCAGGCTGGAAAACTTGGACAAGAATTGTCCTTCTTTTTTCAGTAATAGCACATCAACTACTTGAAGGGGCAGCTATCAACATGGCTCCTCACATAATTGGGGCACCTTGTGGGACCCTTGATGTTGAGAAAATCATTGTGGGTCTTCCTCTTCCTATATTCCTGTCCTTATCATAGTTGTGCACTTGCACCTTGTTACCATTATTCCTCAGTGTAGAAATGCTTGTAGTGAACCCTAGATACCCCATGGGTGGGTTCCTAGAAGGCAAGTGGTGTGCCCGCTAGAGGTGCTACACACTAGCCAATTTGACTTGACTAGATGAGCCCCATGAGAACGGAACACACGAGAGGGTTCACTTTCAAAATTTATAAACCTAACTAACACACCTACTTCTACTAAAACAGCTACACCCGCAAGCACACAGGGTCGCGTCATAGTATAGGAAGGTGGCAAGTATAGGGTCGATCCACAGTGAAAAGAGGGGGCACTAGAGCTAGGTTTAGTTTGTCTAGGTTCCTACTGTGGAGACTAGGGTTATGGGTTTAAAGGTGATTTGATTGTTAACCTACTTTGAACAAACAAGGAATTAAAGGCAATAATGAAATCTACGTTAACCCTAGACTAGATTAAGGCTAAACATGCAAGGAAGGATTAAGCTAGGTATGAAAAGACAAATTACACTAAAGAAAGCAAGAAGAGAAAAAGAGAAATTAAAGAGATAAACTAACATGAACAAGGAAATAACAAAGCAAGAAGCTAACTAAGCAAGGAAAGAGTTAATTAAGCTAAGAAAGCACAAAACTAGGGTTTTAAGAAATAAAGGGAGATATGGGATGTTTAGGGGTATGAACTTATCACTTAAGTTGGGGGGTGACATATGAACATTATGATTCCATTTAGATTATCCAAACCAAACAACAAGTTAGAGTCTAATGAATTAACCAAAGCTACTAACTGGCCATGGATATGCTAGGTTGTGTATAGGGGAACTAGTCCCTAACACCCCCTACTACCCTTACGAGGCTCAATTGGGTTAGGGATTAGTTTCAATTCAAGTAGAGTCTAATCAAGTCTAGGTTTCTAGATTAGGCAGTCCTAGGGCAATTAGGGGCCGAGGGTAGTAATGGGGAGGTGAAATTAGGGTTTTAGACCCCAATTCCCCCACATTCTAGCCTTGAGAAGGCTCCATGATAATTGCACTAAAATTATCCAATCTAGCTACTTAGATCTCTCACTTAGGTTTAGGGAGATTGATTAGGATGTAGGAAGATGGGAGGCAACCAAGGGATCCAAGAATTGGACCTAGGGACAAATCCCAAAATTCACACATATAAGCAATTTGCCTAAATTCCTAGGTGATTTCACACACAAACCAACAAGAAATCTATGGAGAATGAGATGCAAACAGAATATAATCATTAACAAATGGAATTACAAAGTTTACATGTCAATTTCCCCCAACATGGTATCAAAGTAACATAATTTCCCCCAAACAGCCCACCCAAGGGGCCTAGCTACTCATAACAAAGCAAAATACAAGGGGAAAGGAGATAAAATGAGTACATGAGTGAAAAGCCATGATGAGCTCGGTGAAGAACCCTCCTCCACCTCCTAGAAGCTGTAGCTCGAGCTCCCTCCTCCAAGGTAGGTGAATGGCATGGATGTGAGGTGGAAATGGGTGAAAACAATGGAAAACTAGGGTTTTGGTGGTAGAAATTGTGAAATGGAGGTGGAATGAGGTGGGAATGGATGGAGGATGAACTGGGGTGGCTGGAGTGGCTATAGGGTAGCTAACCTCGTGCCCCAACTGCCACCTAGGTATATATAGGTGTGGGGAGGAAGTACTAGGTCAAGTAGGGGCAAAATGGGGAAAGCAGTGGAAAAATGGGTGGATTTTGTGAGTAGCACGACTGTGGTGGGTCACCACAGTCGTGGTGGGTAGGGTAGAGCATGACCGTGGTGGATGGGAATGACCGTGGTGAATAAAATGGCTAAATGTCAGGTTGGTGGTCAAATTTGGGCAGAAAATGCCACGGCCGTGGTGGTCACCAAGGCCGTGGTGGACTGAGGGTAGCACGGTCGTGGTGGTCACCACGACCGTGGTGGACTGGGTGATGTTAGTCGTGGTGATGTTGCACGGCCATTCTGGTCTGCTATAGCACATCCCTGCTATGCAACACGACCGTGGTGGCTATCTCTGGCATGGTTGTTCTGTGCTGCACGACCGTGGTGCTTTCTACTTGACTTGGAGGTGATTCTATTGATTTATAAGTGACCTAGCATGGCCATTTTGTGGTACCACAGCCGTGTTGGGTCCTGGATCAGCAAGTTGACTCTGTTCTTTGACTTTTCTTGGACATCTTTGCTTCAATTGATCTTTGGCCACTGGGGGTAGGTTAAGGGAGCATTAGACTTCACTTTGGGCCTCTCCAAGGGTAGAGGAACTCTAGGATCACTCCTCTCTCTCTTTTATCAAGTGTGGTCCAAATGCCTGAAAAACTTGCAAATAATGTCCATAAGTGCATTTTATACAAATAAGCATATTGGGAGGAATGACATGCAATCTAACAGGTATAGATGTGATTGAAGAGCAAAAAAACACAAGATGAAGCCCTAAAATAGGGCTGAATCACCACCGCAAACTTGAAACATACTTGTCCTCAAGTATGCTCCAACTCAATCTCTTTTCCAAATAAGAAATGACAAATGCAATATAAAAGATGATTATTGTTGAATGAGATCAAAGATGACTGAGTACATGCATTTCACCTATCTCCTCTCCTACTTTCACAATCCAATCATGAAAAGAACACAAAGCACATGAACTTCAAATATAGCGCATAAAATACACAAGTTATCTATATTTCTTCCATAAAGTTCCGGGTAGACCATTTCATGATGGTGTTAATCAAGGATGACTAGGAGTATTGTTTCACATTCATGCATTAAATCTTATATTTCAAATCACACCAAGTGATCCACGTGGTTGCGGAAAAGGGAAAAATGAGCTAGGTTTGATGTTTCCTAGCTCAATGGGTATGAAAGTGGAAGAAAGGGTTGTGGTAAGATTTTTGGAGTGTTTTTACACACTCATCTTTTCTTTATTTGAATTCTCTTAAACAGGAGCATCCTTTTATTTTGTTTTTGCTTTTCTTTTTCTTTTTTTTCTTCTTTTTTTTCTTTTGCCCTTGGTGTAGATAGGGCATATGATGGATAGAGTGAAGTGGGGAGATGGAGATATGGCCACCCCAAACTTTTGGAGGTGGCCAAGGCTGATTATGTGCACTAGGGCATATTTTTATGAGGTAGAGGGGTATGAAGATGGTGGAAGAATAGTCCGATCAAAGATGGGTCATTGGTATGATTCTCCACATAAGACATTCTGCATGAAAATTAATCCAATACTTCATCCTAGATATCACACCACATGAATGAACAAAATGAAATTGATATATCAATCAAGTGATTCCACAAACACTAAGCATTCAAAGCTTGCTCAACTTCACAATCAACCAAACCAATCACAATCATAAGAGAGGTGATGCACATGTAAAAAGTCAAACATTGATACCGCTTAGCAATAATTCATGACATTTCACTTACATTTGTCAAAGGTCGTTATTTTTACTCAAAACAGTAGAGATTGGGTCAAAACACACTTTTTAGACAAGAAATCTCAAATTTGGGCAAAATTGGCCAAAATGGTGCCAAGTTGCCTTCAATCACATCTAAACATATATTATTGAACTTAAAATAGCAAACAAGCAAATCCTAGCTAAAAGATGCAAAAATTACCTAAAATCTACATGATATGCAATGCATGGCAAAAAGAGCAAAATTTTTGAAAATTACGCAAAAATGACAAGAAAGTAAACTACATGGCATGCAGGTATGCAAAGAAGTAAACTTCTAAACTAGATAGCAAAATAAGCAAAAATGTGAAAATCAACAAACAAAGAGTAAATAGCAGGTGAGATACAAAAATGAGTGAAAGTAGAACAAGGGCATACCGCCCTACCACCCCAGACTTTTGAATCATGTTGTCCTCAGCATGACACTAATGTCTAGGATGATAGGGTAGACGATCATTGCGGTGGTGGTGGAGGTGCTCCCTTCCTATTTATAATAGATGCCCCAGTAGTCTGACTGTGGAGGCGGATAGCTGTCCCGAAAAGCTAATAAAGAACTCCACCAGTCTTCACCCCACTGTGGGTTCCTTTGGGCCTCTGTGTTCTGAAATTGGTAAAGATGGTTGACCTAGTAATGCATATGCTTGTGGTCCAACCACATGGCATCATGTGTCCTATGAAAGCCCTACTGTGCCCATAGTATCCTCTCCTATGTCGCCTGAATGCTCTCCAGCTGTGCATGAATGGTACCCATATCATATGCATTCACTGAAGGCTTTTGTGGCTCTAACGCTCCCATCCTTTCTTCTCTTTTCCTCACCCATCATGCCACTCTTTCCTCTGCCCCTCGTCTCAGATCAACATCCTGTGAAGGCTCTCCTAGACCCCCTGCAAAAATCACCTCAGGGATTGCCTCTCTTCTCAGGTTCTCCTCCTCATACCTCCTCAATTTTTCCAGAAAATCCAGCGTTGGTCCATATTGTGCCATGAGGGGTGGAGTATGGTAAGGCAGCTCCAATGTCACTCCTGGGTAAGGTGGGTTGACCTGGTAGATGATCTTCTGATCACCAATTGTAATCATGGAAGAGCGAGCCAAGTAGTGCAGGTCAACCAACTTTCCACCATCTGCCTTTGTATAGCATGTCATGTCATGTCCTAAGGCAGTGGCTATGGATGTTACAATCCCTCCCATTACAAATGGATTTGTGCTCTCGGACGGGATTGTCCTCATATGATCAATAAGTAATGCCCCTAGGTTCACATGCCTCTCTTTGGTCATCCAACCAAGAAAAAAAAGATCTTTCCTTGTGCAGCTGCCTTGGTTCTCGTACTTGCCAAAGATGGTGTTTGCTAACACCTTCTCAACATAGCAGATAAATGGGTTGTGGATGGAACTCATCTTGGACTTCCCCGCTACAAATGTACTTTTGCCAGTGAAGCATTTCCACATTGCTGGATATGTGGAACTTGAATCATTCTCTGTCCTTCCTCCATCTAGGAGGGCTTCCATCTCTTCATTCGGGGCAAAATTTTGATTTAGCATCTTTGAGGTTATCTTCCACCTCTTATCCCCGATCATCACTCTAATGGCATTGTCACTGTCGTCAGTTGTTTTCTCCGATGTGGTGAAGAATTGTTGAGTTAGCTCGACGTAAGACTCCTGTTGCAATGTAAGGATCACAAACAACCCCATTTTCTCCATCAGTCCTTGAAAGTAGGCGTAGAAGCCCATCGCCTCCATTGTTTCTTATCATGCATAGCGAGTTGCTAAAACTCTGCGTGTCAAGCACCCCGGGTGCTTAGGCTCCTTTTCCCTACTGATAGTGACCTTTGGCTGTGGAAGGGGGTGCTGGGGTGGAATCTCGTGATGCTCAGAATCAGGCATATCTGTATAATCTTTATCATCTAGCACGAGCCATCGACGTGGTCGTGGCTGTGGCTCGAGCTGCAACTATGCTGCCAAGGAGACGGACGACCGTGCTGCTGAGACTGAAGGTCTTGCAATTGTAGTAGAGGGTCTCTTAGATGAGACGGAGTGCCGGGAAGTAGACGACGATGGCTGCAACGATGATGGTATCCCCCACTGTGGATGTGTGAAGACTTCTTCAGTGATAGTATCTACCATTTCCTCCAATTCGACCTCCGTCAACCGGGGGTGGTTGTTCTTTGGTTTTCTTTGATAGGAGATGACACCCCTAGTCTTCTCTACCGATTTCCTTGTAAACTTCTTCATTCTTGTTCAAAAATGGAAGTGAAGTTAGAAAATTTCGGATTTCTCTGAAGAACTGGGTTGTTGGGGCGGAATGGAGAGAAAGTGGTGTGTTTGTCGATGTAAATTGGTGGAATATGGAGATTAATGTTGTGAAAATGGTGGGGGATTTATAGGGAATGATTTGGGAGTGATTTGGTGAAGAATCGAGGGCTGTAGAGGGTGGGTGGACCGCTGCACGAGCGCTAGGGAACGGAGCATGGATGTTCTGTTCTTCGGAGAAATGAGCAAGTGAATACAAATTTTGCAAAATATGACTTTAAGTTGCTGGAACCGAGCTGCGGCACGTCCGTGCTGCACGGCACGGCCGTGGTGGCTTCATGAACCACGGCCATGCTGCCCTGATTCTACTACACTTAGTTGATTTTCTCAATTTTTGATGATTTCGCTAATGAATGTGAGTGCACCACCACGGCCCTTCCATGTCACCACGGTCGTGGTGTGCACTGTAACAATAGTATAACACTCAAATCTTGTTCAAAAATCAAAAATTTGATCTCAAGTTGATCTTCCACTGATCCTTTGCCAAAATTTTGTCCATTTCTCTTCATTTCACTCTGTTCTCACCTGCACACCTCAAACTACACAAAAACTATCAAATACAAGTGTGTGTTTTCTTGGAAAGTGTAAAAACAAAGAAAAAGTATCAAAATTATAAGGTTGGGTCAAAAATTCCCAAATCTAGGTGGGTTGCCTCCCACAAGCGTTGCGTTTCTTGCCTTCAGCTGGGCTTCTTGAAGATTCTTCAAAATTCACCCATTTGGGATTCTCATGTGTCCATTCTTGCAAAACATGCATCCTTCATTTGCACTCAATCTAGGTTCCCCATCCCTTTCATCACAATAATCATCACCAATTTCTTCACCGTTGCGTCCTCTCAAATGCCCATTTGGACTTGTGAAGTGATCATGTCCAATATCCCTATCTCGAACTCGCCGAGTTGGGGTCTTGTACATGTTGATGTTGATCTTCATGTCCATGAATGAGACTGTCATAGTTCCAATGTGCACATGATTGTCAGCATCAGTTGTAGATAAGAACGGTCTTCCCAAGATGATGGGAATCTTCCTATCCTCTGGCTCCATATCAAGTACAATGAAATCCGTTGGGAACACCACACCTTTTTCTTTGTCTATCATCACCAAGACATCATCCACTCTACCCCTAGGCACTTTTATGGATCTATCCGCCAATTAGAGAGTGCAATGTGCCGACTTCAACTTTCCTAAGCCCATCTCAACATAGACATTGTATGGCATCAAATTCACACTAGATCCCAAATCAAGTAAGGACATGTCTATGCGATGTCCCCCTATGTAACTAGGTATAAGTGGGGCTCCTGGGTCTTTTCTCTTTATGGGAAGGGAATGTTGTATGATAGAGTTCACTTGTTCAGTCAATCTCACCTTCTTTGGAATCCTCCCTGTTTAGCTTCTTTTCACAGTGCATAGGTCTTTGAGACACTTGGCATATGATGGGATTTGCTTGATAGCATCCAAAAGTGGAATGTTCATCTTCACTTGACGAAACACCTCAAGGATATCAACATTGTGCTTTTGCCTCCTTTTTACAGCCGGTGGCTCATCTAGTGCTTCGGGAAATGGTGGCTCACTAGATATTGGCCCACTTGACTCAGCATGATCTTCCTGTGGTGTATCATGAGATGGATCAATAGGACTCCCAATATCAACATGGGGTGGCAATTGATTATCTTCGGCAATCTCAATCACAACATCACCACTTGACTGCTTTTGCTTGGCTTTGTCACCCTTTCTTTGACATGCGGGCTGCCCAAATGTTTTCCCACTCCTTAGAACTGTCACAGCACTACCCTACTCATGATGGGGAGGGGGAGCATGTTGTGGCTGTGGAGGAGGTGGGGGTGACACTTGGGATTGAAATTCAGGTGGAGAAGAGAATTGAGGTTGGAAGGTGAAATTTTGGGAAAATTGAGGTGGTGAAGGTGGTGCGGGAGTGTAAGGCTTAGGATAGCCTTGAAAATGGTAGATGGGTTGCACTTGCATGGGAGGTAGATTCTAGAAAATTTGAGAAGAGGGCATGGGCCCACTTGCTTCATTGTAACTCAAGATGGATTTTGAAGCTAATTTTTCTTCTTGAAGAGCAAGTGTGGATGAGAGCTTCTCTATCTTTTCTTCAAGCCTTGCAACATCTTTTTGGACATCATCAAAGATCTTCAATCTAGAGAGAACCTCTTCCTCAAACCTTGAGTTGTAGCTTGGACTTTGCGGTTCCGAGTAGCTATAGGAGTAAGGTGTCTTCACTTCTCCCTCAAAAGAACCAATGTAGTTGACCGGATGGCAAGGACCATTTCCTCCTTGACTTTTCATGAGTTTCATCATTTATCCCATAGCCTTCATCACTTGTGCATTGGAATCATTAGAAACAGAAGGCTCACTAAAGACCCGACCCCCATCACAAACCATGCTAGAAGCTCAGTTCCTTGAATTTTCTACCAATTGCTCAAACAACGGCCATGACTCCTCCGTTGGCTTTGTCATGAAAACACCTCCACAAGAAGCATCCATTGTAGCTTGATCCCTTGATGACAAACCATAGTAGAATGCTTGTGCAAGCTGCCACAAAGGTATCTCATGATGCATACACTCTCTCAACATCTTTTGCAACCTATCCCAAGCATCATGGAATTTTTCATTACCCACTTGGTTGAAATTCACTATTGACCACCGCATTTGTGTCATCTTTGTAATAGAGTAGAACTTCCTCAAGAATGTCATCTTCATCTCACCCCAACTCATGATGTATCTCCTTGAATCATACCATTCCTTGGCCCTATCCTTGAGTTAAAAGGGGAAAAATGTGAGCCGAATTGAGTCATCACTTGCCGTCGATGTTCTGAAGGTGGCACACATCTCTAGGAAGGCATCCACATGCTTGTGGGGGTTCTCACTCTCCGAGCCATAGAAGGTGGGCAGGAGACCAATAAGACCTAGAGGAATAGAAAATTGCTCCCCTTGCATTTGGGTGACTCTAGATGCAATAGGTGACTGGTAGTTGCTCGACATGAAGTAATCTTGCAAGGACTTGCGAGGTGCATTTTGGCCTTCCATCTTGTTTCCTCCCGAATGGCTTGTCACATGCATAAAGAACAACCAAACAAAAGAAAGCAAGTTAGCAAACCAATATACACAAAGAATGCAAATGATAATGAATAAAGAATAGCAATGATGAGGGCAGTAGAAAAAGTCAAAGCAAAACTAACGAGCTAGGCCGAGCACCTCTAATCCCCGACAACGGCACCAGAAAGCTAGGTGTACCCGCTAGAGGTTCTACACACTAGCCGATTTGACTTGACTAGATGCACCCCACGAGATCGGAACACACGGGAGGGTTCACTTTCAGAATTTATGAACCCAACTAACACACCTACTTCTACTAAAACAGCTACACTCGCAAGCGTACGGGGTCGCATCGTAGTATAGGAAGGTGGCACATATAGGGTCGATGCACATGGAAAAGAGGGGGCACTAGAGCTAGGTTTAATTTGTCTAGGTTCCTACTGTGGAGACTAGGGTTAAGGGTTTAAAGGTGATTTGATTGTTAAACTACTATGAACAAATGAGTAATTAAAGGCAATAATTAAATCTACGTTAACCCTAGACTAGATTAAGGCTAAACAGGCAAGGAAGGATTAAGCTAGGTATGAACATGAAAATTACACTAAAGCAAGCAAGAAGAGCAAAAGAGCAATTAAAGAGCTAAACTAACATGAACAAGGCAAGAAAAAAGCAAGAAGCTAACTAAGCAAGGAAAGAGCTAATTAAGATAAGAAAGCACAAAACTAGGGTTTTAAGCAATAAAGGGAGGTATGGGCTGTTTAGGGGTATGAACTTATCACTTAAGTTGGGGGTGACATATGAACATTATGATTCCATTTAGATTATCCAAACCAAACAACAAGTTAGAGTCTAATGAATTAACCAAAGCTACTAACTGGCCATGGATATGCTAGGTTGTGTATAAGGGAACTAGTCCCTAACACCCCCTACTATCCTTATGAGGCTCAATTGGGTTAGGGATTAGGTTCAATTCAAGTAGAGTCTAATAAAGTCTAGGTTTCTAGATTAGGCAGTCCTAGGGCAATTAGGGGCTGAGGGTAGTAATGGGGAGGTGAAATTAGGGTTTTAGACCCCAATTCCCCCACATTCTAGCCTTGAGAAGGCTCCATGCTAATTGCACTAAAATTATCCAATCTAGCTACTTAGATCTCTCACTTAGGTTTAGGGAGATTGATTAGGATGTAGGAAGATGGGAGGAAACCTAGGGATCCAAGAATTGGACCTAGGGGCAAATCCCAAAATTTACACATATAAGCAATTTGACTAAATTACTAGGTGATTTCACACACAAACCAGTAAGCAATCTATGGAGAATGAGATGCAAATAGAATATAATCATTAAAAAATGGAATTACAAAGTTTACATGTCAATTTCCCCCAACATGGTATCAAAGTAACATGATTTCCCCCAAACAGCCCACCTAAGGGGCCTAGCTACTCATAACAAAGAAAAATACAAGGGGAAAGGATATAGAATGAGTAGAGGAGTGAAAATCCACGATGATCTCAGTGAATACTCATCCTTCTCCACCTCGTAGCACCTGTAGCTCGAGCTCCCTCCTCCAAGGTATGTGAATGGCATGGATGTGTGGTGGAAATGGGTGAAAACAATGGAAAACTAGGGTTTTGGCGGTAGAAATGGTGAAATGGAGGTGGAATGAGGTGGGAATGGATGAGGACGAATTCGAGCGGATGATGTGGCTGTAGGGTACATAACCTCGTGCCCCAACTGCCACCTAGGTATATATAGGTGTGGGAAGGAAGCACTAGGTCAAGTAGGGGCAAAATGGGGAAAGCAGTGGAAAAATGGGTGGATTTTGTGAGTAGCACGGCCGTGGTGGGTAGGGTAGAGCACGACCGTGGTGGATGGGAATGGTCGTGGTGAATAAAATGGCTAAATGTCAGGTTGGTGGTCGAATTTGGGCTAAAAATGCCACGGCCGTGGTGGTCACCATGGTCGTGGTGGACTGAGGGTAGCACGGCTATGGTGGTCACCACGGCCGTGGTGGACTGTGTGATGGTGGCCGTGGTGATGTTGCACGGCCGTTCTGGTCTGCTGTAGCACAGCCGTGCTATGTGGCATGATCGTGGTGGCTATCTCTGCATGGTTGTTCTGTGTTGCATGACTGTGGTGCTTTCTGCTTGACGTGGATGTGATTCTATTGATTTATAAGTGACCTAGTGACATGACTTTACCGTGTGTATAACGCAAGTATACGCGTCAATGTAATATAGGCCTTGTGAGGCCTGAGTCGAACACAAGGAAACGTAATTATCGGTAGACTACTACTAACTACTCATAATCAGCTAAACCAATTATAAAAGTTTGGAAGTTGTTTTGAAAAAGAAAAATAAAAACAAAAGAAAACAAAGCAATCGATTAAATGGTTGGTTTAATCAATTCAAAAGAAATCTCTAGGATTGCGGTTTCACCACGGGTTCTCGTTGTCCTAATTCCTTCACAAATATCACAACTCGTCTCCCTTTCCGGATAGTGGCCTGTATCCAGAATTGTTCGCTTCCGCGATACAATTCACTACCTTAATATAGGTCGGTTCCACACCAGTAGTAACCTATGCCCTAGACGAGGTGCATGAAGAACATGTCTTTGGGTTCCCACCATTAACCGTACATCCCCTTTTCCAAAGGATTTATTAGTTAATGTGATTATCACCTCTATTCAACCATTAATTCTTCATCAAAAGCAATTAAAGGTATTAGATTACTATTATGGTGATCAAGCACAATGATAGCAATGGAGAAAACAATATCATACTGTGGATTTGAGGGACAAATTATGATAAACTATCCAAGAAGAGTCATACAATGATTTCTCATGCTACTCCCGGTCCTAGAGACAAAGGGGATTAGCCCCGCATGTTCATCTCAATGAAAAACACCATGAAGGAATGAGAAAACATGGAGAAAACATGGATGGAGATGGTGTAACCCCTGAACGGAGAAGAACTGGGTGATCCTCGGCTTGGGATGAGCGTTCTGCAACCTTCCGGTGGTGAGAAACTCCGTCTGCGTCTCTAAAATCTCCCAGGGCATAGCACTCGGCTCTGTGCTTCGCTCTCTTCTCCTTCGGGACTTGTGCAATGCAATCAAATGTGTATGATGGCTTTCAGACGTCTTTTCCTAGGTATAGGTACCACTTACGGCCACCAAAAGAACGCAGCCATCTGATTGAAGTCTTCCTGGACAAAACTCTGATCCGACAACGTCAATACCATTGATGAGGTGTCGATGGTATCGACACCTTAGGGCACTCATGCTTTCTTCAATTTCAAGAAGCCGCCTGATGGCATCTCGATACCGTAAACCGTTCCCGTTGATGGTATCGACGGGGTGACTTCTGGCGTGCTGTTGGACTTTCGAGACCATTGACAAATGATCGATGGTATCGAACTTTCTGCTTCCTCTCCGACTTTGTTGTTGTTGCTCTGTCGATGCTATCGACAAGTCCAGAATTGTTAATTGCCTGAAAATGAGAGAAAAACACAAATCAAATCCGAGAAATATGATAATCTATGCAAAAATACAGTAAAAAAATATAATTCTGATGTAGGCAAGGATAATAGGCTAAATGAATTGAATCATGCGATATTAACCACAAATATTACCAATAAGCGCATAAAATGAGCGTAAAACTAGCCTATAAAAGTGACTCAAAACCCCTGCATCAAACTCCCCCAAGCTTGAAATTTGCTCGTCCTCAAGCAACAAAACTATAGAATAAAATTGTGAGGGTCAACTAAAGAACATAATCACATAAAAGACATCACAGTATGATTCCCACCTACAAGGCACATACCAACTCTCACTAACCACAGAACAATAACTACCCTAAAGGTGACAATGATCATCCATGAGAGATGTCCACCCCATAATCAATGAACACAATCAAATAAAGAAGATAATATAATAAATTCCTCCAGTTCATGCGTGGTGCATCTTGTGATATCCTATCTACGTTGCTCAAATCCTAACTACCATCTACAAGGAAGCAGATCTCCTGATATACAAGAATGAGGAGATAGTCATGGGTGGCCTACCATTTTGAGCAATAGGTGGATGGAATGGGCGGCTGTGAAAGAACAGAAAGCACGATACAATTTAACTTGCAGACACAACAAAAATGACCTAAATGATGAATATCCAGTATGAAAATGACCTAATGCCTACATTTTAGGTGGAATGATGCATGCTCTACTATTCTGTCTCAATGTGAGATAGAATGTCTACAAAACTACATCATGTGCTTATTTTTATTATTATACAGGAGAAACAAGTTCCTTTATCCCTCTGATTTCTACTTTTTTTTTAATTCTTTTTCCATCCCCATGTTTCTCAATTGACTACGAAAATATTTACAAAACATTTTTTTTCTCGGGCTTATTTTCACATAACTACTACAATTGATGCATTATAATCAACTTTTCAGAGAGTATAGAACAAGTTACCTGCTTTTCTTATTTTTCAGAAGAAGTAAGGCACATAATGTCCTATATGATCAAAAATATGCAAAGTACAACTACATGAAAGTAATTATGCAACTACAATGGCATGCACTCTAGAATGTGTGCATGCATAACTGATCTACAATTTTTTTTATTTTGCATGCAAAATCTAGCTATAATGCAATCCTCCTATCTAAATGACATGCAATCAAGAGATGAAAAACTATAAGGTGTCCCAGTTCTTATGGTGGAGTGTGAATGAAGTGAGGTGGATAGATCACAAGACTAAATGATAGAACCATTGGAAAAGATTATATGTCCCTCCTTACTAACATGTGCACAGGGTAACTAAGAGGTTTCTCTCTTCTCACTTCAAATTAAACCCTTGTTACCATTAGGTCAGTTTAAGATCAACATCCATATCTGTCCTCATTTCTTGAACCATAAGGATATACAGTTATGATCATATGTTTTAAAGTTGACCTACCCAATTATTTTCATAAGTTATGTGCTCAATTTCAAACAATTCACACATCAGCCCCATATGAAAAATATTGATATGACACACTTACATTAGACACCCACGGATTACACTAGATAGAAAGTGGGTCCTAGAAAGTCGTAAATAAAAAAATTACAAAAGTAGAAGAAAAATTGCAAAAAGCTAAGAAAAATGCTCAAACAGAAGAAAATAAAATAAAACTAAGACATAAATTGTTCCATCTCCCCCCCAAGATTGATTTCGACTATGGCCCCTTAGTCAAGAACAAACTCAGAAGGTGGAACAGTGATACCCTACTACTACTGAGGCGGTGGGTGCGGGGTACTGGTGGGGACCCCAGTAGGATGCTACCCGTGGACTTTGATAGAAAGAATTTGTCCTCCTTTTATAACTGCGGCTCGCGCTACTGTCGATCCATCAATACCATCAACGAAGTGTCGATAGTATCGACATCTGCATTTGCACTTTGATCCTCTCAAGGTGTTGGTGTTGTTGTTTGCTCTGTTGGGGTGTCAATACCATCGACTAGGGTGTCGATGGTATCAAAATCACTAAGAAAATCCATCTGAAAATATCCAGAAAACTCGCAACCATCGACGACAAGTCGATACCATTGACGCCCGATCCTTTTTCTCTTGTTCTAGCTTTGATACCATCGACGAGGCCGTCGATGGTATCGACAGAATGAAATTTTGCTAGAATTGTCTGTTGTTCCAAATTCGATACCATCAACCCAGATGTCGATGGTATCGACCGTTCCCCAGCCTGCACACTCAAAAAACATATCAGGGTATCATTTTTAGAGACTAAGTGCTAAATTAATGAAAACTACCTAGGAATGTGAAAAATTGAAAGAAACAAACATGTACACCACCAAGGTTGGGTTTCCTCCCAACAAGCGCCCTTCTTTAACGTCTTAGGCTAGATGATATAGATACCTTAACATGGGTTGTCAGAGGATGTCTCTAATGATTCACTCGGCAATTTGAATTCAACTCTATCGTTACCAATCCCCAATGTCAAGTAGCCTCACCCAGTGGCAGTGATTACATCAGCCGTAGCTTGGAACAGCCTTCCCAATAACATCTCACATCCTTCCAGCTCATTCATGTCCATTACTACGAAGTCAACAGGGAAGATGAATTTGTCAACTTTACTAGCACATCCTCGCATATACCTTGTGGATTCACAATGGATCCATCTGCCAACTCGATTGTCATGGAAGTTGGTGTTGGCTTCTTCAATCCTAACTTGTGAAAAGTGGCAAGTGGCATAAGATTAATGCCTGCTCCTGAGTCACACTGTGCCTTGGGAAAATGTTGACCACCTATGGAACATGGGATGTAGAAACATCCTGGATCTTTCCTCTTCTTTGGAAGCCTTCCTTGGATTATAGAACTCACTGTTTCATCAACACACACAACATATGTATCTTTGATCTGCCATTTCTTGTTGATGATGTCTTTCATGAATCTTCCATATGAAGGAATTTTCCCTATAGCCTCCACTAATGGAATGTTGATGTGTAGCTTCCGGAAGATCTCAAGAAATTTCTTGAGGTGCCTTTGCTCTTTCCTCGGCTTCAGACTATCTGGGAATGGCACACTTTGCTCCTGTATGCACTTGTGTGGTGGAGTATATGGAACTTTAGGGGTCTCCTCTCCTAATCTTTCTTCAACGCCACCATTCAGGATCGGATTTGGTACATCATCTGTGGATGGAATGACTTGTGTCTGCTTCTCCGTATTGCTAATGGCTGCTCCACTACGAAGTATAGCTTTCCCCTGCACCTCTGGCCTAGGAATCTCTTCAGAAATCTGAGATATGGGCATAGTAGTGGTGGAATCCTGGAGTGATTTGAATGGCGTCCTACATCCTCCTGGAAATCCATACAAACTGTGAGGGTATGAAACTTTGGGTTTATCCTCCAAGTCTATATGCATCGTACTCTGCTCATTTACCTCCTCAACAGGAAGCTCTGATGCTTTATAGACTGACATATATTTAACCTGTTGACGTGGCTGAGCGGGCTCTGCATTCCCAGAAGGTTTTTGTTGAATGATTTGCTTCATCGCCGCCACCTCAGTTGAAATTTGGGTCATGGTTGTCTCTATAGTCCTCAGTTGTGCACCATGACTCTGTAGAGTCAGCCCGAACTGATTCATAAACTCTCCGTTTGATTTAATTTGCTTGCTAAATGTGCTCATCAACTCTTGATTTTGCTTTATTACTTGGTTGAGCAACTAATTGCTCTTGTCCTCTGCACTCGGCTATGGTGTTTGCTCCAGGTCTTGTAGAAAATTATTTGGATCTTTCCATGAAAATTTATAATCCTTTCTCTAAGAGTAGTCATTGCTCCTATATCCATGTTGATGCATATATTTTACATATTCTTCCTCCTCAGAACAATTGCTCTCCTTCTCTAAGAGCTTCTTGGCCAGCAGGTCCATCTTCTTATTCAATGCTTGAATGGCCTTTGCATCACCTACAACTCTATTTTGTTCTGGTGCATCTCTATTACCCCATGACTGCTTCTTGGACATGTTCTTCAAGATCTCCCAACACCTTGCACCTATGTTGTTCAAGAAGAAGCCCAAGCCCGCTGAATCTAAATTGCTTCTTTCATACTCATTGAGAGCAAAGTAGAAAATTGTAACTTGCTTGTCCTTGTCCAGCCCATGATGTGGGCACTTCCTTAGCATGATCTGAAAGCGCTCCCATGTCTCTGAATAAGTCTCGTCGACCTTTTGACTGAAGTTATGGATCTTTCTCACGAGGTCATTCGTCTTCTCAGGCGGGAAGAATCTCTCGAAGAAGACCTCTACCATCTGGTCCCAGGTCTCGATGCGCTTGTCATCGAGATTGTCCAGACATTCACGTGTATTTCCCGTTAGAGAACTAGGAAAAAGATTTAAGTAGAGTGCTTCTTGCGGGAACCTGTCAATCTTTATCATATCACAATTTTCCACAAATGTGTTGATGTGGGCCACCGGATCTTCATTGTTCAGCCCATGAAATGCATTAGACTTAACCATGTTTATCAGTGCCAGATCAATCTTGTATGTAGGAATGTTGATTGCCTGCTTTTTGATCGGTCCCTTAGACGCGGATGAGGAAGAAGCCTTGATCTTCTCCCATATTGTCTGTTCCTCAGCCATGACTTCATGTTCAAAATCTGTGTCTAAGTCTTCAGGTTGATTGTGGATATGCTCCTCCTCGTCACCCGATCTTGAAGGCAGAATCTCAGGTGTCGACTGTGTGTAGTCTGTATTACGCGTCTTCACCATGCACTAGTACCTGAAATGTGAAAAATTGATTAAGTACAGTGCTAGACAAATAAAGAAATTGAAAGATAGACAATTTAATCTCAATTATTAAAATTATTAAAAGTACCCTAGAGTGGCCTCTTGTAGCACTCATAGTGACGAAAATTGTTGTTTCCCCGACAACGACGCCAAAAAATTGACATGACTTTACCGTGCGTATAACACAAGTGTACACATCAATGTAATATAGGACTTGTGAGGATCGAGTCGAACACAGGGAAATGTAATTATTGATAGACTACTACTAACTACTCACGATCAGCTAAATCGATTGTAAAAGTTTGGAAGTTGTGTTGAAAAAGAAAAACAAAAAAAAGAAAACAAAGCAATCGATTAAATGGTTGGTTTAATCAATTCAAAAGAAATGTCTAGTATTGCGGTTTCCCTTTCCGGATAGTGGCATGTAGCCAGAGTTGTTCGCTTCCGCGATACAATTCACTACCTTAATCTAGGTTGGTTCCACGCCAGTAGTAACCTATGCCCTAGACTACGTGCATGAAGAACATGTCTCTGAGTTCCCACCATTAACCGTACATCACCTTTTCCAAAGGATTTATTATTTAATGTGATTATTGCCTCTATTCAACCATTAATTCTTCTTCAAAAGCAATTAAATGTATTAGATTACCATTATGGTAATCAAGCACAATGATAGTAATGGAGAAAACGATACCATATTGTGGATTTGAGGGACAAATTATGATAAACTATGCAAGAAGAGTCATACAACGATTTCTCAGGCTACTCCCGGTCCTAGAGACAAAGGGGATTAGCCCCGCATGTTCATCTCAATGCAAAACACCATGAAGGAATGAGAAAACATGGAGAAAATGTGGATGGAGATGGTGTAACCCCTGAACGGAGAAGAATCAGGTGATCCTCAGTGTGGGATGAGCATTCTATAGCCTTCCTTCGGTGAAAAACTCCATCTGCGTCTCTGTAATCTCCCGGGGCATAGCTCTCAACTCCGTTCTTTGCTCTCTTTTCCTTCAGGACTTGTGCAATGCAATCGAATGTGTATGACGACTTTTAGCCATCTTTTCCTAGGTATAGGTACCACTTACGGCCGCCAAAAGAACGCAGCCGTCTGATTGAAGTCGTGCTGGACAAAACTCTGATCCGACAGCGTCGATACCATCGACGGGGTGTCGATGGTATCGATACCTTAGGGCACCGATGCTTTCTTCAATTTCTGGAAGCCGCCTGATGGCATCTCGATACCATCGACCATTCCCGCCGATGGTATCGACGGGATGACTTCTGGCACACTGTTGGACTTTCGAGACCATCGACAAACGATCGATGGTATCGAACTATCTGCTTCCTCTCTGGCTTTGCTACTCTTGCTCTGTCGATGGTATCGACGGACCGTCGATGGTATCGAAAGGTCCAGTATTGTGAATTGCCTGAAAATGAGAGGAAAAACACAAATCAAATCCGAGATATATGATAATCTATGCAAAAATATAGTAAAACAATATGAATTTGATGCAGGAAAGGATAATAAGCTAAATGAATTGAATCATGTGATATTAACCACAAATATGACCAATAAGAGCATAAAACGAGCATAAAACTTGCCTATAAAAGTGACTCAAAACCCCTGCATCACCTAGCATGACCGTTTTGTGGTGCCACAGTCGTGCTGGGTCCTAGATGAGCAAGTTGACTCTGTTCTTTGACTTTTCTTGAAAATCTTTGCTTCAATTGAACTTTGGCCACTAGGGGTTGGTTGAGGGAGCATCAGACTTCACTTTGGGCCTCTCCAAGGGTAGAGGAACCCTAGGATCACTCTTTCTCTCTCTCTCTTCCATCAAGTGTGGTCCAAATGCCTAAAAAACATGCAAATAATGTCCATAAGTGCATTTTATAAAAATAAGCATATTGGGAGGAATGACATGCAATCTAACAGGCATAGATGTGATTGAAGAGAAAAAAGACACAAGATGAAGCCCTAAAATAGGGATGAATCACCAGGGATGTTTTCTCCATATCTAAGGTGAAGTCGAGAGCCTCGATGGAGTTCATGGGTTCTCTTTACATAGATGGGGGTGCAATCGCTCAAATAGTGCTCCACTCACCAATCCTTCGTCAAAATGTAGGAAAAATGCTTGAAGACTCAAGACTTCTAAGTGTAGTTTGCCAAAGACATGTTGCCTAGGTAGAGGAGCATGCACTTCTTTTCCTTCTCCTTCCAAGTGGATCTAGGGACAAACCTTGTAGTAAATATGGTGCAAAAAGTTTCCTAGGATATTGGGTTAGTGAGATATTCTTAGTTTGTGAGGTAGTTTTCCCACCATAATTTTGTAGCTCCTTTGAGAAGGCCAATAATCTATAGTTGTTATCCCAAAACAAGATCATATTGTTTTGTAATAATAAAAAATAATTAATAAATTCTACCACAACTAAGCTTAAAACATGGTAAAAAATTTCTTTTTACATACTTGCAAAAGTAGGATTTCAAAACATTACCCATGGAAAGAACTAACTATAATCCTCCGAACATTATTTTGCAATTTTCTTTTTCAATATCACCTTTTATTGAACATTCACTTTTTATAAACATAACTGCATATTTCCCTAAAATGCCAACAAACAAAGCATTGGTCAGTATAATGAATTATACTGGTATGTGGGGAAAACAAAGGTTCACATCTAGTTGTAACATCATATTGCAACCAAATTATTGCATATCATATCAAACTTTACATCTTAAACATAACTACTCAATCCTAATGTATCCAAGCCTTTTTGTTTTCCCTACAGTGGACATGGATACTACCTTTCTCATATGGTAGATCCCTAATATCCCCTTTTGAACCTACCATAAAGGTAGACCAAGACATAGAGTTGTACAATTTGTATGATATGTAACCTTTTATCTCTCCTCTATTTTATTATCCCTCTCCCATAAAGTGTCCTCCTTAATTATTTGGACATCTACTCATAGTTTGGGTGTCCTAAATTCCCATAAAGTTTGGGACATCTATTCCTAGCTCCAGCAAGCTCCTACCCAGCCATCCACCACATCTCGTGCGAGCAGGACGCACTGAGGATGATGGTGCATACAACCCTCTGACAGAGATTGAGGGGACGTCATGACGGGGTGGTGCTTCCCCCTCCCTCAATGACCCTACCACAATGACCAGTCAATGACACAGACTGGACAATTGCATGAAGGCACATCAAGAGTGGGCTTGCACGGTGCCGAGTGGCAAGTAGTGGCTACCGACCGCGAGCACCGCACAATTTCCTGGTTGCAGTGGGGAGCAACTGAGGTAGCCTTGTGACCTCTCATCTGTGGTGAATCAGGAACAGGAACGGTCAGGAAGTGCTAGGTGAGGAGCATGGTGCACGGCCCCTGGATCACCGATCAACAGTCATCTCCAACCCATAAATGATGCATGTAACACCCTAACCCAAATCAATATAGTTCTCAATTGCAATTTTTATAAATACATATCTCTCTAATCCTAAGGCCAATTATAGAAAAATTATTTATCTAATCAATCCTCTCAAAAAGATCAAGCAATCATCATATAATCTGCATGGAAAAGGTATGTGGTTATTTATGAGTAACCGATTTAGTTTCACGGAGTTTTCTCAAATGATTGATCGAATTGGATGCAACCTAACTGTTGGATGTTCATTTATGCAAATCTTTAAAGACACTATGATTATCAAAATTAATTCTAAATGTTCATTCTCGCACCTACATGCCACCCTGATGTAAGATGCAATGAGGCCAAGCCCAAGAGGGAAGACCCATGGGCACCATGAGAGGTGACCCCAGGAACCAAGCTCAGGATGGAGAAGGTGGCCTTATGATATTGCATGACTAATGGGAACCATGAGAGGTTACCCCAGGCACCAAGCTCAGGATGGAGAAGGTGGCCTTAAGTTAATGGCAAAAGAGAAACCCTAAGGAGGGTATTCCAGGGTTAGGGCAAAAGTGGTGGAGAATGTCACATTGAAAGCGTAAATTGTCTTGTTAATTAACTTGATTGTGATATTTAGATTTTTAGCCATATATGTGAAATTTTGGTTGTCCCCACATACCGGCATAATCATTTATGCTGAATGACGTTTTGTTTGTCGGCATTTTAGGTACAAATTTGAAAAGGACAAACAGTAAAGTGAAATCTGTGAAGATGAATTTAAGTAATCTAAAGGATGATTAGTTATAGTATATTCCAATCATGGATAAAAGTTAGATATTCCCATTTTTAAAAAGGTATGCAAAGTTTTATTTTATTCCAGCTTTCAGCATAGTTTTAGTAGAATTTGATAATTATTTTTGATTAAATTGTTAAACCATTGATCCTGAATTTTGGGATAACGCCTCAGGCCTCTTGGTCTCCCTTAATTGGGGGTTACCGGGAGGTAGGGTCGTTACATTTGCAGACACTAATTCTCCTTCTAACTCTCCTTTTTGGCTAAATATGTGATATTTGACTACTTTGACCATGTTTATGCACAATCATGATAAATTTGAGATCGTGTATGTGATATTGCATAATTAATCACCAAATCAATAATTTATATATCCTTTTGAACATGTTAGGACTTTCTATCCCCTTCCTTGCATCCTAGATGTTTCTAATTGCATGAATGTGACTTGAATTGAATATAAATGGTGAACTTTGTTCCTCTTTGCTTTCATGCTTCTAAATGAAATCCTAGACTCTCATAACCTTAAATCGGTATCCTCACATACAAGACTCTAAGTTCAACCCCATGGTCCTCTTGACTATGCTTGTTGTACATGACACCTAATTAACACTTATGTCCCTTTTATGAGAATGCATGTTATATCTTGGATTGTATGGTGACTATGACCCCCTTTTGTGCATTAAAGCCTATTAGACGGTTAATAATAGTAATATTGTGATAAGTGGTGACTCTAATTCTTTATGATCTCCCCCTTGCATATTATGATGTTACATGTGGCTCTAAGTCCACTAGTAGCGACCTAGAGTGACACATACGACTAGAATGTGGTTTTTGTGCCTTAATGGTTATATGAATCATTTTATGATGTCCTCTTCTTCCAAATCAATGTTTTTGTACTCCTTATGATCAATTGGAGTGGATGTCCCACAGATTCCATATGTTGTTCCCTCATGGTGTAGGTGAACTATGTTGATGATTGCATGTATATAAAATATGTTGGAACCAATGCTTGATATGATGCCTAAACTTGTGGACATCCACCTATAGTGGAATATGTTTCTTATGTCCTAATCTTTCTAATCATAATCATACTCTATGCTTTGATTTCTTGTCTTGATGATCCCTAACCTTATCTTGCCCTATTATGAGTCTTTGACCCAAAATGTGCATATGTGACATGAACCTTGAGATGATCACATAAAATGGATAGAACATCAAAATGACTTGAAACTTGATCCACACCTTCATAATGGACTCTTGATCAATAAAATATCATAAAACATGCATCTAAGAAACCTTGAACCTAATTTTTACAAAACCCTAAATATGGAAGTAGTTAGGGTTAATGATGAGTATCTAATACATGTATGCAATCTTGTTCTTAATTAGGTGTTGCTTGTGGCTAGAAGGTCAAGGATAAGTTAAGTTATGAATCTATGAAATCTATTACTAGCTTTCATAATTATATGACTATGTCTTTCTTGCTTGAAATGAGATACATATGTATGTTTGTTTGTTTTCTAACATATTGCATGTATTATATTAGTATGTACTCGATGTTTGTCTCCTATTGTTTTTTTTTGTAACTTGCAAACATAATATGTATAAACTCCATTATACAATGTTGAAATAGAGTTTTTCTCTATGATTTTATTCATTGAGGTCCCTCATGAATAAATAGGGTTAGCTCTTGGTGATGGCCTCGAAGTCCCTTACGTATAAAAGGGTTAGCTAATATTCAGCACCCTTACAGACCCTTCCAATGGGAAGCTGGTGAAAGGCCTTATGCATACATGATAGGATGGTATAATTGGAGTAAAATGACTTAAAATACGGGCTCTCATTTTGCTAAATACTGAACTTGTTCTTTTTTTCTCGTTTCCTTTTGCAAATCTTTTCAAATTATACAAACCTTATGTATATGTATCTTTTAGCCCTGTAGTCGACACCTTGTGTGCTTGTCCCACCTTGTTTCACGTATTTTATAGGTTCAAAGATGGCTAGAAGTTGGTGGGCCTGGTGAGCTATCTCAAGTGTTCTTTTTGTAAGATCCCTAGTATACATGAGTAGGATTGTAAAATTGTATTCTTGAAGATGTAATTGAAAAATTGTAATAAACAATGTTGTTTAATATATCTTTTTGAATATTGAGATTATGATTGGTGTGTTTATCTTGTTATATATTCATGTATTCTAAGCTTTACATTTTCACAGTCATGATTTGTTAATACCATGCTAGGGACGAACCCCTGGGTCCTATCGCCATTGACTATGTAGTCATTTGGAGTTAGAATTTGGGTATAAAACTATTTCATGACAGATGGTCTTAGAGCATGAACAATAACTACACCAAACATTGCTCACATGAAACACAAACTAAACACAATATTACATCTCAAACCTAGAAACTTAATAGGATGTCCTTTGTGGACTATGTTGACCTAGCCTCTAGGTTAGAACCTAGATGTTATAGAACTAGCTTTAGACTTGTTTGATTCCTAGAACCCTCTCTTTTCTCCTCCTTCTATCCTATAGTATGGGTTGTAGGTTCAAGAGTGTGAGAAAAGGAAGTTCTTATTACAATCCTAGACATATGTTCAGGGCATGTGCTTAGGGTAGCTACATAGGTGTGCACCATGTTCTTTCTAGTTCTCTATGTGTCGTGGTACTAGACTACCTAATGAGTGTGGTAACTCATTTTGATTTTGGTTTTGATCAAATGGAGTACGCTGGTTTTCATCTGTCATTTCAAAGTTGGAGAAAACCTATTTCAAGTATTAGTATATGTACATATGAAAATGTTACCACACACAGAAAGGCAGTGAGTGTCCATGTAGATGAAGAGAAAGAGATGTAACATCTAAGACTAGATAAGAGTGTTTATGTGATGGTTGTAGTCTCTAGAGATGTCTAGAGCCATGATTTAGTCTAGTAAGTTTCCTAGATGATCTATGATGATGATGATGATGATGATGATGATGATGACGATGATTATGATGATAATAATGATGATGACAATGATGTTGATGATAATGATGACGAAGATGATGATATGAGATTTTTTCATGTAGACCTATGTTTGATGTAGGATGATTCAAGCATGCTTTAAAATATGGAATGAGTTTTGACCATGTAACCCTAGCTAATCTATATGTGACTTGGTGATGTGTTAAGCATAGCTAGTGGGTTGACATGCTTGCTTGTTCCTAGTCTTGTTCATGTTGAGATACGATATGTGATGTATGGTTTGAGACCAAAACATGCCTCAATCTCTTTACAAAGGAGGACCTTTAGCATAGGACATACAAAAAGGGTGACCTCTTGATATGAGTCAACTTACCACGGGATAAGGTCAGAGTACCTAAACTCTAAAATATTTGAAATGATGAAAAATATGCACAATATAAGACACGATGATGAGTCCCTAGCTAGAATACTTCTAAGTATGTGAGTTAAATCGCCTACTTTGTGGTTCCCTCGATAATTTTGAGCCCTAGATTTCCTATGGAAAGACCTAACCCTAGAGAGAGAGGCATTTGAAAATTTGATGCTTCCTATATAGGTGAGGGAGATGTCCGAAGACCCTAAGATGATGTACATGATGTGTGATATCCATGATGAGCCTCATACTCAGGTTAGTGGTTGTATCTAAAGGAATCTAGTGGATGCCCTTTGTTCTTGTGAATTGAGTAAAAATAAAATTTGTTACGGATAGATGGTTGTGGTTAGCACGTCTAGTTGGACATGGGTAGGTCGTAGCTTGAGTGGCTTGATCTTGTAGAGCTCCTTGGAGATACAAGTGAGATGACTACAAAACCTCGTGTTGATTATGATGTTGTTCCTCATGTGATACTTGATATCTAAAAATGTATGATAAGTCACTTTAATAAGTTGGCCCAAATATGAAATCACACCATACAGGAAAGATGTAACTTTGAAATCATGAACTTGATAGAATGATGCCATAGATCTCATCTTGAATAACCTGGGGTAACACGCCTAATCACATACCCAAATTAAAGATGGTTAATTCGATGTGACAATACTCATGGGGTTTCAAATCGAATAATAGGATGAATAAATTGCTTCATTCCAGACCTAGTGTGGGATAAAGGACATAATTGTCTATGAATGACGTAACTTGGGAAAAACTAAACCATGCATGAAATCTAGTGTAATGATGAAATACAAGTCCAATGATAACCTTCCCTAAAATTCAAGATAACGAACCCATATGTTAGATAAATGATAAAATATCTTGTGATGACACACCTCAAGCTTGATGTATACACGAACAAAAGCACTAATGTGATAGGGAGAATGGCTTGGGAACCCTTAAAGATGGGGTCATAATGTGTTGGAACACTAAGTAATATGTATATAATTGAGATGAGTATACCCTTGATAATGATAACCTAATTGTGCATTCCATTGATGGGAATGCCTTGAAAATCATGGTGGTTTTTAAATATGATCTCGGACGAATTTCGAGGATGAATTTTCTTTTAAGGATCTCACATTTTCTCTCTCCTATATTGTACTCACACTCTCTCATAAAGTGGACTCCTTAATTATTTGGACATCTACTCATAGTTCGGGTGGTATGATAACCCAATTTGACAACCTCGAAGACCAATTTCCTAATATGTGACTCTAATTTGAGAAATTGAAATGGGTACCGTTCATCGATATGTATCCATATTACTAGTGAAATTAAACTTTATTACTGTACTCTTTTGGATATGTACTATATATAATGTTGTAGGTATATCAATCATCTTTCCAACAACGTGAGAATCACTCCAACGGGACCATCCTAGACCAAGTTATGAATTTGCAAAGATCCACTTCTTTTTATTTGATTTAATTCAATTTTGAACCTTGGTTTTGTCTTTGGGGCAGCCCGACCACACCTCGAGAGCGCGAGTGGCACATCTGCCATCTCTCCCACTCCAAACCCTAGCATGTTTTACGTGTTGGCCATTGGATTATGAATCTAAAGATCCAAGGGTCACAAATAGTATCACCTTTATTCATACGTTCCCAGTGCCAATGGTACTGTGAACTACCTAACATTGCCTTGTGCCCTCCAATTTGTGGCCTTCTCATTTGATTTGATGCAATTGAGCCCACCACTTGGTGCATTGTGACCTCTTCGTTCTTTTCCCACAATTATTTCTCACTTTCTCACCCTAAAATCCCCTCATTTTCCTTCTCCTTTATTCTCTCAACTCGGCGGTACCGCCGCAGGTCTTGGTTCTATCCTCCTACCTCAGTCTCTCTCGAGGCCTATCAAAACCACCGTTAAGTCCATGAGGGCATGACTCTGGGGGACAACTCGATGATGCAGTCTCTAGTGACCTTCTGCCCCGTCTACTCCCAGCTCTGGAGAGCTCTTTCCTAGCCATCCACCGTGTCTCACACGGGAAAGATGCACTGAGGACAATGACACGCATGGCCCTCTGATGGATATCGAGCACCTGTGATGCAGGGACGGTGCTTCCCACTCCCTCAATGACCCTACCACTCTGAACAATCAATGAAACGAATCGGACATTGGCATGAAGGCACATTAGGAGTGGGCCCGCACGGTGCCGAGTGTCTAGCAGTAGTTAGCCACTGTGAGTGTCGCACAACCACCTAGCTACAGGAGGAGCGACTGAGGCATCCTTGTAACCGCTCAGTTTTTGTGAATCAGGATCAGGAGCGGTCATGATGTGCCAAGTGAGGATCATGGTGCGCGACCCCTGGATCACTGATCAACGGTCATCCCCATCCCATAAATGATGCATGTAACACCCTATCTCAAATCTATAAGTTCTTGACGCAAGTTTTGTAAAATACATATATCTCTCATCCTAAGGCCAATTATAGAAAAATTATCTATCAAATAGATCTACAACATTGGCATATTTGCTCACCCTGATAGTCCTTCTAACTCTCATTTTAGGCTAAAGATGTGATATTTGACTACTTTGACCATGTTTAATGCACAATCATGATAAATTTGAGATCTTTTATGTGCTCTTGCATCCTTAATCACCAAAACAATAGTTTATATGTCCTTTTGAACATGTTATGACTTCCTATCACCAATCTTGCATCCTAAGAGTTTCTAATTGCATGAATGTGACTTGAATTGAATATAAATGGTGAACTTTGTTCCTCTTTGATTTTATGCTTCTAAATGACATCCTAGACTCTCATAACCTGAAATCAGTATCCTCGTAACATACAAGACTCGAAGATCAACCCCAAGGTCCTCTTGACTATGCTTGTTCTAGATGACACATAATTTATGCTTATGTCCCTTTTATGAGAATGCATGTTATATCTTGGATTGTATGGTGACTATGACCCCATTTTGTGCATTAAAGCCTATTAGATGGTTAATAACATTAATTTTGTGATGAGTGGTGACTCTAATTCTTTATTATCTCCCTCTTGCGTATTATGATGTTACATGTGGTTCTAAGTCCACTAGCAGCGACCTAGTGTGACACTTATGACTGGATTGTGGTTCTTGTGCCTTAATGGTTATATGAATCATTCTCTAATATACTCTCCTTCGAAATAAGAGTTTCTATACTCCTTATGATCACTTGGATGTGGATGTCCCACATAGTCCATATGTTGTTCTCTATTGGTATAGGCGAACTATGTCGATGATTGCATGTATATAAAAGATGTTGGAACTGATGCTTGATATGATGCCTAAACTTGTGGACATCAGCCTATAGTGGAATATGTTTCTTATGTCCTAATCTTGCTGATCTATATCATATTCTATGCTTAGATCTCTTGTCTTGATGATACCTAACCTTATCTTTCCCTATTATGAGTCTTTGACCCAAAATATACATATGTGACATTAACCTTGAGATGAAAATATAAAATGGATTGAACATCAAAATGACTTTAAACTTGATCCACACCTTCATTATGGACTCTAGATGAATAAAATATCATCAAACATGTAGCTTAGGAACCTTAAACCTAATTGGCCCAAAACCCTAAAAAGTGGAAGTAGTTAGGGTTAATGATGAGTAACTAATACATGTATGCAATCTTGTTCTTTGTCAGGTGTTTGTTGTGGCTAGATGATCAACAATAAGTTAAGTTATGAATCTTTAAAATCATACACATGCTTTAATAATTATATGATTGTGGCTTTCTTTCTTGAAATGAGATACATATGTATGCTTTTTTTATTTTCTCACATATTGCATGTAGTATTCTAGCATGTACTTGATGTTTGTCTCGTATCATTGTTTTGTAACTTGTAAACATAATATGTATAAACTCCATTATACAATGTTGAAACATGATTTTTCTCTATGACTTTAGTCATTGAGGTCCCTCATGAAGAAACAGGGTTAGCTCTTGGTTGTGGCCTCGAGGTCCCTCATGTATAAAAGAGTTAGCTAATCTTGAGCACCCTTACGGACCCTTCCAATGGGAAGTTGGTCAAAGGAATTATGAATGCATGATAGGATGGTATAAAATGGAGTAAAATGACTTAAAACACGGGCTCTCATTTTGCTAAATACTTAACTTGTTCTTTCTTTCTTGTTTCCTTTTGCAAATATTTTCAAATTACACAAGCTTATGTATATGTATCTTTTAGTCTTGTACTTGGCACCTTGTATGCTTGACCCACCTTGTTTCACGTATTTTATAGGTTCATATATGGCTAGAAGTTGTTGGGCTTGGTGAGATATGTCAGGTGTTCTTGTTGTAAGATCCCTAGTATACATGAGTAGGCTTGTAAAATTGTATTCTTGAAAATGTAATTGAAAGCTTGTAATAAAGGATGTTTTTTAATATATGTTATTGAATGATGAGATTATGATTGGTGACTTTATCTTATTATCTGTTCATGTATACTAATATTTACGCTTCCCCATTCACTCTTTGTTAATAACATGCTAGGGACAGACGTCTGGGTCCTATTGCCATTGACTATGTTGTCATTTGGAGTTAGGATATGGGTAACAAATAGTTCCATGACATGATCCTACCCAATGGTAGACCAAACATCAACTCATTATAACATGATGATACTACCACAAGGGTAGAACAATCTCTAGGCCATCAATTCCTTGTATATACTCAAAGGTATAGAGTAGGACTAGGATTTGAGCTAGTCATACATATATTTATGGGGATAGCCATAGTCACTTTATAGTTGCTAGAGTTAAAGTTCATCCAAGCAGTAAATTTCAAGCAATCGATAAAACCTCAGACATCACTGTGAAACTAGAGTGATTATCCATAAGCGTAACCACATAACTGATTTGGTATTCTCAAAACCAATGAAGGTAGCTAATCCAATTAAGAAGTCCAATCAACCGAGCCAAGCAATAAATCAAGCAAATCTTGATCCTGAAAAGCATATATAATACCTAATGGTTACAATCACATCCAAACATCTTTTATTGACTTGCGAACATTCTAAGGCTTCTAAGTCTTCTTAGGGTTTCCGCAGGGTTTCTTGATTTTTTTTTCCAATTTTACCCTTTTTAGGTCAACAAACCCTAAAAGCATTTTTCCACTAAAAAAACCCTAATTACTCAAATTATCCAAATTAAGAAACTTTATCTACAAATTTATTCAAGAACATCATTTTTGTATCTTCTTGATTGATCTTGACAATTATAACCATTAAACCTCACAATTATCAAAATTAGGGTTTTAAACCCATTAATGCACATTTATCATTATGAAACCTTAATTAATAAAATTATCAACAATTATCATCCAATATGATTTAATCCATTCTTTTATGTCAAAAGATTAAATTTTGCTTAAAAAAAGCCAGGGAACACAATTAGATCCTTCAATCTTTGAAAAGAGGGGTTTTAAATTAATTAAAGCCACTAAAGGTAGAACCTTTACATTCTTTTCAAGTTGCAAGCAGATTTAGGCCTTGAATTCATTTTTATTGGATTCTATGGATTAGTCTGATAAAGAAACACATATTATTTGCCTTAATCTTATTGTCCTACTAATTTCTAGAATTTTTTACAAGTTAATTACATGTTGGCCAATCACAATACGCCACTTGGCCTGAGAACCTTGGGTCCCACCCTACCAGCTTGGTTGGGCCAGACAACTAGCCCTTACCAATGAGGCAGTCCATGCCTTAGAGAAATAGAGTAAAAGAAAGGATAAATGTCTAGCTTGCCCTTACTTGCAAAGAAGAGAGTCAAGGGCAAAGATGTCTTTTTCCTGGGGATCGTCTTCCTCCTTCTACTCATTTATTTGAGAGAGCAATAGTCAACCCACTGATTGACTCTCATCATTAGAGACTGGGAGTAGCAAGCAAGGGCAGGGCGACCTCCGTGAAGGCCAACCAGACTTGCTCATTGTCTTTGATTGTCTGGAAAAGGCGTCCAAACACAGGTCGATGAGGTTGTTCCCTCACCAGAGATGGTGTTGTCGTCTGGGTTGTAGAAGAAGACTCGAGGAAAAATTGGAAGTAGGGAACAAATCATGCAAGTGAGTCGAAACTCTGGGATGAGTGGACAAGTTCATAGAGGGATCATAGGCCCCTTTATATAGTTTTCCATGGTGATGGAGTTGTTCCTAGGATTGGATTTGGGCAGACCCTTGATTGCCCTCTAAAACGGTTAGAACCTAGGATGGTTTGTTGTGGTTTCTTGCTATGAATTCCTTGGGCAGGTTTCCAGATTCATACAATAACTAGGTGAGGAGAAAGTCAATTAGGAAAGAGGTGTGTTTTGTTCCTTTTTGGCATACACAGCTTGAGGTAAAGGACAACCGCGTGCCGATCCATGATTCACATCATGCTCGCCAATAAATGTTTGATTAAATTAATTTTTATTTGATTAGAAAATCCTGACATTTATTGATAATCCTCTAACTTTAGGGATTTTTCAAAAATCCATATCTCCTAAACCACACATCTTTTTAATCCCAAATTTTAAGTAAAACTCTTTAATTAACTTAATTTACCTGTGTGCAATGTTTGGAACCAAAACTCAAAAAATAAAAGAGTCTTTAATTTATATGCAAGTCATCCTATTAAAAGGAATATAATATGAAATTAAAACTCATATTTTCATTTTTTTGACTTCTTTTCCTATTATAAACCAAAAACTAATCGAAACTTAATCAATAGTGGTCATCCATACCACATTCTAGATAATTATACATAATTCTTTCATATGCACACAATTATCTCTTTATTTCTTTTAGTATGGGATTTCTTTTATATCTATTCCCTTTTTGTCATTATTGGATTTATCAAATCAGTATGAACCAAAAAATCATGCATCCAAGGGAAATATTGCAAAAGAATCCATTATTTGAAAACAAACCATACAATTTTCCATTCAGCACCTTTTTATTTGAAAATTTTCATTTCGATTCATACAAGCAAAATTGAGGTTATACCAAGGGTGGCAAAGAGGACCTTCCTATTGGGTTGTACCTCCATGGTGTGAAAGACATTCTCCACAACCAGGGTCCAACCATTAGCCTTATCGATGACTTTGGTCTTGTAATCCCCTCTACTTTTTTATGTTTTTATTTATGAAGTTGAGGGTGGTGGTTCTGAGATGAGGGCAGATAGGTTGGGCTATACAATTCTTTTCTTTGGTGATCTACCTAAAGGCTAGGACACTTTCCAACAACAACATCTTAGAGGTCTTGAACAGTATTTTCCCAGCTGTGGGTTCAGAACCAGAGCCAACAACCTGGTCTGAGTCATCCTCTAGCTTTGGTTCATCTTCAAACATTTCCTCAGGGTTAGCACAATCTTTGGTATTTTTTTATTTTAAAGGGGTTAGGGACGTCCTCAGGATGGAACCTTTCCCGACGGAAGCCTCCTCTGGCTTGTTCTACTTTAGAGGATTGGCCTTTCATGGATCTCCTCCTCTTTTTGGGGGAAACCTCCTTCCTACAGGGAGTCTTCTTATCATGTTGTTGCAAGGGGTTTCGACAATGACTACAATGGTATTGATGCAAGCCATGTTGTACTACATAGAACTAGTTTATCGTAATGACCACATTAGTGCTTAATTAGTAAACTAGGGTTTACCTGAATGATTACATGCTTGATTAGACTGAACATCGTTTAGACTTGATTAATGATAGTAGATCAATTGTGATGTTTCAAACCTAAGAAGAAACTCTAACTATGATTTTAGTTTGAAGAATTAGGGTTTGAGAAACGTAAACCCTAATTGGAAAAAAATAGAGTTTTGATAGTACATGAATATGGAATTTGATCAGGATAGCAGTGTGGTAAATGATTTTTCATATTTTCTACAAATTTTTTATTTTATTTAATTTTGTATATTATATGGATAACTTAATCATGCATATTGGACAAAAAATGCAAAATATTTGAGTGTTCTTTGAATGTGGTTCTCGGTCGAACTATACTTCGACCAAAATGTTGACAGAGTGCTTTACAGTAGTGTAGTGTTTTATTTTTAATTATTTATTGGTTATTTCAAATGATCTAAAGTTTTTAGTGGAGATAATAAACTCACTAATAAACAATATTTAAAATGTTCATAATTTTTGGAGGATATGTTTGCCATTCAGTAGACGAATTACAGTAACTGACATTTCTGTAGAATTCTAGATAATAGTACACTATTCGATTTATATTTATTTAATGGAAGCTTGGAATGGTCTCCAATTATAACTGAAGATTTGTAAATTAATTATACACAACATGATAAATTATTATAATTTTTGGAGAAGGTTTGATCTCTGAAATATATGAATTACAGAAACTTTTTACGACAGAAAAAAATATGTTGAAATAAGAAAAAGTTGAGTGAGGGGTCAATGTGCAATTGACCCAAGCAGCTAAATTTCTCAATATGGTCAACCTAACACCCTAGCAGATCTCATAATTCGTAATTAATTCTAGAGAAACTAAATCCTAGAGAGAGAGGTAGAGTTAGGGTTTGAGAGAAGAAAGTGGTGGAATTGCTGAATTGGGTTTCTCTATCCGAGATATGATGAAATCAAGTAAGTTTAGCTTCTTTGCATAGCCTTTCATGGTGAATCTTCTCTCACATGTCAAGATTCCGTCCCTCCTCTGATTTGATCTGAAATGGTATCAAAATTTCCCCTTTTCTCACTCTTTCTTCATAATTCCTCATTTTTAGGGTTTCCGAGTTGAAAGGAAGAAGAATTGGGTGAATTGCTAGGGATTTGATAGGACTTTGAGATTTTCAGGGATGAGCTTCATTTTTAAGGTCTTTTCACACCTTAGGGTGAGTGGGAACTTCCTGTAAATAGTACATTGCACGAAATTTGGTTAATTCATCCATAATCTTCAATTTGCTTAGTATGCGACAAACAAACCCTAAATTTTCCTTTTGATCTATTTTTGTAAAATGATATGAAATGGATTCTTCTTCTATTATGATGAATTTTGGATGATAAAATAATATAATAAATTGATACAATCCATATTAATGAGAACTCTTTAAGTATTTACAAAGGTTATAAGAGTAAACTAAAATTTTGGATTTTTGGTTATGATTGAAATTGCTATATAATTAAATAGTGAAATTTATCTACCTGAATCTCATTGATTATGAATGATTGTTTATCTGAATGCATAGTACATACATGTCAGATACTATCTTGGATTTCATGTGATGTGAATAGTGTTTTGTTGATATCTCATTAGAAAGGGTTGAAACCCTAGATGAGTGAAAAGTTGAAAATTTGTGAATAGATATTATGAAATCCATTTGAAGTGTTTATCTTGACATCTTAGAATTTATTTATACAATGTTATTCTTGATGCATGATATCTTTGTGAATGGTATGGAAACCTAAATTCAACTCAGTTCTATGGTTTCGTACATATATTGATTGTATATGATTTGTTGAAAGCAGTCTTTATTCAGTGATGTTTATATTGTATGAAATCCTTATGAGAGCTATGTGATAAGTGAATGAGGAAAATGAAACCCTAAGGATAGGGTGTTGCCATGTGATACGTGAATGAGGCAAATGAAACCCTAAGGATAGGGTGTTGCCATGTGATAAGTGAATGAGGTAACTGAAACCCTAAGGATAGGGTGTTACCATGTGATAAGTGAATGAGGTAAATGAAACCCTAAGAATAGGATGTTCAATGAATCAAGTGTTGTGATATCAAAGTTGTTAGTATGAGATGTGGTGATGCTTAACAGTTCAATTGCATGATTTTAGTGTATAAAGTGCCAAGTTGACATGTATTCTGTTTATTTAAGAATTTTAGTCTGCCTGTATGTATAGTATGATGATTACTTAGAATATTACAGTGTTTTGAATATACTGCTCTGCCAAGTTTATATGTGTGAAATGTTTGAATGAGAATACTTGTTTAGTAGACATGATATATGTTTGATTACATGAGAAATGCTATGTGCACGAGTAAGGAGAAACCCTAAGAAAAGGGTAAACAATATGTTAAGCCTTCAGTTCAGTATTATCAGTGAATTTGGTTCAGTAGTTTGAGTAGTCAGTAAGATACAGAGTTAAAGAAATCAGTCTAAGAGAAAGATATAATCAAGTTGTAATAGACTTAGGAGCCCTGAACACCGTAGAACCCCTATGTGAGGTCTGTGCCTTAGGGGTGAAACGACCAAACCCTGGTAGCGTCCAGTATATGGGGGTTGGAATGTGCTAGTGTCCAACATTAACCAGAAGTCCTGGTGGCACGAGAGTATAGAAAAGTGTGTTTAACATTAACCAGAAGTCATGGTGGCACTAGAGTATAGAAAAGTGTGTCCAACATCAACCAGAAGTCCTGGTGGCATGGCTTGACTCTCCGCCTGTGTGCTCAAGTAAGGGGAGGAGTCCAGTTTAGGCCAGAGAGCCAGTTTCCCTATTGCAGACTAGGAGAGAAGTAAGACTTAGCATTTCCCAGGTGTGTCCGCTAAGTCTTGTACGGTGTGATCGTAGTGCACTGCGAGTCTCATATGTAGAGTACACTGCATATGATCAGGGCATAAGCTAAAATATGAACATCTAGGTTTAAAGAGTTTCTTATAAGTAATTAGATCTAAGAAGGATTTGAATTCAGTTTCGTAGTAGTTGCTCTTTAAATGCAATATTTACATTCTCTGTTATTTTAACAATATTGTTTTAGATCTGCTCAATGTAGTAATCATTGTTGTAATAATTGATATCAGTTGCTCAAAGGTATAACTGTAATTATATCAATACTTTAGACTGTTTCTTTGAAGTTCTCATTCATTGAGCGAGTAGGATCACCCCTTTACTCAAAATTATTAGGGTAGCCACATGGTCTTGAAGAGGGTCAAAGCATCAGAGTAGATCTACCACATGAGTTAAGTATGAGATTAGTTATGTTTAGTCAGTCCCTGTCACTCTAGGTCCTTTTATAGTTGTGAGAGAGTTGTAAATGATGTTTGTATTGTTTGTTTCCTTAATAAGAAAGAAATCATTTGATTACCATGTCATATGTACATGGAAGTGTGGGAAACAAAATGAATGTGTGGATGTGTATCATTAATGTTGAGATCATATTAGAGTAATCAAGGTTTAATTCTCTTGTAAAGTTTGTTTATGTGATTCAATGCAAGAAAACAAAGAGTTTGAAAAAGAAGAAAAAGTTAACGGTGATCTTTGTATTACGTTAAACCTTCAATTTATGCCCTAATCTCATGATTAGTGGTAATTGTGAGATTGGGGTGTAACAAATTGGTATCATCGCTTAGGATGAGTTGTCAGGGACCATTAAGTTAGTAAGTTAGAGTCATAAGCATGGCAGATAGGAGATGTTATGATGTTAGATCTGGGGATTTGAGTATTTGGATATCCTGGCCCAATATCTGAGTACTTGGATCAACTAGTATCAAGCTACTTTGTCTATTCTTTCATGTATATCTTGGCCAGGTATACAGTGGAAGGATGGTCTAGAGAGAAACCCTAGAAATATTAGGGTTAGAAATAAGATAAGTAACATAAATTAATATCATTAATATAAAATGAGATAGAACTTTCATTTCATATTGTTGTTTAATTGGAGATGAATAGAAAAGCTCTTATATGTTTGAATTCAGATATTCAATATTTTGAAATATATATGGGTCTTTAAGATTTGTTGTACACTATGCAGTTGTAGCATTTATTGATTACATTCTTTGTATCAAGTTGACTAGAAATGATCTTTGAATGAGTTTTCCCTAATAAGATATTCTTTACATATGTTTAAGATTAATAGGAGTTAGTTAATCCTGAGCAGCTCTTGGCTTCAGGAATATAGGTTTGGCCTGGTCCGGCTGGCAGGGTGCGTTATCAGGATCTAATGACTCCTATTAAAAATATAATAAGAGTAGACTCTGGATAAATTAGACACACATCACAGTGAGAATGTACATATACTAAGATGTTGAAACATTTGGGAAAGATTATAATAGCTAAGAATTAGTAGGAACTGATATCTGAGATCCAACTTTGGGGCCTCATATGAGAAACTCTTAATTGGGAATAAAGGAACACGACATAAGGTTCTGATTAATTTAAATGATAAGTATATATGAACTTTAAATATGAAATATGGGAAAGATATGAGAAAGGTATGTAAGGGCCAAGATAGTAAGAATCAATCATGAGGAATGGATCATATAATCGAGTATAATGCTTTTATGTACTCCAAAACAAAGGAAAAATAGAAGAAAAGAGTTGAGAATACAATAAGTACATAGAAGTGAAGAGTCTTCAGAAGAAATAAAGTAAAGAGAATTGGATGAACATGTAAATCATAAGACTAGAACAAAAAACATAGTTGAAACAAAGAGGAATGTAAAAATGATGAGCTTGATTAAGGAATGAGCGTTATGATATAATTAATAGCGTAGAATGTATACCTTTATTATAAATCTTAATACATTCATTCTTATTAACTTTAGATTTTCAAGTCTCTATAGAACAACAAACTAGTTCTAAAAGAAGAAAAAAAGTGTAGTTTAACAAATGAATAAGTCATACAAAGGTAGACTATATTCACGAAGGAGAAAACTTGATTGAAAGAGAAACTAAGTTTGACCCATGCATGATCCATTTGATTTAAAATGAAGAATATGTAATGTATTAAACATGAGGTGAAACTAGTAGAAAGAATATTGATTTAGAATTTTAACTTCACATTAGTAGAAGGATAAAAAGAAATATGTGCAACATGGTATATATGATCATACACATGAATAAGCAACATGGTCATAAGAGAAAATTAGAAGTTAAAGATGACAGGTGGAAGAGTAGTATATGGTAAGAGGATTATGGAAAGTAAGGAAGGGTTTAAAACATGATGGAGTAATATAGATTGTAAAAGAAAGAGGTTGTGAGATTCAAGCAAGTGCTAATTAGTCAAGTATCCATGTTAATAACTAATTAAACCTACATATGAGAAATGTATTATGGGAATGTTTGAATATAAGAATTCTAAGTCTCAGAATCATCTTCTCTTTCATATCTTCCTTAATGAGAGCAAGGTGGGAATGAAGTGATAAGAAAATGAATCATATATGATGCTTAACCACCATGGTAGGGACATCTAGTGAATGTAATAGTGACACACAATATGATGATGAAACCCTCATCATCATCATCATCATCTAAGCCTCAATCCCAACTATGTTGGGGTCGGCTACATGGATCCTTCGTTTCCATTCAGCTCTATCATGGGTCATATTCTGATTGAGATGTAGAGATTCAAAATCTCTCTTTATAAGCTCATCCCATGTTAATTTAGGCCTTCCTCTTCTTCTATTTATAGTGTTTGGCTCAATAGCATTGCTTCATATAGGCGCACTAGTAGGTCTGCGTTGAACATGTCTGTACCATCTGAGTCGGCCCTCACGCAACTTGTCCTCAATGCTCGCCACCCCCACTTTATTCCTGATATAGTCATTTCTCAAACGATCTTTTCTTGTCTTCCCACACATCCATCTCAGCATACGCATTTCAGCCACGTTCATCTTGTTGAGACCTTGTTTCTTCACCGCCCAACATTCACTCCCATAGAGCATGGCTGATGAAACCCTAGTAGGGTAAATTGAGAATGTAATCTATTTGAATGGCCAAGTAAGAGAAAGGAAATTCAATTGATAAGATAAGGAAGACTTTAGTAAAACTTGTGAGATCCAAAGTTTGAATTTCAAATTAAGAGAATAAAGTCACATCACAATAATGTCATGCTATTGATAAGGACCAAACCCTAGAATGTTTAGACTTGTAGTAGTTTAAGGGACGTCACTAGTGATTTGACCATGAATACTAGCATCTCTATAAAACAAGTTCATGAAATTTGTACTATGAGAAGTAAACTAGCATTGATAGTAATCCAAGTTTTAAAGGTAGTTAATCTGAAAGGTAGATAAACAATATGGAAATGATTTGGAGTAAAGAGTAAGATATAAATTTGAAATGTAACTAGTGTGTTTTGAACAAAAGGAGAAATACAATATGAGTGAAGTGTGATATGAAATAAATTCTTGCAGTGATAGCAAGAATACTGAATAATCTATTCACACCTAGTATGTTTCAATTTTAGGGATGTTTAATCTACATGATTAAAATGAGAAGGATAAGTAGCAAAAAGTAAGTAGTAATGAATGAGAAGAGAGATAAGAGAAAATAATGACTTTTAGTAATATGTGAATTTGTTTTTAGAAGTATAATTTGTTGAAGGTATATTAAGGGATGTAAATTGGTTCTACGTATGATTTCAGTGTGCATGTACAAGCAATATGTTAATTTCAGGTGTCTGATAGTTGTAGTCATTCATACCAGTAATCCATATTAGTATTGTACAATTGTTGTATGGTGACATGGGTTGAATAATTATGGAACAAATGAAGGGTTACCCTGAATAAGATAGTCTCACTTATTCACTCATATGAATAGAAGGGATGGTAACCATATTGTATTGATATGTAACTCTAATGAGGTATAGCTTGTTATACCTAGCTTTAATATAACTAAGTGATGGTAATTGGGTATGAATAGTACTTGAATAACTAATACAATCATGGATTACTTTGTTACCATTGTTGAAACCCTAGTATGCTATAACCCGATGGTTACACCTTGAATTATGTGTGGGTTCATACTTGAGAATAATATGGAATGTGATAGTAATGCTTCACCTTATGCATCCATGATGCAATGGGGATGTCATGAGTAGTATTGCACAATTGTTGTTGAATCTAGTCTTCCAACTCAAGACTGTTTTGCTAATTGAGTAGCACAATATTAATATTCAAAACAACATGATGAACTCTCTTTTGTGACTTAGAGGTAATATAAAATAATAGTACATATTGAGCTGTATGAATTGATATGGTTGGATCAGATTATCAATGTTGAGGTAAAACCTCAAGAGTATAAAAATATTGAAATGGTAGTTTCTCTCTCTATCCTATGATTGATTGTGGCATAGAGAATTTGTTTGTTATAATTGAACATTCATGATTTAACATGTTGTGATTAGAAAAGGAATACAAGACTTAATGTTGAAAGATACATTCAAGTATGAAATATAAGAATATAATGACATGTAAGATATCAGAAGCTTAAAATAAACCTTGAAAGTACTTTGTTTGCATATTTATGTTTTGGGGATGAAACCCCTTTGGGGGGGGGGAATTGTAATGACCACATTTGTGCTTAATTGGTAAACTAGGGTTTACCTGAATGATTACATGTTTGATTAGACTGAACATCGTTTAGACTTGATTAACGATAGTATATCAATTGTGATGTTTCAAACCTAAGAGGAAAATCTAACTATGATTTTAGTTTGAAGAAATAGGGTTTGAGAAATGTAAATCCTAATCAGCAAAAATTAGTGTTTTGATAGTACATGAATATGGAATTTGATCAGGATAGCAGTGTGGTAAATGATTTTTCATATTTTCTAAAAAAAATTTATTTAATGAAATTTTGGATATGATATGTATAACTCAATAATGCATATTGGAGAAAAATTTCAAAATATTTGAGTGTTCTTTGAATGTGGTTCTCGGTCGAACTATACTTTGATCAAAATGCTGACAGAGTGCTTTTTAGCAGTGTAGTGTTTTATTTTTATTTAGTTATTTGTAACTCCAAATGATCTAAAATGTTTACTGTAGATCATAAACTCAATCATAAACAACATGAAAAATTTTCATAATTTTGGGAGGATTTTTTAGCTATTCAGTAGACGCATTATAGTAACTGACATTTCTATAGAATTCTGAATAAAAGTGCACTATTCGATTTTTAATTATTTAATGGAAGCTTATAATGATCTCAACTATTAACTGAAACTTTATAAATTAATTATACACAACATGATAAATTATCATAATTTTTGGATAAGGTTTAATCTCTAAAATACACGAATTACAGAAACCATTTTATGACAGAAAAAATATGCTGAAATAAGAAAAAGTTGAGTGAGGGGTCAATGTGCAATTGACCCAAGCAGCACAATTGCTCTATATGGTCAACCTAACACCCTAGAAGATATCATAAGTTATAATTCATTTCAGAGAAATGAAATCCTAGAGAGAGAGGGAGAGTTAGGGCTTGAGAGAAGAAAGTGGTGGAATTGTTGAATTAGGGTTTCTCTATCTGAGATATGATGAAATCAAGTAAGTTTAGCTGCATTCATAGCCTTTCATGGTGAATCTTCTCTCACATGTCAAGATTCCATCCCTCCTCTGATTTGATCTGAAATGGTATCAAAATTTCCCCTTTTCTCACACTTTCTTCATAATTCCTCATTTTTAGGGTTTCCGAGTTGAAAGGAAGAAGAATTGGGTGAATTGCTAGGGATTTGATAGGACTTCGAGATTTTCAGGAATGAGCTTCGTTTTTAAGGTGTTTTCACACCATAGCGTGAGTTGGAACTTCCTTTAAATAGTACATTGCACGAAATTTGGTTAATTCATCCATAATTTTCAATTTGCTCAGTATGCGACAAACAAACCCTAAATTTTCCTTTTGATCCATTTTTGTAAAATGATATGAAATGGATTATTCCTCTATTTTGATGAATTTTAGATGATAAAATAATATTATAAATGGATACAATACATTTTAATGATAACTCATTAAGTATTTACAAAGGTTATAAGAGTAAACTGCAATTTTAGATTTTTGGCTATGATTGAAATTGTTGTATAATTAAATAGAGAAATTTGTCTACCTGAATCTCATTGATTACGAATGATTGTTTATTTGAATGCATAGTACATACATGTCAGATACTATCTTGGATTGTGTGTGACGTGAACAATGTTTTCTTGATTTCTCATTAGAAAGGGTTGAAACCCTAGATGAGTGAAAAGTTGAAAATTTGCAAATAGATATTATGAAATCCATTTGAAGTGTTTATCTTGACATCTTAGAATTTATTTATACAACATTATTCTTGATGCATGATATCTCAGTAAATGGTATGGAAACCTAAATTCAACTCAATTCTAAGGTTTCATACATATATTGATTGTGTATGATTTGTTGAAAGCAATCTTTATTCATTGAATGTTTATATCGTATGAAATCCTTAGGAGAGCCATGTGATAAGTGAATGAGGCAAATGAAACCCTAAGGATAGGGTGTTGCCATGTGATAAGTGAATGAGGAAAATGAAACCCTAAGGATAGGGTGTTGCCATGTGATAAGTGAATGAGGTAACTAAAATCCTAAGGATAGGGTGTTACCATGTGCTAAGTGAATGAGGTAAATGAAACCGTATGAATAGGGTGTTCAATGAATCAAGTGTTGTGATATCAAGGTTCTCAGTATGAGATGTGGTGATGCTTAACAGTTCAATTGCATGATTTTAGTGTATAAAGTGCCAAGTTGACATGCATTCTATTTATTTAAGAATTTTAGTCTGTCTGTATATGTAGTATGATGATTACTCTGAATATTATAGTGTTTTGAATATAGTGCTCTGCCAAGTTTATATGTGTGAAATGATTGAATGAGAATACTTGTTTAATAGACATGATATATTTTTGATTACATGAGAAATGCTATATGTGCACGAGTAAGGAGAAACCCTAAGAAAAGGGTAAACAATATGTTAAGCCTTCAGTTCAGTATTATCAGTGAATTCAGTTCAGTAGTCTGAGTAGTCAGTAAGATACATAGTTAAAGAAATCAGTCTAAGAGAAAGATATATTCAAGTAATAATAGAAGTAGGAGCCCTGAACACCGTAGAACCCATGTGCGAGGTTTGTGCCTTAGGGGTGAAACGACCTAACCCTGGCAGCGTCCAGTATACGAGGGTGAGAATGTGCTAGTGTCCAACATTAACCAGAAGTCTTGGTGGCACTAGAGTACAGAAAAGTGTGTCCAAAATTAACCAGAAGTCCTAGTGGCACTAGAGTACAGAAAAGCATGTCCAACATCAACCAGAAGTCCTGGTGGCATGGCTTGACTCTCCGCCTGTGTGCTCAGGTTAGAGGAGGAGTCCAGTTTAGGCCAGAGAGCTAGTTTCCCTATTGTAGACCAGGAGAGAAGTCAGACTTAGCATTTCCCAAGTGTATCCGCTAAGTCTTGTATGGTGTGATCATACTGCATTGTGAGTCTCATATGTAGAGTACACTATAGATGATCAGGGCATAATCTAAAATATGATCATATAGGTTTAAAGAGTTTCTTATAAGTAAAAAGAGTTAAGAAAGATTTGAATTCAGTTTCATAGTAGTTGTTCTTTAAATGCAATATTTACATTCTTTGTTATTTTAACGGTATTGTTTTAGATCTACTCAATGTAGTAATCATTGTTGTTATAATTGATATCAGTTGCTGAAAGGTATAACTATAATTATATCAGTGCTTTAGACTGTTTCTTTGAAGTTCTGATTCACTAAGCGAGTAGGCTCACCCCTCTACTCAAAATTTTTAGGGAAACCACATGGACTTGAAGAGGGTCAAAGCATCAGAGTAGATCTACCACATGAGTTAAGTATGAGATTAGTTAAGTTTAGTCGGTCCCTGTCACTCTAGGTCCTTGTATAGATGTGAGAGAATTGTAAATGATGTTTGTATCTTTGTCTCCTTAATAAGAGAGAAAGCATTTGATTACCATGTTGTATGTACATGGAAGTGTGAGAAACAGAATGAATGTATGGATGTGTATCATTAATGTTGAGATCATATTAGAGTAATCAAGTTTTAATTCTCTTGTAAAGTTTGTTTATGTGATTCAATGCGAGAAAACAAAGAGTTTGAAAAAGAAGAAAAAGTTAAGGGTGATCTTTGTATTACATTAAATCTTCAATTTATGCCCTAATCTCATGATTAGTGGTAATTGTGAGATTGGGGTGTAACATTTATCATAGTGTCCTATTTATGGCATTATAGATTATGCCAGTGATATCTAGATTACATGTATTAGTTTAGTTTGGTGGAGGATGCTTTTACCTAATCATTATAACCCTAATCTTCATAACATAATTCTTAGGAAAGATAGGAAATGGCTACTAGGTGCTTAGGGGTTTGATGAGGGAAACAAATGGTGGAGAAGGGACAAGCATGAGATGAGAAAACCCTATAGGTATTTTAATTCGATCAAAACCTTTAGATTTTTCAAGGTAGGATTCACGGAGTCTCGTGAGTCCTTGTAAGACAACTAGTTATGCATAGGAAAGTTTTTCCATCCCCTGGGTCATGATCCCTTCTAGACACTATTTCTCTTAGATAATGCCCTAATAATTCCCTTTGGCTATAAAGGATTCTTTCAGATTGTTGGCTAAATTGGACATTATTATAATCCCTTTGTTTTGATGATGACAAACATTTCTTTCCTATGGTTTTAACTTGCTATTTGAGTGTTTCAGGGACAAGCATATAAGGTGGTGGATAGCGAAGACTTGGAAGATAAATTTGCTAAAATTGCTTTATTTTCATGATTGTAATCAATGTAAAAACTCGTACAAGTTTATAATGTACAAGTACTTAGATATCATGTAAATCAAGCATTTAGATGTTCCCTATCCACTCACAACACTTAGATAGGTCATCCCCCAAGATAGTATCACAATTGCACTTCATACACACACTTAGTAAATGAATACATTGAATCAGTGATATTCTCAATCGACAAAAACTTTGACCGAGACACTCTCGGTCGACAAACTCCTCGACCGAGAATAGACCCTCCTAGCCGCTAGACTGAGTTAGAAAAGTTGTTGGGAGTTGGAATTGAATGTTACAACATATTGACTCAGACTCCCACTCGGTCGACAAATTCCTTGACCGAGAAACTCTCGGTCGACAAATACTTCGACCGAAAATGGTTCTGTCTGCACTTTTCATAATTAATTAACTAGCCATTACAAATGCAATTAGTGGACACTTAATGGCTAGTTGAGCACTAAGAACACCCTAGACGGTGTCTAGAACGTCTCCAAGCATTAGAAAACCACTCCTATAAATAGGACAACCATAGGACACCTCAAAAGCATCACTTGCATATACAATTCAATTGAGATCACATTGTAGAAAGCTATTAGCAAAGCTTTCACTTGCAAAACATTTCCACAAGCTGTGAATTCGTGTCCTATAGGATGATATCTCCTATCCACTATACATTCATTTCCATCCACCTTGGTTAGGAGATCAAACTCTTGATATAGGATTCAAGCCTTGTGCTACATTGTTAAAGTTGTACTTTCCTGCTTCTTTCTTGTTCTTTTTTTATTGCTTTGGTTCTCCTTTGCTACTCCTAGGTTGGAGGCTGCGGAAAGGAGGTTGTAGGAGCTTCTTCGGTGGTGAAGGTAGCTCAGCGTGACTTTGGACTACTTCTATAAGGTCTCAAAGGGAAGCTACTTCAAGGAGGAAGGCTACTTCAAGGGGGAGCTTGAAGTTACTTCAAGTGAAGGCTGCTTCAAGGTTGGTGAGATGACTTTGGGGTGAAGGCTGTCCAAAGGGTTGGGAAAGTATTTGTAATTTTATGTAACATCCTTGTGAGGTAATAAAATTCAAATACTTTCAAAATCCTGGTTGGGGAACAACCGGGTAGTGGATTGACTCCCTTAGTTTTTGCTAAGGGTGGAACCACTCTAAACGTCGTGTCTCCTTCTCCAAATTTCAATTGTGGTTGCTTGGTTGAATTAATTATGAAATCATTATAAAACCCTATTCACCTCCCTCTAGTGGTTTTTCAATTGGTATCAGAGTGGGATTCAAGGAGCTCTAATCAAGTCTTGAAGATGGTGGGTGGTGGTCTCTACAACCTTTACAAAGAAAGGAGAGACATAAGCCAGTCATCAACAAGTGATCAAGATTGTAGATGGTGCTTTGAATGTGAAGAAAAAGGCCACACGACATTTGACTGTCCAAAAAGGAAGAAAGGAGAAAAGTTCTACAAAGCTAGAAAGGAACAATCGAGTAAGAATAAAGAAGAAATGGTATGTTGCCTTATTGCTACAATAAATGAAGAACAAGATGAGGTAAGTCTTTTTGATTTATCAAAAGAAGATTTAATTGCTAGCCTTTAAGAAACACATGATAAGTATATTGAGTGCAAGAAGAAATTAAAGAAATCTAATAAAGCAAATGATGAGTTACAAGTTCAACTTCTTGCTCTCACATCTAAAAATTAAGATCTTAAGAAGACATTAAACTTAACTATTAAAGACCATGATATTAAGCTGAAATCAATAGAGGACAATTGCAATCTTCTTTCTCAAGAAAAGATAAACTTGCAAGCCCAAATTAATGATCTTCAAAAACAACCAATTTCATGTACTCATCTAGATTATGATGCTCTTGTTAAAGAAAGAGATGCTTTATCATCTGATCTAGATCAAGAAAAGTTAGATATCAAAAAGAAAATGGATGCGATTGCTAAGTTACAAAAAGAAGTTAGTAGCTTGAGAAATAATGGTACTCTTGATAAGATCCTAAAGAATTCTTCTTGTCAGATTGGAAGAAGAGGACTAGGTTATAAGCCCAAAGGTAAATCCTATCAAAAACCTAGAGTAAGAAGAACACAAGTACCGAAGAATACCGTTATGTATGTTCCTAAAGACAATATAGCCAAGAAGAGAAATGAGATTGATTCTATATGTTGCCATTACTGTTTACATCTTGGACATTATTCATTTTTTTGCCCATACAAAAGGATGTTGATCTAGTTTGGGTTCCTAAAACATAGAGATTTGAATATGATTTGTTGAGATTTGACTTAAAATGTTACTTTGATATTCAAAATGTCTCATCTCAACAAAACTAAGCTTTAACTTTCATATTCTTGTAAAATTGTGTTGGAAGTACCTTCTTTTTTTGCTTGCAAATGATTAATGAAAAATAATACAGAAACAAACTCGGTCGAGAAAATCTTTGACTGAGACAATGTCGGTCGAGGAAGTAGTTGACCGAGTTGGTCACTGTTTTAAGCCTGCAAATACCTGATAAACATCCGGTTGACAAATACTTCGACCGAACCTTACCCGGTCGAGAAATTTGTTGACCAAGGGAAAATATGACAGAACTATTTAATAAAAACAAGATACTTAAATTGCAATCAACTTAAGTATGTAATGAACCTTACATATTATTGTGCTTTAAAAAATTGAACGACCCTAATCAAAAGGAAACACTTACAAAATTCATGAGAGTCTTTAAACAATGAAGGACAATAGAATCCACTTTGAAGAACCTTGGTGGTAGTACGTTTTCCACCAAAGTGACCTCCACAAACCCCAAAATGGCACATAGAGAGAATTTCTTGTTGCTCCATCTCCAGAACACATCTTCGGATAAGTTGGTCGGGGCAATACTTGAACAAGTGAGGATCATCCCAAACATAGTTCTTTTCCATAGCATATAACCTTCAGCTTTCCTCTCTCATCCAAGTGTTTGGTATCCTCCCAATAGCTAAGAAGTTAGATATGTGTAGGTACCATGGCCTTTGACTGGATGAGACAAGGAAGAGTTGCTCATGTGGCAACGTCTCTTTGATTCTATTTGTTTCATCAAAAGGTGCTTCAATCCTAGAGAGATGATCTGCAACAAAATTCTCTACTCCCTTCTTGTCTACAATCTCAATATCGAACTCTTGAAGTAGCAATATTCATCGGATCAACCTCGGCTTGGAATCTTTCTTTGCCATTAGATACTTTAGAGCAGAGTGGTTTGTATAGACAATCACCTTGTTTTGTAGGATATATGATCTAAACTTGTCACGAGTGAAGATAACTGCAAGAAACTTCTTCTCAGTGGTTGTGTAGTTTTGTTGAGCTTCATCTAGAGTCTTACTTGCGTAGTAGGTAACATGTAGAATCTGGCCAACTCTTTGGCCCATCACAACCCCCACTGCCATGTCAGATGCATCAGTCATAATCTCAAATGGCATAAGAGAAGTTCAGGGCTACATGATAGGAGCAAAGACTAGTCTTTCCTTCAAGTGGTTGAAGGATTCAACACACTTGTCATCAAAATGAAATTCAACATCCTTCTCAAGAAAGTGGCATAGAGGTCTCGAAATCTTGCTAAAGTCTTTTATGAATCGGAAGTAGAAACCTACATGTCCCAAGAAAGATCGAACATGTCTTACGGTGGAAGGAATAGTGAGATTAGAAATGAGGCCCACCTTGGCCCTATCAACTTCAATCCCATCCTTTGAAACCTGGTGGCCTAGAACAATGCCTTCAGGCACCATGAAATGGCTTTTCTCCCAAGATAGCACTAGGTGAACCTTCAAGCATCTCTCAAGGACAACAACCAAATGAAGTAAGCATTCATCAAAAGTTTTACCAAATATCGAGAAATCTTCCATGAACACTTCCAACGATGAATCAAGCATATCCGGAAAAATTGAGGTCACACATCTCTGAAATGTAGAAGGGGCATTGCACAGCCCAAATGGCATTCTTTGGTAAGCAAATGTGCCGCTTGGGAAAGTGAATATTGTCTTCTCTTAATCCACATGATGCACGACAATTTGGAAGTATCCAGAGTACCCATCAAGGAAACAATAGAATCTTTGCCCCGCTAGACTCCCTAGAATCTAGTCAAGAAATGGGAGAGGGTAGTGATCCTTTTTGGTCTTTTCATTGAGCTTCTGGTAGTCAACACACATTCTCTACTTTTATTGTTCTCTTACCGGCATAAGCTCACCATCTGCATTTTGTTCTACAGTGATCCCACCTTTCTTAGGCACAACCTGGATGGGGCTCACCCATGTACTATCGAAAATAGGATAGATAATTCAAGCATCTAGCAACTTCACAATCTCTTGAGTTACAACATCTTTGAGCTTTGGATTCAACTGCCTTTGCATTTGGCGGGTTGGCCTTGCATCATCCTCTAGATAGATCCTATGCACACAGATGAAGGGGTCAATACCCCTCAAATCATCTATAGACCATCCAATGGCTTGGATGTTCTTCTTCAAGACTTTCATCAATGAGTCCTCTTGTTCTGATGAGAGAATGGAAGAAATGATCACCGGGAGGGTGTCATTTGAACCTAGAAAAGCATACTTCAATCCTTCTAGAAGTGACTTTAGCTCAAGAATGGGAGGTTCTTCAAGGGAGTTCTTTAATGGTGTAGAAATAGAAGGAAGGTTTTCACTTGCAACTACCAAGGGTAGCTCACTCTCTGCCTCCACTTCATCATCATCATCAGGGAATTCAACTATTGGCTCTAGACCTCTACCTTGAGTGGCAGTTTGAATCCACGCAGGTAGACATTCCTCCACAATCTTTTCCAAGCCCTCAATGAGATAGTAATCTTCTTCAGTGGCCCCTATCACCTCGACCGTGGCTGAAGATTTAAAGATGTTCAACCAGATCTTCATGTGCATGAATGTCACATACAAATAGTCCCGATCCTCACATGAATCACTACATCAGCTGTGGCTAGGAATGGCCTTCCCAAGATGATAGGCACCCTCCTTGTGTCTTTCTCCATATCTAAGACAATGAAGTTGGCAGGGAAGAAAACAGAAGCCTCATCATCAATCCTCACAAGCACATCATCAACATGCCCTCTAGATGTCTTTACTAATCGGTTAGCCAACTATAAAGTGCAATGAGCCGGACTCAATTGCCCCATTTGGATCTCGGAAAACACATCATACTTCATTAGGTTATGCTAGAACCCAAGTCTAGAAGGGCTTAGTCTATGCGATGTGCCCCAATGTAGCATCAAATGATGGGCGCACCAGGATATTTTCTCTTCCTTGGCATGGTGTGCTACAAGATTGAGCTCACTTGCTCAGTGAGCTTGACTTTCTTTGGGGTTCTCCTTGTGGTCTTTCTCTTGAAGGTGCATAAATCTTTCAGGAACTTAGCATAAGAAGGGATTTGCTTGGTCGCATCAAGCAAAGGAATGTTGATTTTCACTTGTTTGAAAGTCTCAAGGATGTCTTCAGTATGCTTCTTTCTTCTCCTCTCAACGAAAGGCTCCTTAAGAGCTTCAAGAAACGGGGGGAGTTGGGATCCCAAATGGCTCAGATCAATAGTATCATCAACGAGAATTGCAAGAATCATAGTATCACTACCCAGTATCACAATATCAACTCTGGCTCTCGTCACAGTATCCTCAAGCTGTATCTCAGTATCAACTTGTCCAGTCTCAGTATCACATCTGTCAACAACAGTAGTATTACAGGGGTGCTCCAAAGTCTAATGACTCCTCAAAATAGTCACCGCCTTGACATGCTCATGGGTAGTAGAAGAAGAGGCTTGTGGAGGTGGTTGTGGCTGTTGGGGTGGTGGTGGCCTTTGGTGAGGTGAATTTGGGTTTTGTAGGATGAATTGCAGTTATGGTTGTTGTGGTGGCTGTTGTGGTTGTGGATGGGGGTGGTATTGTGGGGGTGGTTGTTGGTATGAATGAGGTGGAGTTGGAGCGTATTGGTAGTTAATAGGTGCTTGAGAAGGTGGTGGAGCATAGGGATTCAGCGGTGCTTGGTATGACAGTGGAGCATAAGAACATAGTGTTTCCTATAAAAGTACCATCATTGTTTGGGTTGGACATTGGTTGAGATGAGAGTCTTCCTTCTCCCCTCCTAGCAAGTGAGAGAGAGATCTGATCCAATCTTTTCTCAAGGCGGCTGATGGACTGCCCATGTGAGGACACATCCTTCCTCATCTCATCCAAGCTTCTTAATCTTCCAAGCACCTCCTCTTCAAACTTTGAACTATAGAATGGACTTGGCTACCCTTGTCCTTGCCCATCTTCATTTGTTTTCTTCCATGAGAAATTTGGATGGTTCCTCCACTTAGGATTATAAGTGTTAGACATGGAGCCTTGATTGTTTTAGCTTCCAAAAGAGTACAAAGCATGCACTTCTTCATCAAATGAATCGACCGCCATGGTGGATTGGCTAGTAGAACCACCATCTTGGTTCTTCATCATCTTCATCATGTCCGCCATCATCTTCATCATGTCATGGTCGACAACGTTGCAGGCTGGAGCTACAAAAGAAGGTGGAGGAACGTAGTTCTAGCCGCAATGCTCCCCTTTTGTAGAAACTCGATGGCAGGAATTTTTAGCAAGATGCTCGAATAAAGGCCATGACTCCTTGGGTGGCTGCCTCCGCATGATGAATCGACGTGGCTCAACTCTTCAAGCCTGGTGTAGAAGGCTTGAACTAGTTGCCACAATGGCACTTCATGGTGAGGACAGTCACGGAGGAGCTTTTAGAACCACTCCCATGCCTCGTGGAAGGGTTCATTCTCTTTTTAGGCAAAGGAGGTGATGCATCTTCTCATGTAGGTTAACTTAGCAATTGAGAAGAACTTTTTGAGGAATTCATTCTTGACTTCATTCCAAGTTACCAACTCTGGCTTCAAAACGTACCACTCTTTAGCTTTTTCTTTTAGGGAGAATGGGAAGAGGGTCTCCAGATGGAGTCATCGGTAGCGGTGGGGGTACAGAAAGTAGAGCATGTCTCAAGGAATCCATCGATGTGATGATAAGGATTCTCATTCTCCATCCCATAGTAGGTGGGGAGGAGGCCAAGGAGTGGCGGTGGAATGGATAACTGTTGACCCGACATTTGGTCACCTAGGGTGGCAATGGGAGAATTGTAGTTCCCTGGGGTGAAATACTCGTGGAGTGGGCGGTTGGGCTGCGACAGAGGTTGTTGAGCATCCACAAGAGGGTTGTTGTCTACCATCTTGGCTTCTCAGTGTTGGTTGTTGTGACTTTGGCATCTCCTTCTACCTATCTCAGGGTCGTACAACACCAAGTCGGTACGAGTGGAACGCGTGTGGCGCATGCACAAATGTCACCTGCACAATACACAAACAAGCAACAAGAAATCAAGTTAGAATGGCAATATGCAAAAGTAAACAATGAATAAATAATAACAATGATGAGGGAAAAAGGAAAGACTAAGCTACACTAACTAGGTAGGTCGAGCGCCTCTCTCCCCGACAACAGCGCCAGAAAGCTTGGTGAGATTCCCACCAAGGCTGCACACTAGCCAACTAAAGGTGGCTAGATGCAGCCCTAAGGGAGGAAACACATGTAGATCTTTCAAAATTTATATTAACCCTAACCAAGTAAATAATAGTACCAAATAGGTCACCCACAAGAACACAGGTACTATTGTGGTATAGGTGAAGGGCAAGTGTAGGGGTCGATTATCAGGGACATAGGGGGCACTAGAGCTAGGTTAGCATTGGCTATGTTCCTATTACGGAGATTAGGGTTGAAGGGTTTAAAAGGGGTTGTTTGATTGTTAAGCGAAGTGAACAAGCAAGTAAAGGCAATATGAAATCTAAGTTATCACAAACCCTAAATTAACCTAAACAAGAAAGTCTAATGAACTAGATTAAACAACTAATAGAGAATGGGCAAAGGTTAACTTCACTACACTAGCAGAGCAATTAGAAACTAAAAACTAAGTTAACCACTAGAGAGAGCAAAAATCTAACATAACACTAAAGGGTAAGGTTAAGCAACTAACTAGATTGGATAAAAGCAACTAAACTAGACTAGCATGAACAAACTAAGAAGGCAAAGTGGATTTTATGCAGTGAGATTAGGCAGGTGAGCCGTTTGGGGATGTGGTTTGATATTAGTTGGGGGAGGGTCTCACCATTACAAGCAATTAACAAATTCTATCTATATTACCAAACCAAACAACAAGGCAAGTGTTATTAATGTACCCTACACTACTAGTTAGAGAATTAGGGTTAGGTGTAATTCTAGTAGGACTTGTCAAGTCTAGGTCTCTAGGGTAATTGGAATTAGGACAATTGAGAGCCGAGGGTAGAATTGGGAGTAGTGATGAGTGTTTTTCACCTCATGCCACTAGCCATTCAGCCTTTAGAAAGCTCTAGGCAATTGTACTAATCACACTTACACTAGCCACTTAGATCCCACCCTCACTTGTAGGAGGAGGGATGTGTATGTAGGAACAAAGGGGGCTAGCTAGGGATCCACTAATTGGACCTGGGAGCCATTCCTAATATTAGTAACATACACTCCAATTCCCCCTAGAAGCTAAGTGTCATCAAACATCTTAAAGCAAGCAATCCATGTTATAAGCACAAACCACATGAAATACAATAGGAAATGAGATAGAAGTAAGAAGCAATCATCATAGATAGAAATGATGTTAATTACAAGTTATTTCCCCTCAACATGGTATCAAAGCCCCCCAAATAGCCCACCACTAGGGGATTAGCAAGACATGATAAAAGAAATGGCAAAAGAAAGGGGAAGAAGGGGGTAGAACTCCATGGATCTTGAGGTAGAAGCCTCCTTCTTCACCTCCTAGCTGCTTGAGGATGTCCTCTCTCCTCCAATGGTGTAGATGGGCATGAGAATATGGGGAATTATGGAGGAAAGCCAAGAAATCTAGGTTTCCAAGTGGAAATGAGGTGGAAATGGTAGATGGAGAGCATAAATGCAAGTAGGATGCAATGAATTCTCAAGGAATGGGTGAAGAGGAGTAATGGAAGCTAACCTAGTGTTGTGGCCGCCACCCATGCATATGTAGGTGGTGGTGGAAGCACTAGGGTAAGTAGGGGTATTGTTGGAAAATCAGTGCAGAAAGTGGTAGGGTTTAGGTGGTAGAACGGCCGTGTTGGGCAGCACGGCCGTGGTGGGTGGTAGTGAGAATGGTTGTGGTGGTGCATAATGGCCGTTCTAAGAAAATGGAAAAAGCACAGGCTGATGTGGTGGAATGGAGGTTGGTAGTACGGTCGTGGAGAGGGCTAGGTAGAATGACCGTGCTGGGCAGCACGGTCGTGGTGATGGAGTTTGAGAGGAGGTCATTCCCTTGAGCACACTCATTCTGTTCTTTGGCTAGCACGGCCGTGCTAGGTAGCACAACCGTTTTGGGGGCTTCATAGAACAGCTGTGCTGGCAGAGTTGCTGAAGCTTGCAAAATTTGGCCATCAACCTGTAGCTTTGTGTAACTTCCAGCATGGTTGTTCCTTGGCACCACGACCATGTTGGGGTCTTCAAAGCCAAAAATGGCTTCAAACTTCATTATCAAAGGAGTTCTTTGCTTGATGTCGAATCTTGGCCATTAGGGGTAGGTTGAGGGAGATTTGGGGCCTTCTTTGGGACCCTCCATGGGTGGAGGAACCCTAGAACTCCTTCCTTCTCTCTCATCATTCCAAAGCATGGTCCAAGTACCTAAAAATAATGCAAAGAACGTCCATAAGTGCATTTGACAGTAAAACACATATTGAGGGAATTAACTTGCAATCTAACTTGTTTGGATGTGATAAAATTACAAAATGGCACAAGATGGAGCCCTAAAATAGGGCTACATCAAAATTCACCTAAGTACACCTTATAATAAGCATCAGTGGAGAAAACATTTAAGGAGACATAAGCAATAAATTATATAGTGAACTGAATGAGAAGCAATGTAAGATTTATCAACATACTAAATACTGAGAATAATTGAAACAATACATTTCTTAAGTTGTACATAATAACAAAGTCTTGGATCTAATTTCATAATATTTAATCGATAATTAGTGCCATGGACCCTGATGAGGTGTACCACAATGTGTAGAAGAATCACTGCAAGGTACGACATCATCGTACAAGACTTAGAATAGAAATCCTGACTCTAAGTCTGCTAACTAGATACCTGGTCTTTTGGTCTAACCATGACAACTAAACAGCTAGCCAAAAAAACTAGCACCTAGATACTCTGGCAGAGAGTGAAAATCACTATGGCTAAAACTATCTACTCCAGTGGTTCAATAAGGGTTGACTGACTAAGTACTAACTGGGTTGGGTACCACCAGGATCTCCAATTATGGATACCCCTACCATCAAGAGGTTGCCCATGTTGGGTCTAACCCCTCCTAGCCACCAGAACGCTCCATCTTCCTCTCCTAGACACTACCACTGGGTAAGTTGTTTCATCCATTGTGATGCACACCTCTGAAGGGAATATACGGTTTTTAGGACATCTAAAAGTCTAATTGATCCTTTAGTTTCACTAAATAATGATCTACTAAGACTTTTTATTAGATTTAGCATGTAATCTAACCAATTCTTTTTCTTTATGTGTTTCACACTACATTTTACTACTAAAATAATACTAAGGAATTCTATGTATTTTAGGTTCTATGAAAAAGAATACAACCGATGCTTATTCTCAACATTGTATTTCGGTTAAACTTGATAATACAAACATAATTGAATATATTAAATTGATTTGTGCCATAAAGATACTACAAAGATTTCATGCTAGATATTGATGATCTGATGAAATTGAATTGCACTAGACAGATGGTACTTAGAACTATGAAAAGCTTAAACTAGTTGAACTACTCATCAAGTAAAGAACATTGGAAGGGATATGCATGCTATCATCCCATATTCATAACTAAAAGAAATTAGATTATTTAATAGCACCCTCTAGCATGTGTTTCACTATTGGTAGATTAGGAAAAACATGGTTATATTGGTCCCTCTATAGTCTATTGTGAATGAAACTCATAAAAATCATGTACATGCAATATATAACTGAAATTATTCACCCTAAATCAATAGTTTTATCTATGTAGATCATATATGCCTTATAAATATGAATCGGGGATCATTGAGCTAACAATACATAAACTAGAAGAATATAGAAGCATGTTCTTCATATTTTGGATTAGATATGTAAAAACCATGGATAAAGGATAATTTTCACTCACTTTGAGTTCATTCTACCAAAATTGTAGATAAAACAATTGATTTCTAACAAATGAAGGCATTTTACACACACACATACACCCACCCACACACACACACAAACATTGTAACGACCCTGCTTCCTGGTAACCCCCAATTAAGGAAGACCAAAAAGTCAGAGGCGTTATCCCAAAAATAGGATCAACGATTTTACAAATAATAAAAAATAATTAATAAATTCTACAAAAGACTAAACTAAAAACTGGAATAAAATTTTACTTTCTCATACTTTCAAAAATAGGTAACTGGGACTTCTACCCGTAGTAGAATTCTATCTACCAAATCCTCCTTTATTATTTTAGCTTTAATCTTCATAGATGCCACTTTACAGTTTGTCCAATTTTGGATATTACCTAAAACAGGACAAACAAAACGTCAGTGAGTATAAATGAATATACTGGTATGTGGGGACAAACAAAATATTGCATATAAGTTCTAACAACCTAATCATATCAAGTAGTTGTTAACAATGCACAATTACATTTTCAATGTGACTTCCTAACCGCTTTTACTCATACTCTGGAACACCCTCTCTTAGGGCTTAGTCCTTGCAAGGGACACTAAGTCTACCTTCTCCATCCTGAGCTTGGTACCTAGGGTCACCTCTCTAGGTGCCCAGTGGTCTTCGCTATGGGGCTTGACCACTTTAGACCTTCCCTTCGGGGCTTGGTCTTGCATCATACATCTAGAGATGGTACGTAGGTTCAAGACAATCACATATGTACTTAAATTGTGATATCCATAGTCACTTAATATATTGCAGTAATGAAACATCCAAATAGTTTAATTTCATTACAATCGATAAATCATCAGGAAACATCAGGAAACGTAAAGTGTGTACTCATAATTAACCACATACCTGATTAGGAGATTTCACAAGAAATAAGCATAGTCCAAACCAATCAGGTAATCCAAGCAAGAAATCAAGCCAATCAAAGAATATAATCCTAAAAAACATGTACAACCTATTTACTAGATATTCATCAAGAACCTACTTTATTGACTTGGAATCACTTTCTAGGTTTCTAATCTAAATTAGGGTTTCAGTAGGGTTCCTTTAGATCTATTTACAACTTTCCTCTTTTATATCCACAAAACCCTAAAACAACAGTTCTAGGTACAAAAACCCTAATCATCCACTTTATACATATTCAAGCCTTCTTATCATCCATTAGGCATAGGATTAACCTAGTATTACTTTTATACAAAGAATCTTGAAATATAATTCACTGAAACCCATTAACACTTAGATTAGGGTTTCTAAGCCCATTAATGCATATTCATGTACATAGAACCCTAAATTAAGCCAATTATGCATAAAGATCATCTTTTTAGACCTAATTCTTCCTTTTATTAACAACATGTTAATATTTGCTCAAAACATTCAAGGAACAATATTAGATCCAACTATCATCAAACCTAAGGGCTTTTCATCAATTAAACCATTAAAGATGATATATTTATATCCTTTTTGAATTGCAAAAAGAATCAGGCTTCCATTATATTTTTAATGAATTTCTTGCATTTTTTTTATCAACTTTCATGCATAACATGTCTTCATCCAAGCATCTTAGAGATTACTATTATTTTTGCAAAATAAACATTATCTAGCCAATAACATGCTGACAGATCAACAACTTACTTGTTTTTAGTGACTCGCTGAATAACAGGTGAAAAGACCTTCTCACCCTAGAGTTGTAAAAGAACATGGAGGGGCATTACAGTCATATCTGCCTCTATCTTCTTCAACCTCCATTCACCTAAGTTCCTCACGAGCCAACGTCCGGTAGCAGTCAACACCACTGTTGACTTCACGCTCTAGCGAGTCGAAAGGCCAGGCAAGAGCGTGGGCATCCCCGTCGGGTCCGGATGGAGTTTTTGGTAGCCTCATGCAAGGAGAAGAGACACGAACCAAGGAACATGGTGGAGTCCCTATCAAAGGCGAATAGGGGAGCGTGAATGTCTCATCCTGCCTCAGTTCCCTAGAATTCCCCCTACTATGCGAAAACTTCCCCCGACTCCTGGACCCAAATCCTCAGACTTTATATAGGGAATAGGCCAGGAGTTTTAGGTATCTATGGTCATTAATGGAGTTCCCACTCCGACTGTATATTGGGGAAACTTCCTTCCCTCATGAAAACACTAAAATCTGGGGATCATCAAGTCCACTTTCCTCCCCCGAAGCCAAAGGAGAAAGAATGGGGGCAAAAGATCGAGTCTGGAGAGAGACTGAGGCATTATAATTCCACATCTACTGCTCTTGTTTCTTGGTCTTAAATGGAGTGCAGCCACCATTGGATCAAGGATCCAACAGCTATCAAGCCTCGTATTAGAAAAAAGTTAGAATTGAATTGTGACACTTAATGTTATCCTTTACACTTAAGGAAACTTACAAAACTCATATCTCTCAATCTAATAACCTTTTAATCCCAAAATTTAGAGGAAAGTCCATAATGACTTAAACTACATGTTTGCCAAGTTTGGGACTCAAATTCTAAAGTATGAGAGACATCTCTTAATATGCAAGTTATCACTTATTTAAGGTATATTTTATGCATATTTTCTCTGTCCTATTCTTTTATATCATTTATTTGGATTCCTTTTACCATTAGAAACCATGTGGACTTAAAATCTCATCCATGATGATTCCATTATCCATATTTCCATATATTTCTTATCTTTTCGTCATTATCTCAAATTTCCTTCTTAATAATGCATTATTTGATTTCTTCTTTTTCTTTTAGTCATATTGGACTCATTAACATATTATGATCCAAAAAATCACATGCACAAAGGAAATATTGCAAAGGGAATCCATTCGATACATATAATTCATATTTCCATAATCCTACATTTATTGGGGAAATTGCATTTACAATCACATGGACCCAAAAAATTGGGGTTGTAGCATCCTTCCTATCTTACAAGAATTTTTCCCTCAAAATTCCATCAAACAAATAAACAATTCAGGATAAGACCTTTCCATGTCCATCATTGGCTCCCATGTGGCTTCAACCTCTCCATGATGCTTCCAAAGAACCTTTATCATCTTATATTCTTACATATGAGTTCTCTCTCACCTTGGTATCTTGTACCTTCATAGGTGACTCGGGATATGTCAACCTCCCTTGAAGCTCAATAGGTTCAATGCTCAATATATGGCTCAGGTACATCACATAGTGCTCTAGATCAGACTCTTGGAACACATCATACATCATGTTATCCTGAGGGGTAAGTCTAAACATAAACAACTCCACCAATCCATCTCAAATGGACCCATGTATCAGGGACTCAGCTTTCTTAGCTATAGCTCAGAGGGGTCGGGTTTTCATAACACTTGTTCTTCCAGAGTGAACTGCATGTCAGTCTGCTTCGCATCAGCTCGTGACTCCTGTCGCCGCCGGGCTTTGTCAGCCATTGCTCGATCAAAGTGACTTCATCTGCACACACTGTGGTCTCTCTGACCTTCACAAGGTCCTCTCACTGACATCATCCTAATGAAGCGGTGACCGACACAGTTTCCTTTATAGAGCCTCTTACATCCCGATACTAGCTATGGTGTCTATCATCATGAGAAAACTATTCTAGGGGCAGGAACTGCTCCCATGTATCACCCTAAACGAGCACACATGCTCTCATCAGACCCTCTAAAGTCTCGATCATACTCTCTTGATTGTCCATCAGTCAGGGGTGATAAGCTGTACTAAACTTCAATCTAGCATCAAGTTCTTCATGTACCTACTTCCACCGAATTGAAGTGAACTTGAGGTCATGCTTGAGAACCTTTGAACTCAGATCATGGTAAAGTTGAACTATCTCTCTCTCTTGTAAATATGTAGTTCAACCAGATCTGTTACATTGATAGTGCTCTCTATCTTTGGCAAGGGATTAGGTCAACTTGGTAAGGCAATCTACCATAACCCATATTGCATCATGACCTCTCTTGGTCCTGGGGAGACCCACCACAAAGTCTATGGTGATCTTCTCCCATTCCCTCTCAGGGACTCCTATCTATAGCAATTCACTGGGTTACTGGTGTTCAACCTTCACCTCCTGGCATGCATGGTGACAAGCCACATGCAACCCTATATACTTCTTCATCTTAGGTATTCAAAGTACTACTGCAAACTTTTACTATCTTAGTAGTACCACGATGTATGATGAACTTAAAATCACGATCTCCTGCATGTCATGATTCCTCAAGGTTGACTCCTCAGGAACTCTAAAGCACTCTAGTAGTGGGTTTCACCTCCTTCCTTTTCTTGACAGGTGCATCTGAGGTTCTTACAACGATCCTTCTATCTCATAATGCTTTGGGTTGGCTAACTGAGTATCCACCATCTTAACCAATGAGTCTGGTTGTATCTGGGTGTTAGTCATACCGGTCTCATCTTCTAACAATCATAGGGTTCACCTAGCAACCTCTTCCAGTCTCTCTACTAGATATACAAGATAGTTGTACACTTGAGCTATATTTTGCTGAGAACATCTTGTTACCAAATAAGCTTCCTTATGTGCTAGGTGATGGTGAAGACATAAACCCTCATATACTTCACTCATCATCCTCATCTCAGGTTTAGGTCTAACTGACTTAAGAAAACTTCAAGCTCATCATCTCGATTATCAAACCCAAACTTATGACTCATAGATTCCAAACTACTTCCAAAGAGGCACGCCCTCATATTACCTTTATTATCCTTATGATTTTATATCACCTATCTGATATACTCTCAAAAGGATGTGGTACTTCCTCTATACTCAAACATCATAAAAACATTTCTACTCATATCACATTCATCGTTAGTATATGGCATGCATTTTGTCCTGTCTCTCACACCCATCATGAGAGGAAATAAGCATTTGGCTGCAGTCCAAATACAAAGTTCATCCTGTTCCAATAGTAGAGATGGTGCATCACACATCACCAATATACTTTCCAATCTATGTTGAAACTCACATCTCATGACTCCATACCACGAATATCTCGAATCTATGTTTAAATCCATGAAGGCTATTCCCAAACACTCTTGGATCTTCAAATCTCTCTTATGTACAAACCTTAGTCATCCCCTCAAGGTCTCCAGGGTGCTGATAGTTTTGGGGTCATCCCTCTCCCCTTATGCATCTAGGGAGTGCCTCCCTCCTTTTCCCTTGGGCCCCATGAACTCATGAAGGTGGTCAACCTCCTAACCCATGGTCCTCGCACAAAGATAGTTGTTACCTCCTGACCCTACGGTCTTGTGCATCCAGGAAGCAGACAAATCCTACTCCCATCGATCTTATCCCTACTCGACCTTAGTATTGACTTAGGATTTTATCATTGTACATCTCAATCTTGAATCCTTACCCAAAACTCCATCATATTTCTGGGCACTCATGGTCAAACTTACATCCTTTCATAGGGATCATGGTGACCTACCTACCTTGATCTGGCCCCATACATGTTACCTTCATGGCAACATATCCTCCTGCCCTTAGAGATGGTTACACATGGGTCTATAGATTCATGATCATACTATGTATTCTCCACTTAGCTCATCAAGCTCCTATGAGATACCTATTTAGGTTACCTCAAACCTAAACAAAAGCTAGTACTCATCCTACATGAAGCGTCCCTTCCCAGGATGGGAGAAAACTATCACAAATGTCCTTACTTCCATGGTTTACATAATCATGTGCATGCTTAGCCCTACCATGCTACTTATGCACGTAGCTAGCAAGAAGACAGCCTACTAATCCATGCTAAGTTCCTTGGTATGTCATACTTGTTCTTTTCCTCCACATTGGACCAATATCATACATGCATATGTCACCCACCTATGTGAATCGTTCCTCAAATGTATACATTAGTCCTAGTGGGGTTTCCTTTAGCTCTATACATGAGGGGGTTCCACACTCGAATCCTTAGGAACTCAAACGGCCTCTTGAGCATCATGTGCACCAGGTATTGCTACTTCCCCTCCTTGGTCCAGGAATCCCAGGTTCACTTCCTATGCATCATCTATCTAACTGCATGTTCAGTTGTTCAACCACGAAAGAAACATGTACAAGGTATGACATATACTTCCTACCATTCTTCCACGTGAACAAAACCTTAGATTCCTACACAGGACAAACAACTGGGTGTGAGACCTCACAACTTGTTACCATACCTCTGCAGAGTCTAAGGAACTCTCTTCCTATACCTAGAAGGTCAGAACCTATAACCTCTGTACATTGGTTCAGGAAGCCTCTTTCTCTTTCTAGGGTTTGGTTCCTCGAAAGCATCCAAGGTACAACAAGCCTCCAAGGATCTTGCATGAGGCAACCACATCTATCCACCCATTGTCAACTGAACCAGATCATATCATACCCAACTTCTCATGATTCTACATGTCTCAGAGTCAAGGTCTCCAACCTTCCTCAATGGGTCTTACTCTCTCTCTCTAGAGCTAAACCTACAACTGGTCCTACCACCGGAGGTTCTCTTCTTATAAGATGGGTCAAGCTCTTAAGGATACATGTATACACCTACCTGGGTGAAACATATAATCCAAAATCTATGTTCGACCAAGATTATCCAAAGCTCTACATTCTCATCTCATAAACATCAATTATAACACATCTGTCTTAGGTTAACAGCTACTGTCAGCCTTAGTGCCACTCTCTTCTATATAGGTGCATGCCTCTACACACACACACCTACACACACACACACACACACATACACACACACACACACACATATATATATATATATACATATATATATATATATATATATATATGTTAGGGTTCCTATATAGTCACCACTAACCTTCTCAATGAGGGGGCTACCCCTCACCCTAATAGTTACGACCCACACAAGGTTGGGTCACCCAAACGGCACTAGGTCAATCACCCACACATGGCTCATGCTTTTAATGGGTACCCAAAACCTATACGTAAGGCATGTATGACTAACCCACATTCTTGAAGGTATAGAAGACTAAGGTATCCAACTCATCTTGTCTTCTCTTTCTCTAACTACCACTTAGGGTTGGGGTTAGCATCTTCCTCAGAGGATGTGTTAGGTCTCTTCCTCTTCCTAGAGACTTCCTCCTCTAAGGCTAACTCTCCTCATCATCCTACATGAAGGTCTAACATTAGAGCTCTTCTGAGGGCATGACAACACACACCATGCAACCTTAAGCATGTAACTAATCTTTAGTTTACACTTAAACTATTAAACTTATGTCCATGACATCTTGTTTACATGCTTTTCATTATTTGGTGGAGGATTCCTTAATCCTTATTACTCATATCCCAAACATAGGAGGGGTGTGGAGAGAGAGAGAAACCCCAAGAACTTAGAGTTATACTTGAATTAGGGTTGAGAAGGGAAGAAGACAGATGCGAGAGTCTTAGAGGTATCTTACTTTGAGTCAAAACCTCCAATTTCGGCCAGGCAGTCAAACAATATCCGAAAGTCCTTGTAGACCAACTAGCGGGGTAGAGGAAAATCTTGCCATCCCCCAAATTATGATCCTTTTTTAGACACCTCCATCATTGGAAATTCCTCTAATAACTCCCTTGGTTTCTAAAGAGTTTGTAAAATTTAATAACTATTAGATATTAAATGGAAAACCATCGCTCTGATACCAATCGTAACGACCCTGCTTCCCAGTAACCCCCAATTAAGGAAGAGCAAGAAGTCACAAGCGTTATCCCAAAAACAGGATCAATGGTTTTGTAAATAATAAAAAATAATTAATAAATTCTATGAAAGACTAAAATGAAAGCTGGAATAAAATTTTACTTTCTCATACCTTAAAAAATAGGTAACTAGGACTTCTACCCGTAGTCAAATTCTTTCTACCTAATCCTCCTTTATTATTTTAGATTTAATATTCACATATGCCACTTTATTTGTCCAATTTTAGATATTACCTAAAAAGCTGACAAACAAAACGTTAGTCAGTATAAATGAATATACTGGTATGTGGGGACAAAAAAAATATTGCACATAAGTTCTAACAACCTAATCATATCAAGTAGTTGTTAACAATGCACAATTACATTTTCAATGTGACTTCTCAACTTCTTTTACTCATACTCTGGGACAACCTCTCTTAGGGCTTGGTCCTTGCAAGGGACATTAAGGCTACCTTCTCCATCTTGAGCTTGGTACCTGGGGTCACCTCTTTGGGTGCCCAGTGGTCTTCCCTCTGGGGCTTGACCACTTTATACCTTCCCTCGGGGGATTGGTCTTTCATCATACATCCAGAGATGGTATGTAGGTTCGAGACAGTCACATATGTACTTAAATTGTAATATCCATAGTCACTTAATAGATTGCAGTAATGAAACATCCAAATAGTTTAATTTCATTACAATCAATAAATCATCGGGAAACGTCGGGAAACATAAATTGTGTACTCATAATTAACCACATACCTAATTAGGAGATTTCACAAGAAATAAGCATAGTCCAAACCAATCAGGCAATCCAAGCAAGCAATCAAGCCAATCAAAGAACATAATCCTGAAAAGCATGTACAACCTATTTACTACATACTCCTCAAGAACCTACTTTTATTGACTTGGAATCAGTTCATAGGTTTCTAATCCGAATTAGGGTTTCATTTGGGTTCCTTTAGATCTATTTACAACTTTCCTCTTTTATGTCCACAAAACCCTAAAATAGTAGTTCTAGGTACAAAAACCCTACTTATCCACTTTATACATATTAAATCCTTCTTATCATCCATTAGGCTTAGGATTATCCTAGTATTACTTTTATACAAAGAATCTCAAAATATAATTCATTAAAACCCATTAACACTTAGATTAGGGTTTCTAAGCCCATTAATGCATATTCATGTACATGGAACCCTAAATTAAGCCAGTTATGCATAAAGATCATATTTTTAGATCTAATTCTTCCTTTTATTAACAACAAGTTAATATTTGCTCAAAACATTCAAAGAACATCATTAGATCCAACTATCATCAAACCTAAGGGTTTTTCATCAATTATACCATTAAAGATGATATCTTTATATCCTTTTTCAATTTCAAGAAGAATCAGGATTCCATTATATTTTTAGTGAATTCCTTGCACTTTTTTAATCAACTTTCATATATAATATGTCTTCATCCAAGCATCCTAGTGATTGTTATGATTTTTGCAAAATAAACAATATCTAGCCAATAACATGCTGACACGTCAGCAACTTACTTGTTTTTAGTGACTCGCTGAATAACAGGAGAAAAGGCCTGCTCTTCCTAGAGTTATAAAAGAACACGAAGGGGAATTACGATATATCCACCTCTGTCTTCTTCAAACACCGTTCACCCGAGTTCCTCACGAGCCAACGTCGGGTAGCAGTCAACACCACTGTTGACTTCGCTCTCTAGCGCGTCGAAAGGCCAGGCAAGAGCGCGGGCATCCCCGTCGGGTCGGGACAGACTTGTTGGTGGCCTAACACAAGGAGAAGAGGCATGAACCAAGGCACATGGTGGAGTCCCTATCGACGGTGAACAGGGGAGTGCGAGCATCTCAGCCTGCCTCGATTCGCTGGGACCTTCCCCCCTACTGTGCAGAAACTTTCCACTGACTCCTAGACCCAAATCCTCGAACCTTATATAGGGAATAGGCTGGGAGTTTTGGTTATATATGGTCATTAATGGAGTTCCCACTCCGACTGTATATTGGGAAAACTTCCTTCCCCCATGAAAACACTGAAATCTGGTGATCATCAAGTCCGCTTTCCTCCGCCGAAGCCTTAGGAGAAAGAATCGGGGCAAGATATCGAGTCTAGAGAGAGATCGAGGCATTAGAATTTCACATTTATTATTCTTGTTTCCTGGTCTTAAATGGAGTGCGGCCACCATTAGATCAAGGATCAAACGACTATCAAGCCTTGTATTAGAAAAAAGTTAGAATTGAATTGTGACATTTAATTTTATCCTTTACACTTTAGGAAACTTACAAAATTCATATCTCTCAAGCTATTTATCCTTTTAATCCCAAATTTTAGAGGAAGGTAAATAACGACTTAAACTACTTGTGTGCTATGTTTGGGACTTAAATTCAAAAGTATGGGAGACTTTTTGTCATATGAAAGTTATCACTTATTTAAGGTATATTTTATGCATATTTTCTCTCTCCTATTCTTTTATATCATTTATTTGGATTCCTTTTACCATTAGAAACCATGTGGACTTGAAATCTCATCCATGATGATTCCATTATCCATATTTTTACATATTTTGTATCTTTTCCTCATTCTCTCAATTTTCCTTCTTAATAATGCATTATTTGATGTCTTCCTTTTCTTTTAATAATATAGGACTCATTAACATATTATGAAACAAAAAATCACATGATCAAAGTAAATATTTCAAAGGGAATCCATTCAATACATATAATTCATACAATTTCCATAATCCTATATTTATTGGGAAAATTGCATTTCCAACCATATGAACCAAAAAATTGGGGTTGTAACACACACACACACAGAGATATATATATATATATATATATATATATATATATATATATATATATATATATTTGTTAGAATAAAAACTTTATTCCTATCATATAAGACATTTTAGACTAATTTACCATATTTCATCTCAAAATATGAAGTTTTGAGTAATTTTCACCCTAAATGGCCAAAAACCGCCAATATAGGGAAAAAACTGATGAAAACATGAGATTTCATAAAAAATGATTCCAAGACACAAAGATAGTGTTCAAACAAGTTTGATATCAACAAAATTTTTATAAAACAAGCATTAATTCCGAATATCATAATAAAATTCTCATTTTATGACATAATCAACTGAATTCTATAAAATAGGGTTAAATTGGCATCCTAAAGATCGAATTTTTATTACACACTTAAACATTAAAAGGGAATATAAAACCACTCAACTTTTTTTTGTAATAAGCATGTAAAGAATGTCCTCCCCTATTCCAAGAATGTGGATTTCATAATTCTACAAAAAAGTTCCATCAAACTTCTCAAAAGTTGAAAATCACCACAAAATCCCTAGCTTGGGATCATTCCTAGATGAAATCATGAGAAAACAGAGAAGCTGGAGCGATTGGGATTTTTGTTCCACTTCCAAAAAGAATTTAGGCAACACCAAGAGAAATAAGTAAAAATGTAACAAAGGAGAAGATAAGCAAAGAACTTACTAGATTCAACTTGAATTTGATAAGGAACTAGAGTTAGATGAATTCTAGGTCAACATCCCTCATATATCCTCCAAATCACCTCTCTATACTCAACCATGAAAATTTAGAGAAGAACAGTGGGTTTGAGTTGATTCAGGTGGAGTTAAGTTGATAAGGCTATTTGACGTTCTTTTGTATTTTGTAAAGAGGTCCATATATGAAGTTTTCTTCTAAATTTTGTTGAAGAACAATATTTTGGCTTATCTTGATCATTCAACCTCCGAATCAGTATCCATAAAATTCTATAGATTATGTTTTTGTTGTAGAGTCCATTATTAACCTAATAGAACCTATAAGTAGTGAAATTTAATTTATGGAATTTATATACCATAATTTTGCCAGTTTAACCTATTTTAGGGAAAATTCAAGATAGAAAGCCTAATTTCAGCATGTCTAATGGTTCGCCTACCTAAATCCTATTTAGTCAGTCAAAAAACTATATATGATATGTTAATAAATAAATAAACAAGATAAATGAAATTTTACACTAATTTGGTAAAAGAGCGTTTTTAAGAAACAAATGTGGATTAAATGTTAACAAGGATTTAGGGTTTGCTAAATTACCCCTCCTTTAAATATTTCACTCAAAAATCCAAGTGAAGGATGAAAGATAACATAACATATAGATTAGATATCCAATTCACATTAAACAACTAAAAATTAAACTTAGGGTCTTATAACCCTTAATTACCTACTTTGTAGGGGTAGGGTCGTTATAATCTCTGCCAACAAGTTTTGTCCTCAAAACTAACAAATGCAATAAAAAAGGTGCATTCAAAATTTCATTCAACATCCTAGATACTGGTATGCCTATTCTTGTATCTCATATTTGTATAATTAGTTCTAAAACAAATTCTCTAATCATCTTGTAATAAAGCATTACAATACTAAAAAAATTACAATATCAACAAGAAACATATGTTTCATGGTCTAATATGAACTCTAAGATATGTTACACATTATTTAGTTTTATCCTCTGCATGTATCTTGTTTGTGCTATATCAAGTTATAGAGTTATTTCTCTATTATGGTTTGTGATCAAAATGATACACTACTACAGAAATAGCTTATAACGTCACATTTAGGAACGTCGGTTATTACCAAAAACCGACGCCTAAACCCTACAATGTCGGATAATTATAGAGACCGACATCTATATTTGAAGATCGTCTAGACACGAGTATCGATTTTTATTAAGCGTCGGCTCCCTAAGACAAACTGACGCCTAAAATACACCGCCAAATCTAATTTTTTGAGAGAAAAAAATTACCCCTCAAAGTTTCACATACGGCATCGGTTTTGTACCAAAGAACTGACGCCTAACGATGAAAAATATTACCACAAAAGGTCGTCGGTTTTTGTGGAAAAACTGACGCGGATAAGGTTTCACACGCCGTCTTCGCAAAAAATTTTAGGGTTAAGATTGTCCAATGGACGTCTGTTTTTTCTGGCAACCGACGCTGATGGATATTAGATGTCAGTTTCTTAGATAACCGACGCCTTTGTTAACTTAATAGCCCCCACGAGAAACTAACTCTTCCCCATTCATCTATGTTTCATCGTGAGAAACAGACCCTTCCGCTCCCGACGCCACCGTTCCGCTCCCTCCTCCTTGCACGCCGCCGCCACCCTTCTCCCTACTCGCCGCCGTTGGCGGCCCTCTCTCTGCTCACTGATGGCTCCCTACTGGCTCCCTGCTCACTGCCCTCCACCTGCTCCCTAACTCCCTTCCCTCCGTCGGCGCCGCCCAAGGTCACCGCCTGCTTCCTGCTCACCACCGCCCTTCTTCCTCCTCCTTGCTCGCTCGCCGGCTGCCTGCTCACCGCTCTTCCACGCTCGCCTGCCCGCTCAGCCTACCCATTCGGCTTCCACGTGCACCCCTCTGTATTGCCCTCTCTCCCTACTCCAGAGCAAGACGCCTGGCTGGGGTCGAACTGAAGTAAACATCCCCAAAAACCCTCTGTCTCGCCCTCTCTCCCAGCTCCAGAGCAAGACACTCTGATTTGTATTTACTTAAATACTGATTTCTATTTACTTATCTACTCATTCGTTCATCTAATGATTTTTTATTCATCACATTATTTAAATTTAGGTCTTTGTATTTGTTCATCTACTTTTTAAAATTATTTAATCATCTCCTGATTTATATTTGTTTATCAACTGAGATGTACTTTTTTATCTATTGTTTGTATTTGTTTATCTACTGATTATATTTATTTATTTGATGCTTTGAGTTTACTTATTTAGATGTTGCTATTGTAAATCAACCTAGGATATGAATAAATCTTGTGCTTACATATATTTGTGCTTCTAATCCTCATGCTTGACCTAATTCAGTAAATTTTGATGCATGTTGAAATAAGATTCAAACTTGTCCATTCTAGCATCCTAATTTGATTTTGATTATGTGATTTGAACCTTGAAACATGCGTATTAAAGATACATTGATGTATCAAACTTGACTCCCATGTGGGTCTTCTATTTCTAAAATGATTATATCTTCAATCTGTTTTTTTTCACCTTTATACTATATGTATTGCTTCTAAAATAGAAGATCTATTTGGTAGAACTGTCGACCTTTGTCCAGACCCTAAAGTGGACTCTATGAACATAGCCAATTAAAGTATCATATTAATATATAATAGTTAATTTATGGAAGTTACATAGAGACATGCAATTTTTAGAAAAAAATGATCAAAATAACCCCTACTATATTTTGCTACTGTAAAACGTAAACCCTAGGAATTGGTAGTATAAATGCATCTAAACATTCATAAGCTATTAATGTGTCACTTGGAGAGAAATTGACATATTCCTATTTAAGTAAAAATTACATAGGACATAATATGAAGTAATGATTAGTAACATAATGCGGTGGTTATCTATATGAAATTGATTATATATGCAATTCAAGTAGAAATACTAGAAAGAAAGATAATGAAACAAGCATGAAATTGCGAATAACCTTAGATGGGAAACAAAACTTCAAATCAATGCATAATGTTTCATGGTCTCTCTTCCTAATGAGCTATGTTACAAATATCTATATATTAGGTTAAGGACATGTTTCTGTTGTGACATGTTGAGTTTTTTGCTATGTTGTACCCACCAGATTTGTGTTATATATAAAATAATACATTGATTAATTTAGGAAGCATTGATATGTTGTTATGGCTGTCCACAAGTATTTTTATAAGAAAATTGTGTGTTGAATGAGGTTGTGAACAAGGGACTGGTGTTATACTTGTTGGCCTAGAAACTCGTCCAAGATTTACTCATTAGGAGTAAATCTTGGATAGTCCTCGGTTTGGGACTGTTCTTGAACACCTAATCTCACTTAGGATGTAAGTGTATAATGTGTATTGGGTTTTCAAGAAAATTTTGGCAGCAATTCCCCATTTGTTCTCTAAGTACATATGTACTTGGAGAACAGTGGGGAAATGCTGCCAAAATTTTCTTGAAAACCCAATACACATTATACACTTACTAGTGAGATTAGGTGTTCAAGAATGGGATAGGTGGTACAAGTTTATTATATATAAGAAGGACAACAAACAACACATGTATTTGTTGGCCTAGAAACCCGTCTACGATTTACTCAATAGGATTAAATCTTGGATAGTCCCCGATTTGGGACTGTTCTTGAACACCTAATCTCACTTAGGATGTTTTAACCATTAATTATATGTAAGACCTTAAACCCTAAAATTTTAACCATGCTTAAACTCTAATTTGTTAACCCTAGACCCTAATCTTGTTGTAATAGATACTTGTTTTCTCTTTGATCATAGAATGGATAGATTATGGATGTCCAGTCGCAATCGCTGCACCCCAGAGTTTATTTCTGATCTTGATCAGTTTATTAGATTTTGCCGAGGAACATAGGAAACAACTGAAGATAGGTTCTACTATCCATGTAGGCATTGCGGTAACAACTTGAAAGTCAACACTGGTGACGAAATCAAAAGTCATGTCATGTGCAACAGGATTGTACAAGGCTATACAGAATGGCACTAGCATGGAGAGATTTCAAACCCGAAAATAGTGGATGTCGATAGCAATGCTTGTGTAGAAGAAGTTATTGCCTCCGATGACGTAGATGTGAACAAACTAGTTCCAGTAGAATTTGTTGATGTAATGCTGGATAGTTGTGGGGTAGAGCACACCGAAACTGATCCACCTCCCACATTTAGAAACATTGTGCATGATGCTGAGATACTGTTATACACAGGTTGTACTAAATTTACAAACTTAGCACTTTGTTGAGATTGTATAAGATGAAAGCTAACAATAGATGGAGCAACAAAAGCTTCACGTCATTGTTATCTTTGTTGAAAGAAATGCTTCCTGAAGGAAACGAGCTGCCAATCTCAACATACCAGGTAAAGAAATTGCTGTGCCCAATGGGAATGGAGGCCAAGAAGATACACGCATGCCCGAATGATTGTGTATTATTCAAAAGGACTATGTGGATTTGAAAGATTGTCCAAAATGTGGTGCATCACGGTATAAATTGACGACTTCGGGGGAGTCTAAAACTGGTTCTCCTGCCAAGGTGATGTGGTATCTACCTATAATATCACAGTTTCAATGCTTGTTTTCCAATCCGATAGATGCAAAGAATTTGAGGTGGCATGCAGATGTTAAGAAAAATAATGATGGGATCCTACGACATGCATCTGATTCCCCACAGTGGATGAAGATTGATCTATTGTACCCTTAATTTGGTGAAGAAGTCAGGAATCTAGGACTTGGGCTTTGTACATATGGGATGAATCCGTACGGGACATTGAGCAGCCAACATAGCACTTGTCCAATCATGCTTATTATATACAATCTTCCTCCCTGGCTATGTATGAAAAATAAGTATGTTATGTTTTCGTTGTTGAAATCGGGCCCTAAACAACCTGGAAATGATATCGATGTTTATCTTGAACCTCTGATTGATGACTTAAAGAAACTCTGGGGTGAATGTGTGATGATCTATGATGCTTCATGAAGAGAGACATTTTGTTTGCACGCTATGTTGTTTTGCACTATTAATGACTTTCCAACATATGGGAATTTTTGTGGATATAGTGTCAAAGGAGATAAAATGTGTCCTATATGTGAAGAGAACACTGATTCAACAAGACTAAAACATGGCGGAAAGACTGTATATCTTGTTCATCGAAGGTTTCTTCCAAAATTACATTCGTATCGTAGGAAGGGCAAAGCATTCAATGGATGGAATGGGGAACGAAGTGCACCTAAACCTATACCAGGGGAGGTTGTTTATGAAAGAGTAAAAGACGTTGTCAATGAATTTAGTAAGAGATCACAATGTACTATGGCCACACAGAGTGACAAATCTTTATTTAAGAAGTCAATATTTTGGGATCTTCCTTATTGGAGTTCTTTGACAATCAGACATTGTATCGATGTCATGCACATTTACAAAAATGTTTGTGATAGCGTCATTGGTAATATGTTGAATATACCAGGTAAGACTAAAGATGGGATAAGATCCAGACTGGACCTACGTGAAATGGGAATACGGTTAAAATTAACAGAATTACGTGACATGGGAAATCAGAGAACATACTTACCTCCCGCTTGTTACACGTTGTCTAGAAAGGAGAAGAAAGCTTTTTGTGAATGCTTGGTAAATGTTAAGGTGCCATAGGGTTACTCATCCAACATCCGTAGATTGGTATCAATGAAAGATCTGAAGTTGATAGGTCTTAAATCTCATGATTGTCACACTCTAATGCAACAAATATTTCCCGTGGCAATTCGATCTATAGTGCCAAAGCATGTAAGGTTTGCAATCACCAGACTTTGTTTCTTTTTCAACAGTCTGTGTAGCAAAGTTATTGACCCTGATACTCTCAATACTTTGTAAAGAGAAGTGGTTGTTACCCTGTGTCAGCTTGAGATGTATTTCCCTCCTTTGTTCTTTGATATCATGGTACATCTTGTTGTCCACTTGAGTAGGGAAGTGAAAATATTGGGACCAATTTTCTTGCATTAGATGTATCCCTTTGAAAGATACATGAGCGTTTTTAAAAGTGATGTTCAAAACCATTATCGGCCTGAAGGGAGTATTATTGAGCGTTTTGTGGTGAGAGAGGTTATGGATTTTTGCAATAACTTTCTGAGTGGCCAAGACACTCCTGGTAATGACAAGAATATTCAGGAGAAATTTGGCAAAGGAATTTTGGGATCATGGGTGAAAGTAATAAGATGTGAGTAGTTGGAACAAGGTCACTTGTATATTTTACACAACATGGATGAAGTGAGTGTTTATATCGAGGAACATACCAATTTCATCAAGAGACAATATCCTTGAGCCAATTCAATGTGGCTTGCTAGATTGCATAACAAGACATTTATTAAGTGGTTTGAAGATAAAGTCTTACATCAACTATCTCAAACACCAGATGATATTACAGAAACTATCAAATGCCTCATATTTAAACCAAAATTGAATGTTATGTCTTATGAAGGGTATGACATTAATGGATTCCCATATTACACAAAGTGCCAAGATGATAAGAGTGTCGTACAAAACAGTGGGGTCACCCTTCAAGTGTTGACTATGTTTTTCGCAAGTGCAAAGGATAAGAGTCCATGTGAAGCTAAAATGTCATATTACGATGTCATTGAAGACATATGGGAGTTTGACTACATAGATTTCAGAATTCCGCTCTTCAAACGTAATTGGGTTGATAACACCAAAGGATTTATAGTGGATGAATTGGGTTTCACTTTAGTGAACTTTGAAAAGATTGGCGAGAAGGGTGAACCATTCATATTGGCATCATAGGTGAAACAAGTATTTTATATCGATGATCCTGCAAATGATAAATGGTCGGTTGTTCTTCATGGTAAAAGACAGTTCATTGAAGATCCTATAGATGAAGAAGAGTACTATGATAAGTATGATGACTCCAGTCCATTCTTAGTTGGGTTGCCAACACCACAAAATATTGAAGCTAATGATGACTTGTATGTGCGCGGAGATCACAATGAAGGATTGTTAATTGATAAATGATCGCAATATTAGAGGCATGCATGTTCATATTTTTGTATATGTTTCATTTTTCAATGTTTCATTTGTATATGTGAACTATACAATGTTTCATTTTTCAATGTTTCATTATCTTCTAGTTATGTCAAATGCTAAATGTTTGATTTTTTAATGAAGTTTTCAAATGGCTGAGCATGGGCATGATGACCATGATGTCCATGATGAGCATGGTAATGTGTCACCTCACAATGTATGTTTTAGAAATATATCATATATTTCTATCTATATGTCCATTTATAGTTATATCCTGTAAGTGTGTTTATTTTGTCAAATTTTAGGTTGATGATGCACATGTACCCTCTGAAGCACTTGAGGCACTTGATCCGTAGTACCAAAAAGTTGACAAGAGAAGGGGCATCACTATGATGAAGAAGTTAATAGCGCTAAGGGGAAATTGACCCAAACTGGTTGTGGATTTTGATAATGCAGGAAATGCAATTGGAGTGAACCGCAATTCATTTGTTTCATATCTTGGGTATGTTACTCATAGCCATTGTTCTTGTAAGATAGATTCTTGGCATAAAGTTCATAAGGAGGAGAAAGACTTAATAAGGAAGGATTTATGCGTGAGTTATTATTATTTTCAATTCTATTTTGTAGATTACTAATTTTTTAGATACTAGTTAATAGCAATTCTATTTTGCAGAGTATATTTGCGTTAGATGAAAAGTGCATCATAAATGTGTGATGCAACACTGTGGGAGGGTCCTAAGGAACTATAGGACAAATGTCACCCGAGAATACATAAAAGATGGTGAGAAGAGGAAGAAGTCAGCCACTGAACAGTGGAACTTCCTGGACCTAGAAGAATGGGACACATTTGTTGCGTCAAGAAACATTGATGAATTCAAGGTATTAGGTGTTAATCCCTATTTAATTAATATACGTTGTATTCACCTATTCAAGATTAACCTTTCGTGTTACTAACCAAACCAATGTGCATACTAACTAGGTTATCAGTGAGGCGCAAAGAGCAAGGTGTGCACTGAATGTGCATGACCACACAATGGGTCCAAAGGGCTATGTAGGTGTTTGCCAAAGACTACAGGTTGAGTGTGCTACTCAGGAGTCCTCTACTATAGGTACCGCACCTCTGCCTTGCCATGATGTCTGGATAGCTGAGAGGAAAAACAAGAAGGGAGAAATAAAGAAGCACGCAATTGTTGAGGCGGCTGCAAAAATGGTAAAATACAACTCTTAGAGCAATCATTCGAATATTGATTATTTGTGGTGTTTACTTACTTACCAATTTCTATTGATGGTGATTAGCAGGAGCTGCACAAGCTGAGGAAACAAGGCAAGTTCATCCCTGAGGGCAAAAGGGATGAATTGACAGTTGCTCTGGGTCATCCAGAGCATCCTGGATGTGTTAGGGGTGCAGGCGCTAGTGTGGGCATCAAAGCATTCTTTGGGCCATCCCAGCGCAAACATGTCCCAAAAGCGGGAATTTCACAAGAAGAGGTAACCTATTCTTTTTTTAGAATGTTACTGTAAAAGGGAATTCAATCATCAGAAGCTAATGTTTCTTTTATCCATGTATAGGTAGATAAGATAGTTGATAGGAGAGTCGATGAAGTAGTTGATAAGAGAGTCAAGGAAGCAGTTGATAAGACACTCCATGAAGCAATGAGATGGTGGCAGGCATCTCTGACTGCCACTCAGACAGTACCTATGGCATCCCGCTCTACTCCTATTGTAGAGGTTGGGAGTAATCCTGTCGACCCACCACCTAGCACATCTGCTGTAAGTATTTTTATGACATAGTAGCTAGTCTTTTCAAGATGATATGTTTTCAAGATGATATGTATATATGTATATAACATTCTTTAGGTAAATTTGTAGGGGTTGAAGCCATGTCATCTAAATAGTAAAGAATATGTCGTTGTAGAGGCGTCGGCTTACCCATCCCATCCAGAGGAAATGTTTCATGGGTCTCCATTACCATATGGTTGGGTTCGTGTGAGCCCACTACATATATTCCCCAATTGGATAGATCTTGTATTGCCATATGCCCACCCAGATTGTGAAACGCTTAGTGAGACAGAAGGAGGAGTGATATTGTGGCCGAAAGCAGATGTCGTCTATAATGAAATGGTATGGTAAATTCACATTACGTTAAATTGTTAGTGTGTATATATGAGGTCAATTGATCTAAAATTATATATACAAGTTAAAACGAAGACACCCAGAGTATCTAGGCCTCCACCTCCACCTCCTACATTACCAAGTTGGGTTCCACATGACCTACCTGCCCCGTTAGGTCCTAATTGTAGGGGTATGGCAGTATGGTTAGGCGAACATGTTATAAATTTCCCTATAACTGTTTGTATAGATGTGGATGTTGCAGGTCAATAATACGAAAACAAACTATTTATACAAGATATTTTGGAGTTGTTTCTCTATGATTGGTTGAATACATCTGTGATAGAGCTATGGATAAGGTGAGATCTTGTTTATACATCCATATACCTTGTGTAGGATCCAGTGATCTGGTTTCTTATATATTAATTCTTACGTAATACATATTTTGCAGCTACTTAGACAAAATATGCGCAGATTTTTCATTTGAACATGTAGGATTTTTTATTCCATCTTTGATTAGTCTAGTAGATAAAGACCCTACATCAGTTCAACAATACTGCTGTGATGCTTTTACAAATTTTGGTCAAAATAAGAAGATGGTGAGAATAGCTCCATTCAATGTGGAGTAAGTTTACTTTGCTTATAATTTGGACTTAAGAAAATTACATTTTTATTATGGATTTTGAGTTATTAATTTTTAACTTTTTTATCTCTAGGGGTATGCATTGGGAGTTACTAGTTATTGTCCCCGAGACGTTCACTGTCTATTATCTAGATCCTAAGGGGACTAAATTGAATCCAACATATGGACACACAATGAAAATGGCATTATTACGGTGAGAAATATTTCATTTTTATAACCGTTAACATATGTTATTACATTACTATTTAATTATGCAATTTAGTGTGTTACATTAACATGTAGGGGTTTACATGAGTTCAAAAAGGTTGGAGGAAAGGTCCCCAGGAAAAAGAACCAGCCAATAATTTGGGAGAACGTGGAAGTAAGTTCTCGACTCCAATGTATATATTATTTATGTGAACTGTGATTAGTTGTATTTTTTAATATTTTGTATATTTCAATTTATAGTGTGCTACAAAAGACAACGGTTGGGCATGTGCATACTATGTGATGCGAATTATGATCATGATTATCAAACATGCTGCAGTGGACATCGATACCATACATGAGGTATTATATATAGTCTCATTAGATAATATGAAATATATCAATCTTATTTATATATTATTAATTATATATATACATCATTCTCTTTGCAGGTGTTTAAAACTGACCCCACTACAGGTAAGGCCTTATCAGATGTACATGCTCCCTATACGACGGAAGAATTAAATGATGTAAGAGAAGAATGGGCAAAATCCATACAACTAGTGGGGGTTTTAAAATATAATTGGGATGTTGATAGCGATAATGACTAAAGAATGTTTATACATGTGTGAATGTGAAAATGAATGGAACTGCAAGTTGCTACATGAATGTTTCTACATGTGTATCTTTCTACATGTGTGAATGTGAAAATGAAAGGAACTGTAGGTTGCTACATGAATGTGTCTACATGTGTGAATGTGAAAATTGAATGGAAATACAGGTTGCTAAATGTGTGAAAATGAATCTTGTTAATTTTGCAGGTTTGTGGCCTATTGTTGGCTGATATCAATGGATGTTGTAAACCTGTAGTTCAGAACTAAATTGCAGGTTTTGCATCCTGTGACCAGCCATACAGCAGGCCTTCAAACTAATAAGAAAAAAAAATCAAAACATAGGCGTCGGTTATTAGTATAAAACCGACAACAAATACATACATCGTCAGTTATTAGAAAACAATCGCCGCCTAAGAAAACATGGCGTCGGTTATTACTAAGAAACCGACGCCTATGGTGTCCTAGATGGTGCCCTTTTTGTGGCGCGAAGGGTTTGGGCGTCGGTTTCCCTACTAATTACCGACACCTGCTGGTGCCCTTTTTATGGCGCGAAGGGTTCTGGCATCGGTTTCCCCTCTAATAACCGACGCCTGTAGTGCCCCTGCTGGCGCGTTTTGGGTGGAGCGAAGGGTTCTGGCATTGGTTTTCAAACATACACCTAAGGGTTCACCTTTTAGTGTCACCCATATATGTGTCTCTTTTTAACCGTCGCCAAAGGCCTTAAATAACCGACACCAAAGGTTAGTTATGTAGTAGTGATATGATGGGGAAGTCCCCTTGTGTGTAGTTTTACTTATTGATAGAATGGAAGCCCCTTCTCCTATAAATAGGATGGGGGGGAGACTACAAACCCAATTCAAACCCCAATGGTCCCAAACATAATTGGACCCGACACGAATAACTTAATTGAATAGACTCGATAACACTCCCCCCTCAAGTTGATGCTTGGAAGAATCCCAAGTTAGCATGAAAATAGACAAATGGGGATAGACAGGACAAAGAAAAATAGCAAAAGATAAGTCAAGCCTATACAAGAATGTTTCTTCCCTCAAAATTATAATAAATCACTTAAAAGCTCAAATACTCCCCTCAAGAAGATAATCTCAAAAGCGGGTATGCATTTGGGTAGTAGGAGCTTCTTGATCGGTATGAAGTGGCATTTGGAGAAGAAACATGTACAAAAATTGGAGAAAGTTGTTGTAGGGAAATATGGCTACAAAGTAGGCAGCCAAAACAAAACTTTTATCTACCATATTCCCCATAAACAACAGATCATGTCAATAACTATAAGATGGAAATGATGGTTTTGAGGATATATATGGTCCTAGAGAAAGTCCAACAACAATTGTCATCATTATAGGTGCCCATCCTAGTTGCACTATGTCTCGTCTGACTGTTGTGCCTCCTTAACTACACCATGGACTGTAGCCATGAACATCATCTTCTTCAACAACTCCTCTTGTCACAGATTCCTGGTTGACGTTGTCCTCCAAGCAAAGGACAATGGCTTCTTGCCTCTAGAGAAGTTGAGGCATACTGCCTAGAACTCCTTTCGTCCTTCTAGACAAACATGAAGGTGTTTTCCCTCCTATTGGTGTACTAGTCACCAACTTGCTCTCCTACAACAATGATCTCAGTTGTTCTCTCCCTTGATATCCCTCCCAATTCGGGTAGGAATTGCTTGGACTATCGTGGTTACTACAACCACAGAGGACAACAATTGTCAAAGCAATTGATTCTCAGTTGTTCGTGTTGGGTTCTAGGAATCCCTCAATACCCCTATATTTAAAGGTGGGGTTTGGGTCCAAGTTCCCAGTCGATGCAGGTGTGGAAGGAACCGGAATATTTTAAATTTTTGCAACAATTCTGGAACTTTTGCATGCTATAACAGTCGAACTGGTCATTTAGCAAGCTAGATAGTTGGTTCACATACCAAACGGTCATCTGGATTAGTCCAGACGGTCATCTGGTGCTTTCCCATCTGCACACAAAATTGGCAATTCGATTCCCATTAATGTTAGACATTAATTCCTTACACAACCAATAATGTGTAATCGAAACAAATTTGAAAATATCTAGAACCTTCCCTCGAACGAACTGGGCCATCTCTCCCATGTGAGACAACCGTCTTTCTCATCGAGATGGTCGTCTGATGAGTTGATCTGAGCCAATTGGTTCAATCCATATCCAATTTCAACTTGAATCGATCTGACACTCCAAATGCCAGTCTCAACACTTGAGACGACCGTTTGGCACTACAGATGAATGTCTCACTCTGTGAGATGGGAATTTGGTAGTGCAGTCAGCCTATAAGTTGCGTGAATCAAATACCTAAACACTTTCGTACTTAATTTAATTTTCATTCAGGATTGAACTCCTCTTATAGGTCGAGACCTATGTGTTTGACCCTATAGATCTCATATTACATTGGTAATGAATGTCCATAACAACTTATAACATCACAAGAAATGAGTGGTGCCTAGTCGCACATCAATGCTACCCAAGTAAATGGAAAGTTGGGGAACAACTTCAGCCTACAATCTATGTATGGTGTTGTAGTGATTGTATATTTGCTTTGTCACTGATGTCCACATTGAACTTGAGGCATGGAGTAGTCATCATCTTTATCATTCAATATTAATTCTTGAACCAGAGGAGACTGTCAGAGATATATCTAAGCTCAATATCACATATTGGCTCACATGTGCATGGCCATGAATTTCTCAGTCTCACTAATCAAGAGGCCTAGGACATCAAACTCCAGTAGGAGGGACAAATCCCATCTCTCACTCACAGTCAACCCCCCGTGTGAAAGTCACCCAATCATCACCTTTATAACAGCCCATGTTTCATGACTTTTTTGATGATGTCAAAGCGTACCCAATGACATGTCATGAGTGTAGTGATTTTAGCTCTAAGAACCACAACCACCACCATCAATGTGAGAGCTTACTATGACTTCCATGATGATGGCTACCACGTGTTAGTGTCACGGTGGGTCTGTCCAATACACTGTTCTCCAACATGTATCTCTGTGTTGGTTTGATATAGCCATACCATAACTAATGAGATTTTTTCATCAACCACTCACACTCTGATCTTATGTGTCATTGTTGTCTATCAACCTTCCGCAATAACAACCAATCAGGGACATAATGAGAATATGTATATGTTCTCTTAACATTTATATGATCTCATTTCCCCAAGGCTAAAACTTGAAGACATAAAACATTCAGTAATATTATTCTCTAGACATTTATAACATCACATCATTATCTCATAAATAAATAAAATAGAATATAGCGTCAGAAGACATAATTTAGAACAGAGACGCTGGGTTCATGGCAGCGGATGCTCTTCTAGGGTTTGGCGGCACGAAGATTAGGTGTGGATGCGTGGCGGCGGCGCCGGTGGCCGTGGCGGTCGTGGTGCAGGTCGGGGATTCTTCAATGTCCCTCGACCGCAGTGCAATGATGGGGCAGGAGAAACCTTACTGGAAGAACAGAATCAAGTCATCTCTTCGAACATGGACAGAGATGTGGAAAAGATGATCGAGGGTGAAGGCGCTGGGGAAGGCCAAGCGGCAGAGAAATCACCCCCGCCGTCGTTGTCATACAAAGACGCAGCCGCTGGGCGCGCACATACGAACTAGACGACCGTCAGACCTTCTTCGCCGGATACGCTCAAGGCAGAAGAAATCCATGTTGATCGTAGTGGAGCTCTCCCCCGTATCACTGTCAATCTAGGGGCTTTACCTCCACTGCTTGAACCATGGAGATTTGCAGTTGTTGTGAAGGTTATTGGAATCAATGTTGATTCTCGGTACTGGTTAACAGGATCATATCCCTTTTGAAACTGACCGAGCAGTTCCATGTCGTGGACCTTGAGATGGGCTACTTTATTATACAACTGGGCAACCAAGAAGATTATGTCTGTGCTATGACAGAGGGGCCATGGACCAACTTTGGGAAATATTTATCTGTTCAATCCTGGTCATCGGCCTTCCACCCAACAGACCACATTCCCCGGAAGCTTGTAGTATGGCTACGTATCCCTGAACTTCCAGTCTTTCTTTACCAGTACCAACTGTTGCACAGTATTGGCGAGGCCGTTGGGAAGACTATCAAGGTGGATACTACAACACTATCAGGCCATCGGGGAAAATTCGCTAGACTGGCAGTGGAAGTGGAAACCACAAGGCCACTGCTACCAGCCATCTATCTCAATGATGAGCAATACCGGCTTGAGTATGAGAATTTACCCAACGTTTGCATGAAGTGTGGAAGGGTAGGACATGAGGATAAAGACTGTAATTTTATCACTCCTTTTACCCCCATAGAACCTTCATCTTCTTCAGGCCATGGTCTTTTGAACCCTGCTGTGTATACACAACAGATTCTCACAAAAAAGCCTGAACGGCGTCCTCCTCCCAATAAGAAGACTGCCGGGGAAAAGTTAACAACTGCGGCTGAAGTTGTTGAGATTGCTGAGCAAACCATACCACCAAAGACAACTCCAGCGACAACGTTGGACCAGCAGCAAGACAAAGAGGGAGATTGGCAAACAGCCCAATCAAGAAAACAAAAGAGAAAAGGCCAAAAATAGAAACATCAACAGCAAAGTACCTCGAACAAAGATGCGCCACCAAAGCCACCGCTGGGTTCAAACAATGGCAACAAGACTGCCAACTCAGTGGTGAGGCTAGTTGAAGATGAGGTCTGCATAGGAAGAGGTCAAGATGCATGTCCTGATCCCCCTTTCCAGTTTGCCACAAATGAAAACCCAATGGTGTTTCCGTCAACACATCAGGGATTTCATTGGGGAGATAGGGGAAACATAGGAGGTGTTATCTTGAGAAACAAAAAAGTTATATACCAGACCGTGAGTCCGGGACGTGAGAGAAAGAAGGGAAAACTCACACAGATGCTAGGGAACATGGACCAGGGCCCAACAACAGCACGGGCTATTAATTTCAATGAAGATATAACTGAGGTATTAGATGATGAGATGGCTGGAGATGATACCTCTGTCGGCCTTCGAGCAGCCATTGCCTGATTGGTTTCTACCCCCCTTCCACAAATAGTTTTTAATGCTTAGTATTCTCTGCTGGAATATACAGGGGGCTTGCCTCAAGAAAAAAATTAGACTCTTGAAAGACTACAGATGGCGTCACAAACTGCAAATGCTCACTATTGTAGAACCACGTATCAGTGGTCTCAAAGCTGATAATATTATCTGACAACTTGGTTTCTCATCTTCTCACCGTGTTGAAGCCATTGCTTTTTCTGGAGGAATTTGGATTCTTTGGGATGATGCTCGTTGTTCTATTGACATCGTCCAAAACCATCGTCAATTCATTCATTGTTGCGTCAATAACTCCTGGCACCTTACTGTGGTATACGGCAGCCCAAACACCTCCAAACGGGATTTTCTCTAGAATCAACTTCAGGAGATCTCCACTACTGTCCAAGGTGCATGGGCAGTGATAGGAGACTTTAACACCATGCTTGACATCTCTGAAAAACAAAATGGTCGCTCTTTCGATCATCGTTCTAGTAAGAAGTTTAACTCTACTCTTCTCCACACTGGCCTGGCAGATGTGAAAGCGGAGGGCCTTTTCTTTACATTCAAACATTTGCAGCTCTTGGAAAAGCTAGATAGGGTCATTGCAAATGCTCAACGGATTTCTACTTTTAGAGATGCTTCTATCACGGTTCTTCCATGGCTTTATAGTGATCACAGCCCGATACTAGTGCGTACGACTCCATCCTCTACTCGATGGCCTCATATCTTTCGTACCAGAGATAGCTGGTCCTTGACGCCAAACTTTCAAAATATTCCTAACAGCTCGTGGGACCCGCAAAAGAACTTTATCGATGCCCTTCCTGTGTTTAAGGATGCAACGATGAAGTGGGATGCAGAAAGATAGCACGCTAACAACTAGAAAAAGAATAAAATCATGCATCGCATCAACAAACATCAGGTTCTTACCCACCTTTCTCCTTATATTTTCCCTGACATTGTTGAGCTCCATTTGCAAGATGAATACAAAGACATTCTTATTCAAGAGGAGGCGGATTGGCATCAGTGAGCGAACATTAACTGGCTCAGCTTGGGTGATGACAATACTAAATTCTTTAACACCTATGTTAAAGAACGACGACGTCTCAATAAAATTACCCGCCTTCAGGATGGTGCCGGGAACTGGTTGATGATCCAAATGACATGAAAGTCATGGTAAGATCTTTTTCTCAAAACTAGATGACTGCCTCAACATCATGCCTGAGATCTCAAACTTCCGCAGCCGGGTTCATTGGCGCTTTTGTGCACCCGACCCATATCACTTGCAATATTATTGAAAAGCTCCCTACTTCCGATGAAATCAGGAGAATCATGTTCCTTATGGCACCAAATAAGGCCCCTGGGCCCGATGGTGTTTACAACTCTTTCATCTAGAAGCAATGGCCCAAGGTTGGGCAATCCGTCATTTCTACAGTCCAGAATGCTTTCTCATCTGGCTATGTGGACAACCGTCTTGCTGACTCCTTCATAGTTTTAATTCCAAAGAACAAGCAACCACAATTTTGTGGGGACTTCCGACCTATCTCATTGAATAATATCTGCTTCAAGTTGATGTCTAAGGATATCGTGGAATGCCTCAAGCCACTACTTCATGAATGGGTGTCTGAAACTCAATCTAGCTTCATTCCTGGAAGGAGGATCACTGACAACATCATTCTTGTGCAAGAAGTCATTCACACCATGCGTAATAAGCACACTGGAAAGGCTTTGACATGCATCAAACTGGATCTTGCTAAAGCATTTGATAAAATGAGCTGGGCTTTTATCTCGGACACTCTTAAAAGAATGGTCTTACCTGAAAAGATTATTAATATGATCATGCAAATCATCACGAAAGGGCACACTTCCATCCTCTGGGAAGGGACACCGCTGGATCCTTACAAAGCCACTCAAGGTGTTCGCCAGGGGGACTCCATTTCACCATACATCTTTGTTCTATGCATGGAGAGATTTAGCCAGGCTATTTACAATTATATAACGCTGGGAGAATGGAAACTGATATGGATGTACTGTCATGGTCCTCCCCTCTCTCATGTGCTTTTTGCTGACAATATTTTGCTTATGGCCGAAGCTTCAGTCACACAAGCTCAGGTCATAAATAAAATTCTCAACCAATTTGCTCGTGCTTCCTGAAAGACTATCTCAAAGACAAAATCTTTGTGCTTCTTCTCACCTAACACCCCACACCAAGTCCGTTGTTCTTTCTGTAGAAAATTGGGCATCCAAAGCACTACTGATCTAGGCCGATATTTGGGCGTCCCTAACCTCCATCACCGGGTTAATAAGTCAACACACTCGGCCATCACGTCTACCATCAAGGACTGCATGAATAGCTGGTCCACCTAGTATCTGTCTCTCGCTGGTCGAATCACACTTGCAAAGTCTACCTTACAGGACATACCAAGCTATGCCATGCAATATGTTCAGCTCTCTCCATCACTATGTGATGATATAAATAGGCACGTCAAGAATTTTATATGGTCCGGCGGCAGGGCCCATCATAATCTCTCCTTGGTGTCCTGGAAAGTCATTACTATGCCAAAAAATGAAGGTGGTCTGGGAATCAAAGACGCTCGTGTTCAGAACCAAGCACTCATGTTAAAAAATGTTTGGCTATTTCTCAACAATCCACATGCACTTTGGGTGCGAGTCATGAAGGTGAAATACATGCAACATGGCACGATGGCAAAGAAGCCTTGCTCTTCAGTTTGGTCCTTCATTTAAAAGAACATCTCAAACATCCAACAAGTGTCAGAAATCACTATTAATAGGGGCACATCCTCAAATGTCTGGACTAGTAAATGGTTGCATGGTAGGTCCATTAGTGATATAATACCTTCCTTTGTACCTCCCGCTGGCCTTCATGATCTCTGTGTTGCGTCTATGACCCTTGATGACGGCACATGGGACTGGTCTTTCATCCATGCATATCTACCTGAACCAACATGGCGAAACATCAGCCACATCTTCCCACCAGACACTGCAGCAGGAGACGATACATGGCACTGGCCATTTACTACCTCTGATTCCCTTACAGTGAAATCTGCATGCGCATGGCTAAGGAAGGACGCTCACATCACTCTTAATGGGGACTGGAAATCCATTTGGTGCCTGCCTATCCTGGCAAAGTTCAAGACCTTCCTATGGCTGCTTCATCATAAGGCAATTCTTACTAATATGGAGAAGGCTTGCCGACACATTCCCACAGACGGTGTCTGTCCTATCTGCAATAACAACCAAGACACGCTAATACACTGCCTTCGAGACTGCAGTAATAGTAAATAAGTTTGCCTTGCGCTGCATGTTGATACTCTCTTCTTTAATCTTACGGAAGATGCATGGATATCTCAACTCTTATCCTCCCCATGCACGGACATGGAGATGCTCAAGCCCGTTATAGCTACTTGGGCAATTTGGCTGCATAGAAATGACCTCATTCACAACAAGAAGCACCAACCTATTGCCCAATGAATATCCTTCATCCAAGAGAAGGCTAGGGCCATCTTATCTCTTCCGAAGACTGTGAGAAGTTCACCAACGATTCCGAGTACCCACTCACGGCCACCAGCAAAACAGAATATTTTGATCTTTGTCGATGCATCTTTTACATCTTCTGTTGACGTTGTAGGGATAGGGATTCAAGTTGTGGATGGCAATGGTAAATTTATATTGGGTTATGGTTCACCCAGTAGTGCCTTCTCGGCACTAGAAGCGGAAATCCTAAGCATCATAGGTGCCATGGAACTCTGCAAAACTATGGGATGGCGTTCGCCAACCATTCTGTCGGATGCACTTATAGCAGTCAACATTACTGCTGGAAGCGTCCCCGCAACTACAATTTTTGCTCCACACATGAGGCGTCTTAGGATGCTATGTGAGGATGTAGGGAAACCACACATCTCACACATATCGAGAACACATAATAATGTAGCCGACTGCATAGCACGCTTTTGTAAAATCTCTAGCAATGTTGTTTCTTTTACTTCTAGCATACCTTCCTGGCTTAACAAGAATGTTAATGTAGAAGTGTCTGGTCTTTGGCCTGCAATAGAGAGCGGGATGAATGAAATATAATCTCTATGTTTTCGCAAAAAAAAAAGAATAAATTGGAAGCATGCCTTTATTTATTAATTAATCAATTACAAGTTATTCCATTACAATCATCACATGATCGACCCTCTGGGCATACATACCAATAGACTCCCACTTGCACTTAGAGCCAATCACCCACAAATCATATTCCAAGTGATCTAACATGTCCATCATGCTTCTACTGTGAAAGTGCCTTCGTCAAGGGGTCAATAACATCATTCTCAATTGGTACTTTGCAAATCTTTACATCTCCATGCTACATGATCTCTCATATGAGATGGAGCTGCCTTTGTATATGCATTGAGCCTGAAGTGATCTGGTTCCTTAGCTTGTACAATAGCTCCATTTTTGTCACAATATAGCCCTATTTCCTTGCTGTTTCTTGGAATGACCCCAAGTTCTGTGATGACCTTCTTGATCCATACAACCTCCTTTGCTGCATTTGATGCAACAATATACTCAACCTCTGTTGTAGAATCAACAATTGTATCTTGCTTGGAACTCTTCCATCTTGAAACTCCATTGTTGCGGCAAAACACAAATCCTGATTGTGATTTGTAATCATCTTGATCAGTCTAGAAGCTTGCATCATTGTAACCCTTTACCACCAAATCTTCCTCTCCTATGTTGACCAAGAACTGATCCTTAGTCCTTATCAAGTAGTTGAGTATGTTCTTCATGAATATCCAATGAGAATCACCTGGATCTGACTGATATCTGCTCGTCATGCTCAAGCAATATGAGATGTCTGGACGGGTGCACAACATTGCGTACATGATTGATCCAATTGTTGAGGCATATGAAATTAAACTCATGTGTTCCCTTTCTTCATAAGAATCGGGATATTGAGCTCTAGAGATAGGGAGACCATGACATGCATGCATGTTTCCTCTCTTTGAGTTCTCCATGCTGATTCGCTTCAAAACTTTGTCAATGTATGTGCTCTGACGTAATCCAAGAAGCCTTCTGGATCTATCTCTATATATCTTTATCCCCAATATGTTGGATGCTTCTCCCAATTCTTTCATAGAGACTATAATTCCAAGCCATGTCTTTACCTTTTGTAAAGTAGGAATGTCATTCCCCATGCATAATATATCATCTACATATAATATGAGGAATGTCACCATGCTCCCACTAACCTTCTTGTACACACAAGGTTCATCTTCATTATGTATAAAGCCAAGCTCTTTGACTGTCTCATCGAAATGAAGATTCCAGCTCTGAGATGCTGTGCTTCAATCCATAGATTGACCTTTGTAGCCTACAAACTTTATTCGCATCCTTTGGAATCATAAAAGCCGCAGGCTGTGTCATGTACACATACTCGAGAAGATTCCCATTAAGGAATGTAGTTTTAACATCCATCTGCCAAATTTCATCATCATAATAAGCTGTAATAGCAAGGATGATCCTGATGGACTTAACCATGGCCATTGGAGAAAAGGTCTCATCATAGTCAACACCTTGAATGTAACATACTAAATCTTGGACCCTACCCTGGAAGTTTGACCCTTTGGGTTTGACCAAACACAGTTGAGCTTAGAATTATCCTAATAATAATGCATGAAAAATGTAATCTAATATGTCACATAATTCATTTGGTGATAATAAGATGATAAATAACTTAATTTGATGATAATGTTGTTAATGGTCCTCTAATGGGACAGGTGACATAACGCATGTAAGAAAGTCTGAAAAGTGACAATAGACTTCAAATTCATAATCTACACATCAAAATAAGCCCACATGTCAAATTTCATCTAATTTAGACGACCTTGAAATAATAGGAGAGAGAAAACTTCCTAAAAGGTGTAATTAATAAATAAATGTAATTCTTGGCACCAAAAGTTGATAATTAAGAAAATTCGTATTTAATACACTTAAGTTAACTTGAGGGTCAAGTTTCATCAAATTTGGATAATCCTAATGTCATTAATACATGGGAAAAGATAAAGTAAGTTTTGGATAATAAACACATTAAAAGTTCTCAAAAGTCAAATCTAATTTCATAATTAGAATCTACATGCCTTAATTGGTCTCTGGGAAAAGTTTCACCAAATTTGGGGTTCATTTGAGCCTCCAAAAGAAGAAAGAGAAAAAGGAAAAATTAATGTGAACACACTTTATTCTAATTTGATTTGGACCTTGTTTTAATCGGATTTGATATGTCACGTTTGGTTTCCTACTTTAGATATCTCAGGTTCTATCCTGACCCTTGGATTTTGATCCAGCAACAACTAGATTCTCTTCTTCTTTTCCCCTTTCCGTTTTCGCACACAGCGATGCGGGGCCTCTATCCCCTATTTCCTTCTTTGTTTTCCTCTCTTCCTCTTCACTTTCCTTCTCAGATTCTTCACCCTCATCATCCCCTCTCCATTCCATGGAAGTTTCCCTCGTATTCAAAGCCTTATATATATCAGATCTCTTCACCTTCCGGCACCGCCCAGCCTCCTCTGTTCAACGCTCTGTTCCGACCTCCGTTTCTTCTCCCCTCCTCTCTATGCCATCAGACCATCACTCAATGCTCCCAAAACCTCCGCCAGGGTCCCTGGATTGGTTAGCCTTTTCTAGTTTGACCCCTTCAGGACTTCGTGTTTAGTTTCCCTTCTCTCATTAGTTTCTTCAGCTGCTGATTCATCGACCCAGAGCTGTGGACCGTTGTGACAGATGGAAGCTTCACTGATGGCTTCCCGATATCAATGTGGAGCTTCTACCACAATCAATTGTTTCCCTAGGTAGGTAATCCAGTTTTCCCCAATTCGACTTTGGAGGCAATTGCTCTGCCTCACTTCCATGGAACAACTACAATGTTGGTGGTAACCCCAATGGTTTTCCCGATTTCACTCCTCTGTTTTCCTCTTCTGTTTTGTTTTTTCGTGGAGGGCAAAAACATCTTTTTGCCTCATGTTCCTTTGCTTTGGGCTAGTCTGATGAACCGTTGATCGGGTCTTGACCTGCTGATGTAGCAACCTCTGATTGGTCTAAGTCAGTAGGGCCCTGCCCTCTCTCTCTTGTTTCTTGTTAGGTAGGCGCTGAGTTGGACTTTCCTTGATTCCTGATTGGTCCATTTTGTAAAATTGATAACTAATTATCTGTTTGGCCAAAAATTACAAATAAATACTCATTGGAATCAAGAAAAATAAGCTCTATCTAATGATATCAGTTTTGAGGACTAAATATAATGTTTAATAACATGTGTTTTCAATGAATCTAATTAATGACGAATTAACTTCTAAAATACATAAAAAAACTTAAGCAAGATATAAGTGATGGCGGTTGTGGGGGATCTTGGGGGGAGAGGCGATGGCGGCGGTGACGGAAATGGTCCTATGGGGGGCAACGGAGGATCGAGCAGGGGACCAGATCCTTGCAGAGATCGGGGAACGATCGGACGAAATGATCAAGTAAAAGAGAACGAGACCGAAGCTATTAACTTCACACGAGGCAACGGAGGCATTAGGGTTACAATACCTGAAATCGGTTTTCAATTCCAATATAAGGGGATGCGCGGAGAACAAGACCAAGCAAACATGGAGATTGAAAATGCCATGGGAGTCAGGAAGGAAACAACGTCAGGTATCAAAAGGCCCAGGACGGTAGATGAGATATCGCCTCTGGTGAATCCTAGGGAAACCATTCCCACGACGCGAACAGAAACAGAAGGTCCAAACGAAGAGACGGCCACTAAACCCTCGTTTAGCAAAGTGGTGGCTGGTGAGGACTACATTGAGGTGGACCTGGAAAACATGATGTTGGACTCATTATTCGAATCAAACCTCCATGACCATGATGTGACGTATGAAACTAGTGAAGGAACACCTATTCTCACGATATCTGATGAGGCGGAAGAAAACCTTACAAAACCATTGAGGTGCGCAGTGGTGGTGAGACTGATTGGAGGAAACATTGGCTATATGACAATAAGGGAGCGGATCAAACTCCGTTGGGGCACAACAGGCATATTCAATATGTTTGAACTGGACCTGGGACACTTTGTCGTTCAACTTTCATGTAAAAAAGATTATGAAACGGCGATGACCGGAGGCCCATGGAGGATCTTCGGCTGCTGCCTAGTCGTATGGGACTGGAACCCTAGATTCCAACCATCCAAAGAGATGCCCTCTCACTTAGTTACTTGGGCAAGAGTCATGAACCTGCCGCTACACCTATACGTTGACACTATGTTTGAGTATATAGGTCTGGCGCTAGGAGGGTTGTTTAAGGTGGATGATCATACCCAACGTCGAAGGAGAATCCGCTTTGCTAGATTAGCAGTTGAGGTGGATACGAGGAAGGAACTAATCAGGTCAATTATCATTAATGACCAGGAGTATGATATTATTTATGAGGCCTATCCTGAAACCTACAGTCTGTGTGGACAATTTGGACACCAGACCAGGCACTGCCAGCAGAGGAACAAGAAAAACAAGGAGGGCGACATGGACAGTGCCAAGAAGTAGGCAGAAGGCACAGAAGAATGGCAGACCCAGAGAAGAAAAGGGCAAGCAAAAAAAGGACAGAACCAAGTGAATCGTAATACCAATGCTACTGAACAAAGCAACAAATTCGAAGGCCTCAGCGAGGAAGAGGTAGAAATGGAGGAGACCACCAGCAACGGCGCACAATAGGGTGGGTCCGACACCACACAGAAAGGCACACAGCAAGGAAAGGTCTGGCAGAAAAAGAAGAAGAACGTGAAGCAAATCATTACAGCTGAAGATAAAAGGGAAGTTTTAAAAGACATTTCCAACAAGAAAATAGCTGAGGCCAAGAACAAGCAGCACGAAGCAGGCAAGGAGGATGAAAACGAAGTGCACGAGGTTCATACAGTAGTGGACCCTGACGAAGATGAGGTTATTGAGGTGGGAAAGGAGGATGAGATGGAAACTGATAAGGGAAAGGACGAGAACGAGGAAATAGTCCAAGATAAGGACAACATCAACCCCCAGGACTCCATACCTTCAACTAGTTGTAAGGTCAAGGGTAGTAGTGCCAAAATGAAGCAGCAGAAGATAGTTCTGCCTTACACTCAGAGGAGGCGGAGCCTGAGACTAAATTAGGAGGAGGTAGAGGGTAATGGCGAAAGAGGGAATGCCCCTCCCCAGGCCAACAGTTGACAGGGTAACATGGTTTCCTTAATCTTTAACTCCACTATTTAATGTTAGATACATTATACTGGAATACAAGGGGGATTGGGAATGATGACACCTGCCGAGTACTCAAAGATACCATGGCAAGATTTAATCCAAAATTAGTTGTGATTGCCGAACCTCGTATCAGTGGTTTATTTGCTCTGAACACAATTAAGAATTTGGGCTTTACCAACTCTCACAGAGTGGAAGCGAGGGGATTCTCGGGCGGAATCTGGCTCTGCTGGAAAGCGCGGGAATGTAAGGTCAAGATTATAAATAATCATAGACAATTCGTCACTTGTAAGGTGGAAAGGAACACTTCCATTACTATAGTCTATGCAAATCCTCATATTGTTGTTCGCAAGTTCCTATGGAAGCACATCCTGAGTATGTGCGTTAAACTGAAGGGACCTTGGATTGTAATGGGAGATTTTAATACAACCATTAACCCTATAGAGAAGAAAGGGAGCAAATGGTATAACTACTCAAAAGCCAAACTTTTCAATGAAACCTTGATGGATGCAGGTCTGTTAGACCTTGGCTTTTCAAGCTTACAGTTCACATTTAAACACGGGTCTCTCCATGAAAGATTGGACAGAGCAGTTGCCAATGCAGAATTTATCCAGGAGAGGGCTAACTACTTGGTCATCCACTTGCCATGAACCTTCTCTGACCACTGCCCTATTATAGTAAGGGAAACTAAAGTTCAGAAGATACAGAGAAGATTCACTACAAAAAACTACTGGGGAGATAGCAACGAGTTCAAAATTATGCTTAAAGATCATTGGCAAACAAACACTAACTTCTACTCGGCCCTCCGCAATGCCACTACGACCATTGAGGACTGGGATAGAAGTTACAGGAAGACCATAAGAGAGAAGAAGGACCGACTGCTAAGAAACATCAATAAACTCCAATCAATGATGGAGACAAGGTATGATTCTACTACTGACGAATTTTGCCTCAATATGCAGAACGAGCTGAGTCAAATCTTACAACAAGAAGAGGAGGAATGGAAGAGGAAGAGCCACATCAGCTGGCTAAAACAAGGAGATAACAACACACACTTTTACCAAGCCTACGTTAAACAATGGAGGCGAGGAACCTGCGTTGATGCTCTGAAGGACAACGATAACAACTGGATCACTGAGGAGGAGGGTATACAACAACTTGTTGTTAAACATTTCAAAGCTATTTTTACAGCACCGGCAACGAGGCCCTTACCGCTGCACAGTGAAATACCAGCTGAGTTTCGAAGCATAACTAATAAAGAGAAGAGAACTATGGCGGCGGAACCAACAGTGGAAGAGGTTCTGAATATACTGAAGAGCATAGATCCTAACAAGGCTGTTGGCCCCGATGGCATTACTGGAACCTTTATGACCAAGAACTGGAATATTATCCAAGACACTACCATGAACACTATATCTCAGGCGATGAGCGGGCAAATCCTTCCCTCAGAATTCTATGAATCAACCATTATGCTCATCCCTAAGGTGCAGTCTCTTGAGCACTGCGACCAACTGTGACCAATAGCCTTAAACAATATGATATTGAAGCTGTGTTCAAAGATTGTGGTAGAGCGGTTAAAAAACTGTATTCCAGACTGGATTTCATTCGAGCAATCTAGCTTTGTGCCAGGACATAAAATCACAGATAACATAGCTGTGGTGCAGGAGGTTATTCACATTATGCGGAGGAAGAAGTGTGCTAAAACTATGGCAGTGGAAATTGACCTCTCTAAGGCGTATGACATGATGTCATGGGATTTTGTAGAAGACACAGTCAATCACACTGACATAACTTGTAATCTAAAGAGATACATCATGAACACCATAAGGTCAGGGACCACTTCAATTCTGTGGAAGGGGAATGCTCTACCGAAATTTAAAGCCTCGAGGGGCTTAAGGCAGGGGGACCCTATGTCACCTTACTTGTTTGTTCTATGCATAGAAAGACTCAGCCAGATGATCCAAAAAAGGGTGAGCTGCAGATCATGGAGTCCTGTGAAACTATCTATGAAAGGACCCAAGCTAGCGCATATGTGTTTCGTAGATGACATCATCCTTTTCTCTAAGGCTACGGTGAATAATATCACAACTATTGTGGAATGCTTCCATAATTTTAGTGAAGTGTCGGGGCAGAAAATTTCATCTGATAAAACGTGCATCTTCTTTTCAAGGAGCGTAACCAGAAGAACTTGACATTCCATATGCAGAGCTAGTAATTTCATTGAAACTTCTGACATGGGGAAGTTTCTTGGTGTTTGCTCCATAAAAGAGTAGACAAGAACACTTACGGAGAAGTGTTGAACAAAGTTTCCAGTAGAGTAGCAGCTTGGTCAGCTCGGAGCCTGTCGTTTGCAGGAAGGGTATGCTTAGCTAAGGCAACCCTTACGACGATGCCAACGTACATTATGCAAATGGCACTTCTACCCGTGGGTTTATGTGATCGGATTGACAGTATCATTAGGAAATTTATCTGGGGTGGAGGAACCAAGGATCGACCTATTTCCCTTATAGCTTGGAACAAGGTTATCAGCAGCAAAATGAATGGTGGACTAGGCATCAAAACTATGCGGGATTGGAACAAGGCTTTACTAGCTAAGAACACATGGGATGTTGCCACAGGGAGAACGACCATATGGGGTCAACTCATGAGCCGGAAATATGAGGAGTATCGAGGAAACAACTGTAATAATCTTTCAAGATTAGGGAAAGCCACTGTAGCTGGAAAACAATTTATCTCAATGCACTCTCACATACGGCTGGTCACAGGCAATGACACCAATTTCTGGGATGACTGGTGGGTGAAAGAATGGAGATGCTTACGGGAAGAAGATAAGAAATCAATTCATGAAGATTTGAACGACCTTAAGGTGCGCAACGTGGTCTTGGACAACGGAGAATGGGATGTGAGCTTTCTGGAGGACTAGTTTTCGGCGAGTTGTGTAGCCGAGATCTTGAAGGTCATGCCACCCTGTAGGCATTTTGGGAGAGACATAAGAATATGGAAGCATACGAATATTGGCTGCTTCTCCACAAACTCAGCGTATAAATCCTTAACATTAGGTAAGGATCATGTGAGGCAAGGAGAATGGAAAATCATTTGGGAGGCACAAGTGTCTGCAAGGGTAAAAACCTTCATGTGGACTCTCTCACACGATGCCATTCTGACAAACAAGAAGAGGAAGGACCGCCATATGACTGAGGAGGACCAATGTAGTATCTGCAAGATTGAGATTGAAGACAGACTGCACACTCTCAGAGACTGTCTTCATTCCAAGGAAACTTGGAACCTCATTTTTGACAGGAAAGTACCCCAGTATTTTTTCACATAACTTAATTTTGATGCGTGGCTACACACACACCTGAGACAAAAAGAAATAAAAGGTCTTTTTATGTATGGATGTTGGCATATATGGAAGAGCCGCAATAACCATATCATGGAAAACAAACAACCTAATGTGGCCATAGTAGCAACTACGGTGAAACAGAATGTTAAGCTGAGCATGTTGGCATGGGAGAAGAACATTGACACCACAAACAAAATGGAACCTGAACAATGGAACAAACCTGTGGGGGAGTGGATTAAAATAAACACATATGCCACGTTCAAGAAGAAAGACAGAAGTTGTGCCTACGTTGCCCGTGACTGGAAAGGAGCTTGGTTTGCAGGACATGGAGTGAAAGTTGCTACAGAGGATGCCTTAGAAGCAGAAGTAAAAGCCATCATCATAGCTATGGAAGACGCTGCAACCACAGGTTGGAGAAAGGTGATTTTTGACTCTGACTGTCGCACCGTGGTACAAATACTCCAAGGCAAACAAAGTGAAGCACCTAGATTCAGTGAAGAAATTGGCAAGGCTAGACCGTTGATGATGCAAGACTGGTTGATCAATCATGTGAAGAGGGACTGCAACATGCTAGCGGATGCCTTAGAGAAACGCCACCACAAACAAAACCATGGGAGGACGCATTACACACGCCCCCCGAAAGGTCTGAAGGACCTCATCATAAAAGAATGTAATGGTAGTAGTACTGCCACATTGACTGCTTTTCATAATTCTATAGATTGTCGTAGTAACTTTAATCAGCTCATAAGAGGAGGACGAGATGAATAAGATGACCTCCTGACTTCCCAAAAAAAACTTCTAAAATACATATTCAATTATATATAAGTCAGAATAATATAATAAAATATGTTTTGAAATCCTAATAACATAATCTATAAAGTGGAATGATTTTCATAACCTAATTCATATAATAATAAAAAGGTGTTTTTAGGGTTTGGATAATGATCATGAAATTGATATAAAATTTGTATATGTGCTTTAATAGGCCCTTGGTGACCTCGACTTTGATCTAGGAGTGCTTTGGAGTTTTGACTCTAAAGTTGAGGTATGTTGTATCCCCTATTATTCCATGTTGAGCAATTCACCTATGTTTATTCTTTCTCTTGGTCCTATGGACAATTAGCCTATACCCAATGTCTTTTCTTTTGATATCATGGTTCATGTGAACTACCTTATTTGTTATTGATCTTGTGATCATAGATATTCTCTTGGACTCTTATCTTGTTGCCTTGGTGCATGTTGGACTTTTGATGTTATATGCCCACTGAGATGTGAATTTTTACTTGTTGATATATGCCCACTATGATGTGGATGTTTATATGTTTGTGTTGTCCATTGTGTGATGGCAACCTTTATATCATCTTCTAACTATACTTTTCTACTTGCCTCTACATTAAACATGCTATGTGATTCAGTAGCACTAGAGTAGTGTAATTACATTGGTTTTGGAGTTGTATTCCCCTATTATTTATTTGGAGGGTGGAAGTATACCACTCCTCTATAATCGAGTGTGGCAGTAATCCATACTCAACTTTATATAGTGGGAGATTGGCAGTATTCCTTTCTCTATCAGGTTTCAACTTTATGAGGGTTGACCGCCAGTTGTGTTTATATTGTTCTAGTTTGATTCTTATCTCACATGCATGCATGTCATGGATGATGATTTTGGGGTGTGTGACCTACTCTCTTTATGTGCCAGTATTGCACATTCTTTATGGTTTTGTTTTATGGCAAGTATCCCTTTTGTTATGATCTTTTCTCTTGATACCCTCTTGGGTGGTACTTATCTTTTTTGTGGGAAGCTTCATTTTATATTTGATGCCCTTTATTCCATATGTTGCTCAATTTCCTATTTAGTATGCACATACCAGCCTTTGTTGATGTCATCTATTTTGTCTTCTTTTGTTTGGGTATGCTTCCAATCCTAGGTGGAGGATGTGGAGGACTTGGATGACCAGGCTTGTTGACCTGGACTTAGCTTCAGATGATGAAGCTTGGAGACAATCTTGAGGTGGTTTATATTTCCTCTACATGGATCCTTATGATGTAAGTTTAAGATGTTCCCCTGTTTATAATTGAATATAGTCAAGTTTTTAATTCTGCTTCTATACTTTGGTCTTTTGATTACCATTATATAAATATTTGAAAATTTTACACTCACTCCATCATAACTTTTGAGTGTGTTTGGACTGGAGGTTCTATTGTTCAAATTTTTAGTAGAGAAGTGGTTTCACTTCTTTACATTGAACTTGTCTCAAACCGTTTGCAACCAATCTTCCCATATAGGTTTGAACTTTTCCATCCATGTCAGTCTTCTTCTTGAAGACCCACTAGCACCCAATGGGTTTTACCCCTTCAGGTGGATCCACTAAAGTCCATACTTTGTTGGTATACATGAATTCCATCTCATATCTAATGGCCTCTAGCCATTTCTTACACTCTGGTCCCTGAATAACATCTTCATAGGATATTGGCTCATCATCTATGACCAATTCACTGCTTTCATGCGCAACCAGATATCCAAAATCTTTCAGGATCAAGGCGTGTCCTATTATATCTACGAGGTTCATGTGTAACTTGAGGAATTTGAGACTCCACAACACCTTGTGATTTTCTTTATTCCTCTTGTTCATCTATTAGTTCAATGTTTTCTTTTTGGTCTTGAACCTCTTTGAGTTTCACTTGCCCCCCATTGATTCCTTTGAAAACAGAATCCATTTCAAGGAATACAACATTTCTTGAAACAAACACTTTATTGTCAGATGGATTATACAAGCAATATCCCATGGTTTCTTTGGGATATCCAACAAAATAACAATTTTCAAATCTAGGACCAAGCTTTTCAGTAAACATTTTCTTGACATAAGCTATGCACCCCAAATCCTCATAAAAGACATTCTAGGATGCTTCCCAGTCCATATTTCATATGGCATCTTTTGAACAGATTTAGATGGTACTCAGTTTAGTGTAAACGCGATGATTTGTAGAGCATACCCCTAGAAGGTATACGGAAGGTCAACTAAACTCATCATTGATTGCACCATATCTAGAAATGTGTGATTCCTTCTTTTTGAGACACCATTATGCGATGATGTTCTGGAGTCCACTAAGATATAATCCCATGGGTATTATGAAGGTTCTCAAACTCTTAATTTAATTATTCTCCACCTTGATCAGAGCAAAGTGCCTTAATACTTTTACCAAGTTGGTTCCGTACTTCATTTATATAGTCCTTGAACCTGTGAAGAGTTTTTGACTTATGTTTCATTAAATAAACATAGCCATACCTATTAAAGTCATCAGTGAAGGTTATGAAGTACTGATACCCACCTTTAGCGGTTGTTCTAGAAGGTCCACACACAACAATATGTATGAGTCCTAATAGGTCACTAGCCCTCTCAATGTCACTAGTGAAAGGGGTCTTAACCATCTTTCCCAATAAATAAGATTTACATGTCTCTATTGATTCTAGATAAAAGGAGTCTAGATAACCATCTTTATGGAGTCTATATATGTGATTCTCATTTATGTGCCCTAGAGTACAATGCCAAATGTATGTTTTGTTTGAGTCATTAAGTTTTAGTCTTTTGATACTAACGTTATATACATCTATATTTGGATCTAACAAATACAGACCATAATACATTGGGGCACCACCATAAAAGATCCCATCTTTTGAAATAGAATATCGACCATTTGATATATGGAATTCAAATGCATTCTTGTCTGTTTAAGATACAGAAAAGATGCTTCTATTTATACCAGGTATATAATAGTAGTTCTTTAACTCTATTACAATCCCTGTGGGTAGAGATAAACTATAGGTTCCAACTACGTTGGCTGCAACTCTTGTGCCATTAGCAACTTGCAGTTCCACCTTGTCTTTTCCCAAAGGCCTACTTCCTTTCAGATCCAGCATATGATAACATATGTGAGATCAATATCCAGTATCTAGCACCCATGATGATGAAGTAGATAGATTTATCTCAATAATGTATATACCTCATGTGGAGATCACCATCCCCATCATCTTCTTCCTTTATGCCTTAAAGTACAAAGGATGAGTACCTCTTGTACTTTTCTTCCTCCTTATCTTGAGTGTTGAAGATTTGGATTTAGGCTTGACCTCATAACTCTTCTCAGTCTTGATTTGATCCTTGGACGTAGCTTCACCGATCGCCATCACGGGCTTGTCCTTCTTCAATTTTTCTTCAGTATGAATCAACATGGCAAGCAAGTCTGACATCTATCCAGCCATATTATTCACATGATGACTTGCAATAAAATGGCTATATGATTCTGGCATTGTATTTAGAATCATATCAGTGGCCAACTCTTGGCTGAAGGTGAATCTTAGTTCTACAAGATGATACACATGTCCAATCATATTGAGCACATGTTCCTCTACTGAGGTTCCATGTGTCAGCATAGACTCAAGTAGCACCTGCATGATATTGTCCCTTTCTTGTTGTGTAAGGCCAAGTGTTACCTTCCTAATATGTGTTACCATTTCAAGAACACACATGTCCTCACATTGCTCATGCAATTCATAGTTCATGGAGCTAAGCATAAGGTACTTTATATCTAAGGCATCATTGGTATGCTTCCAGTAAGCATCCACTTATGCCCTAAGTGCATCAGGAGCAGGTATTTCTAGCACTGGTTTGTCAAGGACGTAGAGCTTGCACTCTTCATTGAGAACCCTTCTCAAAGTCCAAAACCAGTCATGGAAATTTGTTCTGTCTAGTTTGTCCTTCTTCAGGCCAATCACAATTTGTATTTGTTCATCATTTGATTCTACAAGACAAAGTTTGTAGTTGTCAGCAACCTTATATTTGATTTGATTTGAAAATTTGACGATATCAATTGAGTATTTAATTAATTATTTCTCCCACTATTTTATTTCAAGTTGTTATCCCTCACTATCAATTTTGAATATTGTAGCGCACAATATCCTAGCGGGCTAAGATAAAAAACAATTCAACTATTACCCGGTCTACATCAGAGTCCATAGTCAATTATTAAGGTAGGCAATTATGCCATTTCAATAATATGCAACACCCATAACCACCAGATCACGTCACTAACTATAAGATGGAAAAGACGGTTTTGAGGATATACCTAGTCCTGGAGCAAGTCCAGCAACATCCTCGTCATTGTAGATGTGCAACTCTGAATCCTAATTGCATTAGGACTCGTTTGACTGTTGTGCCTTCTGGTCTGCACCACGGACTGTATCCACGAGCATCGTCTTCTTTGACAACTCCTCTTATCATAGACTACTGGTTGATGTTGTCCTCCAAGTGACAGACAACGGTCTCCCACCTCTAGAGAAGTCCACACGGACCGCCTAGAACTCATGTCATCCTACTAGAAAGAACAGGAAGGAGTTGTTCCTCCCTTTGGTGTACTAGTCACCAACTTGCTCTCCCATAACAATGATCTTAGTTGTTCTCTCCCTTACTATCCCTCCCTAGTCAGGTAGGACTTGCTTGAGCTCTCGTGGTTATCACAACCAGAGAGGACAATAATTGTCAGAGCAAATGATTCTCAATTGCCTGTTTTGTGTTCTAGGAAGCCACCAGTACCCCTCTTTTTATAGGTGGGGTTTGGTTCGAAGTTCCCAATTGATGCAGGAGTGGAAGGGACAAAAATATCTCAAATTTTCATAACAATTCTGGAACTTTCGTAGCCTGCGGCAATCAAACCGGTCATCTCGTGAGCCAGAAGATCGGCTCGCATGCTAGACTGTTGTCTGGCTCAATCTAGATGGTCGTCTGGTGCTTTCCCAGCCGCATACAAAATTGGCAATTTGATTCCCATTAATGTTAGACATTAATTCTTTGCACAAAAAGTAATGTGTAATCGAAATAAACTTGGAAATATATTGAACCTTCCCTCAGCCGAATTGGGCCATCTCTCCCATGTGAAATGGCTATCTCACTCACCCAGACGGTCATCTAGTGAGGCGAGCTGAGACGGTAAGTTCAATCCATAGCCAATTTCAACTCAAATTAGTCAAACACTCCAAACGCCTGTCTCAACACTTGAGATGACCGTTTGGCACTCTAGATGGACATCTTGAAAAACCACTAGAGGGGGGTGAATATTGTTTTATAATTATTTTAACAATAATTCAATTCAAGCAACAACAATTGAGATAAGGAGAAAGAGGCAAGGTGTTTAGAGTGGTTCCACCCTTAGCAAAAACTAAGGGAGTAAGTCCACTACCCAATTGTTTCCAATTGGGATTTTGAAAGTATTTAAATTTTATTACCTCACAAGGATGTTACATAAAAGAACAAATACTTTCACCACCCTTTGGACATCCTTCACCTAGAAGTAGTCCCACCAACCTCGAAGCAGCCTTCCTTGAAGTAACTTCAAGCTCCCCCTTGAAGTAGCCTTCCTGTTAAAGTAGCTTCCCGTTGACACAGCCTTCTTGAAGTAGTCCAAAGTCCTCCTTCTCCACCGAGAAGATCCTTCTCCACTTGAGAAGATATCACCCTCTCCAATCTGCAGCCTCCACCCCTAGGAGTAGCAAGGAGCGTACAAGCAATAAGAAGGAACAAGAAAGGAAAATGGAAATTACAATTACCATTGTAGCACAAGGCTTGATTTCCTATATCAAGCGTTTTGATCTCCTAACCAATTTGTATGAAAGTGTAAGTGCAATGGGTAGAAGATGCTAGCCTATAGGACACGAAATTGGAGCAATGAAAATGAATAGAAAATGTTGGAGTTGCTGAATTGCTCACAAGAATGGATTGCCAATTGCAAGTATGTATGCTCAAGGATTGCACAAGTGTGTTTTAGGTGTCCTAAGACATGTCCAATTTATAGGAATGGCCTATGAATTCTTAAGGACGTTCTAGACACTTTCTAGGGGGTTCTAAGTGCTCAACTAGCTGTTAGTTGTCCACTAATTGCTTTAGCGATGGCTAGTTTATTAATTCTGAAAAGTGTAGACAGAGACAATCTCGGTCGAGAAATTTGCCGATCGAGAGTCCATCGGTCGAAGTGTTTGTCGACAGAGAGATGGTCTGGAGCAAGTGTATATAACGTTCCATTCCAACTCCCAACTACCTTGTCTGTTGGGTCTAACAGCTATAGAACCTATTAGAAGGATTAACCCGGGAGACTCTCGGTCGAGAAGATATTCGACCGAGTGTGTCTCGGTTGACAAATAGTTCGACTGAGAATGTCTCTGTTTTGGTGGTTCTAGATGAATACTAAGTGTGTGTATGAGTGTGAAATTATGACACTATTATAGGGGATGAGCTATCTAAGTGTTGTGAATGGTTAGGGAAGATCTAAACGCTTGATTTACATGATATCTAAGTACTTGTACATTATAAAATTGTTCAAGTACAATTGTTTACAATCATGAAATTAACATTATTGTAAGCATATAGATCTTCCAAAGGTTTGTCATCCACGTTGTTCCTGCAACACTCAAGCAACACGTTAGATCCACAAGATGAAATGTTTGTCATTATCAAAACAAAGGGATTTAAAGGATGTCCATTTAGCCAACAACTCCCCCTTTTTGAAGATGACAAACATTTCCAAAATATAAATCAAATAATCTAAAAGTGAGTTGAGTTTCATACCTGATATTTACCTTGTGTATCCCTTTTCTTGTTTATGAAATGTGTGCTTATTATTCCTAAAGAAGCATGGAACATAAAGTCCAGCTCTTAGGGAATATAGCACCTTTTAATGTAAATCCAAGAAATTATAAAACTCATTGATTTATATTATTTCTCCCCCTTTGTCATTTCAAAAATATAGCTTTTAAAATCATTTGTTCAAAACTCCCCCTTAATGTGTTTTCCCCTTTCAAAAAGATAACCATCAAATCATTTGAAAGGATGTCCATTTGAAGCCAAAATGTAAGGATCAGAAAAACTAATCGATTTAAGAAGCACAAATGTCAAAGAAAGCATCTTCTAATGGAGTAATCAGTAGTTACTTCCTTATTTTATTGAATTGATCTAGTGGAAGCGGTTTTGTGAAAATATTAGCCAATTGATCATCCATATCAACATGATGAAGGGATACATGATTTTTAGAGATATGATCCCTTAGAAAATGATGACGGATTTCAATATGTTTGGCATGGCTGTGTAAGATAGGGTTATGTTCCAAGTTTATAGCACTTGTATTGTCACAAAAGATAGGCGTAGATGAAAATGTAAAACTATAATCATTTAAAACATGTTGCATATAAAGCACTTGAGCACAAGAAGACCCGACTACCATATATTCAACTTCAGTTGTAGAGAGGGCAACCATGTTTTGTTTCTTGCTAAACCAAGATACTAAAGCTCTTCCTAACAAGAAACAACTTCCGCTTGTGATTTTTCAATCAATTCGACAACCATCATAATCAGCATCGGTATAAGCTTTGAAGTCCAAAGATTTTCCTTTAGGATACCATAGACCATAATTTTTAGTGCCTGCTAAATATCTTAAAATTCATTTGACGGATTGAAAATGAGTTTGCATAGGTTGTTATTGAAATCTAGTACAAAGACCAATGGAAAACATGATGTCCGGTCTAGAAGCGGTTAAGTAAAGCAAGCTACCAATTATGGCTCTATACAAAGAATCATCAATGGGTTCCCCATTTTTGTCTTTGTCAATTTTGGTAGAAATACTCATTGGTGTGGTAGCATGTTTGCAATTTCTCATCCCAAAGCATTTTAAAAGTTCATTTGTATACTTTTCTTGGCTTATAAAAATCCCAGCGGGCATTTTCTTTATTTGAAAACCAAGAAAGAAAGTCAATTCTCCCATGAGACTCATTTCAAATTCGTTTTGCATAATATCACTAAATTGTTGACATAAATATTCATTTGATGCACCAAAGATAATATCATCGACATAGATTTGAGCAAATAGAAAGTCAGATTCATATGTTTTGAAAAATAAAGTGGACTCTGAATTTCCAATTGAAAAATTGTTATCAAAGAGATATTTTTGAGCATTTCATACCAATTTCTAGGTGCTTGTTTTAAACCATAAAGTGCTTTCTTAAGTTTGTATACATAATCACCATTTTCCAGAATTTCAAAGCCAGGTGGTTGGGCAACATATACTTCCTCTTGTATTATTCCATTTAGAAATGCACATTTTACGTCCATTTGGAATAGTTTGATGTTTTGTGGGCAGCTATAGTTGGTAACATTCTAATGGCTTCAAGTCTTGCCCCTAGTGCATAAGTTTCATCAAAGTCTATTCCTTCTTGTTGATTATACCCTTGTGCTACTAATCTAGCTTTATTTCTTACTACTTCCCCGACTTCATTTAACTTATTTCTAAAAACCCACTTAGTTCCAATAATGGTTTTATCTTGAGGTTTAGGAACTAAGTCCCATACATCATTCTTAGTGAATTGGTTTAATTCTTCTTGCATTGCCATTATCCAATAATCATCCTTTAGAGCTTCAGTCACCTTCTTAGGTTCAATAATAGATACAAATGCCATATTTGCAACATCTCTAAAAGATGATTGGGTTTTAACTTTATCCTTAGGATTTCCAATGATTAGTTCTTGAGGATGATCCTTAATAAGTCTAGGAACGGGTTGTTGTGTCTCAACTTGTTGATCATTGTTAGCATTTTGATCATCTTTAGTTGATATGGTTAGATTTTCTACTTGATGAGTAATATCAACTAGATCATTGTTTACAGTACTTGGTTCTTCATGAAAAGTAATGTGAATGGATTCTTCAACTTTTCTAGAGATAGTGTTGTAAACTCTAAATGTTTTACTAGAGGTTGAATATCCCAAGAAAAATGCTTTTTGTGATTTAGAGTCAAACTTTCCTCTATCATCTTTTGTGATCAAGATATAGCAAGTTGAGCCAAAAGTATGAAAATAGTCAACCCTTGGTTTCTTAGTATACATGATTTCATATGGTGTTTTCTTCAAATAAGAGTGTATGGTTACTCTATTTAGCACATAACAAGCTGTGTTTACTACTTCAGCCCAAAATGTTTTAGGTGTATTATGTTCAAGCATCATAGTCCTAGCCATTTCTTGTAATGACCGATTTTTCCTTTCAACTTTGCCATTTTGTTGTGGAGTGCGTGGAGCAGAAAAATTGTGAGTGTAGCCTTGAGATGTGCAGAATTCTTTAAATAGATGATTCTCAAATTCTCCACCATGATCACTCCTAATTGTGCATATGTTTTTTGTAATTGATTTTCAATCTTTGAACAAAATTGTATGAAAATTTGAATAGTATCATCTTTATTTGCAAGAAAATGTACCCATGTATATCTACTGTAGTCATCAACAATAACAAAGCAATATCTTTTCCAACCAATAGATTGTGTCCTCATAGGTCTGAAAAAATCCATATGAATAAGTTCTAGTGATCTACTGGTGCTAAGCATGTTTTTGGGTTTAAATGAATTTTTGGTTTGTTTACCCAAAGTACATGGTTCACAATTTTCAGATTGATCAAAAGATAATTTAGGCAAACCACGAACAAGATCATATTTAACTAACTTTTTGATAAAATATGAACTAGCATGACCTAATTTTCTATGCCATAATTGTAAAGAATTTTCTTTTGCAAGTAAGCATTTTCCAACTATAGATTGCATAGAGTTAGGTCTAAGGATATATAGATTTCCAACTCTTTTTCCTTCATAAACAACATTTGTAGTGTTTTCTATTAGTAACTTGCAGCAATTTTTGTTGAATAAAACGTCATATCCACTATCACATAATTGACTGACGCTTATTAAATTATGGTGCAAACCGTCAAAAAGTAAAACATTCTTTATTTCAAGGTTTGTACCAATATTACCTATTCCAACAATCTTACCTTTACCATTGTCTCCAAAAGTGATTGTTCCACTTTTCTTTTCCTCAAAGGTTTGAAATGCATCCTTGTTCCCGGTCATGTGTTTGGAACATCCACTGTCAACTACCCAATCCTGATATAAAATATAGGTTTTGGTACATATGTGATGGTCCATTATTGTTAAGTACTTTTATCAATAAACTGAATCATGATTTAACAAGTTAAACTGAACAGATCTTCATTCGGTCGACAAATATTTCGACCGACAGATATCTCGGTTGAGCAATTTATCGATCGAGAAAGTTGCTGTTGTATAGGTTGAAACTGAACTAAAATAGAAATTCACTTGGTCGACAATTTCTCGACCGGTTTTTGCTCCGATCGAAAATTCTTCGACCGAAATAGTTGTTGTTTTCACTATAAGTTCTGCTGTAGATTTTAGATTTGTCACAGGCATTCCCTCGGTCGAATATCTTCTCGACCAAGGATGTCTTAGTCGAACTGTTTGTCGACCGAGAATGTTTCTGTTTGTTTCAGTAAATTGTTTTTGTCAGTTTTAAATTTACGTCAATACGTTAAGCTATCTACTTGGTTGAGATAAGACATTTAGATGTTCAAATGAAGTGTTAGATAATATCTCAAATAAATTACATTCAAATTTTCTAAGTTTGAGGTTTGGGGACCCAAACTAATTCAAAATCCTTCTTCTTACAAGGGCATGAGAAAGAGTAATGTCCAAGACATAAGCAATAATGACAACAAATAGAATCAATTTCATTTCTCTTTCTAGGATTTTGAGTTGTGTTCTTGGGTACAAACATGATCTTGGTCTTGGGTGCTTGATTTCTCCTAGATTATGGTTGATAAGTGTTTTCTTTTGGAACATATCCTAAACCTCTTCTTCCACTATAACCAGAAGAGTTCTTTAGGATCTTATCAAGAATACAATTGTTTCTCAAGCTACTAACTTCCTTTTGTAACTTAGCAATCTCATCAATTTTCTTTTGGATGTCTAACTGTGCTTGATCTAGTTTAGATGATAAAGCATCTCTTTCCTTAACAATAGCATCATAATCTAGATGATTACATAGGATAGGTTAAGTCTGAAAATTATGCAGTTTTGCAAGAAAATCAACCTTTTCTTGAGAAAGAAGATCATGATTTGTTTCTAAAGTAAGCAACTTCATATTTCAATCATTTAAAGATGATTTCAATGTCAAATTTTCAGAATCAATATTGTCCTTTTCAAAAGAAAGATTATTCAATCTATCATATAGTTCCTCATTAGTTTTAGTAACCTTCTTTAGTTTCTTTTGGCAATCAACATATTTGTCATGAGTATCTTGTAGACTAACAATTAGATCTTCTTTTGGAAAATCAAGAAGGCTTACCTCTTGAGAATCATCACTATCATCTTCTTTGGCCATGAGACACTCCACATTCTCTTCTTCACTTTCACTATCACTTGACTCATCCCATGCAGCTTTGTATGCTTTTTCTCCCTTCTTCTTGGATGAGCTTTTCTTTCCTTTCTTTGCTTTAAGACATTCATACTTGAGATGTCCCTTCTTTCCACATTCAAAACACCTAGGAGTAGAATAAGAAGAACTAGCAACTTTATTAGATATAAATCTTCTATATTTCTTACCATTAACAATTAGAGCTTCTTCTCCTTCATCTCCATCACTTGTTTCATCACTTTCTTGAGTGATGATCTTTGAAGCTTTTAGGGCCATATCTTTCTTTCTTCCTTGTTGAAGTTCAGACTCTCGTCGTTCTTCTTCCTCCAAGGTTGCCTCATGTGCTTCTAAGTTGTCAATGAGTTGCTCCATCCTTAGTCGAGTGAGATCATTTGCTTCTTCAATAGCAGTCACCTTGGGTTTGTACTTGGGAGGAAGAGACCAGAGAATTTTTGATACTTGATATTCTTTGCTAATTACTTTACCTAAAGCATTTAAGCCATTCACAATAGAAGAAAATTTTGCATACATTTCACTAATAGACTCATTTTGATCCATACGAAACTGTTCAAACTTTTGCTTAAGCATTCCGATTTTAGAATTCTTAACTTGAATAGTTCCTTCATAGGTTATAGAGAGTCTATTCCATATCTCATATGCCATTTCACAATTTGATATTGTATTGAATTCACCAACGGAAATTGAACAATAGAGTATACTGGCAGCTTTTGCATTCATTTGGGCTGATCTTACCGTTTTAGCATCCCAAGTTGCATACTCTGTTTGAGGAAAGTCATATGGATTTGATACCATCCTCCCGAGATCCCAGCTAATTCCATGGAAGTAGAACTGCATCCTCCTCTTCCAGTAGGTGTAGTTAGTGCCATCAAAATGTGAAGGTCTAGCCACAAGTGTCCCTTCCAAGTTAAGGTTGTTGAGTACCCCGTCACCCATTCTTCAAGACTTTGTTAGAGTTCCTTGAAGCCTAGCTCTGATAGCAATTGAAAAGCCTCTAGAGGGGGGGGGGTGAATAGGGTTTTATAATTATTTTACCAATAATTCAATTCAAGCAACAACAATTGAGATAAGGAGAAAGAGGCAAGGTGTTTAGAGTGGTTCCACCCTAAGCAAAAACTAAGGGAGTCAGTCCACTACCCAATTGTTTCCAATTGGGATTTTGAAAGTATTTAAATTTTATTACCTCACAAGGATGTTACATAAAATTACAAATACTTTCACCACCCTTTGGACAGCCTTCACCTAGAAGTAGTCCCACCAACCTCGAAGTAGCCTTCCTTGAAGTAACTTCAAGCTCCCCCTTGAAGTATCCTTCCTCTTGAAGTAGCTTCCCGTTGAGACAACCTTCTTGAAGTAGTCCAAAGTCCTCCTTCTCCACCGAGAAGATCCTTCTCCACCTGAGAAGATAGCACCCTCTCCAATCTGCAACCTCCAACCCTAGGAGTAGCAAGGAGAGTACAAGCAATAAGAAGGCATAAGAAAGGAAAATGGAAATTATAATTACCGTTGTAGCACAAGGCTTGATTTCCTATATCAAGCATTTTGATCTCCTAACCAATGTGTATGAAAGTGTAAGTGTAGTGGGTAGAAGATGCTAGCCTATAGGACACCAAATTGGAGCAATGGAAATGAATAGCAAATGTTGGAGTTGATCAATTTCTCACAAGAATGGATTGCCAATTGCAAGTATGTATGCTCAAGGATTGCACAAGTGTGTTTTAGGTGTCCTAAGGCATGTCCTATTTATAGGAATGACCTATGACTGCTTAAGGACGTTCTAGACACTTTCTAGGGGGTTCTAAGTGCTCAACTAGCTGTTAGTTGTCCACTACTTGCTTTAGCAATGACTAGTTTATTAATTTTGAAAAGTGCAGACAGAGACAATCTCGGTCGATAAATTTGTCGACCGAGAGTCTGTCGGTCGAAATGTTTGTCGACCGAGAGACGGTCTGGAGCAAGTGTATATAACATTCGATTCCAACTCCCAACTACCTTGTCTGTTGGGTCTAACGGCTATAGAACCTATTAGAAGGATTAACCTGGGAGACTCTTGGTCGAGAAGATATTCGACCGAGTGTGTCTCGGTCGACAAATAGTTTGACCGAGAATGTCTCTGTTTTGGTGGTTCTAGATGAATACTAAGTGTGTGTATGAGTGTGCAATTATGACACTATTATAGGGGATGACCTATCTAAGTGTTGTGAATGGTTAGGGAAGATCTAAACACTTGATTTACATGATATCTAAGTACTTGTACATTATAAACTTGTACAAGTTTTTACATTTGATTACAATCATGAAATTAACATTATTGTAAGTATATAGATCTTCCAAAGGTTTGTCATCCGCCTTGTTCCTGTAACACTCAAGTAGCACGTTAGATACACAAGATGAAATGTTTGTCATTATCAAAACAATGGGATTTAAATGATGTATATTTAGCCAACACATCTCACTCTGTGAGATGGGCGTTTAGCAGTGCAGTCAAGCTATATGTTGAGTGAATGAAATACCTAAAAAATTTAGTACTTAATTCAATTGTTATTTAAGATTGAACTCCTTGTCTAGGCTAAGACCTATGTATGTGACCCTAAAGGTCCCATATTTCATTGGTAGTGAATGTCCATAACAACTTATGACATCACAAGCAATGAGTGGTGCCTAGTCGCACATCAATGCTACCTAAGTAAATGGAAAGTTGGGGAACAACCTTAACCTATAATTTCTCTATGGTGTTGCAGTGCTTGTATAGTTCCTTTGTCTCTGATATCCAGATTGAACTCGAAGCATGAAGTAGTCATCCTCTTTATCATTCAATCTTATTTCTTGAACTAGAGCAGACTGTCTGAGATATTTGTAAGCTCAATATCAAATATTGACTCACATGTGCATGGCCATGCATTTCTTAGTCTCTCTAATCAAGAGGCCTAGGACACCAAACTCCAATAAGACAGACAATTCCCATCTCTATCACTCACAGTCAATCCCCATGTGTCAAAGTCACCCAATCATCACCATTATAACAAACCATGTTTTAGGACTGTGTTTAATGTTGTCAAAGTGTGCCCAATGACATGTGATGAGTGTAGTTATTTTAGGTCTAAGAACCACAACCACCACCATCTCTGTGAGAGCTGACTATGACTTCCATGATGATGTCTTTCATGTGTCAGTCTCACAGTGGGTCTTTCCGATACACTATTTTCCAACATGTATCTGTGTGCTTGGTTTGATATAGCCATATCATGACTAATGAGATTTTGTCATCAACCAATTCATACTTTGATTTTATGTGTCATTGTTGTCTATGAACCTTCCACAATAACAACTGATCAAGGGAATAATAAGAATATGTATATGTACTCTTAACATTTGTATGATCTCATTTACCTAAGGCTAAAACTTGAACACATACGTCATTGAGTAATATTATTCTCTAGACATTTCTAATGTTACATCATTATCTCATAACTGCATTAAACATAATAAATTGGTAGATTTCCTTTATATATTAATCAAATCAATTACAAGTTATGCCATTACAATCATCACATGATCATCTCTCTGGGCATACATACCAACATGCTCCCACTTGCACTTAGAGCCAATCACCCATGAATCGTATTCCAAGTGATATATCATGTCCATCATGATTTTTTGTGAAAGTACCTTCGTCAAGGGGTCAACAACATTATTCTCAGTTGGTATTTTGAAAACCTTTACATCTCCACGCCACACGATCTCTCATATGAGATGGAACCGCCGTTGTATATGCTTTAAGCACCGATGTGATATGGGTTCACTAGCTTTTGTAATAGCTCCATTGTTGTCACAATGTATATCGATTGCCTCGATGATTCTTGGAATGACCCCAAGTTCTATGATCAACTTCTTGATCCATACAACCTCCTTTACTGTATTCGATGAAGCAATATACTCAACCTCTATTGTGGAATCAGCACCTGTCTCTTGCTTGGAAATCTTCCAGCTTACAGCTTCATTGTTAAGGCAAAACACGAATCCTGATTGCAATTTGTAATCATTTGATCAGTCTGGAAGCTTACATCAGTGTAACCCTTTACCACGAACTCTTCCTCTCCATCATAGACCAAGGACTGATCCTTAGTCCTTCTCAAGTACTTAAGGATGTTCTTCATGGCCATCCAATGAGCATCGCTTGGATCTAAATGATATTTGTTCGTCATGCTCAAGGCATACGAGACGTATAGACCAGTATACAATATTGCGTACATGATCGATCCAATTGCTGAGGAATATGGAATTAAACTCATGTGTTCCATTTCTTCACAAGAACCAGTATATCAAGCTCTAGAGATGGGGACACCATGACGCGCATGAAGGTTTCCTCAATTTGAGTTCTCCATTCTGAACCGCTTTAATACTTTGTCAGTGTATGTACACTGACTTAATCCAAGATGCCTAATGGATCTATCTCTATAGATCTTTATCCCCAAGAGGTAGGATGCTTCTCTCAAGTTTTTCATAAAGAACATATTTCCAAGCCATGTTTGTACCTTTTGTAAAGTAGGAATGTCACTACCCATATATAATATGAAATATGCATATAATATGATAAATGCCACTATGCTCATACTAACCTTCTTGTACACATAAGGTTCATCTTCATTTTGTATAAAATTTTGACTTTCTCATCAATATGAAGATTCCAGCTCTGAGATTCTTACTTCAATCCATAGATTGACCTTTGTAGCTTACAAACTTTATTTGCATCCTTTGGATTTATAAAACCCTCAGTCTATGACATGTACACATCCTCCATAAGATTCCTGTTAAGGAATGCAGTTTTAACATCCATATGCAAAATTTCATACTCATAATAAGTTGCAATAGCAAGCATGATGCTGATGAACTTATCCATGGCCATTGGAGAAAAGGTTTTTTTCATAATCAACACCTTGAACTTGTCTGAAACCCTTTGCAACCAATCTTCCCTTATAAGTTTGAAATTTTCCATCCATGTTGGCCTTCTTCTTGAAGACCCACTTGCACCCAATGGATTTTATCCCTTCATATGGATCCACCAAAGTCCACACTTTGTTGGTATACATGGATTCCATCTTAGATCTCATGGCCTCAAGCCATTTATCAGACTCTGGTCCCAGAATAGCATCTTGATAGGTTTTTGGCTCATCATCTATGACCAATTCACTGCCTTCCTGAGTAACAAGATATCCAAATCTTTTAGGCTCAAGGCATGCCCTATTAGATCTATGAGCTTCCTATGTAACTTGAGGAATTTGAGACTCCACAACACCTTGTGATTCTCTTTGTTCCTCTTGTTCATATATCGGTTCAATGTTTTCTTGTTGGTCTCAAACCTCTTCGAGTTCCACTTGCCTCCCACCGATTCCATTGCAAATAGAATCCAATTCAACAAATAAACTATTCCTGTCAACAAACACTTTGTTGTCAGATGGTTTATACAAGTAGTATCCCATAGTTTCTTTGAGATATCCAACAAAATAATATTTTTCAGATCTAGGGCCAAGCTTTTCAGGAAACATTTTCTTGACATAAGCGTCACACCCCCAAATTCTCATAAAAGAAATTTTGGGACGCTTCCCAGTCCACATCTCATATGGTGTCTTTTGAACCAATTTAGATGGTACTCAATTTAGTGTAAATGTGGCAGTTTGTAGAGCATACCCCCAGAAGGTTGGATAAACTCATCATTGATCACACCATATCTAGCAATGTGTTATTCCTTCGTTTTGACACGCCATTATGGTGTGGTGCTCTAGGTGGAGTCCACTAAGATACAATCCCATGGGTTTTAAGAAGGTTCTCAAACTCTTAGTTTAAGTATTCTCCACCTCAATCAGAATGAAGTGCCTTAATACTTTTACCAAGTTGGTTATGGACTTCATTCGTAAACTCCTTAAACATGTCAAGAGTTTTTGACTTATGTTTCATTAAATAAACATATCCATACCTACTGAAGTCATGAGTGAAGGTTATGAAGTACTAATACTCACCTTTAGTGTTTGTTCTAAAAGTCCACACACCTCAGTATGTATGAGTCCTAATAGGTCACTAGCCCTCTCGTTGTTATCAGTTAAAGGGGTCTTATCCATCTTTCCCAATAAACAAGATTCACATGTCTCTATTGATTCTAGATCAAAGGAGTCTAGATAACCATATTTATGGATTCTATATATGCAATTCTCATTTATGTACCCTAGAAGACAATGACAAAGTTATGGTTTGTTTGAGTTGTTGAATTTTAATATTTTGGTATTAACATTATTTACATCTATCTTTGGATCTAACAAATAAAGACCATAAGATATTGGGCTGCTGCCATAAAAGATCCCTACTTTTGAAATAGAAAATCAACCATTTTTAATATGGATTTCAAATGCATCCTTGTCCACACAAGATACATAAATGATGTTTTTATTTATATCAGGTACATAATAACATTTCTTTAACTCTATTACAAGCCATGTAGGCAGAAATATACTATATGTTCCAACTGCACTGGCCGCAACTCTTGCACCATTATCAACTCATAGTTCCACCTTGCCTTTTCCCAAAGACATACTTCCTTTTAGATCCTGCATATGAGAACAAATGTGAGATCCACATATGGTATCTAGTACCCATGATGATGAAGCAGATATATTTATCTCAATAATGTATATACCTGAAGTGGAGATCCCCATCCCCATCTTCTCCTTCCTGAATGTCTTCAAGTATAAAGTATGAGTTCCTCTGGTACTTTTCTTCCTCCTCATATTGAGTTTTGAAGATTTGGATTTAGGCTTGACCTCAAAACGTTTCTCAGTCTGGCTTTGATCCTTGGACTTAGCTCTACTAATCACATAACAGGCTTGTTCTTATTCAATTTTACTTCAACATGAATCAACATGGAAAGCAAGTCTGACATATGTCTAGCCATATTATTCACATGAGGACATGCAATAAAATGGCTATATGATTCTGGCATTGTTTTTAGAATCATATTAGTGGCCAACTCTTGGCTCAAGGTGAATCCTAGTTCTTCAAGATGATACACATGTCCAATCATATTGAGCACATGTTCTTCTACTGAGGTTCCATCTTTCAACTTAGACTCAAGTAGCACCTTCATGATATTGTCCCTTACTTGCTCTGTAAGGCCAAGTGTTACCTTCCTAAGATGTGTTACCATCTCAAGAACATTCATGTACTCACATTGATCATGCAATTCATAGTTCATGGAGCTAAGCATAAAGTACTTTATCTCTAAGGCATCATTGGCATGGTTCCAGTAAGCATCCACTTGTGCTCTAGGTGCATCAGGAGCATGTATTTCTAGAACTGATTTGACAAGGATGTAGAGCTTGCACTCTTCATTGAGAACCCTTCTCAAAATCCAAACAGTCATGGAAATTTGTCTTGTCAAGTTTTTCCTTCTTTAGGACCAATCACAATTCCTACTTGTTCGTCATTTGGTTCTGCAAGAGAAAATTTGCATTTGTCAGAAACTTTGATTTTATTTGATTTGAAAATTTGACGATATCAATTAGGTATTTAATTAATTACTTCTCCCACTATTTTTTTTTTCAAATTGTTATCCCCCAATATCAATTCAGAATATTGCAACGTATAATATTCTAGTGGGTCAAGATCCAAAATAATTCAACTATTATGCAACTCCTAGATAGATTATGTGTGCAACTCCTTATCACAATCATCTGTATGCTTCTGGTCTTAGACTCTCTAAGAATCATCTGTTAAGCCTGTCCCAAAATACGACATGATAGAACATGCTCCCTTCTTTAGAAAAACCTACATATCTATCATTACACTTCCATGAGATAGATGATGCACCCTGCTTTAGCATAACCTATGCTTGTTTGATGAAGATTTTCACGTGTTCTACTTTTAGAAAGAATCTAAGGATTAATATTTTAATTGAAGGAGTTGGTTATTATAAATACATGTACTTTATCCAATCACCACATATATAGTACGTATCATATACATGCTATATCCCACAATGAAAAATGCTAATAAACAAAAGTGAGGGTTATGGCTAGCTTAATTTCATTCCTTAGATCCATACAGAATTACCACATCTAGGTCTACATCACATGTAGAAACCTATTGTTGGCAAAGATCTGTACTTTCCATTCTGGGTTGATTGGTTTGTTCAACCCTTAAATTGATCAGCTCGCCCCCTAGACAGTTGTTAGGTCGTCTCATTGGTCGTCTGGTCCTTCTGTCCACTAACTAGTGGCCCCTCCAGTGGATCGGTCAGGTCCACCAAGCGGTTGGTTTGTATTGTCGATGTGGTTCTCCATGGTCCTTCAGTTAGTAGGCTCATCTTCAAGACATCTTCTTCTTCATCATAATAGGAAAGTAAACTATCCTAATTTTACATAATTATTGAGAAACCTCAAGTTACATTCTAGGGGAGCAAGGATAGGAAATAAGTAACTTCACATTGTGAAGATACGATAGAGGCTCAGTATACAGACCGAATAAATAGATAAACCAACCATACAACCATGCACACAATATAGGGATTATTGGACATAGCCATACTACACATCCACCATCAAAATCGCTTTCTTTATATATATATATATATATATATATATATATATATATATATATATATATATATATATATATATATATATATATATATATATATTAGTTTGGGATTGTCGTGGTATTAGATTTGACAAGATATTATTTGCATCACATGCAATAATAGAATGACAAAACCAAAATCTGATCATATTGATTATCCCATAATGTGGTGAAATGATGTTAGCTTTGATACCACTGTAGGAAAATATGGCTACAAAGTAGGAAGCGAAAACAAAAGTTTTATCTACCATATTCCTCATAACCGGGAATCACTTAAATAACTATAAGATGAAAAGGTTGGTTTTGAGGATCTTGGTCTAGGAGCAAGTCCAACAAGAATCCTCGTCATTATAGATGCACAACTTTGAATCCTAGTTGCATTGGGACTCATCTGACTATTGTGCCTTCTGGTCTGCACCACGGACTGCAACCAAAAATGTTGTCTTCTTCAACAGCTCCTCTTGTCATGGACTGCTAGTTGATATTGTCCTCTAAGTGGCAGACAACATCCTCCCACCTCTAGAGAAATCCACATAGACCACCTAGAACTCCTATCATCCTTCTAGAAAAAACATGAATGACTTGTCCCTCCCATTGGTGTACTAGTCACCAAATTTCTCTCACACAACAATGATCTCAGTTGTTCTCTCCCTTCCTATCCCTCCCTAGTCAGCTAGGACTTGCTTGAGCTCTCGTAGTTACCACAACCAGAGAGGACAACAATTGTCAAGGTAATTGATTCTCAATTGTATGTGTTGTGTTTTGAGAAGCCCTCGATACCCCTCTATTTATAGGTGGGGTTTGGGTTCAGGTTCCCAGTTAATGTCGGAGTGGAAGGGATCGGAATATCTCAAATGTTCACAACAATTCTAGAACGTTCACAGCCTGCGGAAGCCAAACCGGTCATCTGGCAACCATACGGTCAGATCGTATGCCAGATAATCAACTCGTATGCTAGGCGGTTGTCAGGCTTAGTCAGACGGATGTCTGGTGCTTTCCCAACCACACACAAAATTGGCAATTCGATTCCCATTAATGTTAAGACATTAATTCCTAGAAAAACAAGTAATGTGCAGTCAAAACAAACTTGGAAATATCTAAAACCTTCTCTCATCCGAACTAGGCTACCTCGCCCATGCAAGATGACCGTCTCACTCACTGAGACAATCATCTGGTGAGTCGAGTTGGTCGGTTCAATCCATAGACAATTTCAATTCAAATCAGTCTCACACTCCAAATGCCTGTCTCAACAATTGAGATGACCGTTTGGCACTTCAGATGGTAGTCTCACTCCGTGATATGGGTGTTTGAAAGTGCAGTTAGCCTATATGTTGTGTGAATCAAATACTTAAAAATGTTAGTACTTAATTCAATTGTCATTCAAGATTGAACTCCTCTTCTAGGTCGAGACCTGTGTGTATGAACCTATAGTTCCCATATTACATTGGAAGTGAATTTCCACAACAACTTATGACATTACAAGCAATGAGTGGTGCCTAGTCAAACATCAATGCAATTCAAGTAAATGGAAAGTTGGGGAACAACTTCAACCTACAATCTGTCTATGGTGTTGTAGTACTTGTATAGTTCCTTTTTTGCTGATGTCCAAATAGAACTCGAGGCATGGAGTAGTCATCATCTTTATCATTCAATATTGTTTCTTGAACCAGAGCAAATTGTCTAAGATATATATAAGCTCAATATCACATATTGACTCACGTGTGCATGGCCATACGTTTCTTAGTATCACTAATTAAGAGGCCTAGCACATCAAACTCCAGTAGGAGGGGCAAGTCTCATCTCTGTCACTCGCAGTCAATACCCATGTATCAAAGACACCCAATCATCACTGTTATAACAACCCATGTTTTAGGATTACGTTTGATGATGTCAAAGTGTACCCAACGACATGTGATGATTGTAGTAATTTTAGGTCTAAGAACCACAACCACCACCATCGCTATGAGAGATGACTATGACTTTTATGATGATGGCTTCCACATGTCAATATCATGGTGTGTCTGTGTGATACATTGTTCTTCAACATGTATCTGTGTGCTTGGTTTGATATAACCATATCATCACTAATGAGATTCTATCATCAACCAACTCACGCTCCGATCTTAAGTGTCATTCTTGTCTATCAACCTTCCATAATAACAACTGATTAGGGACATAATGAGAATATGTATATGTTCTCTTAACATCTGCATGATCCCATTTCCCCAAGTCTAATACTTGAAGACATACGTCATTGAGTAATATTATTCTCTAGACATTTATAATGTTACACCATTATCTTATAAGTCAATTAAACAAAATAAATTGGAAGATTGCCTTTAGTTATTAATCAAATCAAATAACAAGTTATACCATTACAATCATCGCATGATCGGCTCTCTGGGCATACATACCAACAGACTCCCACTTCACTTAGATCCAATCACCCACGAATTGTATTCCAAGTGATCTAACATGTACATCATGCTTCTGATATCAACGTTCCTTCATCAAGGGGTCAACATCAATATTCTTATTTGGTACTTTGCAAATCTTCACATCTCCACGCTACACGATTTGTCATATGAGATGGAACCGCCTTTGTATATGCTTTGAGCATTGATGCGATCTGGGTTCCTTAGCTTGTGCAATAGCTCTATTATTGTCGCAATATAGCTCATTTGCCTCACCGATGATTGGAACAACCCTACGTTCTGTGATAAACTTCTTAACCCACACAGACTCTTTTGCTACATTTGATGTAGCAATATACTTGGCCTCTATCTTAGAATCGGGAATTGTCTCTTTCTTGGAACTCTTCCAACTTACATCTCCATTGTTGAGACAAAAATGAATCCTGATTGGGATTTGTAATCATCTTGATCAATCTAGAAGCTTACATCAGCGCAACCCTTTACCACCAACTCTTCCTCTCTACCGTAGACCAAGAACTGATCCTTAGCCCTTCTCGTATTTGAGGATGTTCTTCACTAATATCCAATGAGCATCACCTGGATCTGATTGATATCTTCTCATCATGCTCAAGGAATACGAGACGTCTGGACGAGCACACAACTTTGCATACATGATTGATCCAATTTTTGAGGCATATGGAATCAAACTCATGCATTCTCTTTCTTCACAAGAACTGGGACATTGAGCTCTAGAGATAGGGACATTACGACGCGCATGTAGGTTTCCTCTCTTTGAGTTCTTCATATTGAACCGCTTCAACACTTTGTCAATTTATGTGCACTGACTTAATCCAAGAATTCCTTTGGATCTATCTTTATAAATCGGTATCCTCAAGATGTAGGATGCTTCTCCCAAGTCATTCATAGAGAACGTATTTCCAAGCCATGTCTTTACCCTTTGTAAAGTAGGAATGTTATTCCCCATCAATAATATGTCATCTGCATATAATATGATGAATGCCACTATGCTCCCACTAACCTTCTTGTACACACAAGGTTCATCTTCATTTTGTATAAAGCCAAACTTATTAGCTTTCTCATCAAAAGGGAGATTCCAACTCTGAGATGCTTGCTTCAATCTATAGATTGACTTTTGTAGCTTACAAACTTTATTTGCATCCTTTGGATTTATAAAACCCTTAGGTTGTGTCATGTACACATCCTTGAGAAGATTCCCATTAAGCAATGCAGTTTTAACATCCATCTACCAAATTTCATTATCATAATAAGTTGCAATAGCAAGCATGATCCTGATGGACTTAACCATTGCTAATGGAGAAAAGGTTTCATCATAGTCAACACCTTGAACTTGTCTGAAACCCTTTGCAACCAATCTGCCGTTATAGGTTTGAACTTTTCTATCCATGTCGGTCTTCTTCTTGAAGACCCACTTGATCAAAATGGGTTTTACCCCTTTAGGTGGACCCACCAAAGTCCATACTTTGTTGATATACATGGATTCCATCTCATATGTCATGGGATCAAGCTATTTATCACACTCTGGTCCCTAAATATCATCTTTATAGGATATTAGCTCATCATCTATGACCAATTCACTGCCTTCCTGAGTAACAAAATATCCAAATATTGCAGGCTCAAGGCGTGTCCTACTAGATCTACGAGGTTCCTGTGTAACTTGAGGAATTTGAGACTCCACAACACCTTATAATTTTCTTTGTTCCTCATTTTAATCTATCAGTTCAATGTCTTCTTGTAGGTCTCCAACCTCTTCATGTTCCACTTGCCTCCCATTGATTCCTTTGGAAATAGATCCATTTCAAGGAATACACCATTTCTGGCAATAAACACTTTGTAGTCAGATGGATTATACAAGTAGTATCCCATGGTTTCTTTGGGATATAAAAAAAAATTTAGATCTAGGGCCAAGCTTTTTAGGAAACATTTTCTTGACATAAGCTTGACACCCCCAAATCCTCATAAAAGATATTTTGGGACGCTTCTCAGTCCATATCTCGTATGGTGTCTTTTTATATGGGACTCGGTTTAGTGTAAACACGGTGGTTTGTAGAGCATACCCCTATAAGGTAGTTGAAAGATCAGCTAAACTCATCATCGATCACACCATATCTAGCAATGTGTGAGTCCTCTTTTCTAACACACCATTATGTTGTGGTGTTCTAGGTGGAGTCCACTGAGATAAAATCCCATGGGCTTTAATAAGATTCTCAAACTCATGGTTTAAGTATTCTACACTTCGATGAGAATAAAGTGCCTTAATACATTTACCAAGTTGATTCTGTACTTCATTCAAAAACTCCTTAAACCTGTCAAGGGTTTTTGACTTATATTTTATTAAATAAAGATAGTCATACCTACTAAAGTCATCCATGAAGGTTATGAAATACTGATACCCACCTTTAGCGATTGTTCTAAAAGGTCCACACACATCAATATGTATGTGTCCTAATAGGTCACTATCCTTCTCATTGTTACCAGTGAAAAGGGTCTTATCCATATTTCCCAATAAACAAGATTCACATGTCTCTATTAATTCTAGACTAAACGAGTCTAGATTACTCTCTTTATGGAGTCTTGATATTCAATTCTCATTTATGTGCCCTAGACGATAATACCAAAGGTATGTTTTGTTTGAGTTTTTGAGTTTTAGTCTTTTGGTATTAATGTTATATACAATTGTCTTTAAATCTAACAAATAAAGACCATAAGACACTGGGGCACTTCCTTAAAAGATACCATCTTTTGAAATAGAACATTGACCAATTTTAATATGGAATTTAAATGTATCCTTATCCATACACGATATAGAAATTATGTTTCTATTTATAGTAGCTACATAATAGTAGTTCTCTAACTCTATTACAAGCCATGTAGGCAGAGATATACTATAGGTTCCAACTATGCTGGATGCAACTCTTACGCCATTAGAAACTCATAGATACATCTCACCTTTTCTTAAAGGCCTACTTCCTTTTAGATCCTAGATATGAGAACATATGTGAGATCCACATCCGATATCTAGTACCTATGATGATGAAGTAGATAAATTTATCTCAATAATGTATATACCTTAAGTGGAGATCACCATCCCCATCTTCTTCTTCCTGAATGCCTTCAAGTACAAATGATAAGTTTCTCTTTTACTTTAATTCCTCCTTATCTTGAGTGTTGAAGATTTGGATTTAGGCTTGACCTCAGAATACTTCTTGGTCTTGCTTTGATCCTTAGACTCAGCTCTTCTGATCACCATTACGGGCTTGTCCTTCTTTAATTTTTCTTCAACATGGAAAGCAAGTATGACATCTATCCAACCATATTATTCACATGATGACATGCCATAAAACAGCTATATGATTATGGAATTGTCGACATTGGCAAAATTTGTAACATTCCTACAGGCTTCTAATGTTCTACCTTAACTTGCTGGTAGACTGGACATCTAGCAAGGAACTCTACCACATCACACTTTAGACGTGGCAACCAAAATAGTCCCTTCAGGTTATGGTACTTCGTTTTACTTCCAGGATGCATCACATTAATCAAGTAATGGGACTCCTCAAGAACCATCTTCCTCAGACCAGTCACATATGGAACCATTGCTGGTTGTGAAAACAAACTACCCTATCATCTATCTCATGGAAGCCATCATGCTTCTTACTACCAAAATCTACCCATATCATGGTATCATTATGTTGCATATCTCTGATATGTTGCATAAACGTCAACTTCACCTACAACTATGCCAACAATCTTGCTAACAAAGAAACCTCCAAAAGTACATTCATCTGACGAGGCAATACTAACATGTCTGACTTATTACACACCACAGAGTGTAACTGTGCCTTATATACAGATGATGAAGAAGATGACTTCCTACTCAACACATCAGCCACCACATTATCCTTCCCTAGATGGTAATATATTGCACAATCATTGTCCTTGATCACTCCATCCATCTTCTTTGCTGGATGTTCAACTCCTGCTTCGAGAAGATATACTAAAGATAGACCTTAGGATTGGGAGTCTACTTTTTGGTTGACCTTTGATGAAGCTAGAACTTACACCAAAAGATTACTCTTCCAATGGAAGTCCTAATATGCACCAAAAACCCTAGGGATGTTCTCTCTAGGTTTACCTACAACTGGTGCTAGATAAATGCTCCAACCCCACAAGAGTGTGGAAGCCTTATCATAGTATAGATTTAGGATCGAACCCAAAGGACAACGTTAAGAATCTGAGTGTCATTTTCTTGTTTCGTATCGATCTAAGTTAATCATCTAAGACCAGAAGTTTGATTTGAGTTATTTAGCCTAAAACATGCAAAAGTAAAGGCAAGAATAAAAACTAGTTTAAGGATTAAAAACTAAGATTAGCAGATGATGATGGATCACTGGGGTGATACGGGTATTCACCACCACTACACATGAATTGTACTTGTACCAAACGTAGCAAGACTTGTAAGAAGGATACATGGATGTTGTACAATACCGATGTCTTATAGGACAAGAGTAGTGCATACATCCTTCACGGGTTGAGTAACTCTCATCCAGTACGTATCTACGTGTCAATGAAGATATGTAGTCTCTGAAGAGAAAATCTTACTCAACCTCGTGAAACGTGCATCGGAAAACTAACAAGCGAGCAAAAATTACCAAAACGATTAGTATCCTTATAGACTATCCCTCTTTCGAGGATATAGCTACGAGAAACGTGAGAGTGTTGCAACGTCAGCCATTCCCGAACGAATGGTCAAGTACTTTGCACCACTCTCTCCTCAGAGTGTGTTCCTCGACATGTCAAAGTCATACATTTGTACGTCAACTGATTCCATTTCATAGTACAAAAGTACAACGATGGAGGTGAGTTTACTCCACTCCTTAGAAAGCGTTCCTAGATACCGAAATGGGTGCGCGGTGGATACACACACCAGAAACCAAAACTAAATCGGTATTCGAGTCTCAAGAGCGGTCGTAGACAAACCACAACGAAAGACAATAGATGCATACAAGAATGCGGCCAACATTCAAGCATGTATGAAACGATTTAGTATTGAAACGAAATGATAACATCTTTTTTTAGTACAAGATACAAAACACGGGCAGCGGGGCTAGTCCCCGCACCCCAGTGGATGGAACTACTCGCTCCTCATAGAGGGAGCAACAAATAAAGAGAAGAGAGAGAAAGAAAGCATCGTCAGAGCAGAAGAGTAGATTTGTGACAGCCCGGTGTAGATCGTCGTAGTCTTTGGGACTGCTCCGTCGTGGTCGATGTCGTTCGTTTCTCCGCCTCGATCTTCGGGTCAACCTCCGGAATTGCAAGAGTAGGGGTAAGGTGGAGCTATGGTGTGAGAAATGGTGAAAAGGTGATGGAACAGTCTTCTAGAGCTGCGCCCGGACTGGCAGCTCACCGGATCTGGATTCAGCTCGGGATTCTGGGGTTGTGTGTGAAATTTGGGCTGAAACGGTGCCCGGGCAGTCTGGCGGCCTTCCGGCACTAGTCCCAGTCTGGCAGCTTTTGGCCGTAGTGAGATGGGATGCTAATGGGGACCCTTGGGGTCCTATTTATAGGCACTGGACTGGCTCTCACATTTTTTGTATGATTCCAGACCGAAAATATCTTATCCAAACGGTTTACATTTTACTCTCTTCCATTCGGTTTCTGTTCTCTCGGTCACGTTGTGTGCATGCATGCACTCTTCGCGGTCTTGATATTTACTTCAGCCCTCGCGGTCTTCACCTCAGCCTTTGCGGTCTTGCTACTTACTTCAGCCTGGCGGTCTTAAACACTTCAGCCTCGCGGTCTTAATTATTCCATCCCTCGCGGTCTTGCTCTCGCGATCTTAATTATTCCAGCCCTCGCGGTCTCGGCTTTGCCAAAGTGCTGCATGCACTTCGCGGTCTAAGCTGTATGCGTAGTAGTAGCTGCCTTCACATGGGTTTAACAGATGCTGGATGTTTTATTTGCAGCACTCCAATTCAGTTTTCACGTGGTCTCGCTGCTTCTTTGTGCTGTGCATTCTCATGATTATCAATATCCTATCTTGGCAACTTCACGTGGCCTTAAAGCAACGCTCCATTCATCCAGCAACATTCCTCACGATCAGTACTCTTCACGTGCATAGTTAATGTGAGTATCTTATTTCCCAAACGGTCCGCGTGATTGCCCTTTCTAATTGGTTTGACTTTTCCAATCAGCTCACACGGTTTGCAGATTTGATAATGATTTTGCATGCATGCTTTCTTGCATGCACGTAGCTGAATTTGGATTCATTTGCTTAATGTATTTGGTTGGTATGATTCGGTCTTCACGTGAACTATTCGATGGATTCTTCTCCATTCGATCTTTGCATAAGTGAGGCAAATGGTTTTTCTCAGTTCTTCACGTGGCAAGCAATTGGCCTTCGCTCCAGCAATCAGCAAACGGTTTTGCTTGGATCGGTCTTGGGACCGCGAGGATCCAAACGGTCTCGAGACCGCGAGGATCCAAACGGTCTCGAGACCGCGAGGATCCAAACGGTCTCGAGACCGTGATGATCCAAACGGTCTTGAGACCGCGAGGATCCAAACGGTCTTGGGACCGCGAGGATCCAAACGGTCTTGGGACTGCGAGGATCCAAACGGTCTTGAGACCGTATGCATGGAGTTGCTTGATTTTCCTTAGTGGTTGGATGAAAAGGAACCGTTGGATCTCGATCAGGTGGTTGCGAGTGATCTGCAGGGGGAAAGGAGAATGTGTAAGAGATAATATCATCGAATATACTAGTAATTCGAACTATTTAGGCAATATTTGCAAGGAATTAGTGAAACACTCAAAGCGAACCAAAGCGAGGGTAACTCAGTCAATATGAGAAATAAAATCCCTAGAATTGGCGACTGTGCAGATGAATCTGGAGGGTTCATCACCACACCGAACTTGAGCGTTACTCGTCCCGAGGAACGGAGAAAAACTTAAGATAGTCGACAAAAAGCTCGTTCGTCTCGTAATTACCTCATCTGCATGTGAGTGTCAGAATTTTCACGAGAAAAGAGAAAAGGGAAAATGAGACAAAACAAAATTAGGGCAAAAACGTTAAAAAATCCTTTGAATTGGTGACTGAAGGTGGATCTGGAGGATTCATCACCACACCGAACTTAAGTGTTACTCGTCCCGAGGAATGAAAAACTTAAAACAGCCGCCAATGAAATTGTTCATCTCGTGTTTGCCTCATCCTTATGTCATATGATAGATTTGTTCGTTGCTCAGATTGATACAGCATCAAGGCTTCCTTAGATCACGAAATACATCTTATAATATCCTTGTTTCTGATTTCACTTTGCTGAAGTACTTCCTTCTCATTCTCTGTTGCATCGGTCATGTTTAAAGAGTTTTATGAGATTTTGGACAGACCCATAGAATCAACAAAATGCATATGATCTGTCACTGGTGTTGAAAGAGGAGAGAATGGGGGTGTGATCAAAAGATAAAAGTCTCTCCTCTGATTGAATTAAGACTCTTAAAATTAAATGACTCATCGAGATACTTTGAATGATTTATGCACAACTCTGGTTGGCTTAGCCTTACACTCGATTATTTTCTTTTTCTAAAGGTAACTCAGAAGTGTGTATAGGTTGGCTTAAGGCTTTTGGCTCTTTTACCTCTTTGAGGGGAGGTAAGGGGTTATTTTTGGATCCTTAGGATCTCACTACCGGTCACGACACATCTGCCTTCATGAGGGCAGCTAATGTACCGACCGGGCAAGACCTTTATCGGTTATCCTTATTCAGGGCACAACTCTCATGTTTTTATTCACACTCTGGCTTTTATTCATTCTCGCCTGGCTTAGGTCAAAGGGTATTTTTGGATTTTTTTTTTCATATTTGGGCTGCCAGGCCTCTTTTTGGAATCGGGGTAGATTTTTCACCGACCTCGGTATGTGCACAAACATCATTGTATACTCTTTGAGAAGGTGGTACACCCCCGTTATGTATTGAGGGGTATGGAAGAAGCGGTAGTGGAAAGAGGGGTGTGGTGTACCACACCGAACTTAGAGTTTTGCAGAGGTGTGGTTTACCACACCGAACTTAAAGTTCGGCAACGTTCTAGTTTTCACTAGAAAGGAGTGTGGCGTGCCACACCGAACTTAAGACTTTGGCATGGTTAGTGAACAGAGGGGTATGAAAATGAAAGAAGAAGTGTAGAAGAGAGTTTGGATCATGATGCAGTTTGCTTAGCGATTCCATGTGACGGGTCTCTATTCTCCATCACACTCTACTCCAAAAGAGACATGATGAAACATCAAACGAGAAATCCATACAACAGATCCATTAATCAGATAAAGGCGTGGTGTATTTGATCTATCTCAGCCTTATTGAAGTGTATCATCTTTTCCTGTTTGAGATATAACATTAGGATTCATAGACAAATCAAAATGAAAAACACGCATTGGCTAGTTTTAAGTATTCTTTTCTAGGAAATTTGCAACGCAAAAGAGGTGATGATCACAGATTCGTAAAGCAAAAGCCGACTAGGTAAAGGCTTTATATTTAGAAAACTAACAAAAAGGCAGAAAGAATTACAAAAAAGAAACTAGAATGGAAAAGCAGGAAACAAGAAAGATAGAGGGTGGAGTGAAAGTCATACCACCCACCCTCCACCTCGAACTTACGAATTTACCCATTTCTGAGCAAATACTAGGTTCAAGATGGAGGGGAAGGGTTGAGAAATGTTAACCAGGAGGTCCTCTTAGTTGGAAGAAGGTTCAGTTAAGATGCCTTGCGATAGCTGGTGCCGAAAATAAGGAAGTGGTCTGAACAACTTGTTGGCTGGGAAGTTGTGGCAACTTGAACGAATCTTCTAGATGACTTGGATGCACCTCACTTTGACCTCGTTGTCCTTCCAGAAGAATCCAGAGACCTTCCCCCATCAGCGAGGGAGGTGGAACATAAGTAGTCGAAACTGGAGATCTATGCGAGGAATCAAGGTTATGTCCACTTGTGCCCTCCAGCTGTGGCTCACCCTCGAAGTTCAAAGTAAAACTACTTTCTTCAAAATCTGGGGCAACTGATTGAGGGTCGGCCACTTGAACTTCCTCCTGTCCAAGATCAGGTGGTGGATCTGGTTCCGGCTTCATTTCGTCACCTGGCTTTTCTTGTGTGGGATATGGTGGCCAGGGTGACGTTTCTTCTTCAGAGGAGTTATTTTGAGAAGTATCATCATCTTTATCAATGTTGAATTTGGTAAGAGCGTCGTTCCTCTTTTCAAGGTTTTGTTCAGAATTTTCCTCATAGAACATCCTTAGCTCATCCAAGTAACTAGAAGAGGATTTGATTGGTGAAACAAACTCTTGCTCGTGTAAGGGATTCATGGGATCTTGAGATAGAGGTTCCAATGATTCTTCATGGGAGGATTTAGTCCATGACATGTCGTTTTGAGGGCTAAAATTTCCTGATGAACCCATTTCTTCAATATTGGGACTGGTGTATACCATTTCTGAGTTATGTTGCTGTCCCAGTTCTTCTTCATAATACTCCTCCGATTCTATTGAGTACTCGGGAGGAGTTTCTATAGGAGGAATGGAATCTAGCTCAGGTAATGGACACATCTCAGTTTCTTGAATATCAAGAGGGGCTTCTTCGGAGGGAAGGGTGACTATGGGGGGATATGTTTGCGACTTGTTGTCTTCCCAAGGGACATTACAAGAGTTCACAGTAAAACTGTAATTCGTTCTAAAGTCAAGAGATGGATCATGTTCCTCTTCATATTGCACTATCATCTCATTCAAGTGACTAGAAGGAGATTCAACAGAAAGATCATGCTCTTGTTTGAGGACTGACTTTGTCTGGACTTCTTGTAATGGCGGTAACTCTGGTAACATCATCTCATGAAAATGATTGGTCGTAGATTCGTCATCATGAGATTCATCATCTCCCCATGATTTTTCTTCATCATCATCGGGGTTAGTGAGAGTAATGTGGTTCGTCCCTGAATCAAGATCTTGATCAGTCTCATCCTCGAGGTTTGTTTCTAGATCGACCGAATGATCAGAGATTTCTTCATAAGGCCAAATCGGATCCTGCTCTAGCAATGGAGTCATTTGAGTCTCTTGCATAAAAGACGTCTCCTCATCTGAATCAGTCTCATATTCATCTATGTCTGACTGAGAAGGAGTGTAGAGTTCGTGTAACATAGACCCTTCTTCATTGGAATTCAACGACAAGACAGTTGAAATTGAAGAACATTTGTCATATAGGGAGTCAATCATTGATGGTTGTCCCTCAATCTGTATGGACGGATCTGAGTTTATGGGGGGAGAAGATGGATAATCATTAAAATTTGTTCCCAATTTATCTCCCAATTGAAGAAAATCTTCATATTGGTTACTCATGCTTTCATCTAAGAGCATAGTGCAAGAGTCATTATCTGGGTCAGACTTCGGCTCGAAGAATGATTCTTTTTCCTGTGGTGTGGTGTAGGTATCATCCTTGAGTTCAGTCATTGGTTCTGAGGATGATTCCCCACCCTGTACTGGCACTTGAAATTTATTGGGAGGCACATTCCACATGATTTCGTAGTCATCATCATAATTTATTGCAACATGTGGACTAGAGATGTGCTTGGTTAAATTTTGTGGCTGTCCTGCATGTTGCTCAGGAGCGTTGACAAGTTGCGTAAGTTGATTAAGGTCGGCTATCAACTTCTTGATCGTGGCTGTCTGATCAGCTAGTTGTTGAGCCACCGATGTTTGTAAGGCGCATAGTTCCTCCATCAATATGTGTTGATTTTCATGAAAAGGCTCTTCATGGCACTCATTTGATTGATGTTGATAATAGTTTCCCTCATCATAATATTGATTTGAGTTGCTTTCCAATTGCCCTCCTGTATTGCAGTCTACGCCTTGAAATCCGCCATAGTTAGGTTTCTCGTAGTAGCCTCCGGGGTGATATGGAATATAACCTGCGTTATATCCATAGTTGTATGGAATGGCTGCTCTGAGTTTCCCGACTATACGATTCATGATTACTTGACGCAAGGCCATCACGTAGAGAGGGTGAACGTTGAAACAGTTGATCGATGCATGAGAATAGTCGTCACAGAATTGACAACTATTGGTTGGTGGCACTGACTGCTTCATTTTGAAGAGAATTGGTACATGAAATCAAAGAAAGAGTTTATTAAGTTTGACCAACCACTTCAAATCCAAGATGATATGCAAGATTAAGTCCTTTACTTTTTAGGTTTTTGAAAAGAAAAAGAAAACCCTAGAGAAACCTAAATCGACACAAAATTTGAAAAAGACGATTCTTATACCGTTGTCCCCGGCAACGGCGCCATTCTTTGATGAAGCTAGAACTTACACCAAAAGATTACTCTTCCAATGGAAGTCCTAATATGCACCAAAAGCCCAAGGGATGTTCTCTCTAGGTTTACCTACAACTGGTGCTAGATAAATGCTCCAACCCCACAAGAGTGTGGAAGCCTTATCATAGTACAGATTTAGGATCGAACCCAAAGGACAACGTTAAGAATATGAGTGTCATTTTCTTGTTTCGTATCGATCTAAGTTAATCATCTAAGACCAGAAGTTTGATTTGAGTTATTTAGCCTAAAACATGCAAAAGTAAAGGCAAGAATAAAAACTAGTTTAACGATTAAAAACTAAGATTAGCAGATGATGATGGATCACTGGGGTGATGCGGGTATTCACCACCACTACACATGAATTGTACTTGTACCAAACGTAGAAAGACTTGTAAGAAGGATACATGGATGTTGTACAATACCGATGTCTTATAGGACAAGAGTAGTGCATACATCCTTCACGGGTTGAGTAACTCTCATCCAGTACGTATCTACGTGTCAATGAAGATATGTAGTCTCTAAAGAGAAATTCTTACTCAACCTCGTGAAACGTGCATCGGAAAACTAACAAGCGAGCAAAAATTACCAAAACGATTAGTATCCTTATAGACTATCCCTCTTTCGAGGATATAGCTACGAGAAACGTGAGAGTGTTGCAACGTCAGCCATTCCCGAACGAATGGTCAAGTACTTTGCACCACTCTCTCCTCAGAGTGTGTTCCTCGACATGTCAAAGTCATACTTTTGTACGTCAACTGATTCCATTTCATAGTACAAAAGTACAACGATGGAGGTGAGTTTACTCCACTCCTTAGAAAGCGTTCCTAGATACCGAAACGGGTGCGCGGTGGATACACGCACCAGAAACCAAAACTAAATCGGTATTCGAGTCTCAAGAGCGGTCGTAGACAAACCACAACGAAAGACAATAGATGCATACAAGAACGCGGCCAACATTCAAGCATGTATGAAACGATTTAGTATTGAAACGAAATGATAACATCTTTTTTAGTACAAGATACAAAACACGGGCAGCGGGGCTAGTCCCCGCATCCCAGTGGATGGAACTACTCGCTCCTCATAGAGGGAGCAACAAAGAAAGAGAAGAGAGAGAAAGAAAGCATCGTCAGAGCAGAAGAGTAGATCTGTGACAGCCCGGTGTAGATCGTCGTAGTCTCTGGGACTGCTCCGTCGTGGTCGATGTCGTTCGTTTCTCCGCCTCGATCTTCAGGTCAACCTCCGGAATTGCAAGAGTAGGGGTAAGGTGGAGCTATGGTGTGAGAAATGGTGAAAAGGTGATGGAACAGTCTTCTAGATCTGCGCCCGGACTGGCAGCTCACCGGATCTGGATTCAGCTCGGGATTCTGGGGCTGTGTGTGAAATTTGGGCTGAAACGGTGCCCGGGCAGTCTGGCGGCCTTCCGGCACTGGTCCCAGTCCGACAGCTTTTGGTCGTAGTGAGATGGGATGCTAATGGGGACCCTTAGGGTCCTATTTATAGGCACTGGACTGGCTCTCACATTTTTTGTATGATTCCAGACTGAAAATATCTTATCCAAATGGTTTACATTTTACTCTCTTCCATTCGGTTTCTGTTCTCTCGGTCACACTGTGTGCATGCATGCACTCTTCGCGGTCTTGATATTTACTTCAGCCCTCGCGGTCTTCACCTCAGCCTTCACGGTCTTGCTACTTACTTCAGCCTCACGGTCTTAAACACTTCAGCCTCGCGGTTTCAGCCTCGCGGTCTTAATTATTCCATCCCTCGCGGTCTTGCTCTCGCTAATTATTCCAGCCCTCGCGGTCTCGGCTTTGCCAAAGTGCTGCATGCACTTCGCGGTCTAAGCTGTATGCATAGTAGTAGCTGCCTTCACGTGGGTTTAAAAGATGCTGGATGTTTTGTTTGCAGCACTCCAATTCAGTTTTCACGTGGTCTCGCTGCTTCTTTGTGTTGTGCATTCTCATGATTATCAATATCCTATCTTGGCAACTTCACGTGGCCTTAAAGCAACGCTCCATTCATCCAACAACATTCCTCACAATCAGTGCTCTTCACGTGCATAGTTAATGTGAGTATCTTATTTCCCAAACGGTCCGCGTGATTGCCCTTTCTAATTGGTTTGACTTTTCCAATCAGCTCACACGGTTTGCAGATTTGATAATGATTTTGCATGCATGCTTTCTTGCATGCACGTAGCTGAATTTGGATTCATTTGCTTAATGTATTTGGTTGGTATGATTCGGTCTTCACGTGAACTATTCGATGGATTCTTCTCCATTCGATCTTTGCATAAGTGAGGCAAATGGTTTTTCTCAATTCTTCACGTGGCAAGCAATTGGCCTTCGCTCCAGCAATCAACAAACGGTTTTGCTTGGATCGGTCTTGGGACCGCGAGGATCCAAACGGTCTCGAGACCGCGAGGATCCAAATGGTCTCGAGACCGCGAGGATCCAAATGGTCTCGAGACCGCGAGGATCCAAACGGTGTCGAGACCGCGAGGATCCAAACGGTCTTGAGACCGCGAGGATCCAAACGGTCTTGGGACCGCGAGGATCCAAACGGTCTTGGGACCGCGAGGATCCAAACGGTCTTGAGACCGCGAGGATCCAAACGGTCTTGAGACCGCGAGGATCCAAACGGTCTTGGGACTGCGAGGATCCAAACGGTCTTGGGACCGCGAGGATCCAAACGGTCTTGAGACCGTATGCATGGAGTTGCTTGATTTTCCTTAGTGGTTGGATGAAAAGGAACCGTTGGATCTCGATCAGGTGGTTGCGAGTGATCTGCAGGGGGAAAGGAGAATGTGTAAGAGATAATATCATCGAATATACTAGTAATTAGAACTATTTAGGCAATATTTTCAAGGAATTAGTGAAACACTCAAAGCGAACCAAAGCGAGGGTAACTCAGTCAATATGAGAAATAAAATCCCTAGAATTGGCGACTGTGCAGATGAATTTGGAGGGTTCATCAACCTTGCCATGACTAGTTAAGAAAAAGTATGGGCCTCAAACCAGAGAAGAATACATGTGGCAATATGACTGAAATGCAGCTCCCTACATGCTAACACAAAGAACAGTGTGGGAGGGGAGGGGCACATGAGTCATTCAACCCTTCTCGAGAACCCAACCTGCATGGACTAGGGTGTTCATGTGGTGCAAGCCCATCAATCAGACCCAGCCCTGAGTCTATAGTAGATAAGATCATAACTATCAATGTGTGAATCTATCAATGGTCTATTAATATTTAATTTAAAATAAATGTAGAATATTATTAATAGGTTGGATGCTAGTAAAATTATATATCACTTTGCTCAAAAAATGTGTAAAATTCAAATAAAATAAAATCACTTATTAATTATGATCTTAGTTCTAAAAGTTTAGGCAATACATAAATTAAGATGACAAAAACATATAGACCCTAGATTTGATGTATACCATTTGGAATTCATTAATTTGTGATATTATTCGATATTGCCAAAACATAATGACATCTCAACATCTTAATCAAATTAGGATGATGATAATTTATATTTAGGGTTTCTAAAGTGCTAAACTGCATCTCATGTTGACTACCAATTATGAGATTAGGGCACAAATTGATGACTAAACTAAATTCAAACATCACTTTTGATTTTTTTCTATAATTAAAAAAAATCTCATAAAAAAAATCTCATTCAATCACATGAACTGACTTGGCATATGTATACAACCTAATCACCTCTAAACTAAATTTAATCTTAAAGATACACACCAAAGCATTTATACTAATCCTCGTTATTTACCAGTACACAAGTCATGAAAACTAATACATGTTCTAATAGTAAAGACACAATATTCTGTAATATCATTTACAACTCTTTCTATACAAGGATCTGGGGTAGGCAGGGACCGAGATCGACTTACACATATAAATTCCACTAAGATACTTTTGTGGAATGACATTCTAAAATGTGTTTCTATCTCCATATTAGAAGTATTACCTAAAAATTTGTTCAACAGATTGTGTGAGCTACTGGCTCAGTGAATGAAAATTCACCTAAATACACCACACAATATGCATATTTTTTACTAGGTGAAAAAAAGTTTAAGGAAACATAAGAAAAATATTAAATAGTGAACTCAATGAGAAATAATATAAGATTTATCAACATACTAAATACTTACAATAACTTAACAATACATTTATTAAGTTGTGTACATAGTAAAAAGGTCTTGGATTTGACTTCTTAATCTTTTAATCGATAATCAATTCTCTAGACCCACACGAATTGTATCCCAACATATGAAACAATTATTTCAAGCTATAGTATCATCATATTAGACTTAGAGTAGAATCTAAACTCTAACTCTACTAACTGATACCTGGTCTTTAGGATTGGCCTCGACGGCTAAACAACTCACAAAAAAAAAATAGTTTCCTCTTCTAAACCTGGATACTCAGGTGAAGAGTTAAAAGCACTATGGCTAAAACTTCCTACTCTAGTGGTCCAATAAGGCCTGACCGACTGAGTACTAACTGGATTGGGTACCACTGAGATCTCCAGTTAATGTTGGATACCCCTACTATTAATCAAGAGGTTTTCCATGATGGGCCTAACCCCTTGTAGCCACGAGCATGTTCCAACTTCCTATCATAGACACTACCACTGGGTAAGTTGTTTCCTCTATTGTGGTGCACACCTCTGTATGGATTCTACAATGTTCAATATATCTAAAAGTCTAAATGATCCTTTAGTTTCAATAAATAATGATCTACTAAGCCTTTTTATTAGATTTAGCATGTAATTAAACCATTTCTTTTTCTTTATGTATTTTTCACTATATTTTACTACTAAAACAATGCTTAACAATTCTATCTATTTCTAGTTCTATGAAAATGAATACAAATGATACATATTATCAACATTGTATTTTGCTTGAACTTGATAAGACAAACATTAATGAATATACTTAACTGATTTGTGACATAAAGATACTACTAAGATTTCATGCTAGATATTGATAATCTGATGAAATTCAATTGCACTAGACAATTGGTATTTAGTACTGTGAAAAGCTTGAACTAGATGAAATGCTCATCAAATAAAGAGAATTGGAAGAGCTATGCATGTTATCATCCCATACTCATAGATAAAATAAATTAAACTATTTAATAGCACACTCTAGCATGTGTTTTACTATTGACGGATTAGGAAAGGTTAGTTACACTACTGCCTCTATAGTGTATTGTGTTTGAAACTCATAATAATCATGTATATGCATTATAGAGCTGAAATCATTCACCCACAAATCACTAGTTTTAGCTATTTAGATCATATATGCCTTCCAAATATGAATCATGGATCATTGATATAACAACACATAAGCTAGAAGAATATACAAGCATGTTCTTCATATTTTGGAATAAATATGTGAAATCTAGATAAAAGATAATTTCCACTCACTTTGAGTCCATTGTACTGAAATTGTGAAGAAAACAACATAAAACAATTGATTTCTAAAAAAGGAAGGCATTTTACAAACACACACTCAAACACACGCACACACACATCAACAGACACACAAACACACACCCACACACACACACACAGATATATATATATATATTAGAATGAACAACATTAATTCCTATCATATAAGTCATTTTAGGCTAGTGTACCAAAATTTTCATATCAAAATATGAAGTTTTTAGTAATTTTGACCCTAAATGGCCAAAAACCGCCAAATTAGGGAAAAAGCTGATGAAAACATGAGATTTCATAAAAAATGATTCCATGATAAAAAAATATGGTGTTGAAACAAGTTTGGTGTTAGAAACATTCTATAAAACAAGCATCAATTTCGAATTTCATAATAAATTCTCATTGTACCACATAATCGACAGAATTCTTTAAAATAGGGCTAAATTAGCATCATGAAGATCAAATTTTTATTGTATACCTAAATATTGAATGGGTGTAAAACCACTCACCCTTTTTGTAGTAAGCATGTAAAGAATGTCCTCCCCTATTGCAAGAATGTGGATTTCATAATTCTATAAAATGTTCCATCAACTTATATAAAGTTGAAAATCACCACATAATCCCTAGCTTGGGATCCTTCCTAGATGAAAGAATGAGAAAACAAAGAAGCCAGAGATATTAGGGTTTATGTTCCACTTTTAAAAATAATTTAGGGCATAACAAGAGAAATAAGTAAAAGTGGAAGAAAGGAAGATAAGAAAAGAAGTTACTATATTCAACCTGAATTTGGGGAGGAACTTAAGCTAGATCAATTCTAGGTCAACGTCTACTCATATCTCCTCAAAATCACCTCTCTACACTCAACCATAAAAATTCAAAGAAGAACGGTGGGTTTGAGTTGATTCAGGTGGAGTTAGGCTGATAAGGCTATTTGACGTGCTTTTGTATTTTGTAAAGAGGTCCATATATGAAGTTTTCTTTAAATTTTGTTTAAGAACAATATTTTGGCATATCTTGATCATTCAACCTCCAAGTCAATATCCATAAAATTATGTAGATTCCATTTTTGTTCCAGAGTCCATTAGTAACCTAATAAAACCTTTAACCAGTGAAATTTAATTTATGGAATTTATATACCATAATTTCACTAGCTCAACCTATTTTAGGTCAAATTCGAGATAGAAACCCTAATTTCAGCATGTCTAGTGGTTTGCCTACCTAAATCCTATATACTTACACTACTACAGAAACCCCATTTGCCGTCGGTCTTTTAACCCCATTTGGCGTCGGTTTCCGACCGACGCCTATGTGGGCGGCGCTAAAGGTCGAACATTTCGGCGTTGGTTTTTTAACCGACGCCTATTTAACCTATAGGCGTCGGTCTTTTAGTAGACAACCGATGCCAAAATGGTTCGCGCCACAGAAAACGGCGTCATCTAGGGCACTTTCTGCGTCGGTGATTTACTAAAAGACCGACGCCTATATTCCATGTAGCGTCGGTCTTTTAGTTGATAACCGACGAATAAAGTGTCCTAGATGACGCCGTTTTCTGTGGCGCGAACCCTTTTGGCGTCGGTTATATACCAAACGACCGACGCCTGGTTGTTTAAATAGGCGTCGGTTCGATACGAATATCCGAAGCCATTTCCAGGACTGCTTTGGCCACATCAGGCGTCGGTTATCTATAAATAACCGATGCTGTATGTCTTTGCTGACGGTTTTCTATAAATAACCGACGCCTATTTATATATATTTTTTTTCATATCAGTTTGCAGGCCTGCTGTGGCTGGTCAGCAGGATGAGAACCTGCAGCTCAGTTTTCTGAACTGCAGGTTTACGACATCCATTGATATCAGCCTACAAACAGGCCGCAAACCTGCAAAAGTCACAAAGAAAATTTCACACAAGTACATACATTCAGACATCAATTCAATTCTCACATTCACACATATAGAAACATTCAAATACATGTATTAACATTCAGAAATATTCATTTACAAAGTATCATTCATTATCGCTATCAACATCCCAATTATATCTTACAGTTGTCACTGCTTGTATGGATTTTGCCCATTCTTCTCTTACTTCATTTAATGCTTCCATCGTATATGGAGCATGTATATTTTTTAAGCGTTTACCTGTAGTGTTGTCAGTTTTAAACACCTGCAAAGAGAATGATGTATATATATAAGTAATAATATAAAAATAAGATAAGATTGATATATTTCATACTAACTAATGAGACTATATATAATACCTCATGTATGGTATCGATGTCCAATGCGGCATATTTGATAATTATCTGCATAAATCGCATCACATAGTATGCGCATGCCCAACCATTATCTTGTGTAGCGCACTATAAATTGAAACATACAAAATAATACAACTAAGCACAATTCACATCAATAATATATACATTGGAGTCGGGAACTTACTTGTACGTTCTCCCAATTTATTGGTTGGTTCTTTTTCCTTGGGACCGTTCCTCCAGCCTTTTTGAATGCATCTAAACCCCTACATGTTAATATAACATAGTAAATTACATAAGTAAATAGTAATGTAATAACATATGTTAACAGATACAAAAATAAAATATTTCTCACCAGAATAATGGCATTCTCATTATGTGTCCAATTTTAGTGTTTAATGTACTTCCCGCGGGATCTAGATAATAAATAGTGAACGTCCCGGGGACAATAACTAGTAACTCCCAATGTTTACCTCTAGAGGTAAAAAGTTAACAATTAATAACTCAAAATGCACAATAAAAATGGAATTTTCTTAAGTCCAAATTATAAATAAAGTAAACTTACTTGACATTGAATGGAGCTATTATTATCGTCTTCTTTTGCTGACCAAAAATTGTAAAAGCATCTATACAGTATTGTTGAACATTATCAGGGTCTTTAGCTACCATACTAATCAGTGATGGAATCAAAAATCCCACATGATCAAATGCAAATTGTTTGCAATGATCTTCGACTAAGTAGCTGCAAAACATGTATTACGTATGCATTAATATATAAGAAACCAGATCATCAGATCTTACACAAGGTATATGGATGTATAAACAAGATCTCACCTTATCCATGTCTCTATCATTGATGTATTCAGCCAATCATACATAAACAGCTCAATAATATCTTGTATAAATAAAGAGCTATCGTATGATCGACCTGCATAATCTGCATCAAAAGAAACTATTATAGGGCAATGTATATTATGTGCACGTAGCCAACATGCCATTCCCCTACAAGCAGGACCTAACGGGTATGTTAGGTCAGTTGGAACCCAAGTTGGTAATGCGGGAAGTGGAGGTGGAGGCCTAGGTGCTCCTGGTGTCTTCTTTTTAACCTGTATATATAATTTCAGATCAGTTGACATAATATATACACATTAACAGTCTAAATCAATGTAAATTTATCTTACAATTTCAGTCGTGTAGACGACATCTGCTTTGGGCCACAATATGACCCCGCCTTCTGCCTCACCAAGTGTATCAATATCTGGGTGGGCATATGGTAACGCAACTTCCCTCCAATCGGGTAACACACGTAATGGGCCCACACGAACATAGCTCTGTGGCATTGGAGTCCCGTGAAACCTTTCCCCAGGAAGGGACGGGTAAGCTTGCGCCTCTGCAACAACATAGTCTTGTATTCTTAAGCGGCATGGCTTCAATGCCTACAAATTTACGTAAAGAATGTTATATATATACATATAATCTTGAAAACATATCATCTTGAAAAGACTAGCTACAATGTCATAAACAATACTTACAGCAGACGTGCTAGGCTATGGGTCTCCAGGATTACTCGCAGTCTGTGCATCAGGAGAAGAGTGGGTCGCCATAGGCGTATTGGAAGCCTGAGATGCCTGCCACCGCAGCAATTCTTCCTTGACCTTCTCAGCAACTACATCGTTGACCTTCTTAGCAACTAAATCCTCAACTCTCTTATTCTCCTATACATGGATAAAAGAAACATTAGCTTCTTATTAATGAATTTCCTTTTACAGTAACATTCTAAAAAAAGAATAGGTTACCTCTTCTTGAGAAAGTCTCGCTCTGGGTTTGCGCTGGGATGGCCCAAAGAATGCTTTGATGCCAACACCAACGCCGGCACCTCTAACACGTCCAGGATGCTCTGGGTTACCCAGAGCAACTGTCAATTCATCCCTTGTGCCCTGAGGGATGAACGTGTCTTGTTTCCTCTGCTCGTGCAGCTCCCGCTAATCACCATAAATAGAAATTGGTAAGTTAACACCACAAATAATCAATATTCAAACGATTTCTCTAAGAGTTGTATTTTACCATTTTTGCAGCCACCTCAGCAGTTACAGGCTTCTTTATTTCACCCTTCTTATTTTTCCTGCCAGCTATCCAGATATCATGCCGAGGCATGGGTGTGGCAGACTCCTGAGTAGGAGCAGACTCCTGAGTAGCCGCAGACTCCGCCTGTAGTCTTTGGCGAACGCTTGCATAGCCTTTTGGACCCATAGTGTGGTCATGTACATTCAGTGCACGCCTTGCTTTTTGTGCGTCACTGAGGGCCTAGTTAGTATGCACATTAAAGATTTGGTTAGTAGCACCAAATGTTAATCTTGAATAGGTGAATACAATGTATATTAATTAAATTGGGAGTGACGCCTAATACCTTGAATTCTTCAGATTTTCTTGAAGCAACAAAATTGTCCCAATCTTCTTTGTCCAAGAAGTTCCATTGTTCAAGGGCTGACTTCTTCTTCTTATCATCCTCTTTTATGTATTCTCTGTTCAGATTTGTCCTATAATTCCTAAGCATCTTTCCAGCGCGTTGCATCACATTTTTACGATGCAACTTCTCATCCAATGCAAACAGATTCTGTAAAATAGAAATGTTATTAACTAGTATCCAAAATAGAATTGCAAATAATAGAATTTGTAATCTACAAAATAGAATTGCAAATAATAATAACTCACACATAAATCCTTCCATATCAAGTCTTTTTTCCCTTGAGGAACTTTATGACAATTGTCAAACTTAACACCACAATGGCTCCGAGTGGTACACCCAAGATAGTTTATAAAATTATTGCGGTTCACTCCAATTGGATTTCCTCCATTATCAAACTCCACCACCAATTTGGATCCACTACCACTTAGCGCTAATAACTTCTTCAACAGAGTGATGCCCCTTTTCTTGTTAAGTGTTTGGTGTTGCGCATCAAGTTGCTCCAGTGCTTCAGTGGGTACAGGTGCATCAACCTAAAATTTGACAAAAATAAAACACACTAAATTAGCCCAATATAGAAATATAGGATATATGACATAACTAGAAGATAATGAATTTTATAGAAATACAGGATATGTTTTTAGAACTTACATTAGTATCCTCGCCATGCTCATCATGGACAGCATGCTCATCATGGACTTCATGCTCATCATGGACATCATGCTCATCATGGTCAGCCATCTGAAAATGTCTTTTAAAATGCAAACATTTAGCATTTGTATTAACTAGAAAAAGGCAAACATTTAGCATTTGTATTAACTAGAAAAAGGCAAACATTTAGCATTTGTATTAACTAGAAAAAGGAAAACATTTAGCATTTGTATTAACATACATGTCTCTAAAATTGTGATCTTTTATCAATTAACAATCCTTCATTGTGATCTCCGCGCACATATAAGTCATCATTAGCTTCAATATTTTGTGGAGTGGGCAACCCAACTGAGAATGGACTGGAGTCATCATACTTATCATAGTACTCTTCTTCATCTTTAGGATCTTCAATGAACTGTCTTTTACCATGAAGAACAACCGACCATTTATCATTTGCAGGATCATCGATATAGAATATTTGTTTCGCCTGTGATGCCAATATGAATGGTTCACCCTTCTCGCCAATCTTTTCAAAGTTCACCAAAGTGAAACCCAATTCATCCACTATAACTCCTTTGGTGTTATCAACCCAATTACATTTAAAGAGCGGAATTTTGAAATCTATGTAGTCAAACTCCCAAATGTCCTCAATGACACCGTAATATGACATTTTAGCTTCACGTGGACTCTTATCCTTTGCACTTGCAAAGTACATAGTCGACGCTTGAAGAGTGACCCCACTATTTTGGACGACACTCTTATCATCTTGGCGCTTTGTGTAATATGTGAATCCATTAATGTCAAACCCTTCATAAGACATAACATTCGGTTTTGGTTTAAAGGCGAGGCATTTGATAGTTTATGTAATATCATTTGGTGTTTGAGATAGTTGATGTAAGACTTTATCTTCAAACCACTTAGTAAAAGTCTTATTATGCTCTCTAGCAAGCCACATTGAACTTGCTCGAGGATGTTGTCTCTTTATGAAATTGGTATGTTCCTCGATATAAACACTCACTTCATCCATATTGTGTAAAATATACAAGTGAGCTTGTTCCAACTGCTCACGGCTGATTACTTTCACTCGTGATCCCAAAATTCCTTTGCCCTCCTCAATATTCTTGTCATTATCAGGAGTGTCATTACCACTGAGAAAGTCATTGCAAAAATCCATAACCTCTCTCGCCACATAACCTTCAATAATACTCCCTTCAGGCCGATAACGGTTTCGAACATCACCTTTAAAAACGCTCATGTATCGTTCAAAGGGATACATCCAATGCAAGAAAACTGGTCCCAACATTTTCACTTCCCTAGTCAAGTGGACAACAAGATGTACCATGATATCAAAGAACGAAGGAGGGAAATACATCTCAATCTGACATAGGGTAACAACCACTTCTCTTTGCAAATTATCGAGAGTATCAGGGTCAATAACTTTGCTGCATAGACTGTTGAAAAGGAAACAAAGGCTGGTAATTGCAAACCTTACATGCTTCGGCAATATAGATTGAATTGCCACGGGCAATATTTGTTGCATCAGAGTGTGACAATCATGAGATTTAAGACCTATCAACTTCAGATCTTTCATTGATACCAATCTACGGATGTTGGATGAGTAACCATGTGGCACCTTAACATTTACCAAGCATTCACAAAAAGTTTTCTTCTCCTTTCTAGACAACGTGTAACAAGCGGGAGGTAAGTATGTTCTTTTATTACCCATTTCACGTAATTCTGTTAATTCTGACCTTATTCCCATTTCACGTAGGTCCAGTCTGGATTTTATCCCATCTTTATTCTTACCCGGTATATTTAATAGAGTACCAATGATGCTATCACAGACATTTTTCTCAACGTGCATTACATCGATACAATGCCTGATTGTCAAAGAACTCCAATAAGGAAGATCCCAAAATATTGACTTCTTCTTGAATGAAGAATTGTCACTCTGTGTGGCCATACTACATTGTGATTTCTTACCAAATTCATTGACAATGTCTTTTACTCTTTCATAAACAACATCCCCTGGTATAGGTTTAGGTGCACTCCGTTCATCATTCCATCCATTGAATGCTTTGCGCTTCCTACGATACGGATGGAATTTTGAAAGAAACCTTCGATGACCAAGATATACAGTCTTGCCGCCATGTTTTAGTCTTATTGAATCAGTGTTTTCTTCACATATAGGACACGCTTTAGCTCCTTTGACACTATATCCAGACAAATTCCCATATGCTGGAAAGTCATTAATAGTGCAAAACAACATAGCGTGCAAACTAAATGTCTCTCTTGCTAAAGCATCATAGGTCATCACACCTTCAGCCCAAAGTTTCTTTAAGTCATCAATCAAAGGTTCAAGATAAACATCGATATCATTTCCTGGTTGTTTAGGGCCCGATATCAATAATGACAACATAACGTACTTATTTTTCATACACATCCAGGGAGGAAGATTGTATATAACAAGCATGACTGGCCAAGTGCTATGTTGGGTGCTCAATGTCCCGTACGGATTCATCCCATTTGTACAAAGCTCAAGTCTTAGATTCCTATCTTCTTCACCAAATTTAGGGTACAATAGATCAATCTTCTTCCACTGTGGGGAATTAGACGCATGTCGTAGGATCCCATCATTATTTTTCTTAACATCTGCATGCCACCTCAAATTCTTCGCATCTTTCGGATTTGCAAACAAGCGTTGAAACCGTGATATTATAGGTAGATACCACAACACCTTGGCAGGAAAACCAGTTTTGGACTCCCCCGAAGTCGTCAATTAATACCGTGACGCACCACATTTTGGAAAATCTTTCAAATCTACATAGTCCTTTTGAAATAATACACAATCATTCGGGCATGCGTGTATCTTCTTGGCCTCCATTCCCATTGGGCACAACATTTTCTTTACCTGGTATGTTGAGATTGGAAGCTCGTTTCCTTCAGGAAGCATTTCTTTCAACAAAGTCAACAATGAAGTCAAGCTTTTGTCGCTCCATCTATTGTTAGCTTTCAACTTATACAATCTCAACACAGCGCTAAGCTTCGTAAACTTAGCACAGCCTGTGTATAACGGTATCTCAACATCATGCACAATGTTTGTAAAGATAGGAGGTGGATCGGTGTGCTCTACCCTACAACTATCCAGCATCGCATCAACGATGTCTGCTGGAACTGGTTCGTTCACATTTACGTCATCGGAGGCAATTTCTTCTTCCACCCAAGCACTGCTATCGACATCTACTGGTTTCGATTTTGAAATCTCTCCATGCCAGTGCCATTCTGTATAGCCTTGTACAATCCCGTTGCACATGACATGACTTTTGATTTCCTCACCAGTGTTGACTTTCAAGTTGTTACCGCAATGCCTACATGGATAGTAGAACCTATCTGTAGGTTTTTTCCTATGTTCCTCGGCAAATCTAATAAACTGATCAAGACCAGATATAAACTCTGGGGTGCAACGATTACGAATGGACATCCATGATCTATCCATTCTATGATCAGAGAAAACAAGTATATATTAGGAAACAAGTATATATTAGGAAAAGATTAGGCAGCATTTCCCCGCTGTTCTCTAAGTACATATGTACTTAGAGAATAAATGGGGAAATGCCAACAAACACATTTGATGTCATTCTTATATATAATAAATGTGTACCACCTATCCCATCCTTGAACACCTAATCTCACTAGTAAGTGTATAATGTGTGTTGGATTTTCAAGAAAATTTCGGCAGCATTTCCACGCTATTCTCTAAGTACATATGTACTTAGAGAACAAACGGGGAAATGCTACCAAAATTTTCTCGAAAACCCAATACACATTATACACTTACATCCTAAGTGAGATTAGGTGTTGAAGAACAGTCCCAAACCGGGGACTATCCAAGATTTACTCCTAATGAGTCAATCTTGGACGGGTTTCTAGGCCAACAAACACAATAATAGATATCTACAATGAAGCCAGACTCCATACAAACAGTATATAATTTAGTGATTGTTCATTCTAATTTATACCAATGTACAAGTAATATAAAAAACAATGATTGTTCACATTCTAGGCCAACAAACACATGTGGTGTCAGTCTTATATATAATAAATGTGTACCACCTATCCCATCCTTGAACACCTAATCTCACTAGTAAGTGTATAATGTGTATTGGGTTTTCGAGAAAATTTCGGCAGCATTTCCCCGCTGTTCTCTAAGTACATATGTACTTAGAGAACAAACGGGGAAATGCTACCAAAATTTTCTCGAAAACCCAATACACATTATACACTTACATCCTAAGTGAGATTAGGTGTTCAAGAACAGTCCCAAACCGGGGACTCCAAGATTTACTCCTAATGAGTCAATCTTGGACGGGTTTCTAGGCCAACAAAAACAATAATAGATATCTACAATGAAGCCGGACTCCATAAAAACAGTATATAATTTAGTGATTGTTCATTCTAATTTATACCAATGTACAAGTAATATAAAAAACAATGATTGTTCACATTCTAGGCCAACAAACACATGTGATGTCATTCTTATATATAATAAATGTGTACCACCTATCCCATCCTTGAACACCTAATCTCACTAGTAAGTGTATAATGTGTATTGGGTTTTCAAGAAAATTTCGGTAGCATTTCCCCGCTGTTCTCTAAGTACATATGTACTTAGAGAACAAACGGGGAAATGCTACCACAATTTTCTCGAAAACCCAATACACATTATACACTTACATCCTAAGTGAGATTAGGTGTTCAAGAACAGTCCCAAACCGGGGACTATCCAAGATTTACTCCTAATGAGTCAATCTTGGACGGGTTTCTAGGCCAACAAACACAATAATAGATATCTACAATGAAGCCGGACTCCATACAAACAATATATAATTTAGTGATTGTTCATTCTAATTTATACCAATGTACAAGTAATATAAAGAACAATGATTGTTGACTTTCTAGGCCAACAAACACATGTGATGTCATTCTTATATAATAAATGTGTACCACCTATAACAAACACATTGTCCAACATTAGGTTCAACACTTGAAACATACATTCGTTTTCAACATAAAAAATTTGTATCATTAGGGTCCAACATGTGGATTATATGGGACATACACATCAAGGTGGTCATAAGGGAGGATATTTCCTTATTTATGAGTAAGCGATATAAGATTAAGATCCATATAAAAATTAGGGCAGAAGTAAGAAATAAATCTTCTTTAGGATACAATAGACCCTTATGGATGTATTTAGGGTCATAGGTACCATCATAGAACAAAAGGGGTACACTCTAGGATTTAAGATCACACTACATCATGTATTTTATACAAAATTACATGTATGTGTATATAAAAATATATTTATAAGGAACTTCTATACATATCTAATCAACAAATCAGTAATTAACTAAGTATTCATCAATACTTACTATTAATCAGTATCTCTAATCATTAAAATCGGCAAGCAGATCAGTAATTGTAAATAACAAACTATGAATTGTTGAATTAAAGTAATCACTAAAGTAATACTAACCAGTAGTACCAATCATTAATCACTGAAATCAGCAAGGAAATCAGTAAAACTAATCATGCATTACTAGTATATAAGGAAACCAGTAGTACCAATCATTAATCACTGAAAGCAGCTTACATACCTTTTCCAGCAGTGGTGGTCGAAGCAGGAAGAAGGGGGTGGCGCCGGGTGTGAGCAGGAAGAAAGGAGCTAGGGCGGCGGTGGGCAGGCAGGTGGGCAGGCAGGTGGGCACCAGGCGTGGCGGCGGCGCCGGTTCTCCAGCGTGGCGGCGGCGCAGGCGGTTGGAGCAGCAGGGCGGGCAGCAGGGGCGGGCAGCAGGGGCGGCGGAGAAGAAACGCGCCGGAGAGGGGCGTCGGAGAGGGGACGCCGGAGATGGGGCGCCGGAGAGAAGCGCCGGAGAAAAACTCGCTGCAGCAGCAGAGAAATCGCCGGAGAAATCGCCGCAACAGGGAAATAGGGTAGCAATGAAACAGAAGAAAGGGAAAGAGTCGGGCGATCGCGGGTTATAAGTTCCCAAATAGCGTCAGTTGTTTTAAACAACCGATGCCTAAACATCTTTAGCGTCGGTTGTTTGCAACAACCGACATCCAATTGGATGATATTTTCATGAAAATGTTTGGCGGGAACCACCTTCAGCGTCGGTTATACAAGGATAACCGACGCTGAAAGTGACATTTTCAGCGCAAATTTTCATCGCACATAGGCGTCGGTTTTCTATGTATATAACCGACGCTCACAATGACACTATTTTTTTTATCGAAAAATGGATTTCGCGGGCGATTTTAAGCGTCAGTTTTTTATAAACAACCGACGCTTAATACAAAGCGGTACCCGTGTCTGGCTGGTCTTCGAATATAGACGTCGGTTTGCTTAAACAACCGACGCCTTATATGATAGGCGTCAGTTTTCCTTAATAACCGAAGCCCAGAAAAGCGACACTGAATGCTATTTCTGTAGTAGTGTTAGTCCAAAAAATGTATATGACATGTTAATAAATCAATAAACAAGATATTTGTTTTTGTTTTAACAACGAGAAGAACATATCATTGTTCATAAGCCATACGACATCTACAAGAAAAGAGTTTTACACCATGAGAGCATACAACAAGCAAGTACAAGAGTACTAAACCACTACTACTCATATTGGGACGAGACTGAAGAGCTTCTGCTTTGGTTCCTTTTACATGATACTGGCAAAAGCAGCTTAACATAAGGAACTCCTTCAACTTGAGCGTGAAGTAGCGGTGAAGAATCTGGACTGGAACGATACTCTGACAATGGATTACCTTCTCAAACAGATCCACATAACTAAGAAACAAGATAAGCTTGTGAAAGAATCGAGGCCTAGCACTAGCTAGGAATCTCATCACTCCCCTAAAAGAGAGATCGCAGAAAGCGGACTGATAATCACCGATTCACGGTGACAAAATAGACTGAGAACTAGCCACTAACACCCTACAACTAATAATCAAAGACACGAGAAAGAAAAACCAAACATGACAGCTTATTAAACCAGAAGGAGTTGGAGAGCCCGAGCTGCTTGATCAGTGGGAAGCAAAGCCAGGTTCGCCTCAAAGGCATCACAAGGTAGCCACTAGGGAGGCCCACAACCGCCACCAGGGAACGCTAGCCTTCACACCCATGGCTGCCACCAAGAACCTAGATCTGAGATCCAGAGGCCGACACCCAACGGGAAGATGAGACATGGTAGGACCCAACTCCTCTTTCCACCAACATCAGAGGTCGTGAATCAGGCGAGAAAAGGCTGGGGGGGAGTGGCTGGAGCTCACCGGAGGGCCGCAGCCCCTCCCCCGAGCCAACAGCCGCACAAAAAACCCTAAATCGCCCTGTACGCTGCAGAGCGGATCCTCAACAAGCTAAGTGACTCTTTTTATAAATAAGATAAATTTAATTTTACACTAATTTGGTAAAAGAGCGCTATTAAGAAAAAATGTGGATTACATGTTAATAAGGATTGAGGGTTTGCTAAATTACCCCTCCTTTAAGGATTTCACTCGAAAATCCAAGTGAAGGATGAAAGAAAACATAACATATAGATTACATATCCAATTCACATTGAACAACTAAAAATTAAACTTAGGGTCTTGTGACCCTCAATTACCTACTAAGTAGGGGTAGGGTCGTTATAATATCTCCCAACAAGTTTTGTCCTCAAAACTAACAAATGCAATAAAAAAGGTGCATTCAAAATTTCATTCAATATCCTAAATTCTGGTACACCTATTCTTGTATCTCTTATTTGTATAATTAGTTCTAAAATGAATTCTCTAATCATCTTTTAATAAAGCATTACAATATCAACAAAAATCATATGTTTCATGATCAATTGCTAATAATGAACTTTTTCTAAGACATGGCACACATTATTGAGGTTTATCCTCTTCATGTATTTTGTTTTGTGCTATATCAAGTTGTAGAGTTATTTCTCTATTATAGTTTGTGATAAAAATGATATGATGGGGAAGTCCCCTTGTGTGTAGTTTTACTTATTGATATAATGGAAGCCCCTTCGCCTATAAATAGGATAAGGGGGAAGCCTACAAACCCAATTCAAACCCTAACGATCCAAGGCATAATTGGACTCATATACAAATAGACACAAATAACTTAATTAAATAGACTCTATAACACTCCCTCTCAAGCTGAAGCTTGGAAGAATCCCAAGTTAGCATGAAAACAGTCAAATGGGGATAGACAGACTATAGAAAAATAGCAAAAGACAAGTCAAGCCTATACAAGAATGTTTCTACCCTCAAAATTACAATAGATCACTTAAAATCTTAAATACTCCCCTCAAGAAGATAATCTCAAAAGCAGGTGTGGATGCGGGTAGTAGGATCTTCTTGATCATTATGAAGTGGCATTTGGAGCAGAAATGTGTAGCAACATATTGGAGCAAGTTTCATCATCACAGTCGCTAGCGTTGTCAAGTTTAGAGAGTGTTTATACATAGAGGCAGGTAGACCAAAGAGTGTTGGTACACAAAAGCAAGTAGTCAATGTGCATATGAAACAATATACAAGAAAAGAGTCAACATGTGCAAGGCACGACAAGCCAGAGAGTGTTGGAACACAACAACATAATGTATACAACATAGTCAGAGAAAACACTAGTGTGTGAAGTAGAAAGCATTTAAAGTACTCCAAGATTCAATGTAGATGAAACTCCATAATGTAAAGTCACTAACAAAAATCTTCATCATCTCCTATCGTCATATATTTTCTATCATAGTAGCATACGTCACAGTCTAGGAGTGTTGGATCACAGTAGCAGCAATGATCGATGTGCACCGGGTCCTGACAAAGAGTCAACATGCAAATAAAGCACCAACAAGTAGTGAATCAACATGGAAATAAAGCAAAAATAGTATATTGTGCAAAATCACAAAGTAATGAATAAAACATGCTAATCACAGAACAAGTAGAAAGATTGACATTTCCAGATAGGAAAAACAATCAACAAATAGAACAAGTGAGGTAGATAGCTCCATAGCAGAGTCAAGGAAGATGATGACGAAATAATCCTAAAAAACTCTTCATGAGGTGGGAAGATAAATAATAGCACTAGAAGGATCCAATAGAAACAAAAGCATCATCACATAGTAGCACAAAGATAGCATGAAGATCCATATAAATATAGAGTACTTAAACTAAAATCTTCTTCTCTCCTCCATCTCATCTCTTCCCTCTACTCCTCATTCTTTATTCTCCCCCTCAACCAACCATAAAAAGAGTGAATAGAGTGGTTGGGTGGAAAGGAAAAAACAATGGTAGAGGTAGCGTTTATGTAGGCATGTGCAGGAGGTAATTGAAAACAAGAGCCAATGTGTAATATGACCCAATTACATAGATCCAGATAGGAAAATATGTTGGTCTTTGTGTGACTTGAAAGGGAGGGGTCGAGAGGGAGAAGGCCCCCGCTCAATGGATTGGAACAAAAATCATATCTGATTAGTCAATAGGCACAATATGTATACAGGGAGTGGTACAAGCATTGAGTAGGTAGGAAATATGTATGTAGGAGTGGAAAGGGTGGGGGATAAAGAATAAAACAAATATAAAATTACCAGAAAAGGAAGATAAGTGTTTTTGGTAAGGATAAAGATAGGAAATCGTTATGTATAGAATCCTCTTCCATGTTATAAAACAATTTTAGTTAATCTAGCATGCCAAAATGTAGCAGTAGTAAATGAAATTTTATAAAACAATTGTAGTACACACCATATTGGTGAAAGGACACATCATGTCACACATTAATATCTACAACAGAAGGTAGACGACACATTATGTCTTGAATAAGACAATGTGTATTGTTGTAGTAGCCAAAGTAGGCATAATCATGTGACACACCATGTTGTTTAGATGACATGCCGTGTTGGATAGTAGAAGTTGTCACTGACATGAAGTAGGAGACATGCTGTGTTGTTGAGGTGACATGTTGTGTCAGTCGAAAAACTCAGGGTAGAATCAAGACAGATTGCAAGTGACACATCATGTCGTCTAGGAAAGACGATATGTCAAAGTGTAGAATTCACGATCTAAGTTGTAATGCAGAATTTTGTTGGTACATTTTGTTAAATAGAGAAACATCATTTCAGTGATGGAAAAGTAGTAGTAATCCTCAATACAAGAGAAATGGATGGATTAATCCTTATTGATCTCCACCATAGAAATATCGGGGTGCTACCCTAATATCAATTTTGGGATCATATCTCAATGTTGGTGGTGGCATGGGTGATGACGAAGGTGTAGATCCACATATATGTAGATGAAAAAGGTGTACATCGACACCCATGTAGATGACAACTACAAAGGGGATAGTAGTGACAACTCCAAAAGAAACAAATAATGGCGGTAGCATGGATGCCCATGTAGATTTAGTAGCAACAACTTAGGTGGATAATTTCTTTTGTGATTTGATGGAGACTCTCCATGGAGATGGCCCCTGAAGAAGCAAGGGTAGGAAATCTCTACGAGCAACTGAGAGATGCCTAGTTATCACAGCCACTGATGCATTGATTTTAAGTAGCTTTTTAAAGGATATTTTCTGGGTTTATTTAGCATATATGTTCATCTTGAGATATATTTTTCATTATTTTCCATTATGAGCATGTGAATCACTATTCCATTATTTTTTAGTATTTATTTTTAATTAAGTGAATTTATGATCAATAATCTCACACTTATTTCATATTTCCCTCATTTTAAGTGATTTGATAACTGAACAGACAACTCGATGCCACCAACCCACGTGTCAGTGGTATCGACTTTATCAGAATCTACAACAACATAAGCAAGACAAACTTGGTGCTACTGAGAAGATTCTCATTGCTACCATGAGAGGCATAGATGATACCAAATCTGATGGTCGGTGCTACCGACTCTTGGTCTAGAGAGCATCATAACTCGAGATTAATTGTCTTGGACCACCAAACCACATGTCAGTGGTACTGACTTCAACATCTAGACCTCTATAAGAAATAGCTTGATGCTACTGACACAATTTGAGGAGACACATATTGACTAATCAATCAGTGCTACCGGCACCTCGTTGGTGGTACCGACACTACACAATCACTATAGATGTAAAATTAAGTAAGATCCAATGGCCATGACTTAAGGATGGATTAAGCCTTCCTTATGACCTAGGGAGTGCGGACACAAACAAATTATCACATATTTGGCATAGACTAGAGCCGAGGAGGAAGAGACAAATGAGATAGTCACCAACTAGACACTCCTGGCACTTTTGGACGATGGATTTGCAGTTAGAGAGCTGTAGATCAGGGTGTTCATTAAATGGGATCACCAAAACAACTTTTCTAAGGGTTTTTAAATTTTGTTTCCTGGTGGTCAGCCTATTTTCCTCTTCTTCCCCTTATTGTACAATGATGACAGTCATGGTGGACTAAACCCTTTATTCTTTAGCACTTGAGAGTAGCCCGACATTGCATTGTATTTAAATTTTGAGTTAGTAATTATTTTCTTCATTTTGGTCTTGAATCTATGATATCTTCATTTATTTGTTTATGCTCGATCACCATAATCAAAGTAATAGACCACAAATTGATTTGAGAGAGGTATTGGGAGATGGATAAGTCTGAAATTTTCATAACCTATATTGCACTTTGGAGAAGGCATACAACTATGAAATAATAATCATAAATTTTTTATCATGCATATGAACTAAGTCCTAAGATGTTATGGGAGTGGGGTTTGTCTTTTTTTAGTTAGTGCATCATGTTGTATGAGTAGGCAATACTTGCTATAAGTCTATAATCCATAGTAAAGTGTTAATGATTATCTATAAAATGGAATTGAATATGGTATATGTCGTGGTGAAACTAAAAGTCCTAAGGAATCCATCCTTTCATGATCACAACCATATTAATTGAGTTTTAAATCTTTGCTCTTAGTTCATTAACAACCAATCAACTCTTTCACTAGGATTACCTAATTTGGTTTTAGTACATGGTAGTTTCTAGTTAATGATCCCCTGAGTTTGACACTTGGGCCTCATAGGCCTTAATTACAACACACAAAGTTGTGTTTTGCATGCACAATTTGTGCTTGTCATGTTTTTGGCACCATTGCTGGTGAATCTGCAACACCAACAATATGAGTGTTGCAAACCAGCCACCCTAGGTCATTTTTTTTAATTATAATTTGTAGCAATAATAATTTATAAATCTTTTTTTGTCATATTACTAGTATTCTGCATTCTCACAATTCGTTTTGCATTTTCATGTGCTATTGCATGGTTCACACTCAAACTTCAAACTATGGAATTTCCACTCCACTTTTTGTGGAGCGAGAAGAGATCTTGGGCAAGGCACGTGACTAGTAGAGATACTACCTTTAACGCCAGTTTCAAAGTAACACTCAAGTGGGTGACAGTAAAGGTAGAAGTCTATGGCATCGATTCCAAAACCAACGATGCAAAGTCGGTCCCGATTGCAACTGAAAAAGAATCGACGCTGGTAGAGTCCATAGTTGTCAGTCATGGAAACAAAACTGACGCCTATCTCAGGACATTATCGTCAATTTTTATGTAAAAATTGACGACTAACTTCCTTTTCAAACAAAAAAGTGTTTGGTTCATAGTCGTTGGTTCAGGGTAAAACCAACAATATAGCTACAAATTATCATTGGTTATGAGTTCATAAACCGATGCCTATCTCCATACCCAATTTTTTTTGGCCTAGGTTAGGACGTAGTCATCGGTTTCTCATAGACAATTGACGACATACCATAACAACAAGATCACATCAACTACTATGAAATACGAAGGATGGTTTAACGAGTTATACTTGTTCTTGGAGCAAATCCAACAACAAAAACTCACTTCAACGCAAATGTGAACTAGTTGCTCTTGGATGATGGATGTATAGCTCCTAGTCTTCAGCACAAACACTGGCTTGGATAGCTTTGCAGTGACTCTTGTGGTCTCACCACAGACTACGGATTGACTTTGCCCTCATAGAAGTAGCCAAAGGACTCCTTCCTGTAGAATAGTCCACACACACCAACTAGAACTCCTATCATTCAGCTAGAACATATAGGAAGGAGTTATCCCTCCTGTTGGTGTACTAGTCCCCAACTTTCTCTCCCACAACAATGATCCTCAATTGTTCTCTCATGTAGCTATCCCTCCCTAGTCAGGTAGGACTTGCTTGGGATCTCTTGGTTACCACAAACTGAGAGGATAACAATAGTTAGAGCAAATAATTCACAATTGTATATGTTATATTTGTGCTTTGGCAAGCCCCCAATATCGCTCTCTATATAGGTGGGGTTTGGGTCATGATTCCCAGTATGTCTGGGATTTGTGTGGCAGTCGAAGGGATTAAAAGATCTAAATTTTGCAAGTTGCGAGACTTGAAATAGTTGTTTGGCACACCAGTTGGTCGTCTAGTGTGTGAGCTAGTTGTCTTGCTCTGTGAGATGATTGTTTTGCAATTTCCTGATCGCATGTGAATTTGGAAAATTTTAATCCAATTAATGCATGACATGATGTTAGTACTAATTCTTGATGCAATTGAATTTCCCCACAATCTGAATGATCTCACACATGCGAGACGGTTGTCTCGCTCACCCAGATGACCATCAGGTTGAGCCAAGCCAAGCTAATTAGTTCGACTGAATGAACCAGTCGGTTCCCACCTCAATTCAGGCAGAACATAGCCAATTCAATTTCAATAAGCCCAATTACCCAAACAACCATCTCAACCCTTGAGTCAACCATCTGGTACTCCAAATGGTTTCCTCATCCTATGATTTGATTGGTTGGTATTACAGACATTATAATCAGCTGATGCTCTATGAATTGAGTACCTAAACACTTTAGTAATCAATCCAATCATCATTCAAGACCGAACTCCTCTTCTAGATCAATTCCTATGTGTGTGACCCTATAGGTTCCATATCACATTGGTAATGAATGTCCATAACTAGATCATGACATCACAAACAGAGAGTGGTGCCTAGTCGCACATCGATTCTACCCAAGTGAATGGAAAGTTGGAGAACAACTTCAACCTACCATCTATGTAAGGCATTGAAGTGATTGTATAATTCCTTTATCTCTGATGTTCAAACTAAACTTGAGGCATGGATGGTCATCCTTTAAATTTTCAACTCATGTTTTTTTAACCAAGAGAAGAGTGTCTGAGATAATGTGACCTCAATATCACATATTGATTCACATGTACATGCACATGTGTTTCTCGGTCTCGCTTATCAAGTGACCAGGATATCAAGATCCAGTAGGAGGGAAAAATCCCATCTCTATCACTTACAGTCTATCCCCATGTGTCAAAGTCACCCAATCATCACCTTTATAACAATCCATTTCCAGGATTGAGTTTGATGATGTCAAAGAGTACCCAACAACATGTGATGAGTGTAGTTATTTCAAGTCTAAGAATCACAACCACCACCTTCACTATGAGAGATGACTATTACTATCAATGATGGCTTCCATGTGTCACTCTCAAGGTGGGTCTGTTTGATACACTATTACCTAACATGTATTTGTGTGCTTGGTTTGATATTGTCATATGATGACTAATGAGATTATGTCATCAACCAAACCACACTCTAGTCTTGTGTGTTACTATTGTCTATCTACATTCCATAGTAACAACCAACAAGGGACATAATAGGAATGTACATACTCTTAGCATTGGTATGATCTCATTCTCCAAATATGTACTTGTAACACCCTATTTTCCATATCACATGAGAGGAAGTATTTTACTCAATGTGGGTGTCATAATATGCTAATCATGCAATTGAAGTAAATGAAACACTTGCATTGACATGAAATTGATTCATACATAGTTCTTGATTACATAATCTAGATTGAATTATACCTAAACCTCTAGATGATACTGTGATTATCCATCACATGAATTATACCTAAACCTCTAGATTGAATTATTAAATGCCACCCCACCAGGCAAAGCTTGAAGATCACCTAAGCCTTGATTTCCCTTTTTGTCCTTCACTTGCTCCAAGTCTTGCAAACATCGCATCCCCAGCCATGAAAAACAAACAACATATCAGTAAGAGATATCTGGCACTTTATATGACATGAAAGAAAGTATAACATGAAATGATAAAATTGACATGACATAACTTGACATATCCTTGAACATGGATTTTTCTAAAACATTCATTATTCATAAATTACATTAATAATTAAATAGTTAGTATATGCATCCCTCTGTAACGCACACTTAGGAGCACATGATTTCTAGGAAAGCTCTTGACGCTAGGAAAGCCCTTGATGACCCCTTGACGTCCATTATTCAGGAGCATATAAGAACTAATTCAATTCCATGTACTTAACATTAATATTAACATGATCTTTGAACATTTAACATGATGAATTGGAAAGGTAGTTATACGCCACCTCTCTTAATGCCCCATAGGAGCCCATTATTGCTAGGAAAGCCCATAATGCTAAGAATGCCTATAACGACCCTTTTAGGTCCATAAAAAAGGAACATATAAAAACTTAGCCAATTACTTAATTTTCCTCATTAACTTAGATATTGACTTAAACATTAACTCTTCTTAATATTATTCTTGAACATGATGGGATTACTCCCTCTTAATGCCATGATGGGATTTCTCCCTCTTAAACATGAGTCATTAAATCTTAATTCCTAATCATAATCATAATCATGGTTCTAAGATAGACTATATCAGAACAAGAAATCAATCAATGATAATTACATGATGCATTCTTGAAAAGACATTCATAATTCATGAATTCAAGTAATGTGCAAAATCATAAATAAATATACAATAAACCAAAAACTACTTGTGCCAAATATGCATGGCCCGCTTAGCTAGATTATGTCACATTAAGGTCAACTCCCTTCACTTGATCGAATCCCCTAATCACCTATAATTTGGTTAAATTCATAATGTGTTCATAAGTTTATAATCCTTAAACCCTAATCACGGTGAATTTTTTAGGAGATTTAATGTGGAAAACAACATTTGAAAATAATGATGATCGATAGAAAATCAAAACATCTTTCCAATGAGTATTTTTGCATATTTTTCCGAGGTCGTATTGCAAAAGTTATAAATTTTGCATTGTGGACCAATTAGAAATTAGAGAACCATAGAGTGACATCATTTAAATTGGAAAATTGTGCCAATGTAAATAACATGCAGAAAGTCTGAAAAATAATGGTCTTGTGTTACATACAATCAAACTTGTAGGGGCAAAATTGACATTTAGCAATAAAATAGTATCGTGCATCAACCATATCAAAGGTGTGTCGATATTACTAATATGACCTTCCGATAAGAATCGTTTGATTAAAACAATGTGAGTATTAGGGTCATTTCAGGCCCCGAGATCTTCCTCCTTAGGTCCATGGAGGACAACACCTTGCCTGGAGCTCTCCTACTGTGATCCAACACAAGGTACACAACCATTATAGGGGATATGAGACTCCCCATTGACTCCCCACATCGCATCGAGGTCAGCGACCCATGGCTGGGGTTGAGAGGCATACCAGAGCACAAGTATTCAGTGGAGATAAGCAGGAAACATGGGAGGAAAACTCAGGGTTGAGCACGAATAAATCATGGTGCCAAACCCTCGAACAACGTCAGATAAAGGTTCGGGGAGGAGTGAGAGGGCATCAAAGTAGTTTTCACGGTCAGAGGAGAACTAAAGCACCATAGTGCTAGGCATCAACGAGGTCTAGTGCATGTTCTATAGGTTATGGTGCCTTGGGCAAATGCGAAGAAAATTGGTGATCAGAAATCATCGAGGGATCGTTGGAGATGCTTACTGACCACCTAATTGAGTTAAAGGGGGCATGGGAGATTAAAGAAAAGCAGATATCACCGGAGATAAATGGCGAGTAGGTCATGATGTTTGGATATACAAGAAGTGAAATTGTTTGAGGAAAAGGAAGGTTTGGAGTTATGTGGTTCTATTGGATGCATACAAAGGAAAGGAGGGTCTTCGAGGTGGCGGTTGCACATCCATGATGGAGAGGAGAAGATAGCCCAAAATGGGTGTTTCATATATGAATGGAAAGAGGGGATGAGTTTGGGCTCATTTGAATTGGTAGAGTGAGCCAGTCTTAACACTAAAGAGATCTCACAAAACTGAGTAGTAATGAGGTCGAGGGAGGTCGAGGAATCCAAAGCTGTGAAACTAGGTCTGACTCGTACAAAAGACGGAGGAGGGAGTCTACTTTCAAGCCATCGGATCGTTGATCGATTAAACAGGGACCATTGGATGGCACGTATAGAAGGGAAAAATCAAATGTGATGCGTGACAGTCCAAAAAAACTAAATCATAGGTTACATTGATTGCATTAAATCAATTCAAATTCAAACCTTAGTCCAATTATAAAGTAACTTTTTTAATTCATTTGGAGGGTCAAACGTGGGTAAAATGAGTTCAAATTTGAACCATAGGCAAATTAAAAAGTATAGAATATTACTATGCAATGAAATTTCATTTTTGTACACATTATAGTCCATAACTCATATATTGGCTAATAATCTTAATTAAAAGGCATTAAAAGTAATAATTTGAAAAGGCTACTAATGTTGAATCCGTGAGTCACCATTTCGAGTTTTAATCATTCACTAACCTCATGGTCACCTCTTTAACCTTTTCCTATATTTTGTGGTCATTTTGGAGGAGAGAGAAAAGAAAAGAGGATCAATATGAGTTAATTGATATACATGATGCACAATTGAAAGTGAAATATGAAGTTGGGTCTTATTTTAATTTTTCTCATCATATTTTCATATAAGGACAACCATTATAGGTATTTTTGCATTTAACCCCTTAACTTCATTCTAAGTTTTGAATTGTCTTTGGAAATTGGGGTATGACAATTCTACCCACCGTGAAAAAAATTCCATCCTCAAAATTTTCTAGAGTACCACCCACCTTAGGGATTTTCTTAATTCTTCATTCAATAACAACTAGTATACTAAAATTTGCATGAAAGATATGTATTTCATAAAAGGTTCATGTATGCTGAATTTTTTATATGAAAAGGGTTATGTAACATAGGACATTTTAAGTTTTGTACATTATCTATGTGAGCATGAATTTGCTATTACCTTACTACTCATCTTCTCAACTCATACTTAGTGTTTATGAAACCAAACCTATCATTACACTTACGACAATTACCTTCAACTTGGTATCACTACCTATTAGTAGGTGTAGATGGCTATCTAATCATAGGTCTTTTAGGTAACTACCACATTCTTAGATATGTGGTGATCAGGCACATACATAGAGATGTGGGATCCTAACATTCTATATCTCACTAACCTACTAATACACATGTCCCATATCACATGCACTAGTAAGAAAGGATAAATGCATATAAGGTCTCATTCTCATGACATTCCTCTTCAACTCTCAATTGGGTACCATAGCCATTGAGTCTAGAGAGGCTATCTCACTATCTAGGGCTAGGTTGACATTTTAAATCTAAATTGGGTTATCATCAATTTGCAACACCTCTATCTCTCCTTAGATTAAACCACTAATTGTTCTAGGTCATGGTATCCTTCCTTGGGAATCCATTTCTAAACCCTAATTCATTCTAGGGTGACTATAAGAATCATGTTTGCCTAGTGGTCATTTACCAAAATTTCTCTGATACCATAATGTAACACCCTATTTTCTATTTCACATGAGCAGAAGCATTTTACTCAATGTGGGTGTCACAATATGCTAATCAAGTAATTAAAGTAAATGAAACACTTGCATGATGTGAAATTGATTCATACATAGTTCCTTGATTACATAATGCTCATCTTTTAGATCTAATATAGATGATACTATGATTGAACATCACATGAATTATATCTAAATCTATGGACCGACTTGGTAAATGGCACCCCACCAGCAAAAGATTGAAAATCTCCTAAGTCTTGATTTCCCTTTTTGTCCTTCACTTATTCTAAGTCCTATGGACATCTCGTCCCCAGCCATGAAAAATAAACAAGACATCAGTAAGTGGTATTTAGCACTTTATATGACATGAAAGTAAATATAACTTGACATGATAAAATTGACATGACATAAATTGACATAAGCTTCAACATGTATTTTTCTTAAACATTCATGATTCATAAATTCCATGAAGAATTGAACAACTAGTATATGCATCCCTCTTTAACACCCACTTAGGAGCACATGATTTCTAGGAAAGCTCTTGATGCTAGGAAAGACCTTGACGACCCCTTAAGGTACATGATTTGGGAGCATATAATGACTAATTCAATTCCACTTATCTTAACATTAACATTAACATTAACATGATCTTTGAACATTTAACATGATGAATTGTAAAATTAGTTATATGCCACCTCTCTTGATGTCCCATAGGAGCCCATAATTGCTTGGAAATCCCATAATGATAGAAAAGCCCATAATGACCCTTTCAAGTCCATAAACGAGGCACATATATAAACTTAGCCAATTCCTTAATTTTCCTTGTTAAATTGGCTCTTGACTTAAACATTAACTCTTATTAATCTTAATATTGAACATGATGGGATTACTCCCTATTAATTCCATGATGGTATTTCTCCCTTTAAAATCATAATAGGTTTTCCCCTTCTTGAAAATGAATCATTAAATCATAATTCCTAATCATAATCATAATCACGTTTCTACCATAGACCATAAGTAAACAAGAAATCAATCAATGATAATTATACATAATGCATTCTTGAAAAGACATTCATAATTCATGAATATAAGTAATGTGCATAATCATAAATCAACATTCAATCAACCAAAAAATACTTGTGCCAAATATGCATGGCCTACTTAGCTAGAGTAGGTCACCTTAAGGTCAACACCCTTTACTTGATTGAATCCTCTAATCACCTGTAATTTGGTTAAAATCATAATATGTTCATAAGTTTATAATCCTTAAACCCTTATCATTATATTTGATTTTTTGAGGAGATGTAATGTGGAAAACAACATTTGAAAATAATACCAATCAATAGAAAATTAAAAGAGCTTTCCAATGAGTATTTTTGCATTTTTTTTTGAGGTTCTATGCAAAAGTTATAAATTTTGCACTGTGGACCAATCAAAAATTAGAGAACCATAGTGTGACAACATTTAAATTGGAAAAATGCACCAATGTAAATAACATGTAGAAAGTCCAAAAAACAATGGTCGTGCATTACATACAATCAAACTCATTGGGGAAAACTTGACATTTAGCAATAAAACAATATCAAGTGTCAACCATATCAAAGGTGTGTGGATATTACTAATATGACCTTCGATTAGAATCATTCGATTAAAATGGAGTGGGCATTAGGGTCATTTCAGGCCCTGGGATCTTCCTCCTTAGGTCCATGGCAGACAACACCTTACCTGGAGCTCTCCTACCATGATCCAACATGAGGTACACAACCATTACAGGGGATACGAGACTCCCCATTGACTCCCCACATCGCGCCGAGGTCAGTGACCCTTGGATGGGGTTAAGAGGCATACCGGAGCACAAGTATTCATCAGTGATAAATAGGAAAATAGGGAAGGAAAACTCAGGGTTGAGCACAGTGAAATCATGGTGTCAAACCCTCGAAAAATACCAGATAAAAGTTCGGGGAGGTGTGTGGAGGGTGTTAGAGGAGTTATCACGGCCGGACGAGACCTGAAACACCATAGTGCTAGGCGTAGCAAGGTCTAGTTCATGTTCTATAGGTTATGGTGACTTGGGAAAATGAGAAGAAAATTGGTGATCAGAAATCATCGATGGATCATTGGAGATTCTTACTGACCACCCAATTGAGTCGGAGGGGGCATGGGAGACTAAATAAAAGTAGAGATCTCCAAAGATAAATGGCGAGTAGGTCACGACATTCAAAGGTACAAGATGTGAAATTGACTAAGGCGGAGGAAGGTTTGGGGTCCCGTGATGCATAAAAAGGGAAGGAGGGTCTTTGAGCTGGCGGCTGCGCATCCATGGTAGAGAGGAGCAGATAGCCCTAAATGGGTGTTTCACATATGAACTGCCAGAGGGGATGAGTTTGGGCTTGTTTGAAATGGAAGAGAGAGGCAGTTTCAACAGTGAAGGGATCTCATGAAACCGAGCAGTAATGGGGGAGATGGAGGTTGAGGAAGCCAAAGCTATGAAACTGGGTCTGGCACATGAAAAAGACAGTGGAGGGAGACGTCTTTCAAGCCATCAGATCATTGATCGAATTAACAGGGACCGTTAGATGGTGCATAGAGAAGGAAAAAATAAAATGTAACACATCATAATAAAGAATAACTGAATCATAGATTAAATTGATGGCATTAAATCAATACGATATCAAACCTTAGTCCAATTATATAGTAATTTTTTTAATTCATTTGGAGGGTCAAACATGGGTCAAATGGTTCAAATTTGAACCATAGGCAAATTGAAAGGTCTAGAATATTCCTATGTAATGACATTTCGTTTTTGTACACATTATGGTCTATAACTCCTATATTGGCTATTAACCTTAATTAAAAGGTAGTAAAAGTAATATAATTTGAAAAGGCTCCTAATGTTGAATCCTTGAGTCACCATGTCGAGTTTTAGTCATTCACTAACCTCATGGTCACCTCTTTAACCTTTTCCTATGTTTTATGGTCATTTTGAGAAGAGAGAAAAGAAAAGAGGAATAATATGAGTTAATTGATATATATGATGCACGATTGAAAGTGAAATATGAAGTTTGGTTTATTTTAAGTTTTCTCATCCTATTTTCATATAAGGACAACCATTATAGGTTTTTGAATTTAACCCCTAAACTACTATCATTTAGAAAAACTTCATTCTAAATTTTAAATTGGCTTTGAAAATTGTATGTGACAATACTTGAAGACATACGTCATTGAGTATTGTCATTCTTTAGGCATTCACTCTGTCTCCTCATTATCTCATAACTGAGTGAAACAGATGAATTGGAAGCTTGCCTTTATTATTTATTATTATTAATCAAATCCTTTTGTATGCCATGTCAATCATCACACAATTGGCTCTACTGGCATACCATACCAATAGAATCCCACTTGCACTTCGAGCTATTCACCCATGAATCTCATCTTAGTGATTTAAACATTTCCACCATGTTTCTACTGCATTAGTGATAATCTAGTGGGTTAGCAACATTTTCCTATTAGTTGATATATTACATGTTTCTTATCTCTTTGCTATGAGATGAAACCACTGTAATATGGTATCTAATATTCCTTGCCTAATAAGTAGCTCCATTATTGTCACAGTAATAATACTGAGTCATCAATGGATGGAATATCTATAAATTCATTATATGAACTTCTAGATCCACTCTGTGTTTGCAACACAAGTATACTTAGTTTCTATTGTAGAATTGAATTAATGGCTATTGTGTTCCAACTAATAACATTTCTCCCCTTTGAATCAAACATATTTTATTGTGATCACTTTGTCATTATGGAAGTTTGCATCGATGTAACCCTTTACATCCAACTCTCCTCTTATTACTATCCTCATCGACTAGCAAATTATCCTTAAGTACTTCACAAGTACTAATGGATATCTTCAATGACATTCCAATATCCCTTATTGGATTTTAATATCTTCTTGTCATGACTTATACATACAAGATTATATGGGATAAGTACATTTATAGCATTCATGATAGATCCATTGCTCCATCCTTGGAATCTAATTCATATTATTTCCATTCTTCATAAGAATTGGAACATATGGTTCACGATAGACTATCCGTATTCTCTCTCATTGAATCCTTTCTTGTTGAACTCTTTCAACAACTTGCTATTTGTATGTGCTCAAGCTTGTATTGTAAAAATTTCAAGAACTATCCCTATAGGTCTTGTTCTTTATCTCATAAGGTGTTTCACCTAATCCTTCATTGATGAAAGGGTTTTCATGCCAGTTTTGAATATTCACAATATTGATATGTTTTTCCCCATCATATGAGGAACATGCTTATATGCTTCCACTAAATTGTTTGTAATCGCATATTACAATTTTTGTATTGATTCAAATCAAACTCGTTAACTATCTTATCAAGTTATAAGATCCCATTTATGAGATGATTGTTTCAATCCGAGATAGAACTTTGTAGTTATGAAGTTATGAAACCTTCTAGGTTGTGTCACATGAACATCCTCTAAAATATTCCTGGTAAGGAATCTGATTTCAATCTTCAAATGCTAAATCGCATTGTCTATTTTAACTACAACAAAAAGCATGATAATTGGTAAAGGAATTTCTATCATGTTCATGAAAACACTAGAGGGGGGGTGAATAGGGTTTTATGACTATTTTAAAATATTTAACCAAGCAACTACAAAAATATTGGAGAAGGAGACAAGCCGTTTAGAGTGGTTCCACCCTTAGCAAATAATAAGGGAGTCAGTCCACTACCCAATTGTTTCCAATTGGGATTTTGAAAGTATTTGAATTTTATTACCTCACAAGGATGTTACATAAAATTACAAATACCTCCCAACCCTTTGGACAACCTTCACCCCAAAGTCGTCTCACCAACCATGAAGCCGCTATCACTTGAAGTAACTTCAAGCTCCCCCTTGAAGTAGCCTTCCTCCTTGAAGTAGCTTCCCATTGAGACCTTCTAGAAGTAGTCCAAAGTCACGCCGAGCTACCTTCACCACCTAAAGAAGCCCCAACAACCTCCTTTTCGTAGCCTCCAACCTAGGAGTAGCAAAGGAGAAACACAAGTAATACAAGAGAACAAGAATGGAAGAAGGAAATTACACTTTACCACTTTAGCACAAGGCTTGAATCCTATATCAAGCGTTTTGATCTCCTATCCAATGTGTATGAAAGTGAAAGTGTAGTGGGTAGGAGATGCTAGCCTATAGGACACAAAATCTCAGCTTATGGGAATGATTTGCATGTGCAAGATTACTCAATTTGCTCACAAGAGTTGATTCTCAATTGCATGTATGTATACTCAAGTGAGTTTGGGTGTCCTAAGGCATGTCATATTTATAGGAATGACCTACTAGTACTTAGGGACGTTCTAGATACTTTCTGGGGGGTTCTTAGTGCTCAACTAGCCATTTGATATCCACTAATTACATTTGTAACAGCTAGTTAATTAATTCTAAAAAGTGCAGACAGAACCCTTCTCTGTCGAACAGTTTGTCGATCGATTAATGTCCAAAACAAAGGGATTAATATATCTCTTTTATGAGATTGTTGGATTAATTGGACATTATTAAAATCCCTTTGTTTTGATGATGACAATCATTTCATTCTTATGGATCTAACGAGCTACTTGATTATTTCAGGAACAAGAATATAATGTGAAGGATGACAAAGCTTTGGAAGATCTATATGCTTAAATTGCTTTATTTTCATGATTATAATCAAATGTAAAAACTTGTACAAGTATATAATGCACAAGTACTTAGATATCATGTAAATCAAGTGGTTAGATCTTCCTATCCACACACAACACTTAGATAGATCATCCCCTAAGTGAGCATCACAATTACATGTTGATAAGCACACATAATAGATGTTTCAACACACTACAATAGGGGTCTTCTAGGTCGATCAATTCCTCGACCGAGACACTCTCGGTCGACAAAGTTCTCGACCGAGAATAGTCTTTCTAGCAACTTCCATATACGTTAGACTGAGTCGAGAAGTAGTTGAGAAGTAGTTGGTAGTTGAAAATGAACGTTGCTATACACTTACTTCAGACCTTCCCTCGGTCGACAAACTGTTCGACCGAGAAGGGTTCTGTCTGCACTTTTCAGAAATAATAACCTAGTCGTTACAAATGCAATTAGTGGATATCTAACGGCTAGTTGAGCACTAAGAACCCGCTAGAAAGTGTCTAGAACGTCCCTAAGTACTAGTAGGCCATTCCTATAAATAGGACATGCCTTAGGACACCCAAACTCACTTGAGTACACATACTTGCAATTGAGAATCAACTCTTGTGAGCAAATTGAGTAATCTTGCACTTGCAAATCATTCCCATAAGATGAGATTTTGTGTCCTATAGGCTAGCATCTCCTACCCACTACACTTTCACTTTCATACACATTGGATAGGAGATCAAAACACTTGAAATAGGATTCAAGCCTTGGTAAAGTGTAATCTCCATCTTCCATTCGTGTTCTCTTGTATTACGTGTGTTTCTCCTTTGCTACTCCTAGGTTGGAGGTTGCAGAAAGGAGGTTGTTGGAGCTTCTTCAGGTGGTGAAGGTAGCTCGGCGTGACTTCAGACTACTTCTAGAAGGTCTCAACGGGAAGCTACTTCAAGGAGGAAGGCTACTTCAAGGGGGAGCTTGAAGTTACTTCAAGTGATAGCGGCTTCATGGTTGGTGAGACGACTTCAGGATGAAGGTTGTCCAAAGGGTTGGGAGGTATTTGTACAAATTAAGCCAACAGTTCAACAACTTGAACTGATTTGAAACCTTATCAAACAATTTGTCCTTTTATGTTATCCACGTAGGTCTTTGCCATAAGACCCTAATGCACCTTGTAGGTATTACCCATTTAGGTGGCACTACTAAGGTCGTACCTTGTTATCTTACATGGATCCATAATGTCCTTGAGCCATTATTCAAATTATGGTACTTTATAGATTCTACTTGATTGATTGGCTCATCATGTTATGACCAATCTATCTGAATTGTTGGATTCACAATCCTCCAATCCCAGATGTGATCTACTAGAACTATTTTGTTTTGTGTCATAAGATGAACCTGAGATTCCACAACAATTTCGGATTCTCTTAGTTCTCATGGAACCTCTTTGTTGACCTCAAACATTTTGATCTCTACTCTTACTCCCACTGATTCTTTAGGAATTCAGCTATCCTACCAATAAAATAATTTTGTTATTGGATTGGGATTTAATAGTAACATTCAAAAATTGTGGTTTGTGGATAAACCTTTTCAAGAAACTACTTTCTCAACATTGGCTTTGATCCTTTAGACATATTGGGAGATTCCCAAATCATAACATATATGATATCTCATAAGCCACTAAGATGATACATTATTTAGTGATGGGTATATATTTATGAGGATATAAGAAGTCTAGATTAATTGATAATTATATCTTGACTCAACATGGTATAATACCTTCACTCTGACACATCATCATGTTCAGATGGATTAGTCATGTGATACATTATCATAGTTGAAGGTACTCAAGGTATTGATGTAAAGCATTTCAACACTCAATCTCATAAAAGTTCCTTAATACTTTTACCTAAGTTATACTTCATTTATAATCTTATTTAACACTTCAAGAGATTTATGTCTGTATTTTACTGAGTACATATCATCATATTATCAGTATATGAAATGAGGTATAAGCAATCATCTATAGCTTCCATTCATAAGATATTCATGCATCATATGTATGAGGTCTAATGAAAGCTTATCCTCCCACAACATCTAGCTAAGGATGGCATGTCATATTTTGCATAAACAAGGCTTGCATGTTTCCTTAGGTTCGATAACCAAGGGAATCTAGATCAGCATCTAGGTATGTATTTCTTATATTTACGTGCAAGATGACTAATGCTAATGATAGTTTTGAGTTATCAATTATAATCCTTTGGTATAAACATTTATCTTTTATTCAAAGATAATTAGATTTTTGGGCATTGCCATGTAAGATCATATCTTTCGATACAGAAACATGAAAAACTCACTTTATTGGTTTATCATCCTTGTCATACAAGATGCTCTAAAATAAATGTTTATATTTATTGGCATAATGAAATAGAAGTTCTACTAACGCTATTACATGGTCATTGGGCTAAGATAAATTCAAATGTAGACTATGGCTTCCACAAATCTTTCTCCGCCTTGTCCATCCTTGTCCTTTCATGAAGGGCTTTTACTTCTTGTCATATCACACACATCAAATATGTCAGATCTATATTTTGTATCATATACCAAGATGAAGAATTAACCAAATTTATCTTATAGTGTTTATACCTGAAATGGAGGCCTCAATGCCTTCTTCTTCTTTAGTTCCTCTAACCATAGTGGGTAGTTTTCCAATGTGCATACTGGTGACAACTGCCTCTTTTCTTCACTCCACCTTTTGCTTTGAGATATGAAGACTTGGGCTTCTAGCTAGCTATAGAACTCTTCTTAGCTTTGCGTTTTCCTTTACACTTCCCCTTTGTCTTTCTAATCATCATCACAGACTTGGGTTTGTCTTTCTTCATTTGCATCTCAGTTGTTCTTAACATGCCCAACAACTCTATCAACAACTTGTCAAAGTTGTTCATGTTGTAGTTCATGACAAAGTGACTATATGACTCTGGTAGGGACTGCAGAATCACGTCAGTGGACAACTTTTGACCCAAGGGGAATCTTAGTCTAGCTAGGTTCTCCACATACCCAGTGATCTTGAGTACATGAGGACCTACTAGATCTCCTTCTGCCATGTTGTACTTGAACAATGACTTGGAGACATCGTATCTCACCTGTCTTTCCTAATCTTGGAACATGTTCTTGAGATGTGTGACCATATCTATCACATCCATGCTCTCATGTTGCCTCTGCAACTCATAGTTCATGGAGCATAGAATCAGACATTTGACAATCACGATGTCTTCAGTATGCTTCTTGTAAACATCCCTATCAACCCTTGGTGCATTTTGAAGTGGTTCTTCTGGTTCTAGATTTCTGGGACATAGATCTTACGCTCCTGTGTGAGAACAATTCTCAACGTCCTAAACCAATCGTGGAAGTTGTTCCCATTTAGCTTGTCCTTCTCAAGGACCGATCACATAGAAAAGTGATTGTTGTTTGTTGTCATTTGGTTCTACAAAAGAATTTGCAATTTTGTCAAAACTCATATTGATTTGATTTGATTAAAATTTGGTGATAATTATTAGGTCTTTATTTAATTATCAATCTTGTTATTTTGTTCAAATTGATAACCCTCAAGTATCAATTATGAAAATTATAGCGAATAATTTTCTAATTAACTAGATCCAAGATAATTCAACTATGGCCCAAGCAACACCGCAAAACACAACTAATTATTAGGGTAGGTAACTTTTTCCAATTTCATCATATGCAACTCTAGATAGACGATATGCACAACTCATTGCCATAATTATTTGTATGGTTCTGGGATCAGACGCTCGGAGAATCACCAGTTAAGCCTGAACCAATATCTAATATGATAGATATGCACCCTGTAAAGGAAAAACCTACATATCTACCATAATACTTCCACAAGGTAGATGACACACCATGTGAAGGTGTAACGTACGCTTAGTCGAACAATCTTTTCATGTGTATTTCTATTAGCAAGCAACTTAGACTTAATATGTTTGATTGAGGGGTTTTATATATATCATATATATACATATATTGTATCCAATCACCACATATATAGTACGTATCATATATTTGCTATATCCCACAACGTAAACATACAATATAAAACAAAAAGTGACAGTTATGGCCATGTCTAATGTAATTCCTTGGAGCAACAAGGAATTATTACCACTTAGGTTAATCATCACATCACCTCCATGAATCTATTGTGGGTGTAGATCTATGCTTGCCAATCTGGGTAGATCAGTTCAACCTTTGTACCGGTCGTCTCTCCTCTTAGTCGGTCGGTTGGTCATCTAGAACAGTCATTTGGACTGATGTCCAACCAATGTTGGGAATCCTTCTAAATGGTTAGTTGGGTCCATTAGGCGGTTTTCTAGCTCCATTGTCATGTCATCTATAGTCCTCCTAATGGTTGGCTGGCATCACAAACTGGTCGTCTCGTCTGGCTATATCTTCTTTGTCATTGCAAAAATAAAACTATCACATTTCTATTAAACTATTACATGGTAGAGAGAAACCTCAAGTTACATTTGAGGGGAGAAAAGGTAGAAAAGAATTAATGTTAAATTGGGAAGATAGAGGTAGAGGCTTGGTACACAGATCGAGATAAATAAGAATAAAACCAAACCATCCAACCACACACATATATTGGTTTTAGTCCATAACCATGATCCACATTCACCATCAAAACTGCTTTTAGGGTGATGCTTGGTAATTGCATATTTGTCATATCATAATTCTATTATTAGTTTGGGATTATGTGGCCTTTGCTAAGATATGCATATGAGAGTAGTTTAAATATTCACATCGTATGCAATAAATAAATGATAAAACCAAAATTCTGATCACATTGATTATCCTAAACTTAATAAATTGACGTGGATTTGATACCACTATTGGGAAATACGAATATAGAGAATAACAATGGAAACAAAAAAAAATTATCTATGTGTATTCCCCATAACAACAAGATGGCACCAATTAATATGAAATAGGAAGGATGGTTTAACGGGTTATACCTAGTACAAGAGCAAGCCCTATGACAACAAATCACTTCAATTCCACTGTGAACTAGTTTCTCTTGGATGGTGGTTGTGTAGCTCCTAGTCTTCACCACGAATGGTGATATGGACAACTTCTACAATGACTCCTGTGGTTTCCCCACAGACTACAGAATGACTTTTTCCTCCTAGAAGCATCCAAAGGACTCATACCTCTAGAGTAGTCCACATGATCCAACTAGAAATCATGTCATTCAACTAGAACAGATAGGAAGGAGTTTTCCCTCCTGTTGGTGTACTAGACACCAACTTTCTCTCGCACAATAATGATCCTTAATTATTCTCTCTGTAGCTATCCCTCCCTAGTCAGATAGGACTTTCTTGGGTTCTATTGGTTACCATAACCTGATACGACAACAATTGTCAGAGCAACTGATTCAAAATTCTCTGTGTTATATTTGTGCTCTAGGAAGCCCCCAATACCACTCTATTTATAGGTGGGGTTTAAGCCAAGGTTCCCAGTATGTACGAGATCTGTGTGGGAGTAGAAGGGACCGAAAGATCTGAATTTCACTACTTGAAGAATCAAATCGGTCGTATGGAATACTAGATAGTTGTATGGTGTATGAATCGATCGCATCTCTCTACGAGACGATCATTTTGTAGTTCCTAATTGCTTATGAATTTGGAAATTTTGAATCCAATTAATGCATGACATGACACCAACACTAATCCTTGATGCAATAAAATTTCCCCACGATCTGAGTGATATTGCATGTGTGAGACAATCATCTCACTCACCCAGATAGTCGTCTAGTTGAGCTAAGCTGAGTCGATTGGTTCAACTATATGCAGATCACACCTCAATTTGGGCAGAAGATAGCCAATTCAATTTCAACCAGCCAGATTACCCAAACGGCTATCTCAACCCTTGAGTTGGTTGTTTGGTACTCCAAACGGTCATCTAAACCTTTAATTCGATTGGTTTCTAGTACAGACATTATAATCAGCTAATTTATTGTCAGAATTGAGTACCTAAACACTTAAGCAATAAATCCAATCATTATGTAAGATTGAACTCCTCTTCTAGATGAGTTCCTATAATGGCACAATGTACCAATAGATGTGAATATGTTGTTGGAAGATTTGGAGAATGACATTAGGTTCTTGGGTATTGCTGAAGAAGATAAGATCTAACACCCAATCTACATGTTAAACGGTATTTATGGACATCTATAAGCCATTGTGGAGGAGAAGAGGCCTAGTCAGGTGATTAAGTGGCCTCTGTTTAGAAGGGAGTTTGAGAGTCAATATCTCCCTTACTCTTATCTAGATAAGAATTGTGACAAATTTAGTGTAGGGAAATATGGCATCAGATAGGCAGCGGAAACAAAAATTTAACTGACATATTTCCCATTAACCAACAGATCGCGCCAATAACTATGCAAGGGGAATGATGATTTCATGAAGAATGCATGGTCCTGGAGTGAGTACAACAACAATCCTCATCTATGTAGATGTGCACACTCTCTTGGGTGGTGTCTGTGCACCTCCTAGATGCACTCAGACTCGTCTGACTGCTCCTCGATAGACAACAGACTCGAACAACTACTGCAATCGCTCCTCTGATCTTTCCACAAACTATGAGTTCATGTTGCCCACCTAGAAGCAGCCAAAGGACTCCTACCTATAGAGTAGTCCACACTGACCAACTAGAACTCTTGCCATCCTACTAAAATGCACAGGAAGAAGTTTTCCCTCCCGTTAGTGTACTAGTCAGCAACTTGATCTCCCACAACAATGATCCTCAATTGTTTCTCTCCCGTAGTTATCCCTCCATAGTGGGGTAGGATTTGTTTGGGTTCTCTTGTTTACCACAACCAGAGAGGACAACAATTTTCAGAACAACTCATTCTCAATTGTATGTGTTGTGTTCTGGGAAGCCCCCAATACCCCTATATTTATGGTAGAGGCCAGGTTTAGGGTTCCCAGTCTGTGCGGGAGTGGAAGGGACTAGAAGTTTTCACAACAATTCTAGAAGTTTTGCAATCCTAGATAGTAGAGATGGTAATCTCGCCCAACAAGATGATCATATGGGATGTGATACGGTCGTTTTGCACTTTCCAATTTTGCACATATGTCGACAATTAAATTTCAATTAGTGCACGTCATTACATAAGCACCAATCCTAGATACAATTGAATTGCACCCTCAAAACAGCCATTTGGTGCATGTGAGATGGGCGTCCCTGAGCCGGTCATCTTGCACAAGAGAGACGAGCGTCTCACACTTTGGGTCATTCTGAATTCCAGTCAATGTACAAAACAATCAACCTGACGCTCCAAATGGTTGTCTCAACACTTGAATCGATCGTTTGGCATTCTAGTCAGCTGTTCTATTGCATGAATTGAAATACCTAAATAGTTTATTAATCAATTCAATCATCATTAAAGATCAAACCCCTCTTCTAGACAAGTTCCTATGTGTGTGATTCTATAGGTCCTAATGCAGCCCTATTTTAGGGCTTCATCTTGTGTCATATTGCATTTCAATCACACATATACCTGCTAGATTACATGTTATTTCCCATAATATGCATATTTGTGTAAAATGCACTTATGGACATTATTTGCATGTTTTTCATGAATTTGGACCATGCTTGGATGGAAGAGAGAGAGAAGGAGTGATATTAGGGTGTCTCTACCCTTAGAGAGGCCTAAAGTGAAGTTTGAGGCTCCCTCAACCTACCCCTAGTCGCCAAGGCTGCATTAAAGCAAAGATATACAAGAATGAACAAAGAATCAACTCAATGTGATGCAATAGAGAAAACCACGGCTGCGGTACCTCAGAACGGCCATGTTGGTTCATCCAAAGTCAACAGAGTGACATCAAAGCAAAGCAAGAATCACCACGGCCATGCCACTCCGAATGGCCATGGTGGACTGACCCAGAATGACGGTTCCACCTTGCACGGCCATGCCACTCCGAATGGCCATGGTGGACTGACCCAGAATGACGGTTCCACCTTGCACGGCCATGCGATAGATGATGCATAATGGTCGTGGAGCCAAGAATGGGCAAAGTAATCCAAGCCACCATGAATGTGGTGAACACTGCAGTCGTGATACCCCTGCCACACCACGGCCATGGTGACCACCACGGTCGTGCTACTTCATGTACAAATTTGACCAATTTATTGTGATTTGTCCCCATTTCTCACCTTAGTCATTACACTCCACCACAACTATTCTCACCCCTTCCCACCATGGCCATGGTGGCCACCACGGTCGTGCTACTCACAAAAACCTAGCTACTTTTGCACTGCATTTCCCACTTTACCCCTACTTAACCTATTGCTTCCCCCACACCTATATATACCTAGGTGGAGGCTGGAGCACAAGGTTAGATACCTTCTACCACCTCCTAGCTCCCCATTTTTGCATTCCATCCATTCCACTCCATTTCCACCTCCATTCCACTCCGTTTGACCATTTCCACAACTAAAACCCTAGTTCCCTAGTGTTTCAACCATATTCCACCATCATCCCATGCCCTTACGCCTTGGAGGAGGGAAGAGGACGTCCTATAACAGTTGAAGTGAAGGATTCTACATATACACCTAGCTCCATGTTTTCTTCTACCTTTTTCTCCTTCCTTTTTGTGTTTTTCATTTCCATGAGTAGCTAGGCCCCTTAGGTGGGTTGTTTGGAATCAAAAATATTACTTTGATACCATGTTGGGGGGAAATGATATGTAAACATTGTAATTTCATTTTCTAATGATTATGTTCTATTTCTATATCACTCTTCATGAATTGGTTGTTGGTTTGTGCTTGAAAGCACCTAGGAATTTAGGGAAATTGCTTGTATGTGTGAATCTTGGGATTTGCTCCTACATCCAATTCTTGGATCTCTAACTAGCTACCCATCCTCCTACATTCTAATCAATTCTCCTAAACCCTAGTTGGGAGATCTAAGTAGCTAGTTTAGATGAATTTGGTGTGCTTAGCATGGAGCTTTCTCAAGGCTAGAATGTGGGTGATGAGAGGCCTAAAACCTCACTTCCACTCCCATTACTAACTTCAGCCCCTACTCATCCTAAGATCATCTAACCTAGAAACCTAGGCTTGTTTAGACTCTAATTGAATTGCACCTAAACCCTAACCCAACTGAGCCTCGCAAGGGTAGTAGGGGGTCTTATGGACTAGATCCCCTATACAAAATCTAGCATATCCATGGCCAGTTAGTAGTTTTAGATAATTCATTAGACTCTAGCTTGTTGTTTGGTTTGATAATCTAATGAAATCATATTGTCCACATGTCACCCACAACCTAGTTGATAAGTGCATCCCCCAAATAGCCCACATTTCCCTTAAGTTATTTAAAACCCTTATTGCCATATTGCTTAGCTAATGTTATCTTAGTTAGCTCTTTACTTTCTTAGTTAGCTTGTTGCCTTGTTCTTGCTTTGTTCTTGCTAGTTTAGGTCTTTACTTGCTCTTTTTCCCTGTTTACTAGCTCAGTGTAGTGTATACCTTTTCTTGCTTGCATTAGTGCAGATTTCTCTTTCCTTTCCTTTCCTTCTTACCCTGTCTTTTCCTGTTCATTATAATTAATTGTCTAGGGTTAACTTAGGTTTTAATCTTGCTTTCTTTCCTTTACTACTTTTTTGCTCAAATTAGTATAATCAATCAAAACAATCTTCAAACCCTTAATCCTAGATTCCGTAGTAGGAATTAGCCCAAAAACTAACATAGCTCTAGGGCCCTCTTTTCTCCCTGTGGATTGACTCTATACTTTCCGCCCTCCTATACTATGATATGACCCCGTGCACTTGCGGGTGTAGTGTTTTTAGTAGAAGTAGGTGTTTTAGTTTAGCTATATATAAATTATGAAAGTTAATCCACTTGTGTGTTGTTTTCTTGTGAAGTTGCATCTATTCAAGTTCCAATTGAGTAGTGTGTAACACCATTAGCAGGGATACACCAAGCTTTCTAGCACTGTTGCTGGGGAGAAAGGTGCTCGGCCCAGCTAATTAGTTTTGCTTTGATCTTTTCCTACTGCCCTCATCATTGCTATTATTTATTTTTTATTCTTTGCATTATTTGTGCATATTGGTTTTCTAACTTGATTTATTTTGTTTGGTTGTACCATGTGCATGTGACAAGCCACTCGGAGAAAACAAGATGGAAGGCCAAAATGTACTTCAGAAGTTGCTTCAAGACTACTTCATTCCTAGCCACTATAAATCGCCAATTTCTAGCAAAGTTGATCAAATGCCAGGGGAGAAATTCTCCATCCCTCCAGGTATTCTTGGGCTCCTTCCTGCCTTCTACTGCTTAGAGAGTGAGAACCCCTACAAGCACTTGAACTCATTTCTTAATGTATGATCCACCTTTAGGACGTCGATGACCAGTGATGGCACAATCCGATTGACCTTGTTCTCTTTCTCCCTCAAAGACAAAGCCAAAGATTGGTATGATTCAAGGACGGACATCATGATTTGGTAAGAGATGAAAAATGCTTTCTTGAGGCAATTCTACTATATAGCAAGATTGACACAAATGTGGCGTACCATAGTGAGTTTCAATCAAATGGGAAATGAACAACTTCACAATGCTTGGGAGAGATTTAAGAAGATGTTGAGAGAGTGCCCGCACCATGAGATCCCTTTGTGGAATCTAGTTCAATCATTCTACTCCGATCTATTTATAAAGGATCAATCTACAATAGATTCTTCTTATGGAGGAGTTTTCATGGCTAGGCCACCTGAGGAGATCTGGCCATTGTATGAGCAGCTAGCAGAAGACTTAAGAATTTGAGCTTCTAGCATGAGGAATGACAATGTCCATGCCTTTGGTATGACATCTCTGACTTATAGAGACTCAAGCCTGCAAGTGATGAAGATTCTTGGTGACATGGTGAGCTTCATGAAGAACCAAGTGACATATGTTCCTTGCCACTCGGTTACTTCTATTGAGTTCCATGGTGAAGAAATGAAGACACCTCACTTTTATAGTTATCAAGAACCACAAAGTTCAAGATATAGCTCAAGGTTTGAGGAAGAGGTTATCTCTAGGTTATAAAGCTTTCATGATGTCCAAAGGAATGTTACAAGGCTTGAGGAGAGGATAGAGAAGCTATCTTCCATACTTTCTCTCCAAGAAGAAAAGTTGTCTTCAAAGCCCATAATGAGTTTCAATTAAGCAAGTGGACCAATGCCTTCCTCACAAGTTTACTATAGCCCACCTCCCATGCAAGTACAACCCATATACCACTTCCAAGGACATCCAAAGCCTTACACTCCTCCTCCCCCTCCATCACCACAAATTTCTCAACAATTCACCTTCCAACCTCAATTCTCCCCTCCACCTCAATTTCAATACCGTGTCACCTCCACCTCCTCCACAAACACAACTATATCCCCCTCTCCCCTATGAGCAAGGAAGTGTTGTGAAAGTTCTAAGGAGTGAGAAATCTCTTGAGCAGCTCGCGAGTTAAAGAAATGTTGATAAAGTAAAATAAAAGGCATCCATGTGGTGACACTATGATTAAAATTGTTGAAGATGATTCTGTGACATCACATGTTGAGTTTGGGATACCATGTGACCCGCCTCACACTCCATTTGTAGGTCCTACCATCCCTAGTGTTTCAATTCATGACATGCCATAAGAGAATCATGTCGATATAAGAAAGGCCAAAGCAAGTGAGCCACCATTCATTGAAGCATTCGATGAGACACCAGAATTAAAGAGGAGAGAAAAGCACAATGTTGACATTCTAGAGGTGTTTTGCCAACTGAAGGCCAACATTCCACTATTTGATGCTATCAAGCAAATTCCAACATATGCCAAGTTTCTTAAGAACTTATGCACTATAAAGAGAAGGTCAATGAAGAGGATACCAAAATGAGTCAAGTTGACAGAACAAGTGAACTCAATTCTCCAACACTCATTTCTTGTAAAGAGGAAAGACCCAAGGACCCCACTCATATCTATCTACTTTGGGGATCATTACATAGATGAATCCCTACTTGATTTGTGGTCTACTGTGAATTTTATTCCATATAGTGTCTATGTTGAGCTGTGTTTAGGCAAGTTGAAACCAGCACATTGCACTTTCTAATTGGTAGATCGCTCCATCAAAGTGCTTAGAGGATGAGTGGATGATGTCTTGGTGATGGTTGACAAGGAAATAGGAGCACTGTTGCGGGCTGATTTCATTGTTCTTGATGACGTGTATTTTACTACGCGCTTAAACGCAAGTATACGCGTCGAGTAATATAGGCCTTGTGAGGCCCGAGTCGAACTCAGGGATACGTGAATTATTGGAGACTTCTACTAACTAATCGCAATCAGCTAGACCGATTAACAAAGTAGGGTTTTGTTGTTCAAATTAAAAATAAAATAAAAATCAAACAAAGAAAACAATCGATTAAAGGTTAATTTAATCAATTCAAAGGGATATCTTTAGGATGGCGGTTTCACCGCGGGTCAACATTGTATTAGGTTTTATATAAGTCCTCACACTTCTCTCTCTATCCGGGTAATGGCCTGAAATGAGAATTACCCACTATCGTGGTGTAATTCACTACTTAGGTTTAGGTTGATTCCACCGTCGTAGTAATCATTCCCCTAAACTAAGTGCATTATAAACGGTCTCTCAGTTCCCACCATTAATTTTACAACTCCTTTGTCAAGGGTTTTATTGATTAATGTAGATTTCATCTCTTTTCAACCGTTAATCCTTCTGTTGAAGTGATTAAGGGCATTAAGTTATTATTATGGTGATCAAGCATAACAATAGAAATGGAGAAAACGAATCTATACCACGGATTTGAGAGAGAAAATATGAATTATCAATATAAAAATGTCATACAATGTATTCTCGGGCTACTCCCGGTCCTAAAGATTGAAGGTTTCAGCCTCTCATGTTCATCTCACACGAGTACATGGTAGAAATTGGGGAATTCATAAGAAAAACGGGAAATAAATGGGAAAACCCCTGAACGGAGAAGAACTGGTGGATCCTTGGCGTAAAACACGAGCTTCCCCGCCTGTCGGTGGTGGAAATCATCTTTGGCAGCGTCCGAATCACCCGGGATGAGCTTCTCGGCCTCCGTTCTCCTTTTTCTCCTCCTCGGCACTCGTGCAATCCAAAATATGAGATCTGATCACGTCTCGGCGGCCGTCATTAGGTATAAGTCCCTAATTAGGTCGTCAAATAACAACAGCCGTCCGATCGAGATCAAAACAGATCCAACGCATATCTGCCGGCGTCGATACCATCGACGCGGGTCGATGGTATCGACCCAGCGGATTAGCGGCAGCTTTCCTTTCTTTTATTCTGAGCGCCTGTGGTGATTTCGATACCATCGACTTGGGTGTCGATGGTATCGACTCCTTTAGCGTCGGTTGTTGTCGTTTAGCGACGTTGTAGCTCCCCTTGTGTCGATGGCATCGACTTGGGTCGATGGTATCGACAGTTTCCTCTTCTCGGCTGACAACCTGTGGCTTGGTCGATGGTATCGACTTCCGTCGATGGTATCGACGGAAGCAGATACTTGTTTTTCCTGAAATTTCACAACAAGCCCAAGTAAATCCACACAATTTATAATAAGATGATAAATAATGCTCAAAATAGTAAAACAAAGGGGATTTGATATAAAATGATGGCAAAGACCAAATAAAGTGAATTATGCAATAATATCCATGAAAATGAGTAATTAAAGCACAAAACACATATGAAATAGGTCTCTAAATGCGACTCAAAATCATCGCATCAAACTCCCCTAAGCTTAAACATTGCTCGCCCTCGAGCAACTAATCCTTAGAATAGAATTGCAGATGTCAACTAACAATCAACACATCACCCCACATTCCACATGACTCCCACTGAACGTTCTCAAACCGGCCTTTCCTAATCACAGAACAGTAATTACCCTACAGGCGACAATAATCATCAATAAAAGAATTTATCCTTCAAACCGATGAACACTATCACATAAGGCAGTTAACATAATAAAATTTGCCGATTCAGCATTAGTGCATCTTGTGATCGCCTACACTACGTTGCTCGCCCTAACTACCATCTACATGGAAGCAGTTCTCCTGATAAACATGAGTGAGGAGAATATCACGGTGGCCTACCAATCCGAGCAACGGGTGGATGGAATGGGTGGTTCATGGAAGAATTTGGAAGTATTACACAGTTTCAAAATGCATACAACAAAATGCCCTAAATGATGCAAATGCACATTGAAAATGCCCTAATGCTTAAAATTGGGTGGAATGATGCATGCACTAACCTTCCACCTCAAAAATAGATAGAAATCTAATTAAGTCACATCATGTACTCAGTTTCCTTGTTATGTAAGTGATATCATGTTCCTTTCTCCCTCTTATTCCATTTCCTTCTAAATTCTCTTTTTTTTCTCTTTTTTTTTTCTCTCTTTCAAATTTCAGATTTTTTTTTTCTTTTCCTCTTAGCCCACATATCCATAATTGCTTAGAGATACATGTGTTACGCTATTTTCTTCATGATTGGAAATCTTTGTACTATTTCGAGGGTATGGGACAATTTAGATCACTTTTCAAGACAAACTGAGGTACATGGTGTACTTATGCATGAAAATCATGAAAGTTATGAGTGCAACTACATGACATGCACCTAAAGGTAATGTTCATGAATCACTATACTTTTTTTTCATTTTATGCAAAAATATGAAAATAATAATGCAAATCCTATCTACATGCTATGCACGCAAGAAGGAATTAAAACTGTACTTTACTTCCAATTCTTTGGTGGATTATGGAAACATATGAAGTGGAATGATCACAAGATTAAGTTACTGAACCTGAGAAAAATATCATGTGTCCCTCCTTACTGACATGTGTGGTAGTTCAAAGGGTTCTTTCTCGTATATCCAATTAAGGTCTCATTACCATTTGATTAGGTTAGGCTCAAACAACCGTTACTATCCACTTTTCATGAGTCAATGGGGGTGTGGGTGTGACATATTGCTTCAAAGTTGACATAATCAATCATTTTCATAGGACAAGTTCCCCAAGGACAACCAAGTTAAGCTATCCAACAGACACAAAAATTTTTAAAATTCCCTTAAATTTCCCATGAATACACAGCGAGATGACAACTTTTACGACATCCACAGTTACACTAGATAGATGTGGATCCTAAACAAAAACTAAAAATGCAAGAACAAATAGCAAAGCAAAAACTAAAAACAACAAAAGAAAAGATAGAGCTGTTCCAGCTAAAAATGCAAGAACAAATAGCAAAGCAAAAACTAAAAACAACAAAAGAAAAGATAGAGTTGTTCCAGCTACCCCCCTAAGCTTGAATTCGACTATGGCCTCATAGTCAAAAACAATCTTAAGAGTGGAACAGAGATACCAGATCAGTCCGATGGTGGTGGAGGCGGGTATTGCGGTGCCGTAGGGTCCGGATTTTCTCTGGATGATGTGACTTCATTTGGCCAATAACCTCGTCTTGAATAACTGACACCGACACTGATGTGTGCCCGTCGATACCATCGACGGAAGTCGATGGTATCGACTCGCTGATTAGGGCAACTGCCTCGCGAGTCCGTCTGCCGCCTTTTTCACTTGAAAATGTCGATACCATCGACACACCCTTCGATGGTATCGACTCCACTGAGTCGATTTCTTCTGAAAATCTCCAGAGATCTCGATGGTATCGACTGGCATGTCGATACCATCGACCATTATTGTGCAACCTGCCTGTAGGTATGTCGATACCATCGACGGGAACGTCGATAGTATCTACTCAGAGCGATTTCTGTAGCTGTCAACCTGAACCTATGTCGATACCATCGACCAGTGCGTCGATGGTATCGACCCTGCCTGTGCCTGCACATTAAACAAACGGATCAAGGTATCTTCTTTACACTAGAATTTGAACGAAATGAAAACAATCTATGACTAGAATTAAACTATCCTAATGTACCAATGGTTGGGTTGCCTCCCACCAAGCGCCCTTCTTTAACGTCTTAGGCTAGACGGTGTGACAATCATCATCTTTTCACCTTGGGAACTGCGCTTAGAGGATCATTCGGTAATTTGAATTCGACTCGATCTCCTCCAATACCCAAGGACAAAGTACCTCTCCCTAAGGCAGTTACGACATCCGCCGTTGCTTGAAACGACCTCCCTAGAAGAATTTCACAGCTTTGGAGTGGTGGCATATCCATAACGACAAAGTCCACCGGAAATATGAATCTGTCCACTTTCACTAGAACATCTTCACATACTCCATAGGGTCTCACAGTAGACCCATCCGCCAATTCAATTGTTGCAGCCAACTTCTTTATCTCTTTTAACCCCAACTTTTGAAATGTAGCCAAAGGCATGAGATTTATACTAGCGCCGGAATCACATTGCGCTTTAGAAACATGTTGACCACCTATTGAGCACGGTGTGTAAAAACCTCCTGGGTCCTTTCTCTTCTTTGGTGAACTCCCTTGGATCATAGAGCTCACCGTCTCATTCATCCAATAAATTTCATCGTCTTTTATCCGCCTCTTCTTATTTATGATTTCTTTAATGAACCTCCCATAGGCGGGTACTTTCTCGATCATCTCCACTAACGGAACGTTGATGTGGAGTTTTTGGAATAACTCCAGAAATTTCTTAAAGTGACGATGCGCTTTCTTTGACTTAGGATTAACCACATTTGAAACATCTGCTGCCTCAACACGCCTATGAGGTGGCACATAAGAGCTTTTCGGGAGTACCTCCCCTAAGCTTGCTTCAATTATTCCCTCGGACGTGGACTTTGGCAAGACATCCTCAATAGTAGCAGCTTGTTGTGGTTCCTCTCTCGCCTCAGATGTCTCCACATGTGCACAAACAACTTGCACTTGTACTTCCTGCCTAGGTGGAGATACAATATTCACAACTCTCTCTGATTTTCTGAAGAAAGGGTTTCCGCCCGGCAATCCATAGTACGTGCGTGGATATGGTATCGCCGGTGTTGCATTCACATTGAAAGTCATTTTTCTTTCTTCTACAGCTTCTTGCACCTGAGATTCCTCCTCAGTGCTCACCAAAGACATATACTTGACCTGATGGTGTGCTTGGGCCACATTTGCATTCTCGGCTGGTTTCTGTTGATTGGCGTGCTTGATGGCCGCCACTTCACTCGAAATCTGTGCCACGGTGGTTTCCAATGCCCGCATCTGTGCTCCATGGCTTTGCAGCGTCTGTCTAAATTTGGTTAGAATGTCACCTTGAGATTGTAATTGTTTACCAAACATGGTCATCATCTCTTGGTTTTGCTGAACCATTTGACTTAGCAATTCAGTGTTCTTTTCCTCGGTTCTTTGTTGTGGTTTGGCATCCGGATCCTGCAGAAAATTATTCGGATCCTTCCATGAAAACTTCTTATCCTTCCTCCATGCATAATCATTGTTCCTATAGCCTTGTTGTTGCATGAATTTTATTTGGGCTTCCTCATTCTCAGATGCATCTTCTTTAGTTAGCACCTTCTTGGCTAGAAGATCTAGCTTGGCATTCAGCTCCCTCACTATTCTGGATTCACCAGCAGCCTTGACCTGTTCCACTGCACCTCTGTCTCTTTCTCCCCAGGATTGCTTTCGTGCCATATTCTTCAGTATTTCCCAGCATCTCGTATCAGTGTTGTTCAAGAAAAATCCGGAGCCAGCCGAGTCCAAATTGCTTCTATCATGCTCGGAGAGAGCAAAGTAGAAGATCTTCACTTGGGTTTCCTTGTCCAGTCCATGGTGTGGACATCTCCTCAACATGACTTGGAATCGCTCCCAAGTCTCAGAATAAGTTTCACCCGCCTATTGGGTGAAATTGTGGATCTTCCGTATCATATCATTGGTCTTCTCAGGAGGGAAGAACCTCTCGAAGAAAACCTCCACCATGTGATCCCATGATTCAACAAACTCGTCGTTGAGGTTATGAAGCCACTCTCTTGCCACTCCAGCCAAGGAACTCGGGAATAACTTGAGGTAGAGCACATCCTGCGGAAATCGATCTATCTTCACCATATCGCAGTTCTCCACGAACTGGCTGATGTGGGCCACTGGATCTTCATTTTTTAATCCGTGAAATGCGTTTGATTTAACCAGGTTAATCAGTGCTGGATCGATCTTGTAGGTTGGAATGTTTAGCCCTTATTTCTTTATAGGCCCCTTTGATGCCGAGGAAGAAGACGCCTTGATCTTCTCCCATATTGTCTGTGCTTCAGCCATTACTTCTTCTTGTTCTTGCTCAGATTCAGAATTTATATCACTGTGGTGTTCCTCCTCGGTGTAGTCCTCGTCCTCTGGTCCCGCAGATGGAACCTCAGGTGTGTGATTCACGTAGTCTCGACTACGTGTGTGCACCATGCAAAGTACCTGAAATATGGAAATAGGGGTTCAGTACAATGCTTTGAACGAGTCAACACAATTATAGAGAAATAAAGGAATTTTTGAAATTGTTTTAAAAATAAATTAAAAAAAATGTGGCCTAGAATGGCCGCTCTTAGCACTCAAAGTGCCAATAATTCGCCGTATCCCCGGCAACGGCGCCAAAAACTTGATGTGTATTTTACTACGCACTTAAACGCAAGTATACGCGTCGAGTAATATAGGCCTTGTGAGGCCCGAGTCGAACTCAGGGATACGTGAATTATTGGAGACTTCTACTAACTAATCGCAATCAGCTAGACCGATTAACAAAGTAGGGTTTTGTTGTTCAAATTAAAAAGAAAATAAAAATCAAACAAAGAAAACAATCGATTAAAGGTTAATTTAATCAATTCAAAGGGATATCTTTAGGATGGCGGTTTCACCGCGGGTCAACATTGTATTAGGTTTTATATAAGTCCTCACACTTCTCTCTCTATCCGGGTAATGGCCTGAAATGAGAATTACCCACTGTCGTGGTGTAATTCACTACTTAGGTTTAGGTTGATTCCACCGTCGTAGTAATCATTCCCCTAAACTAAGTGCATTATAAACGGTCTCTCAGTTCCCACCATTAATTTTACAACTCCTTTGTCAAGGGTTTTATTGATTAATGTAGATTTCGTCTCTTTTCAACCGTTAATCCTTCTGTCGAAGTGATTAAGGGCATTAAGTTATTATTATGGTGATCAAGCATAACAATAGAAATGGAGAAAATGAATCTATACCACGGATTTGAGAGAGAAAATATGAATTATCAATATAAAAATGTCATACAATGTATTCCCGGGCTACTCCCGGTCCTAAAGATTGAAGGTTTTAGCCTCTCATGTTCATCTCACACGAGTACATGGTAGAAATTGGGGAATTCATAAGAAAAACGGGAAATAAATGGGAAAACCCCTAAATAGAGAAGAACCGGTGGATCCTTGGCGTAAAACACGAGCTTCCCCGCCTGTCGGTGGTGGAAATCGTCTTTGGCAGCGTCCAAATCACCCGGGATGAGCTTCTCGGCCTCCGTTCTCCTTTTTCTCCTCATCGGCACTCGTGCAATCCAAAATATGAGATCTGATCACGTCTCGGCGGCCGTCATTAGTTATAAGTCCCTAATTAGGTCGTCAAATAACAACAGCCGTCCGATCGAGATCAAAACAGATCCAACGCATATCTGCCGGCGTCGATACCATCGACGCGGGTCGATGGTATCGACCCAGCGGATTAGCGGCAGCTTTCCTTTCTTTTATTCTGAGCGCCTGTGGTGATCTCGATACCATCGACTTGGGTGTCGATGGTATCGACTCCTTTAGCGTCGGTTGTTGTCGTTTAGCGACGTTGTAGCTCCCCTTGTGTCGATGGCATCGACTTGGGTCGATGGTATCGACAGTTTCCTCTTCTCGGCTGACAACCTGTGGCTTGGTCGATGGTATCGACTTCCGTCGATGGTATCGACGGAAGCAGATACTTGTTTTTCCTGAAATTTCACAACAAGCCCAAGTAAATCCACACAATTTATAATAAGATGATAAATAATGCTCAAAATAGTAAAACAAAGGGGATTTGATATAAAATGATGGCAAAGACCAAATAAAGTGAATTATGCAATAATATCCATGAAAATGAGTAATTAAAGCACAAAACACATATGAAATAGGTCTCTAAATGCGACTCAAAATCATCGCATCACTTGACATGGAGCCAGATGATAGGAAGATCCCCCTCATCATGGGAATACCATTCTTATCTACACCTGATGCTGAGATACATGTTCATAGTGGCATAGTGACAATATCTTTTAGGGACATGAATATAAAGATCAACATATAAAAGTCCTCAAACCAATGAGTTTGAGATGAGGATATTAGATATGGTCACTTTAAGAGTCTAATTGATCATTTGAGAGGAGGGAATATGGATTAAAGATTCGACGACAATTTTGGCGATCAAAGGGATGATGCATTTATTGCAAGAATGAGCACATGAGGATGCCAAATGGATGAAAGAATGAAGAATCTACAAGAAGCCCAGTTGAAGACATAAAACTCAGTGCTTATGGGAGGCATCTCACCTAGGTTTAGGGAAATTTTCATCCAACCTCTCATTTTTGATAATTTTTCTTATTTTATACATTTCAAAAAAAACACACTTGTGTTTAAGAGTTTTTGTTTAGTTTTAAGATGTGCAAGTGAAAATAGGGTAAAATGAAGAATATTAGATGAAATTTTGACAAAGAATCAATGAAAAATCACTTTGGATCAAAGATTTGTTATTTTGATGAGATTCAAGTTGAAATGAACTGTCACAATGCTCACAATGGTCATGGTGACAACAGAACAACCGTGGTGGTGCACTCAAAATCAATAGAGAAATCAAAGTGAATCCAAGAAAATTTGAGAACTACAGAACATACCCAGAACAGTTGTGCAAAGCAACACGCCCGTGTTGTTAACGAATCAAAATGGTCGTGTCAAGGCAGAACAAGCATGTGACAAACTGAGATTGAACAGTCATGCAATGCAACATGGCTATGTGACAAGCATACCCACACAGCCGTGTCGCACAACACGACCATGATGTAGCTTAATCCATCTCTTAAATCAGACATTTTACAATATTTTATTTTAGTTGCACATTCATTCTCACGAATAGAATGACCATTCTCCACACCCTAGTAGTTGTGCAGTGCTTCACACCCCTTATCCAACACTCAAAACTCCACCAAATCACTACCAATTCATTCCCAATCGATTCCCACTATTTCTCCTACATTCTTCCATCATTTCCACTCAATTTCATTCACCAAAATTTCTCCAATTCTCCAATATATCCCAACAGCCCCATTCATCGGAGAAATTAAAAAATCCCAAAATCTTGCACCAAAATCAGTCAAATGTGAAGCAAATGGCAAAGAAGTCCATAGAGAATACCACAGGAGTGCTTACCATCTTCTTCAGATCCAACGTCTACCGCTCTGCCATCTACCTCCGGCTCTACCAAAACTGCCCGTTTGATGGAAGCTGAATTGGATGTTTTGATAGATCCAAATGTGGAGGAAACTTCTCCGCAGCCATGACGTGCACCACCACATCCCTCACTAGCATGACCCTCAGTTTCAATAGTTTGATCATCAGTTTCATGGGCACATCCTTCGACATCCTCAAGACCACAACCGTAGCCTCAACCTCAACCTCAAGCTTAGAGACAGTAGCTTCTAGAGGATGAGAATGAGGTGATTCCAGATGCACCACATCCAGACGCACCCCAAAAACATCTTGAGAGAGAGCCCAAGGTTACTAGAAGTCATGCGAAGAAGCCAAAGCACCCAGAGTGTTTAACACACAAGGTGATTTCTACTCATTATGCGTGTCAGGAAATGATGGAGAGCATGGGTTTATAATGTAATCAGTGGGCCTTTTCAACATCTTGGCGACACCACCTGACACTTATGTGGAGCTGACACGTCTGTTTTTCACCACTTTAGAGAAGATTTCTGATGATGGTGAGGATGCCATTAGAGTGGTGATCAGAGACAAGAGTTGGGTTATTACTTCAAATATGCGAAAGAAGATGTTTGCTCCAAATGATGAGATGGAAACCCTCTTAGATGGGGGAAGGACAGAGAACGACTCGAGTACTACCTACATCGCCATGTGGAAGTACTTCACCGACCTTAGAAACTTTGTAGCAGGTAAATCCAAAACAAGCCTAATTCATAATCCATTCCTTCTCTATGTATAGAAAGTGCTTGCAAACACAAATTTTAGCATGTACAAAAACCAAGGAAGTTGCACAAAGAAAGATCCTTTTGTCTTGGGTTGGCTGGATAAAGGAAAGTTTGTAAATTTGGGTTCTTTACGACTAGATCATCTGAGGAAAATCCTCTCCAGGATCAAGATCCATTCATTATGGGTGGTATTGGGATGTCTATTGTTGTTGCCCTAGGCCATGATGTTTCTGGATATAGCAGGGAAGAGGGGGGACGTTAGTGGACCTGTACTACTTGGTTCCTTCTTCTATGATTGCAATAGTGGATCAGAAAATCATATATCAGGTCAACCTCCATATCTAGGAGTCTCACTGGAGCTATCCTACCACACTCTACCTCTCTTAGAGGATCATGGTCACACTCCAAATTTCTTGGAGACCCTGAGGAGATACGAGTAGGAGCACCCTAGAGAGGAAGCAATACTAGAGGTGGTATTGGATGAGGGATTGGGAGAACCCTCACGGGCCATAGAGTAGAGGAGAGCAGTAGAGGTAGAAGATGCATGTCGAGTCAGGAGATGGGAGGGGGAGGCATCATAGTAGCCATGACATCCCACAACGAATGTATATGACATGTCCACTATAATTGCGCAGCTAGAGGGCATCCAGAGCACACAGGACAACATAATGAGACCCCCAAGAGGGCATTTTGAGAGCACATGAAGGTTTTCAACATACCCATGATTCTATGTGGTTAGACCATCAATAGATGCACTATCAGGTCAACCACATGTATCAATTTCAGCACACCTAGGCCCAGAGGAATCCCAATTGGGGGGTAGATTGGTGGAGTGCACTCTCAGCATATCTGGATAACTACCCACCTCCATAGTTGGCCTATTGGGGTTCCTACTACCATTATCCTCCACCACTGGGAGGACCACCACTGGAGCCACCATAATGATCATGTACCCTATCACTCCTATACTTTAGTATCATGTTGAGGATAGCATGATTCAAAAGTTTGGGGTGGTACGGTGGTATGCCCTTTTTCCCATTTCACTCTTTTTACATTTCACCTGCCATTTAGTTTTTCTTTCTTGTTTTGTTTTGTTTCTCTTGCTATCTAGATTAGATTTTACCTACTTTGCATGATTGCATGTCATGTAGTTAACTTTCTGTCAATGTTTGCGTAATTTTTAATTTTTTTTGCTCTTTTTGTCATGCATTGCACATCATGTAGATATTTGGTAATTTTTGAATGTTTTAACTAGGATTTTCTTGTTTCTTGCTTTATTTTTCCATACTGAAGGCTTAGATGTGATTGAAGGCAACTTGGCACCGTTTTGGCCAATTTTTCCCAAATTTAGAATTTCTTGCCTAAAAGTGTGTTTTGACCCAATCTCTACTTGTTGGATTGAAAATAATGATCTTGGACAAATGCAAATTAATTATCATGGTTTATTGCTAGATGGCATGAATCTTGAATTTTAAATGTGAACCACCTCTCTTATGCTTATGAACTGTTTGGTTGAATTGTGATTGAAGCAAGCCACAAACACTTAGAGTTTTGTAGAATCTCATAATAGAAGTCTAGTTTTAATATTGCTCATTCATGTAGTGTGTCATTGCTTGATGAAATTGTTGGAGTAATTTTTATTCAAGTGATCTCATGTTGATGTCGAAACTAGTAACCCCTCTTTGACTCGACATTTCTTCTATCTTCTTCTTACCCTCTGCCTCATGAAAGGATGCCAAAGTGTACATATCAGCCTGAGCCACTCCCAAGAGTTTGGGGTGGCCATATCCATGCCTTCCACTTCACTCTCATCATCATGTGCCCTATCCACATCAAGGGCAAAGAAAAAATGCAAAAAGAAAGAAAAGATTCTCATATTTAAAGCATCTAAATAAAGAAAAGATGAGTGTGTAAAAGCACTCCAAATTCTTACCGTAACCCTTTCTTCCTTTTGCATGCCCATGGATCTAGGAAACATAAAACCATAGCTCATTTTCCCCTTTTTCAAATCTATGTGGGTTAATTTGAGTGGATTGACATATGAGATTGAATGTATGAATGCAAAACAACAAAATTAGTCATTTTTTACCTTAACTACCACATAACGATTTACCTAGAGTTATATGACTGCAATGTGGATTGATTGTGTTTTCTATGCTCTATATTTTAGGTTTGTAGGCTCAATGTTCTAATCACGATTGGTTTGTGAAAAAGGAGAGTAGAGAGGTGAAATTCATGTACTTAGTCATCTTTGAGACCATTTAGTCAATATTCACCTATTGCATTGCATTTGTCATTTCTTGATTGTGAAAAAAATTGTAGAGAGATGTAGTTGGAGCATACTTGAGGACAAGTATGTTTATGTTTGGGGTGGTGATGCAGCCCTATTTTAGGGATTCATCTTGTATCATATTGCATTTCAATCACATATATACATGTTACATTACATGTTATTTCCCCTGATATGCATATTTGTGTAAAATCCACTTATGGACATTACTTACATGTTTTTCAGGCATTTTTAACATGCTTGGATGGAAGAGAGAGAAGGAGTGATCCTAGGGTTTCTCTACCCTTGTAGAGGCCTAAAGTGAAGTCCAAGGCCCCCTAACCTACCCCTAGTGGCCAAGGCTCCATTGAAGCAAAGATGTCCAATAATTAACAAAGAATCAACTCAAAGTGCAACAATAGAGACCACCACATCTGTGGTACCTCAGAACGACCGTGTTGGCTCATCCAAATTAACCAGAGTCACATTGAAGCAAAGCAAGAATCACCATGATCGTGCCACTCAGAATGGTCATTGTGGATTGACACAGAACAACCGTGCCACCTTGCACGACCATGTGGCAATTGATGCAAAACGGTCATGGATCTAAGAACGGGCAAAGTAATTTAAACCACCATGTCTGTGGTGACCACCACAGCCATTCTACCCTTGCCCCACCACGGCCGTAGTGACCAGCATAGCGGCGCTACCCTTTCCCCACCACGACCGTGCTACTTCATGTACAAATTTGACCAAGTTACTGTTATTTTTCCTCATTTCTCACCTTGTTCATTCCACTCCACCACGACCGTTCTCACCCCTTCCCACCACAGCCATGATACTCACAAAAAATCGAGCTACATTTGCACTAAATTTCCCACTTAACCCCTACTTGACCTATTGCTTCCCCTACACCTATATATACCTAGGTGGTGGATGGAGCACGAGGTTAGCTACCTTCTACCACCTTCTAGCTCTCCATTTTTGAATTCCACCCTTTCTAATCGATTTCCACCTCCATTCCACTCCATTTCACTATTCCCACCACCAAAACCCTAGTTTCCTAGTATTTCAACCCGATTCCACCATCATCCCATGCCCTTGCACCTTGGAGGAGGGAGGAGGACATCCTGTAGTAGATGAAGTAGAGGATTCCTCCATCTACACCAAGCTCCATGGATTCTTCTACCTTTTTATCCTTCCTTGTTGTATTTTGCATTACCATGAGTAGCTAGGCCCCTTGGGTGGGTTGTTTGGGGTCCAAAATGTTACTTTGATATCATATTGGGAGAAAATGATATGTAAAAATTGTAATTTCATTTTCTAATGATTATGTTCTATTTCCATCTCACTCCTCATGAATTGCTTGTTGGTTTGTGCTTGAAATTGCCTAGAAATTTATGGGAATTGCTTGTATGTGTGAATTTTGGGATTTTCTCCTAGTTCCAATTCTTGGATCCCTAGCTAGGTACCCGTCCTCCTACATTCTAATCAATTCTCCTAACCCTAGTTGAGAGATCTAAGTAGCTACTTTAGATGAATTTGGTGTGCTAAGCATGGATCTTTCTCAAGGCTAGAATGTCAATGATGTAAGGCCTAAAACATCACTTCCACTCCCATTACTAACCTCACCCCCTAGTCATTATAAGATCATCTATTCTAGAAACCTTGGCTTGTTTAGACTCTAATTGAATTTCACCTAAACCCTAACCCAATTGAGCCTCAAAAGGGTAGTAGGGAGTGTTAGGGACTAGTTCCCCTATACACAACATAGCATATCCATGACCATTTAGTGGTTTTGGATAAATCATTAGACTCTAGCATGTGTTTTGGTTTGATAATCTAAATGAAATCATGATGTTCACATGTCACCCCCAACCTAATTGATAAGTGCATCCCCAGATAGCCCACATCTCCTTAATTGCCTTAAAACCCTTATTGCCATCTTGTTTATCTAGTGTTATCTTAGTTATCTCCTTTCTTGCATAGTTAGCTTCTTGCCTTGTTCTTACTTTGTTCTTGCTAGTTTAGGTCTTTACTTGCTCTATTGCCCTATTTACTAGCTTAGTGTAGTGTAGACCTTTTCTTGCTTGCATTAGTGCAGATTGCTCTTTCCTTGCCTTTCCTGCTTGCGTTTCTTGCTTGCCTTGTCTTTTCTTGTTCATTAGAATTAACTATTAAGGGTTAATTTAGGTTTTAATCTTACTTGCTTTCCTTTACTAATTTCTTTCTCAAATTAGTGTAATCAATCAAAACAAACTTCAAACCCTTAACCCTAGACTCCGCAATAGGAACCTAGTCCAAAAACTAACCTTGCTCTAGTGCCCCCTTTTTATACCCGTGGATCGACCCTATACTTGCTGCCCTCCTATACTACGACACAACCCCATGCTCTTATGGGTTTAGTATTTTTAGTAGAAGTAGATGTGTTAGTTTAGGTCTTTATAAATTTTTAAATTTCTCCACCCGTGTTTTGTTTGCTCGTGGAGTTGCATCTATTCAAATTCCAATTGAATAGTGTGTAACACCATTAGAAGGGGCGCACCAGGTCCCATATTATGTTGGTAGTGAATGTCCATAACAACTTATGACATCAAAAGCAATGAGTGGTGCCTAGTCACACATCATTGCAACCCGAGTAAATGGAAAGTTGGAGAACAACTTCAACCTACAATTTGGGTATGGTGTTATAGTGTTTGTATAGTTCCTTTGTAACTAATATCCCAATTGAACTAGTGTCACGGAGCAGTCATCCTCATTATTATTCAATGTTGTTTCCTGAATCAGACAAGACTGCATGAGATATATGTAAGCTCAATATCATATATTGCCTTACATGCGTATGACCATACTTTTCTCAGTCTCTCTAGTCAAGAGGACTTGGATATCATACTTTTATAGGAGGGACAAATCCCATCTCTATGACTCATAGTCACTCCCCATTTGTCAACGTCACCTAATAATCACCGTTATAACAACCCATGTTTCAAGACTACGCTTGATGATGTCAAAGTGTACCCGGTGACAGGTGATGAGTGCAGTGATTTTAGGTCTAAGTACCAAAACCACCACCATCACTGTGAGAGATGACTATGACTTCCATAATGATGGCTTCCATGTGTCAGTCTCACAGTGGGTCTTTCTAATACACTATTCTCTAACATGTATATGTGTGCTTGGTTTGATGTTGCCATATCATGACTAATGAGACTCTGTCATCAACCAACTCACACTTTTATCGTATGTGTTATTTATTCCTATCAACCTTCCACAACAACAACTAATCAGGGACATAATGAGAATGTATATATGTACTCTTAATATTCATATGGTCTCATTTCTCCAAGTAACCTACTTGAAGACATACGTCATTGAGTAATATCATTCTCTAGACATTTATTGGGTTTATTCATTATCTCATAACTGAATATACAAAGTAAATTGGAAGCTCATCTTTGTAATTAATCAAATCATTTACATGTTATGCCATTACAATCACCATATGATTGGCTCTCTGGGCATACATACCACTAGACTCCCACTTGCACTTAGAGCCAATCATCCACAGATCTCATCCGGAGTGACCTAACATGGCCATCATGCTTCTGCTGTGCAAGTGCTTTAACAGTGGATTTAGCAATGTTTGCTTTACATCGGTGTTGTGAAATTTTTACATCTCTTTGTTAAACAACTACTCGTATGAGATGGAAGTGTTCTAGTATGTTATACCTATCTAGTAGATCCATTGTTGTCATCAGTATTTCTATTGTGTCATCAATGGTTGGAATCTCACTCAAGTTCACCCATATGAACTTCTTAATCCATAAATATCCTATGTTTTTCTTATAACATAGAGATACTCAACTTATTTTTGTAGATTCAAACAACTGTCATATCTTAGAACCCTTTCTAGCTTACAGTTCTCATTTGTCAAACATAAATTTAGATTGTGAATATTTTTTTAGTTTGGAAGCTTGCATGGGTGTAACCCTTTACATCCAACTCTTCCTTATTACCATAACAAAGGAACTGGTCCTTTAAGTGCTTCACAAGCACCTAAGGATGTTCTTTATGGTAGTTCAGTGACTCTCACTGGAATCTGACATATACCTTCTCATAATTTCTAATACATATGAGATAGGTAGGTAGGTATTTATATATGTCTTCTCATCATGTCAAATACATATGAGATGACTGGATATCCTCTCGCCATGTCGAATACATACGATATTACTAGATATCTTCTCATCATGTACTAATACATACGAGATAACGAGATACATACATAACATTGCATTTAAGATCTATCCACGCATTCCTATTCTTCATAAAAATTGGGACACTAGGATCCTGAAAGACTAACTCCATGAAACATGGACACATTTTCTCTCATTGAGTATTATATGTTGAACCCTTCAACATCTTTCCAATGTATGTTCTCTTACTTCAAGAAGCTTTCCAGATCTATGTCTATAGACCTCGATCCCTATCTCATAGGATTCTTTTCCTAAACCCTTCATATACAAGGTACTTTCCTTGCCAAGTTTTAACATTTGGAGGTTAAGTATGTCATTTCCCATCATTATGTGGAATATTAATATGCTCCTATGAAATCCTTTTTAATCACATATTTATCGTCAATCTGACTAAAGTCAAACCCCTTGACTGTCTTGTCAAATATAAGATTCCAACTCTAAGATGCTTGCTTCAATATACAGATCGACCTTTGTATCTTTATAGAATTTATTTGCATTAATGTATTTATAAAACCATTAGGTTGTGTCATATACACATACTCTTAATTATTCTAGTTAAGGAATTCAGTTTTAGCATGTATATGCCAAATCTCACAGTCATACTAAGCTACAACAGCAAGCATGATCCAGATGGATTTAACCATGGTAACTGGTGAAAAGACTTCATCATGTTCATTGCTTTGAACTAGTTTGAAACTCTTTTCAACCAATATACCTTTCCATGTTTGTATTCTTACAAAAACCCAAATGCACCATATGGGTTTTACCCCTTCAGGTGGATCCAACAAGGTCATACCTTATTGGTGTACATGGAGTCCATCTTTGATCCCATGACCTAAATCCATTTCTCAAGTTTTGGTCCCTCAATCGTTTGTAGGTAGTTCGTGAACTCATCTCTATGATCAAATTGCCACCTTTTGAGTTATCATAATCTTTCAAACTCAAGTCATATACTACTAGAACTATGAGTTCAGTGATTACATAAGGAACTTGAGATTCCACAACAACTTAATTCTCCTTGTTCTTGTTGCACCTCTGTAGGTTCTATGTTTTCTTGTTTGTCTCAAATATTTTGAGTTCTACTTTTACTCCCATTGATTCCTTTGGAACTAATTTCCATTTAGGAATTTAGCCATCCTAGCAGCACACATTTTATTGTCGAGCTGGAATATAAGTAGTATTCAACAAGATAACATTCATGTGATTTGTGGATAAAGCCCTTTGAGATTCAATTTTCTTATATAAGCCTTTAATCCTAATCACTACAAAAGACTCACCGGGACTCCTTCCATACCATGTATCATATGATGTCTTTGAACCATTTTATACGGTACATTGTTTCTAGTGTTAAGCATGTGCCCAAAAGAAATAGTAAGATCAACTAGATTATTGATAATCTCACCATGACTTAACAGGGTGTGATACCTTCTTTCTGACACATCAATATGTTTCAGGTGGAGTTTAATGTGATACAATATCACGATCTCTCTAGAAGGTCCTCAAACTCTTAGTTTACGTATTTCAACATCGATCATATCGATGTATCTTAATAATTTTACCAAGTCAGTTACGTACTTCATTTTTTATCTCATTGAACACTTCAAGAGATCCTAACTTGTATGTCATTAAATAAAAATTTTAAATATCTATTGATCATGTCAACAAATATAATTAGGTACTTGTAACTACCTTTAGAATTCATTATAAAAGGTCTATGTACATCAGTATGTACTAGTCCTAATGGAATAGTTGATCTCCCACTACATCTAGTGAAGATTCTCTTGTCATATTGCCAAATAAATAAGACATGCATGTCTCTATTCGTTTAATAACCAAAAGAGTCTAGATAACCATCATATGGATTCTACAGATGCATTTCTCATTTAAGAGCTTCATATGACAATTCTATAGGTATTCATTATTTGAGTTATCAAATCAATCAATGTATGTGTCATACACATTTGCCTCTATAACTAACAAGTATAGTTTGTGAGACATAAGGAATTTCCATAGATCATTTCTTTTAAAATGAAACATAATGTTCTTGTCATACAAGACATATGATGTTTTATCAATGGCAGGTGCATAATAGAAATTCACTAATTCTATGATGTGCCCTGGAATGACAGATCCCAACTGTAAAGGTAGCAGACCTTGCTCCATAGAGTTCTAGCTTTCTTCTTCTCAGGTCTTGAAGTGGAGATCTCTATCTCTATCTTCTTCCTGAGATCCTCTATGAGGAGGATAACTCCTTTCCAATGTCCTGACAAGTGACAATGGTGGCACTTAATTTTCTTTATCCTTTAACTGAAAAGGATAGATTCCTTTTACACTTACCCTTTTCCATACATTGAGTGCAGAAGACTTGGGCTTCATCTTAGCCTCATAACACTTGTTAGCCTTGTTTTTGCCTTAGGACTCACTTCTGCTGATCACCATCACGGATTTTTCCTTCATCTTCCTTGCATTGGCATCAATATGCCAAACACTTAATAAACTGATTATATGATTCATGAAAAACTTAGATAATCATATTCACGATCAACTCTTAACCTAAGAGAAATCCTAGTCATTTCACATGTCCAATCATATTGAGCACGTGTGGTTCTACTAGACCTCCCTTTCTCAGTTTGCACTCAATTAGCGCTTTGGCGACATTATACCTTGTTTGCTTTACATGATTCTTGAGACGTGTTACCACCTAAAGAATGTCCATGTTTTCATTTTGCTCATGCAACTCATAGTTCATACAACATAACAGTAGGTATTCAAATGTCTATGGAATCATTGTTATGCTTCCAACAAGCATCCATTAAGCCTTAGACGCATTTGGAGTGGGTTCCTATGGAATTGGTCTATCAAGGACAGAGATTTCTCTCATTTATGAGAACATTTCTTAATGTCCTTAACCAATTGTGGAACATTATCCCGTTTTGTCCTTCTTGAGGAATGATTGCAATTTGAACGTGTTTGTGTTTGACATTTGATTCTACAAAGAAACATTGCAAATTTTCAAAACATTTTGATTTGGTTTGAATTGATAATTTTGACGATATTAATTAGGTATTTAATTATTATCATTCCCACTATTTATTTCAAATTGATATCCCTCAATATCAATTCAAAATATTGCAGCGTACAATATTCTAGTGTGCCAAGTTCCAAAATAATTCAGCCAATACCCAAACAATGTTGGCACTCATGACCAATTATTAAGGTAGGAAATCATGCCAATTGCATCATGTGCAACTCTTGGATAGATGATGCACCCAACTCCTTGCCATGATCCCTGCATGCCTCAGGGCCCATACTCTCTTAGAATCACTGGTCAAGCCTGACCCAAAAATTGACGCGATAATAGTGCACCCTACTTGGCGGGCCCACATTATTACTATCACACTTCCACGATATAGATGGTGTGCCTCCCATAGGGATCCCACACTTGGTTTATCAAGGTTTTCATATGTGCCACTCTTGGAAATCATCTAAGACTTGTTATCTATTTGAGGGAGTAGGTATAAATACATATACTTTATCCAATCACCACATATATCGTATGTATCATATACATGCTATAACCACAAATGAGAACACGCAATAAATAAAACACACATGCGAAGGTTATGGCCATACTAATGTAATTCCTTGGATCCACAAGGAATTACTACCACCTGTGGTCCACTTCATATGCAATTTGTTGTTGGTGAAGATTTGTTCTCGAACCAATCTAGATTGATCGGTTCAACTCTTGAACCGGTAGGCTTGCCTCCTACTCTCTCAATTGGGCTCTTTTAAAATGGCCGTATGGTTCTCAGGTCCAAGTAGTGTCTGGACACCTCCAGTCAATTGGTTGGGCCACCAATTGATTGGTCCATCCTCCCATCATTCGGCCTCCTCGGTCCTCCAGTCGATCGAGTCGTCTCATGAGCCGCTCGTTTTGCCTTTGTGCGGATCGACATCTCACATCAAAACATAAATTAAAACTATCCTATTTCCTATTACATTGTATATGGGGAAAACCTCAAGTTACATTCGAGGGGAAATAGGAAGAAGAATATTTATTTACAATTGGAAAGGAGAGAGAGGATCAATACACAGATAGATTAACAACAGGAATAGATAACCGCAACCATGCACACACAAATCTGGGGTTTTAACCATAACCATGCTTCACATCCACCATCAAAATGAGTTTTATGGTGATGTGTGTAAATTGCATATATATCATATCATATATACACATATTTGTTTGGGTCTAGTATGTTGTCATAAGATAAACATGCACATCAATCAATTAAAATATTTGCATCGCATGTAATAAATAAACACAGTAAAAACCAAAATCTGATCATATCAATCATCTAAAGCCAATAATAATTGATGTGGCTCTAATACTACTATAGGAAAATACAACATCAGATAGGTAGCGGAAACAAAAAAATTTACTAACATATTTCCCATGAACCAGTAGATCGCATCAATAATCATACAATGGGAAGGATGGTTTCACGAAGATATACCTAGTCCTGGAGCAAGTCGAGTGACAATCCTCGTCGATGTAGACATGCACTCTGTCTTGAATGGTGTCTGTGAAGCTGCTAGATGCACTCAGACTCGTCTGACTTCTCCTCCATGAACAACAAACTCAGACAACTACTGAAGTTGTTACAACCTCAATTTTACACGTGTTTTCATTATTGAAATGTAATGATTATATAAATATGGACTTAATTAAAAAGGTGGTATGCTTTGCTTCAAAGGATGGATTTCTTTGCAAATCTCCCTTTTGATAGGAATTTCGTGATTCCTATTATTAGATTAATCCAATAATGATTATAAAAGAGAAGAAAAGAAGAAAAGTCCAAATATTAGAAAAATATACGAGATAATGAATATTAAGCAAAGTATTTATGAGAATTATATAGAAATCTCTAGAAGGTGGCATTAATGGCCACAATTGAATAAATTTCATTTATATGTGAGTTCTAATGGAAGAAATAGAAAAAGAGGAAAAAGGAAATAAAAGATAAGGAGAAATCCTGGAAAAGAAATCTTTTAAATAAAGAAATAAGTAAGAAAATGAGAAATAATGGATGTAGATGCATCTAGAAGGATAATAAGCATCCTTCAAAAAGGATTTTGAAATCTTAGGATTTCTTGGGGTCCAAGGATTCCCAATATAGAAGAAGAAAGAGAAAATAAGAATAATAAAAAAATATGAGGATAATGTGCTACAAAGTTAATGACTTTTTGGTATTATCAAAAAGAAATACTATTTGCTATAAGGAAGTAAAATTTCGTGGTCAATGGATTAAAAGTCAACACAAAGGAGATAAAGGAGATAAATTTCAGATTTCCTAATTTATAAGGCATATGTATTATCAAGAAGATAATTAAGAGAGAGAGAGATTACTTCTTAATTAAGGAAAATTGGTTTCCTATTAGGAAAAGGTCTCATTTTATTCGTGGACAAGCTGGTTAGGGCATTGCTACCCTCCCCTATAGAAGGGTTGAACCCTTAGCCCGAGTCCAAGAAGATCCCATGCATCCCTCTCTCTCCTTCTTGCTTTGTTTTCATTCAAACCCTAATCGAGAAGAGTAGAGCTATCCCTGGAACAAAGAGGGGATGTGGAGGAGTTACGATGGAGGAGTGCTACTTCCACGACACCAAGGGGATGCTCGGTGGTCATCCCCTCACCCAAGCCTATGTGCAGCAGCAGCCGCATGGCTGCAATGTCAACCGCACGTTGCACGCACGACGTGCTTGAAACCGGTCGCGCTGGCCATGATCTGGAGGTGCCTCATGTGCACAAGGATGCGGTGGAGCTAGGGCGGCGGCTGGTGGTGACTTTTGAGGCCTAGGGAGGAAAGGGTGGCCCCGCGTAGGGCTGCAATCAGCGGCCGCTGCGTATGTTGTGAGGTTGAAGATGACCTAGGGCCATTGGATTGATTTGCACCTCTACGCTATGCTGAGCCGACAACTTACGCAACGGCAAAAGTGTCTTTTTATTATGTTCTGGGTCGGCTACATATTGCATGGGTTTGCTGACGTGTCAGCATCCCATTGGTCCAAGTAAGTAAATTTTGTAAATCTTTATCTAATTATTGGTAGCTCGGATTGGTACATGTAATATATGAAATTTGCTCTGAAAATGTGAGGAATCCATTAAAAATAGTTTTAGAGCGTAATTCCTCTTGCAATTCGAAACATAGTTGAAGTTGTCAACTTTAATGCATTAATGATTAAGAAACCCTAATCTATGATGATTAACGAATTGGGAAGGGTTATAAGGATGTTTAAAGTTGATATTAACCTGTTGATTATAAAAAGGACACATTAGATCTAAAAGGAGGATCTTTATGTGTAATTTGATTAATTTAAGGTTCCTTGTACATGAATATGCTTTAATGGGCCTTGAAACCCTAACTTTGGTAATTATGACTCTTAACAGCTTTAATTGTGTAAATCTACAAATAAAGCTGAGATATGATGATTCTAAGATAATTCGAGTATGAAAGTTTCTAATTGTGGATAAATACCTATAATATGGCAATTAGGGTTTTCTAATGGATAAATGTGGAATTAGGGATAAATAGAGTTCATATATGAATTGAACTATAATGAAATATGAGTTGTCAATTTGAAAGAAACCAAAGATGATAATTGGCCTTAATGATCGTGTCATAACTTAAAAGGATAAAGGTGGTAGTTTTAGTGTAAAAGAGATATATTAGACTTAATTGACATTTAGGTATGCTTATGATGTTGAAATTAGGGTTTGTAGACCAAAAGGGAATTAAAACTAATAAATGCATTATGGAGGCTAAAACCCTAATAAAACCCTAAAGTTGGCCTAGAAATCCTAAGGTGGAATCCAAGTTGATCTTGAGAGTGTTTTGGATAAAACAATGACACTTGGATGTTATGCATTAATTTCAGGATATGGTTGATTGCTTGATTGATTGTTCTTGATTATTATTACTTGTACATTAATTTACCTCTGGATCATGTAAGTGGTTGCACTTATGAATATCTCAAACTAGTTTTTCAAGGATTTCTGAAGTATTCATTGGTGGCTTGAATTAAACTATTGGATGAATTTAATTCATGCATACTATAATGTGGATATAACTATCTCCTAAGATATATGCCTACTACCTTAGATCCTAGTCCCCTCTATAGCTTGATAGGTTGACCTAGTACATGGCTACCTATGGAGTAGGTCCATCAGGTCATTGGATGACTTAGTACGTGGCTACCTATGGGGTAGGTCCATCAAGTCACCATGAATCAGAGATTGGGCTACCTTTGGGTAGGGCCATGCGACTCCACAATCCTAAGTAATAGCTACCTGTGAGGTAGGACCATGGGGGTAAGGATCTACCATATGAGAGAGGTAGTATCCAAGTCCACTGCAGGGAAATCATAGAGATAGGGGATAGGTATGGATTGAGTAGTGTTGCTTAAATCGTAACCTTGATTGTTAAATGATATTTGGTTGCTTACATTGTTACTATAGTTGTACAATTTTGGTTGTCCCCACATACCAGCATATTCATTTATACTGACTGACGTTTTGTTTTTCGGTGTTTTAGGTACAATATTGAAAAGGACAAATAGTAAAGTGGCATATGGAGAAAATAAGAAATAAAGTGCAAGGAGGAATAGTTAGAATATATTCCATATGTGGATAGAAGTTAGATATCCAAGTTTTGAAAAGGTATGCAAAATTTTATTTTATTAATTCTTGTTAGTATAGTCTTGGTAGAATTTAATAATTATTATTGATTATTTGTCGAACCATTGATCCGAAAAATTGAGATAACGGCTCTGACCTCTTGGTCTCCCTTAATTGGTGGTTACCGGGTGGTGGGGTCATTAAAGAAGTGGCTCCTCTAATCTCGCCACAGACTGTGAGTTGATGTTGCCCTCCTAGAAGAAACCAAAGGACTCCTGCCTCTAGACTAGTCCATACAGACCAACTAGAACCCTTGTCGTCCTACTAAAATGGACAACAAGGAGTTATCCCTCCTGTTGGTGTACTAGTCACCAACCTGCTCTCCCACAACAAAGATCCTCACTTGTTTCTCTCCCATAGTTATCCCTCCCTAGTCGGGTAGGACTTGCTTGGGCTCTCTTGGTTATCATAACTAGAGAGCACACCAATTATCAGGTTAATTGATACTAAATTGCCTATGTTGTATTTTGAGAAGCCCCTAGTACCCCTCTATTTATAGTATAGGCCAGAGTCAGGGTTCCCAGTATGTGTGGGAGTGGAAGGGATCGGAAGATCTCAAATTTTTGCAACAATTTTGGAAGTTTCACAACTTACAACTGTCGAGACAGTCATATCTCCTAGTGGGATGGTTGTCTCGCTCAACAAGATGATCATTTCATACTCTCTAGTTTTGCACATATGTCGACAATTCAATTCCAATTAGTGCACATCATCACGACAACACCAATCCTTGATGCAATCAAATTATACTCCCGAAATGACCATTTAGTTCATGTGAGATGGGCATCACACACCACCTGACACAATCATCTTGCACAAGGGAGATGGGCGTCTCACAAGCCGGGCCAGGCTGAATTTTAGACAATGTATAAAACAATCAACTTGACACTCCAAACAACTGTCTCAACACTTGAACTGATCATTTGGCAGTCTAGTTAGCTGATCCGATGTGTGAATTCAAATACCTAAACACTTTAGTAATCAATTCAATCATCATTCAAGATCAAACTCCTCTTCTAGATGATTTCGTATGTGTGTGACCCTATAGGTCCCATATTACATTGGCAGTGAATGTCCATAACAACTTATGACATCACAAGCAATGAGCAGTGTCTAGTCACAGATAATTGCTACTCAAGTAAATGGAAAGTTGGAGAACAACTTCAATCTACAATCTTTGTATGGTGTTACAGTGTTTTTATATTTCCTTTGTCACTGATATGCCAATTGAACTAGAGTCATGGAGCAATCATCCTCATTATTATTCAATCTTATTTCTTGAACAAGAGAAGAATGCATGAGATATATGTAGTCTCAATATCATATATTGTCTTACATGTGTATGGTCATACTTTTCTCAATCTTACTAATCAAGAGGCCTTGGATATCATACTCTTGTAGGAGGGAAAAATCTCATCTCTACCACTCACAATCATTCCCCATGTGTCAAAGTCAGCCAATCATCAATGTTATAACAACCCATGTTTCATAATTGTATTTGATGATGTCAAAGTGTACCTAATGACATGTGATGAGTGCGGTGATTTCAGGTCTAAGAACCACAACAACCACCATTAGTGTGAGAGTTGACTATGACTTACATGATGATGGCTTCCATGTGTCAGTCTCATGGTGGGTTTGTCCGATATAATGTTCTCTAACATGTATCTGTGTGATTGGTTTGATATTTCCATGTCATGGCTAATGAGATTCTATCATCAACCAACTCACACTCTGATCTTATGTGTTATTTTTGTCTATCAACCTTCCACAATAACAACCGATCAGGGACATAATGAGAATGTATATATGTACTATTAACATCTGTATGATCTCATTTCTTTCAAGTCACATACTTAAAGACATACATCCTTGACTAATATCGTTCTATATATATTTATAGTGTTTATTCATTATCTCATAATTTAATATAAAAAATAAATTGATAGCTTTCTTTTGTAGTTAATCAAATCATTTATGTGTTATCCCATTACAATCATCATATGATTGGCTCTCTTGGCAGCATACCAACATTTAGAAGTTGTACAAAAGAGCATTGTTTTTTAAGAAGTATGAGGTGTGATTCATGGAGTTGTTAAGGTTCTATCATCATCCTGTAGCCATAGAAAAGGGAGGATCATGAAGTTTTATAAGTTTTTTATTTTTAATTGGAACTTTTGGCATCTACTCTAGAGGCTCATGAGACTTGTTCCTTTTTATGAAGGCAGTCAAGATGATAGAGAGGACGATGTTGAACCTTGATGATACTTATTCCAATAAGAGTTCTACTTGGTATCATGGTCAACGGTCTTGAAGTGATAAAACATAAAGATTATCTGGGAAATAGTAAAAACTATATCAACATGCATTGTCTAAGCTGGGGATAAAATTTTAGTAACAATGCACAACCCTGCCCCCAAGAGTAAGGGCAAAAGCTATGGTTTTCAACATTCTAAGGAAAATAGATCATGATCCAATTAAGTGACCAGGCCACCTCAGGTGCACCATGAGATACATCATGATGTGCAACCTTAATCACCTAGGTTCATGTCGTTTTGATACAAGACAATGTTTCCACTGCAAGAAGTATGGGCATATGAGGACGTTCTACTTCCAACTAAACTAGGAAGTGACAAAACAAATGAGAGTGGTAATGGTAGAAGACAAGACCATACTTATCAAGAAGGAGTTTTCGAAAAAAAGTAGAAGTCAAAGCTAAGTCAATATGCAATGCTAGATTCTATGCTTTGAGTCAGATATATGATGCATTGGTTGTGCTAGGTCATTTGAAATCTTTTTCATTTGAATTATCTACATCTTCTTATGTATCTTCCTTTGTTAACCTGGGTACAACTTTTTCTTGACTGAGGTGTTTTTCTCTTGTTCATGCACTTTTGAAAGAGGGGTAAGTTGGATTCTAAGTTTATGTACCTTACTCAGTGACAACACATGTTGTATTGGTGGCATATAAGTTGGAGATACAACTAGAGTTGCAGAGGTTGCACACTTTTTCCATTTTTCTATGTTTGAGGAAGAAGGATATAGTCTTTGTGAAGGGTTCGTGGTAGGATTGTGGTGTACATGAAGCCACTTGAGAGTTATAGGATGATTTTCATAAGTAGTAACCTTCTTTGTTTTGTGATTTCAAGAGTAAATCATTTGTTAGGGGTTCTGTATTGTAAGGACCGATGAACCAGGTTAATAGATAAGCATGCTTAATTATAATAATTGGATTTGTAATTACCTATTGAAATATTTATTTAGTTTTGAATCAATTGATTAAGTGAAATCTCTATTTTGGTTTGATTTTCACCTTTTATCCATAAATTACAATTTTACGCACATCTATGTACTAATATGTAAATTCACCATATTTGATGACCTAAATACATATTGACTACAAATTATCAAAGTTCATGATTTCTTCAATATTTTGTGTGTAATTTTAATTGATTGTTATGCTTTTTAACTCTATTTAAATAGGTTTTTATGTTAGGCTTTGTAACCCTTAACCTAGTCTTAGTGAGTGCATAGATGCTTGATCTTTGATAGGTTAGACATGAGCCTTGATGACTTGGCCCTTAAAAAACTCAATTTCTAGGCTTCTGAGAGTCCCTTGGTATCTATATATCTAGTTGGTTCTTGATTGGTCACCTTGGACTTTGGTAGGCATGTGTAGAGGTGGACGTTCAATCAATATGTGTTGCATGGTTTGCATCCCTTGATAGCTTTGCATTTGGACCTTGATAGATCCAATCATGAGCCTCATTGGATCCTAATATGTAAATTGTGATAAATACATTCAAGGGGAGGAACCTATCCAGGTAACCTCGACACCCCTTGAGTCAAAAAGCCTCATTACCTTGTCTAGTTTGCCTCTCTGTAGCTTTGTATAAATAGGGTTGTTTTGGTCTTTTAACCCTCTTTCGTATATGTAAACCTAACTCCTCACTTCATCACCTTATGAACCATCTTGAAACCATCTTATACGAATTGGAGGATCTCTATAGCCTATATATTCCCCCTTATATGTCAATAGATTAAAGAAGAGCATGTATGTACTTGCATGTCCATGCATGTTGATAATAAAGCTTTCATAGTTGCTTCTAAGGATTAATATATTTGTTTCTAGCCTTAACCATGTAATTTATTCCTTCCTCTAAATATTTTCTTTATGTTCTTCATCTCGTCTTCTTCATTTAACAATCTCCACAGAGTTCCACAGAGGAACATGTTGCATGTTCCTAAAGAACCCTCTATTCTCTATATTTTTTTCTCTAGTTGCCATAGATCTTGCTTGGAGATTTGGTTTTAGAAGTTTAAGAGGGATTATCTAGGACCTTGGGATATTTTTCATGGTTCACTTGTGTGGATCTCGTGATCATGGCCTTTGGAGGCTAGTGATATAGCTTTTGTTAACTTCTTTTGCCTACTCAATGTATGCAAAAACCCAATCCTATTCTAAACTTTCTCAATTGCCTAAAGTTTGACTTCTTATGAATTTTTTTTGTTAAAATGGAGTATGGGTGCAAATGTACATTCCTAATCATCTGATCCTTTAATCATATGCCCTCTTAATTGCATAAAGCATGTAATTTTGAATTAACATTTGTGCCCTAAAAATGCTCCTATATTGTATTTGAATGCCATGTGGACAGAGATTGTAATACAAGGTACTTCCTAACGTTTGGATGATGTTCTAACACGAGTATAACAACTTTTTATAAAACCTATTGTTATGAAATTTTGTGGGTATTTGATTTTATTCCAAAAGGTGTCTCATTTATACTTAGAATGGACTTTTGACATATAGCCTTGTTCTAATTGCAACTTTCACATATTTATGAGTTCTAATCTAAAAATGTGCATGGTGTTTTGTTGATCACATACAAAGAGAAATTCATAAATTCATGTTCATGTGGAATCCCGATGTGGTTTTGTCTTTGATATGACTTTGTTGATGTTTTTGGGCCTTGTTATGGCCAATGATTGTAAGTTGTGTTGTCATGTTCCCTAATTTGATATGTTGTACCTTGTTATGGACTAGGATTGAAGTGTCCTAAGTTGATGATTTGAGCCTTGGAATCATCATATATGACAATTGAGCCATGATTGGGTAACTTGATATATATATTGTGATACGTTTTACAACTTTAGAAGTTGGTGTTTATCACATTAGGTCATAATATATTGTGATATTTGTTTTTATGTTAGTTTAGTGAAATTGATATCCCTATAGCAGCCTGAGGTTTTTGAAAAGATGCCCAAAGTCGTGTATTTTTTATAATACATAGATGGTCGATGCATAATTCGCCGACATCCCAATATAATATATATTCTATAAAACTTGTAGTTTTTTCTAAAATGGTTGATATGGGTTTTATGCCCTAGTGCTAGGTGCCTGGATAATGAACTATGAAGCCCTTAATTGGGTGTTCATTTTGTGTCGTTTTGCTCTTTATTCACATAAAGATACTTATAATGCTTGTTTTTCTCCAGTAAACTGTGTTTTGTATCATATGCACTCATAGATTCTTTTTTCATATTTTGTACCTGCTTCAACCACTACTTGATGGAAGGAGATATTGAGTTTGTTCCTAGGTCTTCCTTAAGCTTGGAGGGAGTCCAAAGTGAGTCAAATATCACACTCAATCTACCCTAAGGGATAAAAAAATTGGATTGAAGCAAAGAGATCCATGTATGATTATCAAAAAAATATTTATTACCTAAATTCTCACTCCTCATGACTAGAAAGTTAGTGGCGAGAGGGCCTGAGCGTACATTCCTTGAATGGATCAAACATACACCAATACATTAATAAAATTAAAAAATCATTATGTATTTCATAAATCATAAGGTTTACAGCATAGCCCATAGGAGACAAAAGGGGAGATACATATTAAAAGGAAATTAAATTATACATGGACATAAAATATTTAGGCCCTTAATTATACTTTTACCAAAAAAAGGTGGAGAATATTTGTGTGTTTTATACACAAGAGGGATAGCCTTTATATATGACTATGAATGGATACCAATACCTATCTCCACAATGTCAGACTAATCCTAACATACAAGAGGATTTACATACTTATACACTTAACACTCTCCCTCAAACTGATGTGTAGATATAATAGGCACCCAATTTGTTAAATATCATTTAACCTGACATCCATTTATGGATTTAGTAAAAATATCTACAAGTTGATCTTCTAAGAGGACTGGTATGAGTTTCATCAACTTGTCTTGAACCTTCCCTGTGATAAAGTGACAATTGACTTCTATGTGTTTTGTATGTTCATGAAAGATGGGATTGTAAGATATGTGAACTACAACTTGATCATCGCAATACATTACATGATTTCAAATTGTGAAAATTCTAGTTCTTCCATGAGGTTCCTTACCCAAAGAAGTTCATTTGTGACATGAGCCAGACCCCAAAATTTTGACTCAATGATCGAGTGAGAAACTACATTCTTCTTCTTACTTTTCTAGGGGACTAGGTCACCTCCTACAAATACACAATAGCTACACGAATGCCATTAATCCATGACCAAAGAATTTCAAGTAAACATGCACCTTAAGGTTCCCATGACTAGTGTAGAGGACAACTTTCTAGGGAGACCGTTTGAGATAGCGGAGAATGTGAATAACAACATCCTAGTAACGAGTATGTGGTTTCTCCATAAGTTAACTAATTACACTTGTAGAAAACGAGATGTATGTCCCAATAATTGCAAGATAATTCAATTTTTGAACCAGTAGTCTATATTGTCTAGAATCAACAAGAGGATCCCCCTGGTCTTTATATAATTTGATTTTAGGATTAATAGGTGATTTTGTAGGTTTAGATCCTAACATGCTTGTTTCTTCAAGGAGATCTAATACACACTTGCTCTAGGAAATTGTAATTCCATATTTGAACCTCCTCACCTGAATACCAAGGAAGTGTTTTAGAGGGCTAAGATCTTTGGTGTGAAATTTTCCTTGAATAAACTCTTTAAAACATGCATTTCCTTGGTGATCATCACGTGTAATAACAATATCATCCACATAAAAGACTAGAAGGATACAAATAGAGGATTCATGTTGATATAAGACAGAGTGGTCTAGACTAGACCATTTTAGGTAAAATTCTTTAATAGATTTTCTAAACTTTCTGGACCATGATCAAGGTGACTTCTTTAGACTATTTAAGGATTTATGAAGGTGACAGACATGACAAGACTCCCCTTGAGCAACAAACCCAAGTGTTGGATCCACATACAATTCCTCAGATAGGTCTCCATAAAGAAAAGCATTCTTGATATCTAAGTGCTGCAATGGACAATAGAAGTGAGCAACTAATGAGAGGAAAGATCAACTGAGGTCATCTTGGTCACAGGAAAAAAACTTTGTAGATATATTTACCATAAACATGGGTGTACCCTTTTGCGACCAATGTTACTTTAACATGGTGAATAGTCCCATCTAGACCAACTTTAACTAAGTAAACCCATCCACAACTAACCACTACTTCATCTAGAGGAGTGGTCACAAGACTCCATATGCCATTTTTAGACAAAGCATCCATCTTCGTTGAAGTAATATGCTTTTTCATGCATGTATGGGCTTAAGAGAGAAATATTCCCCCCCTCTCCCATTCCTGTGGCGGAGGCCGAATGACCAGGAGGGTGGTAAACCAAGGCAGCAACTGGGATTCGAACCTGATTCCCTTTGTTAGGCGACAACGTGCTTGACCACTTGAGCCACTCCTTGTCGGCATTTTTCATGCGTGCATGTATGTATGTATGTATACATGTATATATATACACAAACACACACACACACACACACAGATATATATATATATATATATATATATATATATATATATATATATATTTGATGCAAATAATGTATTGATTAGGATATATTAGAAAGCGTAGAATTTCTATATCTTGTTTAATAATTATAGGTTATGGATGCAAATTCTCCAATAGAAAGGATTTCATGTGTTTTGTTTCCAATAATCTACTACTGTTTGATAAACAAAGATGTGGGAGAAATAACCCAACAAACTAGAACCTTCCAAAAGTAATAAATAACCAAATAATTAACATACTATAATATCTTAGTTTTTTTGAAAGACAGGTTAAAGGCAACTAATGGGCTTAATTAGACCACATGTTGCACTCAACGTGGGGAGATATTAAATAGGAATACTTGCCAAGTTTGAATAAATAATGAGTAATTACATGCCTTTTACAATTAAAATAATTAGATACTTGGAAGGTAATGAAAAGATAATTAAACTTCATTTTTTTCCCATAAACTATTACCCAATCCAAGATAATGTCATTATTAAGTTTTCATCAAAATTTTAGAGTAGTTGGAGTTTCCTAGAAGCTCCTAGGATTTTCTATAGGATATGATAAATACAAGTTATATATATATATATATATATATATATATATATATATATACCTAGCCTTAGTCCAGAGTAGAGCCACTTGGCATGAGGATGAGACATATGACCCGACTATTGGATCATCATCAAAGGACTGTAGGTTGTCATTTACCTCTCGATCTGACTAAGAGATAGGCTCACTTTCCAGCCCCAAACCTATCTCTCTCTCATGTCCACCATTATCACTTAAACTAGTTCCTTTGGAATCAAGAGAAGAAATCTGATCTCACAAGCTAAGCATCATACCTTATCGACATGTGAACTGAGAAAACCCAATTACATGACAAAATCCAAATTTAGGGCTGCATGCATTTTTTCTTCCTCTCACAACCATACCCTATAAATAGGATGACATAAGCATCCTTGACTCCTCTGTGCACCCAGAGAAACCCTCAATTGGCTTTCAAGCTAAATTATTGTCACCATTGAGTTCAATCCCATCTCTTGTGAAATATCGTAGATGTTCTTAGACTCCAAAGTAACTTAGGCCAACTACTTTGTCTAAGAGCATTGCAAGGATCCCCTAAAGGTGCCTGACATGTTGCAAACAACGATGAAGCTCTGTTCACCCCTTCCCTATTCGTGGTGCCTAAATCTCACAAAGCATCACTAAAACTACGACTCCCACCATCGTAACATGTGGTGAGTAGTGGTATTTATCTGATAGACAACCAAGAAACTTTTCGTGGGCTCAGTTTGTCGAGTTTTCTAGTAATTTCCCGAGTTCTTATGTTCATATTCTATTCTATTCTTAGACCTAAAACACCTACTTCTGAACACCCCCGCCACCGTGCTTTTTCTGGATGGCTTCAGTGGATCTTCAAGCATGGCTGCCATACCAAGTTAACCATCCGTTGACTCCATGGTTGATGACATGCATGGCTGGCGCAAGAGGGAAGAATCCCCCGGGGGGATTGGACTATCATGCCCTCATCTACTTGATACAAATGTCACAACATAACATGAAGATGAATCTTTTTCCCAAGATTTAAATCATAATTTTCCACACACAAACAGTTATATATCCAATTGTTGTGGCAATCTCTAATTGGTCAGAAAATGTTTGTTCTTGTATAAATTCTAGAATATAGATGGCCACAATGTGTAGAAATCAATGGATTAGGTTTCATTATCTGATTATATATCCCTTCCAAAAGTATATAGTAATACATACTTTGATGGTATTTCATGCACACAAACCCTACATTCATGAAGTCGATGATCACATATTGGTTAGTTAATCTTAATGGATAAAGTCTAATCTAATTTGGTGAAAACTATAACTATATCTAACCTAAGGTAAAGGTTTCATATGATATCAAATTAGGTTGCTTAATTCATTAAGCATAGATATGTGGCAATTAAGGTTTTGTAAGCCTAACCCTAATGTAATCCTAATTTGACCTGAAATTCTATCTTGGGACCCAAGTCATACCTATAGTGTTATTTTGTGAACATATGAGATATGATTGGGTGTTAAATATTATTTATAGGTTGATTGAATCTTCACTTGTTTTCTTAAATCTAAATCTTCCTTGAAGAAAGGTATGTGGTTATTTATGAATAACCACCTTATTGACTTCTGATGCTTTTTGGAGTTTCACAATGTATTGCAACTAAACTTCTTGGTTGTTTATTTTTTCCTTCAAATTATAGGGTCCTATGTGTATCACCTTATATAACGATTAATTTTCTTGGACCTAATTGTTCAATCTGTAAAGGGGTTGTTTAAAGGATTTAATCCGCCCTATAAACTAAGGATGAGTCACTGAGGAAATGACTAACATTGTAGATATACATGTGACCAAGTCCAATGCTGGACATCACCGTCAGTCCAATATGGGATCTAACCCTAGAAACTCAATGAAGAAAAAAGGATGAATGTACCCATTGAGATTAGGCAAATATGGGTTGGGAAGTTAAACAGAAATGGAACTTCAATTATATAATGACTATTATTTGAGATGAATGATTACACCTATATGCACATATTTTGTTGCACCACGTACTCAATGTAGAGATATTCTGATAGGGTTTTTGTGTTTTAGGTTAACCTACATAATATATAAAGATATTGACTTCCAAAACATGGCACAAAAGAAAATATGGCTAAAGCACTACATCAGGATTAGATAGATAGATTTAATTCCCATCTCTAAACTTAGTTTCCCTTTGATCATATCATCTAACTCCTTTTGAAGTTATTATCTTTATATTGTTTCCAAACACCTTTCAGCTCGATTAAACTACAAATTATTATGGTTATTTGCTACACCTAGTTCCCGAAAATTAAGATAATGACCCTTTCCATCTCGGTTCGCCCTTATTGGGGATAATAGAGGGAGGGAGTCACATCTAGTATCAGAGCCTAGATTTACCATTTAACCTTTAATAATTGGTAATCTTTGAAAAACCACTAGAGGGGGGTGAATAGGTTTTTATAATGATTTTAAAATTAATTCAACCAAGCAACCACAGTTGAAATTTGGAGAAGGAGACACGTCGTTTAGAATGGTTCCACCCTTAGCAAAAACTAAGGGAGTCAGTCCACTACCAAGTTGTTCCCCAACTGGGATTTTGAAAGTATTTGAATATTATTACCTCGCAAGGATGTTACATAAAATTACAAATACTTTCCCAACCCTTTGGATAGACTTCACCCCAAAGTCGTCTCACCAACTTTAAAGAAGCCTTCACTTGAAGTAACTTCAAGCTCTGTGACAGAGTGAGTTTTTACATATATATTATTTAGTTCCTCTCTCTTACAATTGTAATTATTCCTATTATGCCCTCAATCATCTCTCTCTCTAAATTGATTAAATGGATTATCAATTCCACTTATAATCATCCATAATAGTACATAAAGTCAATAATACAAGTATTATGACATTTAGTAAATTGACATAGTCAATAATCGAATTTTGACTCCAATTTTGCACCATAGCTACATCATAGCATTATAAAGCTATGCCTAAAATCTTATTAAAATTGGACTTACCAATCATGAGTTATTCACAATTGAATTTTATGTCTTTTAAGTCATCTATTAATACTTATGACCTAAGTTTTCATTTCTATTTGAAATTAATGCGTCACGCAGCCTTGTTGTTGGCTTTGGGCGCGGTTCATTTAAAAGGGGGGTAATCCCCACCATCGGATCGGTCGATCACAGAACGCGTGAGATCCAATGACTGTCAAGTCGTCTCTAACCTCTGAAAGACTCGGTCTCTGCCGGTAGCTGAATTGCGACTCCTCCAACGACCCTCGCGCCCGAACCTCGCCTCGTCACCGCGAGATCTTTGGAGGAATAACTCCTCTCCTCAAACCGAGCTCAATGAACCTTACCATGTCACCCATCTCCCCCGGATCAGGGAGAACAACCTCCCAAGCCCTCGCACCTCTCACTAGCGGTGACGCAGGAACTAGAGCTTAGCCCTTTACTTCACCTCTTGTCTATAAAAAGCCCCTACAAGCTTCTCTGGTCCTCCTTTAACCTCTCCGCACTGCCAATTTCCACCGAGACTTGCCCCTTATCCCCAACCTCAAGCGAGATCCGCCTCACCTTTCTCATCTCCCCCCTCGCTCCAGAAGCTCCCTCTGTCTAATTGAACAGGACTCCACCATCTGGGGACCTCGGCGAGGCAACCAACACTTTCGGTTGGAGCAACGAAGGCCCAGACGCCTGGGTCGACAAGCCTCGTAGCTGAGCTCTAAAAGCTCCACCGCCGGCGAGGTTGGAGCCATCTCAGGGCTGCGGGGAGATCGCAAGCACATCAGCAGACCTCTGCGAAGATTTGGACTCCCTCAATTCAACCCAAGGGCAGGTAAACCTCAACTTCGCTCCTTGGGCTGTTCTTGACCTGTTTTGATCGAAAAATGAGCTCTGATCACCATTGTTGGTGAGTTCAACCTCCTCACCACCACCGTCAGCCCGCAAACCCAACCCCAATCGCCAGCATAACTCATCTCCTCTTAGGAACCACCTCCGATCGATCCAGCTCTCCCTGATCCCTCACTGCAGCCATGGCGTGAGCAGGGACATTCGGATGAATGATATTCCCTTCTCACCCTCACCCAGATACGAACTCAACAGGAGAGAGGCAGGGACATTCCTGACTTTCACAGTGAGCCTGACCCTCTTTGGATGAGCGCTTGCTCGCGGGTCAGTGAGAGGGTCTGGTTGGTCAGATCCCTCGCATGATCCGCGAGCCAGAGCTCGCAAATCTTTTTTTTATTTTCATTTAATTTCTTTAAAATTTCCTGATTGGTCAGAACTTGTGAAAACCCTAGAAAATGGTAGGTTTATCAGAAACTATCGAATAAATATACCATTTTCATCAGAAAAATCCAAGCTATCTAAATAAAATATAACCATGACCTGGATCTGAGAGCTTTTAGAAAAATATGGCCTACAATCACTAATGACCTTTTAATACATTGTTTTTGTGTAACAATGGTTATAACTGATTTTAATTCTTCCTTGGGAACATATTAAACCCTAATTAGGATTCTGATCATCATGTTACTCGAAAACCTATCTAGGAAAGATAGTTGAGTCAACAATTGAGAAGAACCCTAATTTCTAGTTTTCCTCACCTTATTATGAATACTATGTACAATTTATGAAAAACTCTAATAAATTTAATGTCTTTGAATAACCTGGATGACCCTAATCTCAGACCCCAACTCGGAATCATATGTACCCTAATAATAATAATTAATGTTGATTAATGAGAAACCATGGTGACTTTAGGGTTTTGCTATATTTCAGGGTGATTTACTATCTTTCTGATAACCTAGGACTTGTCGAATCCAGATCTGAGAATTAAAGGTATGTGGATATAATTATATGACTAGATTTTGCTGAATGTTATATATATATAATTGTTTTCATGAAATCGATATACATTGATGGATGTGGATGTATGATTAATTGATGATTTATCGCCTTGAACATAAAAGAACATAATTGTATATAAGTGAAATGTAGTTACTAGTGGTGCTCATTAATCTCCCTATTAGAGAGGGAAGGTATTAATGTTGACTAGCACCTCCCTAATGGTACAAGGTACGCATGGAGATCCCTAATGGTACAAGGTACGCAGGGATAGGGCCCAATATTAATGTTTGTGCTAAGTCCACCATAGTAATGCATTTTCATTCTAAATGAGGCTAATAACTTGGGATTACCTGATTTTCACCTTTAAATAACGTTTTCATTCTCTTTCTCCAATTTTGAGTATTTTATATACCAGCATAGTATAGCTTTTAATTCCACGTACCAACATTGTTGATGTATTTGTTTCTCGTATTTTCTAGGTACAAGCAAATGATGAAGCACTTCAAGTACCAGATGCCACTAAATAATGAGCCTGGAGTATAATAGATAGATCTCTACTTCTCACCTTGGTCATTTCAGTTAGATAGTTTTCTTTTCTAGATGATGTAATAGGATGTTATAGATCCTATGTAATAATCATATTTGCTTCCATAGACTTATCATTCTTCCTTCTCTTTTATCAGCATGTATGACTTTATCTTTTATCAATGAATGAAGTGTTGTGTGGCTATCAATGATGATGTGGACATAATCTTGGCCTATCTCCGTTTTTAGTTGACTATCTTGATTTCTATTATTTTCCCTTTTGACATTTATAGATATGAGTGCACGCATATCTGTATGTGTCACTAAGGAAAGTATGTAGAAATTGGGGTCGTCACAAGCTCCCCCTTGAAGTAGCTTCCCGTTGAGACCTTCTAGAAGTAGTTCAAAGTCACGCCAAGCCACCTTCACCACCGAAGAAGCTCCTACAGCCTCCTTTCCATAGCCTCCAACCTAGGAGTAGCAAAGGAGAACCAAAGCAATAAAAAAAATAAGAAAGAAGTAGGAAAGTACAACTTTACCGATGTAACACAAGGCTTGAATCTTGTATCAAGCGTTTGATCTCCTAACCAAGGTGGATGGACGTGAATGTATAGTGGATAGGAGATATCAGCCTATAGGACACGAATTCACAACTTGTGGAAATGTTTTGCAAGTGAAAGCCTTACTAATGGCTTGCTACAACGTGATCTCAAGTGAATTGTATATGCAAGTGATGCTTTTGAGGAGTCCTATGGTTGTCCTATTTATAGGAGTGGTTTGCTAATGCTTGGGGACATTCTAGACACCTTGTAGGGTGTTCTTAGTGCTCAACTAGCCGTTAAGTGTCCACTAATTGCATTTGTAACGGCTAGTTAATTAATTCTAAAAAGTGCAGACAGAATCATTTTCGGTCGAAGTATTTATCGACCGAGAGTTTCTCGGTCGAGGAATTTGTCGACCGAGTGGGAGTCTAAGTCAATATGTTGTAATGTTCAATTCCAACTCCCAACCACTTTTCTAACTCAGTCTAACGGCTAGGAGGGTCTATTCTCGGTCAAGGAGTTTGTCGACTGAGAGTGTCTCGGTCGAAGTTTTTGTCGACTGAGAATATCACTGATTCAATGTATTCATTTACTAAGTGTGTGTATCAATGTGCAATTGTGATACTATCTTGGGGAATGACCTATCTAAGTGTTGTGAGTGGATAGGGAAGATCTAAATGCTTGATTTACATGATATCTAAGTACTTGTACATTATAAACTTGTATAAGTTTTTACATTGATTACAATCATAAAAATAAAGAAATTTTAGCAAATTTATCTTACAAGTCTTCTCTATCCACCACGTTATATGTTTGCCCCTAAAACACTCAAATAGCAAGCTAAAACCACAGGAAAGAAATGCTTGTCATCATCAAAACAAAGGGATTATAATAATGTCCAATTTAGCCAACAATCTCCCCCTTTTTGAAGATGAAAAACATTTTCAAAATATAAATCAAGGGAATATAATCATATGAGTTTCATACCTGAAGTTTACCTTTTGCAGCCATTGCTAGTCAAGAGATTATGAATCTCATTTTTACTTTATGTTATTGATTTTATATTATTTCTCCCCTTTGTCATTTCAAAAAGATAACCGAGATAATCATGACTTTTATTTCTCCCCCTTGATTTGATAATTTGATGCTCAATTTTAAAGCAAGGGTAATCAACATAATTTAAAGCAAACCACTTATTTTTATGTCAAATTTAGCCAAAAGTTATTTTCCAATCATTTGCAAAGCATGTTAAGCCTTGAAATGATATGAGATCTTTTTAAATTCATGGCATATGTGTTTTGATTTCTCATCCATTTTACAAGGGATGTTAAGCCCTGAAAATGATATGAGATCCATTTAGGCTCATGATGGATACATATATTGATTTCTCATCCATTTTATAAGGGATGTTAAGCCCTAAAAATGACATGAGAATCCTTTAAGGTCATGAATATATTTAATAGTTTCTTAACCATTTAGAAGGGATGTTAAGCCCTGAAATGATATGAGATTCTTTTAAGCTTATAGTAGAATCAATGAATGTATCTCTAACCAAATGCACGGGATGTTAAGCCCTAATTTGTTTAGAGAATTCCATTAAGGACAAGATATACATTATATTCATAAATATTGTAGGCTCCTTTATTTTCATAACTAAGATTATTTTAAAGATACTAAGGTCATAACTAGTTTCAAATTTTCTTTATGATGTTTACAAAGTTTTGGGAACTCCTTCTTAATCTTATAGTCAAGATATTTTTTTTGATCTCCCCCTTAATCTTATAATTCAGATAATTTAAGATTTCTAAGGTCATAATAATCATTAGATCATGATAAGTTAACCTTTTATGAGATCTATGCACTAAAATCTTGTTTTCAATATACTAAGATTGAGTGAAAGGAAATGATTTACAATTAAGCATTTTGTCAAGCTTATTTTAGGTCGACCTTGACTTTGACCTGGGCGTCGCTCAGTCAAACTTGATTTTGACCGAGAGGCAATTTCTGCAGATTTCCAATTTAGGCATTCACAATGATCCATTTGATTGAATATAAAGCCTTTATGTATAGAAAAAATTGTATCTTAAAAATAGGTTTGATTCTTATAGTATTTAATGACTTGAAGCAAGATCTTTAATTCATATGACTTGTAACATTTTTGCTCTTAGAACAAACAATTAGATAAAACATTAATATTCCTGTTCTAATCAAATAGTTTTGCTTGCCTTTTTCTTCATAGAAGATTTTATATGCAAAATATAAAACTTGAAGTCCATAGTGAAAATATTCATGCATCACAAAGAAGATATCCTTTTCCACTAGATAAGCATAAACTAATATGTCAACATGCATTTGTGCCATAGAGTTTTACCTTAATGCAATAGTGGCATTTTCAATTATATCATCATCTATATATGCAATGAGATGAATCACTATAATCATTTTGATGATAGGAACAATTCATTCAATTTCATAAGTTTCAATAGAATTTCAAGGCACATGGTTTATTTATAGATATAGACTGATAACACCCATTTTATGGCCATTTATGGCTCATATTTCATTGTCAAACCTACCCTCTGAACTGTTTTCCTCTCCGTTTTACCCTGTTTCTGCATAAGAATAACCCACACTCTGCTCCTAACTCTTTTCCTATCTTTTGTAGAGTTTTCCCTGATTTTTCCAATCAAAGTCAGCAAAAAGGCCCATCCCGGCCCACTGACAACGAGCACCTGAACTGGCCCTTTACTGGCCGCACGACACGCCCACTTACCTGTCACGGTCACTGCCCATAACGCCAGCAACCCGACACGGGCGTGTCGCATGAGGGGCCCTGACGAGCGATACGTCATCTACCCGACACGGAGCTTAACCCACAACGACTCACCCCGATAGAGTCTATCGCACGATGAAGCCACTCATTAGAGTAGCTTCCCGCCAGGGTCATTACTTGGCACGTTCAAGAAATTTGCTCACAACCCGACACGCGTCGTAGGCCATGTCGGGCAATAGACGCGTCGGTCCTCCCCTGAAGCCACGTAAACTGAGCCGATAAAGGACACGTGGCCCCACGAGAACCGCAACCTCTACCATCTACTTCCTATAAATAGCAGCTACAGGACTACGATGGGACGGGTCAGAACTCGACGAGAGCTAACTTCGGAAAGACATCAGGAGATAGTGTGCCACGTTCCAAGGCGTGTTGGGAGATACTAGGTGAGCACACCGCCAACCCGAGAGGGGCAGGAGGAGTTCACTTAGAACTCGTCCCGGTATCCACAGCAGCACGATGCGACCAAGAAGGCCACCCTTGTCAGATCCCTAGATGGGCCTTAACCCAAGACGGCTCGCCCCTCTATGCCCGATACAAGTTACCTGAGAACCTAAGCGATTCCTAACCCGACATGATACCGAACCCGATACGGCATGTCGCCCGATAGGGTAGGCCGCCTGACATGGCCGTATTGGGTGGGGAGTTCTACCCGATATGCCCTGGCCGTCACTCCTGTCGCCCGAGAGGGTCGGCTGCCCGACACGGGTGTATCGAGCAGGGCTCCTTCCCGGTACCGGATTAGCAGTCCCTTAGGTGTCCGCTATTGTTTATCGCTTTCCTAAATCAAGGAAGCCAATACCTATCTTCCCTTTTCAACACTTTACTTTCATTACTTATGCATTGTAACTAAAACCTCTTTACATATCTATGAGTATGGAATCAGTGGAGTTTAATACCTGTTGTTCTACGTTTGGTTCCTTTTTGTTGGACGATTTCTTTATAGCATCCGAACTCTAGCCTTTTATGCATGGATCATGTTTTGAATCGTGTTTCCCGTTCGACTCCCTTGAGAGAGAGAAGTCATAACTCTAGAGTTTGGTCTGTCCCAAGGGTGTGAGAGTACCCAGGGTCAGGGTCGCCCTGGCTTATCTTCCCACTCTAATCTACGCCCACTGCCCTTGAGAGAGGGAGATGGTGCGTAGTTAGAGGTATCCTCTTTGAGAGAAGAGGCTGCAGGATGTTTTCCACTGCTACTTGTTATGTCTAAGATTTCTTCCTTCGTGCTTTACCCCAACTACATTTTTATCTCCTCGGTTTCTGTTATTTAAAACATCTATAAAAATATCAAAACCCCAAAACTTAAATCTTTCTTATAACTCCTTTTGGAGATAGGGTCTTTGTTAGTTTCCTTATGTTTAGTTCATGTTACAATACCCTCCTTTTTTCTTGCAGACCCTTTTGATGTGCTTAGACAAACGAAACTCAAGTTCTAAAGCGTCGTTCTTCCTATCCCTGTGTTCAACCCCAAACTACTTCGACCTTGTGCTAGTTGCAGGTGTCTTAAACATTCGGGTATTATAAATTTCTGAAGTCCGATAACCTAGACATGATTCCATTCTTGGACCCACGTTTAAGGCTCGTCATTTTTTTGGCACTGTTTCCAAGGATAGGCAAAGAAAACTGTTCTACGAACTTTAGTTTCGCTTGCACTTTGCCAAAACTTTGTACATATGCATATAATACTGCAATTATTTACTGCACATAATATTTACTGTTCATAATTTATACAACACTCTTACACCTTTGTCTCTTTCCAGGTACTCCTTCCTTTCTTTCTAAGCCGCCCAAGCTCTTGACAGGTCATGGCTGACCAAGCCCCCGAAGTTCGCTCTCTTCTCTCGTTCATTCAAGTTTGAGCTAATGAAGAGAGAAACCCAGTTGTAACGCAGCCTCTAAACGTCACCAACTTCTAACTGAAGCCGTCCTTCCTCCAGCTCCTGTAGCATAATAGGTTCGGTGGAAACACCTCTGAGGAGAACCCGTATAATCATCTAACTACATTCAAGAGGACTTGCAACACCTTTAATATCAATAGAGTCCCACTGACCCACATTTACATCCAATGCTTCCCGTTCTCGCTAAGGGACAAGGCACTAGAATGGTACAGCATCTTGCAGGATGGGAGCCTCCCTGATTGGGAGCATCTTGCCAATGTTTTTATTTCCAAGTTCTTCCCCATCGAAAGGACCATCAAATGCCAAAACAAGATTACGAGGTACTCCCAGAAGCCCTCGGAGAACCTCCATGAGACTTGGGAAAGATTCTAGAGCTACCAGCGTGAATGCCTGCATCATGGTTTTTCGGAGCCAAAGCTCATCACCACATTTTATAGTGGGGTGTGCCCCGTTGAGAGAAAGTCCTTAAATGTTGCCGCTGACAGTGATTTCTTGGGACTTAGTGCCCAAAGAGTCAGGGAGATTATTGAAAACATGGCTACGAACCAACAAGACGGAGAATATGACCCAGAGTCGCTAAGTCACACTAGTCCAGGTGAACTGAAGTATATGGAGGCCCTCGCAGCCAAACTTGATAAGATGATGATAGAGGTCCAGTCCCTCAAGGAGCAAGGTTACAAAGGAAAGGTTCGAAAAGAGGTCATGAAGAGTTGCGTCACCTACGGAGAGTCTGACCATATTTCAGATTTCTGCCCACACACCGCTCCCCAAGAAGATCTCAAAGGGGGCTTTATGGAGAATGTGAGTTATGTTCAATACTGACGGCCCGAGCATCCCGGTTTCTCCTATGGGGACACCAGTGTTGTTGAGAACTCTCACCAGCTGGTGGGTGGGAAACCTTCGGGAGGACCATCAATTCTGCAACGACAGCCAGGGTTCCAGCAGCAGAGGGCTTTTCAACAAAGCCAGCAGCCACGACCGTCTTTGACGACAGAATTTATGTCCTTCGCCAAGAGACAGAACGAAATCAATGAAAAGATGTACAAGAGCTCAGTGGATAGCACAGCTCTGCTCAAACTAATGTAGTAACACATAGGTGGTTTTTCTACCCATATAGGGGAGCTCCAGCAGCATAACAAGCAAATTGATCAGCAGCTGGCAAGCCTCGCCCAGCCCATCAACCATCTGGTAGGACGCTTCCCTTCTAATACTGAAACAAACCCACGAGGGCATGAGACGGTGAAGATGGACGTATTGAGATCAGGAACAATTGTATCACCAGCCGTTGAGAAGACAGTAACGTCAACGACAGCACCTGCCAAAGGAGTTAGCACAGAGGTTGTTGAGGAAGGAGTTCTGCAGAAGTCAAGGAGAGTAGTCAAGGACAAGGTCAATGACGTCTCTTCTGAAGAGCGTCTGGATAGGTACGCGCCCCGCATACCGTTTCCACATAAGTTGGTAAAAGCCCAGCTAAAGAAGAGGTATGAGAAGTTTCTTTCCGCTATGAAGAAGTTGCACGTGGACGTCCCATTCTTAGATGTCATTGAGGAAATACCCACTTATGCCAAGTTCCTGAAGGACTGGATAACAAGAAAAAGGAAAGGAGAAGACGTAGAGACTGTGAAGCTCGCCATGATGTCTACTTCTTTCGTTAAAACTAGTACGCCTTTGAAGAAGAAGGATCCAGGGGCCTTCATAATCCCCTTTCAAGTTGGAGACAATGTAACTCGAAAAGGTCAGCAGAATTACACAACTACAAAAAAAAGAAATGCTAGCTATCGTGTACGCCTTTGACAAGTTTTGGTCTTACCTCGTGGGTTCAAAGGTGGTTGTTCACACCGACCACAGGGCTATTAAATACCTAATGCAGAAGAAGGATGCAAAGCCCAGGCTTCTACATTGGGCACTCTTGTTATAAGAATTTGACCATGAGATAAAGGATAAGAAGGGCTCAGAGAATGTGGTTGCAATCATCTCTCCAGGATTCGAGTAGAAGATTATCACTCGCTGCCCATCAATGAAGGCTACCCCGATGAATCCATCTACTTAGTCCAGTCAGCCAACCCTGAAGGGCCGTGGTATGCAGATTTCTACAACTACTTGGCCTGTAAGCAGCTTCCCCCAGACATGTCTTATAATCAGAAGAAGAAATTCTTCTCGGATTTAAAAAAACTATTATTGGGATGATCCCTTGTTATTCAGGCGTTGTGCTGACGGGTTATATAGAAGATGCATACCAGAAGAGGAAGTTCCGAAAATTTTGTTTGAATGTCACTCCTCTCCTTATGGAGGACATCTGGGAGGTGAGAGGATAGCTACCAAGGTGCTACAATCTGGTTTCTACTAGCCAACCCTATTCAGAGATGCTCGTGCATTTATAAAGTCCTGCAATGAATGCCAGTGAACTGGGAACATCTCCCGACGCAATGAGATGCCGCTATCGGATTGGATTGAAGTTGAAATTTTTGATGTGTGGGGTATTGATTATATGGGTCCGTTTCCCTCATCCTACGATTTCAAATAAATTCTCATTGCGGTCGACTATGTCTCTAAGCTGGTAGAAGTAGTGCCCGCCTCTACGTGCGATGCTAAGGCAGTCATCAAACTCTTCACCAAGATTATCTTTCCAAGGTTTGGAGTTCCGAGGACCATCATCAGTGATGGCGGATCTCACTTTGTTGAAAGACAGTTTGAAACATTCCTGCGTAAGTACAGCGTTCGCCACAAGGTTGCTATGCCATATCATCCACAAACGTCTGGTCAGGTGGAAGTCTCCAATCGGCAGATCAAGCAGATCTTGGAGAAGACAGCTGGCAAGTCCCGCAAGGACTGGTCGGCTAAGGTAGACGATGCTCTCTGGGCGTACATGACTGCTTTTAAGACGTCATTGGGCACCACACCTTACTGCCTGATATATGGAAAAGCCTGCCATCTTCCTTTTGAATTGGATCATAAAGCATTCTGGGAAATCAAGCAGCTACAGGACTCCGATTGGACGGGTCAGAACTTGATGAGAGCTAACTTCGGAAAGACATCAGGAGCTAGTGTGTCACGTTCCAAGGTGTGTTGTACGATAATAGGTGAGCACACCCCCAACCCGAGAGGGGCGGGAGGAGTTCACTTAGAACCCGTCCCGGTAGCCACAACAGCATGATGCGACCAGGAAGGCTACCCTTGTCGGATCCCTAGATGGGCCTTAACCTGAGACGGCTCGCCCCTCTATGCCTGATACAAGGAACCTAAGAACCTAAGTGATTCCTAACCCGACGTGATACTGAACCCCATACGTACTAACCGATATGACATGTCTCCCGAGAGGGTCGGCCGCCCGACATGGCCATATCGGGCGGGGAGTTCTACCCGATATGCCCTAGTCGTCACACCTGTCGCCCGAGAGGGTCGGATGCCCGACACGGGTGTATCGAGCAGGGCTCCTGCCCGGTACCGGGTTAGCAGTCCCTTAGGGGTCCGTTGTTGTTTATCTCTTTCCTAAATCAAGGAAGTCGATACCTATCTTCCCTTTTCAGCACTTTAATTTCATTACTTAGGTAATATCTCAAAGAGGGATATGATGCCTCTATCACCCATTCTTGTAGTGGAGGTATATGATGTTTGGGGGATTGATTTCATGGGTCCTTTTCCCTCCTTTTTGGATATGTCTATATTTTGGTTGTCGTTGACTATGTATCAAAGTGGATTGAAGTTGTTGCAACAAGGACAAATGATCACGAGGTGGTGTGTGACTTCATGAAAGATAACATCTTTAGCAATTTTGGTATTCCAAGAGGTATGATTAGTGATGGAGGAAGTCATTTCATCCACCGCACCTTTGAAGGCTTGCTTAAGAAACATGGGGTGAACCATCATGTGGTTACTCCTTACCACCCTCAAATGAGTGGTCAAGTTGAGTTGGCCAATCGAGAGATAAAGCTCATTCTAGAGAAGACGATGAGACCAGACCGCAAGGATTGGTTACTTCGTCTCAAAGAAGCTTTATGGGCATATCAGACTACATACAAAGGCATGATTGGCACTACACCGTTCAAGCTTGTGTATGGAAAAAGCTGCCATTTGCCAGTTGAAATGCAATACAAGGCACTTTAGGCTTTGAAAGCCATGGACTTTGATGGAGAGAATGTCGGAATGAAAAGAAAATTTGAGTTGAATGAGTTGGAAGAAATGTGCCATGAAGCCTTTGAAATGTCCAAAAAAGCTACAAAGAGAGGACAAAGTTTTTGCATGATAGGTTGATCAGGAAGAAGGATTTCAAGCCCAGAAAGTGGGTGTGGTTGTATAATTCAAGAATGAAGTTCTTTCCTAGAAAACTCCAGTCTAGATGGGAAGGACCATATCTCATCAAGAAAGTATACCCATCTGGAGCAGTAGTAATTTGTGAGAAAGAAGGAGCTAGAGAGTTTACAGTGAATGGCCAAAGATTGAAGTCAGTTGTGGAAGTAGGACCGGACAAGGCAAACAAAAGTTTTGACATAGTAATGTTAATGGAAGAACACCAAGTCGATGAAGATATGTGCTTGAATGCACACGAAAGAGATATTTGCTTTAAGGATGCTTCAAGAATCCCAAGGAAATGAAGGAAGTCAAGAATCAATAAGCCTAGCTGAAGGCATAAAATTCAGCTGTAGTGGGAGGCAACCCACCTAGGTTTGGTAGCTTTTTCACCCAACCTTCTCTTTTTGATACTTTTTTTCTGCTCCACACAAAACACACACATGCACACTTGTGCTTGATAATTTTATTTTAGTTTTGATGAAATGACAGGTGAAACAGGTGCAAGTTGAAACATGAGGCACATTCAGTAAAAATGATTGATATAACATCAAAGGGGTCATTCAAGATGATTGGATTATAAGTTTTGAAAAGATTTGATAAGTTTTAGAAAATTTTGCACTAGCAAGAACCAAAACGACTATGCTGGGGTGGAACGGTCGTGCTGGCCAAATCAAGATCAACAAATTAAACTCAAGTTTAGGCCTAGGCAGCACGACCATGCTGGGTAGAGCGGTCATGCTGTCATCCAGCCAGCACGACCGTTCTGGCCTGATCCCAACTCTTAAGTTGCTCAATTTTCCCCGAGCCAGCACGACCCTTTTCACTTTCTAACACCCCAGAACGACCGTTCCACGATGCAAGGCAGCTAGGGCAACCCCCATTCACACCCATATCAATCTCTCTTGTGTTATGGAGTGGACTTTTGGAATCCTTAAATATCAAGGACATAAGTGATTTCATGCACGTTGAGTTATTTGTAGAATTCCAAGTGTTTTGGTATGGTTGATTGAGGTTAATATCATGATTAAGATCTCTAATTTCATTCCTTTTTGAAGTGTTTAAGTTGATGAGCATATGGTGGAGTTTTGTCCCCAAATTTGAGTAGAATGTAGTTTGAGGGGTAGTAAATCTATGGTTAAAGTTTGGTGGAAATTGGAGTTTTCTAGATAGAGTTATTTAGGTTTGAAGACCATGTAATCATGTGATTATTGGTGAATGTCTTTACCAAAGTTTTGATGATTTAGCTTAGGTCTCGTTTTGCTTGGATATGTCTTGCGGGCAGAGTTTTCCCTAGGATCTGCACTGTCGGGGCATGGCCACGTATTGGTAGTGTGGCACCATCGTGACCTTTAAATGTTTAAATCCTCTTGCCTTTAGTTCAACAAGGAACGTGGGGGAAGATGATTGTTCAGCTCACAAGGATCACCACGACATTATGATCATGGGTGAATCGCAAAGTTGTGCCTCTAGACTCCAGTACTCAGTTTGTCTTGACGGTTTTTATAACCCATCACTTGAGGCAAACTATCACCACAAAGAGAAAACGAAAGAGACACGAACAACTTCACCACCGTAACTCAGAGAGGATGAGTATGAGAAGGAAGATGAGGATGAGGAGGTGAGGTACAAAGAATGACGCGATCTCATATCTGACTACCCTTAGAGGACCAGTCAGCCAGAGCGGATCCAACGGAGACATAGGAAGTCGACGATGAGGAGTTGGGGTGTTGCTGGGATTGCTCCCCGTGGGTGCCCCTCTGCGGCAGCGCAAAGGCATGGATCTCGAGATTTTAATGCCATCAGGGACATCGGACGAGGAGCACACGGACAATAGTGCCTTGAGCGGGGTCGAGGATGTTGCGCTGTCGGCAGCCATGGCTGAGTGAATGCCACTGACCAGCCGCAACGATGGCGGCGTTGTGTTAAGCGGAGAACTCAGTTCTCACGCAGGAGCCCAGGGCGGCTGATCCAGAAGGTGATGCACACAGGCATCGTTGTGTGTGAGTGAGGAAGGAGAAATCGGGCATCGATACCTCGCCGGAGCTAGAGCAGGCGGCGGCTGAAGCTTTGAGAAGCCCACGCTCATGGGCACATCACTGAGATCGCAGAGATGCAAGAGAGAGATAGAGAGGGATCATGAAGGTGGTGCAGGTCTTCCCATCATCCACAGGGCAGCATCGGGCGTGGAGATAAGGAGGAGATCGGGGATGTAGAAGCAACCTGACCTTGCCGTCCTGCAACCTCAATGATGAACGAAGGCACTGGGAGCACCTTTTCACCATGAGGGAGACACAGTGGTGGGTGATCGATCACCGAAGCTCACATCCGAGGCGGCGGCGCAAAATAGAGCCAACAAATCTGTGATCACGACCGATCGCGAGTGAGAACGGGGATACACGGCCGTGGTCTTGCGCCTGTGTTACGCGAGAACCAGAGAGGAGGCCCCAACCTTGGTAAACGGATCCATGGATCCATGGATCGACCATCGGACCTGATCGGGTCTCAGCTGGAAGAGAGGGAGCAGCGCCCTAGCCACATGGTGGCCATCGATTGGCCCAGAGAGGTAATAATCTATAGATCTTCAATAATTCGTAGAAATTAGCTCGATTATCAGAAAAATGCAAATAAGGTACCAAACTTCTCAGGAAAATGCATAGAACAAGATGTAACAATAATACCAGGCTTTTGATGATTAAATATCAGCAATATCATGTAAGATGTGTAATGCTTGTTTAATGGATAATAAATAGCAAATGATGACATAAAATCATGGAAAAATATCAATAAGTCCATAATTATGTATAGAATGCATATGATGTCAGATATGGTCATGTTGATGCACGAAATTCATGTTATATGAAGAGCAACCTTAATACATGAGATGTAACTCTAATATGGTTAATATGTGCACAAAAAGGATATGGAACCTAATGTTCAGATGATGAACTTTGATAATGAGATGTAATCTGGAAAATGATATCAGTAAGATTATTCTAAGACTAGAATACAAGTAATAATTCACATATCCTAAAGAGACTAAGCTAAACTCTAATGAACATGATTAGGGTTAAGATGAGATGTAAGATGATGAGAATCTGATGATAGTATATGATCTTGTCTTAATCAGGGTTGACCAGACATAGATGACATGAGGAATATGATGTTTAGGCTTTTTCTTGATCAAGGTACACCATTACCTCTTGCTTGGCTTATTATACATTATTCTTGTGTTATATGGTAGTAAAGACTTGGCATATGGTATTGATTGAAATGATTGTCTTGTATGATATGTTGCTTGAATTTCCATAATTATGTCTATGAACACCTGCAAACATAATATAAATGTTCCATCATAAGATATCTCATAAACCACTTGGTGGTAGAGTGCATGCATAATGATCACAAACCACTTGGTGGTAGATCATAAGGCCTAAAGACGTCAAAGCCACTTGGTGGCAGATGCATGAGATGTATGATGGAAATGTGCTTAAAATATGTGTTCTCTTTTGTTAATGAACATCTTTGTGCAAGTACATGATTTTCTTATATTTCTTTACAACTGCCAAGTATTAGTTTTATCTTATTGCCAAGATATGATGAGAGGTATATAAAATACATGTAGGCGTACTCAGTACAATATTCTTGAATATTGTGCTGATGTGTACCACATGTAATCTTTTGTTTAGGTTGTGGTTATTCTCTTGAAGATCTAGGATAGTTGAGAGTTGTGTGGCGAGCTGATGTACAGGTGGACCTGTTGTCTTAAGATCCTGTAGTTTAGTGGTAGTACATGTATATGTATAAGTTTGTTGTTCAATATGTAATATAAAATGTTGTAACAATTCATGTTGTAATTATATGTTGAATGGTGAACAAGTGTTGTATGGTCTTATTATTGTTCATGTACATGTGCTACTGATTGTTTCCTTCTGACTCCCTTGATTTTCTTCTTCTTAGCCTAGTGTGGGATGTTTAAATTGGGATTCTCGCTGAGGTGAGGGTTTTAATTTGGACGTCACAGATCAGATTAAATTTTAGAAAATCTGGGGATGTCACATCTTGCTTCTAAACTTTGGATTTGAGTTCGCCTTAAACTTCAATTTCCACCTTCCATCACCACCGATTTCTCCACCCTCGAGCAAAATCCGCCCCTACAGCCGAGGAGTTCGGCTCTTACTGTTCCACCTCATTTTTCCACCAAAAACTCTTGCAAGCATGAAGGGCATGGGCAAGGAAATAAGGAAGGGAATGGAGAAGATGATGGACATGCTCACCAGGGGAAAAAGCTAGTCCAAATGGGTTGTACATTCACAGTAGTCCGGCAGTGCATCCTCGTTGTCCAACTCAATCTCCCGATCCTTAGAACGGTCGGCATCAACAAGCGGTTCCCGACACTGATCCTCCCCCAGCGGTCACACTACAGACCCGAGCTACCACAACCCCGAGGAACAGGAGGAAGAAGAAGAAGAACCAGAGAACATTGTAGATTCGGTGGAAGTTGATGCGCCGACGCACGAGAATAGGTCTAAGAGATTAGTCGAGGCATCTTCATCACGCCTACCACCCTGACTAACACCGGAAAGACACTCCACGTCATCAGCACTACAACCCATTAGACATTGGTTGGTGATTGAAGAAGAGGCTACAGATACACCAGTCAAGAGGGTGCCCTTGAACTTGGACATGAGTTTGGGGTCACACACCTATGCATAAGAAGGAGAAGAGGATACTGAGAGAAAGGAGATGGAGGATGAACCGATGGATATTTTGTCCAGATTGGAAGAAGACAGGTTGGAATGGTTGGGAAAACAACCAAAGGGAACTACCTACGGCAAGGGAATAACAAGAGGGGTTGTGGCAAGACCTCTCCACCCCGAGTGCATGGCATTGAGGGTGATTCCCACTATATATGCATGTATGCCTACGATGCAATCTCTAGGGATCAACTTCATGTTCAAGAGGCAAACAAAATGTTGTAAACTATACAAAATTTTGACGGAGGTTGAAGATACATATTTAGAGCTTACTCATGAATTCTTTGCACCATGGAGAAGGTACAATACCAAGGAGAGGATGCCATCATATTCAAGATGAACTGCTCAACACATGTACTTAAAGCTTCTCAAATTAATGATATATTTGCCCCCAATTCAAAAATGGCAAGGAACTTTTATGAGGGGAGGTTTGACAAGAGTGGGAGAGCAGACTACTCTGAGATGTGGAAAGCAATCACTGTTCAATCTACTTTTGCTGTAGAGAAGTCCAAGATAAGCAAAATCTACAATCCCTTCATGAGATACTTGCAAAAGGTCCTAGAAAACACCTTGTTTGGTCATTATGACAATCAAAGATGTTGTTCAAGGAAATATTTGTTTGTTATGGCCACTACGTCAAGTAGGGGATTCGTAAATATAGGGGCCATGTTGATTGATCATTTGAAGACAATTCAATCTAAGAGCAAAAATCCATTCATCATGGGAGGAATTGTTACCACAATTGCAAAGGCAGTGGGCTGCACTCTAGAGGGGCTTACCAACGTAGATGGGAGCAAATATGTTGATTTGAACTATCTTGCTAGGTCCCAAATGATTTCCCTCAGAGATAATGAAATCTTCTATGTTCTGAACCCTGGGTACCCTAGAATTACCCTGGAACTCCCATACCACGCGTGGTGGAATGGAAGCTGGTAGCATAGTCGTGTTGGGTAGCACGGACGTGGTGGGGGCTAGGTAGAATGGTCGTGCTGGGCAGCATGGCTATGGTGGTGGAGTTTTAGAGGAGGTCATTCCCTTGAGCATGCCCATTCTATTATTTAGCTAGCACGACCGTGCTGGATAGCACGACCATTTTGGGGGCTTCATAACGGCCATGCTGGGTAGAACGGTCGTGGTGGTTGAGTTTTTGAAGCTTGAAAATTTGGCCATCAACCTGTAGCTTTGTTTAATTGCCAGCACGTTTGTTCCTTGGCATCATAGTCGTGATGGGGTCTTCAAAGGAAAAAATGGCTTCAAACTTCATTATCAAAGGACTTCTTTGCTTGATGTCAAATCTTCACTATTAAGGGTAGGCTGAGGGAGCTTTAGCGCCTTCCTTGGGCCCCTCCATGGGTGGAGGAACCCTAGAACTCCTTCCTTCTCTCTCATCCATCCAAAGCATGGTCCAAGTACCTGAAAATAATGCAAAGAACGTCCATAAGTGCATTTGACAGTAAAACACATATTGAGGGAATTAACTTGCAATGTAACTTGTTTAGATGTGATAAAAGTACAAAATGGCACAAGATGGAGCCCTAAAATAGGGCTGCATCACCACCCCAAACTTAAAACATACTTGTCCTCAAGTATTCTCCAACTCAATATCTCTTTTTAGTTTTCTTTCAACCAATAAGAATGACAAATGCTTAGCAATAGAAAATTATTGACTGCATGGTCTTGGAAGTGAATAAGTGCATGTGCTTCACCTCTCTCCTCTCCTCTTTCACAAACCAATCATGAAATGAGCACTGAGCATACAAACTTCAAATATAGAGCATAGAATACACAAGTTGTCCATATGTCCTTCATATAATTCTAGGTAGACCATTTCATGTTGGTGTTAATCAAAGATGACTAGGAGTGTTGTTTTACTTTCATGCATTCAATCTTATGCCTCAAACCAGACCAAATGACCCACTGGGCTGTGGAAAAGGGTAAAGTGAGCTAGATTTGATGTTTTCTAGCTCAATGGGTATGAAAATTGAAGAAAGGATTGTGGAAAGATTTTTATTTGGAGTGCTATTACATAGAGCACTCATCTTTTCTTTATTTGAATGCTCTTAAGCAGAATCATCCTTTTATTTTCTTTATTTGAATATGTATGTTGTAAGTTGTAAAACTTCTAGTTTTCATTCTTAAGTGGATAGAGTGAAGCGGGGAGATAAAGATATAGCCACCCCAAACGTTTGGAGGTGGCCAAGACTGAGTATGTGCACTAGGGCATCCTTTCATGAGGCGGAGAGGTATGAAGATGGTGAAAGAAGGGTCGGATCAAAGAGGGGTCATTAGTGTAGTTTTCCACATAAGATTTCTTGCATGTAAGCTAATCCAACACTTCATCTTATGATATCACAGCACATGATAGAACTACATGACATTCATATTTATACCAAGTGATTCCAAAGGCTCTAAGCGTTTGTAGCTTGCTCACTTCATGATTCAACCAAAACATTCACAAACTTAAGAGAGGTGGTGCTCATGTAAAAAGTCAACAATCAAGACTGTATATTAATAAAATCTAAGTGAACAACATGAATTTGTCAAAGGATTAAAAGTTTCATTTCAAATAGTGGAGATTAAGTCAAAACATGCTTTTTGGGCAAGAACATTCAAGTTTGGGCAAAATTAGCCAAAATGATGCTAGTTTACCTTCAATCACATCTAAACCTAACTTTTTGGGAAATTAAAATGTAAAGCAGCAAATCCTAGTTAAAACACACAAAAATTACCAAAATCTACATGGAAAAGAAATTCTAGACATGGAAGAGCAAAAAGAGCATTTTTTTTGAAAAATTACAAAAAATTGCTTGAAATTAGACTACATGTATGCATGAAGGCAAGCAAAAGAAAATATACACTAGGTGGATTAAAATCAAACAAGCAACGATCAGGTAGAGAAGGCAAATGTCAAAATAAGATGAGATTGAGGGCTTACCTCCCTAACACCCTAAACTTTTGAACCATGTTGTCTTTAGCATGAAACTAAAGTTTAGGGATGATAGGGTAGAAGTCATGGCTCTGGTGGTGTGGGGTCCTACGGTGGGCCAGTCTGTGGAGGTGGGTGTTGGTAGTAATGGCCCCAGTAGTCCGCTTGTGGAGGCGAGTATGTTCCTGGTAGCCAGAAATTGATCCCCATAAGTCCTCACCCCATTAGGGGTTCCTCTGTGTCTGCGCATGCTGGTAGTGGTAGATGTGGTTAATCTAATGATGCATCTACTGCTGATCTAACCACATGGACGGTTGTGTCTGTTGAATCACCTTCAACTATGCATGAATGGCTGACATGTCATATGCATTTGTTGGAGGTGGCTGCTGATGTGAAATATTATTGCACTACAAACTCACTCGGGGTTGAAATCCCTGAACTTTTACCAAAACCTCATGCAATAATACCACCCGCAAGCAGACGGGTCTTATCGCAGTATAGTTTAGGATCGAATCCCAAAGGACAACATTTTTAAGAATCTTTTTCAGTCGAATCTAGCACAAGTAAGACTAATATTTAAAATGATTGATTGGTTTGTGGTTAATTAAACTAATTTGCAAGAAAGTAAAAGAGCAGAATTAAAGTTTGTTCTAGATTAATGATATGGAATCGCTGGGATGGTACCAGGTTTCACCACCACTACACATGCAAACACATCCAAACATCAAACATCCAGGAAAGAATCTAACTATCCAAATGGAACTGCTGCGAACCCTCCCTAAGGGATGTTTCGGCCCGCGTAAGCATCCCCTTAGGCATCAGATTTCTTGTCGCCATACGGAACATACACTCACGGTTCCAAAGATACAACATCCAACTGAGGTTGGGGTCCTCCCTAAGGGATGTTTAGACCACAAAAGCATCACCGTAGGTTAGATGGCTCATCCCCTCGCGGATCATACACTTACGACCTCAAGGAATCCCTTTATATTTCTAGTTAGGGAGTCAACTGTGCTAAACGTCAAGCAAGTAGGTGATTAGTCTACAAGCAAACATCGACGATTAACAAAGAAGATACAAAATCCAACTAAGGTTGTGGCCCTCCCTAAGGGATGTTTAGGCCATAGAGGCATCACCGTAGGCTAGATGGCTTGTCCCCTCACGGATCACACACGTACGACCTCAAGGAATCTCATTCTATTTCTAGTTTGAGAGTCTTCCTAATTAATCGACATTCTACCCTACATATAGAACTTCTCACAATAAAGGGAAGAACAAGATGAAAGCAAGCAAACAATCAACCTACAAACATTAACTGTTAGCAAAGAAATGAAAAGTTATGTACATTGTCATGGAATGTTTAACAAAAGAACATGCTTGCATGGGCATCGGGGCTAGTCCCTGCACCCCAGCAAAAAGGAACTACTCGCTCATGGAGTGAGAAATAAGAAGAACAAGGGAGAAGGAAGATTCTTCCATGAGCATGATGCAGAAGGTAGTCACAGCTCAGTGAAGATGATGCGGTATTCTACGTCGAGTTGGGGCAGATCTAGATGAGGAGGAAGAACCACCAAGGCAGGATGGGCAGACCTTCTTCTCCACCTTCTTTCTCTTCTTGGCATCCTTGCTCGTAGTAAGAGGAGGTGTGGGCGGCTTGATAATGGCGTGAAGGTGGTGGAGTGGCAGTGGTGTGGAAGGGGGACTGATCCTTGATCAAGTAGCCTTTCGGCATCCTGGAATCGATGCCCAAATGAGGACCCTTGTGGTCCTATCTATAGGCCTGGATGGGGTCCTCACATTTTTGTTGTGAGTTTTCTCCAAACAGTTTGGAGCAAACAGTTTGCTTGAATGGTCTGGAGCAAACGGTTTTGGAGACCGTTTGACATCAAAACAGTCTTGGCTTCTATTGGTCTCTGCCTCTGATCGGTCTCGAGTCTCTGTCCAAACGGTCTTGAAGACCGAACAGATGCAAATGGTCTTGAGCAATCGGTCTGCACTAAACGGTTTTGAAGACCAATTGGACTGACCAAACGGCCTTGAAGACCGATGGGATCCAAATGGTCTTGAGAAGGAACTGCCCATGAGGTCCTGGAACTTCGCCTCCAAACAGTTTAGTGAAACCGATAGGTGTCAACCGGTCTTCACTTGCGTTGGCTTCAAACGGTCTTACAAATCGCTAGGCTTTGATCGGTCTTGAAGACCGTTTATGCTTGATCAGTCTTGAATATTTGTTCAAATGGTCTTGATTAATATCCTCCAACCGGTCTTGGAAACCCATTTAATGGCCAAACGGTCTTGGAGACTGTTTGATGGCCAAACGGTCTTGAGAACCGCATGCCGCCAAATGGTCTTGAAACCGTATGTCGCTAAACGGTCTTGAAACCGTATGGATGCTTGCATGGTTTCACTGATCAAAAGGTCTTTGCTTCATTGATCGGTCTTGGGGCCAAACAGTCTTGAGGGTGACTGGCCTATCGGTCTTGAGACCGTATGGATGATTGGATGAGATCATTTGGGGTCGAGACCGTTTGGTCAAAACCATTTGGTCAAAACCATTTGGTCAAGACCAAGGATGAGAGGTTCTTGAGTGAAATCCATGTGATGGTTGAACCTCATCATGACCTGCACAAAATCAATATAAATCTAGTCAATAATCTTGATAATTAAATTAGTTAAGAATTCTTGTATTTTGTGAGATTTAGGAGATGAAATCGAAAGTATTGAATCGAATTGGTCCCAAAAAGGCGACTGGAAATCATGATGAATATGCATTCATCATAATACCCCGAACTTAAATGTTGCTCATCCTCGAGTAACACAAAATATGAAACAGTCATCAAATGAATACTTTCCGATCATGTGATTGCCTCCTCTTCACATCACGATTGTTTCTTTTCTACTCAGCATGACTAAGCATCTCAACTTCCTGAGACCACTGAACACATCTTACCATATCTTCGTTCCTGAATTCTCTTTCCAACTTCACTTCCTCCTCACTTTTTCCAACAACAAGCATGTCAAAGAGTTCCGTAAGAGTCCAGAGGTACCCACAGAACAACAAGTGTGCATCTGATCTGACACTGGTGTATTTCAGGGTAGTGCAGGCATTTATTGTGCCTTTAGGTAGAAAAGGGAGTGAAGGGTGGTATGGAAGAAAGAAATAAATCTCTCCTCTATTAGACTCGATATTTTTATTATATTGTTTGCAATTTCATTTATTGCATTTTTTGTGCGAATCTCTCCTCTATTCAACTCGAGATTACATTTTTTTTGTGTGCACTTTGGCATCTTTTCTTGGTGGTATGCCCCTATTAATTTGCGAGGGGTATGGAAGAAGAGGATATAGAGGGAAGTGGCGTGCCACACCGAACTTAGGGTTTGGCATTATTTTGGCTATTGTTTGTTTCTTTTTGATGGATGGAGGGGTACGAAGATGATAGAAAAAGTGTAGAACAGAGTTCAGATCAGAATGCAACTTGATTTACAATTCTGTGCACCAGGTTGTTCTCTTTATCGTACTCTGCTCAAATAATGACTTGATGAGGATCCGGTGGGGATACCATGTTGTTGTTCCACTAGTCAATGAAGCATGACGTGTTTGATCCCTATCAGTTCGACGAACGCTTGCCATTTTTATATAAAGATCATGATGTTAGGATTCATAAGCTTCACAAGATGATTTCAATCAAAAGGCTAGTTTCAGAAGAAGGTCCTTTTGAGGATCTTCTTCGAATAAGGAGGGTATAATCATTCAAAATGCATAAAGAATGAAGCGAAAAGTGTCAAAACTTCATCCAATATGTGTTCAAATTTCTTTGGAAAACTTCAAAAATTTTGAAAATTTTGAAATTTTGGTCAAAAATGCAACGATGAAAACTAAGTCTGAATTAGATGGGTGAAGGTGGAAAGTAAGATATGTACCATCCACCCTCCACCTTGAACATAGAAATTTGCTCATCCCGAGCAAACTCTAAATCTGAGATGGAGGGGAAAACTCATGCTGGTTAGACCATCATATGTGGTTGCGTTCCAATCAGTGTGCGTCCTCCATCTGAAAATCTCAAAAATAAAAACCATTCAGAACTCAAGATGGCATCTCACGATGTGATTTTTATTTGGTGCAAAATTATCTAAAAATTAAAAACAAAATTAGACAAAATTCAAAATTGAAACTAAATATGAATTTATTCATCGGGTTGCCTCCCGACAAGCACCTTTGTTTTACGTCGATGGCTCGACTTGGTTTCTTCAACTTTCACAGTGGATATGTTGGATTGGTGAGTTCCAGTATTGATTCGGTGCCTGTGTCGGCTGAGGTGAAATATCTCTTCAGTCATTGACCATTTGCCACGAATTCGCCTGACTTTTCACTCCATAAATAAAAAGCACCATGTGGGGAGATGCTCTTGACGATGTAAGGTCCTGACCAGTGGGAATGGAGTTTTCCTGGGAATAACCTTAGTCTGGAGTTGAAGAGAAGAACTTGGTCTCCCACATGAATGTCCTTCCTCCTGAGATGACCATCGTGCCATAACTTTGTGCGTTCTTTATAGATTCTAGCATTCTCATAAGCTGTCATTCGGAGTTCTTCCAGCTCCTGGAGTTGCAGAATCATGTCTTAGCCTACTTCTTTTATATCAAAATTCAGTTGTTTTATTGCCCACCATGCCTTGTGTTCCAATTCCACTGGGAGGTGGCATAACATTCCATAGATTAGTCGAAAAGGTGTAGTCCCAAGGGGAGTTTTAAAAGTAGTTCGGTAGGCCCACAAGGCGTCATTGATTTTCACTGACCAATCTTTCCGATTGCGGCCTACAGTCTTTTCTAAAATAGCCTTGAGTTGACGGTTAGAAACCTCTACCTGTCCACTAGTTTGTGGATGGTAGGGTGAGGCTACCTTGTGAGTTACACCATATTTCCTCATCAATGCTTCAAAGCTTCTTTCCAGGAAATGAGAACCTCCATTGGAAATCACATTGCGTGGGACACCGAATTGGGGAAATATAATATTTTTGAACATCTTGATGATGGGTTTGGAATCACTAGTGACGGTCGGTATGGCTTCAACCCATTTTGAGACGTAATCTACCACCACTAGGATGTACGAAAATCCATGAGACGATGGGAATGGACCCATGTAGTCCAGACCCCAAACATCAAATATATCGACTTCTTATCACAAATTAAGTGGCATCTCATCTCTTTTGGATATGTTACCCGTTCTCTGGCACTTTTCACATGATATAACAAAGTTGTAGGAATCTTTGGATATGGTTAGCCAAAAGAATCTACATTGCAAAACTTTCAAGGTAGTGTTCTTAGGGCTCATATGGCCTCCAACTGGGCCTGAGTGACATTGCTCCAAAATTAGTTGAGCTTCTTCTTCGGTGATACATCGTCTGTATAGGCCATCAGCACAGAGCTTGAAGAGGTACGGCTCATCCCAGTGATATTGCTTCACATCATGTAGGAATTTCTTCAGTGCATTTTCGGTGCATTAGGGGTGAATGACACTCGCAGTCAGGTAGTTCACAAAGTCTGTGTACCAAGGGATAGCTTCGGAAACTTTCATAAGCTGGTCGTCTGGAAGATAATCGTTGATGGGGATCTTCTCGGTTTCCAGGGCATGGATACGACTGAGGTGGTCTACCACGACATTATTTGTACCTTTCTTATCTCTTATCTCCAAATCAAACTCTTGTATGAGGAGGATCCATCTAATTAACGTGGGTTTAGCATCTTTCTTTTCTAGGAGGTAACGGATAGCGGCATGATCTGTGTAGACAATGACTTTTGAACCAATGAGGTAGGATCTGAACTTGTCAAAGGCATACACGACCGCAAGAAATTCTTTCTCGGTAGTTGCATAATTCATCTGAGCTTCATCGAGGGTTTTCAATGCATAGTAGATCACATAATGTTTCTTTTCTATACATTGGCCTAAGACAGCACCCACAGCATAATCACTGTCATCACACATAATTTCAAAAGGGTGATATCAGTCTGGGGCTCTGATGATGGGTGTTGTTGTAAGAGAATGCTTTAGATGGTTGAAACTTTTAACACATCCTTCGTCAAAATTGAACTCAGCATCCTTTAGTAACAAATTTGTCATCGGCTTGGTTATATTTGAGAAATCCTTTATAAACCGTCGGTAAAAGCCCACATGACCTAGGAATGCATGAACCTCCTTTACATTTGTTGGGATAGAGAGCTTGGAAATTACTTCGATCTTGGCCTTGTCTACTTCAATTCCTCGATTACTGACCCTATGGCCGAGGACAATGCCTTCCTTTATCATAAAGTGACACTTCTCCCAATTTAACACAAGGTGTGCTTCTTCACACCATTTGAGGACAAGGGAGAGGTGTTTTAGGCATGAGTCAAATGAATCTCCATACACAGAAAAATCATCCATAAAAACTTCCATGATAGCTTCAATGAGACCAGCGAATATGGCAGCCATGCAACGCTGGAAGGTTGCAGGTGCATTACAGAGGCCGAACGGCATCCTTCTAAATGTGTATGTTCCAAATGGGTAGGTAAAAGTAGTTTTCTCTTGGTCATTTGGATGTATGGGTATTTGATAGAATCTGGAGTAACCATTGAGATAACAAAAATATTCTTGGTGAGACAATCTTTCTAAGACTTGATCCAGAAAAGGCATTGGGAAATGGTCCTTCTGAGTCGCCTTGTTTAACTTCTGGTAATCAATACAAATCCTCCACCCTGTGACTATTCGAGTGGGGATGAGTTCACCATTTTCATTTTATATCACAGTAGTTCCACCTTTCTTCAGGACCATGTGCACAGGACATACCCATGGTGAATCGGAAAATGGATAGATAATTCCTATCTCAAGCAACTTTATAACTTCTAGGCGGACAACTTCTTTCATATTTGGATTAAGTTTCCTTTGGGGTTCAATGGTTGGCTAGTGATCTTCCATCATAGGGATTTTGTGCATGCACAACGCTTAACTAACCCCGGTGAGGTCACTCATCTTGTAGCCGATTGCTTTTCTTCTTTCCTTCAATTCCTTAAAAGTTTATCTTCTTGTTCCATTGTTAGATCTGAATTTATGATGACTGGCAGACTGTGAGGTCATCTAGAAATGCGTACTTCAATCCTTCAGGAAGGGGCTACATTTCAGGAGCTTGTGTCTTTTCACATGCTTCTTCAGTAACACCCACTATTTTTAGTTCCTCAATCTTGGCTTCAGGATCTTCTTTAGCGGTATCGAGGTGGAAAACACAACTTTTCACTTGTTCGTCATCAGACCTTTCTGCATTCGGATTTGTAAGGGTCATCCCTAAAGGATCTTCTTGTTCATAATCATCCAGCGTGAGGAGTGACATCTACTCTATGCACTCAATCAAGTAGACTTCTTCTTGCATGCTTGGTCTTCGCTTACTTTCAAAAACTTTGAATTCGAGAGTTTCTTTACTAAGTCTGAGAAGCAAGGTTCCTTCCTCAACATCAATCAGAGCTCTTGCAGTGCCAAGAAATGGGCATCCAAAGATAAGAGGGTACCTAGTGTCTTCTTTTATGTCCATGATGACAAAGTCACAAGGAACATAAGAGTCCTTGCCTACCTTGACAGGGACATCCTCAATAATTCCCAAGGGGAGAGTCACAATGTTATCTGCAAGTTGTATCGTCATGCCAGTTGGGAGCAGTCCAGCAAACCCTAGCCTTTTGCAAAGACTAAGAGGCATGATGGAGATACTGGCACCAAGATCGGCCAATCCTTTCTTACATGATGAATCATTGATATGATAGGAGATCCCAAAAGATCTTGGATCTTTCTACTTCTTGGGCATCTTGTTGTGGATGATGTCTGAAGTGGTTGTAGCTAACTTGACTGTCTCATATTCTTCAGTTATGTATTTCCTTGACAGAAGTGACTTCAAATACTTTGTCCAGGCTGGTATCTCAGCCAGCGCATCAAGAAAGGGTATATCAACGTGGAGTTTATTCATGGCTTCTTTGAACTTGTTGAATTGTGTGTCAAGCTTGGTCTGCCTTAATCGAGCTGGGAAATGTATACGATGCTTTTACACTGGTACTTCTGGCTCTGGTGTTTCTAGTTCTGCATCAGTAGGTCTTTTAGAACTTGGCTCGACTGTCTTATCAGCAATCACTGGTTCTTTTGGTTGAGACTCAGGTGTTGTTGAGTCTTGGACAATCACAGGTTCATCCTTGTCAGTAGTACCCATAGATGTCTTGACAGGGGGATTTGAATAGTCTTTTCTAGACCTGGTGGTGATAGCCTTCAGTTTCTCTGGGTGCTTAGGATTGTTTTCTGGTTGGCCAGCAAAGGTTCCAGCAGGTGGCTTCATGCTAGCTGCAAGTTGAGCTAGTTGAGATTCAATAGCCTTCTAATGGTCTTTCTGGTTAGCTATCATTGTCTGCTACGACTGTAACATCTTCTCAATTGCCGACAACTTGTCATCAGGAGAGATGGGGATGGATTGTTGCCCTTGTTGTTGTTGGTAGGGGACTTGGTTGGGATTCTGGAACTAAGAATTGTTCTGATAATTATTGTAGTTCCTGTTCTAGAAGTTGCCTCTAAAATTTCCTTGGTTCCCGAAATTTTATTTTTGGTTATACTGGAATCCTGGTGGTCCTCGTTCTTGATTGTTTGAACCAAGTTGTCATGAGTTTTCCACTCCTGAAGGATTTCCATATTGAAAACTAGGATGGTTCCTATTTTGATTCGGATTGTAATATCCTTGACCAGGGATGGTGTTGACATCATTGAGATTTTCCATTTGACAATTATCTCCTTGACCATAAGTGTTGCTTAGAACAACATCGTAGAGAACATTGCATGCTAAAGTGGAATGATCAGTACCTTTGCATGCTTCACAGAACAGTAAAGCTGACTTGATCTGTTCTTGTTGTTGAGGGGGGTGAACGTCCTCTTCCAAATGCAGCAAGGGATGATTCGATATGATCTTGCTTGGCAACTAAGAGTTTTAGGGTCTCAGTGATAGACATGTATTCTGGAATAACTTCAGCCATAGCTACCTTCAACACTCCTTTGCCTACAGACCTACCCCAATTAGCTTGATTTTCAGCTCCAAGGGTGACAACCCTCCATGCGCTATCATAACTTTGACGCATGAAGTTTCCTCCAGATGAGGAATCTAAGAACCTCTTGATATCATCGTCCACACCCCTATAGAAGATCTCGATGAGTTGATTCTTGGGAATGCCATGGTGTGGGCACTTGCGTAGAAGATCTTTGTATCTTTCCCAAGCTTCAACAAGGGTTTCTCTAGGGGACTGAGTGAACATTGTTATACGACCCCTAATTTCATAAGTGAGAGAAGGAGGATAGAACTTTTCTAGAAAAGCATTTTGAAGCTACTCCCAATTAGTTATGGGTTCACATTGCAAGGAGTTGTACCAACTTATAGCTCTATCGGAAAGAGAATACTTGAAAATACAGAGTCTAATGGCGTCATCGGATACTCCATTTTGTTTTGTCATAGCACATAGATCGATGAATCTCAGATGATGTTCCTAGATATCTTCTCCTTATTTACCATAAAATGGGTTGTTCTGAAGCAAGGTAATCCAATGCGCTCGTATCTCAAAGTTGGGAGCATGGATGGGAGGAGGTTGAACTGGATGATGTACATCAATAGCTTTAGGGATTGAGAACTCCCTAAGATCCTTTTGCAGTTCTACTGCTTGCGCTGCTGCTTGCGCTGCTGCTTGTGCTGGTAGGATTTCTTCTTGAACTGCGGCTCTGGCTTCTTGCATGAGCCTCTCTCTTTGTGCATTGATGGCTTGATCTACCCTTCGGGCTATATCCTCTTCTTGAGCCATTCTCACTTGGTTCTCTCTGTATTGACGATGAAAGGTTCTGTCAATCTCCGGATCAAAGCTGGCAGTGAGTCTGAGACTGTTCAATCGGTGCATGCACTAGTCCTTTTGAGGTGCCTAAAATGAAAAGATTTGAAGTAAGATTTATGGAGTGGAATGAAATTCAAGTAGATGATCGATTGAATCAAAAGAAAAATAAAAATCCTAGATTCTCCTTAAAAGAACTAGGTTTGACTAACTGATTTTATTGTCCCGGACAACGGCGCCAGAATTTGATATGAAATATTATCGCACTACAAACTCACTCGTGGTTGAAATCCTTGATCTTTTACCAAAACCTCGTGCAATAATACCACCCCCAAGCGGACGGGTCTTATCGCAGTATAGTTAAGGATCGAATCCCAAAGGACAATGTTTTAAAGAATCTTTGTCAGTCGAATCTAGCACGAGTAAGAATAATATTTAGAATGATTGATTGGTTTGTGGTTAATTAAACTAATTTGCAAGAAAGTAAAAGATCAAAATTAAAGTTTGTTCTAGATTAATAATATGGAATCACTAGGATGGTACCGGGTTTCACCACCAATACACATGCAAACACATCCAAACATCAAACATCCAAGAAAGAATCTAACTATCCAAATGGAACTGCTTTGAACCCTCCCTAAGGGATGTTTAGGACCATGTAAGAATCCCCTTAGGCATCAGATTTCTCATCGCCATATGGATCATGCACTCACGGTTCCGAAGATACAACATCCAACTGAGGTTGAGGTCCTCCCTAAGGGATGTCTAGACCACAGAAGCGTCACCACAGGTTAGATGGCTCGTCCCCTCGCGTATCATACACTTACAACCTCAAGGAATCTCTTTCTATTTCTAGTCAGGGAGTCAACTGTGCTAAACGTCAAGCAAGTAGGTGATTAGTCTACAAGAAAACATAGACGAGTAACAAAGAAGATAAAAAATCCAACTAAGGTTGTGGCCCTTCCTAAGGGATGTTTAGGCCACAGAGGTGTCACCGTAGGCTAGATGGCTCGTCCCCTCACGGATCACACACTTACGACCTCAAGGAATCTCATTCTATTTCTAGTTTGAGAGTCTACCTAATTAATTGACATTCTACCCTACATATAGAAGTTCTCGCAACATAGGGAAGAACAAGATGAAAGTGAGCAAACAATCGACCTACAAACATTAACAGTTAGCAATGAAATGAAAAGTTATGTACATTTCCATGGAATGTTTAACAAAAGGACATGCTTGCATGGGTAGCGGGACTAGTCCCCGCACCCCAGTGAAAAGGAACTACTTGCTCATGGTGCGTGAAACAAGAAGAATAAGGGAGAAGGAAGATTGCACCATGAGCATGATGCAGAAGGTAGTCGCAGCTCGGTGAAGATGATGCGGTCTTCTACGTCGAGTCAGGGCAGATCTAGACGAGGAGGAAGAACCACCAAGGAAGGTTGGGCAGACCTTCTTCTCCACCTTCTTTCTCTTCTTGGCCTCCTTGCTCACAGAAAGAGGAGGTGTGGGCGGCTTGATAATGGCGTGAAGGTGGTGCGTGGCAGCGGTGTGGAAGGGGGACCGATCCTTGCTTAAACAGCCTTTCGGCATCTTGAAATCGATGCCCAAATGAGGACCCTTGTGGTCCTATTTATAGGCCTGGATGGGGTCCACATGTTTTTGTTGTGAGTTTGCTCCAAACGGTTTGGAGCAAACAGTTTTCCTGAACAGTTTGGAGCAAACGGTTTTGGAGACCTTTTGACATCCAAACGGTCTTGGATTCTATCGGTCTCTTCCTCTGATCGGTCTTGAGTCTCTGTCCAAACAGTCTTGAAGACCGAACAGATCCAAAAGGTCTCGGACAATCAGTCTGCACTGAACAGTTTTGGAGACCGATTGGGCGAACAAAATGGTCTTGAAGACCGATGGGATCCAAATGGTCTTGAGAAGGAACTGCCCATGCGGTCCTGGAATTTCGCCTCCAAACAGTTTAGTGAAACTGATAGGCGCCAACTGGTCTTCACTTGCGCTGGCTTCAAACGGTCTTACAAATCGCTAGGCTTTGATCAGTCTTGAAGACCGTTTACTCTTGATCGGTCTTGAATCTTTGTTCAAATGATCTTAATTAATATCCTCCAACCAGTCTTGGAAACAGTTTAATGGCCAAATGGTCTTAGAGACCATTTGATGGACAAACGGTTTTGAGAACTGCATGTCGTCAAACGGTCTTGAAACCGTATGTCGCTAAACGGTCTTGAAACTGTATGGATGCTTGAACAGTTTCACTGATCAAACAGTCTTTGCTTCATTGATCGGTCTTGGGGCCAAACGGTCTTGAGGTTGACTGGCCTATCGGTCTTGAGACCATATGGATGACTGCCTGAGATCGTTTGGGGTCGAGACCGTTTGGTCAAAACCATTTGGTCAAGACCAAGGATGAGAGGTTCTTGAGTGAAATACATGTGATGGTTGAACCTCATCATGACCTGCACAAAATCAATATAAATCTAGTCAATAATCTTGATAATTGAATTAGTTAAGAATTCTTGTATTTTGTGAGATTTAGGAGATGAAATCCAAAGTATTGAATCGAATTGGTCACAAAAAGGCGACTGGAAATCATGATGAATATGCATTCATCAGCTGCACATCAAAATCCTCCACTATAGGTCTTGTGTGGCGTTTCTGCTCTAGTATACGTTGCTGCTCTGGAACGTCTATTTCCCCCTCTTCTTCAAGTAGATCTACTATATGTGCTCTAAGTCCCTCTCTAGGATGATGATTCTCATACTTTGATACCAACCCTACAAAGTCCCCTGGTGGTCCCATTTGGCATTTTCTTAGAACGAGTGTTATCCACCACCACGGTCGTTCCCACTACCACCCACCACGGCTGTGCTACCCAGCACGTCCGTGCTACCACCTAAACCCTACCACTTTCTGCACTAATTTTCCAACAATACCCCTACTTACCCTAGTACTTCCATCACCACCTATATATACATGGGTGGCGGCCACAACACTAGTTTAGCTTCCATTACTCCTGTCCACCCACTCCTTGAGAATGCATTGCATCCTACTTGCATTTATGCTCTCCATCTACCATTTCCACCTCATTTTCACCTTGGAAACCTAGATTTCTAGGTTTTCCTCCACAATCCCCCATATTCTCATGCCCATTTGCACCATTGGAGGAGAGAGGACGTCCCCAAACATCTAGGAGGTGAATAAGGAAGATTCTACCTCAAGCTCCATGGAGTTCTACCCCCTTCTTCCCCTTTCTTTTGCCATTTCTTTTATCATGTCTAGCTAAGCCCCTAGTGTGGGCTGTTTGGGGGACTTTGATACCATGTTGGGGGAAAATAACTTGTAATGAACATTATTTCTATCTATGATGACTGCTTCTTACTTCTATCTCATTTCCTATTGTATTGCATGTGGTTTGTGTTTATAACATGGATTGCTTGTTTTAAGATGTTTGATGACACAGCTTCTAGAGGGAAGTGAAGTATGTGGCTAATCTTAGGGATGGCTCCTAGGTCCAATTAGTGGATCCCTAGCTAGCCCCCTTTTTTCCTACATACACATCCTTCCTACAAGTGAGTGTGGGATCTAAGTGGCTAGTGTAAGTGTGATTAGTACAATTTCCTAGAGCTTTCTAAAGGTTGAATGGCTAGTGGCATGAGGTGAAAAACCCTCATCTCTACTTCCAATTCTACCCTCAGCTCTCAATTGTCCTAATACCACTTACCCTAGAGACCTAGACTTGACAAGTCCTACTAGAATTACACCTAACCCTAGTTCTCTAACTAGTAGTGTTGGGTACATTCTAATAACACTTGCCTTGTTGTTTGGTTTGGTAATCTAGATAGAATTATGTTAATTGCTTCTTATGGTAAGACCCCCCCCAACTAATATCAAACCACATCCCCAAACGGTCCACCTACCTAATCTCACTGCTTAAAATCCACTTCCCCTTCTTATCTTGTTCATGATAGTCTAGTTTAGTTGCTTTTGTCCAATCTAGTTAGTTGTTTAACCTTACCCTATAGTGTTAACTTAGACTTGTGCTCTCTCTAGTGCTTAACATAGTTTTTAGTTGCTAATTGCTCTGCTAGTGTAGTGATGTTAACCTTTGCTCATGCTCTGTTAGTTGTTTAATCTAGTTCATTAGACTTGCTTGTTTAGGTTACTTAGAGTTTGTGATAACTTAGATTTCATATTTCCTTTACTTTCTTGTTCACTTAATTTAACAATCAAACAACCCCTTTTAAACCCTTCAACCCTAATCTCCACAATAGGAATGTAGCCAACGCTAACCTAGCTCTAGTACCCCCTCTATCCCTGAGGATCGACCCCTACACTTGCCCTTCACCTATACTACAATAGTACCTTGTGCACTTGTGGGTGACATGTTTGGTACTATGACTGATTTGGTTAGGGTTAATATAAATTTTGAAAAATCTACATGTGTGTCCTCCCTTAGGGCTGCATCTAGCCACCTTTAGTTGGCTAGTGTGCAGCCTTGGTGGGAATCGCACCAAATTTCCATTCACTAAGCCAGTAGCTCACACAATCTACTTAACATAGGGGATGTGCCCCAAGCCTTCCTTGTATCCACTTGGGGGTTCGAGCACTCGTATGAACCTCTAGTTGAGCTTTAGGCCAAGAAAACTTGTCGTAGATTCTCTATGCCATTGGGTCAAGGCCCAGGTCACTAGTGAGGGAGATGGAGTTCGCTGAGGAGCTTGAGAGTGTCTCGATGAAAAGTGAGAGGACAGATGGTCTCTAGGGGTCATGACTATGCTTATCAATGCCTTATATAGGCATGTGGATTTGGGTAGAGTTGATAACCGATCTGTCCTAGCTTCTTGGGATTTCATGGATATGGGCATTATCGTTATCCTTCGTGAAATGGCAATTCTAGGGTTTGTTGAGTTTGATGTGATCGCCCAAAGTCATTGTCATGTAAAATTCTCCATAAGAAAGGATTAGAGAAGGAGATAGAGTTCAAGGGAGTCAGAGTCTATGGACATATGATGAATAATGCAGAGTCTGGGTTAGAGAGATGAGCTCCCTGACCGTAACAAACCAAAACCTAGGATCTTACCCTATTTCATAATTAGAAATCTAGTAAGATTGGTTTCATAGATTTGACCAAACAAGGATTAAAATTTAAACACAATTAGATAATCACTTAATTATGTGCCAACATGTAAATAAAATCATGAAATATTTACATATATTTTCTTTCTTAACATAATTGCTAAATAATAATGAATAAAGTGTTTTGGAGTAATAATTTATAATTCCATGACCATAAATATTAATAGTGTTCTATTATTTAAATAAATATGGAATTAATAGACTAAATATCTTAAATATGGAATTTTGTGTAAAAAAATATAAGATAGTTCTTTTGGTAACAAGTGAAGATAATAACATTTAATTTAATGAATGTTGATAATAAAGATATAATAATTTAATAAATATAATGGTAATGAGACAATATCAGAATGATACCATAACTCATAAAAGAAAATTCCAAAAGTAAAATGTAGTAAAAAATTCATGTTCCTTGCCAATTAGCTTTCCAAGTTTTACATTATTTGAATGATTCTAGATGTCTTAATTTTATTAAGGAAAATGTAAGTTGAACTTCATCAATTAAATGATACAATACATGATTCCAAAAGTAAATCTAGTGACCAAAAGCAATGATCTCCTTTTTATTGGCCATAGAAGTTTTTTTTGAGGTTAAACACCTTACTTTCATTAAGGAATCAAATCTGCTCAAGCGCAGTTCATAACAAAGGAGGGAAAGGAACTATAGCTACTAAAGGGAGAACTACTACTAGAGGCCAACCGGGCTAGCTGATGTGCCAACCCATTTTCCTATCTACGACAAGAAGCAAATGAAATACAGGAAAAGAAGGATTTAAACTGGTCTATGTCATCAAGGATAGTCCCCAATAGGTCTGCCCTTCTAGCTCCAGCAACAATTAGTTTGAGAACTACTTCAGTGTCTGATTCCACCATTAATGCGGTAAGGTTCATCTCCTTTGATAACTTGAGGCCTTCACGTATAGCCAAGGCTTCTACACATGTTGTATCTTGGAGCGTCGGGTTTCTTCTTCCAACTATACGGATGACTTCTCCATCATTAGTCCTCCATGCAAGTCCATAACCATTAACTCCATGATTGGCCACCGCTGCATCGCAGTTGAGCTTCGTGATGCCTTGTGGCGGTCTGATCCGTCCTGCCGCTACGTTTTTGTTTTCTGGAGTGTCCGCCGATATGCCTATTTCCCTGTGGCCGTTCACCATTGATAGTAGCGAGTTCTTCACCAGGAGTGGATGGTGCACCTTGTTTCCAAAGGTGATGTCGTTCCTTCTGGTCCAGATCGCCCATAGGGCTGCGATCATGTCTTTGTCTGTAGCCCGATTGTCCGTCTAGGCCGCTGCCATGATGGCCTCACCAATGGGTTTTGACCCAACCTGTCTAATGCGTCCTTTCACATCCGCCGGATACTCCTTCCATAGCGTCCACGCCTGTTCACATCTGAAGAGCATATGGTTTATGTCTTCTTTCTCTCTTCGGCAAAGGTTGCAGACTCCATCAGGATGGCAATGTCTGTCATACAGCCGCCCAACTGTGGCCAAAGAACCAGGGGTGCAGTGCCAGAGAAAGTGTGCAGCTTTGGGAGCTAGGCCTTTCTTCCAAATAGCCCCCCAGATATCCTTGTCCACGTAGTTGGTTGCCTGCTCGTTGCTGTTCGGTTGTTGGGTAGACATCCAATACGCTGACTTCACCTAGTACTCCCCGTTTCTACTTGGTCTCCAGACTATCCCATCTACCCTCCTTGCTTCTCCTAGAGGAATAGCTAACACCAGTTCGGCGACGTTCTGTGATAGAAGATCTTTTACATTTCCTCTGTCCCATCTTCTTTCTTCCTGTTCAAATAGTTTGCAGACCTATTGTACTGTCGGTGAAGATATACCCAACTTAGATTCTATGTTGCCGCCTATGTTGGGTATCCAATTGTCCGACCACACATTGATTTTTGTGCCATCGCCCACTCTCCATTGCAGTCCTTCTAGGATGATACTCTTGGAATTCCATATGCTACGCCAAGTAAAACTCGGGTTATGTCCTCTACGAGCATGGAGTACATTGCATGTTGGGAAATATCTGGCCTTGAGAACTCTATACGCCAAGGTCTCACGTCTGTGGAAAATATGCCACACTTGTTTAGGAAGAAGAACTTGATTGAATATACTGATATTTCATAATCCCATGCCTCCTTGGTTTTTTGATTTACAAAGCTTCTCGCATCTGACCCATGCAATTTTCTATTCTTTATCTTTGGCTCCCCACCAGAACCTAGCAATGGTATTGTTGATGGCGTCGAGGAGGTATTCTGGTAACTGGAAAATACTCATCAGGTACAATGGGATCGTCTATGCCACTGCCTTTATTAGAATATCCTTTCTCTCTTTAGACAATAATTTTTCCTTCCTTCCCTATAGTTTGTTCCACACTCATTCCTGTATGTAAGCAAAACCATGTTTTTTTATCTTCCTACCGCCGCAGGTAGGCCTAAGTATTTTGCATGTCTATCAACCTCCCTCACTTGTAACAAGTGAGTTATCTCCTCTTTCCTCTCCCTGCTGACTCCTTTACTAAAGGCCACCTCAGTTTTAGATAGGTTAATTTTCTGTCCGGATGCCCGTTCGTACTGGCTGACAATCGCAGCTAATTTCAGGCATTCTTCTTTGGTCGCCCTTGCAAAGAGGATAGAGTCATCTGCAAAGAAAAGATGAAAAATGTGTGGCCCATGGCGGCTTGCCCGCACTCCATGGATTTCATTCTGCTGTGATGCCAAATTTAGTGAAGTAGAAAAAGCTTCAGCGCATAAAATAAAGAGGTATGGAGAGAGAGGGTCACCCTGGCGTAGTCCTCTGGATGGTTGAGTCTTCCTGGTACGGTCCCCATTGATGGCGAAGGAGTGAGATACTGTCGACATGCAGTTCATGACTTTCTTCCTCCATAACTCTCCAAATCCTAGCTTTTCCTGTATGAAATCAACAAACCTCCATTCCACCCTATCATAAGCTTTTGACATATCAAGTTTCAGATCTATGTGTCCCTTCTTTTTCCTTTTCTCGCCCTTCATGGTATGAAAAAACTCGTATGCAATGAGAGCATTGTCTATAATGAGCCTGCCTAGGATAAAAGCATTTTGTTGTTCAGAAACAATCTTATCCATCAAAGGTCTCAATCTTTTGGCTAAAACTTTGGCGGCAATTTTATAAATTACATTGCAGAGACTTATGGGTCTGAACTCTCCAATTTCCTTTGGATTCTTTACTTTAGGTATAAGCACCACCAAAGTAGAATTCACATCGACTATATTATCTTCAGATTTCCACCATCCCTTTATGTAGTTAGTCACATCTCTTCCTACTATGTGCCAATATTTTTGGAAAAACATGGCCTTCATCCCATCTGGTCCAGGCGCCTTATTAGGATGCATGCTTTTCAGTAAGACTTGGATCTCTTTAGTGGTGATCTACTTTTCCAAACTTTCTCTTTAAATCCTCTCAATTTTTTTATCCCTTTTGTTGCCTCCTCCCATCCAGTGGGGTTGGATGTCATAAAAAGCCCCTGGAAAAAAAATAGTGATAATCTTCTCGACCTCTTCCTCCTTTGTCCTCCACTGTCCCTCCGCATTAGTGAGCCCTTCTATCTTATTTCTCTTTTTCCTCTGGGATGCTTTGTGATGGAAGTAGGTCGTGTTAGTGTTACCAGATTTCATTTCATTCACTCGTGCCCTAGTGTGCCAGTATGCTTCATCATGTCTGTGCCACTCTTGTAGTTCAGCTGTAATGTGTGTACACCTATCAAGATTGCTTCTATCAGGAGGCAGGAGTTGAGCCTCCCCCAGCTATCCTTCTAATTCTTTTATCCTTCTCTTCATCTTGCCAAACTTTTCAGCTGCCCATGACTTTAATTTTATTCCACACCGTTCCATTTTTCCCTGCAGATCGAGAGAAAGGCTTCCTTCCCATGTCTCCTTGATGATATGTTCACATGTCTCTTCCTCCACCCACATGGGCTCAAAGAAGAAGTATTCCTACTTTCTGTGTCATCGCCTTTGTCTTTGCTCAGTGTTAATAATAATCAGGGAATGGTCTAACTCAAACTTAGGAAGGTGAACAACTTTGGCCTGAGAGAATCTTGCTACCCAACTGGGACAAGCTAAGGCCCTATCCGGTCTTTCCCGAATAAGAGTTTCTGGTGTTACACCCCTCTGCCATGTGAATATGCTTCCACTGTATCCCAAGTCCACAAGATCACAGTCGTCAATCAAATCTTAGAAGTCCTGAATGTAGCATAAAGGTTTGGGAGGACCTCCCATTTTCTCTGAGCTCGATGAAATCTCATTAAAATCACCAAAATACACACTAGGAAGGTTGGACAGAGCTTTTAACTCAAGCATTAAGTCCCAGGTTTTATATTTCATCTGTTGATCCGCCCACCCATATATGCCCACAGCTCTCCATTTGTTATCCCCCGCTTCATCAGCAATCTCACAACTATAGTGATGTTGCGAATAAGAAATGATATTGAGTTCTACATCTTTCCACCATAAACCAACTCCACCTGCCCTACCCACCCTATCAATGCAGATGCCTTGTGTGAAGCCACATTTTCTTTTAACCGATTCCAAATCAGCACTAGAGATCATAGTCTCCATCAGGAAGACTATGTTTGGGCTCTCCCTCCAACACCACGATCGGAGGGCGTTCACCGTGTTAGGGTGGCCCAATCCCTGATAATTCCAGCTCATGATTTTCATTTCTGTTCACGGAGCTGGTCAACCCCAGTCTCTGCTAGTTGAACATCTGATGTCCCATCAATATGTACTACAGACCCACTGCTCCTGGCCTTCTTGTATGTGTCTTCAGTAGGGGCCACTGCATCTAGCTCCATATCACAGTATTCAGATTGCATGCCTCTTTTCCCAGTCAAAGTATTCCAGGTAACCTCCCATTCCAGCACCCCAAGTCTTTGCGCTCTGCTCATCTTGTAAACCCACGGAGGCTCTTTGTTCTTCTTTGGATCACCTTTCCCTTTTTTTCCTGCTTTCTTTCTGGTATCGACCTTTCTTTGCGCCCTTGTTCTTACATTACTTTGTGTTGCGTATTTCAAAGGTCCCGTGCTTGTGTCTTGCTACTGAATAATATTTTCCGGCGATCTGTGATTGTATTCTCCTTCTGGGTTGTCATCCTTGGGTCTCTCCTGGTTGACGCTCCCTTGGTCCACCTGTCTGTGCAAATTCAGCAGTTCGTCTCTGTTGATTATCTTCCTCCCCGCCTGTTCAACAGTTTTGGACAGGCTCTCCATGGTTTTGCTTCTCTCCCTTGTTTCTAGGTTTCTCGCCATCCTGTATCTCTTGAAGCTCAGGGAAGAGTTTTGTCAGGTTGTATTCAGACTCTCCACTGCTTTCCTGTTGGTTATGTTGGCTTTGCATTCTGATCTCTCCACCTTGTCCTTCCATATCTCCTCCTCTTTGACCATCGTCTCTGTTACCCAATCGGTCTTTTGACATGGTCCCACTGGTCTTCGAGGAGCTCGTCGGAGTCTCCTGTGACGGCCTACTTCTGAAAGTTATGTTCTTCTTGGTGCGTGTGTTTCCATGCAGCTTCTTATGCAGTGCTATCCTTGGTTTCCTCGGTGAAGCTTTAAGCCATGCTCCCCATTGGTGGCTCCCTTCTTCTTCCTCCCTCTGCTCGTTACAATCTCTTTCAATATGACCTAGCCGCCCGCACACGTGACAGAAGTTTGTCAGCCATTCGTACTTTACATCCAGGTTGAGTATTTTGTTTTGGTTTCCTCTAATGCATAGAACTCTCTTGAGGGGTTTTGTGATGTCCAGGTTAATCCGGATTCTTGCCGATGTATCCCACCCTAACTCGTCAACATCCAGTTCTATGACTTCTCCCAGTCTGGCTGCAATCGTTGTTATGGCCTGAGTCGATCGAAACCCTAATGGTAGCCCATAAATTCTGGTCCAGAAGGGGGTATGTGTGATGGCTATCAATCCTGGTTGTTCATCTTTCTCGATTTCTTTGAAGATCAACAACTTGTTTTCGAAGTTCCACGGCGCCCCATCAGTACTTTTTGTTTGTCCTACCAATCAATGAACTGTATAACAAAGGCATCTCCTTCCAGTTGCTTAAAGACCACCTTCTGCGAGAGTCCCCATGCCTGCGTAAGGGTGTGTCTCATCGCCCAAAAATGGGCGCCCTGTCCGAGAGGATGCGCGCAACCAATGCCAGCCGCAGGTGTTCCGTCTCTTCCTCATCTCGACCTTTACTGACTTCGACTGGTTCTTCCTCATCTGCCGTTAGCTGCAATCTTGAGTATCTCTCTGTTAACTCCTCCGCCATGTTGGGGAAGGGACCAGAAAGCTCGCCTTGTTCCTTGGACCTACAAGAGAAGGTAACCCCTTAGGGTAGAGAAGCTCCCACACGTCCAAACCCTAGTCGCCAGAGCGCTAGGTTGCGGCTGCGGGGAGAGTCTATTTTTTCTATTGGCCATAGAAGTTGATTTCTTAGAAGTTGATTTCTTATTAATGAGAAAATTAACATTTGTTGTGAAACTTAAGTCGTTATTTCTTAGAAGAATTATAATAAAGGTCTAAGTATACATTTGAATGAAAAGCAATATGAGAATTTTTGTGATTTGGAGTAACATGTAACAAAATAAGTAAATTTAGTTTCAACTCGAATAAATGTATTTATACAATTATGTCATGATTTATAACAACCCCAATAATACTTCATGTAGTAATGTATATTATGATACACACATATATGAAATAATGTTAAAAACATGCATAAACATATAATTAAATATTAACAGGACAATTGGTCTTGTCTCTGACTAACAAATGGCTTTATGGAAACTAGCGCATCATTTGCACTAAATGTGTGAAATTGTTCATCATAAAAGAACTCCAATAAAATTCTCATTTCTAAATATGGTGGTTGTATGTGGAATTTAATGACATTGTCCCATTTAATACGATATATAAATTTCACAAAAAAATAATTTGGTATCTCTCTTATATATAAATGGCATGTAGGTAGAATAATCCGCCCTAACCTACTGTAATGAAAGTTGACCCCCGTTATGAAGTTTACATTCCATTGAGAATTTTTCACAACATAAAACACATCTAATAAATGTGAATACCAATTTAAGAATTATAACAATATTGTTTGTACACTTTTCTTAAGGACAATTTACCACTTCCCTCCATAATTCATTGAAAACGGAAAATCCTCAATTTGGTAATCTCATTGTAATCATTTTGATTTAAGAAAAAATAAACAAAAATGTTACATTATAGATAGAATGAATATTTTCACATGTTTCTCTTATAATTTATTGTTATAATCAAATTCGTGTTATTCAAGTCTCAAAGTGTTACGAAGATTTGGAAATGAAAATTAGAATCTATCTTTACATCAATTACATAGATGTCTTTTCCCTAAAAGCAAACCGTGTTATACATACTTAATGGAAAATTAGCATTTAAAGAAATATAACAAGGATATACTTCCCTCGTGAGTAGATATTTTCTAAAAGATCATATAAACCAAAATTAGCAATGAAATATACATTATGATACCATTTATTTTCAAAAATACCAAAACATCTTTATTTATTAAATAATCCATTAAACAATCTAAAAAATAAGAAATAATGTCAAATTTAGATTTCGATTATATTAGTTTCTCTATTTATGATATTCCACATCAACATGGTTATTCTAAGTTGTCATAGATAAATTATAAAATAAATTATCATGACAATGCTTAAAGGAGATGAATAAATTAAACGACTTGTTAAATAGTTTCAAAATAAGAAAAGACATAGTAACTTTGTATTATACATATCATTATTAGACTATATGTAAAATTTACTTTGTTTTTTTAATGTTTGTTTTCTCAAATAAAATACAAAACAAAGGATTAAAATACTAGTACATAAGGGAACATTGTTGCTTTAGTTGGATTGTATTTTCCTAAAGGTTTCGTATTACACTAAATTTTATTTCTGCAAAAAGAAACCAATCAGACAACAACCTTTGACTCTTATTCTTGGTTCTATAAAATCTCTCACCTCCTTTCTCTATCCCTGATCCTATTTAAGTCATTGCTTTACAAAAGGTTGCTCACAATTTCCTCTTCTCTGGTCCCTTCCCTATTCTTCCCTTCCACCATGAACACGAAGCAACCTCTCCTACAACCATAATGCCCTATTTCCCAAAGAAGCATGGAACATCATCAAAACATCATGTTTGCAGTGCACAAATCATGCTTCGCTAGCTCTAACATTTTCCCTTGGATCTTTCATCACGTCAATGGACTATTCAAACTCCATGGTAATACATGGTGAATTGAATAAAAGATCTCAGAGTACCTGCAACAAGATATGACCACTAAAAATAAAACTATTAAACATACAACTAAAATATTTTGGACACTTTAGACAACCTGGATTGATGGACATAATCCTATATGTGGGTTTGAGTTGACACTAGACTTGGAGGGGTAAAATCCGATCGCTGGATTAGCACTCAAGTTGAGGTATGTGCATCTTTCTTGATTATCAAGTCAATACTGTGTTCACCAACAAATTTCCCATATGAGGCATTCTTGGTTAAATCTTGTTCATCGTTGAATATACCTTCCTATTTCCTTGCTACTTCCTGATTTATTATTGATGAAATGAGATTCTACTATTGAAAGTCATCTGGCCTGCTTATTGAAAAAAATCTCTTTCTCTTATATCATGTTGATGATGACTGAAATTATATCTTGCTTTTATATCATGTGCATGTGCGAATAGACTAGGTTTGTTTATAGTAGCATGTACGTATGTACTTACCATAATATTTGAGTGCGCCTTTCCACCCCGAGTGCACCTTTCCACTTATATTACATATATTGGGTGTAACTTCACCTTTCCACCCGACTTAGGCTTGAGATTTTATGGGTCTCAGCCCTACATAAATAAAAGTGGTCTAATTATTTACATGCACTATTTATGAATAATTGTTGTTTTTATATAACAATATTTTCTTTCAGTCAATCATCCCTTTTATTATAATGCCTCGTCTTTTAACATGATAAAATCCTCTTGGAACTTCATCTTTTGAACCTTTCTTTTATTTGATATCCTGCCTTGACTTTCCCTTCACCTTAAAGTAATGCCTAGTTGTTATTTACTGCACATACTCAAAATTTTTAGATGTCCCTTCCTTTTGTTTTTCCTCCTCCATGGTGTTCTTTTTCAACCCACACAGAGGTAGCACAACCCCACGTATAGAACTTGGTGACATGGAATTTCTAGGCGAAGCTCTTGGGGAGATAGAATTGAGATAGTTGGATATCCCTCTACTTCGGTCCTTATGTTGTAACTTTCATGTAATGGTATATGGAATATGATGATGTACTTTTGTAATAAAATTTAAATTGAATATAGTTATGAAATATTATTCCTTTGATACACTTTGGTCTTGTATACCATAAATTGAGAAAATATACACATATTCCAACATATGTTCTTAGTATGTTTGGAATAGATAGATTTATTCCTCAAATTAAGTACCGAGTGGATCCTCTATCGGGTCCTACTCCTTCCTCCAACCTCAACTCTACATGAATCTTGGAGCACTGTAACATCCCAAATTTGTGAATAAAACAAGTTTAAGGCCTTTAGTGAAAATTTTCAACTTTTAAATTCCACATCTTAATCAGTTATGCAAGTTACTCAAATATTAAATACATTAATTGAAATATGAAATATGTCCCTAATTATTTTCTTTTGACCAAATGAATATAAAGATAAGTCATTTTAATTCATATACATTATGATAATGGCATATGCGAGTTTGATGAACAAATAATCAATGAAACGTGAATCCAATTATAAAGGCAGATTCTAGACTCTCTAATCAACATATGTTCTAATTTTGAAGTCAATGGGACTTCGTTTGACCCTTCAAATCAATTAGGAGAGTTAAAGATATAGTTTTGGTTAAATATCAATCGAATATTCTATGTTTGACCTAAGTTTTTGGTTATTTAAATGTCACACCCTAGATTTTCTTCGATTTGGCTGTCACACGCATTTCACTTGTGTCGAATTCTGTCTTGGCCGTCGGATACCCATCGAAGGGCTCCGAACTCGTCTCCAACCTTAGGTAGGAGACCGAGAACAGGCATCCCGCTGGCATCTCTTTCTCAGACCTAGACCATCCATAACAGTGCCTCATTTTATTTGATTTCTTCACCAATGAAATCGAGATCACCATGCAAGCTCAACGATCCCAAGTTTACATGGACTTTGTGCCCTAATGAAGAAACGCCCAAAGGGGCTCAGACTCTCCTCACCGCCCTAGTTTTACAGGAAGTCTTCTCAACGCCTGAACCTCTATATAAGGTGTCGAAAATGATCGACAGACCTAGAACAACCCTCCTCTACGCTCAATTTCATCTTCTGACCCCCAAACCCCCACTGCCTACTTGATTTGTATCTCCAACAAACTCCACCGTGGCTCATCCCCCTCAACCTTCTTCTGTACAATCGTCGTACATGTAAGCATGTATGAACCTCCTAGCTTCTTTTCCTTTATCAGTTTTGCCTACGGTCGTCTCGTTTGTGCTACCCTATAAACTCTCTCTTGGTCCTCACCAGCAGTACGACACCTTGTCACCCTGATGTTGCTCTAGTCACAAAAATACCCCTTTCACCTTTGCCTTCCTATGACTTTTTCTTTGTGAGTTTTGGTTTATGATATCTTGCTTTGAATCAGTGGTTTTAGCGCTCCGATCCCTTATACTCTGTTCCGGCCATGGCGGGAGAGGTTGTTGGTTCTTCAGAAGTCAAGACATCCCAAGCCTAGGCTTGTTGCCTTCGTAAGAATGTGGGTAATTCGTTATTTACCATGGTTTCTTGCTTGCTTTTGATCTCAAAAATATGGGATATCACTGATCGTCTGCCTGATTTCTCTCTCTCTCTCAGTTTCTTTCTTTGTTTCATCCAAATGAAGATGCCATGTGGAAAATTACCATTTCTGCACTGGGTTATTTGATACAGTTGTAACGCCTATATTGGTAGTTAGGGAATTTTACTAGCCCCATTTTCTTTGACTACTCATCCCCTGGGATGAGCCTCAGTGCGAGTTGACTGAATGTGACTCGTCCACATCAGAGCAGGCTCGGTTCCTACTGTCACTAGTTTTGGTTTAATAATACACATGTGGCTTTTCGTCGCTTTCTGATTGGACAAGGAAAGCAGGCAGATGGAACCCCGCCCGGAGGGTGGAACAAGGAAAGGAAAGGGAAGGGAAGCAAGCGACTTTATAGATAGGGAATGGAGGGTAGAGGGAAGGGGTCCCGGGGAAGACACCTGACCAAATAGCCTGTTCTTACGACTTTAGGGAAGGGGTCTTAGAGAAGACACCTAATTGGGTTGGTGCCTTTGAGTGAAGAGCGACCCTTGAGCGGGAACCCTGATGTATATGACCATCGTGATAACCGGACCAGTTACCAATGAGGCGAGTAAAAGCTGGTTCCATTGGTCTAGGTTTCAAACAAGGGGGCAATGCTTAACCTGGTTACCAATGCGGCGGGAGTCGCGGTAGCTACAGTGAAGTGGCAGGAGTCGAAGCTGGAAAGGGTTGTCTATAATGTGCGGTTAGCCTACAGACGCGGCTCAATAAAACCTACACTTATACACCCTAATGAAGAAATGCCCAAAGGGGCTCAGACTCTCCTCACCGCCCTAGTTTTATAGCAAGTCTTCTCAACACCCGAACCTCTATATAAGGGGTCGAAAACGATCGATAGACTTCGAAAAACCCTCCTCTACGCTCAATTTCATCTCCTGTCCCCCAAACCCCCGCCGCCTACTCGATTTGTATCTCCAGCAAACTCCACTATGGCTCAGCCCCCTCAGCCTTCTTCTGTACAATCATCGTACATGTAAGCATCTATGAACCTCCAAGCTTCTTTTCCTTTATCAGTTTTGCCTACGTTCATCCCGATTGTGCTACCCTATAAACTCTCTCTTGGTCCTCACCAGCAACACGACACCTTGTCACCCTGATGTTGCTCCAGTCACGAAAATCCCCCTTTTTCCTTTGCCTTCCTCTGACTTTTCTTTGTGAGTTTTGGTTTATGATATCTTTCTTTGAATCGGTGGTTTTAGCACTCCTATCCCTTATACTCTATTCCGGCCATGGCAGGAGAGGTTGTTGGTTCTCCAGAAGTCAAGACAGCCCAAGCCTGGGCTTGTTGCCTTCGTAAGAATGTGGGTAATTCATTATTTACCATGGTTTCTTGCTTGCTTTTGATCTCAAAAATATGGGATATCACTAATCGTCTACCTGATTTCTCTCTCTCTCAGTTTCTTTCTTTGTTTCATCCAAATGAAGATGCCATGTGGCAAATTACCACTTCTACCCTGGGTTATTTGATAAAGCTGTAACGCCTATATGGGTAGTTAGGGAATTTACTACCCCCATTTTCTTTGACTACTCATCCCATGGGATGAGCCTCAGTGCGAGTTGACTGAATGTGACTTGTCCACATTAGAGAAGGCCCGGTTCCTAGTGTCACTAGTTTTGGTTTAATAATACACATGTGGCTTTTCGTCGCTTTCTGATTGGCCAATGCATTAAAATTCATATCTTCTAATTGGTAGATCGGATGGGTCAATCCTTATATGGATTTTGTTCAGTTTTTTGAGATCTAGCTATTAGTCTAGGTTTCAAGATTTGTTCTGTCTTTGGTTTTACAAAGATTCAGAAATTTGTATAATTAGGGTTAAGATGTCAATTAAGTAGTAATTAATTCAACAAATGTTAATTACAAGAACTTAGGAGTTGACCAAGATCAAAAGGACTGAGTTAGGATATACCTTGCTCCAGGTAAGCGGGTTATGCCATTGTGAATATATATCTTGGATGAATTGCATGTTGAGTATGATTTAAGATTATGCTTTAAATTCCAAGTTAATGAATGAGATTAAGATAATGATGATGCCTCAAATTTATTGTTTTCTTGTTTATTGATGTAATTATAAAGTCCTATTCTTATCACTGATGCTCATTAGTCTAATGCTATGCTTATGTAATGATTAATAAATTTAAGAATGACTCATGTAAACCATGTAATGATAATTTAAGAATAAGAGGGAGAAATCCCATGATGATTAAGATAATGTACTTAAGTTGTAAATTGTTCCTCTTTATGTTATTTTGTCTTTATGGCATTGATGAGCACTTTGGTGCAACTAAGATGAGCCTTAACCGGTCTGATGAGCACTTTGGTGCAATTGTTGGATGAGGACAATTTACATTGATGGCAAGATAAGAACAATGATGTTAATGATTAAGTTAAGAGAATTAAGTAACTTATTATATGTTTCTCACAATGATGGACCTTTATGGTCGTTATGGGCTTCCTAGGAATGATGGGCTTTCCGAGCATGATGTGCCCCACGGGGCAGTGATGGAGAGAACATATATACTAATGTTTCTTAATTCATTGATGTAATGAAATCTAAAGTGTAATGAGAATTCTTAATGTTAAATCATGTCAAGTTTATTTTAGTTCAAGTATATGCTTATTTTTCAGTTCTTATAACATGCATAGAGCCACTTACTTATGTTGTTGCTTTCTTTCGCATGGTCGTGGGACGAGATGTCCCTAGATCAAGGAGCAAGAGGAAATTGAAGCAAGCCTTCAAGTGTAGCTGATCAAGGAGACTTTAGCTTGGTGAGGTTCCATCTACCACTCCATAGATTATCTAGTTTAATTTCATTTCATGCTTTAGATTTTCTCCATCTACATGTATTAGGTTTTGAAATAAGATGAGATAGTTTATGTCTTTCCCTTTTTATGAACAATGTATGAATCTATTTTTGATTAAATGCATGGTGTTTCATTTATTTTGTTGCAATGCTTATCATGTTTTGTAATGTTCCTCCGAGCTGAGTGACCCATGTTATGGAAAACATAAGGTTTGCTTCCACTGTCATATAAGTTCTTGGAGGGGCATTACAATATGGTATCAGAGCAATGAGTAGATGGACACTAAGCTAAAGATTCACATGTTCTAACCCTAGGTATACCTTGTCTTTCTAGATGGCTCCTAAGAAGTCTGACAAGGGAAAGGATAGGGAAGATGGTGCTAGCTCTTCTAGTAAGGGAAGTGGATCAAGAAGGAACCCTAAGGCAACCTTGGAAGACTTAGTACAACCGCTCACCAATGCCCTAGGATGAGGACAACGTTAACCCAGACACCACAAGCTAACCTTGGTGGATTTCTTGAAGATCAGGCCTAACTCCTTTGCTGGAGAAGGAGAGGATGATGTCATCACCAAGGGAGAAGAATGGATTATGAGAATGGAGCATTGTTTTCATGGCCTGAACTTCCCTTAGCAGTCTAGGGTTCGCTTTGCCACCCACATGCTGAAGGGAGTAGCATGAACATGATGGGAGAATTTCCTCAACTCAAGAGCAGCTGATGCAACTGCACTCACATGGGAAGGATTTGTTGAAGCCTTCCAGGAGCACTATGTGTCTGAAGCCATGATAGAAATGAAGGAGCTAGAGTTTGCCAATCTAGCTCAGGTTGGTGACATGACGGTGACCCAATATTCCATGAAGTTTAGGATCTTGTAGATTTACAGATAGATTATGATGAGTGACACAGGACAAAGAAGTTCATTCGAGGACTCAAGCTCGACATTATCTTTGCCCTATCAGGAAGAGGCCACAGAACCCTTCAAGTTGTGTTAGATGTTGCCCTAGAGCTAGGAGACCACCCTGGAAGGTCCTATAAGAAGGAGACTACTCAGAAGAACAACCAACATCAACATCAAACTCCCAACAACAAGAGGAAGGCTCCTGAGGTTGAAGCCCCTACTGCCCAAGAGAAAACACAGTGCCCGACTTGTAAGAGGGTCAATGGAGGGATGTGCAGGTTCGGTACTAGTTTATGCTATTATTGTGGAGAACCTGGACACATAAAGCCAGATTGCCCTAAGATACAGAGGAAGGAAGCCAAGAACCAGAATCCAGCCCCTAAGAGACAGGAAAGAGTCTTTGCTATGGACATGGAGGAGGAAAATGACCAAGGTATGTTTTAGATAGTCACTTTTAGATTTTCACTTAATCCTTAGACCATATATGTGTATAGTCTTAAGCTTTTGAATGATATGATGTTATGGGAATATGGAAAACCCTAAGGTGGGTAGTGGTCTAAGAAAATTTTGAGGACAAAAATTACTTAAGCTGGGTAGAACTGTAACATCCTAAATTTGTGAATAAAACAAGTTTAACGTCTTTAGTGCAAATTTTCAACTTTTAACTTCCAAATCTTAATCAGTGATGCAAGTTACTCAAATATTAAATACATTAGTTGAAATATGAAATATGTCCCTAATTATTTTCTTTTGACCAAATGCATATAAAAGATAAGTCATTATAATTCATATACATTATGATAATGGCATATGTGATTTTGATGAACAAATAATCAATGAAACGTGAATCCAATTGTATATGGAGATTCTAGACTCTCTAATCAACATGTGGTCCAATTTTGAAGTCAATAGGACTTCGTTTGACCCTTCAAATCAATTAGGAAAGTTAAAGATATAGTTTTGGTTAAATATCAATCAAATATTCTATGTTTGACCTAATTTTTTGGTTATTTAAATGTCACACCCTAGATTTTCATCAATTTGGTCGTCACACACATTTCACTTATGTCGAATTCCATCCTGGTCATCAGATGCCCATCGAAGGGCTCCGAACTTGTCTCCTACCTTGGGTAGGAGACCGAGCACATGCAGCACGTTGGTGTCTCTTTCTCTGACCCAGACCGGCCGCCACAGTGCCCCATTTTATCGATTTCTTCACCGATGAAATCGGGATCACCATGTGAGCTCAACAATCCCATGTTTACCTGGACTTTGTGCCCTAATGAAGAAACGCCCAAAGGGTCGGGCTCAGACTCTCCTCACCGCCCTAGTTTTACGGGAAGTCTTCTCAACGCCTAAACCTCTTTATAAGGGGCCGAAAATGATCGATAGACCTAGAACAACCCTCCTCTATGCTCAATTTCATCTCCTGTACCCCAAACTGCCACTTTTCTCTCTTCTCCCTACAATTGTTCCTCTTTCCTCTTCTCTTCAAACGCTCTTCATACAACAAATGTTAGTGAATGTGTCCCTCTTCCCTCTTCTTACATCTCCTTCTATTTTATTTCATTTCTCCCATCAATATCAATAACACCCCACTAAATTGGTCCACAATTAACGTTCTGAACACAATTACTGGCCAAGAAATCTTTTCTCAACAAAATTCTCTCAACATTTCACTATTTGTAAATGCTTTTGTAGAAAAAAATATTACCATTTGTAGTTATTTAAAGAACATATAAAATATGCAATATACATGTATCTCATGAATTATATACATGAAAGAATCTCTAAAGAACATATTACTTCCCTCTTAAGTATTCTCTCTGTACCATCCCATCGGCCCTTTTAACATCCTTCCTCAATTATCTGACTCTCCACATTCTCCCCTCATTTTATACTTTGTTAACCTTTTGATTCATGTTTCTATAAAGAAATAATTTCTTGATTCTCTTTTTCATTCACTCATATACTTTTATCTAATACAAAAAGAATAAAAATAAAAAATAATGTTGACATTGTAACGAAAACATAAACTCAATATGTTATTTTAAGTACCTAATGACATGCCTTTTCACATTCCAACTCCTAAAAAGAATGTAGTTTTGACCAAAAAATAAAATAATTCATTAACTCATATTTAATGAAATTATCTCATCTTTAATGATATTACTATTATCTCGCGAGTCTTGCCATGACTCCCTCAAAGTCCCGTAACCTCATTCCACTCCCCACGTCTCTCCATATCCTTTCTTTTCATTAGCATTTCTTTGCCCTCTCCCACTTTTTCGTATTCTTCTTTCTTTTTCTCTCATCGCGTTACCACTTTAGACTCCCCACCTCTTGCGTCAAAAACTGCCGCACACATGACTTATTAGTCTTCCAACAACAACTCAACCATTATCATTTGACAAGAAAAGATCAAACTCACGTCTATTATTACCACACGTCACCCTTTATCTTAATAAGTTACATTTGAATATTTTCCTTATAATTAACAAATTCAAATTTTATTCATCATACTTATCATAGGATGTACACCCAACTAATATTCCTCATTGATTCTCAAATGCAAAAAAATTCAACCATCCCATCCACACCTCCATTTTTCTTGCTTAAATCTCGCCTTGTTCCGAACAACTTTCTATTATCACGCCACTTAGTGTCTACCATATCATCCTTATTCAAACACTCAACCCCCTAGACCCACTTCCCCGCCATCTTGGATTTAACAATAAAAATCGCTACGAATTTTGCTCATCTCTATGTTATTATAAGCAGACTACTATGAAAAGAGTGAGTTTATTAAATAAATTACAAGTATGTCATTTTTTTTAAAACCCCCTAACCAATCAGATTTCATTGTTTTAAAATATTGCATCCTCCTTAAATAATTTCTTTCTCAATATAACAAGCTCGATATCTATAAACTAATAAATATATCGATTTATGTATGTGATTTTTTGAATCCATAAGTATTCCCATTAGGACAAAAATCATCAGTAAATATCAAAGAATATATATCTATCCACATTATATTTTATCAATATCATTATTTGGATATGATAGTTTCGTAATGTTAATTACATACATATGACTTAGAAATTACAAATTAAAAAGATTTTTTTTTCATTGAACCAAGATGTGCTTGGCACATGTGTGTTTACTAGTATAAACTAATATATGACTAACTCGGACTAACCCTGTCCGGGATTTCGTAATATTGATCGGGCTTTGGTTTTCCTTCCGGACCGTCTGTGCCTACTCCTCTTCAATCCTTACTAGGCATAAACTCGTGCTATGCACGGGCACTTTAGTATAAAAAATGAATACTCATTGGTTAAAGTTTTAATGTTTACAGAAGAGGGTTCAAGCTGAATAAGTACACTCTATATAAAAATGAGTTCAGTTAAAGTTCTCACAAAAGTTACAACCTGAAAGGAGACAACATGGCTTCGTAGAATCCTTTTTTACTACAAAATGGAACACTCGTTAGATGCACGAGCTTGAAAATAGTACATCACATCACGTCCAAATTTTTTGAACTACTACAATAGGTCTCTTACAACAAGGTAGATATGACCGGTTAACTAATTCCTAATGAGCTATCTTCACATTCCATTTAAGTGAAGGAATCTACTTTGTATTTCTATCAATCACTAAGAATTGAGAGAAGTGATCCAAGATTGGTTATAATAATCATATGTTTGACCATCGATTGGATGGATAAAAATAAACTGATCAGAAACATATAAGAATCAATTAACCCAAGGGAGTCATCATAATAGGATCATCAAATCACATCTCTTAGTATATAATGATAGAACTATATAAATAAATCAAGATGTGGATTGTGTTCAACCAAGATTAAAGCTTATAGATGATGACCATGATGATGAGTAAATCTCAGTTGTCCATTTGAATTACCATCACAAGAAGTAAAATAGGAATAATGAAAATTATATTCAGATCTTATCCAAATTTTAGCAATCATTTTATACCCTCGGTTCCCTTATGTATTAACACCACTTTATCAAAGATGTTTCCTAGGATTCTAGGCCCAAGTTTGATAGAGGGGTGATGTAAAAGTTATAATGAAAACACATAAAATAAATTGTTATCTAAAAAATCAGATATAAAAGCCAACATTACCTTTCTTGTTTTGAGGACAAGATCGTTAAGTCTCTTCGTAAAATGATACAACAAATTTGTTATTCATCATCATAGGCATATATGGTAACGTCCAAGGAGGAAAACAACAATATTTTAGAGACCTGGAATGATAGCGGAGTCTCCTCTCCTTCTAAATAAATACTTTTTCCAATAAGATTGTCATGACCGACTGGCATGAGATCATACATGGAAGCCACCCCCATTCCGCCTGCCATCACGATTGGCTCAAACACTTAAATAATTGAGAATTAATTTTGGGGAATGTGAGTAATACTATAGTTGTCAAATTCAATCTCAATGATGTGCAGCACCACAACTTTTGGATTACTACTACCTGACGATCAGAGGCAGCCAGCTAGCCTGGAGCTTGTCCAAGAGCAATGTTGGATTATCGTCGCTACTCATTACCAGTGGTATGGGTCAACAACTAGTAAGGAAGCGGAGAGGAAGAGAGGCACGGTGGCACAAATCAATAATTCGTAGGTATCTTGATTGCGAGTGATTAAGAACAAAGTCGGAGACGAGGAAGCAAGTTTGTGACCAAGATAGGCACATAGGAAAGATAGAAGAGAAAAAAAGATGAAAATTTTATATGCATCCAACGCAGAGCGAAGGTACCTGTTGATACCACCGAGAAGAAAAAATCCACCTCCTTCCTTGTTCCCTAACTGGACCGCAGACCTCCTCTGGTTTCTTCTGCCGGAAAACCTTTACTTAGCACACCCTTGCAACAAAAGATCGAAAGCGACACTGGATGAACCGAGAGCACGAGAGATCAATAGAGAGAGAACCTGGAACAAAGAAATCGTGAGAAGATTTGAGAGTTGGCTAGCAGACCGCTCGGAGTTGTTGACGCCGCACCTGACACCGAGGATCTCCTGGCTCAGACATACGTCGATGAGGTCCGCGACGCGCCTCTTGTGCTTCCAGAACATTCGCAGCCGACTCTTCTTATAAAAAGATCGTCTAACAATTATACATGACCCCTCTGATAGTTATCTTCAGAAAAAAGGACTACATCATAATTCCAAAAAATTGTGTCAAAAATTGCACTAGAACCCCCTCGATGTGCGAATCCCTCTCATCGTCTCCCAGACAAGTTCTAATCGCCTAGGAGTAGGTGGTGGCCGACCCCGATCCTAATATGAAACGCTACCCATAACCCTAGTACGAATCGGCACCCATGGATCCAATCCAAGTCAGAATACACCTTTCCAAAACTAACGGCTCCTGGATTTGATGCCGCTATGTATATTTGGTCGCTGTAATCTGTCTGCGGCACTTCGGTGCTGGTTGCTCTACCTTCCATCGTCGGCCGACGCTGCATCAATTTGTGCCGCTATTTCAAGCAGTGGTGCAAAAAGGCGACTTTTTGTATCCTCTTTCGAGCAATTGGAGTGAATCCTATGAGGCAATTGAAGTGCGCAAGATGACAGACGAATCTTGGGCTCAACTCCCCTCTGATATTTTGTCTATGATAACCGTATATCTTCTCTCTGCTGACTGTGCGCGCTTCAGATCCGTATGCTCTGCCTGGAGTTCTGCCCCTCCACCGATGCCTCCTCCCATTCAGCCCCCTGGCTCCTGTTGCCTACCTCCTCAATAGATCATGGATCATTTGACAGTGGTGGCAACAAAGGAACACGGAAAGATGAAGAACAGTGCCATCAGCAAAGCAAACCAACATTATATAGCATCTTTGACAATAAGAAGCTCGAGTTGAGCAGCGGTCACTTAGTGGATGTTCTTATTGAGTTTCGTGCAATTGTTTCCTACTCTTTGGGTGGTTGGCTCATGTACATGGATAAAGTTTGCGAGCTGCAATGTATTAATCTTGTTACCGGTGAACGCATCCTCCCCCCTTCCACCACCACATTTCTTGAAGTCAAAGGAGCAAGAAGTGACGATAAAGGGCATATCATCGGTTATTACATTGAAGGTTGTGGTGATCCTAAAGATAACCATTTCTCCTCATGTAACTCAATGTATAAGTTTTACCAACACGGCATCATCATATCTCCTGATGATCTCTTTCCCTCTCAATACAACAATTCTTCAAGTAGGGGTATTGGTCAAGGATATATGATACTTGTTGCTCACCATATGTGGAAGATGCTTGCATTTGCGAGGCAAGGGAACTCATCATGGACGGTAGGCGATATAGAATGTAATGGGATCACCAATTTTATTATACAGAAAGGACTTCTCTATGTGACGTTGTCTGATGGAATCCAAAATCTTTATTTTGACATCGACTTCGATCTTTCCTTCCATTCAGCTATTTTTCTGCCACCCAACTTCAATTATCTTATACCGGGTAAACAACATGCTACATCTTCTTATTTGGTTCAGCTAGAAGGCCATTTTGGATGATATGGAGGATCAGAGATATTACAGATGTGTTAATTACATATGCTCACTTGAAAGAATTCCCTCAAATGAAGAATTCCAAAAGGAAATATTTTTGGACACCCCAGACCCATTACTTTCGAATCTTTAAATTTGACGAAAGTCAAACTACATGGGTTGAGATGGACAACATGGGAAGCTTTTCCATTTTTCTTGGTAAAAACTACACATTGGCTTTCTCAACCCATGATTTTCCTTACCTAGCAACGGATTACATCTACTTTACCGATGATGATGAAGAAAGTTATATCCGACCTACTTGTTGGGATATGGGTGTTTTCAATATGCTTGATAAGAGTGTGAATGTAATTAGTGATCCAATCATTGCACTAGATCTTCCCCAACCAACTTGGCTCATGCCTTTTCCATTATGAGTCTTGTCGAATACATGGAATAATCCTTCATCGCCCAATGAATGAACCTAATTAATTTGGCTATTCAATGGCTCTCGACATTGATATTATGATGATATTGATGTCTGTATCTTTGTAACAATCTACTTTTGCATATTTTATTCTAGACATTCATGTACTTTTCTTTTAATTTATTCAATAAAATTTATTTTTATAACAAAGATCATGTTTCAATTGCAATATGTGAATCTGACTTGTTATTTGTTAGAGTTTCACCTCCATCACTATGTTCAACTGTTGAAACATAGGGAGGGATAAAAAATTGCTTTCTAGCATTTCGTTGAATGTGCCCTTTACCCATTATAGAAAGAAAATTTGGTGATGAATGATATAACTTTGTTGCTTTCTATCGAGAAAAAAGATCATATTATTTTTCTAATGTGTTGATTACTAGTAGTAGGAAATGCCACATAATTCTTACAAGGACACATATTGTACATAAGTCTTCACACTACCACATATGTCAAAGCAATGTATTTGTGAATTTCCACATTAACATCATCGTAAATTGAGTGTTTATTGATGATATTAGCGATTTGGCTGTAGAAAGAAAATAATATGGATGATATATTCACAGTGTATTGACAATATATTGGATATGAGAGAAAGCCTCTCATTTATATAGGAGAAGATGAACATGACTCTAAAGACTTTCTTACTTGACTAGACTCGAAATGGGCCTACAACTATGTGTCATATGATATGGATTTTACTTCTAACATTCTTCAACAAGTTGGGAATATGGGTGTATCACATGCCTAACTTGGATGACACATTAATAAGACGTAGACTAAAGTAATGACTAAAACAAGACAGTCCATGACTTAGCACGACACATGCTATCCTCTGAACTTTTGCATCTTTGACTTTTAAAACATCCTCTGAGATTGATAAACATTAGATCTTTGAGACATCTGGAGCTTTGACTAGGTTGGAGTTTGTATTTTGGAGTATGCAAATGCCTGAACAAACATGCAAAGATCAACTGAGTCACCGGCTCAGTTGTTATTGTTGTTGAAGTACTTTTAAGAACAAGACCACCATGTGGTAGCTTTGACAAGATTTGTGCCATAAGAAGACTAAGTTGTAGCAGACAGTCAAAGTGCTTGATAGGGCACAGATGAACAAGGAGGAAACATTGTTGACGTAGATGATTGATTGATCTTCTACAAAAGATAGGTGTATCGGACCGACACAACCAAATGTGTAAATAATCCAAGATGCTCCAATGTTAGAAGATTGAATGTAGAGTATAGGTGACCTCCGACCGACCCAAGGAATCATCTTCTTTAACTGATGATGGTGTGAGAACTGAGTATAGATCAATGCTCGACAATTCTCTGTCTGTATGTCGAGGATATTCATTGACCTTAAACTGGACATGCACATTTGGATAACATAAAAATGGGAACTGGATGGTCACATTTGTTGAGACATAGATGGGAGATAGAGACATATCTCTTCTTCCTCCTCTCTTTTGAGCTCTGAACTCTGCACCTAATATCTTCTCATCGCTCGTATTTCTCCCTCGCAAACCAACCACAAAAGTGGTTGGGGTGGACAAAGACAAAGAGGAACTCCTCTATAACAAGACTTAAATAGAAGTAGGGGACATGGGGTGGAGAGGGAAGAAAGGACTGGAGAAGGATTGTGTGCTGGACTACTCAATGGGTTTGAGAGAACTTGACCTCCTATTTAAGAAAGTTTGACTTTGTGCTTGAAAGGGATGAAGCCTCGCACATGAGAGAGGTTGATCTTGTGTCTAAGAGTGAACTACATTACACATGTGAAACCTTATGTTGGCGCTTCAAAGAGGTTGATTTGGTAAGGAAGTTGTAGTATAAGAATCAATAACCAGTCTCGATGTAGCATGTAATTCACCACATGATTTGTAATAAATGGATCTTTATGCAACCTAAAAATATGGACTAGGTCGAATAATAGATATGATTAAATAACCAATAAAGATTTGATTTTTGGATACATGACGTGTGGGATGGATGACACGCCGTATGAAGACTTACTAGGGAGCTTCAGACCTTTGACACATCGTGTCGAATGACATACATGATGTGTTTGAAGGTGCCTAGAAAATGATCTGGGACACGACATGTTTGACATATGAACATTGTGTCAGTTGCCGTTAGAAGATTGGAAACCGTAACGAAGACACACTGTGTCGAAAGAATGACACGCCATGTGCGCATCGCTGTCATTGCCAGGTGTTTTGGGAATCCTAACATCGACACATTGTGTTGGACAGACACAACGTGTCGATTGTCGAAGATGAAAAACTCCGTTGCGAATGAAGTTACACGCTGTGTAACCTTTTACAAGATGAAAAACCACTAGTGTGAATAACGGTGTACGTCATGTTGACTTTGGTTTATAGTGTGTGACATGTCACCATGAAATTCATAGATCTTGGAGATGAAAGATCTTTGGGTTTATGCATGGCGGAGTAGGTAGAAACGAATGTCAAATGGTGGAGACAAATTTTACCATGGAAAAGATCAGTGTGGGATTGCTAATGTTAGAGAGAACTTCCACTTGTTGTGGTTGGACCTTAACCAGTAATGACAATGCAAGAAGGGTGATGACCATGGTAATAAAAAACCCACCTTGAGGCTCTCGAGGCTTATGCCCCTTAGCGAGGCAGGTAGAAACGAATGTCAAATGGTGGAGACAACTTTTACCATGGAAAAGATCAATGTGGGATTGCTAATGTTAGAGAGAACTTCCACTTGTTGTTGTGGTTGGACCTTAACCGGTAATGGCAATGCAAGAAGGGTGATGACCATGGTAATAAAAAACCCACCTTGAGGCTCTCAAGGCTTACGCCTCTTGGCGAGGCTATCCCAAATGCACCTTGAGGCTTACGCCTCAGTGTCCTAGACTGAGGCTTACGCCTCACAGTGTCTGAGGCCCACTAGCTGAGGCACATGTCTCAATTATGAATGATGATGTCTTATGTTAACCACCAAATTGTCTACTTTTAAGTTTATTAGAAACACTTTCTTCAAAAAAATCAAAGTTCTTGTAGTTGATGGTTACTTTTCACTAATAAACATTTAATCATCATTTTCTGAGTTACATCTTTCAATCATCATTGTTAAATTTCTCTTTGTTTTCTACATTCTTATTCACTATGTCGGTGAATTTCATATCATTGTTAACTAAATTTGGTTCCTTGTTCCTACTAATTTGAAATTCTGTCTCCTTCAGTTTATCTATTGAGATCTTTTATTCTAGTAGTATAAAGAATTGATATCTTGTTATTTTTTTACATATTTATTTTGGTATTCTGGTGGGTCCTTAGTCTCTATTATCATTAATAAGTTTCTAAAATAATTACAATTTCATATTGTTGTGCTTGTATATACATATTTTTGTTATAACACATTGATACACATAACCTATAAAAATATATATATGTAAATACATGTATAAATTTATTTTTTATGACTGCCTCATACATATTTTGAGGATTACGCCTCAAATGCCTCGATGCTTATGCCTTGCCTCAATGAGACAAAAATGCCTCGTTACACCTCACCCATTTTTCTACCTTGGTGATGGCTGAACGGTTGTATCTGGACTTTGTGCATGGGGAAGACACATGCGAAAGATGAACTAGGAAAGATGGATACATGTAGCATGGTAGACGACGATTATGACAATGAGATGATGAATTTGGTATAGAGTCAATGATGGTGATGACGATGACCCTTCAAAGAGAGAGAGTGTGATGGATATGGCCTTGTAGAGAGGGTAACTGAGATGGCCATGTGGAAAATGTGACAAAGATGGCCCTAGAGAGAGGGGGATAGAGATGGCCCCACAGAGAGGATGATGGAGATGGTCCTGCGGGCAGCCAACATGGACCTCGTAGCCGCTCGTGGGAGAAAGACATTGCTCTCTTTCTCTCTAGGGTTAGGCTTGATGCTCTGATACCATGTAGAAGGAATGATATATGGACAATGTATTGACAATATTGTTGGACACAAGAGAATCCCTCTCTTTTATATAGGAGGTGGACATGACTCTAGAGACTTCCAAACCTGATCTGGCCTGACCTGACTCAAAATAGGCCTATAGACTTTGGCCTATATATCATATGATATGATATGACTTTTAAAAATGATAATATTTCAAGTATGTGATCAAAACTGAAATTAATGTATTAATACAAATGAATGCTTATTGAATGGTTTTTTGTGTGGACATATTTCAAGAGAATGTTTAGGGAAAGAACTGCAAGACATGGTACTTTACCTTCATTTATCTTGAAAGGATGACTTAGTGTGTGCCAATAGTTGTATGGAAGTAAAACATGATTCTTTTGACGGATCAGATAAATTAATGCAATTGTGTGTATGGTAGTAGGGTATGTTATGTGCAATATGCAATTCTGTTGGTAATGAAGCTATTGATCTCGACCAAAATTGATAATTATTAAATTGAGATGCTTGGAGAATATATAATATTTTACCATATAAATGAACTAATATTAAACAATTTTTTTAAGTTTTGCAATATATATCTTGCAAACACAATCTTCTAAAACCCAAGTTAAGTCCTCACTCACAATAGCATACAAATTATAAATTTCATAAAATTGAGCAATCTTCAACATTCTAAGAAAACCAAACAACCCCAATTAGAACTGTGAGAAGTAGAACAAAGGTTGGTGGATACCTCGACACTACTCCACAACGAAGGTTTATTTATATTTATATAAGAGAGACATTACACACTTTACGTCTAGGTCCCTGACCTCTTTATATGATTACAATTCCCTATACATATTAATACCCCCCTTGAGTTGGAGCATACATATCATATGTGCCCAACTTGGTACATAACTAATGATTCCCAAAATGAATAACGGACTTTGGGAATAGGTTAGAAATAGGTCAGGTACATGATCCTCTAATCTAGAAATAGGTCAGGTACATGATCCTCTAATCTAACATGAGCTTGATTTAATTCTCCTGGATATTTCCTCGTAGAAAGTGACAATCGACTTCAATTTCTTTAGGTCTTTCATGGAAGATAGGAGTGTGAGAAATACATACATCGACCTAATTGTCACACATCCAAATCCATAGGAAAATCATGCATGACATCTAAATCCATAGGATAATCTTGCATGAAAACAAGCTCCTATAAAAATGACAAATCCATAGTTACTCACATGTCACTAGAGCCACAACTCGACACTCAGACTTTGCACTAGATCAAAGAAGCATGGACACGTTTCTAGACACGAACACGGACACCGACATGGACATGGGACACATCAGTTTTCTAAGATATAGGACACGGACACGACTCTAGATGAGGGGGATTTTTTTAATATATACAAAATGTGTGTATAATGTTTGTATTTATATGTGTATATGTATGTTTTCTATATGTATGCATCTAAATTTATTGAAAACATATATTGGTATGTATAATAGTATATGAATTTGAAGTATGCATGTGTTGTATGCAATAGAAACAATATGAAGTAGATACCTAACTTTTGCATTACATTCAGTAGATATAGCAGAATTCCAGAACAAATAAATGATGGCATGATTGTATACCAATATGAATCTGAACGTGTTTTCATAGTGAAAAAATATGAACTATCTACCTAACTGTTGCTTTACTTTCAATCAATATAATAGAATTTCACATATAGTACATCACTTTTGCATTACTCAATCAATCAATTTATTAGATCAATATGTGATTTATGATATCTAATTTATCTTGGACTTTACACATTGAATCTTTTTAAGATATTTTATATACAATTCAAGTTCGATTACAACTTTGTGTAACATTTTCTCAATGATAAGTATAGTTGAATAGCAGTTGTATATTCAAAATTTACTCAAAGATAGGTTGTTGCTGCAGCTTCAACTACATGGATATGTCCAGGAAGTGTCTGGGCCGTGTTCATGAAGTGTCCGGGTTGCAAAAATGGACCAAGACTGACAGGACACGTCCTGGCCGTGTCCAAAACATTTTGGGTCATGTCCGTGAAGTGTCCTTGTCCAAAACATGTCCGACACGGACACGGGGCCTATATAGAAGTGTCCGTGCTTCCTAGCACTAGATCTAGCTAAAATTTATACTTTTTGCTCTTCCAGGGACCAAATTTCCTCTCACATATACACATTAACCAAAAATATATCTCCATTTAATACTGAATCCATCCTGGTTAGCATTTGAGAAGACGAACACTTGTCGACGTCTATGCTTGTGAGACAAGGGCCCCCTTTTGTGGAGACTCCTTGATATACCTCAGGATGTGCACCACAACCTCCAAGTGAGTTGTGCAAGGCTTATCCATGAATTGGCTAACCACACCAGTAGCAAAGGCAATGTCACGTCGAGTGAATGTTAGTTAGATCAATTCTCCGACAAGTTGTCTATATCTCCAAGGATCATCGACTAACCCCCTTGCTCGATTGAAAATCTGACCTTAGGATCTATTGGAGTATCAACATATTTAGTCCCAAACATCCATGTCTTGGTGAGAAGATCTAAGATTTTGTGAAATCACTATCCCAAAATTTTGCATGGCAACATCAAGAATCTAGAAAAATTTAAGATTGCCTATGCCCTTTCTTCAACTATGTAATGCCATGCATGCCATCACCAGTGATAACGATATCCTCAACATATGCCACCAGAAAGAAACACCTAGAATTTTGACGGCGGTAGAGGAGCTACTGAAGGATCCATAGTACATCTCTGAAGACCAAATTAGAAAGAGGATTGTTGAATCTGTAGAACCAAGCACGGGTAATTGTTTTAGTACATAGGAGACGATAGAGGAGGCATAGGAGATCAAACTTCCCATTAGCAACTAACACTGGTGGTTTCTCTCTACAAATCACTTGATCTAGATTACCATGCAAGAATGTAATTTATTATCAAACTATTGTAGAGGCCAAGAATCAATACAAACAAACACCTCACACACATGAGAGAAGGTAAACAATCCTCATCATAAACGTGAGCATTGTCCTTGCCTTAAGCTGATTAACACATCCATCAACACCCACTTTGACAATGTAAACCCAACGACATCCAACCACAGTCTTGCCTTGGGGATACAAAACAAGGGATCACATCTAACTCGGTTCTTGGGCTGACATCATTCTTTATCATGATGCCAACTGGCTTGATCTTCTGCAATTGAAATAAACTTAGGTGCAGAATATAAGACAAAAGATTTTAGGCATAATATGAAGGCGAAATATGGTTATGCACGGTATTAAAAATTGTACTAGGCGGCTGTGTAAGTGTTAATAGGTACCATCCGCTCAATTTGGTTTATAGGCGGCAATTAGGCGCTGCTTTTCTCCCGCTTAACAGGCCGCCTAAAGGGAGCTGCTTGAGGCAGCATCGAGTGAGCTAGGACCCAAGTCCACATCTGTATATCACACTTCCATTTGTACTTCTAGACATTTATACTAGCGTATAGTATGCAATACACATATATTTTCTGTTACTGTAAGTGATACTCCAATACAATATATTGAACTTCCGTCTGTAGAACATGTCTCTTTACTGAACAATAAGCAATATCTACTGTTATATATGGCATTGTATAATAATACATTAGTATAATTATTGTATTAGTATATAACTACTACTGTTACACATCTATAAGACTACAATTCTACATTATAGTATTATGTACGGCATCATTTTATTGCATTGCATACTATTATATAAAGGTGTAATCTAAGTGATTATTGTAACAATACTAAGTAGTGATGTATTATCTACATTAGCACTGTAATACAAGTATTTTTGAATTATCTACATTACTGCTGTGATAACACTGTTATATTATGCAATATACTGTATTAACTATATAACGACAATTGTCTTACTATATCACCTAATGTTATGTTACTATAATACTTAATGTATGTGTATATGTATATTAGTAATTACTATGCACCACGGTTTTAAAAAACGGTATGTGTGGCCACAGTTAGAACCACAGCCCGCTTCGCATATAACAAAACGCCCTAGTGCTGTATTATCTACATTAGCACTGTGAATACAATTATTTTTGAATAATCTACATTAGTGCTTTGATAACACTGTTATATTATGCAATATAATGTATTAACTATATAACGACAATTGCCTTACTATCACCTAATGTTATGTTACTATAATACTTAATGTATCTGTATATGTATATTAGTAATTACTATGCACCACAGTTTTAAAAAGCTGTATGTGTGGCGGCTATACAGTTAGAACCACAGCCCGCTCCGCATATAACAAAACGCCCCCCCAAAGAGGGCCGCGGCCGTCTGCACCAACCACTTAAAAGGCCAATTAATCGCCGATTTCAGATATAACAACTGCAAAACTGGCCGAAATATACAAAAAAAAAAAACTTCAATCTGGACCCCTACTCCTGAATTGGCCGAAATATACAAAAAAAAAACTACAATCTGGACCCCTACTCCTGATACTCTTAACCCCCAAGTCCTGGACCCTCTCAGGCTTCATGCAACCTGCTAGAGTAAGGAAAGACTCCACGATTGCAATGACGGTGGCAAAATCCACAGCGGTGGTCTGTCGGAGCTCACCAAGGTTGCTGCAGCGTCTCCTAGAGCTCATCAAGGCTATAAAGGCCCTCCCTCTTCGCCTCCAGTCCACACCCTCTCCTTTTCTGTGGTAGTCTGGCAGATGGAAGGAGCTCTCTCCAGCCTTGGCGTGCATTTCTTCCCCATGCCAATGTTTTCATTGCGTTTGTTTTTCATTTTTGTATTATTTTAGTTCCTCTTCCACCTACTTTCATTTCTTCCTTCTACATCTACTTCCTTTTCTTCCTTTTCCAAATATGCTCCCAACGGAATAGAAAGTTATGTTGATTTTCTATTTCTCCTGTCCCCACGAAATCCTCCCTTGCACTCTCATGAATCCTCCTCTTTCGACCTAGTCTTTGTTCTACCTCTTCCCCATTTACTAGTTAAACTCCTTCTCCCTTTCTATTTCCTTCGTCCCTCCTAACTTCCCTTCAGCCAAGCCACTATACTTCTCCTCTTACTCTCACTGTTTTCTTCTTCTTTTGTCGATTTCATTCTTTTCTCTTCACTTCTTTCTTTTTTCCCCCTGTTCCACTTTCTCCTTTGAGCGATTTCAGCCTCCCTCCAATTTCTTACTCCCTCACTCATACTTCTAATCTTTATATAAATCTTGATGTTCGTTGCGTAATACTGTCCTAACCAGTCAATTTCGCACTAACTTAGCTGGTTGCCTGCGTTTAGATCACATTGCATATTTCCATTTCCTCCCTTTTACATATATATACAACTATGTTTGTTATAGCCCCAGAAGGGCGATCACCAATAGTGGAGCGGCGGGGAAGCCTCCGCCTACCTATGGTGGTGGAATTCTCCCGCTCGAAGGCGGGTCCCAAATCAGAGTCAAGGGGAATCATGCTCGCAGAGCAGCCAGCCAATGGGAAAAAAGGATCGATGCCTATACCCTGGTCGTCCTCATCTATTAATCGAAGATTGAAGTTGTACCTGTACACCGCACTACAATTGCCCGACTCAGGTTGTTGTAACCGAAAGGAAAACATAAAGTAATCATGGCAGAGCATGACAACTAGCCAGTGGCCATCGACCTTACATTGGAAGGAAAGACTATACTAATGCTATGTGCCCGTGTGTGTGGCAGGTGAGGGAGAGCCCTATCAAATACCCCCCTCCCCTAAAGATCCAACCACTTCCACGGGGTTGACCCAAGTCAGGAATCTAGAGAGAAGATCAACATATGTCATCCACTCAGCCTCCCGTGCTGGAGAATCCACCCAAGATATCGGAACTTCCCCAACATCATGTTGCCACGCTTGACCATGCGACGTTCAAGTATTTTGTAGCGAGTGGCAATCTCGGATGGTGGCTAAAGGTGGGGTAGGTTCGCTGTGGTTGCTGCTATCGGAGGTGCCACGTGATGCTATTTCAGCTGAGAGATGTGAAAAACTGGATGAGTTATGGAGGAAACAGGGAGTTGCAATTTGGAAGCGACTTTCCCGATTCATTTTGTTATCAGGAATGGGCCATAATATTTTTCTTCCAGCTTCTAGTGGGCACGACCTGTATGGATGAAGCTTGAGGTAGACTAGATATCCTACTTTGAACTCTTGGGCACGACAATGCTTGTTGTCCTGCTGTTGCGTTCAGTTCTGGGACCGATGAAGAAAATGCTTGAGCTGCAATAATGTCTGGTCCCTTGCAGTGAGTAGCTCATCTACTGCTGGTAGTTTAGCTATGCCTTTGATGTAATGTAGGGAGATGGTCTTCCGTATACAATTTAGAAGGGGTGTTGGCTCTAGAGTGCCAGGAAGTGTTATACCAATATTCCGCCCAGGGCAGGAGGAGGCCATTCTTTGGGTGATGTTAAGCAGTAGCATCAGATGTAGGTCTCCAGGCATCTATTGATGACTGTCGTCTGACCATTTGATTGAGGATGGTAGGCTGTGCTAAAACATAGTTTGGTGCCCAACTTTGAGAAGATCTCCTACTAGAATGTTGTTTGAATTTTTTTTTCACGGTCACAGACAATAGATTTAGGCAGGCCGTGGAGTTTGAAAATATTCTGGAAAAAAATGGTGGCAACAGACTTGGCAGTGAATGGGTGTTTCAGGGGAATGAAGTGGGTGTACTTGCTCAACCTATCTACCACTACCAAAATCATGGAAGATTGACGGACTGGTGGTAATCCTTCGATGAAATCTATTGAGATGTCCTCCCAGATTTGATTTGGAATGGGTAATGATTGTAACAGGCCTGCCAGGGATGTAGTGAGGTAATTTTGTTGTTGGCATGTATGGCATTCGCGGACAAAGGCTTTGACATCCGTAGTGAGTCCTTGCCAATGGAAATCACGCTTGACATGGTGATTTGTTTTCTTAAAGCCTGAATGCTCCCCTTGAAGTTTTACCTGAGCAGGGAAAGGGATACATTGTTTTCTGTGATGCATCTTAGAATGGTCTAGGATGTGTGATGATTCAGAGTGATCATGTAGTTTCTTTTTCTTCTCGATGGCTTAAGAAACATGAGGAGAACTATCCGACGCATGATCTAGAATTACATGTAGTTGTCCACGCGTTGAAGATTTGGAGACATTATTTGTATGGAGAAACATGTCAGATTTTCACAGATCATAAAAACTTAAAGTAAATCTTCTCACAGCATGAGCTGAATATGAGACAACACCGCTGGATGAAATTAATCAAGGACTAAGATTGTACAATTTATTATCATCAAGGGAAAACTAGTGTAGTGGAAGATGAATTGAGTAGAAAATATTCATCTCCACCCACAGATAAAGCACAGATGAACTCATTAATATGTTTTAAACGGGACATGTTTGTCTCTTTAAGACAAATGAATATACAACTAGACGTATTTTTGTTAGCTGGATTGCTGGCCGAGATGTATGTGAAACCTACTCTGAAACAACAGATTAAAGAGGCACAACAAGTTGATACTGTGATTCAACAGATCAGGTCAGAGTATGGTAGTGAGAAATGGGATAGTTTCCATGAGTTAGAGGATGAGGTAGTCTGTTATCATGGTAGGATGGTAGTATCTGATGCCAATGACTTAAGAAAGATAGTTATGGAGGAAGCTCATTCATCCATGTATGCAATGCATCCAGGGAGTACTAAAAAATATCATAACTTAACAAATATGTATTGGTGGCCTAGTTTGAAGAAGGATGCAGTTGAGTTTGTTATGCGGTGTCTAGTGTGTCAGCAAGTTAAAGCAGAACACCAGAAGCTTGTAGGAACATTGTAACCCTTACATATACCACAGTGGAAATGGGATCAAGTGACAATGGACTTTGTGTTTGGTCTACCCAGAACAGCCAAAACTCATGATTCCATTTGGGTGATAGTTGATAGGTTGACTAAGTCAACACATTTTCTTCCTTTAGAACAACCTATACTGCTAAAAACTTGCATAGATCTACATAGATGAGATAGTTTGGTTGAACAGAGTTCCATCCATGATTGTATCTGATAGAGGTCCCTAGTTTACAAGTCATTTTTGGGAACGACTACATAAAGCCTTGGGTACGCAGTTAAAGTTTAGCACAACTTTTCACCCTCAGACAGATGGATGATCTGAAAGGACTATACAAACTTTGGAGGACTTGCTTAGGGCATGTGTTCTTCAGTTTGTAGGAAGTTGGGACTTAAACTTGAGCTTAATAGAGTTTTCCTACAACAATAGCTATCAGATAGTATTGATATGGCACCATATGAAGCATTACATGATAGACGTTGTAGATCTCTGTTATGCTGGTATGAGACAGGAGAATACTGACTTTTGGGTCCTGAATTAGTGCAACAGACAACTGAAAAGATTAAAGTAATACAACAACAGTTGAAGGTTGCACAGGATAGGCAGAAGTCATATGTCGATAAACATCGTAGACCTTTAGAATTCCAAGTTGGAGATAGTGTATCTCAAGGTCTCTCCTTGGAATGGTGTTCTCAGATTTATGAAGAAGGGTAAGTCAGCTTCTAGATTTATGGGACCTTACCCAGTGGTAGCACGGATCAGAAAAGTAGCCTATAGGTTGGAGTTGCCACCTGAGCTACATAGACTACATCCAGTATTTCATATATCTATGCTGAGAAAGTGTCATCCTGATACAGAGTTGGTGTTGCAACCTATAGAGGTAAAATTGAATGAAGATATATACTATGTGGAAGGTCCAATGATGATTCTTGACAGAAGAATCAAGAAGTTGAAAAAGAAAGACAGTTCTTGTGAAAGTTCTCTGGCATCACCATGGCGTTGAAGAAGCCACATGGGAGATGGAGGAAGAAATGAGGAGGAAGTACCCTTCTCTTTTCTCTTGAGATTTTGGGGATGAAATCCCTGTTAGGGGTTGATAATTGTAACATCCCTGACCTGGATTATGGAATAAACTTGAAAGTTTACTTAAGTAAGTTAATTATAAATTTGTTTTAATCTTATGAAAAGTAATGAAAACTCTCTTTGAGTTTAATTTTCAAGTTTGAGCTTATTTACAAACTATTTGGGCATTATATGATAGTTTGAGTGTAAATTGCAATTTACCAAACATGAGGGATTATATTGAAATATGTCACATTTTGAAAATGCTTCAAGTGATTTAGCATCATAAGAGAGAGAGTGATGCTAAGGGGTGGCTTGTGGAAAGCCTAAGTTCCAAGTTAGAATTTGTTTGAATAATGCTTGTGCCTTATGTACCAGTTTTGGTGCAATTTGCAATTTACTCAAAATGTAGGGTTGATATGCAAATTACAACCTCTAAAGTGTCCCTACTATATCTTGGTATCATCTAGAGGAGAGAGAAAGAATGTTTGAATCATCTTTGAGTGGTAGAATTCTTGGTGATGAAAAGACCAAGAAGAGTTGTATAATTGAAACCCTAATTTGAGTTGTATTGAGTTGTAGAGCTTATATGGGGATGCCTATCGGCTAAGGAGCCATAGAGGAGGTCCCATATCGTTTTATCAACTCTTGGAATTTTTCATGATGGGTTAATCACCTCAAGGAGGTGATGGATATCGGTTTGCAACTTTCCTTAGAAAAAGTGTATCGGTTTGTGAATAAAGTGATGTTAAGTTGAAACATCTTGCTCAACAAGATAACTAATGGCCTAAATCTTATCCCTAGATTATCCTCAAGAGTTTTGCATGTTAAGATAAATATGTGTGCATGGCCACATGTCAACCATGCATGGACACGTGGCACCTAGTAGTGTAAAATGATGACACCTCTTATACACCCTCTCTCATGAACCTCAATTATATATACCACTCCTTTCACCTACTAGTTAATCTTTTTGAACCCTACCACTTCATTTATCTTAGATATCATGCAAATAGTTAAGGATCAAGGAGGAGCTCAAGCCTTTAAGCTTAAAGGTGAAGCCATGGTCACCTTCAACCTTGAATAAAGCATGATCTCGGGTTGTGATTCTTCCTTTCTTTTCTTCTTCACCAAGTTCATAACTATGGTGATTCCTTGCATGTAGAAGAGTTGTGAACGAGTCTGGGATCTGTGATAAGTTCATCTTCAACCTTGGGAACGTGAATATTTGGATCTTTGAGCTTTAAAGTTGGTCTTGAGGTGGGTTATATAAATTCAACCCAATCATGTTATTACTCACCATCAATCTTGCCATAATTGATGATCTACTTTCAATTTGGAGTTTTCTTGTATAATTGATGAATCCATGAGTTATATTAGTGACATAGGATTGTTGTCCATGAACTAGAACAGTAAGGAATGAAGTCAAGAGATTGATGCTGATGACATCATCATGGCTCAACCCGATATCAGGTTGAAGTACCTCTAACCCGATATGACGTTGAAACCCAACATGGTAATATGAACCTGATATACCTTGGAACCCCACACCCCTATCGGTTTGTACACTTGGTTTGTCTTAGACTAACCTATTGTCTAGGCTGTCACTTATCACATGGTGAAGTATAAGCCGATACCATGAAGGTTTGAAGAGTTATGAGCATAAGGGCTTAACCCGATGTGCAAACCCTAATTTTGAGCAATCTGATATGGTGTGAAGCACAGACACACCTCTTTGCCCGATATGGTGTGAAGCACACACACACCTCTTTTCCCGATATGGTGTGAAGCATACACACACCTCTTTGTCCGATACTGTGTGAAGCACACACACACCTCTTTGCCTGATATAGTGTGAAGAACACACACCTCTTTGCCCATATGGTGTGAAGCATACACACACCACATTCCTGATATGGTGGAAGCACCTCAATCCAATATACTTGATTCAGTAACACATGAAGTGTGCTATGTCAAATGATACATTAAGATGTATATAGTTCAATGCATTTTGATAATTGTAGGCCAGTGTACCTTGAGAAAAGGATTGAGCCAACTTAATAAAGTATTATGTAATCATTATCCAGGTGAGGATGAGAGAGAAATTCACATTTTGTGCATTGTGTAGAGCTATGCACTGGGGTTTTGATTCTTAATAATATGAATTAGGGCATTGATTCTTGACAATATGAACTTGAAACCCTAATCTATTAAAGAGGGTAACCCTAACCCTAATTGGTGAAAAGGGAAACCCTAACCCTAATTGGTGAAAAGGGAAACCATAACCCTAATAGTGGAAAGGTTGTATTTATGTTTCATGGTAATGATATGTACTTGATATTTCTTTTATCATGAAATACTAACCATGTAGGTATCATGAGATGATGAGTATAGCCATGTATGAGCTATGATGTTTCATATGATATAGATTAAATGGGCCTTGTGACCCATGTGAAATACTTGTGTAATAGGTATAATGTATACCTAGTCTAAGGACTTAGAGGTAATAGTTACCTAATAAGAGGTAACAATGTTCAGTGATGAACTAAGGGTATGAATACCCAGATCTAGCAATCATGATGATGAAAATGTTAAGGGATGATAATTCCCAATAATGTGATAAGGGACTGAGATCCTGAGTGTTATGCATTCAATGTGTTCCAAATATTATAAAAGTACTTGATAAATGTATTACACCTTTCTTTGTAGCATCTGTTATAATTCTTACTTGTAACTTGATTGATGCTAAAAGATACTATAATACACCTAATTATTCAAGTGTAATCTTATAATGTAGTTGCCCAGTCCATAGATCCATTCGGTATAGGGATTTGTTGAATGGTAAAATGAGTTTAACTTGGAGTGCATATTTTTGAATATGTGGGAGTGAAGGAAGAACATATCCTTACATCCAGATGGGGATTGATGTGTTATCTCCCCGATGAATGCCCGGGTTGCCGTGTGATTTCCCTGATGAAAATGTACTGGGGATTGATGTGATATCTCCTAGAAGAGAGTGCATGTTGTGGCTGTAGCTCTATAGTGAAGATGCCGCTATACCCCGACAAGCTAGTTGCAGTTTGACATGTGGTTACTGCCAGTGGTCTCATACTAACTGAGACGAGAGAGGTCATGGAAGACAACTCTTCCATTGAACTTGTATGGTACTGATGCTTTACGTAGTCGTGGTCGGTTGGAGCATGAGTGGTATACCTCATTTCCTCTAGGCATAAGTGTGATTGTGAACATATAATCAGTCGTGTAGTGTATTTGCTTGAAGGTATGAATACGGAAACATTGGTTGATGCTTCATTACTTTTATACATCTTAGTTAATATATGTTATACATGTTTTTCATATTCCTTATAAAGCAAATAGATGATTTATAGATCTTTTATGGATAGTTGAACTATTTAAACAATGATATTCTTTGCTCTGCAATTAAACAATGATTAAACATGCTTATTTACATAAAAGATCCTCTACTTAATTTTATACTATTTACCTGTGATAATAATATTATTGGCGTAGAGTTATATCTCTTATTGGGACTTGTATCTCACCCCGTGGGTTCCACAATTTTTAGGTGGACGTGCACGAGGAGGTAGAGACTGTACTGCAAAGGAAGGACAACAATAGTAGGGACAGTGGTAAAAAATCAGGTTGAGTGTACTGTCTGTCGTGTCTTATAGATAGAAGTCCTATGTGTCGTCTCTGTACTCTCATGTCCTTGGGAGTTAGTACATAATGGTTTTATGAACGGTCTGAGATTTTTGCTTGTTTTCCTTGAGGTTTTATGTTGCTTATGTATATATTTGGGCAAAGCAACTGGTATATGTTATCCTCGAGATGAGATGGTACAATGTATGTATAATATGAACCATGATGTATATATTGCTTTGGTTCTTTCTTTAAGAGTTTCCTGGCAATGGATCTCTGTGATAAAAAAGATTTTAATTTGTAGAGATTTTCGTTAATCCACTGCTAATGGTTATCCCGTGTATTTATTGGTGGCGACTCAGCTGTCAGATTGTCACAGATATGTATGTAGGAACAAAGGGGGTTGGATAGGGATCCACTATTTGGACCTAAGAGCCATGCCTAAGATTGCTACATACATTCCAATTCCTCCTAGAAGCTAAGTGTCATCAAACATCACAAACCAAGAAACTTAAGTTTAAGAGCAAAAACCACATGCAAGATAATGTGAAATGAGATAGAAGCAAAGGTAATCATCATAGAATGAAATTAAGTTCATTACAAATTATTCTCCCCCAATATGGTATCAAAATCACATTTTTACCCCAAACAGCCCACCACTAGGGGCTTAGCTAGACATAATCAAAGAAAAGGTAAAAGAAATGAGAAGAAGGGGATAGGACTCCATGGAGAGTGAAGTAGATCCTCCTTCTTCACCTCCTAGCTATTGTAGGGAAACCTCCTTCCTCCAAGATGACTGATAGGCATGAAAATAGAGGGGGTGATGGTAGAAATACTAGAAAACTAGGATTCTATGGTGGAAATGGTGGGTGAAGAGAATTAATGTAAGGGGAATGCAATGAATGCTCAAGAGAGGGTGGGGAGGAGTAATGGAAACTGGGGGGAGTGTAAACTTCATCCTCCATCCGCCACCTACGTATAAATAGGTGGTGAGAAAGCACTAGGGTAAGTAGGTGTAGAATAGGAAAAGTAGTGCTGAAAAGTAGTAGGGTTGAGTGATCAACACAGACGTAGTGGATGGTTATGGCCGTGGAGGGGGTAAGGTGGTGTTGTGACCCACACCAAATTTATCTAGCAAGCACAACACTTAGTACATCATTAAGTTGATTAAGTTAAGATAAGTGCTCAAGATGCGATTAGTTCTTTGATCAAGTGAGACAGTCTAATTAGCATGTTTTCTCACCTTGAGGTTGTATAGGATTTCCTTCTTGAAACTTTGCAAAAGGAATCACTTGATTTGGACCTCTGAGGCAAAAGATACAACATTTTCAAGTTCCTTGGTCCAAATCTGCAATTTTTCCATTAATTGATCTTTTTACCCCTTTAGTGGGTCGGCTACCCCTTTCCTTATCCTTATCTTCTTCCCCGATCGACCGCTTGAGAGGCACCCAAAGCAGCCCGATTGGCTGCAGCAGAGGGGAAAAACGGAGCGACTCTCGAGCTCCATAGCTCCGACCAGCCAGGGTGCCACCTTCCTTTCCTTTCTCCTTCCTTCCTTCTTCCTCTACCTCACCCCAACCACCACATCCCTAACCTTCTAGGGCGGCGCCCCAGCAAGTAGCAGCAGCAGTGGCCAGGGGCCTTTCAGGCGCAACTAGCACCACCAAACGACAGCCTTGACTCCATCTTTGAGGTCTAAGCTCCTCCTTCCTCACCCCAATCACGCCCTAGCACGACGCCCTTGTGGCAGCGGCCAAGCACCAGCAGTAGCTGCGAGAAGCAATGGCCAAGGGCTACTGGGCACGAGCTAGCACCAAGGAAACACTGCCTTTGAGTCCGGCCTTGAGGCCCGAGCACGATTCTTCCGCCAACAAGCCACGAGAAGTGACGATTAGCTGAGCCCCAGTTTCTTCTGTGTGTGTGTGTGAACCTGTGCGTGAAGCAGGTTGTTCCAGAACAATTCTAAGGTAGAAGACGACCACGTTGATGCCCAGAAATAGGACTCTGGATGCATTTCCAATTGAATTGCGGTCACCTCACCCACTGTGAGTAGAATTTCACTCACTAAGAACGTATAACTCCAACAATCGGGTGTTTTTGGTTAAATTGGTGTTATTCGTGGGTAACAATGCTTACCCAAGTGTCGTACAGTGTCGGCGTTGCCAGATTTCTAATTTTCATGAATTTCTTAAATATGCTTGCACAAAACTAATTGTTTGATTGATATTTGTGATTTGGATTACTAGAACTGCATGATTTATTAAAACTTAATTTGCTTAATTTAAAAGTTGGAATCATTAGCACATGACCAATAACAGTACAATTTGGGTATATACCCAGGCTGTACATTTTTAGTAAGTTAATAGATGCTCGCTTACAAAGAAATGACAATGACATGAAAGGGTTCAATAGAAACCTAGTTGCACACCCCCGGTTATATTTAATGTGAGTGTATTAATAATTATACGAATCAACATGTTTCTCAAGAAATCATTTGAAATTCTCAATTAATATTAATATTTCGTTCCATGACAAGTAATTGACTTTTAATTGAGTTATGTGATGCAAACTTAGAATTTGGGTTGATGTGCTCGATTTTTGAGGAATTACAGATAATTTACAAGTGCTACTGATGATTTCTAATATATCGAGTAATTAACTCTTGTTAGTGTGTTATGATGATCAATTGTATAATTCCAGCATATATGAGCCAAGTTGATATGAGTAGTTTATTTAAGAAATTTCAATCTGTCTGCATGCATGGTATATGGATTACTCAGTAAATTACAATGTTTTTGAATATATTGCTCTGCCAAGTTTAGAAGGATATACATGTTGTATTATAAGCTTCATATGAATAGACTCGATACCATAGAGATACCAGAGTCAAGAATAAGTAATAGAGAGATACAATATAGTAAGAGCTTTCCAAGAATAATAAAATAATAGACATAGGTGCCCTGAACACTGTAGATTCCCTACAGATATCTGCATCATACAGAGGAAATGATCCACCCTGGAAGCGACCAGTATATGGGGATCGGATCGCACCCACAGAGCGTGCGGGGAGACGGAGCCCTTGAGGAAGTCTCCTAAGAGAAGATAGATTACCCAACATGAACCAGAGATCCCGGTGGTAACCCAAAGGTACCCACAGAGCTTACCAAGATGAAGCCCACAGAGTGTCTCAGACCCTCCGCCTGTGTACTCAGCCTAGAAGGAGAGGTTCAGTTAAAGGACAACTGTTTAGCCACCTTAGTCAGACGTGACAGTTCGAGTCAAGCGGACCCAGATTCAGTTCTAAGATTAGCTTCCTGAGTTTTAAGCTAAGTCTTGTATGGTGAGATCGTAGTTCGCTACAAGTCTTCATATGTAGAGTACACTGCATATGATCAGGGTAAAAGATAAAATATGTTCATATAGGTTCACAAAGTTTCTTATAAGTTAAAGAGTTAAGAAAGATTTGAGTTAGTTTCACAACAATTGTCCTTTAAACGAAATTTTAGTTTTCTCTATTATTTAATCGTATCTATAGCTTTGCAACAGTTGTTATCTTAATGAAATGTTGACATCTTCTATCATTTAAATTATATTGTTTATATCTGCTCAGTATAGTATTATCTTGTATTTTATTCCAATTAATAAATATAAAATGAGTTATTTGTGGTGGTTGGGTGAAATTCTATTCACTGAGCCAGTAGCTCACCAACATACTGAAACATTTTTCAGGTCAGCGTCAGCACGAGGAAGCTGAAGGATCATATCACCCAAGTTCTTAGAAGGTAGTTCGTAGTTAGATAGAGGTCTCTTAGTCCTTTCCCCTCGGTCCTTGGGCATGTGGTGTGGTAGTGAGAGAACGTAATGTAATATGTAGTTTAGATTTCAGTTATTTTTTGTGTTTTACTTTCTGCATGAACAATGTAATATGTCGTGTAAGTTTGTTTTTCTTCCAAGTAAGGTTAATGGTAAGTTGCTTCCGCAGTTTTATTACGATCTGATGTTATTCAAGCTATTAGGTTTTTCCTTTAAGTTAAGTCTAAGTAACTAGGTAAAGCAAAGGTTAGGGGTGGTTTACCGAGGGTGACTCCCCGTTCTTCGGGGTCATCATAGATGGAACGGGGATCGGGGCGTCACAAGTTTTTTTGGTATCAGAGCAAAGGTTTGAGTACGTAGTTACTCTAAGTCAAGGTCAGGGACGAAAAGAGACCAATAGTATTAGGACTTAGGTGTTTTCCTTCCAACTACAATTTTCTAACAGGAAGTCTTTTGTTATACTATTGTAGATGGCAGGAAGAGGACGTGGTCATGAGGACTAAGGTGAGAGCCACATTGGATCTGATCCTCAGGTGTTGGGTCCAGGTGGTGGAGATGATGTGGATGAGGTATTAAGAATGTACAATATGTTTCTTGAGACCAGGGAAAAGTATATGATGGAGAGGCAAGCTTCTACCTCGAGCAGCAAGGACCTAATGAGATCCTTTGAGCTGGGTAAGAAGCTTGGAGGTACTGAGTTTGTTAGAACTATGGACCCTGCAGTTGTACATGAATGGCTGAGATAGTTAGAGAAAGTGTTCCATATAATGGAGTTGTCTGAGGAAAGACAAATCAATCACGCAGTTTATTTGCTTAAAGGTGATGCAGAGCTCTGGTGTCGTGGAGTGGAAGATAAAAGGAGGAACATGGTATTGACTTGGAAGGATTTTGTTGATGAATTCCATCGTAAGTACTACCCACCTACCTTTCTGAGTGAGAAGATAAGACAGCTACAGAAAATCAGACAAGGAAGTATGACAATTGGTGAATACGAGGCATATTTAACCCAGGAGTTATCAGTTGAGTTGTTGTTGAGGGTTCTATTAGGTGAACTGATAGTGTTGACAAAGTTTTATCCTGGATGTTTGTTGACCTTTGGTGGTTACACCATCGCGGTTAATCTTATACCCCTAGATATTAACACTTTTCAAGTTATCTTGGGTATGGATTGCCTAGAGACGTATCGAGTTTAGCCCGACTGTTGGAAGAAGGAGGTTGTCTTTCAACATGGTGGATTTTCTTGTGTCTTTCTGGAGACAAGAAAGTTTTGCCTATGTGTATCAGTCATTGTAGCTGATAAGATGTTGCAGAGAGGTTGTGAGGCACTCTTGGCACATGTAGTAGATACTAGAGTAGAGAAGAGCACAGTCAGCCTATGGGATGTGCCAGTGGTCTGTGAGTTTCCAAATGTTTTCCCAGATGAGTTGCCAGGTCTACCTTCTGAAAGAGAGATAAACTTTGAGATCCAGGTGTTGCCAGGTAGTCACCCTATAACGCTACCAGCCTACAGAATTGCACCTGCAGAGTTGAAGGAACTCAAGATTCAGTTACAAGAATTACTGGATAAGGGTTTTATTCAACCTAGTTCTTCACCATGGGGAGCTCCAGTCTTGTTTGTGAAGAAGAAGGATGGTACTATGAGGCTATGAATAGACTAGAAATAGTTGAATAAGATCACCATCAAGAATAAGTACCCGTTTCCAAGGATAGATGATCTATTTGATCAGTTGCGTGGAGCGACGATATTTTCTAAGATAGACTTGAGATATGGATATCATCAGTTGAGGATAAAGGCTTCAGATATTCCTAAGTCATCTTTCAGAACAAGATATGGGCATTATGAGTTTTTGGTCATGTTATTTGGACTGACTAATGCCCCGACAACTTTCATGGATATGACGAACCAGATTTTCAAACCTTTTTTGGATCAGTTCATAGTAGTTTTCATAGATGACATTCTGATTTATTCCAGAGATGATGAGAAGCATGAGCAACATCTGAGGATAGTGCTACAGTTGTTGAGACAACACCAGTTATATGCTAAGTTCAGTAAGTGTGAGTTCTGGTTAGCTGAGGTGTCTTTTCTTAGACATGTCATCTCAGGAGATGGAGTAAGTGTTGACCCTAAGAAAGTCGAGTCTGTTGTACAGTGGGAGCAACCTAAGACTCCTACTGAGATCAGAAGCTTCTTAGGATTGGTAGGTTACTACAGGAGGTTCATCCAGAACTTCAGTGTTATAGAGTCACCTCTGATACGATTAATGAGAAAGAATGCACCGTTTGTCTGGTCAGAACTCTGTGAGAAGAGTTTTCAGATCTTGAAGAAGAGGTTGACTACAGCACTGGTGTTGATCCTGCCCGAGACAGGTAAAGGTTACACCGTGTTTTGTGATGCTTCCAGGAGAGGCTTAGGCTGTGTGTTGATGCAGGAAGGCAAGGTAGTAGCTTATGCATCTAGACTTCTTAAGAAGAATGAGGAGAATTGCCCGACACATGATCTAGAGTTAGCTGTAGTAGTTCATGCTCTTAAGACATGGCATCACTATCTTTATGGTGAGGTATGTTAGGTGTTTACTGATCATAAGAGTTTGAAATATATCTTCACCCAGAAGGATTTGAATCTTAGACAATGGAGATGGTTAGAATTGATCAAGGATTATGATGTGATGATAGATTATCATCCTGGTAAGGCGAATGTGGTAGCAAATGCCCTGAGCAGGAAGTTAAGTTCAACAACTGATGTATTCTCTATGGAATGCTTCAAGAGAGACCTGCTAGTAGAGATGTGGAAGTTGAACTCAGACTTAGGGGTGACAGAGTAGAGTGCTTTGATTTCACAGATGCAAGTCAAGCCTACTTTTTATGATCAGATCAAGGAACTTCAGTAGAGTGACAGTGAGTTACAACAGATCATGTAGGATATGACAAGGGGAAAGAGACCAGAGTTCAGATTTTCAAATTATGGTTTGTTGTATCAACATGACAGGTTGTGTGTACCTGGAGACAGTGATTTGAAAGAAAGGATTCTTGAGGAATCGCATGCATCTATGTACTCTATGCATCCAGGCAACACTAATATGTACATGAATCTCAAGGAGTTGTATTGGTGGTCAGGTATGAAGAAGGATATAGTTGAGTACGTGGCTCGATGCAGTGTGTGCCAGCAGGTTAAGGCTAAGCATCAGAAACCTATAGGTACCTTGCAATCTCTTCCTATACCAGAGTGGAAGTGGGAACATATCACAATGGATTTTTTGGTAGGGTTGCCCAGGACACCTAAAGGTTGTGACTCGATATGGGTGATTGTGGATAGACTGACTAAGTATGCTCACTTTCTTCCTGTTAAGTCAACCTTTGATGTCCCGAAGTTGGCTAAGATATACGTGGATGAGATAGTCAGGCTACATGGTATCCCAATTTCAATTATATCAGATAGAGATCCTAAGTTCACATCCAGGTTTTAGAATCAGTTGCATCGTGCTTTGGGCACAAAGTTGAGGTTCAGTACAACTTTTCACCTGCAGATGGATGGTCAGTCATAGAGGACCATTCAAACTCTTGAGGACATGTTTAGAGCATGTGTCTTGCATTCCATTGGAAGTTGGGAAGAACACTTGAGCCTTATAGAGTTTGCATACAACAATAGTCACCATTCCAGTCTTGGTATGGCCCCGTATGAAGCTCTATATGGCAGAAAGTGTAGATCACCTGTATGTTGGTACGAGGTGGGTGAAAAAGAGATTCTTAGACCAGAGATAGTGGATTTGACTACTGAAAAGATTATAGTGATCAGAGAACAGTTGAAAGTTGCATAGGACAGGTAGAAGAGTTACACTGAGAAGAGACGTAGACCTCTTGAGTTTGAGGTTGGTGATGAAGTGTATTTGAAAGTTTCACCATGGAAAGGAGTGTTGAGGTTTGGCAAGAGAGGCAAACTGACTTCTAGGTTTATGGGCCCATATCCTGTCATTGATAGGATTGGACCTGTAGCCTACATGTTGGATTTTCCATCCAAGTTGGCTAATCTACATGATGTGTTTCATGTATCGATGCTGAAGAAGTGTTACCCTAGTACATAGAAGATTGTGGACCTAGAACCTGCACAACTCATATCAGATGTGTCCTATGTTGAAGAACCAGTACAAATAGTTGATTGGAGGATCAAGAAACTCAAGAATCGCGAGATACCGTTAGTGAATGTTTTGTGGAGGAACCACAACCTAGAGGAAGCCACGTGGGAGCTTGAGTCTGAGATGCGTAACAAGTTTCCTTTTCTCTTTTAGGAATTTTGGGATGAAATTCTTATAAGGGAGGGAGATTGTTGTGACCCACACCAAGTTTATCTAGCAAGCACAACACTTAGTACATCATTAAGCTAATTAAGTTAAGATAAGTGCTCAAGATGCAATTAGTGCTTTGATCAAGTGAGACTGTCTAATTAGCATGTTTTCTCACCTTGAGTTTGTATAGGATTTCACACTTGAAACTTTGCAAAAGGAATCACTCAATTTGGACCTCTGAGGCAAAAGATATGACATTTTCAAGATCCTTGGTCCAAATCTGCAATTTTTCCATTAATTGTTCTTTTTACCCCTTTAGTGGGTTGGCTACCCCTTTCCTTATCCTTATCTTCTTCCCCAATTGACCGCTTGAGCGGTGCCTAAAATAGCCCGATCGACTGCAGCAGAGGGGAAAAATAGAGCAACTCTCGAGCTCCATAGCTCTGACCAGCCAGGGTGCCACCTTCCTTTCCTTTCTCCTTCCTTCCTTCTTCCTCTACCTCACCCCAACTACCACAGCCCTAACCTGCTAGGGCGGTGCCCCACCAAGCAGCAGCAGCACGAGAACTGTAGCAGTGACCAGGGGCCTTTCAGGTGCAGCTAGAACCACCAAACGACAGCCTTGACTCTGTCTTTGAGGTCTAAGTTCCTCCTTCCTCACCCCAATCACACCCTAGGGCGGCGCCCCTATGGTAGCGGCAAAGCAGCAGTAGTAGCTGGGAGAAGCAATGGCCAAGGGCTGCTGGGCACGAGCTAGCACCAAGGTAACACTGCCTTTGAGTCCGGCCTTGAGGCCCGAGCATGATTCTACCACCAACAAGCCACGAGCAGTGACAATTAGCTGAGCCCCTACTTCTTGTGTGTGTGCGTGTGAACCTGTGCGTGAAGCAAGTTGTTTCAGAACAGTTCTAAGGTAGAAGACGACCCCGCTGATGCCCGGAAATAGGACTCTGGACGCGTTTCCAGTTGAATTGCGGTCACCTCACCCGATGTGAGTAGAATTTCACTCACAAAGCACGTATAACTCCAACAATCGGGTGTTTTTGGTTAAATCAGGGTTATTCGCGGGTAACAATGCTTACCCAAGTGACGTGCAGTGTCAGCATTGCTAGATTTCTAATTTGCATGAATTTCTTAATTATTCCAGCACGACACTAATTGTTTGATTGATATGTGTGATTTGGATTACTGGAACTGCACGATTGATTAAAACCTAATTTGCTTAGTTTAAAAGTTGGAATCAGTAGCACATGACCATTAACAGTACAATTTGGGTATAAACCCAAGTTGTATGTTTTTAGTAAGTTAATAGATGCTTGATTTCAAAGAAATGACAATGACATGAAAGGGTTCAATACAAACCTAGTTGCACACCCCCAGTTATATTTAATGTGAGTGTATTAATAATTATACGAATCGACACGTTTCTCAAGAAATCATTTGAAATTCTCAATTAATATTAATAATTCATACCATGACAAGTAATTGAATTTTAATTGAGTTATGTGATGCATAACTTAGAATTTGGGTTGACGTGCTCGATTTTTGAGGAATTACAGATAATTTACAAGTACTACTGACGATTTCTAATATATTGAGTAATTAACTCTTGTTAGTGTGTTACGATAATCAATTGTATAATTCCAGCATATATGAGCCAAGTTGATATGAGTTTAGTTTATTTAAGAAGTTTCAATTTGTCTACATGCATGGTAAATGGATTACTCAGTAAATTACAATGTTTTTGAATATACTACTCTGCCAAGTTTAGAAGGATATACATGTTGTATTATAAGCTTCAGATGAATAGACTCGGTACCATAGAGATACTAGAGTCAAGAATAAGTAATAGAGAGATATAATATAGTAAGAGCTTTCTAAGAATAATAAAATAATAGACACATGTTCCCTGAATACTGTAGATTCCCTACGGATGTCTGCACTGTAGGGAGGAAATGATCCACCCTGGCAGCGACCAGTATACGGGGATCGGATCGCACCCACAGAGCGTGCGGGTAGACGAAGCCCTTGAGGAAGTCTCCTAAGAGAAGATAGGTTACCCAACATGAACTGGAGATCCCGGTGGTAACCCAGAGGTACCCACAGAGCGTACCAAGATGAGGCCCACAGAGCATCTCAGACCCTCCGCCTGTGTACTTAGCCTAGAAGGTGAGGTCTAGTTAAAGGCCAGTTGTTTAGGCACCTTAGTCAGACGTGACGGTTCGAGTCAAGCAGACCCGGATTCAGTTCTAGGCTTAGCTTCCCGGGTTTTAAGATAAGTCTTGTATGGTGAGATAATTGTTCGCTACGAGTCTTCATATGTAGAGTACACTGCATATGATCAGGGCATAAGATAAAATATGTTCATATATGTTCACAAAGTTTCTTATAAGTTAAAGAGTTAAGAAAGATTTGAGTTAGTTCCACAACAGTTGTCCTTTAAATGCAATTTTCGTATTCTCTATTATTTAATCATATCTGCAACTTTGCAGCAGTTGTTATCTTAATGAAATGCTGACATCTCCTGTCATTTAAATAATATTGTTTAGATCTGCTCAGTATAGTATTATCTTGTATTTTAGTCCAATTAATAAACATAAAATGAGTTATCTGTGATGGTTGGGTGAAATTATATTCACTGAGCCAGTAGCACACCAACCTACTGAAACATTTTTCAGGTCAGCGTCAGCACAAGGAATTGGGTCAGCTAAAAAATCCCACCTAAGAAGACATTTGCAAATATGGAACATAGAAACTTGTTGTGTGATCTGTACAACTCTAGTAGTAATGTTCAACTTTAAATTCTAGCTATCATCCAAAAATTATATATATTGTATCAACACATTACTCAAAATTCATACTTTCTATCTTTTTACCAATCATGCCATGTGTCCCATACCATTTCTTGAAGCATAAAAAAAGGCGATGTATCCATACCCTTTTTTCTAGATAAACTGACACTAGAACACTTGTCAATTCTTTTTCAGCATCAAATGAAATGATGACGCTGCAACGAAGGATCGTATCACCCAAGTTCTTAGAAGGTAGTTCATAGTTAGATAGAGGTCTCTTAGTCCTTTCCCCATGGTCCTTGGGCATGTGGTGTGGTAGTAAGAGAACGTAATGTAAAATGTAGTTTAGATTTCAGTTATCTGTTATGTTTTACTTTCTGCATGAACAATGTAATATGTCGTGTAGGTTTGTTTTTCTTCCAAGTAAGGTTAATGGTAAGTTGCTTCCGCAGTTTTATTACGATCTGATGTTATTCAAGCTATTAGGTTTTTCCTTTAAGTTATAAGTAACTAAGTAAAGAAAAGGTTAAGGGTGGTTTACCAAGGGTGACTCCCTGGTCTTTGGGGTCATCACAGATGCACGGGGATCGAGGCATCACAGGTGGCATGTCTGTGGGTTGGGGGAATGGGTAAGGTGTGAAATGGAGTGGAAAAGCTAAGTATATGTGGTGGCCACAACCATGATGGGGTGCCACGGTCATGCTGGGTAAGGGGTACCACGGTCGTATTAGAGGAGGAGGCCACGGGCGAGGAAGCTTGGAGGTCGCCTTTGTCTTCAGTTCACCATGGGCATGGGGAGTTCCATGGGTGAGGGGGTCTTCAAGGGCTATGGCTGTGGTGAATGGCCACGACCGTGGTCATTCACGTGCAAAATGGACCACCTCTCTGTTGATTTCGGGGAACTTTGTGCATAATTCCCACTGTCGTGGTGGGAGGTCACGGTCGTGATGTCTTCAGTTGGCCACGATCGTGCTGATGGCCACGGCTATGATGTCTTCAATTGGCCATGGCCGTGCTGATGGCCATGGCTGTGGTGCTTTCGTTGAAAAACACTGACGTCCCTGTGATTCTTGGCTATAATTCCCACAACCGTGGTGGATGCCCACGATCGTTTTGGGGTCTTCAGTGGCAAAATTAACTTCAATCTTCATCATTAATGGACTTCTTTGCTTGATGTCAAATATTGTCCATTAGGGGTAGGTTGAGGGATCTTTGGGGCCTTCTTTAGACCCCTCCATGAGCATAGGAACCCTAGAACTCCTTCCTTCTCTATCATCCATCCAAATCATGGTCTAAGTACCTGAAAATAATGCAAAGAACGTCCATAAGTGCATTTGATAATAATGCTCACATTGGGGAATTTAACTTGTATTCTACTATGTTTAGATGTGAATAAGGTACAAAATGGCACAATGTGGAGCTCTATAATAGAGTTTCATCACCACCCCAAACTTGAAACATACTTGTCCTCAAGTATGCTCCAACTCAATCTCTCTACAATTTTTCCACAATCAAGAAATGACAAATGCAATGCAAAGGATGATTATTGCTGAATGGGATCAAAAGTGACTAAGTACATGCATTCCACCTCTCTCCTTTCCTACTTTCACAAACCAATCATGAAAAGAGAACAAACATATGAAATTCAAATATAGTGCATAAAACACACAAGCTATCCATATTTCTTTCATGTAGTTCCGGGGTAGACTGTTTCATGATGGCGTTAATCAAGGATTACTACGAGTGTTGTTTCACCTTCATGCTTTCAACCTTTTGTTTCAAATCACACCAAATGACCCACGTGGCTGCGGAAAAGGGCAAAATGAGCTAGGTTTGATGTTTCCTAGCTCAATGGGTATGAAAATGGAAGAAGGATTGCAGTAATATTTTGGAGTGATATTACATAGAGCATTCATTTTTTCTTTATTTAGATGCTCTTAAACATGAGCATCTTTATTTTCTTTTTGAATTTTTTTATTTTCTTTTTTTTCCCTAGGAGTAGATAGGGCATATGATCATGAGAGTGAAGTGGTTTGATGAAGATGTGGCCACCCCAAACTTTTGGAGGTTGCCATGACTGATATGTGCACTTTGGCATCCTTTCATGCGGCGGAGGGGTAAGAAGATGGTGAGTGAAGAGTCGGGTCAAAGAGGGGTCACTGGCATGATTCTCAAGATAAGGTATCTTGCATGAAAATTAATCCAACACTTCATCCAACAATATCACACCACATGAACGAACAACCTCAAATTGATACTTCTATCAAGTGATTTCATAGGCACTAAGCGCTCATAGCTTGCTCAAGTCACAATTCCACCAAAACATTCACAAGCCTAAGAGAGGTGATGCACATGTAAAAAGTCAACAATTGATACAATTTAGCAATAAACAATGATAATTCACTCGCATTTGTCAAAGTTCATCATTTTTAATCCAAAAAGTAGAGATTGGGTTGAACACACTTTTAGAGAAGAAATATCAAATTTGGGGAAATTGGCCAAAACAGTGCCAAGTTGCCTTCAATCACATCTAAGCCTATATTATTGAACTTAAAACAATAAACAAGTAAATCCTAGCTAAAACATTCAATAATTACCAAAAATCTACATTATATGTAATGCATGGCAAAAAGAGAAAATTTTTTGAAAATTACGCAAAAATGCATGAAAGTAACTACATGCTATGCATGGATGCAAGCAAAAGTAAGAACAAGAAAAACTAAGCTAGATACTCATGGCATGGTAGAGGTGGAACAAAAATCACACAGAGATAGAGATAGGGTGGTGCATACTGCCCTACCCACCCCAAAATTTAGAATCATGTTGTCCTCAATATGAAACTATAGCATAGGGTAGATAGGGGAAGTGTCATGGCTGTTGTGGCGGCTGGTCGGATGAATGAGGATGATCCTGAGGAGGGGCTGAGCCTGAGGGTGGATGTTGGCAGTAGTGCCCCCAGTAGTCATCCTGGAGTGAAGGATACGTCTCTGAATATCCCGCAATACCACCCCAAAAGTCTCCAACCCATTTGGGGTTTCTTGCTTCTTGGGCATGGTGGTAATGGTACATGTGGTTGACCTAGTGGTGCATCTACTATTGGTCCTGCCACATGTACTATTAGACCAGAATGTCGTGTCGTGTCTATTGAATGATCTCAAGTTGTGCCTGGATGGCAGACATGTCATAGGCATTTGTTGAGGGATGTTGTAGCTGGTATGTTCCTTCATCCCTTCTTCTTGACTTTTGGTGCTGCCTTTCTTCTTCAGCTTCTTGCTCCTACCCTTCTACATTTGACTCTACAATTTCTTCTTGTGCGGAAATGGCTCCCCTGGTTTATGTTTCCCTTTGGTTGTTCTGATGCCATTGATGCAATTTTACCTCTAAGTACTGGGGGATTCCCAACATAGAGAGAAGTGGCACAACATAGTATGGAAGCTCAAGATAAATATTTGACACACTACTCACATGATACATCATTCTTTTGTTCTTGTTTGTGATAGTGTGGGAGTGAGTGAGATAGTTCAAGTCAACAAATTGAGCTTCATCTGTGTCTTCTAACCCAAAAACATCACATCCCAAAGCTAGTGCAATTCAGGTTACAAACCCTCCCATGAAAAAAAGTGTTTTATTTTTAGAGGGTATGAACCTCAAATGATCAATAAAAAGCACTCCAAGGTCAATATACCATTTGTGGTGCATTGCCATCAAGCCAAAAATGTCCTTCTGAGAAATCATGCCTTGATTATCATATCTGCCAACAATGGCGTTGGCCAAAACCATCTGCACATAACGAAACAGGGGATTGCTAATAGATAATGTTTTTGACCTCCCTGCATAATAGTCCTTTCTTCCTATCAAGAGGTACTAGAAATTTGCATAATTAAAATCCATCTCTCTTTCAAGTAGACCCCCATCCATTTTCTTGGCCTCTTCGGGGTTGGCAGCAAATATGTATTTCAATTCAGCTGTCGTGAGAGTGTGCGTTTTTCCCATCATGGCAAATTTAATTGCATCATCACCTCTCACCTTTGTCTTTTCAAGCGTGGAAAAGAATTCTCGAGTCAATGTGGTATAAGTTGGTTGGGGTGTGAAAAGAACGTTCCACAACCCAACTTTCTTCTAACTTCTCTCCACAGCCACCTTGATTCCCAACTCATCAATGACCTTCTCACATGCATACCTGGTGGAGACAACTCTGCTTGTCATGCATTTGGGGTATGCGAGGGCAATGTTTCTTTTTCTGTGTCCTCTACCAAAGGACACTCCAGTGGGGGCCTTTCCCAAGGCCTTCAATCTATCATCCTCTAGTTGTTCCAGTATATCCTCTGCCTCAACTGACAATTCCATCTCTTCATCAGAACTGTCATCCTCTTCTTCATCCACCTTGTATGATTGAGACCCAGAACTTGTATCAAGATTGAGTGGTACCCGCTGCTCGGGATACCACTGTGCAAATTGTTCTTCTTCCGGATGCAACTACCGCCTTGCTTGTGGCTGCTGCCCATGCCCCTCTGCCATGGAAGATGTCGAATGGTGGGTTGGAGTGGGCTTCGGCAGTCGTTGTGATGAGGACAGGGCTTCTTTGGATATCTGGCCTCATTTTGCAACCACTAGCTCGACCTCATCGATCAAGTCATTGATGGTGTCCTCTGATGCTTCCTCCTCCTCTTCCCTATATGTCTCCTTGGTGATGTGATGGTTGTCGGATGACCATGTGTGGGATGCACTCATGGACATCGAGTGGGGGAACGATTTGGCAACGGAATTGGATGGTGAGGGAGTGTGTGAAGGCAAGGAGACCTGTGAGGAGGCTTTCTTGATGTGCGCATTGCCTCCGGTGATCACCTCAAGGCTCTTTTGAGCCCCTTTCTTTACTACCTTAGTGATTCCCTTCATTTATTGGATATGGAGATGGTGGTAGGGCTGTGAAATTCAGATTATTAGATAGAGGATGAGATGGAGATGGATTAAGGGGTGGAATGGAAGGATATAGAGGTTTAGATGGTGGGTGAATGGCTAGTTTTTGGTTTGGACGACAAATGGAGGTTTTGGGTAGGGTGGCTATAGGATGAAATGGAGGTGAGAGTGGTGGTGGAGGGTTGATTGATAGATTATTTTGTGTGGAAATGGAAGGGGAATGGTGGAGGGATGATTAGATAGTGATTGGTGGTGGATTGGAGGTGATTTGGGGGCTTGGAGGTGGAGTTTGGAGGAGTTGGGGGCCAGGGTTCGCCACCACAGTCATGCGGTTGCAAAGGAAGACGATTGAATGAGGGGAGGGTCTGGCTGGAAAGGAGTTTTAGTTATATATTTTTGCGGGGTCAGGGCACACCACAGCCGTGGCGGGTGGCCACGATCGTGGTGAGGGGTGGGTAGCACGGCTGTGATCGGCTCCACGGTCATGTTGTCAATGAGGAGCACACCCAACCGACCTCACCATGATCTTGGTCTCCTCTAACAGTTGTGGCCATCTGTCCTTGACACGGCCGTGGCGGTTTTCCACGGTCGTGGCAGTTTGTGTACAACTTGTCCAATCAACCTGATCCTCTGACTTCTTCGACAATTAATTCCCATGGCCATGGCAGGAGGCCACAATCGTGTTGAACTACTATGGCCATGTCTGTGTTGGAGTGATATGGCCACGGCCATGGCAAGCTTCACGGCAGTGGTGGGGAACATTTATTCAAATTTTTAGCTCAAATTCAAGAACTTTGTTTCTCTTTGAGATTTTGCCACAAATTGATCTTAGTGGCCATGATTCACCTCTGATACCTCTCTATTTAGTGTATAACACCTACCATGTCATAAAAACTCAAAGAAAACTATTAAACACATGTGTGTGTATTTTGTGGAAAATAAAGCAAAAGTATAAAAAAAGAAGGTTAGGTGAAAAAGCTCCTAAACCTAGGTGGGTTGCCTCCCACTAGCACTAAATTTTATTCCTTCAGCTGGGCTTATTGATTCTTTACTACATTCATCTCCGTGGGATTCCCAAAGCATCTTTGCAGTAAATGTCTCTTTCATCTGCATTCAAGCACATCTCCTCCTCAACTGGATGTTCTTCCACTAGCATCACTATATCAAAACTTTGGTTTTCTTTGTCCGGACCTACTTCTACAACTGATTTCAATCTTTGACCATTCATGGTGAATTCTTTAGCTCCTTTCTCATAAATCAACACAGCTCCGGATGGATACACCTTTTTGATGAGATAAGTCCCTTCCCATCTAGATCAGAGTTTTCTGGGAAAGAACTTCATCCTTGAGTTATATAGCCATACCCACTTTCTAGTCTCAAAGTCTTTCTTCTTGATCATCTTGTCATGTAGAAACTTTGTTCTCTCTTAGTAGCACTTGGACATTTCATAAGCTTCATGGCGCATCTCCTCTAATTCATTCAGCTGAAACATTCTTTTTATTCCAACATTCTCTCCATCAAAGTCAATGGCCTTCAAATCCCATAATGCCTTGTGTTGCATCTCAATCGACAAATGGCAGCTTTTTCCATACACAAGCTTGAACGGTGTGGTGCCAATCAGGGCTTTGTATGCATTCCTATATGCCTATAAAGCTTCATTGAGGTGTAGTGACCAATCCTTGCGGTCCAATCTCATTGAATTTCCTAGAATGAGCTTTATCTCCCGATTGGCCAACTCAACTTGACCACTTGTTTGGGGGTGGTAAGGAGTAGTCACACGATGGTTCACTCCATGTTTCTTAAGCAAGCCTTTGAAGGTGCGATGAATGAAGTGACTTTCCCAATCACTAATCATAGCTCTTGGAATACAAAATTGGATAAAGATATTGGATTTCATGAAGTCACACACCACTTTGTGATCAGTTGTCCTTGTTGCAACATCCTCAATCCACTTTGAAACATAATCAATGGAAACTAAAATACAGACATATCCAAAAGAGGGGGGGAAAGGACCCATAAAGTCAATCCCCCAAACATCAAACACCTCCACCACAAGAATGGGTGATAGAGGCGTCATGTTTCTCTTAGAGATAGTGCCCACCTTTTGGCACTTCAAACAGCACTTGCAAAATTCATGAGAGTCTTTAAACAAGGAAGGCCAATAGAATCCACTTTGGAGAACCTTGTTAGCAATACGTTTTCCACCAAAATGACCTCCATAAACTCCAGAATTGATCATTGATAGAATTTATTGCTGCTCCATATCTGGAACACATCTCCGAATAAGTAGGTCGGGGTAATACTTGAATAGGTGAGGATCATCCCAAACATAATTTTTGTCCATAGCAAACAACATTTTTCTTTCCTCCCTCGTCTAAGTGTTTGGTATCCTTCTACTAGCTCAGAAGTTAGCTATGTGTTTATATCATGGTCTTTGAGTGGATGAGAGTAGGAACAACTAGTCATGTGGCATTGTCTCTTTGATTCTACTTGTGTCATCAAAAGGTGCTTCGGTTCGGGAGAGATGGTCTGTGACAAAATTTTCTACTCCCTTCTTGTCTACAATCTCAATATTGAACTCTTGAAGAAACAATATCCAATGGATAAACCTTGGCTTATAGTCATTCTTCACCATTAGATATTCAAAGAAGCATGGTATGTGTATATAATCACCTTGTTTTGTAGAAGATATGATCTAAACTTTTCAAGAGAAAAGGTAATCGCAACCAACTCTTTCTCAGTAGTCGTGTAGTTTCTTTGACCTTCATCTAGAGTCTTGCTGGCATAGTAGATAGCATGCGGAATCCGGCCAACTCTTTGGCCCAGCACAGGGCCCACTACCATGTCGGATGCATTAGTCATGATCTCAAATGAAAAAGAGAAGTCTGAGGGCTTCATTATAGGAGCAGAAACTAGCTTCCCCTTCATGTGGTTGAAGGCTTCAACACACTTGCCATCCAAATGAAACTCAACATCTTTCTCCAGCAAGTGACAGAGAGGTCTCGAGATCTTTCTAAAATCTTTGATGAAGAAGAGATAGAAGCCTTCATGTCCCAAGAAAGACCGAACATGTCTCATGGTAGAAGGAATGGTGAGAGTAGAAATAAGGCCCACATTGGCCCTATCAACTTCAATCCCGTCTTTTGAAACCCGGTGGCACATAATGATGCCTTCGGGTACCATGAAATGACTCTTCTCCCAAGATAGCACTAGGAGAACCTTGATGCATCTCTCAAGAACAATAGCCAAATGGAGAAAGCACTCATCAAAGGTTTTACCAAAAACTGAGAAATCATCCATGAACACTTCAAGCGATGAATCAAGCATATCGACAAAGATTGAGGTCACACATCTCTAAAAAGTAGAAGGGGGATTACACAGCCCAAATGGCATTATTCGGTAAGAAAATGTACCACTTAGGCAAGTAAATGTCATATTTTCTTAGTCTAGAGGATGCACAACAGTTTGGAAGTACCCAGAGTATCCATCAAGAAAACAATAGATTTTTTTCTCAGCTAGCCTCTCTAGAATCTAGTCAAGAAATGGGGGAGGATAGTGGTCCTTCTTGATCTTCTCATTAAGCTTCCTGTAGTCAACACACATTCTCCATTTTGATTGTTGTTGAATAGGCATCATCTCACCATTCAAGTTCTTTGCTACTATGATCCCACCCTTCTTAGGTACAACCTATATGTGACTCACCCATGTACTATCATAAATTGGATAGATAATCCCAACATCTAGCAACTTCACAACCTCTTGAGTCACAACTTCCTTTGGTTTTAGGTTCAACCACCTTTGCATTTGGTGGGTTGGCCTTGTGTCGTACTCCAAATAGATCCTATGCACACAGATGGAGGGGTCAATACCCCGCAAATCAGCAATAGACCATCCAATGGCCTGATTATTCTTCTTTAGGACTTTCATCAACATCTCTTCTAGTTCTGGAGAGAGAATGGAAGAAATGATTAGTGGGAGGATGTCATTGGCGCTAGAAAAGCATACTTCAGTCCTTTGGGGAGGGACTTGAGCTCAAGAGTTGGGGGTTCTTCAAGGGAGTTCTTTAATGGCTCAAAAATTGATGGAAGGCCCTCACTTGCAACCACTAAGGCTGGCCCGTTCACTTCATCCTTTTCATCATCATCATTAGGGAACTCAACTATTGGCTCTAAACCTCTACCTTGAGTGACAATATGAATCCACACAGGTAGGCACTCCTCCAAAATCTCATCAAGGCATTCAACAAAATAGCAATCTTCTTTAGTGGCTCCTATCACCTCGACTGTGGCTGAAGATTTAAAGATGTTCAACCGGATCTTCATGTGCATGAATGTCACATACATAGTCCCAGTTCTCACATGAATCACTGCATCAGCTGTAGCAAGGAATGGTCTTCCCAAGATGATTGGTACTCTTCTTGTATCTTTTTCCATATCTAAACCAATTAAATTAGCAAGGAAGAACACAAAAGACTCATCATCAAGTTTAACTAGAACATCATCAACATGCCCTCTAGGCATCTTCACTGATCAGTCAGCCAACTACAAAGTACAATGAGCTGGACCTAATTGTCCCATTTGGAGCTCGACAAACACATCATACGACATCAAGTTAATGCTAGAACCCAAGTCTAGAAGGGCTTGGTCTATGCATGTGCCCCAATGTAGCATGAAATGATGGGATTGCTGGGGTCTTTCCTATTTCTTGCATGGTGTGTTGTAGAATTGAGCTTACTTTCTTGGTGAACTTGACTTTCTTGGGTGTTCTCCATGTTGTCTTTCTTTTAAAAGTGCACAAATCTTTCAGAAACTTAGCATAGGAAGGGATTTGCTTGACTGTATCAAGCAAAGGAATGTTTATCTTCACTTGTTTGAAGGTTTCTGTGATATCTTCAATATGTTTCTTCTTTCTTCTCTAAACAGAAGGCTCCTTAAGAGCATTAGGAAATGGGAGAAGTTGGGCTCCCAAATGGCTCAGATCATCATAGTCATCAACTGGAATCATAGGAATCATGGTATCACTGCTCGATATCATAGTATCACTGCTCGGTGCCACATTATCAACTCTAGTTCCCATCACGATATCATCAAGCTGGATCTCAGTATCAACCTATCTAATCACAGTATCACCTCTATCCTCACCGGTTGTTCTTTCAACAACAGTATCACATGGCTGCTCCAAAGTCCGACCACTCCTTAAAACCTTCACCGCCTTCACATGCTGATGGGTGGAGGAAGAGGAAGTTTGTGGATTCGGATATGGCTGTTGAGGTGGTTGTGGTCTTTGGTGGGATGAGTTGTGATTTTGAAGGATGTGTTGTGGTTGTGGTTGTGGTTGTTGTGGATGGGGGTGGTATTGTAGAGGTGGTTGTTGGTATGAATGAGGTGGAGGTGGAGCATATTGATAGTTGAGAGGTGCTTGAGGAGGTGGTGGAGTATAGTGATTTTTTGGTGCTTGATATGAAGGTGAAGCATATGAACTTTGAGCATTTCCTTGGAAAGTTCCATCATTGTTTGAATTTGGCATTGGTTGGGATAGGAGTCTTCCTTCCTCTGTCCTAGCAAGTGAAAGATATATTTGGTCCAATATTTTCTCAAGACGGATGATGGACTGCCCATGTGAGGATACATCTTTCTTTACCTCATCCAAAATTCTCAATCTTCCAAGAACTTCATATTCAAACTTGGAGCTATATCGTGGCCTTGGATGCCTTTGTCCTTGACCATCTTCATTTTGTTGTTTCCATGAAAAATTAGGATGGTTTCTCTACCCAGGAGTGTAAGTGTTGGACATAGGACCTTGATTGATCTGGTTGCCAAAAGAGTACAAAGCATGAACTTCCTCATCTTCGGCTTCAACCGCCAGGATTGACTAGAAGAACCACCAATTTTACTCTCCATCATATTCATCATGTCTGCTATCATCTTCATCATGTCAGGGTTGGCAGTAGTGCAGGCTGGAGCTATAGGAGGAGGTGGATAGATGTAGTTCCAGCTGCACTGTTCCCCTTTAGTAGAAACTCGATGGCGGGAATTTTTAGCAAGGTGTTCAAAGAATGGCCACGACTCCTCGGGTGGCTTCTCTTTGAATGTGCATCCACATGATGAGTCAACATTGTTCTGCCTTAACCCTTCAAGCATGATGTAGAAGGCTGGGACTAGTTGCCACAATGGTACCTCATGATGGGAGAAGTCGCGAAGGAGCTTTTGGAACCTTTCCCACACCTCGTGGAAAGGTTCATTTTCCTTTTAAGCAAAGGTGGTGATACATATTCTCATGTGAGTTGGAAATAACTTCTTAAGAAACTCATTTTTGACTGCATTCCAAGTCACCGACTCCAGTTTTGAAATGTACCATTCTTTAGCCTTTACCTTTAGAAAGAAAGGGAAGAGAGTCCTCTGGATGGATTCATCAGTAGCAACAGGGGTGTGGAAGGTGGAACAAGTCTCAAGGAAGGTGTCAATATTATGGTAGGGATTTTCATTCTCCATCCAAGGAGTGCGGGTGGAATGGAGAATTTTTGACCCGACATTTGGTCAACAAGGGTGGTAGTGGGAGAATTGTAGTTTCTTGGGGTCAAATACTCATGGAGGGGGCGGTTGGGTTGAGGTGGTGGCTGAGCATTTCCATGAGGTATTACAGCTTCATGGTCACCCATCTCGATTTCTCGATGTTGGCTGTGACAGCTTTAGCATCTGTTCCTACCTATCTCGGGGTCGTACAACACCAAGTTGGTACAAGTAGAATGATATGGCACATGCACAACTATCACCTGCACAATATAAAAACAAACAACAAGAAACCAAGTTAGAGTGGCAATATGCAAAAGTGAATAAAGAATAAAGAATATAAATGATGAGGGCAATAACAAAGGCTAAGCTACACTAACTAGCTAGGCCAAGCGCCTCTATCCCCAGCAACGACACCAAAAAGCTTGGTGCGTCTGAGCCATAGGTGCACATTCTAAACAATTAGGTTTGGTTAGAGGTACCCTACGGAACTCGAATACACTTGGGATCTTTTGATATTTATAAGAAGCCCTAAAAACACTCAATCACAATACTAAATAGGTCACCTTCAAGCACACAAGGTACTATTTTTGTAAAGATAAGAGTCAAATACAGGGGTCAATCCTCAGGAACATAGGGGGCACTAGAGCTAAGTTAGCATTGGCTATGTTCCTAAAGCAGAGACTAGGGTTGAAGGTTCTAAAAGGGGTTTTGATTTGATTACACTACGCAACAAGCAAGTAAAAGCAATATGAAAACTAGATTACCAAAAAGTAGGTTATCCTAAGCAAGTTGGATCTAAGAAGCTAGATTAAGCAATCAACTAAGAAAGAGCAAGATGATCTACTCTACTTTAGCAAAGCAATTATCAACTAAGAACTAAGTTAACCACTAAAGCAAGCAAGGATCTAGATTAACATTAACTAGCAAGACTAAGCAATTAGCTAAAAGAAACAAAGACAATTAAGCTACACAATCATTAACAAGCAAGAAGGTTAAGGTGGGTTTCAATCAATGGATTAGGTAGGTGGGACATTTGGGATTGTGATTTGATATTAGTTGGGGTGTGTCAACATGGCATGCAATTATCATAATTCACTCTAGATTACCAAACCATGTAACAAGGAAAGTGTTATTAGAATTTACCCTATACTACTAGTTGGACAACTAGGGTTAGGTGTAATTCTAGTAGGACTTGCTAAGTCTAGGTCTCTAGGGTAAGTGGTATTAGGGTAATTGAGAGTCCAGGGTATTCTCCCCAACATGGTATCAAAGTCACATTTTACCCCAAACAGCCCACCACTAGGGGCTTAGCTAGACATAATCAAACAAAAAGCAAAAGAAATGAGAAGAAGTGGATAGGACTCCATGGATCTTGAAGTAGATCCTCCTTCTTTACCTCCTAGCTACTGTAGGGTGACCTCCTTCCTCCAAGATGGCTGATGGGCATGAAAATGGAGGGGGTGATGGTAGAAAACCTAGAAAACTAGGTTTCTATGGTGGAAATGGTGGGTGGAGAGCATTAATGCAAGGGGAATGCAATGAATGCTCAAGAGAGGGTGAGGAGGAGTAATGGCATCTAGGTGGAGTGTAACCTTTGTGCTCCAGCCACCACCTATGCATATATTGGTGGTGGGGAAGCACTAGGGTAAGTAGGGGTAGAATAGGAAAAGTAGTGCAGAAAAATAGTAGGGTTGAGTGATCAACACAACCATGGTGGATGGCCACGGCCATGGCGGGGGTAAGGTGGCATGGACGTGGATCAGGGGCACGACCGAGGTGTGAAATGGAGTTGAAAAGCTAAGTATATGTGGTGACCACGGCCTTGGCGAGGTGCCATGGTCATGCTGGGTAAGGGGTACCACAGCCGTGTTGGAGGAGGAGGCCACAGGAGAGGCAACTTGGAGGTGATCTTTGTCTTCAGTTCACCATGGTCGTGGAGAGCAGCACGGGCGAGGCGGTCTTTAAGGGCCAAGACCGTGTTCATTCACATGTAAAATGGACCACCTCTCTATTGATTTTGGGGAACTTTGTGCATAATTCCCACGACCATGGTGGGAGATCACGATTGTGATGTCTTCAGTTGGCCACGACCATGTTGATGGCCACGACCATGATGTGTTCAGTTGGCCACGACTGTGATGTCTTCAGTTGGCCATGGTCGTGCTGCTTTTAGTGCAAAACACTAACGTCCCTGTGATTCTTGCCTATAATTCCCACGACTGTGGTGGATGCCCATGGTCGTGATGGGGTCTTCAGTAGACAAATTAACTTCAATCTTCATCATCAATGGACTTCTTTTCTTGATGTCAAATCTTGGCCATTAGGAGTAGGTTGAGGGAGCTTTGAGGCCTTCTTTAGACCCCTCCATGAGTAGAGGAACCTAGAACTCCTACCTTCTCTCTCATCCATCAATAGAATGGTCCAAGTATCTGAAAATAATGCAAAGAACATCCCTAAGTGCATTTGATAATAATGCTCACATTGGGGAATTTAACTTTCATTCTACTATGTTTGGATGTGAATAAGGTACAAAATGGCACAAGATGGAGCCCTAAAATAGGACTGCATCAGTAGATGGGTCATATTCTTCTTCTCTATCATTTGGGTAAAGTATTGCTTCTTTTAATGAGATCATCTTGGTGTTTTCAAATATATCAACCACCAAAGTATCTTTTTCCACCTTGGTCATCACGTGAGCCATATCAAGAAATGGCTTCCCCAGACATTAAAAAATCTTGCCCTCCATGTGTTGTAGCATTTTACACTATGTTGTATCCCCCTTTTCTTTTGAGTGTTCAAGCATCTTTATTTCAAACCAGTCATCATAAGTGCCCACTGTTAGACGTCCTCTGACCATTTCCAAGATCATGTCATCTGTGTCTTGGAATGGCCTACCTAGAAAAAGTTTGGTGCCTTTTTCCTCTTGCATTTCCATTACCACAAAATTAGCAGGAAAAACAAACCTATCCACTTTCACTAGGACATCTTCACAAATGTCATATGGCCTGACCATAGAGTTGTCAACCAATTCAATAAACATAGTACTTTTTATTATCTCCTTAAGACCTAGATTTTTGAAGGTTGACAAAGGCATGAGGTTGATATTGGCTCCTGAGTCACATAGGGCCTCACCAAACTTAGTCTTTCCTATGTAGCATGTGATGTTGAAATAACCAGGATCTTGTCTTTTAGGAGGTAGCATTCCCAGAATAAAAGTACTCGCCTGCTCCTTTAACACTATCACATTAGCCTCATGTATCTGTCTCTTCTAATTGATGTTGTCTTTCAAGAACTTTCCATATGATGGTATCTGCTCAATTGCATCAGTAAGTGGGATATTGAAAGATAGTTTTTTAAAACCTTCTAAAAATTTCTAGAACTGTCGGTCTTCTTTGGTTGCCATCAAGCTGTTTAGAAAGGGTAATGATGTCCTCTGGTAAAGAGGGACATATGCTTTCGATCTAGTATTTTCCACCTCATCAGTGTGCTCTTCAGATGTTTTCTCTTGTTCCAACTTATCCATTTCAGTTGCCCCTATTGTCACAGTCTGAGTTGTTTTTCCTATAGTTTCAACTGCATTTGTGGTTTTTGGTGCCTTATTCAATAGTGTCTTACACACTGCATAGTAGGACTACCTTGACGTGTTGATTTCCAAAAGGCACGTTGGTATTAGCAGGGAACCCCTATTGGTTTGGCTGCTTCAAGGTACCCACATTTGCTCCTATTTGATAAATCTAAGTTTCTATATTGCGGATCCTCTCCCCTTGGTTCTGAAGTTCTCTTTGTGTTTTTCCTATCAACATTTCACTCTGACTGGCCAGCTTTTCAAGCATTTCTTCAATACAGTCAATCTTCTTTTGTTCCTGTTGATATTGTGCCTGGCCAGAGAACTGTTGTGGCTTGTGTTGTTGAGCATGTGATGGGTCCTATTGAAAATTGTTAGGATCCTTCCATGAAGACATAGGATCCTTCCTCCATGCATAATCATTGCCCCTAAATTGCTGTTGTTGGCACACAAACTTACACTCTTCATCTTCTTCTTCTGAAGGTGATCCATCATTGTCACATAGCTTTTTAGCAATCAAGTCCAACTTCTCATTTAATGCAGAGATGACCTTGGACTTGCCTACACTTTTGACGGTTGTCAGAAGCTCTCTCTCATCTCCCCATGATTGATTTTTAGAAGTATTCTTCAATATCTCATGACAGCGGGCAGGTTTATTGTTGAGGAAGAACCTTGCTTCCGCACTGTCAATTGTAGTCCTTTCTCCCTTGTGCAGGATGTAATAGAAGATCTTTGCATCTCCCAGAAGATTGATACCATGATGAGGTACTTTCTGTAGCATATTATGGAACCTCTCCCATGCTTTAGAATAGGATTTGTCGGCTTGTTGTCTGAAATTATGTATCTTCTTTTCCTATACATTGATCTTCTGCTAAGGGAAATAACGCTCAAAGAAGGCATCTATCATTTGATCCCACGTTTTACTGCATTCATCATCAAGGTTATGAAACCATGACTTTGCACTGTTTGCTAATGACGATGTAAAAAGCTTCAGATATATCACAGTTGCCGGTATTCTTTCTATCTTGACCATATCGCAATTCTACACAAAGTCGCTAATGTGCAACATCGAGTCTTCTGAACTATGGCCATGGAAATCTTGGGATTTGAATAAAGAGATCAGCCCTGGGTCAATCTTATAGCTACCCACATTTATGGCTTATCTTTTGATTGATCCTTTTTGAGCTATTGTGGTAGAGGTTCTGATCCTCTCTCATATAGTTTGTTCTTCTTCTCCCTCCATTGTTGTTGCCTGAGGTTCTTCTGGTGTTACAGGTCTCTCATTCGAAGGTGTTGGTGGTGGAGTTTAGTTGAATCTATCCACTAACTGTCCAACTTCTCTTTCTCTATGAAGGAGTTCTACTTGCCTAAACCCCAGTGAAGATGGCTCTTCGTAATCGTGGGCTTGAGTATGCACCATACACAAGTGCCTAAAAGTAGAAAATCAATTTTCAGAGTGTAGTAGCGGAGATAGAAGCAAAAATAATTTTATAATTCAGCTCTAAGTGAAATGGAAAAATTAAAAAAAGGGTTGGCCTAGAGTGGCCAACCGCATCACTCGTACTGCTGGATGTTGTCATTTCCCTAGCAACGGCTCCAAAAACTTGACACGTGTTTACCGTACGTTATACGCAGGTGAACTTATCGAAGTAATATAGGCCCTTTTGAGGCCCAAGTCAAACACAGAGAAACGTTCTCCCGAAGACTAATACAACTATGGTCTAATCATCTAGGCCAGTGTAAATGAAAGGGTTTGATTGAACTGAAGCAAAAATAGAATGAAACAAATTTAACACTTAAATTACTCATATTTAGGGAATTCCTTAGGAATGTGGTTTCACCACAAATAACATTGTAATTCATTCCATACACTAATATCTATTACCCCTATCCCTAGATAAAGAGTATGTAGTCTGAACTGCCCATTCCCGCAATGTAGTTCACTACCTACTCTAATGCCAACCCCATTTCCATTGAAATTGGTTCATTAGTTAGGTTCTTTATGATTAAACTTTGAGTTTCTCCTCTAGTTTATTCTCTGCCTTTCCCAAGGGGTGCAATAAATGGGTAAATCTATACTTTCCAACCCTTAACCTCTCTCCCAAAATGATTAAGAGTCTAATAATCTATCTATGTTGATCAAGAATAAATAGAACAATACATCTTCATAGATTTATATCCAACAAATAAGGATAAATATGATGTTAGTGCATGAAACTCAGTTATAGTGCATATCCGGGCTACTCCCGGGTCCTAAGGAATCAAGGGGATTAGCCCCACATAATTTTCATTGATGAATTCATGGTAGAGAAAGAGAAAAACATGGGAAAGATTAGACAAACTAAGTAACCCCTAGTGAATAGTTGATTCGGATTATCCCTTACACCGTGCATGCAATCGACTGTCTTCTGGCTGCCGATTTACCTTCTAGAGGTGCTCAGATCGTCCCAGATGAAAGCCATCAGTTCCTTTCTCCTCTTCTCTCTCTCTCTCTTCGGTGTCATGCAATGGAATATGGCTAATCTCTTTTGTCTGGACGAACTCCCCTTAGGTTATAGGAGTCACTTACGGTACAAAATAATGTCCACCGTTGGATTAGATTGCCATCTTTAGATTTGCCAAATTGGGCAGACTTGGTAGTATCGACTTGGTAGTCGGCAGTACCAAGATCTTAGGGTAGCCACGATTCTTGACAATGTCAGTACTATTGACTTGTCTCGATTGCATAGAGTCTATATGTCGCTCGAGCATTGTCTGCCTGACGTCATCTTAGTAGTACCGAGTTTGTGAACTCAGTAGTATCGAATTTTTGTGATTCATCCTTGTGCTTCACTGACGTGATTTTGGTACTACTGACTTGGAGTGTGGGTAGTATCGAGTCTGTGTGAGTCTTTTTTGGGCAGGTACTGACGTGAAGTTGGTACCACTGACTATTCACTACTAAACTAATGGTCTATGGCGTCGGTTTTTTTAATCCAGTAGCGTCACTTTTTAACCGACGCCTAAGTGGTCGTCGCTATAGAATTTTCTCTATAGGGTCATTTTTTTTACCAATGAAAACTGACCTTATAGAGTAAAAACCAACCCAAGAGGCTGTAAAAAAATCTGACCCAAGCGAGAAAGAAGAGGCTGTAAGGTCAGTTATTCCTAAAAAATTGACCCTATAAATGTCTTGTAAGGTCGGTTATTGCTAGAAAACTGACCCTATAAAGAAATAGAGGTTTTCTCGGTCGAGAAATATGTCGACCGAGAAGATTTTAGTCGAGAAAATTGTTGACCAAGAAAGTACTGTCTTAAGCTTCTTAGAGGTCTTCTAAGGTCAGTTATTTCTAAAAAATAGACCCAATAGAGTATAAAAAATGAGCTTTCTGATCCCATTGCCTAGAAGTTCGGTTATTCCTAAAAAACCAACCCAAAAAATCTATAAGGTCGATTTTTTTAAATAAACGACCCTAGAAGTAAAAAAACGACCCTATAAAGCAACAGAGTTCCTGTAAGGTCAGTAACTTGCTTGGTCGAGATATTTGTTGACCGAGTGGATTTGGGTCGAGAAAATTGTCAATCGAGTGGATTTCGGTCGAGAAAATTGTCAACCAAGAAAGTACTCTCTTAAGATTCCCAGAGGTCTTGTAAGGTCAGTTATTTCTAAAAAACTGACCTTATAAAGCAACAGAGGTTTTCTCAGTCGAGAAATACGTCGACCGAGAGGATTTCGATCGAGAAAATTGTCGACCAAGAATGTACTATCTTAAGCTTCCCAGAGGTCTTGTAAGTTTGGTTATTGCTAAAAATCCAACCCTATAGATCTATAAGGTCGGTCTTTTAAAATAACCGACCCTAGAGTTTACAATTTTTTTATAAAGAAATATTTTGTAGAACAAAAATCTTCAGAACAATAACCTACAAAACAGAAATCTACTTTACAAAGATCAAAACCTGCAATACAAAGTAGACTTGCAAATGAAATGATGCAAGCCAGAAATTCATTCCAAAGCCACATTTTCTAGCTTTTATGTCCATTCGAATTATCAATTTCCAAACCACACATTCATAACAAAAATGATTCATATATATATTCAGTGGAGACATTCATCCACTCAACACATCATAACATTCACAAAATGATAGATTGCAAGTCTGAGATGATGTTAAAAATTAGTGTCAAATACAAAAGTAAATTTAAAAGAGTTCCAAAACCACATACATAATGGAGCTGACATATGCATTCAATCCAATGCTATATTGACTTCATTTAGAAAAGCATATGACCACTCTTCTCGGAATTCATTTAATTCCTCAAGTGTGTAAGGATGAGTTGTAAAGATCTATAAAAGAAAATACATATGCTAATATTTTATAAAATAACTACAACTCACTTGTAAATTTATGATGTTATTCTTTATTACCTGATCTATAGTCTGAATGTCATGTGATGCTTGTTTGACAATAGCTTGCATATATTTCATTACATAGTAGCCACAAGCCTAGCCATTATATTGTATAGGACACTATAAATAACGAATTATACTTAATGTTAGTAAACTACTATAAACAGAGTTGAGATAAGACTATAAGAGTTGACATATAAGAGTTGAAAATTAATACATATAAGACTAAGCAGTTGTCAAAGTAGCTACCTTGACATTTTTCAAAGTCAATGTCTTTAATTTTGTGGGTATTTGTCCTCCACCTTCACAAAAAGCCTTTGAAACCCTATCAATTAAACGATAGTTGGTAAAATAGAAATTCTAAATATAAATATCATGTTGAAGCGTTGACGAAATTTATGCTTACTCCATAGATGGCAATTTCAGTTTGTGACCCCTTGTTGTTTTTCCCATTGGGTCAAGATAATGAAGAGTCATCAATTTTGGGACAACCACCACTAATTCCCAATGTCTAGATCTGAGTAAGAATAAAAAAAACATTAAAATAAATAAATTTATTCATTATTAAAATTATATTGAATAATAATACTTACTGGACGTTAAAAGGAATTAGGATAATTTCCTTTCCCACACTAGCAAAATATTTAAATGCAGTAGAGAAGTACTCATTCACATCCTCAATATGTGTCTCCACTTGACTAGTGACTGAAGGAACTAAGAATCCAACATTCCTTATATCAAAGTTTATGGTCTCGGTATATAAATGGCTGTAAAACATTTGTAATTATTTTCATATATAGAAAATAAGCTAAAAGTATGTATTGGAATTTTCTATATTGATAGATCCTTACCTTATCCATACTTCTAATATCGAAGTATTCAACCAATCATACCAAAACAACTCTATAATATCATCAAGAAAAGTATAACTGTCAAAGTCCCTCCCAGTTGCATTTTCTGTTAAATTGACCAACATTTGTAATCCAGAGCTTTGGTTGGCTAAATATTGACACAAACATTTACATTTACTTCTCAACTCATCGAATGTGGATTCTGGAATAAAAGATGGCTTGGGGATAGGAGGATGACTAGTAGAATTTTTAGTTTTTGGTTTGCAAACTTGTTAATTAAATTACATACTTATATTACACGAGTTCATATATGCAGTCAAATATGAAAAACATGGTAGAATTCAAGTATACCTTGTCATTGATAACCAAGTGTCTAGGCCAACCCATCATAGCACCCTCTACTTCTTCAACTGTATTGTATTCAGGTTTAGGTATGGGTAGTGGTTTGTCCCCAATTCCATCATACACAAGATGGATGGACACACGACAAATGTCATCAGTAATTTGTTGGCAATGCAATGTACCACCAAGATTATATAACTTGCCCGCTACCACAACATTATATTCTGGTACCTCCACTACAAGTTTACAGTTCATACCAACCTAGAATTGAAATAATATAAGTTATATATGAAGCGGTAAAACAGATACCTACTACAACTATATATATATATATGTATATATATATAATCATATATATATATATATATATATATATATATATCATACTAATAACACAAAATATAGAACTTACTACAGATGGTTGCGGTGGGTCATTGGGAGTGCTCCCATGACCTTCTACAGTTGGAGCATGGGCTTGTTCCTCATCATCTGAGAGACGCACAGTTTGAGTAGGCTGAAATGAAGACATTATTTCTTTTACTTTTAGTGCTACTAATGCTTCAACTTCCTCTTGTGTAAGACCTCCTGCATGACTTCTTTTAAATTGTGAAGGGCCAAAATAAGACTTCAATCCTATGCCAGCTCCTAATCCCCTAACACGGCTAGGATGCTCCCCCGTACCAAAAGCAACTGAAAGTTCATCCATGCAGCCAGTTGGGATGAACTTTCCTTCCTTCCTTTTCCCATGGAGATTTTTTTTTTGATAAGGGGCGCCTGCCATTTTATTAAGTAATCAAATCGTCTGCAACGAGTACAAGGATTCGATCATCAAAACCCTCTCGAACGCTGAGGGGGTTAACAAAATGACAAGCGGGTAAGGCAAAGGCGTGGGCTACACTATTGCCTTGCCTTCTAACAAAACGAAAATCAAAAGAAAGAAAGCTAGAAGAGAGCTCATAAATGTCCCGGACAAAGATGTGCTCGTATCCACGACCGCCATATCCCTTGCGAACGGCCTCCACCAGAAGGAGGCAGTCTGTCTCCACAACCACATCCGTATAACCTTTCCCAAGTGCGAACTGCATGCCTTTTAGAACAGCCATACCCTCCGCACTAAGCACCGAGTATGGCTGCTCCAAACGACATTGGAAAGTCCACTGCAGTTGTCCGTGGTCGTCCCGTATGGCTACACCGCAGCCACACTCTCCTGCTGAGGTGATGGAGGCATCCGTATTGATCTTAACACAGCCCGAAGGGGGACGACGCCAAGATACGGATCCGGGCGGAGAAGGGTATCCTGCTGGTCTGTTCACCGCTGTCTGGTAGCGTGCATGCTCCCTCACGAGGTCGATGAAGCTCGCCGCTAGGGCCGGTATGAAAGGAGGGTGATCGTCGAAGATGTGCTTGTTCCGTATCGTCCACGTAGCCCATATAAATCTATTCATAGTTAATAAAAATATTAAATCACAATATCAATTAGATATAAATAAATCTAAGTTTGTGGGAGTTACTCTTTACTTAGCTGGGATAAACCTACCATCTTTTGTGCCACCTCCTTAGTTGCAGGGTTGACAATTTCACCTGCTCGATTCTTTCTAGCATCAATCCACTACAAGTGTCGGGGTAGACGCTCAGCTTGAGTTGTACTAGACTCTTCTCTAGAAGAGAGATGCTTCTCTTGTAGTTGGTGGCGGAAAGCATAACCACCGGGCCCCAAGTGATAGTCATGCACATTTTTGGCCCATCTTTCCTTGTGGGCCTCGTGAATAGCCTGATCATTTAAAATGAGGTATTGCAATTTAGACTTGGCAAATATATATAAAAAGATTCACCTCCTTAATTGTATAAAATTAAAGATTCATACAATACATCACAATCTTTATTACCTGAAACTCTTCTGATTTGCTAGCTGCAACAAATCTTTCCCACACCTCAGGATCTATAAAAACATATATATTTGTTGCTTTCTTCTTTTGTTTAGGATTATCTATAAATTCTCTTTTGAGATATGTCTTAAAAGCCCTCCATCGTACACCACAATGTTGTAGCACTTTTTTCTTGTGATCTTTTTCATTTAGATGAAAAACACCCTATACATACAAAAGAAGCAATAGTGTTGTCTTAAAAAGGATATGTATTTCCAAGAAAAATAAATTAGAATCAATAAACAAAAAACATATTAAAATAATATCACTTCCACTCACAGATATATCTTTCCATAGGAGGTCTTTTAAGGCATTAGAAACATCATGCCAATTTTCTATATCTATTGCCACCTTACTGCGCGCGGTTGCCCCTACGTAATGCTTGAAAGCACTAGCATGTTCCTCAATAGGTGCTCCTGTGACATCAAACTTGACTGCCAATTTCTCCCCTTTGGCCCTGAGCTCCTACAGCCTACACATCAGTGTGGGACCTCTACTTTTCCTAGCATCACCACTACCATCCTCATGGTGCTCATGCTCAGAATGTTCATCTTCACTTGCCATTTTAGAACCTGCAAGCATACATGATAAAAGAAACATAAGTGATAATAAAATCACAAGTGGTTGAATGATATATGATGTATATTTAAAAGATTACATGCTTGAATGATAATAAAATAAATAATTCAAAGAATACATGCCTCTAGTATTGGTTGAGTTGTTAGTCAAGTAAAATTCCTTCAGCATGGTCTTGACATTTATAGTATTCATCGGTGTTATCTTCAACATTTACACTTGGCAAACCAACTGAGAATGGGCTGGAATCATCATACTTTTTGTAGTATTCTTCTTCATTTATAGGATCTACAGTAAACTGTCTTTTTCCATGAAGAATGACAGACCAATTTTATTTGTCGGGTCATCAATATAGAATACTTGTTTTGCTTGGTCTGCCATGATGAATGGCTCATCTTTCTCACCAATCTTTTCAAAATTCACCAATTTGAAACCCAACTCATCCACTAAAACTCCTTTGTTGTTATCAACCCAATTACACCTAAAGATAGGAACTCTGAAATTTGTATAGTCCAATTCCCATATGTCCTCAATGACGACGTAATATGACATCTCAGCTTCATGTGGTCTTTTATCTTTGGCACTAGCAAAATAAAATGAACAAGCTTGAATTGTGACCCCACTATTTTGGACTGTACTACTTTCATCTTGACGCTTTGTGTAGTATGAAAATCCGTTTATGTCATATCCTTCATATGACATGACATCCATTTTTGGCTTAAAGGCGAGCCATTTTATGTTCTTGACAACATTATTCAGTGATTCAGATAGTTGATTAAAGACTTTCTCTTCAAACTACCTAATAAATGTTCGATTATGCTCTCTTGCAAGCCACATTGAACTGGATCGTGGATGATTTCTCTTGATAATATCATTGTGTTATGTGATGTAGCTACTAACTTCATCGATGTTGTGTAAAATATACAAATGTTCTTGTTCCCACAACTCACGACTAATTCCTTTCACTCATCCTCCCAGAGTTCCTTTGCTACAATAAGATTCAGTGTGATGGGAATTTTTTAGATCGCTAGAAGTTTCATGGCAATTCAAAAAATCATTGCAAAAGTCCATCACCTCCCTGGCCACATAACCCTCAATAATACTTCCTTCAGGACGATAATGATTCCGAACATCACCTTTAAAAACACTCATGTAGCGTTCAAATGGATACATCCAATGTATGAAAATTGGACCCAACATCTTCACCTCCCTTGTTATATGTACTACAAGATGAACCATGATATAAAAAAATGGAGGAAATTACATTTCAAGCTGACACATGGTAACAATTACATCTTTTCGTAATTTATTGAGAGTATCAGGATGTATCACTTTGTTGCATATTTCATTGAAGAAGAAACAAAGTCTTGTGATTGCAATCCTTACATGCTTCGACAATATAGATCAAATAGCCACAGATAAAATTTGTTGCATTAAGGTGTGACAATCATGAGATTTGAGACCTATCAACTTCAGATCTTTTTTTGATACGAATCTACGAATATTAGAAGAGTATCTTTGTGCAACCTTAATATTATACAATCACTCATAGAAAGTCTTTTTCTCTTGCTTTGACAAAGTGTAACAAGCTGGTGGTAAATATGTGCGCCGACCCCTGATCTCCACTGATAATTCTTTTCGTATACCCATTAATTCTAAATCTTTTCCAGATTTGATGTCTTCTTTAGTCTTTCCCAGTATATTCAATACTGTACCAATGATGCTATCACAAACATTTTTTCCAACATGCATGACATCAATGCAGTGTCTAATTGACAAGAATCTCCAATAAGGAAGATCCCAGAATATTGACCTCTTCTTGTATAGAGATTTGTCACATGCGAGAGTATGACTACTTGAACTCTTTCCAAATTCATTAACAATATCTTTTCAAATTCAATAAGTTAAAAAATCAAACCTATAAAGAAACAGAGGCTTTCTCGGTCGAGAAAATTGTTGACCGAGTAGCTTTCGGTCGAGAAAAATGTCAACCAAGAAGTACTGTCTTAAGCTTCTTAGAGGTCTTGTACATAAAGCAACAGAGGCTTTCTCGGTCGATAAAATTGTCGACCGAGTAGCTTTCGGTCGAGAAAATTATTGACCAAGAAGTACTGTCTTAAGCTTCTTAGAGGTCTTATAAGGTCGGTATTTTAAGAAAACTGACCCAAGATGTCTTAAATGGTGCCCACGTTTTTGTAGACATATAAGGTCGGTTATTTGGAAAAACTTACCCTATAGATCGAGGCACGAAGCCAAAATCGAGCAAATTTTTGCCGTGGGAAACTTAATTTGTGGCTTTCGGATCCCATTTCCTATAAGGTCGGTGATTTTAAGAAAACTGACCCTATAGAGATACACTATAGGGTCGGTTATTTTCAGAAAACCGATCCAAGTAGTCTTAAGTGGTGCCCACATTTTTTGTAGACATATAAGGTTGGTTATTTGGAAAACTAACCCTATAGAGATACATTAGAAGGTCGGTTTTTTTAAGAAAACTGACCCAAGAGGTCTTAATTGGTGCCCACATTTTTCGTAGACATATAAGGTCGGTTATTTGGAAAAATGACGCTACAGTCAGCGACGTTATTCGCCAAAAATGTAGTAGTGATTGGTGTTGGTAGTATCGAATCTATGAAGTTCCATTGTACCTAAAAATACACAATAACGTGGATAAATACTCGCGATGAATATTAAATCATCTTAAATAATAAAAATTAGATAATTTGATGCATTTAAATATCACAAGCCATTAATAGCATTTCAAGCATTATTAATCAGATAAATGAAAAAGCAACACATAAAATTAAGGAAAATATGCCTTTGAAAATGACTAAAAACCCATGCATCAGAAACCACCAAGGAACTTTGAATCTTTAACATGTAAGGCATGCACGAACATGGTCGAGGCTATCAACATTCAAACCAATGTTGTTGAGGTATAGAGTTCCTTCATTTCATGTCGAGAGGGTTTGGGTATATATAGAAAGTTGGATCAAAAGTCCTAAATAGCCTCACTTGTAACATGCAATCAAGGGACAAATGTGGGAACCTTTTCATGATGTTTCAACCCAATTCATCGAGGTTAGGCATATAATGGGTCTTCCCAAACACCAACCAATATAAGGTCATATTGTGGAGATATATAAAATATATGGAATTCTAAGGTGATCCTCTTAAGGAGTGAAACCAAACCATCAAGGTGTTTAAAAAACCCACCTAACGACCCTCAATCAAGCATCCACCTATCGAGGGAGAATCAATAGATAAGACAAAGATAAAAAATGTACTAGTATTATCGCACATTATTGAGAGAACTTTGGATTTGGGCAATACAACTATATTTTTTTTGACTCTCCTACCATATTTTGATTGGTCTGAACAAGTAGTAGTGGGGTGTTTTTCCACTACGGATAGGCAAGTAGGATGGTCATACGAAGTGCACTCCGAGGCATGAGAGAAAAATGAAAAGTGTTATCAAGGGGTGAAAAAACCTCACCCAGTGCCACAATATTGAAGGTAGGTCAGTAATTTCAAGATGACATTTTCTCACCCTCTACAATTTTATAAGTGTTATATATAGCCAAGCACAACATATAAATTCACTTTGTAGACTACTACATTATAAGAAACTTACACCGGACATGCTTGGTAGGTCCATGGAAGTACTCCCATTCACCTCATTAGAAGATTGGCATGTCACATGTTTCGACTGAGGAGGGTCCATGGAAATACTCCCAATCACCTATCAAGAAGAGAAATATTGTAACGCCCCATGATTTGAGGCCTCAGATAAGATGATGTTAAAATAAATGATTGGACTACACATATCACCAAGGTGCACCTCCTTTTTAGGGAGCCCATCACTAAAGAACTTTGTAGTTAAGAGTGCTCAACCCAGAGTAGTACTAGAATGGGTTAGCAGTCAGGAAGCTTAACATGGCTTGCGTGTGAGTGAGGACAAAGCATGTAGTTAAGGCTAGTAGTGGTCTGTGGGGCCAGGTGTTATTCTTGAAACTCTACTATAGCCTTGGGAAGTGGGCCTGAGTGTTACAAATGGTATCAGAGCCATAACCCCTCCAGTAGGTGGGGCCCACATGGGCATGTGACATGTCAGTCTTGATTCGTGTGGTCCATGCATGTTGGAAAGAGTTGTTCATGGTAATGTAGCCACCCTTGCACTAGCATTCCATGATTGGGAGTTGGGTGTCCATAGGTCATTCTAGGTTTGCACTCAAATGTGGAAATATTATGAGGCCATATAGTTGATCCTTGATGAGGACATCAAGAGTCTAAGTTGTGGAGATTTAACGTCCCAGAATTTGAGGCCTCAGATAAGATGATCTTAAAAGGAATGATTGGACTACCCATATAACCAAGGTGCACCTCCTTTTCTGGTACCCCATCACTAAAGAACTTTGTGGTTAAGCGTGCTTAGCCCAGAGTAGTACTAGGATGGGTGACCAATCAAGAAGTTTATCCTAGCTTATGTATGAGTGAGGACAAAGAGTGTAGTTAAGGCTAGTGGTGGTCTTTGGGGCCACTCATAATTCTAAAACTCTACTAGATCCTTTGGTAGTGGGCCCGGGTGTTATAGTTGCAACACATGTACTGTATGAGGAGGTTGAGATTGAGAATCCTAAAACTATTTTTTTGTTTCCTCTATTCTCTTTTCTACTATGTCCTCTACCTCATCTTGTGACAATATTCCTTTCTTGAGAGATGTACATTTTTCTCTGATGTGCCAAAAAAGTATATTATCCCAACACCAACTCCAATGATCCTAACATGGCCATGATGCTCTTGAGTACCCAGAGGAGTATTCAATTCATCCCATTGGTCATGTTAGATGAACTTTCCTTATTTTCTTTGCATGTAGAGCTCCCTATAATCATCACCAATTATAATTGGCCAATAAAACATAACAATCAAGGACAAAAATGAGCATGCATTGTAAGAGTTTAATTTTAGCATTTCGTAGCCACCTCAGCAGTTGTAGGGCTAGTTATTTCTGCATAGTGACTTGTCTCCACATCTATCCATTCCTCGTAGTGAGGTAGAGGTGTAGGAGTAGTAGAAGACTCTACATACCCATGAATAGGCTTCTCAGAAGAAGACACTCTCCCCATATTGGAGACACCAAGCATTACCATGTGGACCCAACTGTGGTCATGCACATTCTTTGCGCTGCTGTCCTTTTGAGCATTTTATATGGTTAATATGAAATATATGTTAATTATGTAATACAGTGAGTTCATCATGTATAGCCCGCTTAATCCAAAATATATGTTAATTGTGTAATATATTGAATTCATCTAATTTATCATTAGAATGTATTATAAAGGAGTTTTAAATACCTTGAATTCATGTGCTTGCCTTGAATTAAGAAACATCTCTCATGCAATAGCATCAAGATAGCGCCACTTCTCAGTGGTAGGCTTTTTCCTCTTGTTTCTCATTATATGATCTCTTGTTAGATTTTTTTCCTAAAATTCCTCAATATCCTTCCACAATGTTGCAACACATTTTTATGATGTAATCTTTCATCAAGGTCAAAGTTTCCCTAAAAAGTTAATATACGATTTTTAGATATTCGAAACAAAATATGAAACACATTAAAAATAGAATTGTGCACATATCTCACAGCTACTGTAACAACCTCACTTTCCGTGTCCCCCAATTAAGGAAATACTTTCAATTTGAGGGACATTACCAATATTCCCAAGGATCCATATTTATCAAATAATAAATAATAGAAAACAATTTCCATTAATTCAAATGTCATTTACAAATTGTAAAATTCTATACCTCATGGCACTAATACCTAATGACAAGAAGTATCATCTATCTAGTCCTCCTTGGTATAGCTTTAATACCTTCCATGGATTAATCTTTATCTTCAAGTTTGTATATAGTTGTAATAGTGTACCTAAAATGCTAAAAAACAAAATGTGGTCAGCATATTTCTATCCTGGTATGTGGGTTTCATCCAATAATCACAAGCACATAAAATCAACCATCAATTATTTGCACATAAGAAAATATATTTTGTTTCATATTCTAACCCATATCGGACCCCAAATGAATACTTTAGAAATGGATTTTCCATAGAGAATAAGTTGAGAAGTTAGAAAGAAAACGCATGAGTATATACATGAGAAACATAAGTAACCAACGGTTATATATATAAAGAATGAAAATATGAATATAACTTGCTTTAATCCCTCATGCTATCTCTGGAAGTTTGGATGACTATGATCAAGCCCCTGGAGGGGAAGGTCAGAAAAGATCAAGTCCCTGGAGGGGAAGATCACAGAAGGTCAAAAAAGATCAAGCCCTTGGAGGGGAAGATCATAGAAGGTCAAGTCCCTAGAGGGAAAGGCTGACATAGTACCAAGCACCTAGAGGGGAAGATCAGGAAAGGTCAAGCCCCTGGAGGGGAAGGCCGACATAGACACCAAGCCCCTAGAGGGGAAGGTGGCCCAAGTCCATTGAATGGACAAACCCCATGAGGGGGTATCCCAGACATTGAGCAAACAAGGGTTAGAAGTTATTATAATAAAAATAATGCATAAAGATAAAACCTTTAGGGCTAGTGTGCCAACCCAGGGTAGGTCAACCCGAGAGTGGAAAGATGACCTATGGGGGTAGGCAAAACCTTACACCTTGGGGTCAGATTATGGCTAGAGAAGCCTAACTTCCTCCTATGAGCCATGAAGGAACCCTAGGTTAGGACTTTCCCTAGAAAGGTAAGTTGACCAGATCGATTTAAAGATTGAGGTAACCATGAATGTCACCTAATATAAAAGATGAAAGCACATATATTGAGTATTATTCTTGAAACCAAGTATGCCATCTCTGAGGAACATGAGAAAAAGTCACTATGGAAGAGGATGACCGTATGAGACCGAGATTGGAAAAGAAATGTTGCCTTGAAATGTTTCCATGAGTCCAATGATGGTACATAAAGTGAATAATGAGCATTATAAGAGGTAAAGGAAATCTGGTCTAAAGAATTGCATACGAAAATAATGTGCTAGCAATGAACCCTCGGGAAGGGTAGAGCTTTAAGTCAATCCTAAGTCAGGTAGGGAATATTAAAGGTATAGGGACTAATGGGATTAGGAGTTGATTATTCCCTGAATGCATAAGACCATGTGGTCAGGAGGTAATAGCTATGTTTGCCTAAGGCCATGTCTTAGGATATTGACCTTCATGATATTCATGTGGCCCAAGAGGTGAATGTGAGAGGCACTCCCTAGATGCATAAGGATAAAATCACTCCAAAAGTACCTATACCCCTAGAGACATCAAGGAAGTGGTTAAGGCTCATGATACCTGAGGTGTAAATGTAAAAGATACAAAGAATTCATGTAATAATGAAATCATAAGAGGAGTTGCGTACAAACTCAAGAGTGAAAGAGGCATTTGAATTCATGAAATATAAGAATAAGGTGGAATTAAAAAGTATGAATGGTTTAGAGTGATGTTGAGTATGATTCAACTTAAAATATAAAATCTTAAGATAATGTGTGGGAATACCATCTCTTCTCTTGGAATGGAATGAAATTTGTGTTTGGGATGCAACCAAATGCTTATTTCATCTCATTATGAGTGTGAGAGATTTGGTGGACCCATGTTATGCTTAAAGATGACATATGAGAATGGATATCCTAAGTTGAAAATTTAATGACATGACTAGGGTTGGAGGTGTTACCTCACTCTTATGTGAAACTAAATGAATAATAGGTTGGAAACCTAAGGGAAAAGATAGTCGCTAAGTGAAATTGAAATCATAAATGGAAAATGTAATCACCAAGAGATGAAATGGTGTAATGCTAAGGATGTGGATGTACCTTGAATTGAATTCAGGAGGCAACCTTAGTGGTAATATAAGGAATTTGTATATCAATGAAAAATATTAAAGATATCTAAGCAGGGTTGCTAAGCCTAAGTTCTGAAATCAAGATGAGATCTCATTCACCTTAAAGCTTACTAGGCTTGAATTTTGGATAAAAAATTCCTTTTACAAAGGGGGGAATGTTATATCCTCAATTTTTGGTAAAATGGAATGAAATAAATATAAGTCATGATTTGATAAATAATCCTCCCCAATAGTATTATTGGTGGAATAATAGTGCTAATCACTTTTATGGCATGGGTGATGTGAAACAAGAAGAATACATAGAAGGTATTTGTACATGAATTAATAATAATGGCCTTTTGTTATTATAAATGAAATAATTGTTAAGTTTCCATAAGAAATAGAATTTATGATGTTTTAGATAATTAGAGAATAATTATCTTGTTGAGAGTGGCAACACAATGTTTAAAGCATCAAATGAGAATATAGTGATCTAACCTCTGGTATACTAAAAAATAATAAAGGAAAGAATGAACATTCTGGAAATTTGGAGAAAAAGGATATTTCATGAGATAACGGTTTATTTTAGAATACTTATGCAAAAGAGTAAGATTTTAGATATGAAAAGATATTCCAATAAAATCTAACAATGTAGACATAAGTGGGAAAAACATTAATGAATTCCTATATTCGAGCTAAGGAATATTATAAAGCACCATGTATTTCTTTTGGTGTGTCAACCAAGTAATACAAATATTTGAGTTAGGAAATGTTTAATGATAGATAAATATAGATAAAGATAAAAGGATAATCTAGATTAATTTTCCAATTTGCATGATATAATTATGAACATTCCTCAATGGCTTCTATGTTTCCAAAATTAGTGGTTTCTCCTTGTGGATTTTGGATTATAGAATAAAAACATAGAGTTGTCATATAAAGGAGGGATGGATGTGTTTCATGAATCCTTAACCAAGATGCCTTGTCTTTCTCCTATATTTCTTTGGAGACAAATTGTTGAAAATAACTTCCCATGTGATAATGGTAGTTGACATAATCAAACACATGAAAAGTGAATTTTGTACATAAGAGTTTGGAAAGGTATTCATTTGTATTCCTTTTTCATCTAGGATTTACCATTATCCAAGTTTTAGTGAGAAAGTGAGGATTTCCTATGCAACCATTGGATCCATAAACAATATGATCACAATTTGTTCCTTTATTAGGTAGGGGAAGGAATATGTGTTAATGACTTGAGAATTACATGATGGATTCCTATGGAGTACCAAACTTAACCATCCATGAGGAAACTATATAAATATATAGGGGGATCTGAAACCCCTTGCGATTGAGATGAAGAACACAACACAATCTAGAAATGAAAGTCTTCTACTTCCATGGTTTCTTCTCTGTGAAGCTTTGGGTTTTCGTTTGGTACTCTGCGTGAAACTAAAAGGAGGAGGGACTGAGGAGGTTGAACAGGGATCGTGGTTGTAGTTCCAAGGTTGACAGTGGCCTGGTCAGTTGGGTAGAAGTTTCCTTGCATGAGGGCCAAACTGTAGGTTTGCTCAACCATGAGCGAAATGGAGTGTCATTTGAAAAGGAACCTCCTTTCCTTGTAGGCATGGCTGTCATGGAGCAGAAATTCACCATACGGCCATGGTACAACGACCCTAGATCTATGAGGATGCCCTAACAAACTGGGTTTCCTCATTGTAGGAACCCTAGAAGAAAACAAGCAGAAGGAGGCGTGTGGGGCTCTCCTCTTCATCGTGCACTGGAGGCAGCCATGCGCACAATAGGAGCAAGAAGGGGATTGAGCTCCAAGTTTCTCTCCCCACCTTTCATGAGGACGACTGGCCAAGCCCACTATGGGTAGCATAGACTATGCCCAACCGGGAGAAGGACCTAGTACGATGATGAGGCAGTAGGTGGCAGAGTCGAGTAGAGGTCGGGCGCGAAGCCACAGCCATGGCATCAGTGACGCATGTGAAACGCCCAAGAAACAGATGTTAGACTCCATGAGCGGGATTCACCCTACTGTAAAGGAGGGGGTCGGTTAGAGTAAAATGACTCAAATGCCCCACCATGCACATGTAAAGTGAAGGGTGTGGGAGTATTTTCCCCTCTAATTCTGGGTCGATCCATATATTAGAAAAGGTATGCTTTCTGAAGATGTGGCGACCTTCTTTCATGCTATTACATGACCTTGTTGAATAATTTGATTTCTGTGATGACCATAATCATAAGGATGATAATTATGACTAAAAAGTGGATATCTATACATGTGAATAAATAGGATTATGGAATCAAGGGCAAATCTTGTTATGTTAATTAATGAGGTTAATCTGATCTAAGTGTTCATAATAAAGGAATATGATAGATTTGATGATCATGGATGCATTACTATAAATTAGGGCTCTTAAGTTCTTAAGTTAATGAACATGATAATTGGGGTATCAAACATTACCCTAATGGTGACTTGATTCCAAGGAAACCTAAACCCTAGATCAGGACCGAGTAGGATTTAATGCAATTAATTTGATTAATGATATGGTGACAATTTAGGATTTATAAACATTCATATTAAATTTACTTGTTTCGATTGCTTCTTGATTGGATAATATGCTTGAAGTATATATATTGCATGTTCTGCCTAGCTCACCATCAAGGCACGTGGTTATGATTATGGCTACCTAGAATATAGTTTGCCCATGTTTTTCAAATGGCCATATGAGTATCACATAAGTAAATGATAATATTCTAAATCCTAGGTTGACGTATATCAAGGGGTGATATACACGAGCCCTGAGGGGACAATGATCATGCCCAAGATAATATATTTAGTAAGGGTTAGAATATGTAAAGAATATGCCCGTTCTTATTTGTGATATTTGATTCTTATTGTATGATCATGTTAGTTGCAAACGTTGTGGTTGCATCCACATACACAGTATAGTAATATGCTGACCGTGTTTTGTTTGTTGGATTTTTAGGTTTATGTTTCACATGATAAAAGACATGAAGAATAAGATTAAAGATATCAAAGGTTTTAAAGCTATACAAAGGAGGACTAGGTAGATGATACTTCTTCTCAGTATGTATTAATTCCATGAAGTATATCATAGTACAATTTGTAAACAATATTTGAAATTTAATTGAAATTGTTCTCTATTATTTGTTATTTTACTAATCTAGATCCTTGGGAATATAGGTAATGGCTCTTAACTTGATGGTCTTTCCTTAATTTGGGGATGAAGAAAGTGAGGTCATTATATCTATCTCCTTTGAGATGAGGTCTTTCATGGTAGTATCAACTTTATGTCAAGATTCTATTATTATTCGCACATAACCCCTTAATACTGCCTAAAAGCACTGTGATTATAGGATTTTCTATTTCATCAAAGTCAATGGCCAACTTTAGGCTTTTTCCCATTTACGTTGATAACTTGATGATCAAAGTGATGCTTATTTTACGTTCATTGTCACACTACTCATCACCCACACCCTCGTGGTGCTCATCATCATACCCAACAAGATCTTCTTGATTCTCATTCTCATGATGGTCATCTTGACAGTGCTCATCCTAAAATAGTAAAAAAACACATTGATAACGAATGTAAAATGAATATTTAGCATATGGAACATATATAACTGTGATAGAGAATGTAAAATGCACGTATGGCATACAAAGCATATACAAATTACACTAGGATCATCCTGATGGTGCTCATCTGCATGGTCAGACACCATATGAAAAATGACAAATTAAATATAGTCAAGAAACACATATACATGATAAAGAACATAAAATGCACATATAGCATAGACAACATATATAACTATGATATAGAATGTAAAATTCCCATCTAGCGTATAAAACATTTAAGTGATGGACAATTTGAAATACAAGCCTCTAGTGTTGGTAAGAATACTAATCAATTAATATTCCTTATGTGTGATCTCAATGCATACATTTTTCATCATTGTTAACTTCAACATGTACACTTGGAAAGCTAACTATGGCTGGACTGAAGTCATCATACTTGTCATAGTACTTTTCTTTATCTATAGTATTACAATCAACTGCCTTTTTCTAAGAAGAGCGATAGAACATTTTTCATCTATAGGATCATTGACATAGAATACTAGTTTTTCCTATAATTCCATGATGAATGGTTCATAATTCCCACCAATCTTTTCAAAATTCATGAATGTGAAACCCTATTCATCCACTACAACTCCTTTGTTGTTATCAACCCAGCTAAACTTAAAGATGGGAACTCTGAAACCTGCGTAGTCAAATTTCCATATGTCTTGAATGACACCATAATAAGAATTTTTAGCTTCACATTGACTATTATCCTTTTTACTAGAAAAATATAATGAAGACACATGAAGTGTGACTCCACTATTTTGAAAGACACTTTTATCATTTTGATGTTTTCTGTAGTATGAAAATCAATTTATGTCAAATCCTTAGTAAGATATATCATTCATTCCTGGTTTAAAGGAGATCCATTTGATGTTTTCAGCAAAAAATTTTGGTGTTTGAGATAGTTGACGGAAGACTTTATCTTCAAACCACATAATAAATGTCAGATTATGCTCTCTATAAAGGGACATTGAACTGGATCAAGGATATTTTATCTTGATAAAATTGGTGTGTTTGGTGATATTACTACCCACTCCATTAGTAATGTGTAAAACATACAAGTGTGCTTGTTCCTGTAGCTCAGGACTAATTACTTTCACTCCTGCTCCTAAAGTCCCTTTTTCGAAATAAGCATCAATTTTCCTTTTATTGGAAGAAACCTCATTATACCTTAAAACTTCATTGAAAAAGTACATAACCTTTCCAGACACATAACCCTCAATAATACTCCCTTAAACCCTATAATGGATTTGAACATCACCTTTACAAACACTAATGTACCGTTTAAAAGGATATATCAAATGCAAGAAAATGGGACCCAAAATTTTCGATTTCCTAGTCAAGTGGACAACATGGTGTGTCATGATATCAAAAATGAAGCAGGGAAATGCATCTCAAGATGAAAAAGGGTAATAACCACTTCTCTTTGTAACTTATCAAGATTCTAAAGATCAGTAAAATTGTTGCATAGAGTGTTAAAGAAGAAACAAAACCTAGTTATTGTAAATCTTACATGCTTCTATAGTATAGATGATTGGCCAAGAGAAATATTTCATGAATTAGTGTGACAACCATGAGATTTAAGACCAATCAGCCTCAGATAATTCATTGATACTAATCGAAGGATGTTGGAAGAGTATCCCCATGATACCTTAACATTAAGAAATCACTCACAAAAAGAAATCTTCTCCTCACTAGACCAAGTGTAGCAGGCATGAGGAAAATATGTGCAGAGATTAGTGCTAACTTTTGTTGTTAATCCTTTTCTTATATCCATTTCATGTAAGTCCATTCTAAATTTGATACCATCTTTAGTCTTATCTGGTGGTGTAGATTCTTATCAAGGCTACACACTAGCCAACTAAAGGTGGCTAGATGCCACCCTAAGGGAAAACAAACGAGTGGATCTTTCAAAATTTATAACAACTCTAACAAGACTCAATCACAACACTAAATAGGTCACCCGTAAGCGCACATGGTACTATTGTAGTATAGGTGATAGGTAAGAGTAAGGATCAATCCGTAGGGACAGAGGGGGAATAAGAACTAGGTTAACATTGTCTATGTTCCTATATAGAGACTAAGGTTGAAGGGTTTAAAAGGGGTTGTTTGATTGTTAAACTAAGTGAACAAGCAAGTAAAGGAAAAATGAAATCTAAGTTATCGCAAACCCTAAATTATCCTAAGCAAGCGAGTCTAAGGCACTAGATCAATCAATTAGCTAAACAAGAGAAAAGGTTATCTACACTACACTAGTAGAGCAATTAGCAACTAAGAGCTAAGTTAACCACTAGAGAGAGCAAGGGACTTAGTTAACCCTAAAGAACTAGATTAAGCAATTAACTAGATTGAGCAAAAACAACTAAATTAGATTAGCACGAACAAGCTAAGAAGGCAAAGTGGGTTTTAAGCAATTAGATTAGGCAGGTGGGTTGTTTGGGGATGTGATTTGATATTAGTTGGGGGTGTCAACATAGCAAACAATTATCACAATTCTATCTAGATTACCAAACCAAACAACAAGGCAAGTGCTATTAGAATGTACCATATACTACTAGTTGGAGAACTAGGGTTAGGTGTAATTCTAGTAGGACTTGTCAAGTCTAGGTCTCTAGGGTAAGTGGTATTAGGGCAATTGAGAGCCAAGGGTAGAAATGGGAGTAGAGATTAGGGTTTTTCACTTCATGCTACTTGACATCTATCCTTAAGAAAGCTCTAGGCAATTGCACTAATCACCTTTACACTAGCCACTTAGATCTAACACTCAGTTGTAGAAGGAGGGATATGTATGTAGGAACAAAGGGGGCTAGCAAGGGATCCCCTAATTGGACCTAGGAGCCATTACTAAGATTGCTACATACACTCCAATTCCTCCTAGAAGCTAAGTGTCATCAAACATCTCAAAGAAAGCAATCCATGTTATAAGCACAAATCACATGCAATAAAATAGAATATGAGATAGAAGCAAGAATCAATCATCATAGATAGAAAATGATGGAGCCTCCACTCGCGTGAAGTTGCATGCACCACTAAAAATCCTAGAGATATTAAGTCTCTAAGTTTAGCCTTGCGTGTGCTATAATAAGATCTCCACCCACGTACGCTAAGGAACGTGGAAGTCTTATCGTAGTACAATTGAGGGTCGAATCCATGAGACAACGATCTTGTTAAGGATTAACAAGATGGAAAACATTATAATTCTATTTATCTACTCAAGAGTTGATATCTAGATTGAAGAGTTGATTTGATGATTAAACTAATATGCAAATGTAGATTAAATGGCGGGAAAGTAAACTTAAGGTTGTAGACAATATTTGGAAACCACTAGGATGTGATAGAGTTTCACCACCACTACGCACTGATCATAACATACGTAATAATAACATTGTTTGCAATAAGAGTCTAAATAGTTAGTATCTTTCTAGACTTAGCTTCCTTTTGAATAGCTAACTACAAGAAACGTGGGAGTATTGCAATGCCAGCCATCCTCGAACGAATGGTCACTTACTTTGCATTACTCCCTTCACAAAGTATGTTCCTCGACCTATCGAGGTTGTACTTTCATACGTCAACTGATTCCATTTCATAGCATGAAAATACAATGACGGAGGTGAGTTTACTCCACTCCTTGAAAAGCGTCCCTAGATACTGAAACAGATATATGGTGACTACATACATCAAGAACCAACATGCAATCGATAATCAAATCTAAAAGCACAAATATAGACAATTTGCACTAGTAGATAATAGGTAATGCATGTTGGTGATCAAGAAACTAGCATTCATTAAATGATTGATGTTGAACTGAAAAGATAGCATTTTTTATTGCAAACTCATGAATTACAATGCATGGAATGAAAACATGGGTAGTGGGGCTACTTCCCGTACCCTATTGTATGGAACTACTCGCTCATGGCAAGAACAAAGAAGGAGACGGGAGAAGAGAAGGAAAACATCATCTCCACATAGGAGGGAGGAAGGTCGACCCCTTGGAGTAGAGAACAACTATCTTCACACTGCGGGGTTGCCTTAGTGATGAATCCTTCACTTCCCACCTTCTATGTCGATGAGAGAGAAGGTAGGTTTATCGATGGAGTGTGGATCTTAGACCGGTAGCCTTGGGGCAAAGGATGGAGGATGAAGTAGCTTTGGAACAATGGAAGCAGCCTTTGGGTTGCTATGACACCCCCCCCTGAATGAGGACCCCTTGAGTCCTATTTATAGGCTCCAAGGATCTTGAACGGTCTTGGGAACTTTTGGGTCTTCACGGTCTTGAGACCGTTAAGCATCCTTACGGTCTTGGGGGACCGGTTGGGTGTTTGCGGTCATGAGACCATTAAGCATCCTCATGGTCTTGGAGACCTTTGAACATCCTCACGGTCTTAGAGACCGGTAGTCTCTTCGCGGTCTGGAGACCGGTATTGTCCTCTCGGTCTTGGAGCCGGTTGGGTCTCCGCGGTCTTGGGACCGATAGTCTCTTCGTGGTCTGGAGACTGGTTGGACCTTCACTTGGTCTTGGGACCGATGGATCTTCATTCGGTCTTGGGACCATTTGGGTCTGCATTCAGTCTTGTGACCGTTTGGGTCCTCACGGTCTTGGGACCGGTTGGACCTTCACAGTCTTGGGACCATTTTGGTTGAGACTGTTGTGATTTTTTTTGGGTTTTTTTCTGTGAGAAGAAAAGAGAATTATCAGTCTATTGGTATATTCACAATAAATCTAGAGAGTTAAGTATTTAATCTAATTTTATCTAAGAAAGAGTATGGAAAACTAAGAGAAACTAGTATGATAACATCACAAAAAGGGAGGTTATCACCCCCCCAACTTAGATTCTAGCTTGTCCTCAAGCTGGAGAGAGCTAAGGCACATAGTGGCAAGGCGATTTTATTTAGTAAAGATTTCCATACTCTTACTTTAGTTCTATACCAGAGATCCCTTTGGGTTTTTGTGGAGGCTTCTGCTTGCCCTGACTCTTTCAGGTATCGGGAGTTGTGTGGTCCTTAGGTTTCTTTCGTGTCGTGTAACTCACATTGGGACCACCATTTCCTTGACCGTATAATGTGCATGTCTTCGACTCTAAGTCAGTTTTATACTTCTTTAAAATTCCTACTAAAAGATAGAAAGGTATGAGGGTTGGCTGAAGGTTGGTGTGTAACTCCCCCTTCGAGGGGGGAGGGTTTATCTAAACTTTAGGGTCTTACTACCGGGCCTGACACATCTGCCTTCATGAGGGCAGCTGAATGTACCAGCCAGGCAAGACTTTTGTTAGCTTTTCATATATTTAGGGACCTTAGGATCTTACTACCGGGCGTGACACATCTGCCTTAGTGAGGGCAGTTGAATGTATCGGTCGGGCAAGACCTTTATTGGTTCTTCATATTAGTCCTTATACATGGCACAACTCTCATGTTTTTATTCAACACTCAGGCTTTTATTCATATGCTCACTGGCTTGGGAATTGGGTATTTAGGGATTTTATTTGGGCTGCCAAGCCTCTCTTTTTTTTTGAAAAGAAGAAAATTGTTCCTTAGAGTTTCCAGATATGCACTTGTTTCGATTTCATGCTTGATGGTCCACTTGATTTGGATTTCACCTGGTCCCCTCCCGTCCTTGAGAGTGTTGGGTTTGTTTCGGCCGCGGTTTTGACCTGTGGAGAGTCTGATATAGAATTGAAGCAAAATGCATGGAAATCGAATGTGGAGGTGCTTTATTAATTCGCCATTACGTGACGAATTGCTACTCTATAAGTGCTTCTGAGGACTACTTTGTCTCTAACTTAGCTGGGGGTGTCCCCTTACCAAAGTAAATGTTGTCTTATGTACAAAAGTTATTCTGTCAAAGAAATTATCAGAAACTTCTAAACATCAAAAAGAATAATATGTGCAATTTCATCAAAAGAAAATCAATGGTGAAAGAAAAAGAGAAGATTTGAATATAGTACCTCTTCCCTTACCCAGTGTACTCCCCCCAACTTATCATTCACTCTGTCCCTAGAGTGTCAAGGTGACAGGTTGAGAAGTACATCGACAAGGGTGTCAAGGTTCTGTTAAACCCTTGTTTGCTCCATGAGAATGGAGCAGATTTGCGGCGAATTTCCCCCATAATGCGTGATAGTCCACGTCCGTCATGTCATCAATCTGTTTGTCAAGAATGGTGAGGGTATACATCCAGTAAAGGATGTGGAATCCACAGTCGTTGGATTCTCTAATTTGCTGGGGACATCTGTGGCAGAAGGCTGGGCACTTGAAATGTTCTCTGTTGTATGCCTTTGTGTGTTCGCCGAGAAGATCGTGTAGTCATTCGACACAATCCTTTGCCACTTCCTACATGGGTGTCTTTGCTATGGTGTCATACTCTCTCTGGTTGAGATTGATCTGTCTATAAGAATTATTGTAGATAATTGTAGTTTCATTATGTAGGTTTGTTGCCAGCAACATCCAATACTCAAAGTGAAGGAATCGAAGCAAGAGGAACTTTGGAGTCGTATGTTTAAGATTTGAGATAAGAGTTTCAGTGGTTCCGAAATTCTTTGATCCGAGTAAATCATCCTTCAGGTATGTTGACGCCATGTAAACCGTAGGCAAGTCCCATGCTAAAAGATATTGGTAAGCAACCATGACGCTCACGGACATTGAACCTTGTACTTGTATGGTCTCACGGAGTGCATCGGCCATTACAAGAATATTCCCTTCAAGGAAAACAAGCTCATCATTCTCTGCATATAGCCGAGACATGATGAGTCTGAGTTCATTATCTGAAAGACTCTTGCATGCAACAAGGTCAAAGTTTGGGAATGTCAGCGGTATTTAAGATAGAGGCACCATATCTTTGGGGGATGTATTGATGGTAGCTCATGTTAGTAGATTGATGTCCCCCTTATCTTCCGCCATATCGAAAGTGTAGGGGTCCCAATGTAATTTTTCTGGGACCGTGGTAGTTTGTTGTTTTTGTTGCTTCAACTCCTTTAGGACTTGTCTAAATGGCTTCTTTTGAGGACGTTGGATAACAGAGAACAAATAGCGGGGTACGTCATCATGTCCCATTGTAGGGTCCTTGAAGAACCGTCTGTCATAAAGCATGCATGTCCTCCGTAGCTAACTCGGTAAAGGGGATGTGTCTGTTAAGTTCCTCAGTGAATTTGATTGTGCAAAGAGCACAATCCCCTGAACCTTCTAGTGTCTGAATGGCTGGGTTGATGATCTTGAACCATGGTTGGCTCTAGCCGTGTGCAAGAGATGGGAAGGCAGCCCATATGACTTTGAGAAGCTGGAAGGGAATGCATCATGCTTCTCTGGCTTCTGAACCAGTGAAGTTAATGGTTCCCACCTTAAGCTCACTGGCACAGAAATTGTAAACCTTGGCGTCGCGGGCCTCGGTGTCAACAATCATAAGGAGCCAGTGGCCAGAAACTTTGAAAGGCATCGTGATGTAGTGTGCCTTTCTCACGAGACCCGTTTGCAACCGCTTAATGGATTTTGCTTGTAAGTCCTTTTTCAATAGGCATAATGCTAGAGCAGGTGAAGCATTAAAAACTGGCTGCTTTTTCTTTGGGATCCAAAATTCCTCTATTGCATCAGCAAGTAGTACATGGAAGATAGCCATCTTCACCGCCGAATGAGGTCATAGAAGAATGCGGAAATCTTCGTGTGTCAGCTTGCGCTTTGTCTTTGTGTTATATAGAGGATGTCCACCCCATCCTTGGCATAGTCTACAATAGTGTTTAAGATGAAGATATCCTGAACATCTAATGTAGAGATGGCCGCCAGATCTAAGTCGTGCATCTTGTGAGGTAGGGGTGGCGGTGTGGTAAGGTCTTCTGGAGGAGGAAGTGAAGTATGTTCATTGTCATCAAAATATTGTGGCAGATCTTCATTCTCTTCAGAGTCAGAGTCGAATTGATCGTCGGTGATGACACTCACTCTGTCAGAATCCACCTGTTCTGGGGGAAGGACTGTAGCTTCCTCTGAAGCAGATGGTTCGTGAAACGTGAAAGCTGTTGCAAGCAGGCTAGTGCTAGTTTCCAGTATGCATTGTTGAAACTCAACAAAAGTCGCGTCTTTGGTAGTGTCCCCTAGAGATCCCATAGTAGAAAAATTGAAGAATTGGTCTGCATAGGACATTGTTACATTGTCGGTATTGTCTAGAGCATGGTGGTCTTCGCTACCTCTCTTCTGGCGGTCTCCACCATTTCCCCTTTTTGAGGTATCTGTTCCTTGGCTGGTACCCACCCCAGTGTTGCCTTGATCGTCTGGTTTGTCATCTAAAGAGGAGTTGTCAGCGTTGGAGTCAGCCAAGGAGTCAGAATCATCTTCTTCATCATCATCATCGTATTCATCATCTGCCGCCTTATCTTTGCTCTTTTTTGTCGATGCTTTCTTACATTGCCGATGTAGAGCTTGTAGTTCTTCAAGTGCCACTTGCACGTGCTCGTGGGTTTCGAGCAGTGCGTCGTGGCTTTCCTTGAGATATGTATAACGTGCTTTAGTGGAGAGGAGTCATGCTGTTAGATCAGACACTTTTGTTTGTAGCTGATCTAAAGCTTTGTTTTCATGCTCCTCCTGGCGGCAGATGATTTGTGTGAGGTTTCTTTCCATGTGATCCATATGTGTGCTCATTGCAGCTTGTTGATGTTGAAGCTTGTGAAGGGTCGTAGGCAAAGGTTGAGATTGTTTGGCGATCCTGTCGACTTGTTGGACTAACGTATCTTGTTGGCTCTTCATGCTAAGCATCAACTTCGGCAGGGTACGTAAGCGGTTGTCAACTAGGTTGACTTGCTGGACTACTAATTCGTGTCATTGTTGAATGCTTGTGAGGAGGTTCGCTAAGGCGTTAGTCTGCTTGTCTATGTTGGATACCTGCATGGAAAGCCCCTGCACACAAGAAAGAATAGATTGTAAGATGTTAGAAGGGTCGAAGAGGAATGTTCAAATAGCGTTGAATTGACATCCGAATGCCTCTCCGACTTGTGAAAATGGGACCCCAGTGGAAGGTGGGTGGGATGGCTGGGGTCCGGGTGGAAGGGTGGTGGTGTCGGGCGAAGGAGACACCATTGGTGGACTCGTAAAAAGTGTAGCGACTGTAGAGGGGGTTACTAGCGGTATGGTGGTGGATGAGAGTGGTGGTGACATCCCGGTGATGGAGGGTGGAAACAAGAATGCAAGAGGGAAGGTGGTGGAGGTAAATGTAAGATCGGGCGTTGAGGTAAGAATGGGCTCGCCCGTTGAGAAAAGGAGTGAAGCAGCAGATGTGGTGGAAGTTGAGGTTGTGGAGAATGGAATGCTGGTGGGTATGATTGTGGAAAATTTTGGAAAAGTGGTGTGGTGTAGAATTGTGGAGGATAGCAGAGTGGTGGAAGATGGCAGGTGGTGGAAGATGGCAGGTGGTGGAGGTATATGTAGGTGTGGTCTCATTATGGGGGTGCTCTTCTCCTAGGGTGATCTTGGAGGCGGGCGTCTCTGACTACTGTTGCTTTTGTATGCATAGTTTGGACGGCCGTACCACCGGTATTTTTGTTGCTCTAGTTGCAGGGGCAGTAGCACTTTTCTCCGTTTTCCCTGCTTTTTTCAGTTGTCCATTTCCTTTTACAGAGGCTTGTAAGTTGGCAAGTTCCTCTGTAGTGAAGAGATATTTTTCTTTATCATAATCGGCAAGTTCAGGAAGCGGTAGCAGTGTCCTAGATGCTTTGCAGTGGGGCAGAAGATGTAGTGGATCTTTGCATTATTTTCTTTTATGATATAAGTGTTTTTGAGAATCTACTCGTTGATTAGGTTATCACCTTTTAAAAAAGTGCAGTTTTTGAGTGGTCCATCCATCTTGTGGTATTTCAGAATTGTAGTCACGTGACCACCCATGCATATTTCCTTCCCGGGGGCATAAGATGTATGTTTATGTATCAAATGTCATCTGATATTGACCAGCTACCCTTTTAAGATGGACCATAGTATGAAGAGGTCCGAGATGAGCACATTCCCGCTCTCTGTTTTAGGGAAAAGTGCTCATGTTATATTTCTATGCAGCGTTCACACCAGGTAGGAGTGGATGCTGGAGGCTTTGTAGGTTTTAGAATCGTAGTTTGGGATTCCAGTCAGAGATTTCCAGAAGGTGTGCCTATTGAACAGTTGGTGATCCAGACCTTCTTCCATAGCATTCTTCAGTTGGTCTGGGTTGTCGATGAAGATTTTTTTCAATAGGTGTTCAGTTAATGTAACCTGCTTTCTAAAAAGTGAGGTGACGAGCTTGCGTTCACCCCCATCCCTTTGTTTGTCCTTGTCTTCCACTGGTTGTTTGGAGAGGTGAGTGAAGAATTCCATTGTGGGCTCGAGATAAGAATTCTCGGAAATAAAGCATAGCTTGGAGAGGTTTGCCTTGTTGAGAAGTTCAAGAACTCTATTGTATACTCCCATCTTCTTCAGTATGTTGGAGCAAATGTACTTTTTCGGCCACAAAATTTTGTCACCAACTTCTAGATGTTGAATTTTAAGATCAGTTGGTGCAGCTGTGGCTGTGGAAGAAGGAGGAGTTGCTTGTCCTGCCAGAATTGGTTCCCTGGAGTTCGTGGGCTGAACTTGTTTCCTTGCCCGTCTTTTTGTTGGTCGTTCAGTTGCAGCCTCCTGGTCCTTCCTCTTCCCCTTTGACTTGCTGGCTGGGGATTCTTCATCGGAGTTTGGCTTGTAGTTAGAGCCTTCATCAGTTGAGGAAGGTTCTTTGAGATCCTCAACTGGGTCCTCAGCCAGACATTTGTTGACACACTCAAGGTCATGAATGACCTTGGGCAGTTGAACTGGAGATATGCTTTTCTTTGCGCACATGTCGATAATGTGTTTGTGCCTATCTCAGCGCTCCAACAAATGTTCTTTGGTCCAGTAGGTTGTTTCATCGATATCCTTTGCGGGTGAGGCCATCCTGTAATGTGTTAACAAAAAATCATATATTAGAAATAATTGAGAGTTAGTGATAATAGATTTATTGTATGAATGGTGAGGGGTGTGTAGATTGTGCAAGCATCACGATCTCAAGACCATGAAGAGATTCACATGGTTTCAGAACCGTGAAAAGGCCATGCAGTTTTAATATCATGAAAGCGTGAAACCGTGAAGGTTGAAATAGTGAGGAGCAAAACCACAAAGAGTGAAACTGTGAGGAGTGAAACTAAGAGGAGTGAAACTGCAAAAGGTGAAACTATGAAATGTGAAACTACGAGGAGTGAAACCGCGAGGGGTGAAACCGTGAGGAGTGAAACTGTGAAAGGTGAAACCATGAAATGTGAAACCGCGAGGAGTGAAAGTGCAAGGGGTGAAACTACAAGGAGTGAAACTATGAGGGGTGAAACCGTGAAGCGTGAAATCGCGAGGAGTGAAACCGCGAGGGGTGAAACCGTGAGGAGTGAAACTGTGAGAAGGGTCAGGTGGTTTCAAGACCACAAGGACCGTTCACGAGGATTGTTCGGTTTCAAGACCGCAAGAACTGATCGGTTTCAAGACTCCGAGGATCGTGCAGGATTATGGAAGAAGGAAGGCGAAGTGATGAATTGTGCAGGGGTTCGGTAAAGGAAGGTGGTGGCGACGATGAAGGCAGCGATGGTGATGGTCGCAAGCGGCGATGGCCGGGGGTGCGGCTATTGTGAAGAAGAGAAGTCAGTGATGATGGCAGAAATTCCTCTCTACCTGGTAATGCGAGCAGTCACTGAACAGGGTGAAGAAGCCGGGGCTAGGAAGAACCGGCGTGGAAACAGGGTGAACAGTCACGATGGAGGCAGGTGTGGGTGATGATGGTGCTACAGGCGGAGGGAAGTAGAAGCGAGGAGGCAGAAGCAAAAGCGCATGAGAGAGAGTTTGAGAGTTGAAGGGATGAAAAGGGAAGGGGTAGGGTTATATTTATAAAAAGAAAAGAAAAGGGAAGGGGGTGACTGCTCAAATTCTCTTAGGGAAAACAGTCTCAGGACCGTTTGGATCCAAACGATTAAAAGACTGTGAGGTTTCAAATGGTTTCAGGACCATTTGGAGCCAAACGGTTTCAAGACCGTGAGGGTCCAAATGGTTTCAGGACCGTTTGGAGCCAAATGGTTTCAAGACTGTGAGGGTCCAAATGGTTTCAGGACCGTTTGGATCCAAACGGTTTCAAGACCGTGAGGGTCCAAATGGTTTTAGGAAGACCATTTGGTAGAAGATTATTTTGTTTATTGGTTTTGATATTTTTATATTTGAATGGTTGTTTATGTTAATTTTTAAATTTTCTGAACAATATGTATGAAAAAAAATGACTAAGAAATGAAAGTGCTATCTATGCAAGAAATTGATAAATCTAGAGAATTAATCAAAACTGAGAAAGAAGGAAACTAAAGAAATTAAAAGAGATAGAAAAAGTGATACTCAGTGCTTGGGTTGCTTCCCAAGTAGCGCTTTGGTTTTACGTCACTGGCTCGGTGAGATTCTGCTCGATCAAGTTGATACAGCGGGGTCATGAATGTCGATGCTTTGTCTTGGACTTTTATCAGCTCGAGTATAATATCTCTTCATTCTGTGGCCATTGACTATCCTTTCCCTTCCATTGTCGTCCAAGATGATGACGGCTCTAGTTGGGCAGATGTGCTTGATAGTGAAGGGCCCGGACCACTTAGTGCAAAGCTTACCGAGAAACATTTTGAGCATGGAGTTGAAAAGTAGGACTTTGTCTCTGACTATAATATCCTTTCATTTAAGGAGGCCATCATGCCACATCTTAGTTTGATCTTTGTAAATCTTGGCACTCTGGTAAGCAGACATTCTTAGTTCCTCAAGTTCTTGTAATTGAAGATGTCTGTATTCGCCAACACTTTTGAAATCAAAATTCAACTGTTTCATAGCCCACCAAGACTTGTGTTCTAATTCAACTAGAAGATGGCACGACTTCTCATACACGAAACGGAATGGAGTTGTTCCTATTGATGTCTTGTAAGTAGTGTGATATGCCTAGAGAGCATCAAGAAGCTTGGTGGACCAATCTGTGCGGTTCTTGTTGACAGTCTTCTCTAAAATAGTTTTTAGTTGTATGTTTGAGACTTCAACTTGGCCGCTTGTTTGTGGATGATAAGGCATGGCGACCTTGTGTTTTACTCCGTATTTTCTCAGAAGGGCTTCGAAGCTTCGTTTCAAGAAATGTAACCCTCTGTCGGATATGACAGTTCTAGGAACTGTGAATCTAGGAAAGATAATGTCTTTGAATAACTTAATAACCGATTTAGAATAACAAGATACAGTGGGTATATCTTCTACCCATTTGGATACGTAATCCACAGCGAATAATATATAGGAGAATCCATATGATGAGGGAAATGGACCCATATAGTCCACTCCCCATACATTGAAGAGTTCAATCTCCTGCCACAGAGTTAGTGGCATTTCGTTCCGTTTGGATATCCCTCCAGAGAGCTAACATCTACTGCATGATTGTACAAATTCATGTGCATCTTTTGATATTGTCGGCCAGAAGAAACCTAACTGTAAGACTTTAAGAGCAGTCTTCTTTGAACTCATGAGCCCTCTAGTGGGGCCAGAATGACAATGTTCCAAGACTGGGGTGATTTCTTCTTCGGGAAGGCAACGGATGAATAATCCATCTATGCATAGGCGGAAGAGGTATGGTTCATCCCAGAAGTACTGCTTGACATCATGGAAAAACTTCTTCCTATCATGATAGGAAGCAGAAGGATGGACAATTCCCGTAGCCAGATAGTTTACTATGTCGGCATACCAGGGGAATATAGTGGTGACCTTCATGAGCTGGTCATCAGGTAGAGAGTTGCGGATAGGTATGTTATCTTCATCTTGAGTCTCAATGTGACTCAAGTGATCAGCAACAACATTTTCTACCCCAATTTTGTCCTTTATTTCCATGTCAAATTGTTGAAGCATCAACACCCAGAGAATAAGTCTAGGTTTGGCGCCTTATTTCTAAATCAGATATTTTATTGCTGAATGATCTGTGTAAACTGTAACCTTTGATCTGATTAGGTAAGAATGGAATTTCTCAAAAGTATAAATGAGTGCCAAGAATTCTTTTTATGTAGTTGTATAGTTCTTTTGGGCCTCATCAAGTGTTTTTTATGTGTAATATATCACATAAGGCTTCTTATCTATTCGCTGCCCTAGTACTGCTCCTATAGCGTAATCACTAGCGTCACACATTATCTCAAAGGGTTGTGACCAATCAGGAGCTCTTAGTATAGGCGCAGAGACTAAAGCCTTTTTTAGAGTCGTGAAGTTGTGTAAATGTTCTTGATCGAAATTGAAGTCCGCATCTTTAGTTAACAGGTGAGTCATGGGCTTTGCTATTTTTGAAAAATCTTGAATGAATCTTCAGTAAAATCTGGCATGGCCCAAGAAGGATTGTACTCCTCTGATGTCTTTTGGTGGTGACAACTTTGAAATGACATCTATTTTTGCTTTGTCTACTTCAATCCCTCATTCACTCACCAGATGCTCGAGGACAACACCTTTTATCACCATAAAGTGACATTTTTTTTCCAATTAAGGATCAAATTTGTTTCCTCGCATCTTTGTTATCGAAGGAATCTCCATAGACTGAGAAGTCATCCATAAATACCTCCATGATAGATTCGGATAAACCTACAAATATGGCAGACATACATATCTGGAATGTTGCAGGTGCATTACATAGCCCAAAGGGCATCATCCAGAAGGCGTAAGTTCCGAAAGGGCAGGTAAAAGTTGTCTTTTCTTGATCTTCAGGGTGTATCAGAATTTGATAAAATCATGAGTAGCCATCAAGATAGCAAAAGAATTTCTGGTGAGCTAGATGTTCAAGGACTTCGTCAAGAAAAGGTAAAAGAAAGTGGTCTTTCCTTGTTGCCTTGTTCAATTTTCTATAGTCGATGCACATCCTCCATCCGGTAACAGTATAAGTGGGTACCAGTTCATTTTTATCATTCAAAATAATGGTGGTCCCCCCTTTTTAGGAACTACCTGGACTGGACTTACCCATTGGGAGTCGGAAATCGGATAGATAATACCAGCTTTTAGAAGTTTTAGAACCTCGAGGCAAACTACCTCTTTAAGATTTGGGTTTAGCTTCATCTGGTTCTCCCATGATGGTTTAAACTCTTCCATCATAGGTAATCTGTGCATGCACAAAGCTGGAATGACCCCGGTTAGATCGGTCATTTTATATCCAATGGCTTTCTTGTACTTTCTTAATTTAACAGGGAGTCTTTCTTCCTGGTCATCTATCAAAGTGGAACTGATAATGATCGGACATAGTTTTTCTTCATCTAGAAAGACATGTTTGAGTCTAGCTGGCAGGACTTTCATTTCAGGTGCCTTGGGCACTTCAATATTCTCCCGAGTGGTGACAGATTTCAACATCTCAAAGGTAGCTTCCGGGTCTTCTTCGGCTTGTGTTAGATATTTCATACATTGTCGAACTAGTTCATCGGTCGAAGATTCAGCATCTGGGTTCATCCGGGCGTTCTCCAGAGCATCAGATGGTTCAGGAGTTTCTTGCTTTAGCTGGGACATTTTATCAATTACCTCAAGAAGAAAGAGTTCTTCGTGAATGCTGGGACTTTTTAGGCTGTCAAAGACTCTGAAGTGAACAGTTTCCTTCCCTAGCCTTAAGGTAATTGTGCCTGCTTTGACATGAATTAGTGCTCTGGCTGTCGCGAGGAAAGGTCTGCCGAATATTATTAGATATCTCAGATCTTCTTTTATGTCCATGACAATAAAGTCATAAGGGACATAAGAGTCTCTTCCTACTCTGACTGGGATATCTTCAATGATTCCCAAAGGTGCAGTAATGGTAGAATCATCCAACTGGATCGTCATTGTTGTGGGTAGAAAATCAGTAAAGCCCAATCTTTTACACAGAAAAGGGCATAATAGATATGCTGGCCCCCAAATCAGCTAATCCTTTCTTGCAAGAGGTGTTTCCGATAGAACATTGGATGCCGAAGGAGCCAGGGCCCTTCTATTTTTTCAGCATTCTGTTGAAGATGATATCAAAAGTAGTCTGAGCTAATTTGACGGTCTCATGTTCTTCGGTCATGTATTTCTTTGATAGAAAAGTCTTTAGATATTTAGACCAAGCTGGGATTTTAGAGAGAGCGTCAAGGAACGGGATACACTACTACAGAACCTACCTTTAGTGTCGGTTATTTAAAGCCTTTAGTGTCGGTTACTAAGCGACACCTATGTGGGCGACACTAAAAGCTCACCCATTAGGCATCGGTTCCACAACCGACGCCCAAACTCTTCGCGCGCCACCGAAAACGCGCCATCATGGGACTATAGGCGTCGGTTATTAGGTAAGAAACCGACGCCCAAACCCTTCGCGCCACAGAAAGGGCGCCATTTTGGGCATTATCAGTGTCGGTTTTTTAAAAATAACCGACGCCATATATCTTTTCTCCACAGGAAATAGACGCCGATTATTTATATAAAACCGACACTATAACATTGTGTGTCGGTTTTTTATAAATAACCGACGCCTATTGTTTTGTTTTTTTTTCTGTCAGTCTACAGACCTATTGTGGCTGGTCGTAGGATGAGAAACATGTTCAGTTCAGTTATGAACTGCAGGATTTACGACATTCATTGATATCAGCCGACAACAGGCTACAAACCTACAAAATTAACAACAAAAATATTCACACATGCATTTAGCAATGCAACCTGCATTTTCATTTTATTTTCACACATTTAGAAACATTCATGTAGCTAGCAATCTGTAGTTCCATTCATTCACATTCACACATGTAGAAACATTCATATAGCAACCAACACTTTCATTCATTTTCACTCAGACACATGTAAAAACATCCAGACATGTAGAAACATTCACACATATATTATAATTCAGAAATTCATTTACAAAATATCATTGTTTAGTCATTATTCGCTATCAGGATCCCAATTATATTTTAAAGCCCCCACTATTTGTATGGTTTTTGCCCATTCTTCTCTTACTTCATTTAATTCTCCCATCGTATAGGGAGCATTTACATCTGGTAAGGCCTCTCCTGTAATGGGGTCAGCTTTAAACACCTGTAAAGAGAATGATGTATATATATAATTAATGAGCTATAAATAAGATTTATATATTTCGATCATATTATCTAATGAGACTATATAATACCTGAGCAATACACTCGATATCCATTGCGGCATGTTTGATAATCATGTGCATATATCGCATGACATAGTATCCACATGCCCATCCGTTGTCTTGTGTAGCACACTATAAATTCAAACATACAAAATATTAAAAAATACAACTAATTAAGCATTGTTCACATAAATAATATATACATATATTGCAGTCGGGAACTTACTTTCACATTCTTCCAAATTATTGGCTGGTTCTTTTTCGTGGGGACCTTTCCTCCAGCCTTTTTGAACTCCTCAAAACCCCTACATGTTAATGTGACACAGAACATTGCAATTAAATAGTAATGTAATAACATATGTTAACGGATATGAAAATGAAATATTTCTCACTGGAATAATGCCATTTTCATTATGTGTCCAAATCTTGTATTCAATTTACTCCCCTTAGGATCTAGATAATACACAGTGAACGTCTCAGGGGCAATAACCAGTAACTCCCAATGCCTACCCCTAGAGGTAAAAAAGTTAAAAATTAATAACTCAAAATCCACAATAAAAATGTAATTTTCTTAAGTCCAAATTATAATAAGCAAAGTAAACTTACTCTACATTGAATGGAGCCATTATCACCGTCTTCTTATTTACAACAAAATTTGAAAAAGCCTCACAGCAGTATTGTTGAACTGACGTAGGGTCTATAGCTACTAGACTAATCAAAGATGGAATCAAAAACCCTACATGTTCGAATCCAAAATCTGCACATATGTTGTCTAAGTAGCTGCAAAATATGTATTAATTACGCATGCATTAATAAATAAGAAACCATATCACCAGATCATACACAAGGTATATGGATGTATAAAGAATATATCTCACCTTATCCATAGCTCTATCACAGATGTATTTAGCCAATCATATCGAAACAACTCCAAAATATCTTGTATAAATAGTTTTGTTTCGTATGACTGACCTGTAGAATCTGAATCAGAAGAAACAGTTATAGGGGAGTTTATATCATGTTCGCCTAACCATATTGCCATACCCCTACAGTTAGGACCTAACGGGACAGGTAGGTCCTGTGGAACCCAACTAGGTAATGTAGGAGGTGGAAGTGGAGGCCTAGATGTTGTGGGTGTGTTCTTTTTAACCTGTATATATATATATAATTTCATATCAACTGCCATCATATACATACACTAACAATTGAACATAATGTAAATTTACCATACCTTTTCAGTAAAGAGGACATCCGCTTTTAGCCACAATATCACTCCGGCTACTGCCTCACCAAGCGTTTCACAATCTGGGTGGGCATATGGCAATGGAAGATCCATCCACTGGGAGAATATATGTATCGGGCTCATACGAATCCAACCAACTGGTACTGGAGACCCGTGACACGTTTCCCCTGGTATGGATGGGTAAGCCGACGCCTCTGCAACGACAAATTCTTTACTTTTTAGACGGCATGGCTTCAACCCCTACAAATTTTTGTGTAAAGAATGTTATATACATATATACATATCATCTTTTTTTGAAACGACTACAATTTCATATATACATATCATCTTGAATTAAAAAACTAGTTACTATGTCATAAAAATACTTACAGCGGATGTGCTAGGTGGTGGTTCTACAGGATTACTCCCAACCTCTGTAGTAGGAGTAGGAGTAGAGCCTGTAGTAGGTATTGTCAGCTGGTAAGTGGCAGTCTGAGATGCCTGCCACTTTTTCATTGCTTCTTCGAGTTTTTCTTCGAGTTTCCTATCAAATAGCTTATCTACCTATACATGGATAAAAGAAACGTCAAATTCTAATTATTGAATTCTCTTTTACAGTAACATTATAAATAAAGAATATGTTACCTCTTCTTGTGAAAGTCCCGCTTTTGGGACATGTTTGTGTTAGGATGGCCCAAAAAAAGATTTGATGCCCACACCAGCGCCTGCAGCCCTAACACGTCCAGGATGCTCTGGATTACCCAGAGCAACTGTCAATTCATCCTTTGTTCCCTCAGGGATGAACTTGCCTTATTTCCTCAGCTCGTGCAGCTCCCACTAATTGCCAAAACAAAAATTTGTAATTAAGTAAACAACACAAATAATCAATATTCGAATGATTGTTGTAAGAGTTGTATTTTACCATTTTTGCAGCCACCTCAGCAGTTGCGGCCTTCGTTATTTCTCCCTTCTTATTTTGCCTCCCAGCTATCCAGACATCATGGCGAGGCATAGGTGTGCTACCTATGGTAGAGGACTCCTGAGTAGCAGCAGACTGAGTAGTAGCCTCAGACTGTAGTCTTTGGCGAATGCCTGCATACCCCTTTGGACCCATTGTGTGGTCATGCACATTCAGTGCACACCTTGATCTTTGTGCCTTACTGAGGGCCTAGTTTGTATGCACATTAATGATTTGGTTAGTAACACTAAATGTTAATCTTGAATAGGTGAATACAACATATATTAATTAATGAGATTGAGACTGACGCCTAATACCTTGAATTCATCAGTTTGTCTTGAAGCGACAAACGCGTCCCATTCTTCTTTGTCCAGGAAGTTCCACTGTTTAGTGGATGTCTTCTTCCTCTTGTCAGCTTCTTTTATGTATTCTCGGTTGAGATTTGTCCTATAGTTCCTTAGGACTCTCCCACAGCGTTGCATCACGCATTTACGATGCAGCTTTTCATCCAATTCAAATATACTCTGCAAAATAGAATTGCTATTAACTAGTATCCAAAAATTTAGTAATCTACAAAATAGAATTGCAAATTAATAATAACTCACGCATAAATCCCTCCATATTAAGTCTTTCTTCTCCTTAGAAATGTTATGCCAAGAATCTAAGCGACAACCGCAATGGCTACGAGTAACAAACCCAAGATATGAAACAAATGAATTGTGATTCACACCACATGCATTTCCTGCATTATCAAAATCCACAACAAGTTTGGGTCCATTGCCCTTTTGCGCAATTAACTTCTTCATCATAGTGATGCCCCTTCTCTTGTCAACTTTTTGGTGTTGTTGATCAAGTGCCTCAAGTGCTTCAGATGGTACCTGTGCATCATCAACCTAAAATTTGACAAAATAATCACATTTACAAGATATAACTATAAATGGACATATAGATATAAATATATGATATATTTTTAAAACTTACATTGTGAGGCGGCGCATTGATGTCCTCACCCTCACGGTAATCATCAGCACGGTCATCAGGAGAATGGTCAGCCATCTACAAATTCACATTCAAATTGTAAAGTTCACATTGTAAAGTAATTCAAATTGTAAAGCTCACATTGTAAAGTTCACATTCACATTGTAAAGTAATTCACATTATAAATTAAGCTCACATTGTAAAGTTCACATATCAGAAAAATAAAAATGTATAAAACAAAACATATATACCTCTAATATTGCGATTTTTTATCAATTAACAATCCTTTATTGTGATCTCCACGCACATACAAGTCATCATTAGCTTCAATATTTGTTGGTGTTGGCAACCCAACTGAGAATGGACTGGAGTCATCATACTTATCATAGTACTGTTCTTCATCTATAGGATCTTCAATGAACTGTCTTTTACCATGAAGAACAACCGACCATTTATCATTTGCAGGATCATCGATATAAAATACTTGTTTCGCCTGTGATGCCAATATGAATGGTTCAGCCTTCTCACCAATCTTTTCAAAGTTCACTAAAGTGAAACTCAATTCATCCACTATAACTCCTTTGGTGTTATCAACCCAATTACATTTGAAGAGAGGAATTCTGAAATCAATGTAGTCAAATTCCCATATGTCTTCAATGACACCGTAATATGACATTTTAGCTTCACGTGGACTCTTATCCTTTGCACTTGCAAAAAACATAGTCGATGCTTGAAGGGTGACCCCACTATTTTGGACGACACTCTTATCATCTTGGCGCTTTGTGTAATATGTGAATCCATTAATGTCATACCCTTCATAAGACATAACAGTCAACTTTGGTTTAAAGGCGAGGCATTTGATAGTTTCAGTAATATCATCTGGTGTTTGAGATACTTGATGTAAGACTTTATCTTCAAACCACTTAATAAAAGTCTTGTTATGCTCTCTAGCAAGCCACATTGTATTGGCTCGAGGATATTGTCTTTTGATGAAATTGGTATGTTCCTCGATATAAACGTTCACTTCGTCCATGTGGTGTAAAATATACAAATGACCTTGTTCCAACTGCTCACGGCTGATTACTTTCACACGTGAACCCAAAATTCCTTTGCCAAATAGCTCGTCAATATTCTTGTCATTATCAGGAGTGTCATTACCACTGAGAAAGTCATTGCAGAAATCCATAACCTATCTCGCCACATAACCATCAATTATACTCCCTTCAGGCCGATAACGGTTTCGAACATCACCTTTAAAAATGCTCATGTATCGTTCAAAGGGATACATCCAATGCAAGAAAACCGGTCCCAAGATTTTCACTTCCCTAGTCAAGTGGACAACAAGATGTACAATGATATCAAAGAACGAAGGAGGGAAATACATCTCAAGCTGACATAGGGTAACAACCACTTCTCTTTGTAAATTATCGAGAGTCTCAGGGTCAATAACTTTGCTGCAGAGACTGTTGAAAAAGAAACAAAGTCTGGTGATTGCAAACCTTACATGCTTCGGCAATATAGATCGAATTGCCACGGGCAATATTTGTTGCATTAGAGTGTGACAATCATGAGATTTAAGACCTATCAACTTCAGATCTTTTATTGATACCAATCTACGGATGTTGGATGAGTAACCATGTGGCACCTTAACATTTACCAAGCATTCACAAAAAGCTTTCTTCTCCTTTCTAGACAACGTGTAACAAGCGGGAGGTAAGTATGTTCTTTTATTACCCATTTCACGTAATTCTGTTAATTCTGACCTTATTCCCATTTCACGTAGGTCCAGTCTGGATTTTATCCCATCTTTAGTCTTACCTGGTATATTTAACAGAGTACCAATGATGCTATCACAGACATTTTTCTCAACGTGCATTACATCGATACAATGTCTGACTGTCAAAGAACTCCAATAAGGAAGATCCCAAAATATTGACTTCTTCTTGAATGAAGAATTGTCACTCTGTGTATTACATTGTGATCTCTTACCAAATTCATTGACAATGTCTTTTACTCTTTCATAAACAACCTCCCCTGGTATAGGTTTAGGTGCACTCCGTTCCTCATTCAATCCATTGAATGTTTTGCGCTTCCTACGATACGGATGGGATTTTGGAAGAAACCTTCGATGACCGAGATATACATTCTTACCGCCATGTTTTAGTCTTGTTGAATCAGTATTCTCTTCACATATAGGACACGCTTTAGCTCCTTTGACACTATATCCAGACAAATTCCCATATGCTGAAAAGTCATTAATAGTGCAAAACAACATAGCATGCAAACAAAATGTCTCTCTTCGTGAAGCATCATAGGTCATCACACCTTCACCCCAAAGTTTCTTTAAGTCATCAATCAGAGGTTCAAGATAAACATCGATGCCATTTCTAGGTTGTTTAGGGCCCGATATCAACAACGACAGCATTACATACTTATTTTTCATACACAGCCAGGGAGGAAGATTGTATATAACAAGCATGACTGGCCAAGTGCTATGTTGGATGCTCAATGTCCCGTACGGATTCATCCCGTCTGTACAAAGCCCAAGTCTTAGATTCCTGACTTCTTCACCAAATTCAGGGTACAATAGATCAATCTTCTTCCACTGTGGGGAATCAGACGCATGTCGTAGGATCCCATCATTATTTTTCTTAACATCTGCATGCCACATCAAATTCTTCACATCTATCGGATTGGCAAACAAGCATTGAAACCGTGATATTATAGGTAGATACCACATCACCTTGGTAGGAGAACCAGTTTTGGACTCCCCCGAAGTCGTCAATTTATACCGTGACACACCATATTTTGGACAATCTTTCAAATCCGCATAGTCCTTTTGAAATAATACACAATCATTCGGGCATGCGTGTATCTTCTTGGCATCCATTCCCATTGGGCACAACAATTTCTTTACCTGGTATGTTGAGATTGGCAGCTCGTTTCCTTCAGGAAGCATTTCTTTCAACAAAGACAGCAATGACGTGAAGCTTTTGTCGCTCCATCTATTGTTAGCTTTCAACTTATACAATCTCAACACAGCGCTAAGCTTCGTAAACTTAGTACAACATGTGTATAACGGCATCTCAGCATCATGCACAATGTTTCTAAAAATGGGAGGTGGATCGGTGTGCTCTACCCCACAACTATCCAGCATCGCATCAACGATGTCTATTGGAACTGGTTCATTCACATCTACGTCATCATAGGCGATTTCTTCTTCCACACAAGCACTGCTATCGACATCCACTGGTTTCGGGTTTGAAATCTCTCCATGCCAGTGCCATTCTGTATAGCCTTGTATAATCCCATTGCACATGACATGAGTTTTGATTTCGTCACCAGTGTTGACTTTCAAGTTGTTACCGCAATGCCTACATGGATAGTAGAACCTATCTCCAGGTTGTTTCCTATGTTCCTCAGCAAATCTAATAAACTGGTCAAGACCAGAAATAAACTCTAGGGTGCAGCGATTGCGAATGGACATCCATGATCTATCCATTCTATGATCAAAGAGAAAACAAGTATATATTAGGACAAGATTAGGGTCTAGGGTTAACAAATACATGTGATGTCATTCTTATATATAATAAATGTGTACCACCTATCCCATTCTTGAATACCTAATCTCACTAGTAAGTGTATAATGTGTATTGGGTTTTCAAGAAAATTTCGGCAGCAATTCCCCGTTGTTCTCCAAGTACATATGTACTTAGAGAACAAACGGGGAAATGCTGCCGAAATTTTCTTGAAAACCTAATACACATTATATACACTTACATCCTAAGCGAGATTAGGTGTTCAAGAACAGTCCCAAACCGGGGGCTATCCAAGATTTACTCCTAATGAGTAAATTTTGGATGGGTTTCTAGGCCAACAAATAATGTGTTGTCATTCTTATACCTAAAATCCTAGTTCTTCAAGTTAGGGTGATTATTGATGTCTTTAAAAGCATGATTGGCAATTTAGGGAAAAGTTCATCATTTACATTCCAAGCATGTCACATGTGTGCATTATAGTTCATCATTAAGCAAGAAGGTGATTAGGATTCTCACCAAGAATATAGCTAAACTATTAAACAATGATTATAGCTAAACTATTAAACAATAGACTTGCCACACATAAAACACCCTATACAACTATAAAACAAAAAAGTATTAAGTATATATGCATGATACAATAACTATTTTGCATCACATTACAACAGACTTATCATTGATACCTTACTAACTTATTGCTACATTTACATATCATCACTTGATCAAAAATTACAGCAGTACATTTAACCAAAGTATGCATTCTAAAATCTATGTCATGATTAGTTACATGTAATTTACTTGGATATACAGCAGTACCCGATTACTATGTCTTACATACAAAGTATGCATATTAAATTAACTAAGGCTTATCATAGAACATGTATTGTATAGACAATAGAGGATTCAGCTCAGTAGAAGCACAAAATCAGTACCTATACCCTAAAATCACACCTTTTTAGCATTTATTCTAACAGGTTTATGTACATCAATATGTGTATGAACCCTAATTAAAACTGATTCTCATAGGAAGTAAATAAATAAATAAAAAATGCCCAGCAGCAGCCTAGGCGTGCCTTGGCACCGCCCAAGCAGCCGCCGGAGCAGAGGAAGAAGGAAGAAGGCAGGGCGGGCACCTTGAGGGAAGAGGAGCAGCGGCCGGAGCAAGACCTAGCAGCTGCCAGCGGCGAAGAGAGGAGCGGCGGAGAGGGCAGCGAGGCTAGGAGAGCTAGCTGCTACCGGCGGGTGGGCGGCGACGGCGATGAGAAGAGGAGCGTCGACGAGCACATAGCACAGAGGGCTGGTGAGCACGGCGGCGGCGGCGTGGAGGATGCGGCGTGGAAGGAGCACGACAGAGGAGCACGAACGGCAGCAGGGAGCGGCGGCGGCGGCGGCAGGGAGCAAGAAATCACCGGACCTCCAAGGGAAATCGGGAATGAAACAGGGAAAGGGGAAGAATCGGTCGCGTTGGTGAGCTATTAAGTTGACAATAAGTGTTGGTTATTTAAAAAAACTGACAACTAAACCAACAGTGTCAGTTCTTTTCCAAAAACCGACACCTATACTACATTATAGTCGTCGGTTTTTGAGTAAAAGACAACCGACAACTATTCCTCTGTCACGAATACACTTTAGTCGTCGGTTATTTAGTTAAGAACCGACGCCATATGTAAAATATTGGAGCCAATTTTTTCGCTGGAATTTTGGTTTTGACGGTTGAGTTTAGGTGTCGGTTGTTTATTAATTAACCGACACTTAATAAAAGAGGTACCCGTGTCTGGTCGACCTTCATAGATTGGATGTCGGTTTATGTTATCAACCGACACTGTAGAGTTTACGTGTCGGTTTTTGTATACAACCGACACCTTGAAAAGTGACTTTATAAGCCATTTCTGTAGTAGTGATATCAATGTATAACTTCTTCATCACATCTTTGAACTTTAGGAATCTAGTATCCAGTTTAGTCTCTCTCAGCTGCCTGTATAGGGTATCCTGGGTTTTTATGGTGGGACTTCTGGTTCTTTGGAAACTAGTTCTTTGTCCTTTTCCTTCTCGGCCTCTACATAAGTTTCAGTTTCTTGATTTATGTTTGTAGTTGGGATGATTTTAGTGGTATCTTCATCTTCTTGAATGACTTTGGTAGCTTCAGTAAGAACATGACCAGATCTTGTGGTAACTGCATTCAGTTGTTCTGGTCTGTGTTGATCATGTCTCGAATTTATTTCTGGTTGATTGACAAAAGTACCCACCGAAGGTTTCAATTGAGCTGCAATTTGTGCCAATTGGGTCTCTACAGCTTTCTATTGAGCCTGCTAGTTAGCAAGTATGGTCTGTTGAGATTGCAACATTTGCCTTATCAGAGATAACTCATCTATTGGCGAAGGTGGGATATTCTTTTGTTGATACTGTGTAATTTGTTGTTGTCCTTGAGGTTGCTGCTGGTGAGGTGCTGGAAACTGAAGTTGTTGATTTTGTGGCTGTGTTAACTGGGGTTGTTGCAATTGTGGGTGCAATGGAGGGTGGGTGTATTGATAGTATGAAGAATAAGTTCTTGGGTAGGCAAATCTTTGAAACCCACCTCTATAGTTTCCTTGGTTTCGGTTATAACTGCTCCTAAATCCAGGTGGTGGTCTATTAGAAGACCCACCTTATGTTTGGAGTTGCGGGTTGGCAATTCCCGCGGGATTCCCATACTGAAATCCAAGGTGGTTTCTTGGTTGATCCGGATTATAGTATGCTTGACCCGGTATGGTGTGGATAGATTTAACCTGCTCTGGCAGCTGATCCTTAGGTTGTTCAATGATTGGTTCATATTGTGGTTGAGGTGTGTGCAGATTCATCATCGCATCGTATAAGATGCCACATGATAATGTGGGTTGATCTGATGCATGACAAGTTTCACAAGTCTCAATAGCTACTTTGACTTGTTGAACTTGGGAGTTCTTCTTCCTGTCATATTCTCCAAATGATGCTTCAAGGTCTTGCTACTTATGAACTATGTTTTTCAGAGCTTCAGCAATATCTTTCGTTTCTATAGATTCTTCAACTTTGCAGACTTTTAGGACTCCTCTTGTAGATGGCCTTCCCCAATTAGATTGGTTCTCGGCTCCGAGCATAACAATCTTCCAAGAGTCCTCATAATTTTGTCTCATGAAATTTCATCTGGATGAGGAATCCAAAAACTTCTTTATTTCATCACTTACCCCTCTATAGAATGTTTCTATGAGCTAGTTTTGTGAGATTCCGTGATGTGGGCATTTTCTCAGAAGTTCCTTAAATCTTTCCCATGATTCTTCTAGTGATTCTCTAGGAAGTTGGAGGAACTAGTTGATTTGTCCCCTAATCTGGTAAGTCAATGAGGGAGGAAAGAACTTCTCCAAAAAAAATTCTTCATCTAAAGAGTTATACCAGCTTAGTGCCTTTCCAGCCAGAGTAAAGTTGAAAAGTCAGAGCATGATTACATTGAGCGTAGCTCCGGCTTGTGGCACCAATCGAAAGAGTGCCTTGAATCACTTTAGATGGTCCATGCAATCATCTCCAGTGTTTCCAGAGAACGAGATGCCTTGCATGATTTGGATCCATTGTGTTCGAATCTCGAAATTAGGAGCATTAATGAGTGGAGGCTGAACTGGGTGATCATCCTCAGAATTCTTAGGAACAACGTAGTCTCAATGCTGCTTGTTCCGTATCAATAACTGAGCAGCTGCTGCGGCTGCTTCATTTTCAGCTTGAATGCAAGCTTGCTCTTCATTTTAAACTTCGGTTTGGACTTGAGCATGTGTATCAGCCATGAGTTGCACTCTCTGAGCTATTATAGTTGCGTTGACTCTTTCAGTATCAAGGTGACTTGACATTGTTCTTCAACCATCTGTCTGGCTTGTTAGCGGTTGAGTCTGATGCGTCGGTGGAAATTTTGTTCTACCTCAGAGTCATACTCCGGTTCAAGGGAGAATCTACAGTTTTGCATACACGTTTTCTACCTGAGTAGAAGGAAAATCACACTTTAGATGGTATGGAAAAATGATGGAATAAAAAATATATGAACTAGCGAGTAGATAAATGAAATTAAAACGTTTTGTTGTCCCCGACAACGGTGCCAATTTTGGATGGAGCCTCCACTCGTGTGAAGTTGCATGCACCACTAAAAATCCTAGATATGGTAAGTCTCTAATTTTAGCGTTGCGTGTGCTATAATAAGATCTCCACCCACATACGCTAAGGTACGTGGAAGTCTTATCGTAGTACAATTGAGGGTGGAATCCACGAGAAAACGGTCTTGTTAAGGATTAACAAGATGGAAAATGTTATAATTCTAATTATGTACTCAAGAGTTTATGTCTAGATCGAAGAGTTGATTTTATGATTAAACTAAGATGCAAATGTAGATTAAATGCCGGGAAATTAAACTTAAGGTTGTAGACAATATTTGGAAACCACTAGGATGTGATCAAGTTTCACCACCACTACGCATGGATCATAACATACGTCATAATAACATGGCTTGCAATAAGAGTCTAAACAGTTAGTATCTTTGTAGACTTAGCTTCCTTTCGAATAGCTAACTACAAGAAACATGGGAGTATTGCAATGTCAGCCATCCTCGAACGAATGGTCACTTACTTTGCATTACTCCCTTCACAAAGTGTGTTCCTCGACCTATCGAGGTTGTACTTTCATACGTCAACTGATTCCATTTCATAGCATGAAAATACAACGACGGAGGTGAGTTTATTCCACTCATTGAAAAGCGTCCCTAGATACTGAAACAGATATGTGTGACTACATACATCAAGAACCAACATGTAATCGATAATCAAATCTAAAAGCACAAACATAGACAATTCGCACTAGTAGATACTAGGTAACACAGGTTGGTGATCAAGCAACTAGCATTCATTAAACGATTGATGTTGAACTGAAAAGATAGCATTTTTTATTGCAAACTCATGAATTACAATGCATGGAATGAAAACATGGGTAGTGGGGCTACTCCACGCACCCTAGTGTATGGAACTACTCGCTCATGGCAAGAACAAAGAAGGAGGCAGGAGAAGAGAAGGAAAACATCATCTCCACATAGGAGGGAGGAAGGTCAACCCCTTGGAGTAGAGAACAACTATCTTCACACTGTGTGGTTGCCTTGGTGATGAATCCTTCACTTCCCACCTTCTATGTTGATGAGAGAGAAGGTAGGTTTATGGATGGAGTGTGGATCTTAGACCAGAAGCCTTGGGGCGAAGGATGGAGGATGAAGTAGTTCTGGAACAATGGAAGCAGCCTTTGGGCATCTATGACACCCCCCGAATGAGGATCCCTTGAGTCCTATTCATAGGTTCCAAGGATCTTGAACAGTCTTGAGAACTTTTGGGTCTTCACGGTCTTGAGACTGTTAAGCATCCTCACGGTCTTGGGGGACCGGTTGGGCCTTCGGGATCTTAAGACCATAGGCATCCTCACGGTCTTGGAGACCATTAAGCATCCTCACAGTCTTAGAGACCAGTAGTTTCTTCACGGTCTGGAGACCGGTATCGTCCTCTCCGTCTTGGAGACTAGTTGGGTCTTTGCGGTCTTGGGACTGGTAGTCTCTTCGCGGTTTGGAGATCGGTATCATCCTCTCGGTCTTGGGACCAGTTGGACCTTCACTCGGTCTTAGGACTGATGGATCTTCATTCGGTCTTGGGACCATTTGGGTCTTCATTTGGTCTTGGGACTGGTTGGACCTTCACAGTCTTGGGATCGTTTTGGTTGAGACTTTTGTGATTTTTTTTGGTTTTTTTTTCTGTGAGAAGAAAAGAAAAATATCAGTCTATTGGTATATTCACAATAAAGCTAGAGATATAAGTATTTAATCTAATTTTATCTAAGAAATAGTATGGAAAACTAAGAGAAACTAGTAAGATAACATCACAAAATGGGAGGTTATCAGAAATCATGTTCATTACTAGTTATTTTCACCCAACACAGTATCAAAGTCACATTTTAACCCCAAACATCCCAACACAAGGGGCTTAGCTAGACATGATCAAAGAACTGGCAAAAGAAAGGGGAAGAAGGGGATAAGACTTCATGGAGCTCGGAGTAGATCTTCCTTCTTCACCTCCTAGCAGCTTGAGGATGACCTCTCTCCTCCAATGGTGATGAGGAGCATGAGAATGGAGGGGATTATGGAGGAAAATCTAGAAATCTAGGTTTCCAAGGTGGAAATGAGGTGGAAATGGTGGGTGGAGAGTATAAATGCAAGAGAAGTGCAATGAATGCTCAAGGAGTGGATGATAGGAGTAATGGTAGCAAACCTTTTGTTGTGGCTGCCACCCATGTACATATAGGTGGTGGTGGAAGCACTAGGGTAAGTAGGGGCATTGTTGGGAAAATAGTGCAGAAAATGGTAGGGTTTAGGTGGTAGAACGGTTGTGCTGGGAAGCACGACTGTGGTGGGTAGAGGTGGGAACGATCGTGGTGGTGGAGACGGTCATTCCAAGAAAGTGGAAAAATCACAGGTTGAAGTGGTGGAATGGATGCTGATAGCACGGCCATGCTGGGCAAAATGGTTGTGGTGAGGGCTAAGTAGAATGACCGTGTTGGGTAGTACGGTAGTGGTAGTGGATTTTGAGAGGATGTCGTTCCCTCTAGCACACTCGTTCTGTCTTCAGCTAGCATGGACGTACTGGGTAACACGGCCGTTTTACACGACCGTGCTGGGTAGCATGACAGTGGTGGCTAAGTTGATGTAGTTTGCAAATATTTATAATTTCCCTGTAACTTGTGCATTAGCCAGCACGACCGTTCCTTGGCACCACGGCTATGCTGGGGTCTTCAATGGAAAAATGAGCTTCAATCTTCATCATCAATGGACTTATTTGCTTGATGTCGAATCTTGGCCATTAGGGGTAGGTTGAGGGAGCTTTGGGGCCTTCTTTGGACCCCTCCATGAGCAGAGGAACCCTAGAACTCCTTCCTTCTCTTTCATCCATCCAAAGCATGGTCCAAGTACTTGAAATTAGTGCAAAGACGTCCATAAGTGCATTTGACAATAATACTCAAATTGGGAAATTTAACTTGCATTCTAATATGTTTAGACGTGAATAAAGTACAAAATGGTACAAGATGGAGCCCTAAAATAGGACTGCATCACCACCCCAAACTTAAAACATACTTGTCCTCAAGTATGCTCCAACTTAATCTCTCTTTTCAGTTCTCTTTCAATAAACAAGAATGACAAGTGCATAGCAACAGATGATTATTGACTAAATGGTCTTGGAAGTGACTAAGTGCATGCGTTCCACCTCTCTCCTCTCCTCTTTCACATACTGATCATGAAATGAGCACTGAGCATACAAACTTCAAATATAAAGCATAGAATACACAAGCTGTCCATATGTCCTTCGTATCATTCTGGGTAAACCGTTTCATGTTGGCATTAATCAGATGACTAGGAGTGTTGTTTCACCTTCATGCATTCAATGTTATGCCTCAAACCACACCAAATGACCCACATGTCTGTAGAAAAGGGTAAAGCGAGCTAGATTTGATGTTTTCTAGCTCAATGGGTATGAAAATTGGAGAAAGGGTTGTAGAAAGATTTTTGGAGTGCTATTACATAGAGCAATCAACTTTTCTTTATTTGAATGCTCTTAAACGGGAGCATCCTTTTATTTTATTTTTGCTTTCTTTCTTTTTTTTCTTTTCTTTCTTTGCCTTTGGTATAGATATGGCATATGGTGGATAGAGTGAAGCAGGGAGATATAAATATGGCCACCCCAAACTTTTGGAGGTGGCAAAGGATGATTATGTGCACTAGGGCATCCTTTCATGAGGCAGAGAGGTATGAAGATGGTGAGAGAAGAGTTAGGTCAAAGAGGGGTCATTAGTGTAGCCTTCAACATAAGATTTCTCACATGAAAGCTAATCCAACACTTTATCGAATGATATCACACCACATGATTGAACAACATGAGATTCACATTTATATAAAGTGATTCCATAGGCTCTAAACGTTTGTGGCTTGCTCAATTCACAATTCAACCAGAACATTCACAAACTTAAGAGAAGTGGTGCACATGTAAAAAGTCAACAATAAAGACCATATAGCAATAAATTCTAAGAAACGACATGCATTTGTCAAAAGACTAAAGATTTCATTTCAAATAGTGGAGATTAAGTCAAAGCATGCTTTTAGGCAAGAACATTCAAGTTTGGGCAAAATTGGCCAAAATGGTACCAATTTGCATTCAATCACATCTAAGCCTAACTTTTAGGGAATTTAAATCATAAAGTAGAAAATCCTAAGTTAAGACACACAAAAATTACAAAAATCTACATGGAAATGCAATTCATCATATGGGGTGACAAAAAGAGCAAACATTTTGAAAAATTATTCAAAAATGCATGGAAGTAAACTACATGTATGCATGAATGCAAGCAAAAGAAAATCTACATTCGATGGATTAAGGTCAAACAAACAACGATCAGGTGGAATAGGAAATCAAATAGAATAAGCTAAGACTGAGGGCTTACGGCCCTACCAACCCCAACTTTTGAATCATGTTGTCCTCAACATGAAACTAATGCTTAGGGATGATAGGGTAGAAGTCATGGCTGTGATAGTGTGGGATCCTGTGGTAGGCCAGCCTGTAGAGGTGGATGCCGGTAGTAGTGGCCCCAGTAGTCTGCCTGTGGAGGCAGATATTGATGTGCGCATTTTATATCTTTTGGACCACTTTTGGTTGCATTTCCCAATCATTTTAACCCAATAATCACTCTTAATCATGCTAGATTTTCCATCTTTATTGTTGTATTTACTTTCTCTATGTTTTGGTTTGTAGGTACAACAATTTGGCATCAAAACGGGGAGAAAATTCCATTATAACATCAATAAAGAAATTCCCCAATCATCTAGACATTCAGAAACTCAATGTTGTTGAAACTGATAAAGACACCCCGTGTTTTAATTAAGACACACAGTGTCTTAAAAAGACACAACGTGTCTTATTAAAGACACCACGTGTCTCGTCCCAAAAATTGAATGTAAAACTTCAGATTTGCAACAACATGCCGTGTTTTATTAAAAACACGACGTGTCTTATTAAAGATACGGTGTGTCTTATTAAAGACACATCATGTGTTATTAAAGACACATCATGTAACATCCCATAACTTGATCCAAACTTTATTTATTGTATAAGACACATTGTGTCTTATAAAAGACATGTCGTGTGACTTGTAGATTTCACTCAAACATGAATTTAACTGTCTCACACTTATATATACAATCCCAACCTATCTTGGGATAGTTACCACAGACTATTTCATACCTTTTGGGACAGGACTGAAGAAAGGGAGAGCAAGGAGGAGTTAAAGGTGTTCCAAAGGGAGAAAAGTTGGTTTCTCAAAAGGGAGACTTCTTCTTCTTCCTTCTTCTCCAATAATTACAACAAGGATCTCTGTTGTTCTCTTCTCTCCACTTGGAAGTGTAGCTTTCTGGAGAGTTTCCAGTAGTAAGGACGGATTCGTGACTCCTTGACTGGAGTTCTAAGTCTATCTTCCTTCTTCCATGGACATCCAAGTTTATTTCCTTCTATTATGATGTCTAGCACTACTTTCTACTATTTGTATCTACTTTCTACACTCATGGACGAGTAGATCTCTTGTTCCTGGGCATGGGGGATTAAGTCCCATGTCATAACATTGTTGAACACAAATTTCATATATAATGCTAGTTGTTTCACTATTATAAGGTTTATCGGTGTTTAATTCATCTTACGTGCTTTGCTTGCCACTTTGTATGTATGATTTCTTCTCTTTGTATAATCTAGGAAGATGTGTATAGGATTAAGGAGATGTACCTTAGCTTCACTACCTTGACCATAGGAGTGGTTGGGATGTGTTGGGGAATAAAGGTTTGTAATCCTAAACTAATTATATCTACGGGAGTGATATACAAAGTTAGGACTATTCTACACTGCTGGTATGTGGGTGTAGGATATATGCCTCCCTTGTGTTATTGCTAGTATTCTTGATCTTTGTTGTTCTCCATGTTATTATGTGGATGTGAAACCCTATCCTCAAGAATCCCTAATCCAAATTGATCCTTAATAGAAGTGTTTTCTATTTTAGTTCATTTCCTTTTAATTTCTTAGTTAACATAACAAAGCCTCTTTTGTTTAAAAGATCTAGATTGTTGAAGTCCAATACTCTTGCGCCTAATAGTAACCTACTCCTTACACTACCTCAATAATACTACACTCACTCATATACTTATGGGGTAGTGTTCGAGTTTATAAATATTAAAACTTGCGCACACAGCTAACAAGTTTTTGGCTTCGTTTCTGAGGAGCATCAGTATTTTTGTTAGAGTAAGAAGTGTTGAATTGTAAACGAGATTAGATCACCCCACCACCTGTCATAACCACCATCATTCTTTCCATCATGATCATCATCATTATATTGTTTTTGTATCTTCCATTTTCTTTCTTGTACTTCACTCGCCTTCTTTACTTGCAGGACTATATGAGGCGATCCAAAAGGAGTCTTGAACCTTCCACATTTCTGGACCCCAAACTTGAGCACAATGTTTGTAGCCTTCAAAAAGCAAGGAAAAGTGAAGCTCGAAAGGATCAAGAGGACTCACAAACATCATCACCAATGTCTGCACCTCCATCTTCACCCAAGCATCCATCTCAACAAGAAAGACCAATCATGAAAGATGACTATCCCCTTAAAGACTTCATTGTTCCAGCTGCTACAAAAATCAATGGGGCTAGCAGTATCCCACTGATCGAGGCAAATGACTTTACTATCAACCCCACAATTATACGGATGATACAACAAAACCAATTTGGAGGGATGCCAATGGAGGATCCAAACCTCCACGTTGTTGAATTTCTGTAGTGGCTAAGCACTTTCAAGATAGATGGTGTTTCTACTAATGCAATTTGTCTTCTTCTTTTCCCCTTCTCTTTGAGGGATAGAGACAAGGGGTGTCTTTATTCTTTTCCTGGAAACTCCATCAACAGTTGGGATGAACTCCTCAAAGTTTTCTTATCCAAATACTTTCCACCAAGCAAGACTGCACAATTGAGGAGTCAGCTCGTCAATTTTTCTCAAAGGCATGAAGAGACCTTGTATGACATATGGGAAAGGTTCAAAGACCTTCAACATCTTTATCCACACCATAGTTTGAGCAATTGGCTTCTATTGCAAACTTTCTGTAATGGCTTATTCTTCAATATAAGGATATTTATTAATGTTGCTGCAGATGGTGCTTTAATGAACAAATCATATAGGGACGTCTATGCCATTATTGAAGACATGCCGCTTAATCATTGCCAATGGAGTCCTGAGTGGAGAAGCCAATCGTCTTTTTTAAGCTCTATTTTTGGAAAGCATGCCGCTGAAGTAATTTGTGATGCATGTGGAGCAGCAGGACACACTCCTTCTTCATGTTTTGCCACACCATCACAAATTGAAGAGATATCGGAGCTCAACAATGCCAGCTGCAATGTCATCTAACAACAACAATATTTACATCCCAATCCGAGTTTGCAGTCCATGCTTGAGACATTTGTCTCAACTCAAATTTACCAAAATGATGAGTTTTGACAACAAAGGGGGCTGCTAAAGGATGCTATTTTTTAACTTTCTTCTAAGGTGGATGGGATTGCCACTCACACTAGGATGTTGGAGAATCAAATTTCTCAACTAGCTCTTGCCAATCAAAAAGTACCTTCTAGTTCATTGCCTAACCAACTAGAGATGAAATCAAGGGAGACATTCACGTGAGTTACCTTAAGGAGTGGAGCTTCTATAGGATAATCTTCTTCACTATAAAATACAATATCATATGAAGGTTTTGACTCCAACATAAGCAATGATATTGCAGCTCAAAAGAAGAAATTTGCACATGGTCCGGGGAATGATTCTTCAAGCAAGACAAATTTCATCTTTCCACAATACATTTGCACATTTCTTGATGATGATAAAAGCATTCCCAAATTAAATTATGATTACTTTGAAGAGGAGAATGCAGAGACCAAAAATATTGATATTCAAAAGACTATTCCTATTATAAATCACAAGTGTTAATCTTTGGGCCAAATAAAAGATATATTGACAAAGAGGCGTCGATGCTTAGCACAACAATTTTCAGCCTCAAATCAAAGTACTGGACCTCCATCTCCATCATTCACCATGACGGGTAACCGGTTGCAATCCTCTTGAGTTTGTTATATGCAGTGAGGACACTACAAATTTCAAGATTAGGGGGAGAGAAACCGGCTAGTAGTTTAGTGTAGTTTTATTTCCTTTTTATTATCTTTTTTTAGTTGTTGTTTCCCTCTTCTTGTGGAAAATCTAGTTTGATTTGAGACCCATCTTTTGTATGTGGATTGAATTCCTATGCTTAACTTATTGTCCTCTTTTCATGAGAAATATCATGTGGAGAAATTTTAAAAGGCATGCATTGATGAAATGAAACCTTTTGGCCATCAACATGTGCTTAACTCTAGTTTATGATTCTCGCCTGAACATTCATTTTTCACATCCTTGATTGCTTAAAACATGTAATGGTTTCAATCTTTGTGATTAAATCAACGTTACAACATTATTTAGAATATGGGATGCCCTTGCCAAGCTCTTAGTGCATTTTCAACCACTGTTTCAGTGAAAATTTTTCAAAACAAATGAATGAAATCTATCTAATGTTGCAAGTTAGTTGACTCTCCTATGTTGTGGAAAAATTTTAAAAATTTCTTTTGGCTTATTTCACCCTCATACCACATAGAAGATGGCTAAATTGGCCACATATCATGCTAGCCTAGTGTAAGTCTGATCTGGCCATGATGTTTAGGTGGAATGTCTTAAAAGAGGGTAAAATACCCCAACTGACACTCCATGTGTGCATAAGCCTACATTAGCAGCCCAGTGCCAGAACCCATAATCCATTATCATATCATTTTTGGGAAAGAAGGAGAGTAAAACTAAAATTGTTAATTTTAACTATGATTTCATCATTTGTATCCTTAATAGTTGAGAATTGGAGTTGCACATACACTAATTGTTTAGCTTGGTCATCCAAATTCTACTTAGTGTTGTTTAATTGATTGATTCATTTAATTGTAACCACCCTTGATGAACTAAAAATCTCTTGCTTGGGTGTTTAAGTTGAACTAATGGTTATAAGTATAAACATTTTGATCATGGTTCGTTTGGTCATATACACACCTTTCAGTTCATTTGATCTATGCATGAACTTGACAATTCCTTCATTTGTGTTTCTATGCTCTTTTTGCTTGAGGACAAGCAATGGTTTAAGCGTAGGGGGATTTGATGTGCGTATTTTATATCATCTTTTGGACCACTTTTGGTTGCATTTCACAATCATTTTAACCCAATAATCACTCTTAATCATGCTATATTTTCCATCATTATTGTTGCATTTACTTGCTCTATTGTTTGGTTTCTAGGTACAACAATTTGGGATCAAAACGGGGAGAAAATGCAATTATAACATCCATAATGACATTCCCCAATCACCTAGACATTCATAAAGTCAATGTTGTTGAAACTGATAAAGACAGCCCACGTCTTAATTAAGACACCCCCTGTCTTAAAGGACACGACGTGTCTTATTATAGGCACCCCATGTCTCACCCAGAAATTGAATGTAGAACTCTAGATTTGTAGCAACACATCATATTTTATTAAATACATGACATGTATTATTAAAGACACATCATTCTTTATTAAATACACGTCATGTAACCTCCCAGAACTCAATTCAAACTTTAGTGATTTCATAAGACACGCTGTGTCTTATAAAAGACACATCGTGTGACCTGTAGATTTCACTCAAATGCGAATTTAACTGTCTCACACTTATATATACGACCCCAACCCATCTTGGGATTGTTACCACAGACTATTTCAGACCTTTTAGAATGGGACTGAAGAAAGGGAGAGCAACGAGGAGTTGGAGGTGTTCCAAAGGGAGAAAAGTTGGTTTCTTGGGAGGGAAACTTCTTATTCTTCCTTCTTCTCCAACAGTTGCAGCAAGGATCTCCACCATTCTCTTCTCTCCACTCGGAAGTGAAGCTTTCTAGAGAGTTTCTAGAAGCAAGGACGGATTTGTGACTCCTTGACCAGAGTTCTAAGTCTATCTTCCTTCTTCCATAGACATCCAAGTTTATTTCCTTCTATTATGATGTCTAGCACTATTTTCTACTGTTTGTATCTACTTTCTACGGCCATGGATGAGTAGATCTCTTCTTCTTGGGCATGGGGGAGTAACTCCCATGTCATAACATTTTTGAACACAAATTTCATATATAATTATATTTGTTTCACTATTCTAAGGTTCATTGGTGTTTAATTCATCTTACATGCTTTGCATGCCACTTTGTATGTATGATTTTTTCTCTTTGTATAATCTAGGAAGATGTACATAGGAGTAAGGAGATGTACCTTAGCCGCACTACCTTGACCACAGGAGTGGCTGGGATGTGTTGGGGAACAAAGGTTTGTAGTCCTAAACTAAGTATATCCACAGGAGTGATATACAAAGTTAGGACTATTCTACACTACTGAGAGGTGGGTGTAGGATACATGCCTCCCTTATGTTATTGCTAGTGTTCTTGATCTTTGTTGTTATTTATGTTATTATGTGGATCTGAAACCCTATCCTTAAGAATCCCTAATCCAAATTGATCCTTAATACAAGTGGTTTCTATTTTAGTTCATTTCCTTTTAATTGCTTAGTTAACATAAAAAACTTCTTTTGTTTAAAAGATCTAGATTGTTGAAGTCCAATACTCTTGCACCTAACAGTACCCTGTTCCTTGGATGACATCGATAATACTACATGCACCTGTATACTTCCAGGGTAGTTTTCGAGTTTGTAAATATTAAAACTTGTGCACATAGCTAACAGGTATGACTTCTGATAACCAGAAAGGGCTCCCCAGAAATCCTCCTCCCAATGGGGGTTTCTCTGCACCTGCGCATGCTGGAACTGGTACATATGGTTGATCTGGTGATGCATCTACTGCTGATCTAATAGCATATCCTTCTACATCTTCTGAATCGCCTCCAACTGTGCATGGATGGATGACATATCATATGCATTAGTTGGAGGTGTCTACGCATCAAAGTCCTCCTCTCTCGGTAGTGTGCGGCGTATTTGCTCTAATATACGATGTTTCTCTAGTACATTTGTTTCACCTCCACCCTATGGTAAGTCCACTGTTACTTCTCTATAGTCCTCTCTAGGGAATGCATGTTAAAATCTAGAAATATGTGCAGGAAGATTTTCCAATGGTCGGATACCCTTAAGAAGAGTAGTGGAATGATAAGGCATCTCCAGAGTGAGGCCATGGTGTCTGAGCTTCATGTTGTAAATGATCTTGTTGTCTCTTATGGAAATCATCTGAGACCTCACAAGATAGTTCAAATCAATCAGCTTGGCCCCTTCTGCCGTTGTGAAGTTCTAGTGATCACAATCAAGTTCCTTCACTATTGTGGTCACAATCCCTCCCATGATGAAGGGAAGCATGGTCTTGGAAGGAATTGTCTTTAAGTGATCTATCATCATCATCCCCAGATTCACATAACCATGACTTGCCATCACTGACATCACAAACAAGTCTTTTTGAGAACAACAACCTTGATTGTCGTATTGCCCAAAGATAGAATTAGCAAGGACTTTCTAAATATATCTCATAGCGGGATTGAAAATCTTGCTTGTTTTTTACTTTTCCGCCGCAAAGGATTTTTCACCAGTAAATGTTTCCCACATCTTGGCATAGTCACATTTCCCATTTTTGTCATACCCTCCCCCATCAAACTTTTGGGTGATCTCAGGTGTTGATGAAAAGATCTTGTTGAGGTTGGAAGCCTTTAGAAAATGATTCAAGTTATTGAGCCTAAGCCTGATTGCATCCTCGCCATGATACTACACTTTCTCTAGAGACCCAAAAAACTCGTGAGTTGTCTCTAGGTATGTTTCTTGCACAGTAGTCAAAAATTTGTACAATACACATGGCTCCAAGAGATCTTTAACAACACCATGCATTCTTAGGGCTTGCATGGTGTTGGGGAAGGCATATCTTGTGGGCATCACTCTCCTAGTGGTGCACTCGGGGTGAAGTGGACGTGTGAACACTCGCCTTATTGTTCCTCTCTTGTATGCAACTTCCTCAGGCTGCTTCCAAACCCACTTCATCCTATCCTCCTCCAATTTGGACAGAAAGTCCACCTGCTCATCTTCCATTTCCTCGCTTTCAGTTTCATCTATCTCTTCCTCCTTATATGTGGGTGACATCGAACTTGTATCCAAGTTCAAGGGCACCATCTGGACGGGTGCATCTACAACCTCTTCCTTAATCACCAATCGATGCCTAATGGGTTTTTGTGTGGCATGTGGTTGTGCTGATGAGGTGGAGTGTCATGTCGAAGTCAGTCGGGGTAGTAGGCATGAGGAGGATGCCTCGACTATCTTTTTAGCCCTTCTTTCGGGCGCCAGCACATCAACTTCCACCGAATCCATGATGTTCTCTAGTTTTTCTTCTTCTTCGTCCTCCTCCTCCTCCTTCTTGGGGTTGTGGTAGCTTGGATCCATGGTGTATTCATTGGGGGAGGATCAGTGTCAGGAGCCGCTCATCGATGCTGACCGTCTGAATGATCGGGAGATGGAATTTGACGGTGACAAAGCACTTCCGAACTTCTATGAATGGGAGGTCTGCTTGGAGTGGCTTTCACCTCCAGTGAGGAGGTCCATTGTCTTCTCTACTCCCTTCCTGATTGCCTTACCCATGATCTTCATATTTGTAAAGATTTTTGGTGAAAATTGATCAAGAATAGAAAAAAAACAAGCTCTCCAGCTGTAGGGGCGGAATCTTCTTGGAAGTGGAGAAATTGGTGGTGATGGAGGGTGCAAAACGAAACTTGAGGTTAGGGAAGGTGATTGGGGACCAAGGGGAACTCAAATCTGGAGTTTGGGAGCAAGATGAGTTGATTTGGGGGTGAATGGAGCTCACCTTACCACCCTTCGCGCGGAACGGTTGTTCTGGCTTGCGGAAATGAGCTTTGGGTTGTGCTAGCTTTTGCAAAATCGAGCAACTTAAGTGTCCGGCCCAGGCTAGGATGGCTGTTCTGGATAGCATGGTCGTGCTGGCTGGATTCCAACATGACTTTTCTACCCAGCATGGTCGTGCTGCCCGTGCCCAAAACTCAACTTTTCCCTATTGAATCCAACTTGGCCAGCACGGCCATTCTGGCTGGATGCCAGCATGGCCATTCTGGCCAGCACGGGCGTACTGCTCGCGGCCAAAACATGAATCTTCCATGTTGCCATCCACTTAGCAAATACGTCCGTTCCATGCTAGCATGGCCGTGCTAGTTCTTGTCAGTTCAAAATTCTTTAAAATTCATCAAATTTTTCCAATGCTCTTAATCAAATCATCTTTAACGATCCCCTTTGATGTTGTATCAATCATTTTTACTAAATGTGCCTCATGTCTTAACTTGCACCTATTTCACCTATCATTTCATCAAAACTAAAACAAAAACTATCAAGCACAAGTGTGTGTGTGTGTGTGTTTCGTGTGGAAAAGAAGGAAAAAGTATCAAAAGGAGAAGCTTGGGTGAAAAATCTCCCAAACCTAGGTGGGTTGCCTTCTACTAGTGCTAAATTTTATGCCTTCAGCTAGTCTAGGAGTCAAGTTGGGAACTCAAGAGCTAGAGCATAACAGGGCTAGATTGATAACCATATCCATCGTATCATTCAAAATTATGATTTACAAAGAGGCATATAAATTAATAGGAAGAGACCTCTTGTATCAAAGTCTTTCATCATGACTTTCAGATTCAAATGTATAGTCATTCTAAGGTATAATAATCATACATATCAAATACGGGAAATTTTCATAATCATGTTTGAGGACTGTTCAAAAATAGGGCACCATGGATTCAATCAAATAGGGACTTCATCAACCATGAGGTATAAATTACAAATCATCCTTATCTTATCTTATCACGATTATAATTATTATACCTCAAACATATAAATCATGTAGTGTGGATTTGGTAAACAGGAGTTTATATGATCTAAGGGGCCATACATGAGTATTTAACTACAAAAGTACTTTCCTTAGTCATAATCTAGTTTTCAATTTAAGGTCAGATCATGACATCATCATCATTTTACTCGAGGTTTACAAATTCATTAAAATCTTAGTTTTCCCCATACATAAGCTACCAAAAATTGAGAAATCATGTGATTAATAGTCATGAGTAGAAGAATCATATGAAGAGATGACAGGATAACTAATCATCATCTAATGGGTGGCTTAGGGTAGTCCTTAGAGAAGACATGAGATTCTAGAAGACTTTCTAAGGTAGGTGGAATTAGGTTATTAAACATGCATAGAGGATATGTGATGGCTCTCATACCATTAATCACAGAACTATTTGTTACCCTAAGTCCACACTCCCAATGGCTACACAGCCCAAGGCAAATGGAATTGGGCATCCGTACCTAGAATGATCAAATAACATATGGATAAATAAAACAACAAACAAGAACAAGTTAAGAGATAACAAGACATTGAACATGGATATATTAGATATGTACCCATTTCTATATTCAAGATATCCCATTTGTATTGTATTTTAGGCCTAGAGTCTTGAGTGCAGTGGTTCTTCACCTGGGAACTACAAATTTGATAAACAAAACATATTAATGCTAAAGCATTAAATACTCTATGAAAAGGCATGTAAATAGTTTAAAAATAATACAAACTTGCTTGTCTAGAAACATGATCACAGTCAAGAAGAAGAAACAAAGCAAGAACACTTAACGATATCATTTTATACAAGGCATGTTTTAGGTTCCTTTATCAATTGTGTCAACATTAGGTTACGTAATGGATTTCTATACATTATATTCAAGGGTTTTCAACGTAGAATACTCAAACATTAAAGTAGTAATCATAGGAACAATATCTCAACCAAGTAAGTAAGTAGCCAAGCACTCATACAAGCATATATACAAATAAGCCAATATCATAGTAAGGTCAAGAGGAAAACGTACCTTGCGAGTAGAGTACAAGATTAAGGTACTTGATTAGAAAACCACAATCAGCAGCTTTGACTAGATCTTGGATTAGAGTCAACAAGGTGATACTAGGATTACATGTAAGTACAGATGGATTAAAGATCAGCAAGATTAGGTCTCACTAATCATGATTGTGGTGGTTGGATGTATCAACTAGATCTAGGCATCAAAACATTCACTATTTATTTCATTATCTCCACTAGTCATGTATGTTCATTATCAGGTTACATCATACATCATGGATTCATTTAGATATTAGGGTGACACATTCCTACCAAATCAAAGATCTAACATTAAGGTTTCAAGATCTTAACTTGAGCAATCATAAGATTTGGGAAAGATAGATAAAACTAGCATCAACATTGTCATATTGGGTCATTTTGAGTTGTTATCATGCAAGATTGTCATCATTAGAGTATAAGGTAGGTCAAGTAAGATTTGGTATTATACAATCATCAATATACTTACTTATTTGAATTCATAAGTAGCATAGATCATCATTAGGTCAAGGTTCATGCAAGATTAAAGACTTAGGTATCAACATGCAAACTAGAACACATTTCAACTCAAGATTAGGGCATTGAATTACATTAGGACACATGAATGTTTCATTAAGGATTTAGAGGTACAAGGCATGAAGAGTGACTGATTTGAATGTAATATAAAAATATTTAGTCACTTTAGGTAAATAAAATCATATGGCTATTATTCATTACAAAAATGGACATGAGGCCATATTAAGTCACACCAAGGGTAACAACATCATCTTTAGGGTTCAAGAAGGATCATGATTGTGTTTGAGGGTAAAATCTACTGATTTCAAGAATTAAATGATATTTGAAGAACACTTGAACAAGTCTTAACATAAAAGAAGTGACCTTTTGCATATGGGTCCATATTATGCCATTTAGGCAACATTAACTCATTTTAGAGTCGAAAGAAAACAAAGTTCAAACCAGGATGCATATATATGTTCAAATGACTTATATTAGGATAACATCCAAATTTGGGGCATTGGGAATCAAACTTGAGCATTAGAAGGCATAAAACATGTAGAAAGGGATCAAAAGGTATCATCTTTGGCATGTTAGTGGAATTGCAAGCTGAATAAAGTCATGAAAATAGTCTCAATGAAATGATCTCATTCTCCAGATGCTAAATCATATATTTTATGAACCATTTGGCCAAAGGGAGAATGAGAAAAGGGTTTTTCAAAGAATTACCATATATCATGTGATATGAACCCTTGGATTTGGATCCAAGGGTAGAGGAAGGGCATTGTAGGCATCTCTTGTCCTCCTCTGGTGAACTACTGCTCCTCACTACATGTAGCGTCCTCGAGCGTCTACAGACTGCCCATCACTATAGACCACCCATCATTGCAGAATGGAATGTCAATTTCACCAAGGGAGGTGGAAGCAAAGGCTATTGGGTGGAGTAGGATAAGGTTAGGTGAGGTAGCGTCATCGGTGCCTGCCTCTGGTATGGAGGTCGAAAACTCTTTGTGAGCCGTCTAATTGGGGAAGCAATTTGTGGGCATAGACCCAAGTGCTATGATTGGCTGAAAATAAACACACTGGATCAATGAGGTGCCAGTGGGTGTTCCCCTAAGTTGGTCTGCGTGCCCATATGGGCCTACTAACAGTCCGTCAAGCACAACAAAAGGAGGGGGAAACCCATTAGATCAAGGATAAATTTGGGATATTCAAAAGGCCATATCCTGTGATTTATAGGTTCGTTTGATGCGATGTTTGGACCATTAGATTGGTAATTGAATCCTCTACATCATGAAATATGTTTCAAAGAAATAAAATCTCATTTAAGTGGTTCAAATTTGATTTCAAGTGGATGATACATAAAATCAAGACACTTAATACAAAACTCAAATTAAAGTCATAAATAAGTACAAAGTGGTATTTAATCAAATCCAACATATCAATTGAGAATAAGGTGACTAAAAATGTCATCAAATTAAGGGTGATGGGGGTTATTGAGTGCAGTAGAGAATCTAATGAGTCAAAAGTTAATGAGAGAGGAAATCTAGGTTATGACAACGTGACTCTTGAAATGGAAGGGAAAATGAGAAAAAAAATTGAATTTAAAATGAGTTGTTTTGTGTGTAAATAAGGAATAAAGGCAAGTGTTCGGGTGGTGGGTGACATATTGGTATGTATGCCCAGAGAGTCTATCATATGATGATTGTCAAGGCATATGTTTTAAATGATTTGATTATTAATACTAAAAGGTAATTTCTATTTATTCTATTTTATTGTGATATAATGATGCAACATAATAAATGTATAAAGAATGATGATACTCAATGTCATATGTCTTTAGGTTTAGGATTTGAATAATGAGATCATATGTATGATAAGAGTACACGCATTCTTGTTATGAACCTAGACAATTATTACTATGGAAGTAGAATAAACAACAATAATACATAAGACTAGAGTGTGTGTCGGTTGATGACAGAATCTCATCATTCATGATATTTTATATCAAACTAAACACATAGGTACTTGTTAGAGAAGACTATATTGGAAATACCAACCTTTAAAGTGATATAGGGAGAGCATAGAATGGTTGTCAAAATCCACTCTCGTATTGATGGTAGTAATTGTGGTTCTTAGACCTGAATCACTACACTCACCATATGTCATTCAATGTACTTTGACATCATCCTCCATGACTGTGAATAAGGGTTGCCATAAAGTTTGTGCTCGGGTACATTTTGACACATGGGGATGACTTTGAGTGATGTAGATGAGATTTGTCTCTCCTACTTGAGTTTGATATTCTGGCCACATGATAAGTGAGACTGATAAATGCATGATCATGATCATGTCAGTCAATAAGTGATATTGAGCTTACATATATATGAAACATTCTACTCTAGTTCAAGGAACACAGATTGAACATTGAAGAGGATGACGATTTCATGCATCAAGTTCAAATGTGGATATCAATGAAAAAGTAATTATACAATCAAAACAGATATAGGCACCGTAAACAAAAAAATTAAATGCATGTTTCCCAAAACCATTAGAATCGCGCCAACAAAAATGTATCTAGGCAGGAATGGTTGCAAGGTTATACCTGGTCCTAGAGAAAGTCCAGCAATGTTACCCTTGTAGTAGCATCATTCTTCTTCTTCTTCTGGCAGCAACACGCTCCTTCAGTAACAACAACACTTGATCAATCATCAAGAATGACCTCCTACATAGACGACGGTTGATGATGTCCTCCTAGAGGAAGGTGATGGCCTCCCACCTCTAGAATAGTCCATGCAGACCACCAAAATTTCCACATTGCGCTACTAGAGCCAATGGGAAGGAGTTATCCCCTTTTGGAAGCATACTAGTCACTGATATGCTCTCCACAACTGATCCTCAGTTGTTCTCTCCCTTGCTATCCCTCCCTTCAATAGGTAGGACTTGTTCGGGATCTCTATTAGTTACTACAACCAAAGAGATTTACAACTGTCACAACAATTAATTCTCAGTTGTGTGTCTTGGGAACCCCCAAGTACCACTCTATTTATAGTAGAGGCCAGGGTCAAGGTTCCCAATTAATGTGGGAGTAGAAGAGTCTGAAATCATGAATCTTATATAACTTACACAACATGAAATGGTCATTTCGCACACCAAAACGGTCATCTCATGAGAAAGACAGTCATCTCGCTTAGCGAATCAGTCATGTGCCAAGTTTCCTATTCAGAATCAAATTGGTATTCAATGCACGATTAATGCTTAACATGATACCAACATCAATCCTTGTTCCAATCGAATTGGCAACTGAATTGGACAACCTAGGAAATGAGTTGGTCATCTCACATAGTGAAACAGCCATTTCACATTGTGAGATAGTCATTTCACAAGTGATATGGTCGTTTCACTTGTCCACTTCAGGAAACGTTCAACCAATATTGGTTCCAATTGACCTAATACTCCAACCGATCATATCAACACTTGAGCCGGTCAGTTAAGAGTCCAATCAGTCAATTTTGAACCTCAGTTGTTTAATTGAATACCTAAACACCTTTAGTAATCAATCTAAACAACATTCATGAATATACTCGTTTAATCCAAGTGTATCGTATGAGTGTGACCCTATAGGTCCAAAATTACATTGGCAGTGAATGCCCATAACTGATTATGACATCACAAGCAAAGAGTGGTGCCTAGTTATACATCATTTCTACCCAAGTAATTCTGAAAGCTGGAGACCAACTTCAACCTACAATCAGTGATCAATGTTACTGTGATCGTATAGTTCCTTTGTCTCTGATATCCGGATTGAACTCAAGGCATGGAATTGTCATCCTCTTAATGTTCCATGAATTAGAGTAGACTTTCTGAGATGCATGCAAGTTCGCATATCACATACTGAATCACATGAGTACGGACGTACCTTTCTTAGTCTTGCTTATCAAAAGGCCTTGGATATCAAACTCCTATAGGAGGGACAAATAACATCTACATCACTCACACTTAGTCCCCATGTGCCACAAATGCCCAATCATCACCTTTATGACAATCCTTATTTCATGGTTAATGTACCTTCCATGGGAATGGATTAGGCGAAGCATCCTATTTGATAGGATTGAGATCTAGACATATAGATCTGGAAAGCTTGTAAGCTATGAGAACATACATTGTCAGGATGATGAAGGGTTCAACATACATGACTTAATGAGAGAAGACTTGTCCATGTTTCATGGAGTTAGTCTCTAAGGAGCCTAGTGTCCCAGTTCTTATGAAGAATAGGAACACATGGATAGGTATCATATGCATATGCAATTGGATCTACCACATATGTACTCATCCTTTATCTCGTATGTATTGTACATGATGAGAAGATGCCCCGTTATCTTGTATGTATTAGACATGATGAGAGGTTATCCCATTATCTCATATGTATTGGACATGACAAGCAGATATCCAGTCATCTTATATGTATTAGAAATGATGAGAGGATATATATACCTATCTAGTAATCTCATATGTAATGGACATGATGAGAAGGTATCTATTAGATGCCATTGAGAGTCACTAGACTACCATAAAGAACATCTTTAAGCACTTGAGAAGCACTAAAAGGATCAATTTATTGGTTATGGTAATTAGGAAGAGTTGGGTGTAAAGGGTTACACCAGTGCAAGCTTTTAACTGACATATAAATAAATCCCAATCTATATTTTTGTTTGACCTTAAAATGAGAAATGTAAATGGGAAAACATTTTGAGCTAATGATAGTTGTTTAAATCTACAATAAAGGCTAAGTATCTATGTGTTATATGAGAACAACAGAGGATATTGTATGAAGTTCATATGGGTGAACTTATGAGAGTTCCAGCCATTGATGACATAGTAGAAATACTTTGGCAAAAATGAAGCTATATGATAGGCAAGGAATATTAGATAGCATACCAAGACACTTCCATCTCATACGAGATGTCATACAATGAAGGGATATGAAAATTGCAAAATACTGACAATTGTTATTAACCCACTATAAAAGTGTTTGCATAGTAGAAACATGAAGGACATGTTAAGATCACTTGGAATACGATTCGTCGGTGATTGGATCGAAGTGAAAGTGGGAGTTTGTTGGTATATATACCCAGAGAGACAATATATGATGATTGGGATGTGACATTAAAAATTTATATGATATTATTAAAGGTAATTTTGTCTATTATGTTTGTCTCAGTCATGAGATGATGAGACAAACATAAGTAGATGTATAAAGTATGATGTTACTCGATGACGTATGTCTTCAAGTACATGACTTGAATAATGAGATCATACAGATGCTAAGAAAACATACATTCTTGTTATGTCCCTAGTTGGATATTACTCTAGAAGCAAAATAGACAACAACAATACATAAGACTAGAGTGCGTGTTGACTGATGACATAGTCTCATTAGTCATGACATATGATATCAAGTCACTCACATAGACACATGTTAGAGAATAGTGTATCAGACAGACTCACAATGAGAGTGATACATGAAGACCATGGAATGGTAGTCAGAATCATTTCTCATAGTGATAGTGGTGATTGTGGCTCTTAGACCTGAAGTCACTACATTCATCACATGTCATTCAGTATACTTTGACATCCTTTCCATGTTTTAACATATGTAGTATAAGGATGTTATTCCCCATAATAATGTGGAATGTACATATGGTCCCACTAAATCTTTTTTAATCATAGATTCCATCTTCATTCTGACCCAAGTCAAACCCTATGACTATGTTGTCAAATTGAAGATTCCAGCTCTGAGATGGTTGCTTCAATCCAAACATTGATGTTTGTACCTTATAGAGTTTATATGCATTAATAGATTTATAAAACCTTTAGGATGTTCCATGTACACATCTAATACAATTATTCCAATTATGGAATGTAGTTTTAACATCCATATGTCAAATCTCATAGTCATACTAAGCTACAATTGCAAGCATGATCCTGATGGTAATTGGTAAAAGACCATCATGTTCAACATCTTGAACTTTCTTGAAACTCTTTGCAACCAATATGCCCTTTCCATGTTGGTCTTATTTTAAAGACTCAAATGCACCCAATAGGTTTTACCCCTTCACATGGATCCACCAAGGTCATACCTTGTTGGTTTACATGAAGTCCATCATTGTTCTCATGGCCTCAAGCCATTTCTCAGACTTTGGTTCCTCGATAGCTTCTAGGTAGGTTGTTGACTCATCATATATGATCAACTCATTGCCTCTTTGAGTTATAAGATATCACACATCTTTCAAATTCAACGCATGTTCTACTAGAACTATAATGTTTTGTGTTACATAAGGAAATTGAGATTCCACAACAACTTATGATTCTCATTGTTCCCACTGTACCTCTTTTAGGTTCAATATTTTTCTTGTTTGTCTTGAACATTTAGAGTTATACTTTTACTCCAACTAATTCTTTGGGAACTAAGTTCCTCATCAGGAATGCAACCATCCAGATCAAGAAACAACTTTGTTTTAGGATTGGGATGAGAGTAGTATTTAATAAAATAAGATTTATGTGATTTTGTGGACAAAGCCTTTTAAGAAACCATTTTATTATATAGGAATTCATCACTAATCACTATAAAAGATACATTGGGACACCTCCCATGCCATATCTCATATGGTGTCTTTTGAACCATTTTAGAGGATACATTGTTTTAGTATAAACATGTGCCGGAAGGAAAGGGAAGATTAGTTAGATTTATTGATAATCACACCATGATCTAACAAGGTGTGATTACTTCTTTCTGTCACATCAGTATGTTTCAGATGGAGTTCATATATCAAATATCTCCAGAAGATCCTCAAACTCTTGGTTAAAATATTTAAACATCGATCACATCAAAGTGTCTTAATACTTTTACCAAGATAGTTGCATACTTCATTTATGATCTCCTTGAACACTTCAAGATATTCATTATTTGTATTTCATTAAATATAATTTTCCATATCTATTGATCACATTAGTAAATATAGTGAGGTACTAGTAACCACCTTTAGCATTCATTCAAAAAGGTATGTTGTACATTATCATGTACTAGGCCTAATAGAATACTTATTCTCCCACTACATCTAGTGGAGATTATTTTTTCATATTGCCCAATAAATAAGACTTGCATGTCTCTATTGGTTCAATAACCAAAAGAGTCTAGATAACCATCATATGGATTCTAGATATTCATTTCTCATGGATATGCTCTAGATGACAATGCTATAAGCATCTATCATTTGAGTTATCAAGTCATTCAGTATATGTCTCATACACATTTGTCTCTACAACTATCACTATAGATTGTGAGACATAGTGCATTTCCATAGATATCATATATTTTAAATGAAACATAATGTTCTTATCATACAAGACATATGATATTTTCATCAATGGAAAATACATAATAGTAATTCACTAATTCTATTACATGCCCATGAATGACAAATTCTAATTGTAGTGGTAGTAATCCTTGCTCCTCACACTTATAGCCTATTTCTTCTCAGGTATTGAAGTAGAGATCTATATCTCTTTCTTCTTCCTGAGATCCTCTATACAGAGAGAGTAGTTCCTTTACCAATGTCCAACCGGTGACAATGGTGGAATTTGCTTTCCTTAACCATTTAAGTGAAAAGGACAAATTCCTTTTGCACTTACCCTTCTCCTTATCTTGAGTGCAGAAGACTTGGACTTCAGCTTAGCCTCAAAACACTTCTTGTCCTTGCCTTTTCCCTTGGAATCACTTCCTCTAATCATTAATAGGGATTTGTCCTTCTTCTTTATTTATGCTTTGGCATCAATATGCCAAGCATTTGATAATATGGTCATATGATTCACACAACTACTTGTAGAATCATATCCATGGTCAAGTTTTGACTTAATAGAAGTCTTAGTCAATCCACATGCCCAGTCATATTGAGCATATGGGGCTCTACTGGATCTCCCACCACCAGTTCACACTCAAACAGTGCTTCAGTGACATAATACCTTGTTTTCTTTACATGCTTCTTAAGATGTGTTATCATCTCAAGAATGTCCATGTCATCATGTTATTTATACAACTCATAGTTCATATAGCATAGCATAAGGTACTCAATGTCTATGGCAGCAGTGACATGCTTCAAGTAAGCACCCATTTCATCCTTACGCGCATTTAGAGCAGGTTACTCTGGTTCTAGTTTTTCAAGGACATAGAGATTTCACTTATTGAGAACACTTCTCAAATACCTAAACTAGATTTGCAAAATTATCCCGTTTTGTCCTTATTAAGGACTGATCACAATTATAACATGTTTTTCTACCAAAGAAATATTGAAAATTTTCAAAACATTTTTTATTTGGTTTGATTTGATAAATTTGACGATACTAATTAGGTTTTTAATTAACTATCACTCCCACTATTTTGTTCAATTGATAACCCTCATGTATCAATTCAGAATATTGCATCATACAATATTCTAGGTGGACAAGATCAAAGATAATTGAACTTTGACCCAACCAACATCAACATACATAGACAATTATCATGGTAGGCAACTTGCTAATTGCAACATATGCAATTCTTGGATAGATGATATGTGCAACTCCTTATCATAATCATCTACATGCCTTTGGGCCTAGAGGCTCTAAGAATCACTAGTTAAGCCTGACCCAAAAGATGACACGATAATTGAGGGGTTAATATTTAAGGCTTTTCGTGTGTGCTGCTTTTGAAAGCTTTTCATGTGTGATGCTTTTGAAAAGCATCTAAGATTTAATATTTAATTGAGGGGTTTTATATATATAGGTACATATACATATCCAATCACCACATACTTATAGTACGCACCATATAGATGCTATAACAACAAATGAGAACATGCAATAATTTTTTTTTGGATATAGATAAAGAAATCACCTATGGATAATAAAATGAGGATAGACGAGTCCAATTACAACAGATTACATAAATGCTCTCTCAGAAGCATGAGCAACAAACTGGGCTACCAATCCTTTTTGGATGGCAAAACCCAAGGACCCAAAAATAAAATCATTTCATGTAGATGAAGGCATCATAAGATTCCTATTTATTATACGTTGAAGGCGTCGAAGAAGAGAAACTACATCATCGGCAAGCACCCCAAAGGTGTCAAAGGCAAAACATAGAAAATGATGTTGATTGGCCTTACAAGCTGCTCCATGTTTATGAACTTTTTGTACCGCCGCCTCAGACACTACCTGCCCTACTTTAATTTTTTTTTAGAAGGATACCTGTCAAGGGAGAAACTCCTGTAAGGTCAACACAGGCATGTTTTCCATTCATCCAGTCAAATAAAAGAATGTCTGCAGGTCGCAACGAATGGACACCATCAGATTGAGTGCCAAGGAAGACTAAAGGAGCTTCTTTCAAAACCTTTAACCCAGCTCGAGAGACAATGTTGAAGAGAGCATCCTGAACAACATCATGACAAAACTTATAACCTGGTCACAAGTAGAAGTGCACTGCATGATCGCCAAAGGCATCAAGACATGTCATGTTGCAAACTAGACAACGTTCATCACCTGGATATAAGGGAATCATAAGTCGATATCGAAGGATAGCTCGATACTCAATGGGTAACATAGACAGACCAAGGCCATCAATAGGAACAACCCTCATGAAATCTTATGCATGGTTGGCTTGTAAAGAAGTGAGAATAGCCTGCTGCCATAAGGATAGGTCTCTTGCCATGATTTGCTGGAGGACCATTTTGTAGTAAGTGTCTTCCAAGATAGATTGGGTCTTTGGGGTGGCAGAAGGCGTACTTGTCAATGTAGACCAACAAAAATATGGCAAGATATTGCATATGCTAGCATGTGCTAGGACAAAGGGGAGCCCTGGAGGCACACATTCGACCTCACGCAACATATGGTCTTGGACATCTTTAGTGTGTATCTGAGAGGCAACAAAAGCAAATTTACTAACATCATAAGAGGACTTGATCCCCAATCTCCCAAGATGCATAGGAATTGTAGCCAAACACCATTGTAAATCACCAAAACCTGGGCCATCACCAACCACAATACGCTCCAGACAACCACAAAGATCGTGATAAAAAATGTCCAACACAGGTGTGATAGAAGAAGGAGGTGTTGTACAAAGACCAAAAAACAGTTTGGGCATCCCAACACAAGACCTAAGAAGAAGAGGCTCACATTGTGGGTCCTGGAGTGAGGACAAGTGATCCATCATATCAAGGGTCTTCATCACATGTTTCTGGAGAAGTTCCTATGCAAAGGATGCATCTGTAGAAACTGGGCCACCTAGAATCTTAACTCCATGCTCTAGATGAGAGATGTTAGTGGGAAACAAGTCTACATCTGAGCATCATCTAGGGTCATCATATGCAATAATGAAAACACATAAGTGATGGTTAAAGACATACTAATGTAATTTCTTGGAGTCACAAGGAATTACTAGCACATAAGGTCCACATCATATGAAACCTATTGTTGATGAAGATCTATGCTCGAGCCAATCTGAGTTGATTGGTTCAATGCTTGAACCAGTTGGCTTGCCTCCTGGTTGCTCGATTGGGCTCTAGAAACAATAGTTTGGTTCTCAGGTCCAAGCAGCGTCTCGACATCTCCAGTCAATCAGTTGGGCCACCAATCAATCGAATCATCCTCATGTCTCGTCAGTCCTCCAGTCGATTGGGTCATCTCATGAGCCAGTCGTTTGGCCTTTGAGTAGATTGTCATCTCACGTAGAAACATATATTAAAAATATCATATTTCTCATTACATTGTAAAAGGGAAATCTTGAGTTACATTCTAGGGGAAATAGGAAGAAGAGAATTATTTTACATTTGGAAGGAAGAGAGAGAGGATCAATACACAAACTGAGTAACAATAGGAATAAACAACCACAACCATGCACACACAGATCTGGTGTGTTGGCCATAACCATTCTTTCCATCCACCATCAAAACCGATTTTAGGGTGGCGTGTGTGAATTGCATATATATACACATACACACACACACACACACACACACACACACACACACACACATATATATATATATATATATATATATATATATATATATATATATAGAGAGAGAGAGAGAGAGAGAGAGAGAGTATGTGGACTTCAATCAGATATGCACATTAATCATTTTAATATTCACATTACATGCAATAAAGGAATGAAAACTAAATCTGATCATATCGATTTAGATCCTAGATACACTGTAGATTGACGTGACTCTGATACCATTGTTAGAAAATCGGGCACAGATATAGGCAGCAGAAACAAAAAAAAAGCTCATTTCTTAGAACCAGCAAAATCACATCAAAAAATGTGTCTAGGAAGGAAAGATTGCAAGGTTATACCTGGTCTTGAAGCAAGTCTAACGACATTACCCTTGTAGTAGAATCATACTTCTTCTTCTTTAGACAACAACACACTCCTTCAGCAGTAGCAACACTCAACCAATCATCACGAACGGCAGTACAATGTCCTCCTAGTGATAGACGACGAACTCCCACCTTTAGAGTATTCCATGGGAACCACCAGGAATTCCATGTTGTGTTACCAGATCCAACATAAAGGAGTTGTCCCCTTCTGTCAACGTACTAGTTGCTGACATGCAGTCCCACAACTGATCCTCAGTTGTTCTCTCCCTTTCTATTCGTCCTGTTAATGGCTAGGACTTGCTCGGGCTCTCTATTGGTCACCACAACCAGAGAATACAATAATTGTTAGAGCAACTTATTCTCAATTGTGTGTCTTGGGAAGCCCCCAATACCCCTCTATTTATAGTAGAGGCCAGAGTTAGGTTTCCCAATCGGTGTGGGAGTAGAAGGGTCTGAAATCATAAATATTCTAGAACTTGTGCAACGCAAAACAGTCATTTTGCACACCTAAATGATCGTCTCATGAGTGAGATGGTCATATCGCTTAGCAAAACGGTTGTTTCTCAAGTTTCATATTCTGAATCAAATTGGTATTCAATGCACAATTAATGTTAAACATGACATCGACATCAATCCGTGTTCCGATCGAATTGGCAACTGATTCGGAAAGTTGGATAAACACTTCAACCTACAATCTGTGATTTGTGTTACTATGATTGTATATTTCCTTTGTCTTTGATATCTAGATTGAACTCGAGACATGGAATCATCATCCTCTCAATGTTCAACCCATGTTCCTTGAACTAGAGCAGACTATCTGAGATGCATTTGAGTTCACATATCACATATTGAATCACACGGGTATGGTCGTACATTTCTCATTCTCACTTATCAAGAGTATTTGGATATCAAACTCATGTAGGAGGGACCATCTACATCACTCACACGTAGTCCCCATGTATCACATCTACCCAATCATCACCATTATGAAAATCCTTATTTTAGGGTTACGTTTGATGATGTCAAAGTATACCGAACAACATGTGATGAATGTAGTCACTTTAGGTCTAAGAACCACAATCACCACTATCACTATGAGAAACGATTCTCATACCATTCCATGGTTTCCATGTATCACTATGATGGTGGGTCTATCTAATGCATTGTTTTATAACATGTATTTGTGTGAGTGACTTGATATCATATATCATGACTAATGAGACTCTGTCATCAGTCAACATGCACTCTAGTCTTATGTATTATTGTTGTCTATTTTGCTTCCACAATAATATCAGCCTAGGGACATAACAAGAATGTATGTATTATTAGCATGCATATGATCTCATTGTTCTAGTCACCTACTTGAAGACATACGTCACCAAGTAACATCATACTTTAGACATCCCCTTATGTCTGAGTCATCATCTCATGATTGAGACTAACATAATAGAAAGAATTACCTTTATTATTATCAAATAAAGTATCAAATGCCACATCCCAATCATCATATATTAGCTCTTTATACATACATACCAACAAGATACACTTGGAATAGGAGTTTATTCATGAAATAAATTTATACTTGATTACTAAAGTATTACGTATTCAATTTAAACAACAATGTTGAAATTTGATTGACTGGACTGTGAACCGACCGGTTCAAGTGTTGAACAGATTGATTCAAGTATGAGATCAATTGAACCAACTTTGGCAATCTAGTCCATGAGACGACTAGTTTAGTAGGTGAACCAATTTGCTCAAGTTCATGAACCGGTGGTTCAAGTTGTGAACCAATTACTTAGTTGATCAATTTGATTGGATTAGGGATTAGTGCTGACTCCATGTTGTGCATTAATTAGATATTTGTTGTCAATACAATTGCTATTGGGAAACATGTTGAAACAACCAGTTCAAGGGTTGAACCGATCAGCTCACATGTCAACAGATCAGTTCAATAGTGATCCTATCATTTCACTGTTTACAGACTATGCAAATTCATGAATATTCTGTCTCTTCAACTCCTGCTCAGACTGGAACTCCTGACCCTGATACTCCTATAAATAGAGGAATACTTTAGGCTTTCTAGAGATACAACAATAAGCTCTGACGATTGTTGTGTTCTATGGTTGTGGTAACTGAGAGAATCTGAGCAAGTCCTACCCATCAAAGGGAGGGATAACAAGGGAGACACAACTGTGGGAGATCAAGTTGGTGCTAAAATGCTAACTAGAATGGACAACTCCTTCTTGTCTATTCATCTAGAATGATAAGAGTTCTCAATGGTCTATGTGACTACTATAGAGGCGAGGAGGTTATTGACTATTGCTATGAGGATAATGTCATTTGTCGTTCATGTTGTCTAAGTGCAACTTGAAGTAAGGCGTACACTACTGCAATGGAATTGTCGCTATACTTTCCCTAGGACCAAGTATAACCTTTCAACCATCCTTCTCATTACATAGTTGTTGACATGTTATACTATTCAAAGGGTAATATGGCATTTTAATTTTGCTTCCGCTGCCATATCTGATGCCATATTTCCCAACATGATCAACATTATTATCTTTTCTGCTGTAGATGCATGCATACAACCCGCACTAGAAAACTTCTTGTCTTGAAGACTTTGTCACATTATGTTATATACTTTTTTTATATATTTAGCTTTTATATACATAGCACGACATGGGATACATTTAAGTATTTATTTTTGACTTGGAGTGGGTAAGACACTATATGTCTCTTGAAGTGGAGGGATATTGATTTTGAGATTAATCTAGTTCCTGGTATGCAACCCGTAGCACATACTCCCTATAGGAGGCCTCCAGGTGATATGAAGAAGTTGAAGAAGTAGTTGTAGAAGTTGTTAGAGAAGGATTTCATATGACTAAGAACTTCCCCTTAGGGTGCTCCAATGTTGTTTTTGAAGAAGAAAGATGGTTCTATAAGGTTTTTCATAGACTACCAGAAGTCAGATAAGGTTACAGTGAAGAACAAGTACATGTTGTCAAGGATAGATGACATCCCATTTCTAGAGAGAAGATGTACCTGGGTGGATGCTAAAAAACTCACACCCTCTACATGGGAGAGACTTGATTGGGGTTTTGTTAACCAATCACGGCTGCCTTTCACACCCAACATTAAAGCTTCACATCTTAGATATAGAGTATCAGATTACTGCCCAGTCCTCATTCTACTTAACATAGTTGATAGCATGATATCAAGCAAGTAGCCCCATTTTATCTCTTAGATATGTGGTTGGAGAATATAGACTATTTGAAGACCATTGTTGAAGGATGGACAATGACCGGATGGGGCGACACACCATATAGACTTTTCTCCAAGATGATGAACTTAAAGAAGAACCTCAAAGGATAGAGTAAGTAGGTCTTTGGTAACACTGCATAGAAGAAAAGAGATATTGAAGATGTAATACATACTCTTCAGATTGATTTTGATGAGATGCCAAATAGTGAAAATGAACAGAGTCTTGTAGGAGTTGAAAAAGAGTTGGATATAATTCTTCCCCAAGAAGAGTCACTCCTAAGGATAGAAGCAAGGATTAACTGGTTAGATGATGGGGAAACAAATACAAGATTCTACAATGTTGTCATCAGGGCAAGAAGAAAGAGCTCCTCTACACAATATCTATCTATTAATGATGGAGAACCTATTACAGACCAAGTACAAATGGCAAACGTCGTATCTAGATACTTCAAAAAATTATGAGCACCCATCACAAAGATGCACAGAGGATGATTATTTGTTCCTGGATAATATTCCTTAATGTTAACATGATATAATAATTTCACTCTCATTACCCCACCTGATCTGGAGGAAATATTCAGAACTAATTTGATGATGGATAAGAGTGTTATGACAGGACCAGATGGTTTTTCCCTAAACTTATATATTGTTGCATGGGAGACTATTAAATATCATTTCACATAACTGGCTGAACATTGGTGGAAACTATTGTCACAGAAGCCTTTTCTACTTTTGCATGGCACTAATCCCAAAATCCAATCTTCCCATTGAGCTAATCAGGGATTTTTGTCTTATTTTTGTTGAAAATGTGTATCTTCAACTTCTAGTTATAATATTTAGCAATCGAGTGATGAACATCACCCCCCCACATGATATCTAATGAGAAGGGTGTCTATATCTAGGGATGTGACATAGTACATAACACTAGATTGGCCAAGGAGTTGATCCCTAATATCAACAAAGGTGATGGCGACTATTCTAATATTGCTATCAAGTGTGATATATGTCCAAATCATATGATTTAGAGAACTAGTCATTCTATCAAGTTGTGCTTGGAAAGTTCAGGATGATAGATGAGCCCATTATCTTATGTATTAGGTTTTTCTCAAATTTGTGGATGAGTGTTACTCTTAACAACTATACGACAGAATTATTTTAGATGTTCATGGGCCTGAAGCAAGGAATTCCAATCTCACCTCTTCTGTATATTTCATTTGAAGAGTCATTATGTAGGAGAATCAAGAAAGTTGTGGCAAATAACTCTATTATGAGGTTCAAAATTAAAGGCAAAGGGGAGGCACCCATGGTTTTGTTTTACACAGATGATGTGGTCATCTTCACACGGTTGTGACTAAATCACTCTCGAATATTAAAGATATTTTTGTCCCATGAGGTCATGATTGGGTAGAAGGTAAACAAGATAAAATTAGGCTTTTGTGCGGTAAAGATGAGATAACCACTACACATGCAATTTTACACAACCTACAGATGTTGCATTTGGGTGATGATTTTAATTATTACGTGTTTCTATTGTGAAAGGTCAGTCAAAGATTCACCATTATGACTTGCTTTTGGAAAATATTAAATAGAAGATGGCTCTATGGAAGGAAAAAAATTTATCCTTTGTTGGTCATAAGATTCTTATTGAGCATACTCTATCCTCTATCAGTACAATATGTATGGCTTCTATTGACGTCCCTATTAGAGTTATCGGGAACATTAATCCCATGATATCTAATTTTCTTTAGTGCTAGAGACAATACTTCTAGGAGATTTGGGTTTCTTGGGATAGAGTGTCCAGTCCGTTAGAGTTATGAGGACTAGGGATTACTTTGCTTCAAGTAACTCCAAAAAAATTCAGGTATAAGGCATATTCAGAGATCTTAAAAACATTCTCTGGGTCAATTTTTGTAGGTGAAAATACAAGAACTCATATACCAATCATAGTGGCATGTATCCACCTCACTTGAAGATGGTTACTTTTGCATCCCCATATTGGATTAAAATATGAAAATCTTTTCCTGATGTGTTATTAGAAGAAAAAAATCTTCTTTCATTTTCTTACTCTTTCTTTCATAAATAAATATCAGTATCAGAAAGAAACTTTTAGTGTGTAAGAAAAATGGTTTGTGATGTTGAAATCCACCTCACCTGAAGATGGTCACTTTTGCATCCCCATATTGGAATAAAATATGAAAATCTTTTCCTGACGAGTTATCCAGTTGCTCGTGGATGATGGGTTGAGGAAATCTATCTTTCTAGCATGATAAGTGGTGCAATGTCAATACGAATTAGTTTTCTATAAATATTCTCGATGTGTCTTTAACTTCAAAGTAACAAATGTTTGGAGAGATGACAAAGGATGGGATTATGTTGCTCTTTTGCAAATTGCTTCTGATCAAGGATTGTTGTTGATCATTAAATCATGATCAGTTATTTCTGATGTGAATAATACTCTCTTCTGGCATCCTATGATAGATGGAAAGTTCACTATCTTGTCAGCAAAAGCGATCATTATAGGAAAGTGATCTCACATATCCTCTAAATCATGGTTTTGGAGCACATGAGATACCCCTAAAGATAATTGTCTGATATGGAAGATTATTAAGGGTGCAATCCTCACAACTGAGAACATAATATACATATATATATATATATATATATATATATATATTTGTATGTATGGTTTCTATGTGCACATTTTGTAGCCACCCAAGTATAGAATCCTCAGATCATCTTTTCCTCTGAAGCGAGCTAGCTATTTTTTGATATTGGTTCTGCAATGTGATGCATTTAGAGGACAATTGGCATCATGATATTATCAATCAATTGTTTCAGTTCGACAATGACATGCATTCTAACACTTCTCATGAGGATGCCTACTTCTTTTCCTAGTATCTTTTATCATATGGAATATCTAGAAGTGCAAATGTGCTGCTAGATTTGAAGTACACAAAGCCAATCTTGAGATCATGTGGGAATTTATCTTATTTTTCATAGATAGACAAATCACTGGATAGTGGTTTAAGAAGATAGACACTCCATCATTTTATAATGGGTTGATTGAACATGGATCCATCATCCCAAAAACCAAAACGAGGTATCTTTGTCTAGTGATATGGAAAGAATTAGATATGGAAAATATTAAGCTGAATCTTACCACATGTTGTTTCATTCACCCATGTGGTGCTAAACAAAGATGGATTGTGGGATATATTAGAAATTATCATGGCTATATTAGACTCACTTACAGATATTGGGTCAATGACAAAGACCTATTTGAATCATATATGCAGAGCTGCATCATTGCACTAGAAATAACATATGATTATAACTTGAACATATCGACAATGAAATTGGATGATAGGAATTTTGTTAATTGTATTTTTGGTACAAGTGCATACCCATGTAGATCAATAATTCTGGTGAAAGATGTTAAACAAATGATTGACGAACATGCCATTATTGGTCATTACTGCCACATTATTCTTAACTCAGTCCCCAGAGAGTTGGAGATTTGGGGAGTTGATAAAAGAAACATCCTCTGACCCATGAGAGTCAGAGGGTTTTCCATATTATAGAGAAGAAATATGCCATACATAGTGACTAAATGTACATGTACCTAAAGGATAGTTTTCTTATACCACGTTTTCATTGTTTTATGTTCTTGTGATGTCACTTTTATTTTTGTTTTTGTTGATCCCTTTTGTGAATCCATTATGGATGGGACCAGATGATGTTAGTGTTGAGGGGGAGATGTAAGGGGACATAAAACAAACTTTATAAGGGGCATGTGTAAATTCTTTTTTATCATGATTCCTACATGTGGAGGGCAGTATGAATAAAATGACCTCCTGACTTAAGCAAAAATAAATGTTGGTGTATCTAAGGATATTGTACACATTGGTATAAAAGTATTGTATGTGATTATTGTGGCAGACGTTGGGATCTAATGGTCTCTATTGGGGGTGAATAGAGCTAAAACTCACTTAAATAAGATTCATTAGAACTTTCAATTATTTTGAAAGATAAGGTTGCAAATTTGGAATTTGAGTGGAACTAAGAATACATATTAAGGATGAGAGAGATTGAACAAGCATAAGAATACAAGCTATGTATAATGGTTCCAAACTCTAATATAGGAGAGTGTACATCCACTACCTAGATAGGTCAACCTCTAGGATTTTTCAATGATGTACCACTCCTTATATTCCATTATAAGAGTTACAACATATGAACTTGATTTTATGAGACAAGGATACCCAACCTTCCCTTTGAGGAGAAGGGATCCAACAACCTACCAAAGCACTTACCTATCCATGACCAAGAGTCTTCTACCTCACCAATGTTTTACCAACTTTTCCAATGAGTCTTATGCATTCACCAAGGTCTTAGACACTCTTGCAACAAGTCTTCCACCTTGAGGATTTACCCACTCTTGAGTTGGATCTTCTACCTTTGACTTAACCTTTGCCAAGGAGAAGCTTTCACCAAGGGACTCATTCCCTTCTTCATCACCTCACTTAGCCAAGAGAGAGAACCTTCATATTTACGATAAGAAAGATAGATTGGGAGGTGGAGGAAGTGAGAGCCTCACAAGATATACATGTAGGCCTAGTCTCTTACAAATTTCCTATTTGATCTAATGGACGTACCAAGTGATTAAGCTTAAGATTCGAAGGAGGCTCTTGGAGGAACTAAACTATATAGAGACCTTCATAGTGTTTGGATAGCCATGGGATGAAGCCCAATGGGTCCTATTTATAGTTGGGGACGCCAACTAGAAAGTAGAAACACTTCATGACAAATTCTAGTCATTTGGGTGATAGAATGGATCTATTTTTGAAGTTTGCACCACTCAAACAGTTAGAAACACTTTTTATGCACACTCTATACAATGTATTTGGTCAAGTTTACTTTTAGGAAACTCTTCAAATAGCACTATGTGACAAATTAAATTCGAGTTGCCGGTCGAGTTTATCCTAGTTGAAACTCAGTTGATGGTTGGAAATTGGTTTCCATATGTAGAGGTGTCAGACGAGTTTATCCTAGGGAAACTCAGCCAATCCTAGCAGTTCCCAAGATCCATCAAAGGCTTCGGTCGAGTTTATCTTAGATGAAACTCATCCGATAAAGGTCCCTGTGATAAATTTTGGAAAGGGCTATGAAAGTACTTAAATATTTGATTCGAGTATTCCTAACTTTTTTTTAGCTTAATTATAAGTCATTCAATTATTATAGGTGATTTACAACATGATTCTAATGGATTTGAGGTCTTTTCCACAAAAATCACTAGTACAAATATGGCGTATTGTGTCAATTGTTTTTTCAAGTAAAATAGACAACATTACCTTTGGCATTAGTTTCTTATAGACAGCCGTCGTGGTTTGACTAGCTGAGATAACACGAGATGCATCTTCTTTTTTTCATCAATCGCTTTTAAATGCAACTGATGCTATATATCACCCACGAAAGTAGAATTTCGCACATAAGCTTTGCAAGGCATTTCATTTTCCTCCAAAAACCTACCTTGTCGGTTCTCATCAAAACATCCGACGTGATAAAGTGGTGTACATGCCATGTGTCCCGCCAAAACCAATGGGTTCTTCTCGTTATTTGTACCAACAAAGTTCAACAAGAAAGGTGTACGTGTCATGTGTCACACAAAAATTTCCCCATCCCAAATTTGTGTTTCTCGTGGTTTTCTTTGCCATAACTGACAACATAGGTATTGTTGGGTTGCATCTAGGATGCCGAATCATGTGTTGGTTTTCCTAAACAACCGACAACTTATGTAGATGTTTTGTCGTCGATCTTTTACCTGTAATCAACGACCTACATCCTCGTCATCAATTTTTTAAACAAACAACAGGGTAGGTTTTACTTAACCCACAAGAAACCTTTTTTTCTTTCTTTCCCATACGACCTTTCTCTAGATTATCGGGCTCTCAAACTTTTGGGGAATTTCCCCTTCTTCTACCTCCATTATTGCTGCTACCCATTGCGTCCATGCCATTGTTGCTCCTAAGCTAGTATCACACTCAAATTTTTGGGGCCTAGCAATTACATGACTAAGTTATTGATGACATTGGTACAGGAGTTGTTTATGATTACAATAAGGTCCCATCTAATTTTCATGATATTTGGATATAAGAGAGAAAGCATGTAGAAAGGATCTCTTGTGCAATTTGGTCAGTTTTGTAATATCCTCACAATTTGGGAATTTCATATTTACTTTTATGATATGAGGTGACAAAATTAAAGTTTAATTATACAGGAAATATGATGGTTATAGTTGATAATTTGAGCCCTAGACCTAGATTAGGTCATGATGTTATGTTACTAAAGCAATATCGATCACATGTACCAATTAGGATCTTCAATTGAGAAATTATATTGATGCAAGCTTCATTTTTATGATTTATAATACGGATAAGATCATGGACCCTTTGAAAGATTGAGGAATGGGCCATGTGTCCTAAAGTTCAATTCTAGCCAAATTGAGCCAATTAGGTTTTACAAATAGGTTCTTGGAGTATAATTTGGAAATGGAGTATTTGGTGCTCATAAGAAATGTCAACAATATTTTTAGTAGATGAATAATTAGAATATAATATGGTGGGTAAAATTTCATATAGTTATGATTTCTCTAGTAGCCTATACAATTAAATAAAAAAGTATACATTATTTACTTAAAAGACATATTTTGAGTGTCTAACTAATTAGTTTTGACCTAATATCTTGCCCATTAGAAGATGATGACAATAAATTTTTGATCCCAAAGTTTGAGTCAAAAGTGGACCATATTGTGGCTTCAAAAATTATTTACAAAAATTGGACTTTTTCACAAAAGAAGAAAAAAATGAAAAAAAGGGGCGACACCAGTCCACGCGGACCGGGAGCCGCACCTCTATTTTATAGAAGCAAATAGAGGTCTGAGAACACCCAAATTCAGGCATTTATGCTAAGAATTTATTTATGGTTTTGTGCCATTATAGCCTTAATATGCCCAAAATAACTCTAGATTCTTATCTTTTAGTAATTTACATCTTTTCGTAGATAAAGTTGCTCAACTAGCCAATTTTGGGACTTGTAGGCACCGATCCTGAGAAGACATCTATTCTCCAAGATTTCTCCCTAACACATGGTTTTTATAGCAGCTTGACTTCAATCCGTCACGACCACGGTGGACTAAGCATCACGCTATCTGCACTAACTTAGGAGACAGTGGTCCCGCTAACCCACTAGCGGGCCCAAGAAACTTTTGATATCTTGGACCCTATTTTCGATGGCCAGTCCTTTATCAGAATGCATCGTCGCCAATCATAAGGTTCATTGATGCGGGCCCCTCGACCACCAGTTATACCCCCACCCCCTCAATGGACATTTGGCTCTTATGAAAGAAAAGGCTAAGTGGTCCAAATTGGACTTGGATCACTTGATTCGCTCAGGGGTGACCAAACGGTGCAATATAGGATATCTTTATATCTTTAGTCACAACAAGAATAGAGTACTACTTCCAGCAAACGCATAGTTCGCATGTCGGACAATACTCATGGATGTCTCTCTATTGGACGCTCAGGGTAACATTCGTCAGGAAGGCGAGACTACAAGAACATCTTCTTCAGCACCACCAGTACCAGAGACTCAAGAGGTGGGACCACAGACGGGGGCAACCTTTCACGACATCCCATATCTGGTAGGGCCCTACATAGAGATGCCTTCAGTGGATTACCAGCAGTCTCCTCAATGGGAGAAGTATGCCCCAAATCTCAACTTGGGGCATCTTTATGAGTTTATGACTAATTTTAGGGCTGACTCCAATAGACGGTTTGATGCGTTGGAGCAGGATGTGTGGTACCTCAGATAGAGGTTCAACACATCCTTCCCTCCACTACCTCCTCTGACTTTTCAGAAGCCATTCCAGTAGCCCTTCCAGCCTTTCTACCATCTGACCCAGGACTTCAGAAAGTCATTCCACTTTCAGCATGGAATGCACCAGGACTATGAGAACACACCAGGCGGCATCGACGATCTGAACAAGTATATAAATAGTGAATACCAGTAGCAATTGCTTTCCACACCATCCAGAGCTTGAGAATTTCTCAAGGATGAGCAAAATTTTTAAGCTTGGGGTGGTGGTAGGGTGTATCACCCTCTATCTTCCACCTTTCCCTTTTATTTCTTTCATTGCATGCATGCATGTTTATCTCCTAAGTTCCTTGCATTTAGTATAAATTTTTAGCTTTGTAAGACTTTGTTTCCTAATTTGTAGCTTTGCAATTAAGGCTATGTGATGCAAATCTTATAACTAAATGCTTATCTTTATGCCTAAATGCACAATTTTCATCTGAAATTGCTTGATCTTTTGCTTGACTTGCCCATTGACTCTTTCCTTAAGTTTGGTGATAAAATCTAAGGTTATGTGCCTCTTTCATAGTTTAAAACATTATTCCCTTGGTCTATGTTGGGAATGATAAATCTAGGATATAGGACCATTGGAAAGAGCTAGAGTTTGATCAAAACTCCAAGATGCATTTTTCACGAACTTGCCACTACTCTAAGGATCCTTGAATCATAATTACTATCTTCTCATACAGATATCAAGTGGATCATGATGAGTTTTGAGCTATAATTAAGTTGAAGTGTTTTTCCTTGATGGTCTACGCACCCTCTCACCTTAGATTGAGTAAAAAAGATGAAAAATAAAAAATTTGCAAAAGAGGCTTGGCCGCCCACAAAATCCCAAAAATGTCAAAATAGTTCTCACCCAAACCTATAAAAATAGAATCCAGAGAATAACATCCTAAGTGTCAATAAATGAGCATTGTTTTCTCTTTTAGGAGAGTTGAGGATGGTGCCCAGTCGGTGTATGACTGCGCTCATGAATCTGGGTATGTCATGCCTGGTAGTGCCAACCTGAAAGCTCATTATAGAGTCACTAGGAACCCCTAGGAGACCTATGAGTTCATCCCATTAGCAGAGTTGGTTCGAGCACAATACGAGGAGTTCGTCTCACTTCTTTAGGCCAACTGGCTTAGACTGCAGGGACTAATGCTCATTACATGGACCAACCTGACACAGATTAGGATCCTCAGAAGTTATTAGAGTCTTTTTTCTTTTGTTTCTTCTTAGGACCTGAATAAATAGGAGCCATGTTGTTTCCGATTGGTCTACATGAATAGATGATGATGTCTTATTGCTCATCACCCACGTGATCACCTATGTGACAATTCTATTATATTTTATAATTATGATTCAAACCGTCATGAGTATCGATAGGTTGTAGTGAATTCACTTAATCTTGCTTGGGCACTCTTTGAACTTACTTTAGTAGGATTGTGCTCGATTGGTGGGGGTTTGCTCTGAAACGACATGGGTCAAGTGAATCGATGTTTTAAATTATTTTTCTTAACCTTAGGATTTATTGCCAAGCTTAATTTGGATGTAATCTTTTTGTTCTTTGAGGACAGTCTTCCTTGAGGACAAGCAAAAGTTTAAGCTTGGGGTGGTTGATAACACCCAAATTCAGGCATTTATGCTAAGCATTTATTTATGGTTTTGTGTCATTATATCCTTAATATGCCCAAAATATTTCTAGATCCTTATCTTTTAGTAATTTATATCTTTTCATAGATAAAGTTGCTCAACTAGCCAATTTTAAGACTTGTAGGTACCGAACCTAAGAAGACATCTATTCTCCAAGATTTATCCCCAACACATGGTTTTTGCAGTAGCTTGACTTTGATCTGTCGCGACCGCGGTGGACTAAGCATCTCGCTATGTGTACCAGCTTAGGAGATGATGGTCCCGCTAACCAACTAGCGGGCCCAAGAAACTTTCAATATCATGGACCCTATTTTTCATGGCCAGTCCTTTATCATAATGCATCCTCAGTAATCATAAGATTCCTTGACTCGGGCCCCTCGACCACTAGTAATACCCCCCTATGGGGGTGGGTTTGGTCCATGATGTCATGACCGCGGCCAAGAAGACAATGCCATGACCACGGCCAAGATGTTGTCGACCAACACTCAGCACGACCGAGCCCAGCTCGGCACGGTCGGGCCGAGGCAAAGGCCGCAAATGCGGCACATCAACCTCGACTGCAGCACAACTGTGACCGTGGGGTCTTCCTCGACCTCAATCGTGGCACAACCATGACTGTGGGGTTTGCCTCGACCTCGATCGTGGAATGACTGTGACCGCGGGGTCTGCATCGACCTCAACAACAACACGACTGCAACCACGGGGTCTACCTCAACCTCAACCCTGGGACAACTGTGCCCAGCCTGGCATGATCAGGCCGAGACTAGGGCCGTGACTGAGGCAGGTGTCACGACCATCTTCCGCCTTCACCTATAAATATCCACCCCTAGCGACCTAGAGGGGGGTTCTGAATTTTTTGAGGCTCCACATGTTGGTTCCGACCTATTTTGGTTCCCAGAGCCCCGTGAGAGAGTTCGAAGGTCCAAAAAGTATGAAGTGCTCATCCTATGTCTGTTCCTCCAGTTTGCTTCCATCTACCACCATTTTCCACCACCATTCACCTATATCCCACCATTCTCAGCCATCTTCCATCTCCATACACACACCAAGCTACTGTTTGAGGCAGAATCAAAGAGAAAGGAGGCCAAGGAGTCCAGAAGACCAAGGAGGACGACCCAAAGATGAGAACTGGCCGACACAGAGGCTAAGGAGCAAGCGCCACCTCTCCTCTATGGGCTAAATCTCTTCTTCTTCTCCTTTCTTCTATTGTTCTTATTTGTTAATGTACAAATGATGTTCTTCCATCTTTGTTGGGTGCCAGCTATGCTTGTCCATGGCTAGTTGAGCTCCTTCTTGGCTATGTAGCCCGTTTTGGGCATGTTTATGTACTTTTACCTTAAGCAAGTAGTTTTATTCCAAATCTAGTACATTTTCTATTCTCTCTTCTCTGTCTGGTTATGATTGCTAGTTTGATTGATCTCTTTCTTTCTTGAACTTCTATTTCTACCCATATCGATAGATTCATTGTAGAAATAGAAAAGAGAAGGTAGTTCATATTGGAATCTGAAAGGAAGATAGTTTAAGGTGACCTATGCAGAACTGTAGACCTGGGCACAACATAAACCAGTCTGACATGGTCGGGCGCACAACCTGGTTCTACCCAGATTATACATGTTCCTAGCATCTCAAAATATTCTAGATTTGAGAGGGTATCTAGAATACTCTAAGGTGTTAATTTTTCATCCTCGAGAGAGGTTTCATATCACTAATGGGTTTTAGTCACACTATGCGAAAGTGAGTGGGATGACCCCACAGGAACATATACCACAATACGTACTATGTTTGGATGTAGTTTTCTTACTGGGGTATTCGAGGGTTGTCTACACCTGAGAACGGGTGCATAGAATGTCCAACTTGTGGTTACATAGCCAGGAACTCCTTCTCTCTGATTAGTAGAATCCTACATACTCTGTTTTGTTTTTTTTCTTTGTTTTGTTTTACTCCGTGAGAATCTGCTAGACTAGTTCTAGATCCATACTTTTATTGAATATCAGATTGGCTTATCTGACTTAAGAGTGATGTCTTAAGCATCCTAAACGTCCCACATCCCTGTGTTCGACCCCGTATATCTACTTTGACCCCGTAATAAAGTTGTGAGGGTCCTTGAAGGTTTTAGGTTATAAATTTAAAGTCTGATCACCCCTTCGGGGCCGATCAACTTTTGGCGCCATTGTCGGGGAGGTGCTTTTCCACATTTACAGGCTAAAAGATCTTGTTCTATCATCCATAAGCATGCATATATATGCATAGTTCTTCTTTTATTTTACACATACTTGTTCATATATACTGAATAGCTTTTCTTTTTCTTACATCTTTTCAGCCATGGATCTTGAGCCCGCATGACAAGTTATCTTGTCCACCTATCCTCCCAAATTTTTCTATAGTTTTGACTGCTTGGAAAATAATTGAAGGTCATTCTCTACATCTAGTCGAGCTATACTCACCTCCACCATCGTCATATGTTGAAATTCCAACAAAGGATGGTGTATTAGCCCTCGACTTCCACATTGACGTGGGATCAAAAGTTGATTAGAGCAGTGGAGCTAGATGGGGAAAGTGTTAATGTGCTAATCTCCTCCTCAGCTCATCATCTCCAAGAACAGGTCGAACCGCTTCAACAAATACTAGAAAAGTAGGATCATCAGCTCTAAGTATCCACCAAGATTGTAGAGCGCGGTAGGAATATACTTCAAACTGTTGAACAAGGATTCATCTAAGTGCATCAGTTTGATATAGCAGATTCCCAACAGAAGTGTATGGTAGGATTGATGGATCTTGAAACCCTTGCTTCTCAAGTACAACAACTTCATGATAAGGATGTTGAATAAGGCAGGAGACTTCAAGAGCTCATTGAATTGTTTACCATTCAATTGCAAACACCATTACACAACCATGAAGATTACAATCATCAGAACCATTCCATTGGACATGAATTGGAACATGCCTCACCATCCTATTCAGACCATCAACTGGATTCACCTGGATTTTTCTGTGAAGATCAACCCACCTAGGGAAGCCCTTCATTCTATCCAGGTGAGTCATCTAATCGACCAATAGAAGATACAAGCCATAGACATGAATGGTTCTACAATGATGGTGATCAGGGTAGTCAAACAACCTCACAACATGAAGGTCAGTTTGAAGAACTTGAATCAGATTTTGATCCAGACTAGAGTGATACATCTCATGTTGAGACTTGTCACTTTGCTTTGAGAAGTTAGCCATTTATGGTTTGGAACAATTTTTTCGATGAAAGTGATGATGACCATTCATCTCAGTGGAGCGAATATATTGATGATGACGAAATGGACCAACATGAGTCGACATTGTCCATAATCCCTTTTCAAGGAAGAGTTGACACCAAGGGAGTTGGATGGACAATCCACTACAACATGGTTGCTAAGCATGAAGATACCCCAGACCCCATAGAATGCAATAGGCTTGGGGTGGTAGAACCACCAACAGATTCACCTGGGGATACTTCTCGTTCAGAAGATGATTGGATGACTCAGACTATACATGAAAATTTATCTGAGTATCCAACATCAAGTTCAAAGGTGGGGATAGAAGAGAGGATCCCTCTAGAAGACTTTCATCCTCTCCCCTCCATCTCATCCTATGTTGACATCAAAGGGCCTTCCTATTCAGATTCATATGTTGATGGGAACCTTGAGGATGCTCTACCGAAGAATTCATTTCAGTGCAGTTCAAGTAAATCCCAGCACAGAGATGACTTCACCGAGTCGCCAAATTTTATTCCTCTTCTTCAGTCTCAGAAGGGCCCACATCTCTGCCTATTCTACTCCTACATGATGGGTCCAATCGGTGAGAGACAGGTAACACGGACCCCAAAACAACGGATTTGGGATCCAAGTGTAGGAGTTGTAGGGAAGCCACCCCCTATTACCTACACAATTTTTCGTTAGTTTTAAATTTTAAAATTTTTCATAATAAATTTACTTCAGGTTTTATCTTTCCTCTAACTATTTTAATTTAGTTTCCTTTGCATCATCTAGATTTAATTTACTCTATATTGCATGCATTTCCTCCTTTCTCATCTTGACAACTGCTTTTGGTCTATCTCTTTGAAAGAAGTTATTTGGTGTATCTTGTTGTTCTCCTGTGGTGTTTGATTCTGAAGTTGTTTTCAAAACTTTCCACCCTCATTTTATCCGCATAAATATGGATTTGCGGAGACCTGATCCCCCCGGGCTAGTCTCAGCACGGTCATGCCAGGCCAACACAGTCAGGCCGCTCTTGTGTTTTTGTCCAGATTTCTCGCTTATTAGTCAACGGTAAAAAAGGGGGTCGTAGCACCCACGTGAAAGAACGGAGCAGACGGCGGCTTCCGCTGTGGGGATAGGGCGAGCGACTTAGGGCTCGCGGAGGGCGGCTTCGGGCTCGGGGGAGGGGGCTTCGGCGGCCGACGGACGCCACCCTACTCCCCCAGGGCCTTGACTCAGCTTGATCTCCGTCGTGTCTGTCTCAGGCAGGCGACCATCTTTCTCTCCTCCACCCTCTCCTCTTCTGCTGCGGCGGGGCTGGGCTCCTGGCTTTGATCTCGGCCCGTGCTGCATCGGGCGGCGGTTTGGGAGGGGCGCCTTCGGCTCCGTTTCCCCCACTAGGCCTCTGGTCGGATTGAAGGTGGAGTGGCGTTGGTGGTTCCGTCTTCCTCATAGATCTGGTGGTATCAAGCTTTCCCACCCCCTTTTAGTAGCTTACGTTTTCTGAATAAGGTTTCTAGCCCTTCCGTCGTGAAGGCTTCCGAGCTCTGGGTTTCCCCAATATTTCGGCCTCAGTTTTTTCTGTCTTTGTTGGCTTGTTTAGCCAGTGGTTCTGGCAGTTTATCTGCCTTTTATTGCCGCTAGTCAATGTTTATCTGTCGCGCTTTGCTGTGACCTCCCTTCGGGAGAGCGCTGAGATCTCTAGCAACGGCTAGATCTCATCTTTGCTTTGGATTGATCTTATTACTCAGTTATATGGCTTCATTTGAGTTGATATACGAGCAGAACACTGTCTTGTTCCAGCCCCTCTACCACTACTCAATGCTCAGGTTGAAGGAATTCTTTAGGAAAAGCTGCTTAAGACAGCCTCAAGGAAGAAGAATCAATGCAGAAATGTCTCTCTCTCATTCCAATATGAGTTGTAGTGCCTTTGGGTTACTGAACGTGATGTTTGTATGTTCTGTTTGTATCGTTCTTCCCAATTGTAGATGTCGTATGGCTAACAAGTAATGAATCGATCATTTTGCTCTAAAAAAAAAAGTCAAAAAGGGGGTCATTTTTCAAATTTTCCATCTCAGCACGACCGTGCCCAACTACGCACGATCGTGTCGACTGCTGCGTTACATGACGAATTACTTTACATAGGCAGTCCTTGGTCAAACGGTCAAAAGTCAGTCAAATGATAATATTGTCAGCTTGACTGAATGACGTGTCAGTTTGTCTCTGACTTTTCTACCTTTTTTACTGACTTTTACGCTTTGACCAGATTTTCGCACCTTTGATCGCAATTTTCACCATTGGACCGCCTTTCCCGCCACCTCGGTACGACCGTGCCCAGCCGGCACGGTCAGGTTGAGGGTGAACGTTCGTACTCATCCTATAAATATCCCCAGGCCGAGCCTTCTTTTCCCACACCCACCGCCCAAGTTCTCTCCTCTCCCGTAAAGCCCTTACACCACCCCTGCCTGTTTCCCATCTTTCCCTTATTTCCCCTACCTGCTAGCAGGCTGGAAGCAACCACCGTAGCCATAGCGGTCACGACAGAACCAGCCACCACAGATGCAACATCAGCCACAACCACTAGCAATGCCACTTCCACCGCAGCTCGCCCCACCCCCTTTCATCTGCAATGCTTTTAGTGTTGTTGCTCCAGTGCTACCATCCCCTTCCATGATGCCACAGACTATTTCATGAAGAATGCTTTCTTATCCTCACCTGCACAACTATGCCACTGTCAGCATGACCGTGCCCGGTGTCGGTAGGAACTAGTAGGCACTCGCATCACCTGCAACCCCACCTGCACCGTCACCCTACGCCCACCTTCCGCCATAGCAACCAAGCCATAACCACATCAACACTCTATCAAAACAGCCTTCACGTCGACACGACCATGCTAGTGTAGTCCCGACCATGATGAGGGTCGGTAGCAGACCCCGCTTCATCTTCAAATTTCACTCTGCCCGACTGTGCCCATCTCAGCACGATCGTTCCTGGTCGGATCAAAAAAATATCAGCACCAGTAATCAACACCATGGACACAATGAGAAATAGCTTTAAGCTCAAGAAGATAATGTCATGAAAGAAAGTAGAAGTAAGTTCCTCATCACTGTCAGAGCACGAGAGCCGATATCCACCCCATGTCACACGAACCACGAACCCAATGTACAAAGATGAGACCATCCATTCCACTTCAGCAGGGTTTGGGTCTCACGAGACCGATTCTGACTACCGCTGCATGTCAGCCACTCCGATGGACACTTACAATGGTGATTTGTTGGAGGAAGTCTTGAGTGAGAGATAGTCGAGAGCACGCCATGACCCCAAGATCCATACTTTGACAGGCCATCAGGAGGGTCCGTCTACAGCAGAAGTGCATAAAGCTTCATCTGCAGGGGATCAACACCGAGAGTCAACAGAACGGTTGACGTCTTTATGTCGATCAACTTCATCGTGTGATTCATTTCAGGGGAACAGACGCCACCCTAATCCTGAAGGTGTTAACCAAAGCTCCCTACCTTCTCCCCTATTCATAAATATGAAGCAAAAGTAGCAGTTTGATGCCTTAATAAAAGACAAGCGTAGACTAGAAGGCCCACGATATGCCGACCCTACCACACTCATCAGGCTTGGGATATAAGGACAGGTCGACAAGTATCTTGCAGTTGTTGGCCTAGACATCCTTGCATACACACGGTGTGATGCTTATCATAGACTCACCTGCGATTTCTATGCTATGCTCGAGACCCAAAAGGACTACCATCACACTATCATGCATTTTCTCCTGCTGAACCAGAGTCGCTAAGTCACTGATGATCACCTCAATAGTTGGTTGTCACGCTCTACTGAGGACTACACCAAGATGTCCAGGGGTCAGCTGGAGAAAGGGGACAGTGACTTTGACACTGCTTAGGGATGCAAGATGCGTACGGGGGAAGATAAATATATTTCTAGAGGCGTCAAAGTTTCACACATCTACAACCCAGAACTTCGTTATCTGCACCAGGTGATTGTGAATTTTGTCCTGGAGAAGCAGGACAGTCAAGGGGCGCTCAGTTCCACATACCTCTACATTTTGTGGTGTGCAGCAATAGGAAGAAAAGTGAATGTGGGGAACTTCATCTTCTGCCACTTTCACATCTCTTTCAATAAGCAGGTCCAGTTCATGCCAATGGTAGGCATTGTCACTTTCATGGTGCGTCATCTTGGAATTGGAGATGGACATTAGCTCTTATGAAAGAAAAGGCTAAATGGTCCAAGTTGGACTTGGATCACTTGATTCGCTCAGGGGTGATCAAACAGTGTAGAACATGATATCTTTATATCTTTGGTCACAACAAGCATAGAGTAATACTCCCAAGAAACATAGAGTTTGCATGTCAGACAATACTCATGGACATCTCTCTATTGGACGCTCATGGCAACATTTGTCAGGTAGGCGGGACTGCAGGAACATCTTCTTCAGCACCACCAGTGCTACAGACACAAGAGACCAGACAGTAGACGGGGGCAACCTTCCATGACATCCCATATTAGGGAGGGCCCTACACAGCGATGCCTAAAGTTGATTACCAACAATCTCCTCAATGGGAGAAGTATGCCCCAAATCTCAACTTGGGGCATCTTTATGAGTTTATGACTAATTTCACGGATGACTCCAATAGACGGTATGATGTATTGGAGAAGGATGTGCAGTACCTCAGACAGAGGTTCAACACAACCTTTCCTCCACCACCTCCTCTATTTTTTTAGCAGCCATTCCAACAGCCCTTCCAGCCTTTCTACCAGCTGACGTAAGACTTCAGACAGTCATTCCGCTTTCAGCATGGAATGCACCAAGATTATGAGAACCCACCAGGCAACATTAACGATCTAAACCAGTAAATAAACAGTGACAACCAGTAGCAGCTGCTTTCCACACCATCCAGAGCTTGACGTTTGCTCGAGAATGAGCAAAATATTTAAGCTTGGGGTGGTCGAAGGGTGTACCACCCTCTATCTTCCACCTTTCCCTTTTATTTATTTCATTGCATCCATGCATGTTCATCTTCTATGTTCTTTGCATTTAGCATAAATTTTCAGCTTTGGAAGACTTTGTACCTAATTTTTAGCTTTGCAACTAAGGCTATGTGATGCATATCTTAGAACTAAATGATTATCTTTCTTCCGAAATGCACAATTTTCATCTTAAATTGCTTGATCTTTTGCTTGACTTGCCCATTGACTCTTTCCTTAAGTTTGGTGATAAATTCTAAGGTTGTGCGCATCTTTCATAGTTTAAAACATTATTCCCTTGGTCTATGTTGTGAATGACAAATCCAGGATATAGGACCGCTGGAAACAGCTAGAGTTTGATCAAAACTCCCAGCTGAGTTTCTCATGAACTTGCCACTACTCTAAGGATCCTTGAATCATAATTACTATCTTCTCATACAGGTATCAAGCAGATAATGATGAATTTTGAGCTATAATCAAGTTGAAGTATTTTTCCTTGATGGTCTACACACCCTGTCACCTTAGATTGACTCAAAACGATGAAAATTAAATATTTGAAAAAGAGGGTTTGGTCGCCCACAAAATCCCAAATATGTCAAAATAGTTCTCACCCAAGCCTATAAAAATAGAATGCAAAGAATAAAGCCTAAGTGTGAATAAATGAGCGTTGTTTTCTCTTTTAGGAGAGTAGAGGATGGTTCCCAGTCAGTGTATGATTGCGCTCATGAATGCAGGTATGTCATGCCTGGTAGTGACAACCCAAAAGCTCATTAGAGAGTCACTTGGAACCCCTAGGAGACCTATGAGATCATCCCAGTAGCAAGGTTGGTTCAAGCGTACTACGAGGAGTTTGTCTCACTGCTTTGGGCCAACAGGCTCAAACTACAGGGATTGTTGCTCACTACATGGACCAACCTAATGCAGATCAAGATCCTCATAAAGCATTAGAGTCTTTTTCCTTTTGTTGCTTCTTAGGACCTGAATAAGTAGGAGGCATGTTGTTCCCGATTGGTCAACATGAATACGCGATTATGGCTTATTTCTCATCACCCACGTGATCACCTATGTGACAATTATGTTATATTTTATAATTATGATTCAAACCCTCATGAGGATCGATAGGTTGTAGTGAATTCACTTAATCTTGCCTGGACACTCTTTGATCTTACTTTAGTAGGATTGCGCTCGATTGGTGGGGGTTTGCTCTGAAACGACATGGGTCAAGAGAATTGAAGTTTTAAATTATTTTTCTTAACCTTAGCATTTATTTCCAAGCTTAATTTGGATGTTATCTTTTTGTTCTTTGAGCACAGTCTTTCTTGAGGACAAGCAAAGGTTTAAGCTTGGGGTGGTTGATAACACCCAAATTCAGGCATTTATGCTAAGCATTTATTTATGGTTTTGTGTCATTATAGCCTTAATATGCCCAAAATAACTCTAGTTTCTTATTTTTTAGTAATATATATCTTTTTGTAGATAAAGTTGCTCAACTAGCCAATTTTGGGACTTGTAGGCACCTAACCTGAGAAGACATGTATTCTCTAAGATTTCTCCTCAACACATGGTTTTTGCAGCAGCTTGACTTTGATCCGTCGTGACCGCAATGGACTAAGCATCACACTATGTGTACCAGCTTAGGAGACGGTGGTCCTGCTCACCAACTAGCGGGCCCAAGAAACTTTAATATCTTGGACCCTATTTTTGATGGCCAGTCCTTTATCAGAATGCTTCCTCGCCAATCATAAGGTTCATCGATGTGGGCCCCTCGACCACCAGTAATACCCCTCCCCCCCGTGGGGGTGTTTTTGGTCCATGATGTCACGACCGCAGCCAAAAAGGATGCCACAATTGCAGACAAGAAGACAATGCCACAACCGCGGTAAAGTTGTTGTGTTGACTGACACTCGGCACGACCGGGCCTAGCTCGACACAGTCGAGCCGAGGCCAAGGCCGTGACCACGACACATCAACCTTGACCATGACATGACTTCGACTGTGGGGTCTGACTCAACCTCGAACTCGGCACGACCGCGACTGCGGGGTCTACATCGACCTCGACCGTGGCACGACCCTGACCGCGGGGTCTGCCTCGACCTCGACCCCAGCACAACCGTGCCCATCCTGGCACGGTCGGGCAAGACAGGGTCGTGACCGAGGCAGGTGCCACGACCATCTTCTGCCTTCGCCTATAAATATCCACCCCTCATGACTTGGAGGGGGGTTCTAAATTTTTGGAGGTTGTATGTGTTGGTTCTGACCTATTTTGGTTCCCAGAGCCCTGTGGGAGAGTTCTAAGGTCTGAAAAGGTTGAAGTTCTCATCCTACATCCGTTCCTCCAGTTTGCTACCATCTACCACCATTTTCCACAACCATTCACCCATATCCCACCATTCTCTACCATCTTCCACCTCCATACACCCACCATGCTGCTGTTTAGGGAGGAATCAAAGATAAAGGAGGAAGGGGTCCAGAAGACCAAGGAGGATGACCCAAAGATGAGATTAGGCCTTTACGGAGGCTCAGGAGCGAGAGCCACCTCTCCTCTATGGGATAAATCTCTTCTTCTTCTCCTTTCTTCTACTATTCTCCTTTATTTCTGTACAAATGATGTTCTTCCATCTTTATTCAGTGCCAACTATGCTTGTCCATAGCTAGTTGACCTCCTTCTTGGCTATGTAGACCGTTTTGGGCATGTTTATGTACTTTTACCTTAAACAAGTTGTTTGATTCCAGATCTAGTACGTTTTCTATTGTATCTTCTCTGTCTGGTTATGATTGCTAGTTTGGTTGATCTCTTTCTTGCTTGAACTTCTATTTCTTCCCATATCGAGAGATTTGTTGTAGAAATAGATAAGAGAAGGTAGTTTGGATTGGAATTTGAAAGAAGGATGGTTCAAGGTGACCTGTGCAGAACCGTAGACCTGGGCACAACCTAAACCAGTCCGACACGGTCGGGCCCACTACCTGGTTCTGCCCAGATCACACATATTCCTAGCATCTCAGAATATTCTAGACGTGAGAAGGTATCTAGAATGTTCTAAGGTGTTGATTTGTCATCCTCGAGAGAGGATTCATATCACTGATTGGTTTTAATAACGCTATGTGAAAGCAAGTGGGATGACCCCACAGGAACTGATACCACAGTACATACTATGTTTGGATGAAGGTTGCTTGCTGGGTTGTTTGAGGGTTTTCTACACCTGAGAATGGGTGCATAGACTATCCAACTTGTGGTTACATAGCCAGGAACTCCTTCTCTTTGATTAGTAGAATCCTATAGACTCTATTTTGCTTTCTTTTCTTTGTTTTGTTTTACTCCATGATAATCTACTAGACTAGGTCTAGATCTATACTTTTATCGACTATCAGATTGGCTAATCTGACTTAAGAGTGAGGTCTTAAGCATCTTAAACGTCCCTATGTTCGACCCTGTATATCTACTTCGACCCCGTAATAAAGTTGTGGGGGTCCTTGAAGGTTTTAGGTGACAAACGTAAAGTTTGATCACCCCTTTGAGGTCGATCATGATCTTATGGGGGGTGGATCTTGCGGGTTATATGAGGGATCATAGGCTATAAAGTCCTTGTTTTAATGAAGAAAAGGGGCGGCCAACTTCAATGCTAGGGTTTTGTTTGAAACTGTGGGCAAGAGCATGATGGAGAGCTAGAGATGAGTAGTAGCAACTGTCAGGGATGTAGGACGGAGATCGTTGACCTTGCCTAGGTTGTTCCCAGAGGTAGCATCACCCTTGGGAGCTAAGTCTGCAGGAGCGGTGGAAGATTCAACTTGCACCGACGTTGCGCTCAGACCCACGATTATAGATGCTCCAATTGGTGATGGCACAATTGTGGAATTGGAGGCAAAATAGGGGAAACACCACTTTTGAGAGGGTGAAGGAGACATGGCTCCTGCCCAGATATGCTTGGGATTAACGCTGAGATCATTGATCCATGTCATCCTCTAGGCCTTGTGTGAATGGTCACCAATGCTTTGATAAGGCAATTCTTCAAATATTCATATATTTAGATAGGGAGCTCAATTTTTAGCAAACAAGGTGTCTACGAAAAGGTCTTGATGTCTACTTTCTTATAAAAATCGCTTGAAAAGGTGTTTCAAATGTCTAGTATTAATTACATTTTGATTACTGAAAGATATATGATTTCAATTTTTTGAGCATTAAAACTAGCAATTGAGTTTGAAAATTAATGAATATTTTACCTAACGTATATTTTGATGTTTCACATACTATTCTAAATCCTAATTGATCTGATGTGATCTTTAACCAAGGTGTTTTATGTAAACCCTAATAAAGGTATTTTGGATGTTTCACCCATGTTTTGATAATGAAACGACTTCATATTTTTATATGGATCCTACTACATGATATGATTACTATTTCCAAAGTTTTAATGGAGTTTCATATATTATTATATTAGTATTTGATTTTTGGGACTAAGTGGCCATTGTGTAAGATGAATTATGGTTAATTGTGAGATAACATGTATTTTATTTGTCCATTTAGTATGGAAAATGACTATAATTTTTCTTTTCGATTGATTTTATAAATGAGTCAGTAAGAGTAGTATATGTGAGTATGTTTGGAGTTTACTTTTCGTATATGAATTACATACTTATATATTAGCGTGTATGATGTGTTTTGGTTTATATGGATATACTAGTATATCTATATTACATAATGTGTGAATTAAATTTAATTAATGCTTAGACATTAAATATGATTTAAATGAGATTTAGTCTTAGTTAAAAATGAACCCTACTTTAGTTTAGGAGATTAGGATGATGGGGTTTGATATTTAGAAATGAAGAGAGGAGAATACACATAGACTTATAGAAATTTGTGATGACCAGGTATATCTTTTGTGATTCAAGGAAACAAGGATACATTAAGAACATCTTCAATATAAAAGGTAAGTGGGCCATGTCCATTGAATTTAATTCAGATGACCTATATGCAAAGTAACTTATGGATTAAGTTACTTTCAGACATGTAGTTATTGATGTTCATCTCATATCTAGTAATGCTTTTATTAGTCACACATTGTTCAGATGAAGTTATGTTGTGAGGATATCACATTATACATTGTTGATATTTGAACTACTCTCAGATATTTAGTTTTTATTATTTAGTTCAGTTTATTTCTCAAGCCTTTAGACACAGATGCCATATATCTAATATCAGAATTGAATCGAGTGATCTATTAAATAAGAATTTTAGATTAAGAATTATTTAGACAACAATAATATAGATTTCAGATTTTATATTTATATTACTCATTGTGAATAGTCATAAATTAAGATCCATATACCTTATAAGAGTCTCCAACCCAATCCCGGTTATTCAATAATTAAGATACCTATTCTGATTTATATTTAGAACACAGATTTAGATGTAATCCATGATTTTAGAGCGGAGATTTAGATCAAGAATTCAATTTACTAAGATTTTAGTTTCTAATAGAATAATTTTAATGTATCGGTTAAGTAAGAAAAATTGTCTGAGATATTTAGACTAGATTCATATTCAAATTTATGTTCAAAATTTAGTACATACTCAGTTATTAGTACTCAGTTTTAGTAAGATAAGTTCAATTTTAGAATTTAGCAAGTTCAGATTTAAGGTAATTAAGTTGAAACCTTCACATAAGACATTATATGATAAGTCCTCATTCAGTTAGTCCCGGTACGATTTAGAGGCATATGTTGCCAATTCAGAGGAGTGTTTACTCCATTTTAGAGGTACTTCGGTACCAATTCAGGGTGTAGTTACACCAATTTAGAGACACCTCAGTGTCATTCAGAAGCATGTAGTGCCAATTCAGAGGTACTTCGGTACCCATTCAGGGCGTAGATATGCCACTTCATGAGGAATTCTCATATAATGGTGGTCACAAATTGGATAAAAGATGTGAATAAAATACACATCAATTCAGTATAAGTTTATAACTTTCAGATATAAGTTCAGTTTTTAGTTATAATATATTAATATTTATTTTTAGAAATTCAATGCCACATACTCTAACCTAGGTTTTCCTTTGTGCAAGGATGGGGATGAGATGTCCGTAGGTGCATAACTTCAGGTGGTAGTCATGAAAAGATGATGTAGCGACGACTTTAAGAGGTTTGCTTGGTGGGGCTCCATCTACATGATCCCAGAGCTTATGTTAGAAATAGAGTGTTTCACATCATATATTACGGTTTTTCTTATAAGGTTTGATGTAACCTAGTTTCTGTTATTAGAATAAGATGAGAATTTATTTCATACACAAATTGTAATGGTTCTTTTCTATCATCATTGTAATGTATATCATGTTAATAACACTCCCGATTGGAGAAGCAAATCTAGCTGGAAGGGTTGCCCCAACAGTTGATACAGTTATACACACTATAGCCTCTCGAAACAAAAACACCCAGATAATAGAAGTGGGGTACTGGGGATGCAAGATGGAAGATGAAAGGCATTCTCTAACTATGATAATAGAAGCAGAAATCTACGCATCTGTTGTGGAAGATTATATAGGGATATATATATGCAATTATATTGATGTAGTTAAGAAAACCTGATTCCTGAACAATGGCGTTGTCGATGCTCATCTAGCGACGACCTTAATCATCGGTCTCTTCACACACTTCCTTAAAACAAGACAACTGATTCCACTGCCGATCGACTCCAAACCCTCATCAATGAAGCAGCGGCAGTCGACCCCCAAAGCTGAGAGTGATTATTATCTAGAGTAATAAATTGACTTGGTACTACCAAGTTGGTAGCACAAATTCCACCTTGACAGACAACCAGAGAAGCCCCTGAACTATGAAATGTTGATGATGACGAATATGTCAGGTGGCGGTGAAGATTTTAGGGCAGTAGCAGGTAGCAGAGAAGATTTTAGGGCAGCAGAACACGCGGGACATAGTAGTTATTTATTGGTTTCTGTAATCTAGGGCTTCCCTAAAAAAGCAAGCATGCTTATAGCATGTGAGACAGAAACGAGTCATTTATCATTTGTGTTTAGTATGGTAATAGTAGATTGTACTACTTATTAAGAATGGGATATGGATTTGAGAGTTATAATTATCTTGATCTGTCTAATTTGATTGAAGTGGTATATGAGGGAAAGAAAGGATATATATACATATAAGAAGGTTAATCTTGTAAATATACACATGAATGGGTTTTAAAACAAACAATTAGTTTAGATGATCCATATGCATGAACTTAGGCTATTATAGTTCATCTAGATTCTATTTGTATATGGGAACATAATCAATATCAAGACATGACTAATGTATATTAAGCTACACTGAATTGTAAACCCTAGATATCCCTAGCAAGGGTATATTGGTAAGTAAACATACTTGATCCTAGTGATCAATTAGAATCTCATTATCTATAAGAGAGAGCATAACATTTATGATATGGTCTAAAGTGAATGTGATTTAGTGATCCTATCTGTAGCATTAATTATGCATAACTTGGTGGGAAATCACGAAACAATGTTGAAGGGAAAATATAGATAGTAACCCTATATGAGAAAATATAAAATAATTCAAATTGAACAAACTTGATTGCAAGCCATGAAACATCAAATAACCCTAATGCATGCTATCTTGATAGATTCATGATAAATCAACATATTTGGTTCTTATGAACATCTCGATTGGAAATTCTCAATTGGAACATGTACTAGATTCTCTATTTCCTTATTGAGTTATTTCTTTTCCCTCTTGAATTCCATGCATCTCCTTTGATGGTGAGCCCTAAATTTTTATATGCTCCTTCATTTGTAGACCCTCAAACCATAATTGTTGGATTTTATTAAATATTAAGATAGCACTTGATTTTATCTAATGGAATTTTGACTCCTTTGGAATTTGTCCCGTTAGAGCTTTGGCTCACTTGAGTATGTGATACGTCCAGCCATCCTATCCGCAAGATGTAATGGACTAGTGGTCCCCCAATATATGGGTTGAAATTGCAGGCTACCGTGTCGTTCTCTCATAGGTGATTGAACACATGAAACTTTCACCATTGATAAAGAAATGATATGATAGGGATAAATCATAATATTTTAATTTAATCATTTTATTATAAATAACCTCGATTATTTTGATATCTAGAATATGGATAGCCTTACAGAATTGATAGTTACACAATCTTGTGACATTATGAACTTGAATTGTGAATATTGAAAACATTGTTGGTTGCAATTCTTATTTTGCTAAAATGAGTCCACCGAATAGTCCCCTATGAGAATTGATCTTATACCTAAATCATATTTTGTACCTTTTTTCAATAGCTCAATCATTAGATTTTCTACCAGCTTTACTGGGCTATGTTTCCCTTCTTGTGATCCATATTTGGTTTCATTCCCTCTAGAAATTGATGGATATGTGATACGAAAAAGACCTTAAAGGGATGTGCATGAGTTTTCCTCAATTAAAGAGTAGGTAGGATATGCCTATTTTTAACTTAGTAGTTCTCATGTATAAGATTCTAAAACTTTGATGTAAACCATGGATGTATCCATACTCATTTGTATGTACTCTAATTCAAGTAATGTTGAAAAAGCAATTTGGTCCAAAATATAGAGTTCTTACAACATAGTATCAGAGCTATAAATAGTCGACCCTTATGCATGTCTCATGGGAAAATTATGGTTAGCTAGGAATACAAATGGAGTAGTTGGTACTTAAAAAATAGTCACAACAAACCCTAGTATCACTGGCTCAATCATTATGATATCACCTTGACTATAAGAAGGAAACACTAAGAGCCTAAGATGTGAAATGTATACCTTAACACAGATAGTCATGAAACATACCTAGCTCATCTACTAGCTTCTAGACCCCCTTGGTGCAGATTTACATGGGGATATTATGGAAGAAGTATTTGAGATACATGTATGTAGGTTTATACTGAGGCCCTTAGAATTATAGGTATATAAATAGATAGAGTGCCCCGAAGTTTCTCAGCAGTTTAGTGCAACCACAAGTAACAATATATATAAGTATACACACACATATATATAATAAGTAAATATAATACCATGAAACCTAAAATGGTGAGATCCATGTATGTATAATCACATTTGAAAACCTCCATTTGGGACCAAAAGATTTATTTGAGAGTAATGTAACATAAAAAAATTATTTCAAATTTATTAATTAAGTGAGAATAATTCATCACCATGTAGTCGGCGAGCAATATCTCAGGTGGTCGCAGCACGGGGACCTCGATGAAGGGTCCCGGGTTCGAATCTCCCTGGTTGTACTGTTCAGAATTATTTCTCCCATAGCACAACCGGCCTCTACGCGACTTAATGGGCTATGCTCCTTACGGGATGGGGCTGAGCTCCCCTAGTTGGGCTCGGCGCAAGCCTTACGTGTCTCCTGGGTTACCAAAAAAATTCATCACCATGTAAGTGAAATGAGCTGAGGTGTCTAAGGAAGGATGTCTAATGGAGGTTCTGGTATAATTAAACCAAATCCACATATGTGACGGTGGATTTTCCTCACTTTACATACTGTCCTAGCCAAAGCAATTTTGACTACTTGGGAAAACCCAAATATCTGAATAAAACATTCTAATTGATTGAAACAAAAAATAAGCAGCATACAATCATCACTAATATAGGAAATAATAATATGTTAGATACTTAGAGGAACATTTTATTATGAAAAATATGTTATATATATTTAAAAAATGTGGCACCACTTATAGACTACATTTCTAGTAAGGGAAGGGTCGCTCACAATAAATTAAGCCAAAATAACCCGTGGAGATGCTCAATTGGAAATTTGGGAATCTAAGAGACAAATAGCATGTTCCCTTATGTATGTGTAATTATAACTTTTGAGAAACTTTGTAGTTGTAAAATCACGCCACTTGGAATAAATACACATTATATACATGGAAATCGATGACCACCAAAATGGGATTTAAAAGGAAAAGTAAATGAAATCCTTCTCCATTCATATCTTTGTGCCCATATCAACTCTGGAAGAAAAAGCCTCATGAAAAATTTGACACAAATACCCCTACAAAATATGATGAGTTGAGAGTTAAATAATATATCTTTCTCCATATATGTAAGATATTTGTTAGACAAAAAAGTAAATGTGATGACGCCATCATTGTATCAATATAGATACAAAAGTTCAGCTAAAGTTAGATTTAACATTTCATCCCGATCCATAATAAGATAATTAAATCGTAAAATGTGATAAATATTAGGACATGAAGATTTTTGGAAACTCCAATTTTTTAGAGATATATTACACTTTAAATAACTTATGTTGACCTAATCATTATATTGATATGAAACCCTACGCACTAAAAATGAAGAAATAAAATGAAGTGTATCTAAATGTTTGACCCAATAAACGTCACATAAAGATTAGTGACAAAAATATTGAGTTAAATTTGATAAAAGTTGAATCTTTTCTATGATAACTATAATTTATCTAGATAATTATTGGTGTAAGACAAAATTTTGATATTATTAATTTAGATTCTTAACCTAGAAATGTATACAACCCTAGAGGAATTATATGGACCATACATCACTAAGTACTCAAGTGACTCTTTATGTTTCAAAGAAATATAAATTCCAAAAATGTATCAAGTAGTTGGTATGATGGAATAATAGTAATTAGAATGTATACATGAGGTGGTTGTGACTTGGTTATCCCATTTCTTTTACATGTTTAGTTTTATATAAAAAAAAATCCCGTTGAGAAATTATTTTCTTTATAATATTGTATGTAAAAAGAAGAGTTTTCTAGAGTTTTTTTAAAATATTTAATGAGCTAAGCCACAATAAAAGAGATTTAAGGAAAAACCTATAGAAGAGTGACATGAAACCCTACAACTAAGGAGTTGGCGTAGGGTAATGGTTAAAAGAAAGTGAAGTATACTAGGTGTTAGTTGACATAGTATTACACCTAATTCGATTTGTAGTTGAATCCTTTTAATGGGTAGATAGTAGTACCTAAGTATACCAACGATTTTGTGATTTTAAGGATGAAATGTAATTAAGGGGTAGAGAGTTGTAACATACTGAAAATTGGTAATAAATTTTTACTTTGAGCTATTATTCATAACTGTATATCTTGAAAATCTTTATTGGAAAATATACCTTTGTATTTGTATCTTATTGAGTTATTTTCGACTTCAAGTACCAAAATACAAATTGTGCTTCATCTGTATTAACTAAACCTATTTGGAATCCACATGTGAATATGTGAACCTATATGGATTATTGGCATTGGAATCACACCAAGATACAAGTTGAACTAATTGTTGTTAATGTTTGCATTAAGTAAAAGGGAGAGTGAATGTGGGATCATGGAGTAATAAAATTGAAGTTATGTACTTAGAAATTAGAAAACATTGACATCGACCATTGGTTGAAATATTAGAACAATTGGATGTGCCACTAAAAGGTTATGAGGATTGAAGTTACTAAAGGGCTTATCACTAACTATTTAGTTATGTTAATTAGGGCAGTAATTACCCCCTCTCTTTCTTTGTGAGATTTTGACCATTCATGGAAGTAATCTACAACCACACCAGTAGTTACCTTCTTCCTATATCACCTCTACAATGCCAACAAAGACCAAAAAGTTAGTTCCTCCTTCCCCTCATCTACCTTGTCTCCTCTCCTCATCTCCCAATATCCTGAAACCCTAGAAACACCCCCACCTAATAAAACCTATACATGAGGGCAAGACTAACACCTACAATACAAAAACTACTCCTGAGACATGCCTTCATCATAGTCGATCCAAGACTAAGAAATCATGTCTGCCATTTTTGTTTAGGCTTCTACGCCCAGCCATTGCTTCCCCCACCTTGACGAAAACCATGAAAGAACAACACACACATCAACTACTCCTTGGTGCCACTAACACTTGTCCATAGATCATCACCAGTGCTAATCACCACCAGAAGCCTGAAAGTCTCCACCCTCATGGATATTAGCTTCAACCCCACCAAACTCAATTTCAACAAACCTCAGCCATGAGAAACCATGTCCAACAGAAAGATGGATAAAAATGCTATGGCCCCAACCAAAAAACTCAAAAACAACTTACATTAATGCCCTGCCAATTCCACAATGACAACTTGGAACCACATCACCCTATCATCTACCCAAACACTGACAGACTCAATGCTTCCATAATCCCGTAAACGACAAACCTGAATGAAGTTTTTGGTTCTTAACTAAATTCCCATTGCCAATACCTCCACACAACCTACATAACTATGCCACATGCAAACCCCTATCCTCCATCCTGGCTTCGATGTACCTCAACACCCAACATGAAAGCCCAATGGTTCCTACTTCATCCTATAAGTAGTTGCTCCAGCTTTGCTAGTCACTGTTGAGCCTCCTTAACCCTAGTAACTGGAGAAGGGGAGAACCCCAGCTCTAACTTGAGGCCGCGGTGAACACTGTCCACTTCTCTAGCATACACTGCTATGCACATACAAGTTCAAACACCAGAACCGCATGCCCATCACTATGTGGAATTACCCCAACGATAATGTAACAAGAACAAATTGAACTAAAGTTGGACACAAAACTATAACAAACATTTTCAACACCAAGAATTGATCAGTCGAAATCAATACATAACTTTCCTTTTTTATTTATAAAAGGATCCAAGAGAATACCTAGATTGGTGAGCATAAGTTATTAAACTACTTAGTTGATTTTAAACTATACAATATGGATAGAAGTGTATTAATATAATGTGTGAAGTTATGTAGCATTATATTGAGAACTAGTATAATACAAATATTGTAAAAGCTTTGAATTAACCTATCGCCGATGATATGTTATATTAATGCATGTCACCTAATAATTACAATCCTACATACATAAATACATATTATGTTTCTTATTAAGAATGAGATGTGAATATGATAATTATAATTATATTGATATATCTAATTTGAAAAAAGTGGTTTATGAGGGATAGAATGGATAATATACATATAATAAGGTTACTCTTATAAATATACACATGGATGGGTTTTTGAATAATACTAACTTAGTTTAAATGATCTGTATGCATGTAATTACCCTATTATAGCTCCTTTAGGTCCTACTTGTATATGGGAACATAATCAAGATCCAAGTATATGGCCAATGTATATTAAGCCATGTTTAAATTTAAACACTAAATATCCCTAGAAAGGGTATATTGGTAAATAAACATACTTGATCCTAGTGATCAAATATAATCATATTATCTATAAGAGAGGGAATAACATTTATGATCTAATCTAGAGAAAATGTGATTTAACAATTGTGTATGTAAGATTAATTGTACATACTTACTGGGATATCAAGAATCGATGTTGAAGGGAAAATATGGATAGTAACCCTATATGGAAAAATATAAAATAAGTCAAACTGAAAAAACTTGATTCCAAGCCAAGGTTGAATAACCCTAATACATTCTCTCTTTTTAGATCATGGGGAAATTGACATCTTTAATTTTTTTTGACATCTTGATTTGAAATTCTCATTTGGGACAGGTTCTAGATCCTTTATTTCCTTATTGAGTTATCTCTTTACCCTCTTGAATTCCATGCATCCTATTTGATGGTGACCCCTAAACTATTCTATAAGTCGTTCCTACCTTTAAAGGTCACCACCCATATATCATAATTGTTATATTTTGTTAAATATTAAGATACCACTGGATTTCAACTAATTGAGTTTTAACTCCCTTTGGGCTTTGGCCCATTTGAGATTTGGATCACTTGAGTAGGGTACATACCTTTGCCTTGTGCATAGGTTGTAGAAAATTCGTGGTCCCTCAATATACTGATTGAAATTTCTAGCCACTCTCTCATTCTCTCATAGATGATTGAACATATGGCACTTTCGCCATTGATAAATAAATAATAGACAATGCACAATCCTAATATTTGAAGTTGATCATTTTCTTGCAAATAACCTTAAATGTTGTGATATCTTGAGTATCGATAATATTCCATAATTGATTATTACACAACCTTTTGAAAATATGATCTTGGATTGTGAACCCTAAAAAGATTGCTTCTTGTGTCCTTATTCTGCTGAATGAAGTCCACCAAATAGGGACCTCCTAGAATTGATCTTATACCTGAATCATATTTTGTACCTATCTTTTCAATAGCTCAATCACTCGATTTAGTACCATCTTTGTTGACCTATGTCTCTGTTCTTGGGGTCCATGTGCTGAGAATTCATGGACAGGTGATACAAACCTAGAAGAGACATGTAAGAGTTTCCCTCTATGAAGAGTAGACATGATTATGCCTCTTCTTAATTTTGTAGTTCTCATGTGAAAGCTTTCGTGACTCTGATGTAAAGCATGAATGCATCCAGACTCAATTATATGTACTCTGATTTAAATAATGTTGAGAAACTAAAATTTGGTCCAAAAGATTGAGTTTTTACAATTATTGTGGTAACTGAATGGTGGATCTTACCCTACTCTAGAATCTATATCCAAGGATTTACTATCCATTCTAGTGTAAATTGTGGCTTCAAAGACATACTTTAGCATACTACATAGGGTGATTGACCCTCCATAGTAGGCTCTAGTACACTACAATTGAATCATTGATGTGTTCCCAAAGTTGGCTAAAAGATGGCCTCAAAAAGGTATATGGTCCTTTTATTGATCTTCTCTCAATTCTTGTGTGTTTCGTTTGAAAAGTATGATGAAGCATTTCGATCAAACTATTTCATTAGTTTACAATAGGATTAAGGCATTGTATGTGAAGTTCAAACACATGATTTATGTGGCATCTTTAATAATCATCTCAAGATCTTACATAAGTGTTGGATTTTTCTTTTATGTTTCCACTATCTGGTTGTTTGATTTGTGACAAACATATAGATGGTTGAACATATTTGACTTTGAGGTAAGATATGAATGTAAATTGTACCTTGGATATGCAGTACGTCTCTAAGTGTATTGCTATTTTTAGTTGTGTTATGATATGTATGGTATGTTACGTTACATATCCTTTGTTGTTTGTCTGTGACCAACTAGTTTTGATCTATTTTTGTAGATCATAGCAATTATTCCACTACTATCTCTTGGTTTTTAGTTCAGACCAACATAAAAGGTTAGCTTTGATCATTTTTATTTTAGTGTATAGAATAATCTATGAACCTACTTGAATTTAATTAGTGTGTGTATAAACACCAACCATATTATTTCTTGTTTGCTTTATTGGATGGTACATTTTTTGGTGGTGTCATTGTACATGTATGTCTATTAAAAAAGACATTGGTTGGTTTGGAAATAAATTAGTATTATTTTCTCCTTATCAGTTCACTTATGAATTTGACCAGATAGAGTAAACTAGAATTGGTAGAGATTTTGTTTCAGGATCTAGATTTGATTCATGATTGTCTTTCGATAGGTTTTATATTGTAAAGAATCTATGTATTTTAGATTCTGACTCACCAAGCTAAAATTGGTTATGAATTTGATGAGTTTTTTATGGTTATGTATACTGGTCATCAAGTCAAAGTTGGATTCACTATTAAAAAACTTAATGACTTATATTAGTTGTATTTTAGTTAAAAGGGTTATTGATGCTGGATCTTCTTGTCTGTTTGATGATCTTAATGGAACATCAAAAACAGTTTTGTGATTTTCTATCTATGAGTTCGTGATCCCAGTGTGCCTATTGGTTTGTTATCTTATTGTGGTTGTTGGTTTGATGCTATTCATTATCAATTTATGTGTAGGATAATGTAGTAACTGCATCCTATATGAGATGAGATGAAATGAATATGTTTGATAAGGATTTATACATTGTGTACCTTTTGAGATTTACACATTGATTGCTTTTGATCATATATTAAATTTTTCACATAGTGTTTGTATACTTGTGTTCAATCAAACTAAAAAAAATTAGGATGATCAAACTCTTTAAATTTGTATAGAGTGTTTGTATGGTTGCATTTGATATTATTGTGTTTGTATGAGAATACTCCTAAGATATGCACATCGATTTCATTTGATCAGACTCTTTCAATTTCATATTATTTTCTTAGTGGATTCCTTAGGGTGAAATCTGAAAATTCAAGTTATAGAGTACTTTAAAAATATGGTCCAATGTTCCCAACAACATGACTTCTGTAGTGCAACTTCAAGTTCCAATTTAAGCCATGGGTGAACACTACAAAAAAGATCATGCCATCTGATGAGTGGTAGGTAGACACATACCAAATCACTTCATAATGGGGGCGAGATTTGTGGTTTCTAGTATTACGAACCTGACACTATTGCCAACCCTAATTGAAATATATTAGAAAACATGTAGCCTTTATGAAATTGAAATGTAGGAGACATTTCTTAGCTTGCCCAGGAGTCCATTCATGATATGTAGAGAGGACAAAACTTGAGAGAATTTTTTTTAAAAAAGTTGACATATCCAATGCTTTTGTTAGTGTTGGATGGTACTTCTAGGGTTGTAGTGCTTTACATTCATATTGAGAGGTGAAGAGTTGCATCATGAATACAAGGCATGGTTTTTAAAAACATTAGGCATGAGGATGTTGGTTTTTTTTCACCACATCTAGGAAGCTGTGACAAGGGATTCCACTCACCTACACTTTTCAATTAGTATAGGAAAAACTAGGGAGACATTAAAAAGGAATGAAGAATGTGTTAATTTCTCAATTTATCATGAGAGGGTTGTGAGGGTATGGTTCCTATATATTTCTTATTTTTATATGATCTCCTATCTATTTCTCAACATGGTGGGTGGTATATTTATGGGGATAGAGCAAATTGTAACAGCATATGCTTGAGTGTTAGAGCAATAGATTGATATGAGTAGATCTTTTTTTCTTATTCATTTCATCCTTTAAGAGCAATTTTGTTGCGACTTGGGGTTGTGGTTGCAATTCTAATCCCATTACATACCAAGGTATTCCTATCATGCAATGGTGAACTTTGATTATACATTTTTCTTGTTTAGAAGTGAATGTTATCAATACAGGGACATAATTTGAGGGTAACATGTTATCCTTTGTGGTTGATGAATTTGAACTTTGGTCTTATCTTCAATCTCAATCCACTGCACGAGTGTTTGTGCGATTCTTTTAACTACATTTAGGTGTATCAAAATGGTGATCGAAAAATTTGTATGTAATTCTAAGGATGAATCTAAGCAAAGTCACTGAGTGAAATGCAAAAAGATCACAAACACAATGGAGAAGGAAATGTTACTCATAACTAGATTGAGAGATATGCATAAAGTCCTCATTATGAAAGTCACATGGGTGGGATCGAGAAGTGAATCTGTATAGGTGCAATTTTGCAAAGTAAATATAGAAAATATTCATGAATCCTTGAGGAAGTGCACCTTGGAAGAAGGTTTGAGAGGCATCAATGTATTGGAAGAGGGTTTAGGATAGCGTTATGTTAACTGTGAACTACACGAGGTGGTATATTGGGAATCTGGAGATGATATTCTTTGTGGAAACATAGAATTTAAGGAATTTTCATGCACATTGCAGAGGCAAGGGATTGTTTTATCTGGTTCGAGAATTAATGAACTTATGAATAGGGATGAGACTAATGATATAGTGTGATAGAGTACTTAATGGAACATGAAGGTTGGGATGTTTTTTTATTTAAAGAAGGTGGTCCTACCTATTTGGACCCCTAGTGGGAGATGTTATTAAGAGGGATCATCTTCCTTGGGGAAGCACACTTGGAATGTGGTGGGCTTGGAATCACAAACCACTTTTGAAGGAAAAAACTTTGTTTGGAAGCTTAGTAACAAGTTTCTTCCTAGATATGCATGTATTAGATCTGGGTAATGGAATTTTCTTTTGTTTATGAATTTCATGATGATGGAGATATGGAGATTCTTGATCTTATTGTGATATTCCGAATTTTTGGTACTTTTTATTTTGAACAATATTTCATGATTCTCTCAAAATTTGATTCCATTTGCAAACTCGCCTCTTATTTGAAATCTCATTTGATTATCTTGATCCATTATCATGTTCTTGGATATTAATTTGCTTCCTTTTGAACTCATTGGGTCTTAGAAAATTATATTTACAAATCAATCCCTCAATTAGTACTATTTTGTATATTTCAAATTATACAGGATAATTTGATATGTTCAGGCCTAACTACCTCAATTAAACCTCGAGCCCATATGGTACTCTTAATTTGACTACTATTGAATTTGGGATCAATGGTAGACATTATTCATATTCAAGAAACTTGTATTTAAATAACTTACGAGGGTGATTAAGTTTGATAATTAATATTCATAAATAATTGATTTAGTATTTTATAAAATTTTATCTATGGAAATCAAACTCATGGTTAAAGTGTCAAGGAAATAGGTTTTTTCATTTGCAAGTTATAAATTTTGGAAGTAACCACAACAATGGGAAATGATAATAGCTTAATAAATGAAATTTGACTGAAGTGAATGAGGGAACCGTGTCAGCTCTCCTGTAACGTCGTCTCCGGCACTCAGTTACGCGAAGAGAGTCGAGCGCTCCCCAACCCACTCACTCTCGGGACCAAATCTGGTGTCCCAGTTGTTGCTGGATCGTCACTGTCCCGTCAATGCCATCTGAGACGTAGTCTCCCAGTAGAATTCTGGCGTAAGCGGTTTCCAGCCACTTTCGTCTAAACAATTCTCTGGCTCGGGTCATTGAACCGGAAAAAAGAAAGGAAACTCTACCACTCTCGTCCGTATGTGATGTGGAACCTATCTTCGACTGGAATGCGCCCATCTGACAGCAGATTTGGACCCTCCAGCAAGGTGGCCCTTGGATTTAATTGCTCAGATGACAGATTTCAGACCCACAAGTTAGAAAGAGGCCCTGATCTCGGCCACTGGCCTCGTGGGAGGCACAAGTGACGAAAATAGGTCGTAGGAGACATCTCGCCAACACTATCACGACCGGATGAGTCGGACCGCAGCAGTCCACATGCAGTACGTTCATTCAACTTGATCAACTCAATCCCGTCTATGTTTGTCTTGACCGTCTCATGATGTCGTTGTGTTGTGACTTGTGACGCCTTGTCCATAGATAAACCGATCGCTCTCTCACGCACGTGATGGTGCTAACAAGTAGCATCCCAAACCCATAGCAGCACCCCAACACCACCCTCAGCCCAGCGAGCCGCTTGGTTTGGTTTCTGGCCCAAAGTGACGAGGCAAGCCGCAAGTGGAAAGCATTTTGCGGTTGAGATGAAGGGGAATACCCTGGACCGGGATTAGACGGTTTAAACCCAGCGGAAAGTACTTTATCTGGACTCTACAATATGTATTTTTTAATTAAAATAACCAATATGATATTTATCTGGCGTAAATGATTTCCTTTGTAGCACCGAAGAAATAATTTTCAGCATAAAATAGTATAATTTAAGAGTGGCATTTTTTGAGCTGAAAGAAAGAATAGCGACTTTAATTAGTGACTACATTCAAAAAGTAAAATCAAAATAAAGGAAAAAACGTAAAAGTTAAACAAAATCTTTTCTTCATTTCTTTCTTTTTTATATATTTTTTTAGTAAAATGATAACCCAAGCGGCTGCTTCTGACTTTGTAATTGTAAAGCGTCCCGACTGGTTCAATAAAAGTGTACTACTCCGTTAATTAGTACCTCAAAGGTTTGAAGAGGAAGTTATTTCGACTAAGGCCTCGTTTGATTGGGACGTGTTCCAATACGTGCAGATTCAACTCATCGTCATTTTCATTTCTCTACTTTGGATTTTAAGTGGATTGAACACACAGCTGGAAAAGCAATTGCACAAAGATGTTTAATCATGCAGAAAAATTAAAAAATGTACTGCGCCGATTTCGCTTGCGGTTTGTTTTCGATGTTGTGTCCTACTATATTGCTCTTGCTGAGGCAGGTGTGCTCATTCGTCGACTAGTTCGCCACTCATACAAAGCAACCAATAATGTCATCATTAGATAGGTGATCAGGTCGGCTAGTTCACCGGTAAGCTCACCATTCACGACCACAACAATAAACCACCTTCAACCAAACATAAACAACGGAGGAAATTGAGTTAAAGCTGCACAGAACCAAACGATTGAGCAGTCAGTTATAAATCATGTTTTGCATTTCCTGATTTCATAGTCATCTAGTGTGTTGCAAGTGCTTGCAACCAAACTAGCCCTAAAGTAAGTCAAATTGATTTTTTTTTAATTCCTATTTGTCTATGTGCAGATGTCGTCCCCTGGGCTCCTGATGTGACGCAACACATCATTACTTAAAATGGGAAACAACAATCTTTGAAGGATCCCAAAAGAGAAACAAGGAATTAATGTGTTAGGGAATTGCAGTGGGCAAGTGACGATGCTCTACAAGACTGAAGACCTAATATTTAACATGGAAAACTCTCCCCAAGACAAGGAGAGAAAAACTACGGGGCAATACTGTTGGTATGTATGCCCATAGAGCAAGTCATATGATGATTGTAATGAGATACTTTGTAAATGATTTGAATAATAATAAAGGCAATTTTCGATCTATATGTTTAAACTGTTTCTGATATGATAGTGTAACATGATAGATGTCTAAAGAATGATTTTACTCAATGACATATGCTTTTAGGTTAAGGACCTAAACGATGAGATCATGCGGATGTCAAGAGTATACATTCTTGTTTGGTCCCTAGTCGGGATTTATTGTGGAAATAGCCATAGACATCAATAACACTAAAGACTAGATTGTGTGTTGGTTGATGGCAGAATCTCATTAGTCATGATATAGAGATATCAAACCAAGCACATAGGTACTTGTTAGAGAACAAGGTACCAGACAGACCCACCGTGAGAGTGACACATGGAACCATGACTTGGTAGTCACAGTCAGCTCTCACAGTGATGGTGGTGAGTGTGATTCTTTGACCTGAAATCGCTACACTCAACACATATCGTTGGGTACACTTTGACATCATCAAACGCAGTCCTGAAACATGGGTTGTTATAAAGGTGATGATTGGGTGGCTTTGACACATGGGGCTTTTGAGGGGTGAGTGATAGATATGGGATTTGTCCCTCCTGAGGGAGTTTGATGTCCTTGGCCACTTGATGAGTAGGATTGAGAAAGGCATGCGCATGCACATGTGAATCAATATGTGATATTGATGTCACACACATCTCACCCAGTCTTCTCTGAGATCAAGGAAATGAATGAACATTGACAAGATGATTGTTCCATGCCTCGAGTTCATTCAGGATATCAGTGACAAAGGAATTATACATTCATTGTAACACCATTCACGGATTGTAGGATTGAAAGTTGTTCTCCAACTTTCTATTTCACTTGGGTAGCACTGATGTGTGACTAGGCACCGCTCTTTGCTTGTGAAGTCATAAGTGTTATGGAATTTCACTGCCAACGTGAAATGGACCTGCAGGGTCACACACATAGGATTTAACCTGGAATAGGAATTTGTCCGCAAACAATGTTTAGATTGATTGCTAAAGGATTTTAGTAGTTCAATTAAAGACTCAATCAATTGATAGCTCAGTATCATAGTGTTCAAGGTGTTGAACAGCTTGATTAGACTATCGAATTGATTGAAACTGCAATTGACTGATTCTGCACAATCTGCACTCCCAACCGATCGGCTCATGTGATGAACCGATCGGATGAGCTTGGTGAACCGATCGGCTCAACAGGTGAGTCAATCGGCTCATGGACAGGGTGAAATGATCGGTTCAAGTGTTGAAACAATCGGTTCAACTGGTCCAACCGAGCAAGTTGGGAAAGTAAGATTGGTGAGAAATTTCTTTTCGTTTGACTTGCCCAATTTGATTGGAACAAGGATTGGTATTTGATACCAATTCGAAACAAAAGAGGAAAAGTCAATCGGGAATTGATCAGGACCACGAACCGACCGGTTCAGAAGTGAACCGACCGTTTCATGGGTCCCAACCGATCGGTTGAGGTGTCAACCGACCGACTCAGATCCCCAACTGACCATTTCAGTTGTGAAACGATCAGTTCAGGTTACGCAATTGGTTGTTTTTGTGGAAAATCTCGAACCCTTCTACTTCTGCTTTAGTCACGCATTGCCCGGGATAGAGAACCCTGTCCCATGACCCTCCTATATATAGGGGTATTGGGGGCTTCTCAAAGTACAACTCAGTGCAACCAGTTGCTCTGTAAAGTTGTCGTTCTCTCTGGTTTTGGTAACCGAGAGAGCCCGAGCAAGTGCTACCCGATAAGGGAGGCACAATAAGGGAAAGACAACTGCAGAAAGCGACTGGTGGCAGGAGAGTGTGTCGGCGACTAGTACACTGACAGGAGGGTGCGACTCCTTCTGATTCCTTATGGGACAAGGAGATCGGAGTTCTAGGCAGTCCGTGTGGATGACTGCAGAGGCGGGAGACCTCTGTCGCTCGGAGGACAACTGTCAATCCTGACAGTCCCGGTGAGACCAGGAGTCTTCAGTCCCGGTGTGACCAGGAGCTGCACAGACACCATCCAAGACCGGAGGTGAAGACCGCACAAGGCGCGAGGTACTATTGTCGAGCAAGCCTCGGGACAAGGTATGCATCCACAAACCATCTTTCCTATTGTATAGACGTTGACGCGATTCCTTTTGTTCTGGGTGTTGGGGAGAAAATTTTTGTTTCCGCTGCTTCTCTGCCTCCCATAAAACCCAACAAATACCGCAACCAAACACTATGTAACCAAAATTACATCTCACATTGTTTAGATCTAATCACCCCTAAATCTGGGAAGCTCCTCCTACCCGAGAACAAAAATGAGGAATAACAAAATACACCAAATGTGTACAAATCCTTCCTTTTCACTTTTTCTCCAAAGGACACCATTGTCACTGTCGGGGATTGCTTGTTATCGCTGCAACCACTGACTGGGTCGCCTCTTCTTCTAACGATGTCACCTACCTCACTTCTGTCTGTGATACTCATTCTAGTTGGCACCTCCAACTAGAACTACGACGTGCCGCCACAACTCTCTCCACTTGAGATATTCGATATGTGTCCTCTGCTGATCGGACAACCGTTCTCATTGTTGCATCACTAATAGTGTGCCACTAACCGATATGTGTCTTCCACTTCTCGAATCCGTCATCATGGTTGAAGCACGACCTATGTGTCGTCGACTGGTGTTTGTCTTCCATTGACCGGGCAGACAGTCATCGTTGTCGTAGCTAGAATCTGATGAGCATCTTCCTCTACTCAGTTCCACTATCGTAGTTGATGTCGATGTTGTAGCACCAACAAAGTGTCACAAGCTAATGTGCTTCCTTCGCTTCTCAGGCCCGCCTCCACTGTCGATGTATTACTGTTGTGTTGTCGACTGCCAACCGCTACTTCACCTGAAGACAAAGTCATTGACCCTCTCTCATCCACGAGAGAGCAGCACGTGGGTGCACCAATGTGCCACCGACTGTCAGCCGCTACTTTACTTCAAGGAAAATTTACTGACCCTCTCTTACTATAAGAGAGCACCACCAGTTGTTATTGTTCTCTGGCTCTTCTACCACAGAAGGCACTAACAACAAACAACTTATGGTATCACACACCAACAAGTGGGATGTCTCAATGGCCTCCCTCGGGCCTCTATTTATAGGCCTCCGCCATACAGATGCAACTAGGAATCCTAGTCCAATTCCATTACTGCACATAGGGAGACATCTTCTTTCCTATCTATATTTGTCTCTTGTTGGGATTGGTAACACAAGCTAACTCATACTCAAGACCAAATCCAACTAGGTATGGGTCGGAACCTTCCGTATCCCAACAATCTCCCCCTCCAGCCCATGAGGGAAACTTTGTCTTCAGCGATCATCTGGAATAACTTCTGGACCCAATCACCACATATGATAAATCCATTCTCCTCAAACATGCCAGCAACATGTCGTCTTCATCCATCTTGTTTAATTCCTTCTATGACTTCACTTTGTTCCCAGACAATCAAGATGAAGCATCCTGGCTGTGTCACTTCATTCTCCATGCCCATACCTAGAACTTTGTTGGCTCCCCTGACTGGACGATCGAGCCATCTTGGATGAAAACCATGTTTCTGACCTTTTGTAGTAAGCCTTAGAAACCTTCTTTTGATGCTCCCCTGTCAATGTAACCCCACATCAAGAGTCGGATCCTCCATTTTGCATGCATCAACTACATGTCCATTGTATTGTCCTTCTTCCTCATGCACGCATTGTCCAGAAGAAGTCTTTAGAGCGACCTTCTCTAATTGGAAGCCGTTGTACTACATATTGTTTCCATTCTAGTTTGAATCCCTCATCTTAGACATGCAGCTATACTCGTGATTGCTTCTTGTCGATGTTGTCCTTCCTGTCTTCAGACACCATCTCACTACACCCACTACATCCTTCAAACATTACTCTGATACCACTCGTTAGAGAATTGCGGTGGGAAAGTGACAATGCTCTACAAGATTGGAGACCTAAGATTTAATATGGAAAACTCTCCCCAAACTAAGGAAAGAAACCCACAAGGCAATACCAGCAACCAAGCACTATTTAATTAGAATCAGATCTCACACTGCTAAGATTTAATCACCCCTAAATCTAGGAAGCTCCCCCTATCTGAGAACAAATATGAGGAAGAACAAAATACACTCCTCATGACAACATTGCAGCTACTGGGGATTGCTTGTTACAACTGCAACCGCTGACCGAGCTGCCTCTTCTTCTAACGAGGTCGCCTATCTTGCTTCTATCTGTGGTACTCGTTCTAGTTGGTACCACCAACTAGAACTCCGACGTGCCACAACAACTCTCTCCACCTGAGAGATTCGATACGCTTACTCTGTTGATCTGATAGATCGTTGTCATTGTCGCATCACCAATAGTATGCCACCAACTGATATATGTCTTCCGTTGCTCGGATCGTGGTTGAAGCACCAGCTATGTGTCGTCAATTGATGTGTGTCATCCGTTGATCGGACAGATAGCCATCGTTGTCATAGCCACCGATCGATAAGAATCTTCCTATGCTTGAATCCACTGTTGTAGTCAATTTCAATATCGCAACACCAACAAAGTGTCACCAACTAATGTGCATCTTCTACTGCTTGAACTGGCCTCCGTTGTCGATGAACTATTGTTGTGTTGCTGACTACCAACCACTACTTCACCTCAAGGGAAAGCCATTGGCCCTCTCTCATCCACGAGAGAACAACACGTTGTTGACTCAAGGTCTAAATTGACGAAATCCTTGTTTTGATGATGACTAAACCATTCCACTTATTTGTGTCTAATGTCTCTACTTGAGTAATTTCAGATTAGGTATAGACACACTCCAAATTCCCTAACTTGCACATCTCAACTTAGAGAAAAGACAAGTCAAACTCAATACAAGTGCATGTTTTTGTAATATGATGTAAATCCATTAGAATCATGTTGTAAATCACTTGTAATGATTATATGACTTGTAATTAAGCTTAGAAAAAATCAGTAGCACTTAGATCGAATATTTAAGCACTCAAAAGCCATTTTCCAAAAATTCACATCAGGTTGTTAATCGGTTGAGTTGCAAACTTGACTGATCCTGATTGGATCTTGAAAATGAGTTTTGATCGGTCGAGTTTACACTTCACAGAACTTGACCGATCCCTCTACTGACCAAAACTGATTTAAGTGAATTGGTCGAGTTACCCCAGGACAAACTCGACCGATGGCCTAAATTGGTCTTGTCTTTCAGTGGGATCGGTCGAGTTACCTTTATAGAAACTCGACCAATTGCACTGTACGAAAAAGTGTAGAAAAGTGTTTCTAGCCGTTGTGGAGTTGCAACAAGTGAAAATATATATGTTGCAAGCCACAAAATGGCTAGTTTTCATTCTTAAGTGTTCCCAAAGGCTAAGAGGCATCCCCAACTATAAATAGGATCCCTTGGGCTTCATTCCAAGGTTGAGCATTCAATGCAAAACTCTATGTGAGGTTCCTATTCTATAGTTAAGTGCTTCCTACAGCCTCCTCTCTCTCTCTCTAAGCTTAATCACTCTCTATATCTATTAGAGTGAGTAGGAGATTTGTAAGAGAGCTCATCCTACATGTATATCTTGTGAGGCTCTCACTTCCACCACCTCCCTATCTCTCATTTCAACTATGAAGATGAAGGTTCTCTCTTGGCTAAGAGTGGTGAAGAAGAACAAGGAAAGGCGTCCCTTGGTGAAGAAAAAGGCTGAAGACTTGGAGTAAGAGTGGGTAAGACCTTGGTGAAGGTAGAAGACTCCTTGCTCAAGTGGGTAAGTCCTTGGTGGAAGCTTCTCCGAGTGAAGGTGAAGTCAAAGGCTGAAGATCCAAGAAGAGTGGGTAATCCCTGCTAGGATGAAGTCTTCTGTAAGAGTAGGTAAGTCCTTGGAAGAAGGCAAAAGACTCCTTACAAAGTGGGTAAGTCCTTGATAAGGTTGAAGACTCTTTGTATTGGATAGGTAAGTCCTTTGGTGGTCATATATTGTAAGTCTTATGAATGAATATAAGAGTGAAATGGTTAAGAAATCCTAGAGGTTGACCTCTCTAGGTAGTGGACTGACTCACTTCTAGTTTGAAGTGTGGAACCACTATAAATAGCTTCTCTCTTAGTGTATGTTCAATCTCTCTCTCCCTTTCTATGTATGTTTTAGTTGCACTCAAACTTCCTATGTAGCAACCTTAATTTGAGATATATCTTAAAGGTCTAACGAATTTTGTTTAAGTGCATTCAGCTCTATTCACCCCCCCTCTAGAGCATCTAATCACCCATCTAGGATCCAACAATTGGTATCAGAGCGGACTTCTCCAAGCATACTTCAACAAGTAGGAGAAGATGGGTGACTACCAAGGTGGGAGATACTTAATCAACCTTCCAATCTTTGATGAGAGCAATTTCCTCTATTAGAGAATAAGGCTTCAATTCTACATCCAAGGATCAAGTCTTGAGATGTGGCAAATTGTGAATAGCCCATACAAGCTTCTAAAGACAAAGATTGAAGAATGGGATGAGGCTACCTTTAAGAAAGCAACCTTGAATGCTAGAGCCATGCACATCCTCTATGCCTCCATGACCCCCACCGAGTTCAACTGGATTTCTTCATGTGAAACATCCTATGAGGTATGGAGAAAGTTATGCATCACTTATGAGGGGACAGATCAAGTGAAGGAAAGCAAAGTCTACATGCTCAAAGGGATGCTTGAGAACTTTAAGATGGGAAAGGAGGAGAAGATAGCCAACATGTACTCAAGGCTAAACACCATTGTGAATGGTCTTGCTGTTCTAGGACATCCTATGTCTAGAGGAGAGATCAACTCAAAGATCCTTAGAACTCTTCCCAAGTGGTGGGAACACAAGGTGACTTCCATTGAAGAAGCAATGTCTCTTAAGGATATTCCTATTGAAGAGCTCATTGGAAATCTATAAGCACATGAAGCCACACTTGACAAGAGGGAGGAAGTAGAAAGATAAGAAGAGAAAGAACTCAAGAGAACGAAGAAGGCTGAAATCAAAGCTCAAATCAAGGCTATCGTTGGTCAAGCTTCTCCATCCTCTCAAGTTAAAAAAGATGCCATGTACTCTAAGGGTAAACTCTACAAAGGCAAGTCCTCCTCCATCCGGTGTTTCACATGTGGAAAGAAGGGTCACTACAAGGAAGATTGCCCACAAGGCAAAAAGCCCCATCTTCACAAGAGAAGAGAAGAGAAGTACACGAAGAAGGAGAAATGGCACTCAAGCTCAAGTGACTCCTCCAACTCAAGCTCAAGTGGCTCCTCCAACTCAAGCTCAAGTGAAGAATCAAGTGAAGAGTCAAGTGGAAGATCAAGCTCTAGTGAAGAAGGAGAATGTCATTTTTCTCTCATGACATCAACAAGTAAGGACTCAAGTGAGGTAAATCTAAACTCTTTAGATAAAGAATCTTTAATTGCTATTATTCATGATACTTGTGCCTCTCTTAAGTCTTATAAAAGGAAAAAGAAAAAGCTTGCTAGAATTGTTGATAATATGCATGTAGAACTAGATGATCTTGAACATGCTAATTCTTGTTTGCTTGATGACAAAAGTGCTTGTCTTAGCTAAGTAGACTCTCTTAAACTTGAAAATGCTAGTTTTCTTGATAAGATTAGATTTCTAGAAGCTCAACCTCTCATGCCTAGTTCTAATGAAGAGCGAAATTTAATTGTTGATTCTCTCATGTATGAGATTAATGTTGTTAAATCTGAAAATAAGGACAAAGATTTTGCTTTGCAAGGATTAAAATATGAAAATGGTGTTTATCTTTCTAAGATTGCTTTTCTTGAAACAAAAAATGCCTCCTTGCTTGCTAAAATCAATGTGCTTGAATCTTGTTCTAGTTCTAATTGTACAGAGAATGATGTTTCTGCTCTTCATATCGATAGAGATTCTTATTTAACTAAAGCTCTTTGCTTAGAAAATGATCTTTTGCATGCTAGAGATAGTATCAACAATTTATCTTCTACTATTGCTTCTCTTATGCATGATAATGACAGTTTGCGATCTTCTTTGCAAAGATTCTTAGTTGGTAAAAAGAATCTTAATGACATCCTACACCATACTACTAAACAAATTGGTAGACACGGTTTAGGATATGATAGTAGTCAAAGGAACAACAATGATAAAGGACCTCCAATATTCCATGGAGAATCCTCTAGTTCCAAGACTATGGGCACATGCAACTATTGCAATGAAATTGGTCATTATTCTACTTGTTGTCCCTTTAGGAAAGCACCCAAGAGCAATAGGACTTGGGTTGCTAAACTAACCCCTCCAGACCCAAAAATATGATTGGGGACCATTTCATCTTTCTTCTTGTAGATACTTGCAAATGGATTGACTTGAGCTATTGAATTGCAAATTGACTTCTCAATCCACATGAAAGAAGAAAGGTGAGATGTGTATGAAGTGAAAACAAGTGGAAAAGCAATGGTAAGCACAAAGGTAATATTTATGTTGCTTATAACCAATCCTAACTTGTTTTTGTCAAGATAGTGTGAACTATACATATGGTTTTTGAGTCAAAAGTGATATTTTGTGTTTCTCTTCACACTCTTGCTCAAAAACTGTTTCAAATGCCTTTATAGTGCATTACTAACTTGCTTACACATGTTTGGATATGGTTTGTATTTTTAGCATGCCTTTAAATATGTTTTTATGAAATATATGTGCTTTTTTACAGCAACTCTGTCGGTCAAGTTTGTCATGTTTGAAACACGACCGATAGGCACCAATGGGTGTTGCCAACAACTGTCATCGGTTGAGTTGTCAATCACTGAACTCGACCGACAACACTGTGCATAAAATACACTTTTGGCTTATTAAATGAGAATTTTCCTCTCAACTAGATTTTCTCAACCAATAGCCTTATTATTTGGCACTCTCTTTTGGTACCTTTATATATGCATAATCCCATGCTTTAAATTTCCTATCTTGCTTACAACTCTATCTCTCCAATTGCTCTAAATTGGTATATCTATATCCTGTAATTACTTGCTTTGAGTTGTTTTGCAGGTTTTGATGATGATCTCTTTGGATCTCTTGATTGTGTCTAAAATTGCTTGCTTTGTACTCTAACTTGCTACATCTATCTAGGTGTATATCCTGTTTTGATACAACCTTGAGGTTCTTAGTGGTAATCATCTTTTGGTAATGATGCATATTTGTTAGTGAGTTATATCCTTTCATACTTCTAAAATTGTTTATCTCTTTGTTTGGATATATCTCTACATCTACTCATAGCTTGATTTATCTTGTGTACCTTTTGATATATCTTGCTATGATCTAGATCCTACTGGTAGTCCTAACTTGAGATAACATCTGCTAGTAGTTCACATACATATAGTTCTAACCTTGTTTATAATAGGAATCATTGCTCATCTAGTGGTATTTCATTATATGTTGTGCTTGTATCTTGTCTCATAAATGCTCAAGCTTGTTCCTTGAATTGCATATCTACTATCTTGAGTTGCTTGCATAATATTGTGATGCAGGGTACATAGATCTACATTATATATAGAAATTGGAGTATTTTTTGAATTTTATGCAGTTTTTTCTCCAGTTTCAATTTTTATTGCAAGAGTAGTGTTTTTTATGCAGAAACGACCTTCTGAGCAAGGTTCATGTCTATGCCATGAGCCCTGATACTTTTTGGGAAAATTCTGTCATCTTGAGGGTCAAAATTGTGATTATTTTTCTACAATACTTTATCTTGCTTTTTCGGTTGTTCAAGTGCATGCTTTAATTTGCTTTTCTTTATATGCTTGGACAAGCCCCTAGCTGTGCTCTTCTACTCTCCTTATATAACCTTTTGTTATCTCCTTTCTCTTAACAAGTGGTGTTCTTATTTCTTCATAACCCCCACTTTTTAAAATGACAAAGGGGGAGAAAGGTATGTCTTCTTTTAACAAAATAGGGATAGGGCATGTCTTACATGAAGAGGAGAAGTATGTCCATGTAAGGGGGAGAAGGTAAAGGAGAGAAGTCATATATGTGTAGAACATATATCAGTAGAAGACATAGTATTCTATAAATGTTATGAAAGCTAACCGTGCAGGAGAAATAACATCAATTGAGGGGGGGTATGAGAACTCCACTAGCATCAATTGAGAGGGAGCATATGAACACAATTCTATTAAACCATTCCACTTATTTGTGTCTAATGTCTCTACTTGAGTAATTTCATATTAGGCATAGACACACTCCAAATGCCCTAACTTGTGCATCTCAACTTAGAGAAAAGACAAGTCAAAGTCAATACAAGTGCATGTTTTTGTAATATGATGTAAATCTATTAGAATCATATTGTAAATCACTTGTAATGATTGTATGACTTGTAATTAAGCTTAGAAAAAATCAGGAGCACTTAGATTGAATATTTAAGAACTCAAAAGTCATTTTCCATAATTCACATCAGGTTGTTCATCGCTCGAGTTGCAAACTCGACCGATCATGATTGGATCTTGAAAATGACTTTTGATCGGTCGAGTTTATACTTCACAGAACTCGACCGATCCCTCTACTGACGAAAACTGATTTAAGTGAATCGGTCGAGTTACCCCAGGAAAAACTCGACCGATGGCGGTCTTGCCTTTTAGTGGTATCGGTCGAGTTACCTTTATATAAACTCGACCGATTGCACTGTACAGAAAAGTGCAGAAAAGTATTTCTAGCCGTTGTGGAATTGCAACAAGTGAAAATATATCCGTTGCAAGCCACAAAACAGCTAGTTTTCGGGTTCCCAAAGGCTAAGAGGCATCCCCAGCTATAAATAGGGCCCCTTGGGCTTCATTCCAAGGTTGAGCATTCAATGCAAAACTCTATGTGAGGTTCCTATTCTATAGTTGAGTGCTTCCTACAGCCTCCTCTCTTTCTCTAAGCTTAATCACTTGCTACATCCATTAGGGTGAGTAGGAGATTTGTAAGAGAGCTCGTCCTACATGTATATCTTGTGAGGCTCTCACTTCCACCACCTCCCTATCTCTCATTTCAACCATGAAGATGAAGGTTCTCTCTCTTGGCTAAGAGAGGTGAAGAAGAACAAGGGAAGGTGTCCCTTGGTGAAGATCAAGGATGAAGACTTGGAGCAAGAGTGGGTAAGACCTTGGTGAAGGCAGAAGACTCCTTGCTCAAGTGGGTAAGTCCTTGGTGGAAGCTTCTTCGAGTGAAGGTGAAGTCAAATGCTGATGATCCAAGAAGAGTATTATCCTGTAAGGCTGAAGACTTGTGCAAGAGTAGGTAAGTCCTTGGAAGAAGGCGGAAGACTCCTTGCAAAGTGGGTAAGTCTTTGGTAAGGTTGAACACTCTTTGTATTGGATAGGTAAGTCCTTTGGTGGTCATGTATTGTAAGTCTTATGAATGAATATAAGAGTGCAATGGTTAAGAAATCCTAGAGGTTGACCTCTCTAGGTAGTGGACTGACTCACTTCTAGTTTGAAGTGTGGAACCACTCTAAATAGTTTGTCTCTTGGTGTATGTTCAATCTCTCTTTCCCTTGCTATGCATGTTTTAGTTGCACTCAAACTTCCTATTTAGCAACCTTATTTTGAGATATATCTTGAAGGTCTAATGAATTTTGTTTAAGTGCATTCAGCTATATTCACCCCCCTCTAGAGCATCTAATCACCCATCTAGGATCCAACACAAGTAAGTACCCAATGTGCCATCGATTGTCAGCCGCTACTTCGCTTCAAGGCAGAGTCGATGACCCTCTCTTACTACAAGAGAGCACCACCAGTTGTTATTGTTCTCTGAATATACTACTACAGAAGGCACCAATAACAAACAATTAATGGAATCACACACCAACAAGTGGGATTTCTCAATGGCTTTACCCGTGCCTCTATGTATAAGACTTCATGTCATATAGATGCAACTAGGAATCCTAGTCCAATTCTATTGTTGTGCATAGGGAGACATCTTATTTTCTATTTGGATTTAGTTCTTATTGAGATTGGTAACACAAGTCAACTCCTACTCCTGTACAAATCCAACTAGACATGGGCTGGAACATGAAGTATCCCAACATAATGGTTATGGTCGACGATGCTCCTATACGGACCACCTATCCACTCCACACAAGCCATCCATCCGACCAGATGAATAGACGAATACCGTTCCGCACAAAAGCACCTCATCCATTTTCAGCACTAGTCAAGGAAACATGAGCAAGTTCAGGAGGTGGGCGTGAAGTGGCGCAACGCAGCGAGCTGAGCAAGTTCAGGAGGTGGGCGTGAAGTGGCGCAACGCAGCGAGCGTCCAGTCTTGACGGTCGATCATGCACGACTCGTGGAAACTGTAGTCGCTCTCCATGTCACCCCACACACCGCATCCTCGACAAGGACGACGGTAATACCAATTGTGCAAATAAATTACCGTCTTTCTGTTTAAATAAACCCAACAAGGACAAAAAATAACGATGAATAAATTCTATCACATTACAAACAGGACGGGGTTTTGCAATAATAACCCTTCTACTAGATTCTTTTGGCTGGGTTAGACAAATAAAAAGGTATCCAAACTAATTCGGACAAGACATGTTCTCGGTTTGCGTAAAACAGTCAACCAGCCTTGAGATTAACATGGATCCGGGTCTTTCCTCTTTTTGGGAGAATGGTGACACATAATCCAATCCGGCTTTATAGTATGCAGTAACTTCTATATATATTTGTGAATTGATTGAGAATATAGTCGGGATGCAAATTCTCGTGTTTTATTCTTCTTGAAGGTTTACGCAGCTTTGAATCAGCGATAAAAAGAAGCATTTGTAATTCCAATCATTTACCCATCTCACACGCTTTTCAGAATCTGTGTCGTATGAATTTGTTAGCCCAATCCATAACTTCACATGCATGCGGACCAAAACTGACTCTTGTGTTGTCAATACCCAACCAACCCCGAACATATGAAGTTGGAAGCCTACATCACCCAAGTTTAGACTTAACAAAGCCAAAGTGGGACGTTAACTCAAACATTGAGCGGTCTCGATTTCTCAGCGGAGAAAACCGAATCCAGGCCCGATTCCTTGTATAAAAGATATACAAATGAGTTAATGAAATCAATACATCTTACCATTTGAAACATATTAAGACCAAAAATGATGTCATAGACTTCATCTTGCTAGTAAATTTCTGTACACAACTGTAGTGTTTGTTTAATAATCAAATCATATACAATGTATCATTGCTAGAATCACCACATGATGACTCTCAGAGTACAAATACCCCCTATGCAATCAACTTGTGACATTTTCCTTGTATGGATAATAAGAATGGTTGAACTAAATTCAAAGCATCTATATTAGTCATAGTTAAGACAATCTATTAGTAAATTGATTCATTTGTTGAGGCTCATGACAAGAATCTTATCCAAAAATACTTCAGAAAAAGCAATATGAAAAGTTTGTTGGAGCCAAGCAATTTCCACCAATTCGAGTTCAATGAGTAAAACTAAGGTTGTAGTTCAATGAAATTTTTCATAAAAGAATCAACTCCCTCAGGTGTAAGACACCTGAAATTTATAGTGTAACTATTGAAATTCTTGAATCCAACTCAAGCATCAAGCAACCAACCTTCTTCTTGCTCCTCTTAGCTCGAGAATCTTATATTAGAAGAAAGGACGAAAAAGATGAAAAAGAGATGGATTTGGGAGTCTTTTCATCCATATCATGAGGGTTGACGAGTTTAAGACATAACAGGGAAGAAGGCAATGAAAACCTAGAAAATATTGCTGAAATAACATAATTTTGCCAACCTTGGGAGGTAAGAATCACATATTTGCACTTCCAACCTTAAGAATGAAAAATTTAAGAATCTCCTCCTATCTCAAGAAATTTGAAGCCCTATAATGATTGATGGAATTGATAGGTGCTTGGATTATATTAGTATCATATATATACATATATATATATATATATCCATTTCGAATCATTTTAGTATTTTTGTTTGGAATGGTTGGTCAGTCTAGTCGTTCATGGTAACAAACTCGGTTGATGTAGTAGTCTGGTGTCTATAAAACTGCTTTAACGATTTGGGAAATTTAATATGTTTTCCAAAATCAAAATTTCAAGACATAGTTACATTTTAGCCAATTTGATTTATCAAAAATTAGAAACAATCAAATATCACATTGTTGTACTTCAATCTATATTACATGGTTGGGTGAGTTCTCTCTAGAGAAATTTAGCCAACCAACAGGTACAGAAAACTTATTAAAATGTTAAAATTTAAAACAACATTTATCTTTAAGTTATCCAATTTGTATAAAAATTTCAAAGCAATTTGAATTTCATATAAAATTGTAAAATTATTTACTATACTTTTATACTTATCTCTAAATTTATTATCACATTTTTATTAATGTACTTCCAAAACTTGAATTTCTTATGACTATATTTTTTAACTTAACATGAGAAAACTATCGTCTCAAGTAATAAACTAATAATCAAAATTAAGGATTCAAGTAAGGTCAAACATTATAAAGATAAAATTCAATCAACATCTAATGACTTTTAGAAAAGACCAAAACATGGCTATTATTTAATTCAAAAATTGGGTCCTTACACCTGTGCATTGACATCCCCAAATCGACCCATATATGAACTCTATAAGAATGAGGAATGGGTCAAACTACTAGAGCTCAAACTAGACATAGAGGAAATGATCCAATAATCAGAAGCTCAAAAGTAAAACGCATAAGGTCCCAATTTTGATTGGTTGGTTCATCGACAACCAAACCTAATGAGAACATGACCAGACACTCTACTTTGACATATGATAAAATCATTACCTTCTGATACTCAAACAAATGACTACTTTTGAGGCCCTATTTGTACCATGCTAAAGATGAACTTGCTGATAACAGAACTAATATATGTTGATCAAATGTCTGGTATATAAAGAAAAATAAAAAACAAATAAATAACAAACTTTTTTTTTGAAATAAAAGTTTTTACATGTATAACAAGAATCTATAGCCCTTTTCTACAGTAACAAAGCTAAATTGGAATATGAATGGTCATGTTTAATGTCAAATCTTGTTCATGATATAAAGGAAATGAGTTCATGATTTATGTGGCTACTTGAAACATGTGCAACAATCTACAATTTCCAACAAGTTACATTAGGAACAAAAATAAAGTGAAAGCTCCACATCTCTATAGTTTAATATACATGAACGTTGATATGAAATTTTTCATGCAAAAAGAAAGTTAACATGGTTATTGCTTGTTTTTGTCTATTAGTAATAAACATAATAGAATTAGATTGGCCCTTCCTAGGATGTATTCCCACTATCAACTCCCATTTCAACCTTCAATCTTTACAAATACTCATCCGAAATCCTATTTATAAAGTAAGGTGATGAGTTACTTATTCCAGTTGTTCGTTGACCTGCTTATTCTATAACCCTATGAATAAAGCAAGATGACAAGTCAACTATTCCAGTTGTCCATCTACTTAGTTTTTTGTGGACTTTCTATTCCATTCTCGCAGCTTCTAATCACATGTTTAACTACAATAACAAGTAATGACAATTATCATGTTGGTAACACATCCGGTCAGCACACAAAACTTTTCAAGATTACTCCAGAATATATAAATGGTACAAATTTTGACACATAAATTTCTATTCGACAAGATGCATAGGAGTTGAACCATTTCAAATCTAAACCTATTACAGGCTCTATTTCTCCTCATAAAGATACACTAGATCTAAGAATTGTTAAATTGAACTCCAACTTCCTTCCATTAATAAGGTTTGCGTTGTTTCTACATCACTCACAATATTTCCCATGTATAACAATGTACCCAGTCAACCACTATTCTGGCAATTCATATTTTAAAGGATGTTTGCACTAGTACAGGAATGGTCTGTAGCATTGGTTTTTTTAAGCCTGTAGCGTCACTTTTTAACCGACTCCTAAGTAGTCGTCGCTATAAAATTTGACCTATAGGGTCATTTTTTTAACCAAAGAAAACTGACACAATAGGCTGTAAAAATGAGGAAGAAACTGTGACCAAAGTTGTAAGGTCAGTTATCAAGCTCAATCTATAGACCTGTAGCATCGGTTTTCTTAAAAAACCGACCTTAGAGTGAACCTTTAAGGTCGATTTTTTAAGAAACCCGATGCTACAAGTCTATAAATGTAACTACACACGACCGTGCTACGCGGAACGGTCGTGCTACCATATCCCAACACGGCTGTGTTACACAACATGGCCGTGCTAAGTGGCACGACCGAAATACCTACAAGGTCGGTTTTCTACAATAACCGACGCTAGAAGTTGCAATTTTTAAAAAAAAAATTCTGCAGAAACAGAAACAGAACAGAAGAACAAGAAGAACTAGGATATGGGAGAGGGGAGCATTGATGCTCAACCGTCACCATTCCAAACCATACATTCATAACAAAAATAATTCATATATTCAATTGAGTTACACATAATCACATCATAATTTACAAAATGATAGATTGCAAGTCTGAGATGATATTAAATGTTAGATACAAAAGTAAATATGAAAGAGTACTAAAACCACATACATAAATGGAGCTGACATATTTAATCTAATGCTATATTGACTTCATTTAGCAAAGCATCTGACCACTCTTCTCGGAATTCATTTAAGTCCTCAAGTGTGTAAGGATGAGTTGTAAAGATCTATAACAGAATATACACATGCTAATATTTTATAAAATGACTAAAATCGCTTGAAAATTTATGATGTTATTCTTTATTACCTGATTTATAGTCTGAATGTCATATGATGCTTGTTTTACAATAGCTTGCATATATTTCATTACATAGTAGCCACAAGCCCAGTCATTATTTTGTATAGGACACTACAAATAATGAATTATACTTAATGTTAGTAAACTACTATAAATAGGAGTTGAGATAAGAATATAACAGTCGACATATAAGAGTTGAAAATTAATACATATAAGACTAAGTAGTTGTCAAAGTAGCTACCTTGACATTTTTCAAAGTCAATGTCTTTAATTTTGTGGGTATTTATCCTCCACCTTCACGAAAAGCCTTTATACCCCTATCAATTAAACGATAGTTGGTAAAATAGAAATTCTAAATAGAAATATCATGTTGAAGCATTGACTAAATTTATGCTTACTCCATAGTTGGCAATTTCAATTTGTGGCCCCTTGTTGTTATTCCCATTGGGTCAAGATAATAAAGAGTCATCAATTTTGGGACAACCACCAATAATTCCCAATGTCTAGCTCTGAGTAAGAATAAAACAAACATTAAAATAAAGAAATTTATTCATTATTAAAATTATATTGAATAATAATACTTACTTGACGTTAAAAGGAATTAGGATAATTTCCTTCTCCACACTAGCAAAATATTTGAATGCAATACAGAAGTATTTGTGCACATCGTCAATGTGTGTCTCCACTTGAATAGTGATTGAAGGAACTAATAATCCAACATTCCTTATATCAAAGTTTATCGTCTCGGTATATAAATGGCTATAAAACATTTGTAATCATTTCATATATTAGAAATAAGCTAAAAATGTATATTGGAGTTTTCTATATTGATGAATCCTTACCTTACCCATACTTCTAATATCGAAGTATTTAGCCAATCATACTGGAACAAATCTTTAATATCATCAAGAAAAATAAAATTCTCAAAGTCCCTCCCAGCTGCATCTTCTGTTAAATTGACCAACATATGTGATCCTGAGCTTTGGTTGGCTAAGTATCGACACAAACATTTACATTTGCTTCCCAATTCGTTGAATGTAGCTTCGGGAATGAAAGATGGCTTGGGCATAGGAGGACGACTAGTAGAATTTTTAACTTTTTTGTTTACAAACCTGTTAATTAAATTACATGCTTATATTACACGAGTTCATATATGTAGTCAAATATGAAAAACATGGTAGATTTCAGATATATACCTTGTCATTGATAACCAAGTGTCTAGGCCAACCCACCATAGCACTCTCAGCTTCTTCAACTGTACTATATTCAGGATTAGGTATGGGTAGTGGTTTGTCCCCCGTTCCGTCATACACAAGATGGATGAACACACGACAAATGTCATCAGTAATTTGTTGGCAATGCAATGTACCACCAAGGTTGTATACCTTGCTCGCTGCCACAACATTATATTCTGGAACCTCCACTACAAGTTTACAGTTCATACCAACCTAGAATTGAAATAATATAAGTTATATATGAAGCGGTAAACCAGATACCTATTGCAACTATATATATCATATATATCATACTAATAACACAATATATAGAACAAAAACTTACGACATCTTGTTGTGGTGGGTCATTGGGAGTGCTCCCATGACCTTCTACAACTGGAGCATGGGCTTGTACCTCATCACTTGAGAGACACACAGTATGAATAGGGTGAGAAGAATGAGTAGGCTGAAATGAAGACATTATTTCTTTTACTTTTTATGCTACTAATGTTTCAACCTCCTCTTGTGTAAGACCTCCTACATGACCTCTTTTAGATTGCGAAGGGTCAAAATAAGACTTGAATCCTATACGAGCTCCTAATCCCCTAACACGGCCAGGATACTCCTTTGTACCAAGAGCAACTGATAGTTCATCCATGTGGCCAGTTAGGATGAACTTTCCTTCCTTCCTTTGCTCGTGGAGATCAATCTATTCATAGTTAATAAAAATATTAAATCACAATATCAATTAGATATAAATAAATCTCAGTTTGTGGGAGTTACTATTTACTTAGTTGGGATAAATGTACCATCTTTTGTGCCACCTCCTTATTTGCAGGGTTAACAATTTCACCTGCTCGATTCTTTCTAGCATCAATCCATGTCAAGTGTCGAGGTGGAAACTCAGCTTGAGTTGTACTAGACTCTTCTCCAGAAGAGGATTGCTTCTCTTGTAGTTGGCGGCGGAAAGCATAACCACTGGGCCCCAAGCGATGGTCATGCACATTTTTGTCCTGTCTTTCCTTTTGGGCCTGGTGAATAGCCTGATCATTTAAAATGAGGTATTGCAATTTAGACTTGGCAAACATATAAAAAGATTCACCTCCTTAATTGTATAAAATTAAAGATTCATATAATACATCACAATCTTTATTACCTGAAACTATTCCAATTTCCTAGCTGCAACAAATCTTTCCCACACCTCAGGGTCTATAAAAACATATACATTTGTTGCTTTCTTATTTTGTTTAGGATTATCTATAAATTCCCTTCTGAGATATGTCTTAAAAGCCCTCCATCGTACACCACAACGTTGTAGCAATTTTTCTTGTGATCTTTTTCATTTAGATGAAAAACACCCTATACATACAAAAGAAGCAATAATGTTGTCTTGAAAATGAATTAATTCCAAGAAAACTAAATTAGAATCAATAAACAAAAAATATATTAAAATAATATCACTTCCACTCACAGATATATCTTTCCATAGGAGGTCTTTTAAGGCATTAGAAACATCATGCCAATTTTCTATATCTATTGCCACCTTACTGCGCGCGGTCGCCCCTACGTAATGCTTGAAAGCACTAGCATGTTCCCCAACAGGTGCTCCTGTGACATCAAACTGGACTGGCAATTTCTCCCCTTTGGCCCTGAGCTCCTACAGCCTACACATTAGTATGGGACCTCTACTTTTCTTAGCATCACCACTACCATCCTCATGGTGCTCATACTCAGAATGTTCATCTTCACTCGCCATTTTAGAACCTGCTAGTATACATGATAAAAGAAACATAAGTGATAATAAAAGCATAAGTGATAAAAGTATACATGATAATACATGATATATGATGGATATTAAAAGATTACGTGTTTGAATGATACTAAAATAAATAATTCAAAGAATACATGCCTCTAGTGTTGGTTGAGTTGTTAGTCAAGTAAAATTCCTTCAACATGGTCTTGATGTTTATAATATTCATCGGTGTTATCTTCAACATTTACACTTGGGTGTTGTCTTTTATACTAAAGTATACCACCTATCCCATTTTTAAATATTGAATCTCACTAGTAATTGTATAATGTATTTAGTCTTGAAGAAAATTTCAGTAGCATTTCCCCTAAGTTCTCCAAGTACACCGATGTAAATGACAAATAACCACTCACATATGTACCCAGAGAACAAATGAGGAAATCCTACTGAAATTTTATTCAAAACTAAACATACATTATACAGTTACATCCTAAGTGAGATTAAATATCCAAAAATAGACCCAGACCGGGGACTATACAAAATTTACTCCTAATGAGTAAATTTTGAATGGGTTTCTAAGTTGATACATGCATAAGTGTATTATTGTCATATTTATATATTAAGTTAAACATCATGCATCGATCTCATCTATAAACCCTAAAGTGTCAATATGAGACTACACAATGTCCACCCTTATATTTTGGAATGTATACAATGATTACACATATGTGATTGATAAAAAAATGTAGATATGAAACAATACATATTTTTATTATTGGTCGATTTACTAGTCAAATAAAATGGCACATTGGGAGAGTGAGAATATTATACCTCACTTGAAGGCTGAAGAAGAAATATATGTAAGTCAACAACAAGTCAATAGCACCTGCAACAATACAAATGCACGATTCAGTTCTGTTATAATGTATTAATTAGGGGTCAATATACATCAATTTTAGAGGAGTAGGAAGAATTAACAAATACAAGATTGACAAATATTGAAGTTTCAGCAACTCACCCACCATGACTGTGCTACCCAACATGGTCGTGCCATCACCACGGACGTGCTTCCCTGCACGTCTGTGCTACCTAGTCTGAAACGGAAAACTAGCCTTCCCTCTGTTCATTCATGTCGTTCACCACCTTGACTATCACCACGGCCGTGCTGGGTAGCACGACCGTGCTACCTAGTCTGAAATGGAAAACTAGCATTCCCTCTATTCATTCATATCGTTCACCACCTTGACCTTGTGCTACTACCTCCCTTTTCTCCCCCTTCACCCTCCTCCATCCAACTCCTCTCCCTGCCTCTTATCCACCACCGGGTGCAAGGCTGAGAAGCAGTAGAGGCAAGCACGGCCGGGCATAGTCCTTCTCAACAAGAAGTATATCGAGCAAGACAAATAAGAAATCAAGCGGGAGTAGGATGCTTACCTTGTGTTCGGGTGGCGGCAGCGAGAAGCTTTCTCTTTTCTTCAGACCTCCCCATTCGGGTGGCGACGACGGCGGGAAGCTTTTTCTTCTCTTTGGACCTCCGTGTTTGGGTGGTGACAGCGTGGGTGAGACTTTCTTTTCTCTTCAGACCTCTGCGTTCGGACCTTCTGTACTCTCCCTTATGGTAGCAACAGGGCTTCACACTTCTCTACTCTCCCTTACGGTAGAAGCAGGGTTTCACGATTTGGATGAATGAAATCGGTGGGGTAGCAGGGTTAGTAAGCGACATGGACAGACCCTCTAGCGTCAGTTATCTCAAAAAATTGATGCTACAGGTCAGGTCTGTAGGGTCGGTTATTTGAAAAAACCGACCCTAGAGACTAAGTGGTGCCCGAAATTTTTGAAACCATCTATAATGCCGGTTATTTGAAAAAACCGACCCTAGAGGTCAGGGTCTATAGGGTCGGTTATTTGAAAAAACCGACCCTAGAGTTCCAAAGCGGTGCCTGCATTTTTTGTTGACCCTATAGCATCGGTTATTTGGAAAAAGTGACCCTATAGATCGAGGAAGCCAAAATCACGCAAATTTTCACCGCGGGAAACATGTAAGGTCAGTTTTTTGATAAATCCAATGCAATAGTCTATTAGGTCAGTTATTCTAGTAAAAATGGTGTTATGGGCAGCGACGTTACTGGCCAAAAATGTAGTAGTGTTGGCTAGTATCAAATTACAGAGAAAAATGTCACTTCAGTGACTTTGGATCTAAGGATCACAGTCACCACTGTCAAATTAAAATATGACTCTGAAATGTCATTGAATAGCTTCCATGTGTCAATATCAAGGCGGGTACGTCTAGTACAACTTGATTTTTAACAAGTACCCATGCATATGAGTTGAATCCAATACCATGACTAAAGAGACATGGTCACCACTCACTGTATATGCTAGTCTTGTGTATTAGTGTTGTCCTATACTCACTACAAAAAAAAAGATGATTTAACTGCAATTTCTCTAACTACATACATTGTGTCTGTGGTTAGACTACCTTGTCCTACAAACTATTAAAATATAAGTAAAAAAAAAGTAGTCAATTATATTAGCTACAATGTTGGTTACATATCATGGTGACTACAAAATTATGCTCTTCCCAAATCATCTCCCTCTCACTTTCGACCCTCTCAAATAACACCAAAATGCCTGAAATATTCAAAATTTCTACACACGACCCCCTGTTGGCGTAGTTTAACACACAAAACCCCCTTTTGCCTCGATAGTGCCCCCACCTATCACACCCGTGCTCTCTCTAAATCTCTAGTACTCCATCACATCTCCCAATCTGATCACGGTCTCCCCATCTTTGTCTCTTCTCCTCTCCAGTACCGACCCATCTCCTCCCTTACGCTAGCACCTGACCTCATGGACTACCGTGAAGAGGCAATGTAAGAGCCGATCGAGGAAACATAAAAGGTGGAGAGGAAATGAACTAGGTGGAAGAAACAAGCTCATGTATGCCCCTTCCCTAATTCCTCTCTTTATGTTTCTCATACCTTCCAAATCACATCTGACGGGTTTCATTTGGGGTAAATTGTGCAATCATTCTGCGGTGTCCCTTCATTGGTTAGTTTGGGGTTAAAATATCTATCACTAATCTAATGCGTTCGTGCAATAAAAATTACTCATTGTTTAGCTAATCGATAGCTCTCTGACATCATTTTAAATAAAATTAACCACTGAGTTCAATCTGGATCTTGGTCTCTCAAAATTATTTTCGGCACTATGTGCAACCTTCAATTGTCAATGTTGTCATGTTCTCAGGTGATGCATGTGGTACAAGTTTGTACCTCAAAACTCTTCAAATGTGCAATCTTTTTTTACTTCTACAATATTTTACCTTTTTTTAAGCATTAATCATCTACTTTTTACTAGAGAATATAGTCATTTTGTAATCAAAGAGAGTATGCAAAATACACTTTATGAAGTTGGACTACTGTGAGTGAGTAGGACAACACTTATTGGGATTTCTACATTACCTAACCCATTAATCTCCTATTTATTTTTCTTCTGTACTTAGAGACACTTGGATTTTCTTATTCATAGTTAGGTGTATGTACTACTAAGGGGATGAAAGAGCAAGAATCTGATTGGAAGATGACAATACACTTTCATTTCGGCTCGTGGGGACTAACTAAGAGGAATATGTTGTAGCAATATAAAGCTTTATGGAGATTTTATGTGTTCAAGCATTGTTCGCTGATATATTTAATTCGTCACTTATGTAAGCTAAATCCCAATTGCATCGTTTGTGCCTAATTATCACCATGAACAATTTTTTCTTAGCAAAAGGATGCATCACAAGATCACGGTAATACAAAATTATCTTTTTCTTAGCTTAAAACTAAACTCTTAAGGATTATCTTTCTCTTGACATGAATGTTCTTTTCTTGAAATAATAATTACATAGAAATATGGACGAGCTTGCATTCACAACTTATAAAAGAATCTAGATAATTATATACAACATCTCCACTATCATACTTAGAATTACACTGCATTTCATGAATTGATATACTATATCTACTATATCAGTTGTTCATAAATTGGGTTTGAGCTATGTTATTAGTATGGTGCCCCTATAGATAAAAAATCTTGGACCCCCCTTCACCACTAAGTGTGTGAGAAATAGCCATTTGTAATTGAACATAGCTTCATTCCCAACCTATCCATTTCTCCAAGCATCTATTATAATTAAATATCTCATGCTAGAGTCTGGTCTATGAACTGGCATTATTTCCTTTCTATTAAGTAAATCCCTTTAGAAAAACTTGAACCTTGGACATCACTTAGAAATATGAGAGCCATGTTGTTGTGGTATGTCTGACAACTTCTAGTAGATAGCTACATGATCGGGAGAAACACAGTACATATATTTGTCGTAACTGTTAAAAGTCTTGATTTACCTATTCTCTAACCTTCGTGCTATGTGGTTTCTGATTTAGTACTTTAACATGGGTTGTCAAATCAGCATTTTACTTTTAATCTCTTATTATAATCTATAGTATTATTCAACTGTTAAACCCTCTACCTAATGTTTATTGTCTTTTCTGTGCTGCATTCCGGCAATAAGGTATACATAGTTAGTGATTTTATGACCAAACATGAGACACTACTTGTGGTCAAACCCACCACAATAGTTAACAAAGGTATTATACATGTCTTTCTTCTTTTTTAGGTTATTGTGCTACAATTGATTGTTTTGTATGCCAATGTTGATTGTTTTTCCTTAATGCCATCAATATTGGAGATGCTTGTTGAGTACCGCACTAGTGGCATCCCTGTCATTGATGATAACTGGAGACCGATATGTGCTTTCTCGACTCTTTTTTCTTTATCCTATTTTTAACATTAATTTTTATTAACCTGTTGCTAACAGGTTACAAACTGTTGTATATTATTTACACTATAAATGGTTACAGTTAATTATATGTTTTTCTTCTTCTTTCTGTATTAGCTATGTATTATATGGCCTTCTTGGAACATAATATCTACCACATACAATTGTTTTTTGATGACAAACTCGGCATGCATGATTTAATCTATCACAGTAGTCACCATGGAAGGAAGCGGCATGTAGACCGCCTTTAGTAATTCATGAGTATGAACTGAATGGTTTCTTTGGTTCATGCTTGAGTCTAAAAGTAGGGGGTCGATGGAGAGATCAATGATTGGCTAGTAAGCCTGTTGAACTTCAACCTACTGACTCCCTCACTAGAAACGTGGGGAACTTTAGCGTGTGGACATCGAGTGAAGAGTGGTGGAAGATATCTAATTCAGTCTAGACCTCTATGGTAGGCAGTGGTGGAGTATTCATCAACAACTTATCGTCAGAAGCATAACATGCATCCCCTGGAGCCTAAGCAGTTGAATCATACATTGCGGAATCATGCAACATGACAAATCTGGTTAGTCTACTCTCTAAAATTTAAAGTTTTGTTGTGATTGTCAACTGGTGTTTGAATTGGAGAACTCACTGATGAGTTAATGTATCTCCTAACAATAAAGTATACTTTAAGAATTCCCTCTCTAGAACCCTACTTCAGAATTTAGTTGATGCCCGGGTGATCACCCACAAAAAATCTATAGTAGGAAATAAATAAATAGAAACAATAATTTATAATCCACATTAATATTAGACAACATCTGTTTATGCATAGCAAGTAATGTTGTAACTATCCTACATAAATATCTTAGCATGTGAATCACTTGGCTTTGTCGAGTAAATGTAGTAGTTATGATCAAGGAGGTTGGAACGAAGGCAGCGTAGGTCAGCTCATTGGGTAGAAAATTGAACTAAACCATGGAACATATAACACCCTAAAATTTTGAACCTTATAAAGTGACCCTAATTTTGAAACCCTAATTTGTTTTGCTTCAAAATTGATGATTAAAACATATAATAATGGGATGAAGGCTCTCAAATATGTTACATAAACTAAATTTTATAACTTTTGCACTAAATTGAAACTCAATATCATCAATGTAGCCCTATTTATCCAATAATTGACATTTAGGGTTTAATATGAAATTTACCCCATAACTGTTATTTTTATGGCCTTGTAATTTTACCATAGTTTTATTTTGATAATGTAATGGATTACCAAAATATCATCTCAAATTTGTTTTAGGTAATCCTATTTAATTAATTACATGTTCATCCTAAAAAGTGAGATACAATAAGTTAGGATGGTTGAATTAGGAAAGTACCTATGTTATCAAATTCCTTGTGCTAATTTTTGGTAGCTTGCAAATTTTCATTTTATTTAAAGAACCCTAACTGCCCCAATTTATTTCGGAAAAGAACTAGCATAGTTTTTATTCAAATATCATCGATTTCAATGTTTTAAGCTAAAGTTCCCAATTTCTTTTCTTGTCACGCGACCCTTTTAGTCTGAGTCGGGGTCGGACTTGGACCTAGGGGCGTCCGTGAGTGGAGAGACTCCCTCCTTTGGCCTACTCCTCAATCTGATAGGGGACACAATGTCCCACTGTAACTATGTCCCCCCTCTCTCGCTCTCCTCGAACCGCGCTAAATCAGGGCCATGTTCACAATCTACAAAGCTCCCCAAACCAGCTGATCCCAAACTCGATGGGAGTTGGTGCCCTAGAACTCCAGGTCAACAAGAACCTCTTATCCCTCCCCTGTTTCCCATGGTGACTAGGAATCTAGCACATTAGGGCCACCACCTATACAAGTGAGGCCTCGAAAACAATCTCGACCATCTCGTGAATCCAAAGCAACCTCTGTTTTTGCCCCAATCAGTTGGCTCCTTCACCCCAAGGTTGACCTAGGTCCCAACCTTCTCCAACGTTCTTCTACGATGCACGAAACCATCAAAATATTTGCTGAGGCACCGCTCACCCTCTGGGACCCTTCGAGAAGGTTTTTTTGCCACCAATTCGACAAGAAGACCGGTAAGCGCCATTTTTCGAGGTTTCCCTCTTTTTTATTTGGACCTGAATTCTGAATTAATCACTTAGCCTTTGCCTCCTGTTTGTTCAATGCTTCACACCTGACCATCATCGTGTGCCTAATGTTCCTCTTTAGTTACCCTAGAGCACAATCATGTGGCCGTTTTGGAAACCTACAAATCCTATGTTCCATGGCACAACATCGAACATGTTGTTTTGGGCCTTCCGTCATCTCTCAGCTCCCGGTCTGGTTCGTCATCTTTCCATTTATGATACAATTCAATCATTTTCCTTGAATCAAATCAGCTAAGAGTAATGGAGACAATAAATATATAATATTTTAATATATGACATTATAAATAAATTTTATGACAAATAATTAACTTATTAAGTTGTTATTGTGTGTTAATTATACAAATTTGTCAATCAATTTTTATATTAATCTGGCACTGTAAAATTATTAATGGTCAACTTTATGGAAAGAAATATAAAAATAAAAAGTAATGTATCAAATGATTAAGAAATACATTAACTACATTAATTTAGCATTTAATCAATTTCATAAGGCAAAATAAATGTTATTATTGGGTTGGTCATACTTTGATTAGCTTTGGTATAAATTTTCATATTAATGGAATGTTATTTGCTGCCCCAACCAAAATTAGCAAGAGAAATGTATTAATAAGCTAAGCATTTGAATGATCAAATTTAAATATATCAAAATTTATAATCTTTTGTTTACTTTATTTTTGTGTTACGAGGGTTGATCCCTTCCCAAACCCACGACTTCCCATTCTGCGGACGATAAGTCAACTCCATCACTTGTAACAGAAGAGCGTTTTCCTCTCCCTACTAACACTGACTCACGTGCCCCTGTCTCTCACGCCGGACATGAAGACCGCAGGAAATGACATTGTTACCTACTCTTCCTCCCCTTGGCACCCCGAAGCCCTAGTGCCAGGAGCGACAGCAGTAACGGCTGGGACAACCGCCATCTCCCGTCCTCTATTTCTTCTCCCCATTCTTCTCCACAGATTGAAGAACCCTAGCCTCCTCCGCTAGTGTTGGACCCATCTTCTCATAGATCTGATCCATCACCATTGTCGGCGTGACATCAAGCCTGATACCCTACAGCTTTCAGGCGTCACTGCCTTGTCTGTCGCTGCCCTAAAGGTAACGTATAGAGACAGCAGACTGCCCCTACCCTTCTAGATCACCCCTGAACCCTGCCTGACACTAGTTCCTTCGATCTATAGTCCTCATGATCGCCTCTCGAACCTAGTCGATGCACCAATTACCTGATGCACATCACGGGTCAGAGAACTCCTCCAACACTATCATCACCATGCCATCCTCTTCTACACTGTCGACACCAGTGACATCACTACCTTCCTCTCCCCTGATGTCGCACAACCTGTAAGCATCGACGCCACATCCAACTAGCAGTGCCAAGCGCCATTCAGACCAAGCGATCTCTTCTCCAAACACCCAGAGTCGTGTGGCAGACCCGCAACAGGTTATCGCCACCCACAGTCATCCCAGGAGGTGCCACCCTGCACTGCATGTGGTCTACCGCCACCACTCAAGGTAGACGCTGCCTGAATCCCTCTCTCCCTACACCTCACAACCCAGCTAGCTAAGGATTGTCACAACCGTTTGCAATGGCTGGCGTTGATCTCTTGACACCCAAAAGAGTCAGAGCTCCCACCTCACTTCACCTTGAACCAGGCCGCCACCACAAGACCAGATTCTGGTGCTATCTTTCTACAACTCCTCCCTTGTAATCTAGTGCCATGAACACTATGCTAGCCATCATCCTCCTCCCTGTCATTAACTAGAAAGAAAGACCATCCTGCCACTACTGCAGGGACTGGAGATGGCCTCATCCAGATAGCACGTCTTCTTATCTAGCCGTCACAATAGATGAGCATGGTCCTCACCAATCTCAAAACTGATCCAAAAATTGCAGACACCCTCCTCAACCACGGCCACTCCTCTAATGGCCAAGAATGGAAGCCTACAACCATGCCTGATTGACTACCATGTCCACTGCCCAACAGATCTCTACACCACTTGCTCGACACCATTTCCATTGTCCTTATGTTCCCTCTATGGGGATTGTCATGATGCCAAAATATACTAAAGAAGCCATTACCGATATGGGTTCATCCCTGACAGCAGCAGGTGTTGAGGCTTCCTCCTACCTTCACAATGACATTGGTGGCTACTAAGAGGTCAGACACACCACCTGGTCTAGGGAATTCTAGATGTTGGACACCCAACCCTTTCTACTCCCTTGCTCCCAACTAAACAAGAGAAACCACCTTGCTGCTTTGCCATTGTCAGCCTCACCTACAGAGTTCAATGGCTTCAGGCACTACCATGGATGACACAACTAACGACAACAACACACCTTCAACATCACCTACCAAAAAAGCAAGGATGAAACAACAAACATCAAACATTCAACGTAGAGTTGCTTGTTTTATGTCAACATTAGATGAAGGTATCCACTACATTTCTATATTCCAATTTCAGAACAAGAAATGAGAGAACGTATACATACCTGAAACATTAATTAGATTCACTTAGTGGAATTGTTTCTACTTATACATATACCTATCATGATGTCATACATAGCTCAGACCCTATATCCTTACTATTATAAAAATCATGGCTAATGAATAGTAGGTGATATACAATATGTTCTGGATGATTGAGTGCATATACAAGAGTAATTTAGATTATATGGTTGATTGAGCCTGTTATTTTTTTGTCCTATGTACAATTATACTAATGAGTCCTACAAATCCTAATATATGATAAACATTCTATAAAGCATGACTATAATCAAAATTAATGGATCCATCATCTTATGGTGGTGTATTCGAGAATATCAATGAGAATCATTTCATGAAATGAAAACCAAAAATAGAAATACAAGTAATTAAATATTGATGGTAATAGAAATAAATATATATATATAAGGAATGTATCTAACTATGTTGTTTGATGCATAAAATAAATGGTGAAAGAGAGAGAAATATATTTAAGGCTACATTTTATCAACATATATGTAGATGAATTTACATTTTGATAAGGTTGACACTAGATGACACGTTAGTCTGAGTATATATGACCATATTATATATGGATCATAATTGTATTCATATAGGTTGAGATATGTGTATGAGTATATGACCAATTTATATGTAATGGTACGCTATGCTAAACCCCAATACTCCTGGTAATGCATGAGCAATTCTAGGAATAAAAAACCCTAAATCATCAACCTCACGTATGTATGAGCATTTCTAGAAATTAAAAACTCTAAATCCGCATTAGGTAACTGATACTAGGTTTAGATATACTTTCATTTACAAATGAATAATTGTGGACTAAGTGTGTGTATAAAACATTTTTAGGTCATCAAGGATGAATCGTGAAGTTCACCCTAGATATATGGTTAGTCATGAAGATAAGGTATGTACTCCTCCCTATTTTTAACTGGGCATTTATATGACTAAATTTTCCCATAATGAGGCAATTCTTGAAATACTTACTCTTTTGTTCCACTGGTTGATATATCCTATTTTTCTGAGATTATTATTGATAGGTTGAAATGTGTCAATGACCCCACATGCTATTATGTTTGTATTATGACACAAGTTTCTGATGAATAATGTATCTTGCCACACTATTTTATGCATGGTAGACTATTTGACTAGCTAACTATCATAGATGCTTATGTGTAACCATTACAGTGTGCTACTTCTACTCGGGGTGTGCTACTTCTACCCTTATATATACAGAGGTGTGCTAATTCTTCCTATGGGTGTGCTACTTCTACCCTTATATATACAGAGGTGTGTTAATTCTGCCTATGGGTGTGTTACTTCTACCCAAAATTTATATATAGGCCAATGACTCAATGGTGTCTTAGCCCTACCATAGTTACTTTAGTCCAATATATCTACATGCAAATTATTATGATTGTTGTGATATTATGAATGGTTAATGGCAAGATGTGTTATTTCACTTGTTTATTTATATGCATCATTCTTTTGGAAATTCTTTCTCTTGTTACTTCACATTGAAAGTTACCTAGCTTTAATGCCCCCTCTTTGATAGGGTCATATTTGAAATAAATAATGCCCTAGTTAATCTTCTAATGTATATACTCAGTTTTTTCTTACACATACTCTTTTGTTTCCTATTTTTCTTGGGTGTTACCTCCACCCAGGTGTAGATACTTTATAGGACAGAGACTCAAGATGATCGTGAGCTTTTTGGTGAAGATAAGGATAACTTAAGATAGACTTGTTACCCTCTGCATATGGGCTTATGTGTATATAGATGTAACCATTTAATTTTATGTACCACCCATAGTGTGAGAAAGTTATGTACATGGAGATATTTTGTAACTTTGTAAATAGTTATGTTTTCCACTGCTTAAGTGTTTCATGGCTCATGTTTGTGCCATGGAGTGGACCCACTCCTTACAGAAAGGTATCAGTGCCTAAGAAGTTGGTAACTAGACTATTTCAAGTTATCCTAGAGTGATTCCTTAGTAGGTAGATTGCCTTTTAGAGTTTTTTCATACCTAAAGCTGAGTCGAGAATTATTGAATAGGGTTTCAACCCCTGGCCAACTTAGTGATATACATCTCAAACTACCTAGGGCATTGACATAGTTTTGGGTAAACCCTCATCAACCCTACCCTCTCTATAGAGGTATAGCTTTCCACACTTAAATGTTGACTCTCCTAGAATGTAGCCTCTACCTCCCACCTTAGGGGAGGAAAAATCATCTACTATAAAGAGTAGGTTGATTGGAACTCACATAATTGTGTGTAACCCTCGAACATGTCACTAAACCTTTTTATTTTGTTGTTTTCTTACATGCCTAGCATACACACATTATGTGGACTGAGCTTGCATGGATACAAAGTTAGTGTATTGGCATGAGCTTTATATTTTAAGATGTTCTATGATAGTAGTGATGATATGAACTAGATCATTTAAGTTGCTTGAGACTCTCCATCCAAGGGCTTGATATCATGCTTTTTGAACTTGCAATATCTCATAAATGAGGGCTTGATGAAGGAAGATATAGGTTTTGAGTAACTATCCTTGGGATCCCATCCCTCACATACCCATAAGGTAGGAATAATGCTTATCTCCCTTGTCTTACAGTGGAATGATCATGTAGATTGGATCAAACAATAAAATTTTGTGCCATGTAACTTTTTTTCCCTCATGAGGACATATGGAGGCACAATCCTATTTCGAAGATATAGTGGATACTCCTTTTCTTGAAACTTCGGATGAACACTGACACTGAGGTTATGTGAGGTACATCTAGGGTTGATTCTTCAAGAGTTGCCACTCTCTCATTGACATCAAGTATTTAGTTTATCTGAGGTGAGAGATGAGAATTAGTTTGACTATCTAGTTTACCTAGGCTTGTAATGATACGATGGAAGTAAACCAACTAGGGAAGTGGTGACCATAACCTCTTGTAGTTGTGGGTACACGATCTTATAAATAAATGATATTTTGGGAATGTGATGACCTAAGTCTATATTAAGAGAATTGTGGAATAATGGAGGCCATGCCTAGTAGGACCCACTAGAAGTTAATTGCAGGATAGTAAAAGAAAACATGTATCCCCACCTGATATAGAATTTTGATATACTTGTTGAATTCCTTAATGATGTGTGTATAGAAGCCTCTTTTTAAATATGAAGTCATGTTAGGGTGATAGTATATGGTGTATGTGGTAGGAAGTGGTCGACTTGGTTCTCGGATTCATTTTGGTGCCACTTTGGATTCCCATGGTAGGGTTCTCATTGTCAAACTTACTGTCACATTTAAATTAAAGTTATAAAAAAAAGCTTTTGTAGAATTTACAGATGGTTTTGGAACCAAGTCATCACCACAAGGAAGTTGTAGTAGTATAGAAGCCCTTTAATGAAGAAATATTTGACTCGCATGTTCAATCCTCTGACCCTAGGCATATGTGTGATATAAGAATTAATAGGAAGAAGAACAAATATAATATCTATAATCTAGTCTGCTACCCCTCTCAACTCTATGTATGGTTAGATAGGTCTTTTTAAGGGTGGATCCTTGTACATTTAGTTTGGTTACTTAAATTAATGAATAGTTGAATCAATGGTTATTAGCATTAGAAACTCGTCATGGAAGGGATACCAATATCACAATAGTAGGATGGACAAACCTTCTTAACAGTGTATATAACCATAAAAAAAATTAAAATTTAATATCATCCTCAATCTTAGGGTAATGTTTTAGACCAAATTCATGACACGAGAAGATAATAAGACGTGATGGATGGAGTAATATAAGTACACATTGGATTATGCATACAAGTGTGATGTGGGCATGTTATGCTAGGACTCACTACATTAGGTTTATCTAGTGAACTAGAAACTTATAACTGGTTAGAAGTTATAATTTTGTATATTGGGCTATAGCTTGGTGGATTTCAGGGATGAAATCCTCTTTAAGGAGTGGAGTGTTGTAACATACCCGAACCCAGAACAATAGTTCAATCTTACGCTATCCTGGGCCCCTTTCCATTTATGATACAATTCAATCATTTTCCTTGAATCAAATCAGATAAGAGTAATGGAGACAATAAATATATAATATTTTAATATATGACATTCTAAATAATTTTATGACAAATAATTAACTAATTAAGTTGTTATTGGGTGTTAATTATATAAATTTTTCAATCAATTTTTATATTAATTTGGTACTCTAAAATTATTAATGGTCTACTTTATAGAAAGAAATATAAAAATATAAAGTAATGTATCAAATGATTAAGAAATACATTAACTACATTAATTTAGCATTTAATTGGTTTCATAAGGCAAAATAAATGTTATTACTGGGTTGGTCATACCTTGATTATCTTCGGTATAAATTTTCATATTAATTGAATGCTATTTGCTACCCCAATCAAAATTAGCAAGAGAAATGTATTAATAAGCTAAGAATTTGAATGATCAAATTTTAATATATCAAAATCTAGCACCACGAGCGGAAAAAGTAACAGTTGGGAAAACCGCCATCTCTTGTCCTCTATTTCTTCTCCCCATTCTTCTCCACAGATCCAAGAACCCTAGCCTCCTCCGCTAGTGTTGCACCCATCTTCTCACAGATCCGATCCAACACCATTGTCGGCATGACATCAAGCACGGCGCCCTACAACTGTCAGGCGCCACTGCCTTGTCTGCCGCCACCCTGAAGGTGACGAATAGAGACAGCAAACCACCCCTACCCTTCCAGATAGCCCCTAAACCCTGCCCGACACAAGTTCCTTCGATTTGTAGTCCTCATGATCACCTCTTGAACCTAGCCGATGCACCACTTACCTGATGCACATCACGGCTCAAAGAACACCTCCGACGCCGTCATAGCCATGCCATCCTCTTCCGCACTATCAACACCTGTGACATCACTACCTTCCTCTCCCCTAGCACCACACAGCCCGTAAGAATCCACGCGACCTCCAACGAGCAATGCCAAGCGCCATTCAGACTAAGCGATCTCTTCTCCAAACACCCGGAGTCATGTGGCAGACCTACAACAGGTCATCACCACCCACAATCATCCTAGGAGGAACCACCCTACCCTACCTATGGTCCTCCTCCACCACTCAAGGTAGACACTACTTGACTCCCTCTCTCCCTACACCTCACATTCCTACAAACTAAGGATTGTCACAACCTTTTCCAATGGCTGGCGCTGATCTCTTGACACCCAAAAGAGTCAGAGCTCCCACCTCTCTTCACCTTGAACCAGGCCGCCACCACAAGACTAGATTTAGGTGCTATATTTTTACAACTCCTCCCTCATAATCTAGTTCCATGAACACTACGCTAGCCATCATCCTCCCTGGCGTTGACTAGAAAGAGAGGCCGGCCTGCCACTATTGCAGGGACTGGCAACATCCTCATCCAGATATCACGTCTTCTTATCCAGCCATCATAGTAGATGAGCATGGTCCTCACCAATCTCAAAATTGATCCAAAAACTACAGACACCCTCCTCAACCATGGCCTCTCCTCCAATGGCCAATAATGGAAGCCTACAACCACTCCTGATCAACTACCATGTCTACTTCCCAACAGATCTCTAGGTCACTTGCTCGACTCCATTTCCATCGTCCTTATGTTCCCCCTCTCGGTATTGTCACGACGCCACAGTATATTGAAGAAGCCATTACCGATATGGGTTCTCACCTGATAGCAGCAGGTGTTGCGGCCTCCTCCTACCTTCAAAATGACATTGGTGGCTACCAAGAGGTCAGACACACCACCTGGTCTAGGGAATTCCATTTGTTGGACACCCAACCCTTTCTACTCCCTTGCTCCCAACTGAACCAGAGAAACCATCTTACTGCTTTTCCATTGTCAGCCTCACCTACAGAGTTCAATGGCTTCAAGCACTACCATGGATGACACAACTAATGACAACAACACACCTTCAACATCAACTACCCAAAAACCAAGGATGAAGCAACAAGCATCAAACCTTCAACGTAGAGCAGCTTGTTTGATGTCAACATTAGATGAAGGTATCCCTTTACATTTCTATATTCTAATTTCAGAACAAGAAATGGGAGAATGTATACATACTTGAAACATTAACTAGATTCACTTAGTGGAATCGTTTCTACTTATACATATACCTATCATGATGTCATACATAGCTCATACCCTATATCCTTACTATTATAAAAATCATGGCTAATAAATAGTAGGTTGTATACAATATGTTCTGGATGATTGAGTACATATCCAAGAGTAATTTAGATTATATGGCTGATTGAGCCTGTTATTTTTTTGGCCTATGTACAATTATACTAATGAGTCCTACAAATCATAATCTTTGATAAATATTCTGTAAAGCATGACTATAATCAAGATTAATTGATTCATCATCTTATGGTGGTGTATTTGAGAATACCACTGAGAATCATTTCATGAAATGAAAACCAAAAATAGAAATACAAGTAATTCTATATTGATGGTAATAGAAATAAATAAATATATATAAGGAATGTATCTAACTATGTTGTCTAATGCATGAACTAAATGGTGAAAGAGAGAGAAATATATATAAGGCTACATTTTATCAACATATATGTAGACGACTTTACATTTTGGTAAGGTTGATACTAGATGACACGTTATTTTGACTATATATGACCATATTATATATGGAACCTAATTGTATTCATACAGGTTGAGATCTGTGTATGAGTATATGACCAAATTAAATAGGTAATGGTACGTTATGCTAAACCCTAATACTCCTCGTAATGTATGAGTAATTCGAGGAATTAAAAACCCTAAATCCTCAACCTCACATATGTATGAGCATTTCTAGGAATTACAGACCCTAAATCTGCATCAGGTAACCAATACTAGGTTTAGATATAATTTCATTTACGAATAAATAATTGTGGACTAAGTGTGTGTATAAAACACTTTTAGGTCATGAAGGATGAATCATGAAGTTCACCCTAGACATAGGCTTAGTCATGAAGATAAGGTATATACTCCTCCCTATTTTTAACTGGGCATTTATATGACTAAATTTTCCCATAATGAGGCAATTCTTGAAATACTTACTCTTTTGTTCGACTTGTTAACATATCCTATTTTTCTGAGATTATTATTGATAGGTTGAATTGGGTCAATGACCCCACATGCTATTGTGTTTGTATTAAGACACAAGTTTGTGATGAATAATGTATCTTGCCACACTATTTTATGCATGATAGACTATTTGACTGGCTAACTATCGTAAATGCTTATGCGTAACCTTTAGGGTGTGCTACTTCTACCCGGGGTGTGCTACTTCTACCCTTATATATACAGAGGCATGCTAATTCTACCTATGGGTGTGATACTTCTACCCAAAATTTATATATAGGCCAATGACTCAGTGGTGTCTTGTCCCTATCATAGTTACTTTAGTCCAATATATCTACATGCAAATTATTATGATTGTTGTGATATTATGATTGGTTAATGGAAAGATATATTATTTCACTTGTTTATTTATGTGCTTCATTCTTTTGGAAATTCTTTCTAATGTTACATATCATTGAAAGTTACCTAGCTTTAATGGCCTCCTCTTTGATGGGAACATCTTTGAAATAAATAATGCCCTAGTTAATCTTCTAATGTATATACTCATCTTTTGCTGACACATACTCTTTTATTTCCTATTTTTCTTGGGTGTTCCCTCCACCCAGGTGTAGGTACTTTATAGGATAGAGACTCAGGATGATCGTGAGCTTGTTGGTGAACATAAGGACAACTTGAGATAGCCTTGTTACCCTCTGCATATGGGCTTATGTGTATATAGATGTAACCATTTAATTTTATGTACCACCCATAGGGTGAGAAAGTTATGTACATGGAGATATATTGTAACTTTGTAAATAGTTATGTTTTCCACTACTTAAGTGTTTTGTGGCTCATGTTTGTACCATGGAGTGGACCCACTATTGGGTCCTGCTTCTTATAGATGATCCCAGGAGGCAAACTTCGAAGAATGCCCTCGATTCTTTCTTATGTTGATCGCCCCTCCATAGGGTAGTCGAGTAATTTCACACCTTGTTCTTCTAGGTTGACCCTGTGCTTGTAGGTGAGGGCCCAGTCCATATGACGGGCTGGTATTGGACCACCTCAGCCTGTGACTAGGTGGCCTATTTACATGTAGTATTAATACGTGGATTTTCTTGAGTTTTTGATTGGTCGATAAATGGAAATTCTTATATTTTTATTGATACATCCAATGGGGTCAAGTTATATATGGATTTTGTTCAATTTTTTGAGATCTAGATGATGAACTAAGTTTCAAAGCCCGTTTGGACACCGAATTTCCCTGTTTTAATCAAGAACCCCAAACTCCTAGATATTAGTATGAATATTAATTGTTAATGAATGATAATTTTTATAACAGGGTAATTAGGGTTTTTTAATCCCAAGAACGAGATTAGGGTTTCCTAAAACTAAATAAGCAACTATGATCTTCTCTAAGAGAGAGGTAAGTGGTCCATGTACTTTGAACATTATTATTGATTGATTTTAAGTATTTGTGTACAATGAATGATAAGAATCTTTTACTTACTTATTCAATTGTTATAAGTAAAGGACCTTATGATAAATTGAATGTTGTGATGATTGCCAATGATATTATATCATCTTCATGAACATTAAGAATAAAGTCAAGAATAAAGTTTAAAGAGAAAGTTAAGAGTTATAAGAGAAAGATAATGATTAAAAGATAACTTATATAAGATCCTCACTAAGATGCTCCTCATATCAAAACTAAGAGGCACTTTGGTGCATAAGAGAAGAGGCACTTAGGTGAGACCCAAGAGGCACTTTAGTGCATAAGAGAAGAGGCATTTTGGTGCAAAACTCAAGGTGCCTTATATAAGTCAAGGTAAAAGCAGTAATTTAAAAGCAATTATGTCCCTTTTTTAATGTTTCATGTTTAAAGTTTATTTTTCAATTTACATGTTTTCTTTAAAGATATAATATGTTCAATTCCACTTACCAATCTTTTTGATGCATGTATAGGTGCATGATGCCCACAGGGAAGGAGAAATGTGAGGTTAAAGCTATCTAAGGACCAACTGAACAAGAATCTCAAGGAAATCTAAGACCATGCCTGGTGGGATGCCAACTATCCATATATTAGTTTTTTTATGTTTATGAGACATGTGTTTTTGTTGTAGTGTGAGTTTTATGAGAAAGTGTAGGATGTTTAAGAGTAAGCATGTTTAGTTTTGTTCATGTATGAGTTATGTTGAGGACTTGAGTATGAGAACTGTTATTTCATCTTGTGTTGGTTTATATATGAACTCTATTTTTATGCAATGATAATCATCTTTGTGACATCCCAATGAGAACTATGCTTCCACTCAATTTTATTCATGTTTTCAAAATTGGGGTGTTACAATATGGTATTATAGCTAAAAATATAGTTTGACACCGTGATTTTCTCAAAATCTCATATAATTTATATCCTCTTTTGCAAATGGCACCAAAGAAGAAAGGTGAGATGCCCATGGGTGGGGATGAAGATGATTCTCATAGAATAGGAGACCACCAGGCATCTCCACATAAAGAAACCCCCATGGTGCCCTTCGACGTCTTGGTCAGGGCCCTTGCCACTACCTTGGGAAGAGGAGAGGAGCAGTTAGGCAACCCTAGGGTAAATCGTGAGCTCTCTGTAGTTGAATTCTTGAAAATCAAGCCTGATTCTTTTACTAGAGAGAAAGAGCTAGATGTGGTGGCCAAAGCCAAAAGTTGGTTGCAGAACATGGAGCATTGTTTTCATGACCTAGATTTCCATCACCCATCTAGGGTTCCTTTTGGTACCCACATGCTCAAAGGCGCCGTTAGGACTTGGTGGGAGAACCTTCTAGGATCTCGTGAAGCTGATGCTCCTCCACTCACATGGAAAGAATTCACATAAGCCTTTAAAGACCATTACATATATGAGGATATGGTTGAGAAGAAAGAAGAGGAGTTCTACAACCTTCATCAATGTGGTGATATGACAGTCACCCAATACACCATAAAGTTCAGGATCTTGCATAAGTATGGATATGATTATGATGAACGATGTAAGATGAAGAAGTTCATTAGGTCTCAAGGAAGACCTTAGTTTTGCTTTGTCTGGATGAGGAGACCACACCATGCAAGATGCCCTAGATGCTGCCCTTAAACTAGAAGACCACCCACGAAGAGCATGAAACAAGGACAACCACTCCCACAACAACAACCACCATAATGACAAGAAGAGAAAGGCTCCAGCTGAGGTTGTTGCAAATCAACCTGCAAAGACTCAATGTGTCAAGTGATCCAAGTATCATCTAGGAGAATGTAGGTTTCGAACTGGAGTGTGCTATGCATGTGGTGAAACAAGCCACATTAGACCCAACTGCCCTGAGTTTCAAAGGAAAAAGCTTAAAGTCAATGAAGCACCTAGAGAGAAGTGACATGATAGAATCTTCGCCATGTTGGAATGATGATGAAGATGATAAGAATGAACAAGGTATGGTTTAAGTTATTAAATCTCTTTAAGGCTATAGTTGTGGTTAGTCTCATCTTATGAATAAACATGTGTAGAATTATAAGTTAAACCTTTCATGTTAAGGATAATAAAACCCTATGGTGGGTAGTACCCTGAAAATTTCGAGGATGAAATTTTTATAAGGTGGGTAGAATTGTAACACCCTAAAAATTTGAACCTTATAAAATGACCCTAATTTTGAAACCTTAATTTGTTTTGCTTCTAAATTGATGAATAAAATATATAATAATGGGATGAAGGCTCTCAAATATGTTACATAAACTAAATTTGATAACATTTGCACTAAATTGAAACTTAATATCATCACGATATCCCTATTTATCCAATAATTGACATTTAGGGTTTAGTATGAAATTTACTTGATCAAATTTTTTTAGGGCCTCATAATTTTACCATAGGTTGGTTTTGATAATGTAATGAATAACCTAAATTTGTAACTCAAATTTGTTTTAGGTAATCCTATTTAATTCATTAAATGTTTATCCTAAAAAATGAGATATAATAAGTTAGGATGGTTAAATCGGGAATTTACATATGTTTTCAGATTCCTTGTGCTAATTTTTTGTAGCATGCAAATTTTCATTTTATTTGAAAAACCCTAACTACACCAATTGATTTATGAAAAGAACTAGCATAGTTTTTATTCAAATATCATCGACCAATGTTTTAAGCTAAAGTTCCTGATTTCTTTTTTTGTCACGCGACCCTTTAAATCTAAGTCTGGGTCGGACTCGAACCCGGGGCTGTCCGCGAGCAAAAGGGCTCCCTCCTTCGCCTGACTCCTCAATCTTATAGGGGACACAATGTCTCGCTGCAACTAGCCCCCCACTCTCCTCAATGATGTGCGAAACTAGGGCCATGTTCACAATCCGTTAAGCTTCCCAAACCAGTTGATCCCAAACTCAATGGGAGCTGGTGCCCTAGAACTCCCGATCGACAAGAACCTCTTCTCCCTCCCTACTTCCCATGGTGGCTTGGAATCCAGCCCCTTAGGGCCACCGCCTATATGGGTGAGGCCTCAAAAACAATCCCGACCATCTCGCGAACCCAAAACAACCTCTATTTTCACCCCAATCTGACCTAGGTCAAAACCTTCTCCAGCATTCTTCCACGATGCACGGAACCATCAAAATCTTTCCTGAAGTGTTTCTCACCCTCCGAGACCCTTTAAGAAGGTTTTTCTGCCACCAATTCGACAAGAAGACCGGTAAGCGCTATTTTTCTAGTTTCCCCTCTTTTCTATTTGGACTCAAATCCTGAATCAATAACTTAGTGTTTGACTCTTGTTCGTTCAATGCTTCACACCTTGACCATATCCATGTGCCTACTGTTATGCTTTAGTTACCCTCAAGCGCAATCATGTAGCCATGTTTGATACCCACGAAGCCTCTGTTCCATGGCGCAACAATGAACCTTCTATTTTGGGCCTTTCAGTCATCTCTCAGCCTCTAGTCAGGCTCTCTAGGTGCAGTTGGCGACGAGGATGGCATTGACCACCCTAGTTTTCCACTTGGTTTTGACCTCAGAAATTTGGGTTTCACAGAGTCTGGTTTCTCTTCTCTTATTGTTTGGTTCGTTTTGGCAGAACGATGATCCCAGTAGGCAAACTTCCATTGTTTCCCTTGATTATTTCTTACGCTGATCATGACTCGGTGGGGTATTCAAGTAATTTCACACCTTGGTCTTCTAGGTTGACCACGTGCTTGCAAGCGAGGGCCTGGTCCATATGGAAGGCTGGTATTGGATCACCTCAGCCTGTGACTAGGCGACCTATTTACATATATTATTAATACATGGATTTTCTTGAGTTTCTAATTGGTCAATAAATGGAAATTCATATCTTTTTATTGGTACATCCAATAGGGTGTTATATATTGATTTTGTTTAATTTTTAAGATCTAGATGATGAACTAAGTTTCAAGGCCTATTTGGACACTGAGTTGTCCCTATTTTAATCAAGAACCCCAAAACCCTAGAAATTAGTATGTATATTATTTGTTAATGAATGATAACTGTTATAACAAGGTAATTAGGGTTTCTTAACCCCATGAACACTATTAGGGTTTCCTAAACCTAAAGAAGCAACTAGGATCTTCTCTAAGAGAGAGGTAAGTGGTACATGCACTTTGAACATTATTATTGATTGATTTTAAGTATGTGTGCACAACGAATGATAAGAGCGTATTATTTACTGTTTCAGTTGTTAATAGTAAATGACCTTATGATAAACTGAATGTTGTGATGATTTCTATTGATATTGTATCATCTTCATGAACAATAAGAATAAAATCAAGAATAATGTTTAAAGAGAAAGTTAAGAGTTATAAGAGAAAGATAATGATTAAAAGACAACTTATATAAGATCCTCGCTAAGAGGCTCCTCAGAGCAAAACTAAGAAGAACTTCGGTGCATAAGGGAAGAGGCACTTAGGTGCAACCCAAGAGGCACTTCGATGCATAAGAGAAGAGACACTTCGCTGCAAAACCCTATGTTTCTTATATAAGTCAAGATAAAAGAAGTAATTTAAAAGCAATTGTGTCCCTTTTTCAAAGTTTAATGTTTAAAGTTTATTTTTTAGTTTACATGTTTTCTATAAAGATATAATATGTTCAATTCCACTTGCCAATTTGTTTGATGCATGGCTAGGGGTGCGATGCCCGCAGGGAAGGTGCAAAACAAGGATAAATCTATCTAAGGACCAACTGAAGAAGAACCTCAAGGACATCTGAGATCATACATGGTGGGGTGTCAACTACCCATAGATTAGTTTTCCTTTATGTTAATGAGACGTGTTTTATTTGTAGGGTGAGGTTTATGAGAAAGTGTAGGATGTTTAAGAGTAAGCATGTTTAGTTTTATTCATGTATGAGTTATGTTGAGGACTCAAGTATGAGAATTATTATTTCGTCCCGTGTTTGTTTATATATGAACTTTATTTTTATTCAATGTTAATCATCTTTGTGACATCCCAATGAGATCTATGCTTTCGCGCAATTTTATGCATGTTTTAGAAATTGGTATGTTACAAAACAACACTAAACTGAACCACATATCATTTGGTTTGGCTCAGTTCTAGATATGTGAATGGCATGATGATTCAAATGATTACACAAAAATCCCTTTCAACAAATTAACCCATCCAAATTGTTATAAAAGTTTATTCCTCATATAATTTTTCCCATAGTTCGTATGGATTTGAGATTGTGTAAATATTTTCCTATCCAAAAATCTAGTTCCGTTTCTACTACTATTCAATACTGGTTTCTATTGGAGTTTTGTCTCAGGACTTGTCAAATATGAGGAAGCAAACATGGATGAGTATTATTTCATGATGCATTTGTGTGCATCAGTCTACAACATTTGATCTGCAATGCTTCAATTGTATGATGAATAAGATATCATTCGATCCATGGATAAGATCAAGGTACCACATCTTATTTTCTATTTTATCTACTCTCCATTATTTATTTTGTAGTTTGTAATATCCACCTATCGTGTTCTTGCTAATGTTTGGCGATCAAAACTGATCATAACTTTATATCCAATCTAAACTAAGCATAACTTCTATAATCTGGTATTACAACTATCACAGTTCTCCATCAGCTAGATACCTTCTAAGTAACTAATGACTCTACTTGGTGAGAATTGTAAACACAAAGCCAACTATCTTGATTGTAATTTGCAAGAACTCCTATCTCTATAAATTTTTGAATTCTCTTCACGAGTGTGAATACAAGTCATTCTTGTCATCCTTCTGTGAGCAATTCTGAGAATCTACTAACAGTTCCTTTATACTCTGCTATCTCTTGAATTTGATAAATTGTTACATTGACGATAAATAATATATAATGGTTCCCAATAATTATCTATTTTGAAGTTTGGAAGCCACAAATTTTAGGTTCAGTCAAGATTTAACCCAATATTTACCTCAGTACTCCATCTCAATGAGCACCTTATGAATTTTTATGTTCTAGAAGTGTATGTCAAAGTTTTGTAATTCAGTGAAACTTTCTAAAAGGACCATCAAACAACCATTGAATAAGGTTTAGAAGAGTATATATGAGTGTGGGAAGAGAGTTAGTAGAGCATCCAATCCACATGTCATTGATAATCAAAATACAATATTATTAGAAACCATTAGTGTCCAACATGCACCACAACTGTAAGGAGTGGGACCCAGAGGGGATATGTAATGTCTTAGGATTTGAGTCCTTGGATAAAATAATCTTAAAAGTAATGACTGGACTATCCATATCACCAAGATGCACCTCCTTTTAAGGGAGTCCATTTCTAAAAAACTTTGTGGTTAAGCATGCTAAACCCAGAGTAGAACTAGGATGGGTGACCAATAAGAAATTTTATCCTGGCTTGCACATAAGTGAGGACAAAGCACACAATTGAGGCTAGTGGTGGTATTGGGACTAGTCATCATTCCTGAAAGTCTAATAGAGCCTTGGGTTGTGGGCCCAACTGTTACAAATGGTATCGGAGCTATAACCCCTTCAGTAGGTGGGACCTGCATGGGCATGTGACAAGCCAGTCTTGAGCCGTGCAGTCCAGGCATGGCTGAAAGGGCTATCTATGGTGATGTAGCCACCCTTGCGCTGGTACTCCATGATCGGGAGTTGGGTGTCCATGGGAGATTCTAGGTTTGTACTAAAATGGGGATATATTATGAGTCCACATAGTTGAATTTTGACGAGGATGTGAAGATTATAAGTGGAGGAGATTGTACCATCTTAGGATTTGAGGCGTCAGATAAAATGATCTTAAAAGGTATGAGTGGACTATCCATATCACCAAGGTGCATCTCCTTTTCAGGGAGGCCATTTTTAAAGAACTCTGTGGTTAAATTTTATCTTGTCTTGCACATGAGTAAGGACAAAGCAAACTGTTGAGGCTAGTGGTGGTCTATGGGGCTAGTCATCATTCCTAAACTCTAATAGAGCCTTGGTAAGTGGGCTTGGGTGTTACAGGATCCACTCCCTACTAAACTTTGAAGAATAAAACACCCATTCCATACACACTCAAAATGTATGCTAGAATAGGTATAAAATTTTCAAATCTCAATAATGGTATTCAAAACAATGAAAGTGTAGAAATGGAATAAAAGTAATGACTATATTCAATTTTACTACATCATCATCTTCCATAAAGGGTTTACATGGATATTACAACATAAGGATCTACATAGAGGGAAATCTAAACCATATAAAGTTTGTCTCCAAGCATCAACTTCACGAGATAGGTCCATACTAAAAGCCATGTACTCCTCATCCTAATCCAAGGTTGGTCCTTCATGCTACTACTGCACAACTTTGGTCATAGTCCTGGGTGGTTGGGAAATCACCCAGCAAGAGGAAGAAACAAGGTATGTGTCAAATAAGGAAATATAACAAGGTAATATAAACAAAGGATAATAAGGTGTGTATGTTCATCAAGAACAAAGGAAGTCATGAGTATGAGGCATAATCAAATAAATTCTTGCCATAAAAGGAAAATAGTAAATGATTTGCAAGCATGATTAATATTGACTACCTTATCTAAGTAGGGTTGAGGCACCTACCTAACCTCCACATATAGGTGAGAGGAGAGTAACACATTCTTAGTCACCTACAACAATTTTATAAGGGGAGAGTAAACACATTCCCCAGTGAAAAATAACACATGCCCTATCTATGGGTGGTTCTACAAAAGTACCACTACATTACCTAAATTGTGTAATAAAATCAGCATGCCAAAGAGAAACTATGGCAAGTGAAAGCATCATATATTTGAAACATGGTAGTGGGGTACATGACCCAAGAAATAGAATATCAATACTGATTTTGATGCAAATATAGAAAAAGAAATAATAGAGAGATTACGGTTCATATAATGCCTCATTGGGAAAAATATGTTTAGGTTTGCAATTATCCCAACTTAGGGTGTAAAAATGCACATACCTCTCTTACTGAGTTCAAGTATAAACTTTCACCACTTGCAGATGATCTCAAGTTCAAGTTTGTCCATTTCAATTTATTAACATATATTAGTGTACATAATGCACTTTAATGTAGAGCAACCTTAATTTTGGACCTTTTAAAAAAAAACTCATATTTTGGTTACAAAACCTAGACCAAACTATCTCTTATGTTTTTCTGATCAAGAAAATATATTTATTTATCAAATTTATAGTTTATATGAAAACGTTATAGTTTTTAGGTCTTTTTATATGATTTATTAGATTCTCAAAAATCAACCATAAAAACATAGAAATCAGATTCTCAAATTATTTTTATGAGGAAAAACATATTTTTTCAATTCCAAAATATATTTTTACTTAATTTTTGGACAAGTAAATTAAAAGATATGATTTTTAGAAAAGAGGCCATTCAAAAAATCTATTTAAGACATGTAGGCAAACAAGCTACGCGAGAAAGAGAGAGAGGGAGAGGACGGACTGAGTGACTTGGCCCATCACAAGATGCCAAGTCACAGGTCAAGGCCTAGTCAGCCTCATCCAAGGCAAAACAAAATCCGAGTGAAAGACCAGACTACCCTCACGTGGAAAAATAAGAAAAGTAAAGGTGAGGAGGGGCAAACTGGGGAAAAGACGAGGGAGATTCTACCCACTCAACCCCCCCTGTCATGGACAACAGCTCGAGCTGCTTGATCCATGCAAGTTTGGGCAAAAATGCTATGAGCAACGGTTTGAGAAATTATGAAATGAGAATGAAAAAATGAAGGGTCCACAAGCTCACTTCTAGATGAAATTGAACCAAGATGGCGTGAGGAGAGAGCACAACCCGCCACAATCTTCAAGCAATTTTTGGATGATAGCAGTCTTTTTTTGGAATCTTGGGCTCAATTGTAATGAGAGGAGGGTTGCGTATGGGCTAACAAAGGCATGTGTAAGGGTATTTATATGTGTGAGTTCATGGTCGGGCCTTGTGAGTAGGTGGTTCGATAAGCTCAGAGAAGACAACTGGGTGTTTATCGAATACACAGAACTAGGTCATGAATAAGGTATCAATTTGTGAGGAGTCCTCTCCTAGTCCATTGCCCCAAAAATATCATAAAATGGACAAGAATCGAGGAAGTTAAGGCTCTCCGAAAATCACCACCGATCTATGTTCAAACCAGCGAGTAAACAGAGGAGGAAGACGGCCCCAGATTCGTGGGATCGGGGACTGAGATGGTTCGCTCAAATCCCATCCATTCAAAACCTAAAAAAGGAAGGGAAGGAGGAAAAATAGGTGTGTGACATATTAAATGCATTCCTAAAGCAATTCTAATAAAGTGTGGATGCAATTATGTATCGTTTTCCCTCTCTTCCATTGAGGGTGCAAACAAACCCCAAATAAAATGAAATTTGATACATAAGATAATTTGAGTGTGTATAATCTGAATATGTCCCTGGTTTTTACTTTTGAGGACTTTAAGTATTTTTCAAATTCTTTTGAAGTTATTCATATTCTCTCTTTCTTAATGCATTAAAGACTTCTAGAATTACTCAATTAATGTGGAGCTTAGTCATCAAGGACAATTACGCATATGGAACACGAGTTAGACATCAATTTTGTCCTTTGAGATTGTTTTTCTCATTATTTACTATTTTGGGCATTTACATACTTTCTTTCTCCTAATCTACTCATGAACATTAAAGATTATCCAAATTGTATGAAAATTCACCCAAAGGCTATAATTAATATGTAGATTATGAATCCAAAATTATTTTCCACTTTTGGAGTCATTAAATATTTTATTTTATATATTGAAGAAAACTCACATTTTCTTTTCAAAATAAAAGGGATATAGTTATTATTATTCTAAAATTATGAAACTTAGCCTCCAAGCCAAACCAAACCCAAGAAAAATGAATCTCGAGTTAATTTTAATCAGTTAGTCTTCTTTTTATAAATTTTAGCCCATTATCCAATATGACCACTATTTATCATATTAAATAATATAATATTACATTAACATGTTTAAAGCATTATTATTAATTCTTTTTTCTCTTTCTTGCTTCAAAAGTCTAAGAAATGTTCTGGAACAACTCTATTTTACCATTATCTCACAAGTGATTACATTTTAGACCCTGATTGACACATTTACTGAGGTATTTGTGCATAAACCCATACATTGGCATAAATGGCGATCAAATTCACCCCAAACCACTAATATTTCCACGAATTCAAAATTAAGAATAAAATGGATAGAAAAGATAGGAAAATCTTAAGAAAAGGGCCAAATTGAGAATATTCCCAGATTTCAGTTCATTACAACACTCCACCCCTTAAAAAAGATTTCATCCCCGAAATCTCAAGTAAAGAGGGAAGGGTGAGTATGTAACAACTCATCTTTAAACAAACCATAAAACTTCCACCAAAACTTTCAATAACTCAAACTTCTTGCTCTTGAAATACTTAACTTGGAAGTTCAGGATCTTCACATGCAACTCCTCAAAGGTCAGGTTCTCACGGATCACCTGGGGTTCCACTATTAAGATTTTATTTTTGTATGATATAGCACAATTAAAATTTTAGGCTTATTATCATCATATTTACTATGATATTACATCATCCTTATTATGCTTTTTAAATTGTGTCATAGTGTATTATCTTTGTATGCAAAAGAATTATATTTCATTATTATGCATAAATCCTATATACTTCTTATTTATCTCATTAAGAGTTTTAGAACAATCTCAATGTCCATTAGTATTATGTATTATTATCCGTAGTAATTTGTATTTAGACTTCATTATCCTCATATTGTCACCATATTGAATTATATTAGATTATTTTGCATGATATAAGACAATTTATCCAATTTGTTATGAAGTTTACCATTAATCCTAATAATGTCAAATTACTTTTCTTGCTCATATTAATGTCATTATTAATCTTTTTCTCATATTTATTCACTTCTTATTATTGATTATGCACATTTATATGTGTCCAATTGCTTCTTATCCATATTGAAGGCATTATATGTATTTTAGTGAACAAAGTGGAACATATTACCTATTAATAAATTGTTTCACATACCAAGTCATGATTAGGTGATTATATTAGGTGTTTATTAGAGAACAAGGTGATATGCATTACATATTGATAACTTGATTAATCTATGATTAGGTGATCAATGTATGCTATCTGATTATTACACCTAATGTCACTAATGTATCATGAAAGTCATTAAGGATGTATAGGTACATGTTAGATGGTTACAACTTAGTGTTTAGGTCAACATGATCATTATTCTTCATATATATCTTCTTAGCATGCATTAATTCTAGAGTTAGGTTCCAATTATCTTTCTCATCATATAATTAGGGTGTATTGCTCCATGATATGGTCAACATCATTCATATCCATTATTAATATTAATATGTGAGTTACTCATATTATGTGCATTAGATATCCATTAGGGTTCAAACATATGAACTATTAATTAGATGACTTTTGTATATTCATTAGTATGTAAACAAGCATGTGGGGTTTCTGCTATAACTTATGTTGGTCAATTACATGTTCTAAAGTCACTAACCTCTCGTTTATGGAGTTAGGGTTTCTAAAGTCACAGTAGCTAGATTTTGGTATGATCCAGGACTCCATCCCCTCACAAAGGATTTCCTCCTCAAAATTAGCAAATCCAAGATCTATCAAGGTACTACTACTATCTCTCCACCCCTTAAAAGGCTTGACCTACCAATTCAAATGAAACTAGAGGTAAAAGGGTACCATATATAAGATCATTCACCTGATTGCTTGCAAAACATCAAACTTCAAAGTCTAGATTCTAGGGATAGACTGCCCAAACGTGTTGTTCTATTGGACATAAGGGAACATGGGTACCCATTCTCAAACAAGTCATCATAAGGTCATCATATTAGATTACCGAGAGTATCCAACATTGATGTATAAGGTTGTTATTGCCTATAGGCATACTATTTCGGACAATCAGTATCAGCTCAAGTCAGACAGGTATAATGCGGATCTGAGAGTCTACGTAAATCAAGTTATTGGCGCAGAGGAAAATCTTGTCGGTCCCAAACTTTCATTACAAGAAATCTTTTTAAATACCGACACCATATCCTGACACTATGTATTTTTAGCTGGTATAAGTCATATTTACAGACATGTATAATTGATGTTGGTATATATTTAGTAGTACACTATTATAATTTTGGCTTGGACTTGATATCAGTCAACATAAAAAAAGTAGGGATCACACAATATTTAAGTAGATTGGTTTTGGGAGATTTTAGGCGGGAGCTTTGCGAAGCCAACTTACACGAAATAGCTAAACTGAGAATAAGAAGTGCTATGACTAAATTCCAGCCAGATCTGTATTTAGGGTTCGTAAGTTACAACTTCACGCCCACGCTGGCCATCGTCTCCTGGATGGTGGCGGCACCCAGGATCCGTCGCCCACCAGAAACATATGCATCCGCCGCGCGTCTGTCTTGCCTAATACAGGGTCCGGTTTCGTGTCTCTCCCTTCCCATGTGAATGAGTGCTTGGTGAGTTAGTTTCTTGTTCAAGATTTCGTGTGACATTGGTGTAAATTTGAAGTTTGCTTTTCTCTATTCCCCTCGTGAATATCAGTAGTTGATGATGAAAAATTCATCCTTCCGTCTAAGGAAACAACCCTCTGAAGAGGAGAAAAACCGACATCAAAAAATGGTTCAGTGAACTTTTCACCTGCTCAAGCACTTCAATCCTTTATGAGCTATGCGGAATAGTCTAAATTGATCCTTTGTTCTGATTATTATTTGTGTTTGTATTAGCAGAACAGATCATAAAGGTGGACGCAACGTCCACCAGTAAGGACAAAGAACCTCAACTGATCTAGAAACCAAGCATCCTGCTCCACGAAATCATCTTTACTGCTGACATTGATCTTCCTTCTGCGTTTTCAGGTGTTGTTCACATAGTGTCGGTACTTGCCATAGACATCGTGCAGCTGTTACATGATTTTTTAATTAATTAGTCTGTCAAGAGTACATTGTGTATATTATTTCTTTGATTACTACTGCAATCTAGAACTAGTTCGTGTGGAAAAGTCAAGGAGAAACATGTGCAATTTGTATACTACTTAAAAATTCTTTCATACCATACTTTGATCAGTCGTTCCTATGTCCTTTTCTATTCCGCTATCTGCTGATGACACTACTGTTGTCTAAGCTAATTCAGATGCAAAAGTAAATGAAACCTTGTGCTATTCACAAGATTTTAAATTCTTTCATACCATGCTACGAATAGTCCTTAATACCTTCCTCTATGTCCACAACTTGTAGATAATTCTACCGTTATCTACGCTAGTTTAGATGGTAAAGTCAAGGAAACCATATGTTGTTCGTATACCATATTAAATTGTTGCATACCATCTTATTAAAGCATTTTTGGTTAAGGTATCGATAAAGAATGTTGCTCTTTCATGCATGTGTTCTTGTGCTAAAACTTTTGGTCTTACTTCTAGGAACTTATCGTCAAGTACGTGTGAAACCATCTTCATTGTAAAATTAGCTTTCCCTAATTCTGGTTCTACATGAATCTACATACTAATATAGTGCTATGTTTCTATTTCAATGCGGACGTGCATAATGGCTAATTAACTTAGTGTGGCTTCCCGTATCTCATGCCTAATTGTTAGTTGCAATTATATACATTCTAAATCCTACCAGAAATAACAAAATCATACATATATACCTTTATGGTTATTATTACAGTTTTTATAATGACTTTGTGCAACATCAATATCTTTTAATACTTTCTAAGAATCCATTTGGAAATGAAAATATCAATCACATGACAATGGATTTTATAGTAGTGGAACCACATCTATATGTTAGAATTGTATTTGTCTTCCTCATGAAATTTACAATATCAAAGTTCAATTCATTTTGAATATCATGGTCTTGAACTTATTTTGTATCCACTACAGGCATAACATAAATTGTAAATGTGGATTAGATATTGTTGATTTTTCTTATAAGTTTTGCATCATATTTACTATATTATTGTTGTCCATATAATTTCCATTAACGTTCTCACTTACATTTTCATAGTAGGAAGTTTTTGGACTGTGCAAAGGTGGATACCGGTATCTTTGTCATGCCACTTCATAACAACTCAAATTCAATTACCCTATATGTTCTTCATGTAAAATGACGAGTTTGCAAACATGTTTATTCTCTATCATCAAATTTTTTTATTCAACTTTCTACAACTTAAACATGATAGTGCACTTAGTTCCAACAATATAGTTATGTCAAGCTTGTGGCCAAGACTGGTTAGTTTGTAACTTATATTTTGCCAATTTTGTTTATGGTATATTCAACATAGTCATTTTCTAATTAGATTCTTCCACAATTATACTCATTATATTCTATTCTTTCTTGTCAAAAGGATGTCTTGTGCAACATTTTGATGCTGACAAGAGGAGGGAATTGATGGTAAAGAAAGGGTTGCAAGTATGGTACAAGCAGCTTAAAGTGATGTATTTAGTTAATTGGATTGTGTTTTATGTATCAAATGATAGAACTCTAGTGATATGGGCATCATATGTACCAATCATTATTTGGATGGTTGTCGGTACAGTTTCCATTGGCACCAAAGAAACCAAGTTGGCATAGTTCCTTGTTCCCTCTATTCCAGTCATATGTCAACATCTCATAAGTGATGGAAAAGAGGGAATAACAAGAATTGGCACCTAACCAAAACACATGTACCGAAGTTACAAGAGCTAGCATAGCTTCAAAAAATGATGGTAAAGGCCTATGCCATCATCAATATAGCCAACATTTATTGACCGTTGGTATAGGCTATACCGGAATTTATGGGTATATGCCAACACTTTACTGAATGCTAGTATATGATAATATTGTTGTAGTGCTTGATCCTTTCTAGAACCTTTGCTTTCAACTTATGCCCTAATAGCTACCTAATAGGCTCATCACATAAAGGTTAACTAAACATAGCTTTCATGTGAAACTCATATGATCCTAAATCAACCTTTCCGCACTTCATGAAAAACATAGTTCAATGCTTGGGTGAACATCTTAGCTAGAAATGAACTATAAAAGTCAAGGGTTCTAATTAGAGAGACAAAATTGAAATAGTCAGGTTCCGACTACCATGTGCTCTGATACCATTCTGTAAGGAGTGGGACCCAGAGGGGATCCACTCCCTATTAAAATTTGAAGAATAAAACACCTCTTCCAAACACATGCAAAAGGTATACTGGAATAAGGACTAAAATTTTCAAATCTCAATAATGGTATTTGAAACAAGAAAAGCGTAGCATCGTAATAAAAGTAATGACTATATTTAATTTTACAAAAGTACATCATCGTCTCCCATAAAGGGTTTACATGGATATTACAACATAAGGATCTAGATAGAGGGAAATCTAAACCATATCAAGTCTGTCTCCAAGCATCAACTTCATGATATAGGTCCATACTCAATGCCATATACTCCTCATCCTAGTCCTAGGCCAGTCCTCCATGCTCCTACTCCACAACTCTGGTCCTAATCCTAGGTGGTTGGGAAATCACACAGTAAGAGGAAGAAACAAGGTATGTGTCAAATAAGGAAATATAAAACGGTAATATCAACAAATGATAATAAGATGTGTATGTTCATCAAGAACAAAGGAAGTCAAGAGTATGAGGCATAATTAAATAGATGCTTGTCATAAAAGAAAAATAGTAAAAGATTTTCATTCATGATTAATATTAACTACCTTAACTAAGTAGGATTGTGGCACCTATCGGACCTCAACCTATAGGTGAGAGGAGAGTAACACATTCCTAGTCACCTACAACAATTTTACAAGGGGGAGAGTAAACACATTCCCTTGGGAAAAATAACACATGCTCTATCTATGGGTGGTTGTACAAAAGTACCACTACATTAGATAAAAAGCCTAATAAAATTAACATACTAGAGAGAAACTATGGCAAGTAAACACATCATTTATTTTAAACATGGTAGCGGGGTTCATGACCCATGAAATAGAGTATCAATTCTGATATTGAGGCAATATAGAAAAATAAATAATAATAGAGAGATTAGGGTTCATATAATGCCTTTTTTTGGGAAAATAGGGTTAGGTTTGCAATTATCCCAACTTAGGGTGTAAGGATGCACACACCTCTCTTACTGAGTTCAGTTATCAACTTTAACCACTTTTAGATGATCTCAAATTCAACTTTGCCTAACTGATTGTCCTCTTTTGTTGAGAAATGTCATTTGTGGAAATTGTAAAAAGTATGCATTAATCAAGTGAAAGCTTTTGGCCATCAACATGTGCTTAACTCTGGTTTAAGCTTCTAGCTTGAACATTCATCTTTCACATTGTTGATTGCTCAAAACATGTAAGGGTTTCAATTTTTCTGAGTAAATCAACTTTACAACATCATTTAGAATACGTGATGCCCTTGCCAAGCTCTTAGTGCATTTTCAACCACTCTTTTAATGAAAAAAGTTCAAAACAAATGAATGAAATCTTGCTAACATTGCAATTTAGTTGACTCTCCTATGTTGTGGAAATTTTTTACAATTTCTTTTGGCTTATTTCACCCTCATACCCCATAAAAGATGGCTAAACTGCCCACATATCATGCTAGCCTAGTGTAAGTCCGATTTGGCCATGATGATTAGGTGGTGTGTCTTAAAAGAGGGTAAATTACCCCAACTGGCACTCCACATATGGATAAGCCTACATTAGCAGCCGAGTGCCAGAACCCGTAATCCATTGTCATATTATTTTTGGGAAAGAAGGAGAGTACAACTAAAATTGTTAATTTTATCTAAGATTTCATCATTTGTATCCTTAATAGTTGAGAGTTTGAGTTGCACACCTACTAATTGTTTGGTTTGGCCATCCAAATTTGACTAAGTGTTGTTTTATTAGTTGATTCATTTAATTGAGACCAGGCCTGCTGAACTAAAAATCACTTTCTTGGGCTAAGTTGAATTGATAGCTAAGAGTATAAACCTATTGATCATGGTTGTTTTGGTCTTATACACATCTTTCATTTCATTTGATCCATGCATGGACCTGAGAAATCCTTCATTTGTGTTTCTATGCTCTTTTTGCTTGAGGACAAGCAATGTTTTAACCTTAGGGGGATTTGATGTGCATATTTTATATCATCTTTTGGACCACTTTTGGTTGCATTTCCAAACCATTTTCACCCAATAATCACACTTAATCATGCTATATTTTCCACTTTATTGTTATCTTTCCTTTCTCTATGGTTTGGTTTGTAGGTACAATAATTTGGCATCAAAATGGAGAGAAAATGTCATCATAACATCCATCAACACATTCCCCAATCATCTAGACATTCATAAATTAATGTTGTTCAAATTGATAAAGACACCCCATGTCTCAGTCCATAAATTGAACGTAGAACTCCCAGATTTGCAGCAACACGTCATGTCTTATTAAAGACACGTCATGTCTCATTAAAGATACGTCGTATAACCTTCTAGAACTCGATCCAAACTTCCTTTATTGCATTAGACATGTTGTGTCTTATAAAAGACACGTCCTGTGACCTATGGATTTCACTCAAATATGAAATTAACTACCTCACACTTATATATACAACCCCTAGCCATATTGGGATAGTTACCATGGCATATTTCAAACCTTTTGGAGAGGGACTGAAGTAAGGGAAAGCAAGGAGAAAAGGTGGTTTCTTGGTAGAGAAACTTCTTCTTCTTCCTTCTTCTCAAACAATTGCAGCAAGGATCTTCGTTGTTCTCCTATTTGTACTCTGGCATGAAGGTTTCTTGAGAGTTTCTAGAAACAAGGTTGGAGTTATGACTTCTTGACCAGAGTTTCAAGTCCATCTTCCTTTTTCCATAGACATCCAAGTTTATTTCCTTCTATTATGATGTCTAGCACTACTTTCTACTGTTTGTATCTACTTTATACAACCATGGACTAGTAGATCTCTTGTTCTTGGGCATGGTGAGTAACTCCCATGTAATAACATTGTTGAACATGAATTTCTTATAAAATGTTGGTTGTTTCACTATTCTAAGGTTCATCAGTGTTTAATTCCTCTTACATGCTTTGCTGACCACTTTGTATGTATGATTTCTACTCTTTATATAATCTGGGAAGATGTGCATATGAGTAAGGAGATGTATCTTAGTTGCACTATGTTGACCACGGGAGTGGCTGGGATGTGTTGGGGAACAAAGGTTTGTAGTTTGAATCTAAGTATATCCACGAGAGTGGTATAGAAAGTTAGGATTGTTCTACACTACCAGGAGGTGGGTGCAAGATACATATCTCCCTTGTGTTATTGCTAGTGTTCTTGATCTTTGTTGTTCTTCATGTTATGATGTGGATTTGAAACCCTATCCTCAAGAATCCCTAATCCAAATTGATCCTTAATATAAGTGTTTCTTGTTTTAGTTCATTTCCTTTAAAATTGCTTAGTTAACATAACAAAAACTCTCTTGTTTAAAATATCTAGATTGTTGAATTTCAATACACTTGCGCCTAACAAACCTTTACTACTTGGATGACCTCGATATTACTACACACACCCATATACTTGCGGGGTAGTGTTCAAGTTATAAATATTAAAACTTGCGCACACAACCAACAGTCATACATATCACTTGCAAGGTTAGGGCTTATAAAAGAGAGAGAGAAAACATTAAAATATGATGAGAATCTCATGAGAGAGAAAGTAAACACATCACATAACTCAACATTAGGGTTAGTGCTCCAAGCTTAGCCAATTAGGGTTTTGTAGATGTATACAAACACTATGCCCTAGGTGGGACATCTCCCACATTCTTGGAGCACTTTAGAGTTAGGGATCACCATAAGGTTAACCAACAACTATCCACCTAACACTACATGTGGATCATACACTACTTATAGATGTGCATCGATTAGGTACTCAAGCATGTGTCACAACCATACTTCAACCATGTGTCGCGATCACCACCACCATGGGTTGTGACCACCATCATCTTGGTGTTTTGACCGCAGCCTACCCCATATGATGTTGCGATCGTGACACACTAAAGATGAACATGTCTCGACCCAACTAGCAGCCATGTCACTATCTCAAAAAAACCAAATGCCTCTACCAACTAGGGTTAAGGTTTCAACCAACCAAGGTAAAACATGTCGCGACTCCGAGAACAAAGAGCCATCTCAACCCGTGACAAGGGCATGTCTCGACCTCAAGACCCAACCATTTTGTGACCACAAGCACCAAGGGCATGTCTTGTCCCTCAACCTATTGGAATTAGGTTGCGGGCGTGACACTAGGTCATACAACTCGACCCAAACAAACCCAAGTACCAAAGTGTCGCGACCCAAGAAAGATCAAGGTGTAGTGACCACCAATGGTCAAACTACAACCAAGGCAAAAGGCCATCGTCAAACCAAGATCAACAAAATCAAAATAGAGGTAAACCACGGCTAAAATAGAAGAGAACATCATGGAACACTACCATCTTCAAGAAGGAAAATGCCTCTAAAAATGGTTACCAAAACCCTAACACATGAGCCATGAAATAACCATGAAAGGAACTGTATGCAAGAGATAAAAACCATGTTTAAGACCACCAAACCAAGTCTAAAACTTAAAAGAACACTAAAACACTTGATAATCATGTATGCAACCAAACAAAGGTCAAGAGATGCGAAAAAACTGCCATTATACCACAAACACCAAAAACGGTTACAAAACTAGGGTTCCGGATTACATCCAAACCAAGCATGATCCTAACATCATAAAAGTTCTAGAGTCTATCATCACCTACTAGCATATTAAGGGGATGTTGAGATGGAGAAAATAGTAGCATGCATGTAAGAAACATGCATTAATAGAGAAGGTTAAGAGTTATATATCTCCCTGTAAATAAGGTCAAGGAAAGATCCAAGCACACGATCACCAAAGATGATCAAGCTTCACCAAAATCTCCACCCTCAGCCACAAGATCACCATAAGAAAGAAAATACACCAAGATAAAGGATATCTCAAGAAAAGAGGGCAAGAAGCTCAAGGCTGAACCACAAGAAAGAAGGGAGAAAAGAGAGAAGAAACCCCCTCTCACTTGGTTGTCGCCTTGTCAAGAGATGGCCTACTACCCTTGTGATGAGGATATTAATCTCAAGAATGACCACCATGTCTAGACATGGTCTAGGGCCGAGAAAAAGGGAAGAAAATGGGGTGGAATATCCAAGGAAAACACCAAAAGGGAAAGATAAACACTCACAATAGTTGAAGATGACCAAGGATCACCACAAGAACCACATGCAAGGTTGAACCACCTCCAAAGCACCAAGAACAACTTCTTCTTGCTCCACCAAGCTTCAAGGACGACCAATCAAGGAAGGCGAAAGAAGATGGCCAAAAAAGATCACTTGCATGGAGAGAAGAGGGTTTATATAGAAAAAGAGGAGAGAGGTAGGGCAAGAGATGAAGTGTCAACAAGATAGGGCTCCAAGGGGACACTTGTCCACTCAAGAAACTAACATGCAACCACTTAAAGCCCACATGCATGAGATGGTGATACACTATAGGTTGGATATCGAACACTTGGTCACCCAAAATAGTCGCGGTCGTGACCCACCATGGAACACCATCCATGGTCGTGACATCACCACCAAGCACTACTAGGTCACAACACAAAGATCACCGCACATCCTAGGTCAAGACACTCCACACCAATGCCATTGTCTCGATGCAAGACCACCTTGGTTGTGAATTCCACACATAGGAGAGGTGTCTCGACCATGACACACTCCCAACAAGCCCTAGGTCGTGACCTAGGTCGAGACAAACCAACAAGGTTCACATGTTCAAGGCACACCAAACTCTAGAAACCCTATTCACCACTAAGGGTGACACCACTCAACCAAGGATAAAACAAGGCGCCCCAAAGCACCAAACTCCCTCTCATGAAGACAAGAGAGAGAACGAACACTCTAGATGTGTAAAATTACAAGAATACCCCCACAAATGGGTAAATTTGCTCCAAAACAAGCACAGAAAGCACAAACATGATCCACACAAGCTCAAACTAGAGACTTAATCTCACCAAAAGCTCTAAGATCATCTCGAATGATTAGATAAAGGTTCTAAGAACATCATCAAGATAAAGAAAATAGGGTTAACCCAAAACACATGTCAAGGGTCTTACATATTCTACTAACTGCCTCCATCCATTGCAGACTCTATATGCCACATAATCATGTGTATCATTTTCTATCATTATTTTGATTTTGTAGTAATTCCATCACTTTTATGGTCAAGGGATATGATAATGTTGATAAATTCATAAGAAGACAGAGATTGTTAAGGTATTACGATTCTTCATTGAAAATAGACAATTTCTCTGTGCTCTTCTTCTCATCAGTCATAGGAAATTCACTCAATGTATGTTTGTGGCAAGTTCCCATGTCCAACTCAAGGAATTTTTGATATGGTAACAAAGATTGCTTTTCATACTTATGAGGTAAACATGATTATGTTTATGGAATATGCAACCAAATAAAGTAGGGGGTGAATGGTACTGATGTCAGATTCATGCAAGAACAATGGAGCTATGACTAGAACAATCTGATCTTCCTTGATAAAGAACCTACACCCAGTTCATATTTGTATTATAGACATCAGTAAATATACCTTAGAGTTGCAAGTCACTACTATTGGTACTAGTATTTGAAATTTTTGTTTCAAAAAATGAAAGCAAAGATATATCTAAACATTATACCCAATTATGATGATAAGCATATATCAGTATAACAACTGAGAGGCACTAGCAAAGAGCAGCTCGGTCTTGAATTGTCTATTCCTCCACAAAGTTCAGACCACAAGGCCTCAATAAGACAAAGAAGAATCATTTTTTGCTGACAAAAACCAGTAATATCAATAACTGCATGCGAGAAAATGCAACTCCTAATCATAGTTAGATAGAGAAAGATGCATAAAGAATAGATTATTGCAGAGAAAAATAGACAAAAAAAACTTCACAAAGATTTTTCATTAGAATTGAATCTGAAACATTTGTAGTACTATCTAAATTTTCCAAACAGCATACTTGATCATGTAAATTTAAATAGTCAGTGTGCAAAGATAAGTCAGTGTTCATTAAGGAACAAGTGAAATAGCAAGCACAAATATGTCGTAAAAAATCAAAACCCACAGGGGAAACAAGATGAAAATTCAAAGAGTGCCTTAAATTTTTGCAGTCATAAGTACCTTCTAATTCAAGTAGGCTTTTGATAGTTTTCTACTGCCTAATTTCTCTTCCTTCAATTTCTAATGTGAATCATTACCTTCGAATTATCCTGTAGGCATAAGCCCCTTCTTGAGACTTTATCTCTAAGTTGCAACTTCCAAGGTAACAGAGCATTAGCTTTATCATATGTCTAGAATATTCCTTTTAGAAACAGAATTCAAAACCTAAAATATCAAAACTTAAAGTCAGAACACTACACTAAACGTGTACAAGGACATATTTGACTATCAAAGTTTACATAAGATCATTCTTAATATGATACATGCCTAACAAATCCCTAGGTAATGTCCCTTTATTTCGTCACTAGGATCTTTTTTGTATGTTTACCTGCCTATTTATGGGAACCAACGGCTATAATGTTTAAGTTAGAAATGTTATCCATTTTTTGGTGCCACTAAAATTCAGAATAAGGTGGATATATAAAACGTGTATAGTCCACCCATGTTTACACACAAGCACATATATGTACATGAAAACACCTTCAAGTCTTTGATAATGTTCACCCATTGATACCTTTTTGTATGTCCCTATAAGGTAGGATTGAGAAGGACCCAAATAAAATGCACACTTTCTCAAATTATATCTCAGCGGTTGATCTTTTGAAACTCTACATGACAAAAAATAGATTAGAATGAAACACCATAACATGCAAGATCAATGAGCTCATATTCTATAGGAAAAATACACCTGTATCAGTAACTAGCCATTTCGCTATAGAAAAACTATTTGGGACGTAACAATTGAGAGTCATTCCCACTAAATCCAAATGTCAACATGTTGACAGTTAGCTATTTACCTCTTAGCTACACTGATCCATAATGTGGCTACCTCTGTTTGTTATGGGAAGTACTTCCTAGGCATGTAGATGCATCAGTCCTATGTCATTTTCTTTATATTCATATGCTATAACATATAAAATATAGGAGGTAGGGATCATCAAAACAAGAGCTAGAGGAACAAAAACATCTAGTGTTTTGTCTTCCCAGCTGATTAGATCCATATCAGGCTTTGTCGACAAAACTGTAGAGTCTTCCTTTCGATTATATGGTGATGGAGCTAGTAGAAGTAGTTGTTGAAGAGGTGGTTAACCATCACTCTCATCCGACCTACATACACATCAAAACAATCTCAAGGGTGAGTGGATAAACCAAATCAATAGGGCATACAGAACTTGTCACAAGGGATAGTCATAGAGAAGAAAATCATTTTTGCACAATTCAGTAGACAAAATTTAAAACTTCCTTCCAACTATTCTCAAAGTTGGGTGTGACAATATAACACTAATAACCATATGGTATATATCCACATATTCGTAGCACTTGTGCTAGATATCGACAAATCACGGTCCTAACATGACTACCCACAATTTCATTGTCAGTATATGACAAATGTGCATCACAACATAAAGTTGATACTTATCTTACCTAAACTATAGATCGTGTAGTATGTTTTCCTAGAAATATAAATAAATATGTAATTGATGTCCTAAACACATGTTTACAGCTGATATAAACACTAAATTGCAGCTATGAATAAATAAAACTAGTAGAATTTGATATGTATATTATTGGGATCCAATTATATTGCACATAGTGAATGAATTATGCATATCATGATTGAGGTCTAATGACATAGAAGAACAGAGAAAGATTAGTTAAGACTACTACTCAAGGGATATAGATTTCAGTAATAGGATAATATTGACAAGTTGAAATATGTAGATGTTGACTCTTCCTTATTTCAACCTCTCTTCAAAGGAGTTGGCACGCTTTACCTCCATGTACATCACAGCATGGAACTATAGGAACCTTAGATATCATAGAGAACAAGATTCTCAACCCAACATCATTGTTGTTGGTATGTAAGGTCTGCTAAGATGGGTTGGAAAATTCTATTAGTTGATAATATGGCATCCATGAGAAAAGAGAAAAAAGGGCAAAGAGATGAAATTGTGTTACAACTGCCTCCTAAGGGCATAGTGAAAGCTAACATGTATGGGATAACTTCCCTAATGGATGTAGGAATCACCCATGCAATTCTTCTTTATGCTAATATATGGTTTGAGTTTACCTCAAAAGAAATCTAATTATCCACCTTATATTGCTCCATTTGGACAATTCAGTTCTTCCTCCTACATTGATGGAAATGTTAACATAGTTATTTAACACTTGAAAACATCATAATGATGCACGACATGTGTAGAACCCATATTATCCAACAAGACTCCAAGAAACTAACATAAGTAACACATTCAAGGAGATGAAGGCATTTAAAGAGAATAATGTTAACATCAAAGAACACAACATAAATAAGAAAAATACAGTCAAATATAACTAAAGTTATTGAAATACATGTTACCCATAACCTAGTCATTGTACTCTCATATGAAGTAAATCATATGAAAAACAATATTCTCATGAGACAATGTTATTCTTTATGTTCATATTGGGATTTATCAATTGAGGGAAGATGACTCAACTAACATTGCCAAGATAAAGAAATAGGAAGCTCATGTTCATTCACCAAAGGAGGTTCTTGACAAGTATCATGAGAAACAATGTCTGCTCAGACATGAGGAAAGAGAATTCAAGATTGCAATTCTAGCATGAAACATCTCTAATGTCTAACAAAAAAATGGAGGAGTTGTTGCAATCACAACATGAAAATGTAAGACAAACATGTACATTAGGAGTGAAGATAACCTTCTTCCATTTATACATAGATAACATTTCATAATTTTTGGATAAGAAGATTAAATCGTGATGAAAAAGGCTTAGAATACCTATGTATTTTCTAGATGCACGGTGACATTATGTCTCAAAAATACATATGTAATTTCTAATAACTATTATGATCTAAGCTACTGGCATGCTAACTATGAGGTCTGCTATTTAGTTCCCACAAGAGTAAGTATGAATGCAATATCCCTACCCCTAGTCTATCCTAACTCCAGGGACACTAACCAGCTTCATAGCTTCAGTCATGGTTCTTCCACATGACAGTCGTATTTCCACCAAGTGTCTAGGATCTAGGATTGTTGTAACGAACTAAAATCTGGTTATATTCTCATTTTGGTCCTTTTCCTTAGATTTTCCTATCTTTTCTATCCTTTTTGTCCTTGATTTTGAATTTGTGGAATCACTAGTGGTTTGAGGTGAAGTTGATCACCATTCATGCAAATATATGGGTTTATGCACAAATACCTTAGTAAATTTGTCAATTAGGGTATAAAATTCAAAATTGGCACTTATGTGAGATAATGATAAAAATAGATTCATTCTAGAACATTCCTTAGCCTTTTGGAGAAAGGAAGAGAAAAAGGAATGAATACTAATGCTTTAAACATGTTAATGTGATATTGAATTATTTAATATGAGAAATAGTGGTAATATTGGATAATGGGTTAAAATTCATAAATGGAAGACTAATTGGTTTAAAATAACTTGAGATTAGTTTTCCTTGGGTTTGGTTTGACTTGGAGGCCAAGTTTCATAATTTCAAAATGATAATAACGATATCCCTTTTATTTTGAAAAGAAAAGGTAAGTTTTCTTCAAAATACAAAGTAAAATATTTAAGGACTCCAAAAGTGGCAAATTATCTTGGATTAGTAATCTACAAATTAATAATATCCTTTGGGTGAATTTTCATGCAATTGGGATAATCTTTAATGTTCATGTGTAGATCAGGAGAGAGAAAGTATGTGAAAGCCTAAAATAGTAAATAATGAGCAAAATAATATCCACGGACAAAATTGATGGCTATTTCTTCTTCTATATGTTTAAGTTTACTTGAGGATGAAGTCCCACAATAATTGAGTAATTCTATAAGTCTCTAATGTATTAAGAAAGAGAAAATACGAATAAATTAAAAAGAATTAAATAAAATATTTAAAGTCCTCAAAATAGAAAACTAAGGCCATAATCGGATTCTACAAACTCAAACTAGCTTAGGTTTCAAATTTCATTAAATTTGGATTTTGTTTGCACCCTCAATGGAAGAGAGAGAAAAAGATACATTATTACATCCACACTTTATTCAAATTGGTTTAGGAATGCATTTAATCTATCACACGCCTATTTTTCCTTATTCCAATTATTTTTTAGGTTTTTTATGGCTAGGATTTGGATGGACCATCTTACTCCCCGATCCCAAGGCTCTAGAACCATCTATCTCCTCCATTTTCTTGTTGGATTGAACAGAGATCAGTGGTGATTTTCGGAGAGCCATAACTTCCTTGATTCTTGTCTGTTTTCTGAGATTTTCGGTGCAATGGAACCAAGAGAGGATTCCACACCTAGAAATCCCTTATTCATGACCTAGTTCTTTGTATTCATGAAACACCCAATCATCTTCTCTGAGCTTCTCAAACCACCTACTCCCGAGGCCCGATCATGAACTCGCACCTATAAATACCCTTACACAGGCCTTTGTTAGCACATACACAACCCTCCTCTCGTGACAATTGTACCAAAGATTCCATAAAAGATCGACATTGTTCAGAACTCCTTTGGAGCTTGTGGTAGGTTGTGTTCTCTCCTCACATCATCTTGGTTCAATTTCATCTAGCAGTGAGTTCGTGGACCCTTCCCTTTTTCGTTCTCTATTCTTAGTTTCTCAAACCGTTACTCCCTACATTTTTGCCCAAAATCTCATGGATCAAGAAGCTTGAGCTTCTAACCATGGTGGGCTGAGGGGGAAGAATCTCCCTCGTATTTTCCACATTTTGCCCCTCCTCGCCTTTGCTTCTCTTATTTTTCCGCACGAGGGTAGTCTGGTCTTTTGGCCAGGTTTTGTTTTGCCTTGGACACGACTGACTAGGCCTTGACCTATGACTTTGCGACTTATGATTGGGCCAAGTCCCACAGTATTCCCTCTCCCTCTCTCTCTCTTTCTCACGAAGCTGGCTTGCCTATGTAGTTTAAATGGATTTTCTAATGAGCCAATTTTCTAAAAATTGTATCTTTTATTCTATTTGTCCAAAAGTTTAGTAAAAATATGTTTTGGACTAGGAAAAATGTGTTCTTTCTAATAAAAATAGCTTAAGAGTTTGATTTCCATGTTTTCAGTAGTTTATTTTTGAGAATATAATAAATCATATAAAAATCCCTAAAAAATTGTAACTTTATCATATAAACTCCAAATTTGATAAATAAATATGTTTTCTTGATCAGAAAAATATAAGGAATAGTTTGGTCTATTTTTTTAACCAAAATCTGAGTTTTGTTAAAAATGTCCAAAATTAGGGTTTATCTACATTAAAGTGCATTATGTACACTAATACATGTTATAAATTGAAATAGGCAAAGTTGAACTTGGGATCATCTAAAAGTGGTGAAAGTTGATAATTTAATTCAGTAAGAGAGGTATTGCATCTGTACACCCTAGGTTGGGATAATTACAAACCTAACCCTATTTTCCCTAATGAGGCCTTATATGAACCCTAATCTCTCTATGATAATTATTTCTTTTGCTATATTTGCCTCAAAATCAGTATTGATATTCTATTTCTTGGGTCATGTACCCTACTGCCATCTTTCAAATTTATGATGCTTTCATTTTCCATAGTTTCTCTTATAATATTGATTTTATTAGACTATTTAGCTAATGTAGTAGTACTTTAGTACAACCACCCATAGATAGGGCATGTGTGATTTCACCTTGGGGAATGTGTTTACTCTCCCCCTTATAAAATTGTTGTAGGTGACTAGGAATGCGTTACTCTCCTATCACCAATAGGTTGAGGTCTGATAGCTGCCTCAACCCTACTTAGTTAAGGTAGTCAATATTAATCACACATGTAAATTTTTTACTATTTTCCTTTTATGGAAAGCATCTATTTGATTATGCCTCATACTCTTGAATTCCTTTGTTCTTGATGAACATACACATCTTATTATCCTTGGTTGATATTACCTAGTCATATTTCCTTATTTGACACATACCTTGTTTCTTCCTATTGCTGGGTGATTTCCCAACCACCCAGGCCTAGGACCAGAGTTACGTAGCAGGAGCATGGAGGACCAGCCTAGGATTAGGATGAGGAGTACATGGCTTTTAGTATGGACCTATCTCATGAAGTTGATACTTGGAGACAAACTTGATATGGTTTAGATTCCCCTCTTTCTAGATCCTTATGTTCTAATATCCATGGAAACCCCTTTATGGGAGATGATGATGTACTTTTTTAAATTTGAATATAGTCATTACTTTTATTTTACAGCTATACTTTGGTTGTTTTGAATACCCTTATTGATATTTGAAAATTTTACATCTACTACAACATATCTTTTGAGTGTGTTTGGAATGAATGTTTTATTCTTCAAATTTTAGTAGGTAGTGGATCCCCTATAGGCCCCACTCCTAATAACATGGTATCAGATCCCATGGTAGTCAAAATATGACTATTTCAATTTTATCTCTCTAATTAGAACCCTTGACTTATATAGTTACCCTCTAGTTAAGATGTTCACCCTAGCATTGATGTATGTTCTTCATGAAGTGACAAAAGGTTGATTTAGGATCATATAAGTTTCAAATAAAAAAATATGTTTAGATAACCTTTATGTGATGAGCCTGTTAGGTAGCTATTAGGGAATAAGTTTAAAGCAAAGGTGTCTATAAAGGATCATGATTTGGGGGTTGGAATGGTTTCCCTCCGTGCCACTACATCCCTTTTATTCTGAAAAGAAAAGGTGAGTTTTCTTTAAAATATGACATAAAATATTTAGTGACTCCAAAAGTGGCAACTAATTTTGGGTTTGTGATCTACACATTTATAAAAACCTTTGGGTGCATTCTCATTCAATTTGGATAATCTTTAATGTTGATATGCAGATTAGGAGAGAGAAAGTATATAAAAGCCCAATATAGTAAATATTGAGAAAAATAATCTCAAAGGACAAAATTGATGGCTAATTCATGTTCCATATGCTTAAGTTTACTTAAGGATGAAGCTTCACATTAATTGAGTAATTGTAGAAGTCTCTAATGCATTAAGAAAGAGAAAATATGAATAAATTTAAAATAATTAAATAAAATACTTAAAATCTTCAAATTGAAAACTAAGGCCATATTCTGATTCTATATACTCTAATTAGCTTAGATGTCAAATTTCGTTTAATTTGGGTTTTGTGTTCACCCTCAAAGGAAGAGAGATAAAAATATACACAATTGCATCCACACTTTATTTGAATTGGTTTAGGAAAGCATTTAATCTGTCACATGCCTATGCTTCCTCCTTCCTTTCCTTTTTTAGGTTTTGGATGTCCAGGATTTGGGGGGACCATCTTAGTCCCCGATTCGATGGCTCCAGGGTCGTCTTCCTCCTCTTTTTTCTCCCTAGTTTGAATACGGATCAATGGTGATTTTTGGAGAGCCATAACTTCCTCAATTTTTTCCGTTTTCCAAGATTTTTAGTGCAATGGAACCAGGAGACGATTCCATAGTGAGTGATCCCTTATTCATGACCTAGTTATTTATATTCATGAAACACCCAATTGTCTTCTTCGAGCTTCTCAAATAGCATACTCCGGAGGCCCGATTATGAACTCAGACCTATAAATACCCTTACACAGGCCTTTGTTAGCTCATACACAACCCTCCTCCAGTGAAAATTGTGCCTAAGATTCCACAAAAAACTACCATTGTCTAAAACTCATTCGGAGCTTGTGGCGGGTTGTGCTCTCTCCTCACACCATCTTGGTTCAATTTCATCTAGCAGTGAGTTTGTGGACCTTTCCCTTTTTCATTCTCAGTTCTTAGTTTCTTGAACATTGCTCGTAGAATATTTTCCCAAATCGCATGGAGCAAGCACCTCAAGATGTTGTCCATGGCGGGCGAGCTGAGCGGGAAGAATCACCCTCATATTTTCCCCATTTTGTCCCTCCTCGCCTTTGCTTCTCTAGTTTTTTTGCACGGGGGTAGTCTGGTCTTTCGGCCAAGTTTTGTTTTCCCTTAGATGCGTCTGACTAGGCCTTGACATGTCACTTGGTGGCTTGTTATTGGGCCAAGTCACACAATTTTCCCTCTCCCTTTCTCTCTTTCTTGCGAAGCTTGTTTGCCTACATGTCTTAAACGAATTTTTTGATTGGCCGATTTTCTAAAAATCATATCTTTTAATCTACTTGTCCAAATATTAAGTATAATATATTTTGGAATAGGAAAAATTTGTTCTTTTCAATAAAAATAGTTTGAGAGTTTGATTTCCATGTTTTTGATGGTTGATTTTTGAGAATCTAATAAATCATATATAAATCCCTAAAAATTTTTAACTTTATAATATATACTCCAAATTTGATAAATAAATATGTTTTCTTGATCAGAAAAACATAAGGAATAGTTTGGTCTAGGTTTTGTAACCAAAATCTGAGTTTTTTTTAAAAGTTCCAAAATTAGGGTTTCTCTACATTAAAGTGCATTGTGTACACTAATACATGTTAATTATAAAAGGAATCGAAGGGTGCTTTTTGATTGGAAAGATCTTATTGAGCAATTTGATTCTCCAACATCCTAGTGTGAGTGGCAATCCCATCCACCTTAGTAGAAAGTTGAAAATAGCATCCTTTAACAGCTTCCTTTGTTGACGAAGCACATCATTTTGCTGATTGAGTTGAGACAAAGGTCTCAAGCATGGACTCCAAACTTGGCTTGGGGTGCAAATGTTGGTGTTGCTGGATGAAATTGCCGCTAACATTGTTGTTGATCTCCGATATCTCTTCTAATTGTGATGGTGTGGAGAAACATGAAGAAGGACTGTGTCCCACTAATCCACATGCATTAAAAGTTACTTCAACAACTTGCTTTCCAAAAATAGAGCTTGAAGAAGAAGGTTGGCTACTCCAGTCAGGACACCATTGGCAAGTATTAAGTGTCATGTCTTCAATAATGGCATGGTCCCTGTATGATTTGTTCATTAAAGCACCATTTGCAACAACATCAATAGTTATCCTTGTATTATAGAATAAGCCATTATAGAAAGTTTGCAATAGAAACCAGTTGCTGAAACCATGGTGTGGACAAAGACATTGAAGGTCTTTGAACCTTTCCCATGTGTCATACAAGGTCTCTCCATGCCTTTGAGAAAAATTGATGAGTTGACTCCTCAATTGTGTAGTCTTGCTTAGTGGAAATTATTTGGCTAAGAAAACTTTGAAGAGTTTGTCCCAGCTGTTGATGGAGTTTCCTGGAAACGAATAGAGCCACAACTTGGCTCTATCTCTCAAAGAGAAAGGGAAAAGAAGAAGACAAATTGCATTAGTAGGAACATTAACTATCTTGAATGTGATAAGATATTGCAAAAATTCAGCAATGTGGAGGTTTGGATCCTCCATTGGTTTCCCTCCAAATTTGTTTTGTTGTATCATCTGTATAATTGTGGGGCTGATAGAAAAGTTATTTTGTTGGCTAAATTGGACATTATTATAATCCCTTTGTTATGATGATGACAAGCATTTCTTTCTTATGGTTTTAACTTGCTATTTGAGTATTTCAGGGACAAGCATATAAGGTGGTGGATAGTAAAGACTTGGAAGATCAATTTGCTAAAATTGCTTTATTTTCATGATTGTAATCAAATGTAAAAACTTGTACAAGTATATAATGTACAAGTACTTAGATATCATGTAAATCAAGCGTTAGATCTTCCCTATCCACACACAACACTTAGATAGGTTATCTCCTAAGTTAGCATCACAATTGCACATTGATACACACACTCAATAAATGAATACATTGAATCAGGGATAATCTCGGTCGACAAAAACTTTGACTGAGAATAGACCCTCCTAGCCATTAGAATGAGTTAGAAAAAGTAGTTGGGAGTTGAGTTGAATGTTGCAATACACTTACTCCAGACCTTCCCTCAGTCGACAAATTCCTCGACCGAGAGACTCTCGGTCGACAAACTTCTCGACCGATAATGGTTCCATCTGCACTTTTCAGAATTAATCAACTAGCTGTTAAAAACGCAATTAGTGGATATCTAATGGCTAGTTGAGCATTAAGAACACCCTAGAAGGTGTCTAGAACGTCCCCAAGCATTAGCAAACCAATCCTATAAATAGGACAACCATAAGACACCTCAAGACACAACTTGCATACACAATTACACTTGAGATTCAATCCTTGTGAGCAAACAAGCTGAGCTACACTTGCAATCTATTTTCTTTGAGCTCTATATTAGTGTTCTATAGGCTGATATCTCCTATCCACTATACATCCACGTCCATCCACTTTGGTTAGGAGATCAAACGCTTGATATAGGATCAAAGCGCTGTACTCAATTGGTAACATTGTTTCCTTCTTCCAATCTTGTTCCTTTTATTGTTTTTTGTTCTCCTTTGCTACTCCTAGGTTGGAGGCTGCGGAAAGGAGGTTGTTGGAGCTTCTTCAGGTGGTGAAGGTGGCTCGGCGGACTTTGTACTACTTCTATAAGGTCTCAACGGGAAGCTACTTCAAGGAGGAAGGCTACTTCAAGGGGGAGCTTGAAGTTACTTCAAGTGAAGGCTGCTTCAAGGTTGGTGAGATGACTTTGGGGTGAAGGTTGTCCAAAGGGTGGTTAAGGTATTTGTAATTTTATGTGACATCCTTGTGAGGTAATAAAATTCAAATACTTTCAAAATCCCAGTTGGAGAACAATCGGGTAGTGGACTAACTCCCTTAGTTTTTTACTAAGGGTGGAACCACTCTAAACATCGTGTCTCCTTCTCCAAATTTCAATTTTGGTTGCTTGGTTGAATTAATTTTAAAAACATCATAAAACCCTATTCACCCCCCCTCTAGTAGTTTTTCAATTGGTATCAGAGCAGGCTTCAAGGAACTTTAACAAAGTCTTGAAGAAAATGGGTGATGGGGTACTAAACAACCTCAACTTGGAAGGAACACTTGTGGCTCGACCTCCACCATTTGATGGCACCAACTACACCTACCGGAAGAGGAGGATGCAATTCCACTTTCAAGGAATTAGTTGGGATCTTTGGAGAATGGTCTCAAATGCATATGATCTTCCTTAAAATGAATATGCTACATGGGATGCAAACACGGTGAGATTAGCTCAATTAAATGCAAAAGTTGTAAGTATCCTTTATTGTTCAATTTCCGTAGGTGAGTTCAATAGAATTTCAAATTGTGAAACTGCATAATATGCAATAGACTCTTTATTACTTATGAAGGAACTTTTCAAGTAAAAAATTCCAAAATTGGCATGCTTAAACAAAAGTTTGAACAGTTTCGTATAGAACCAATTGAGTCTATTAGTGAAATGTATGCAAAGTTTTCTTCTATTGTTAATGGTTTGAATGCATTAGTTAAAGCTATTAGTGAATAGGATCAAGTGTCTAAAATTCTTAGGTGCTTGCCTCCAAAGTACAAACCAAAGGTGACTGCAATTGAAGAAGCCAATGATCTCACTCAACTCAGGATGGAACAACTCATTGGCCACTTAGAAGCACATGAGGCAACCTTGGAGGAAGAAGAAAGATTGGCAGCTGAACACAAGAAGGAGAAAAGAAAGGACATTGCATTCAAATCATCAACCAAGATTATCCATGACACAAGTGAAGAAGATATTGAAGAAGAAACTCTCACTGTAAATAGTAAGCAGTATAGAAGTTTTAAAACTAACAAAACTTCTAGTGTTTCTTTCTCTAGGTGATTTAAATGTGGCAAAAAGGGACACTTAAAAGGATATTGTCCCAAACTTAAGAAGGGAAAGAAATCATGTCACAAGATGAATGAAAAAGCTTACAAATCTACATGGGATGATTCAAGTGATGATAGTGAAGATGGAGAAAAAGAAGTAGAGTGTCTTATTGCTACAACAAATGAAGAAGAAGAAGAGGTAAGCCTTTTTTATTTATCTAAAGAAGATTTAGTTGCTAGCATTGAGGAGTTACATGATAAATATATTGATTGTAAAAAGAAACTAAAAAGAGTTACTAAAACTAATGAGGATTTGTATGCACAATTAGATGACCTTTCTTCTATAAAGGAAAATATTATTTCTGAAAATTCTTCCTTGAAATCATCCTTTAATGATTGCAATACAAAATTTCTTACTCTTGAGACAAATCATAATTTGCTTTGTCAAGAAAAGGTTGAATTGCTTGCAAAATTGAATGATCTTCAATCACAACCTATCTTGTGTACTCATCTAGATTATGATGCTATTGTTAAAGAAATAGATATTTTATCATCTGATCTAGATCAAGCAAAGTTAGATATCAAAAAGAAAATGGATGAGATTCCCAAGTTACAAAGAGAACTTAGTAGTTTGAGAAACAATAATGTTCTTGATAAGATTCTGAAAAATTCTTCTAGTTATAATGGAAGGAGAGGTTTAGGATATGTTCCAAAAGAGAAATCATATCAATCTAAATCTAGAAGAACACAAGCACCCAAGACCAATATCATGTATGTACCCAAGAACAACTCAAAGAGAAATGAAATTGATTTTATTTGTTGTCATTACTGTTTACATCTTGAACATTATTTGTTTTCTTGCCCATATAGGAAAAAGGATGTTGATCTAGTTTGGGTTCCCAAAACCTAGAGATTTGAATATAATTAGTTGAGATTTGACCTAAAATGTTACTTTGATATTCAAATGTCTTATCTCAACTAAATTGAGAATTAACTTGCATAATTCTGTAAAACTGATCTATGTTTTTAACAACTACTGAAAATAGTACAGAAACAATCTCGGTCGAGAAAGTTGTCGACCGAGACAATGTCGGTCGATAAATTAGTCGACCGATGGGGTTACTGTCTTAAGCCTATAAAAACTTGATAAATGGTCGGTTGAAAAATATTTCAACCGAACCACACTCAGTTGAAAAAAATTTCGACCGAGGGAAACTCTGACAGAATTGTAAAGTAAAAACAAAGATACTTCAATTACAATTAACTTAAGTGTGTAATGAACTTTATATACTGCATTGTTTTAAATATTTGAATGATCCTAATTAAAAGGAAGAACTTATGAGCATCAAAACTTTATACTTTTCATGATTAAATTTTATCTATCAAGAGGAAAAGATTGATTTTACTCAAGTCGCTACTTACAAAGGAAAATGATGCTGATTGGAAATTTATACTCTTACTGCAAGTAGATATGCTTTATTGCAAAAATAAGTCATAAATCTTGAAGACTAAACTTCTCAAACATATTAGTAGTTTGCATCATTACATATATGTTAATGACATCTTTATTGAACTTGGTGCAAATTACAACTTGTGTGATTCTGAACTTTATGCAAATCAAAATAGGAATTCTTTCTTTGAAAATTCAAATGTTATCAAATTTCAATTTCTACTTCCTTGAAAAAGATGATTAAGCATACATGGTCAATCTTAAATCTGAAAATTATGAATCATGTTTTGAGAAAATTTAATCACGGAAATTATGGATATGTTTCTATTGCTTCATCATGATTATTGTGTTCCACATGGTTTGTCTAAAGTAATCCCTAGTCTATATCTATATATAAACCATGTGATTAGAAATTGCTCTTATCATCAAAATGATTCAGCTCATTGATGATGCTATAATTGAAAATGCCATTATTGCATTAAGGTAAATCTCTATGGCACAAATGCATCTTGACATATTAGTTAAGGATTATCATGTGCTTAACTTATGGAAAAGGATATCATTTTTTATGCATAAATATTTTCACTATGGACTTCAAGTTTATGTTTTTCATATAAAATCTTCTATGAAGAAAAAGGCAAGCAAAATTGTTTGATTTTAATATCTTGCTTAAAACAAGAATAATAATGTTTTATCAATTGTTTGTTCTAAGGGAAAAATGTTACAACTCATATGAATTAAAGATCTTGCTTCAAGTCGTTAAAAGAATCAAACCTGTTTTTAAGGTACAAAATTTTCAATTGATATCCGTTTATTTAAGATACATAAAGGCTTTATATTCAATCAAATGGATCATTGTGAATGCTTAAATTGGAAATATGCAGAAATTGCCTCTTGGTCAAAATCAAGTTTGACTGAGGGGCGCCCAGGTCAAAGTCAAGGTCGACCTAAAATAAGCTTGACAAAATGCTTAATTGTAAATCATTTCCTTGCACTCAATCTTAGTATATTGAAAACAAGATTTTAGTGCATAGCTCTCATAAAAGGTTACCTTATTATGATCTAATGCTTATTATGACCTTAGAATCCTTAAACTATCTTGATTATAAGATTAAGGGGGAGCTCACAAAAACTATCTTGACTATAGGATTAATAAGGAGTTCACAAAACTTTGTAAACATCATAAAGAAAATTTGAAACTAGTTATGACCTTAGTATTTTTAAAGTAATCTTGGTTATGAAAATAAGGAGCCTACAATATTTATGAATATAATATATATCTTGTCCTTAATGGAATTCTCTAAACAAATTAGGGCTTAACATCCCGTGCATTTGGTTAGAGATACATTCATTGATTCTACTATAAGCTTAAAAGAATCTCATATCATTTCAGGGCTTAACATCCCTTGTAAATGGTTGAGAAACTATTAAATATATTCATGAGCTTAAAGGATTCTCATGTCATTTTCAGGGCTTAACATCCCTTGTAAAATGGATGAGAAATAAAAACACATATGCCATAAAATTAAAAGGATCTCATATCATTTCAAGGCTTAACATCCTTTGCAAATGATTGAGATATAAATTGTGGCTAAATTTGACATAAAAATAAGTGGTTTGCATTGAGTATCAAATTATAAAAGGGGGAGAAATAAAAGTCATAATTAATGTTTAGCCTGGTTATCTTTTTGAAATGACAAAGGGGGAGAAATAATATAAAATCAATAACATAAAGTAAAATGAGTTTCATAATCTTTCGGGTAGCACATACTTGAAAATAAAAGAATGGCTGCAAAAGGTAAACTTCAGGTATGAAACTCATATGATTTGTATTTTCTTGATTTATATTTTGGAAATGTTTGTCATTTTCAAAAAGGGGGAGATTGTTGGCTAAATTGGACATTATTATAATCCCTTTGTTTTGATGATGACAAATATTTCTTTCGTATGGTTTTAACTTGCTATTTGAGTATTTCAGGGACAAGCATATAAGGTGGTGGATAGCAAAGACTTGGAAGATCAATTTGCTAAAATTGCTTTATTTTCATGATTGTAATCGAATGTAAAAACTTGTACAAGTATATAATGTACAAGTACTTAGATATCATGTAAATCAAGAATTTAGATCTTCCCTATCCACACACAACACTTAGATAGGTCATCTCCTAAGTTAGCATCACAATTGCACATTGATACACACACTCAGTAAATGAATACATTGAATCAGGGATAATCTCGGTCGACAAAAACTTCGACCGAGACTCTCGGTCGACAAAAACTTCGACCGAGAATAGACCCTCCTAGCCATTAGACTGAGTTAGAAAAAGTAGTTGGGAGTTGAGTTGAACGTTTCAATACACTTACTCCAGACCTTCCCTCAGTCGAAAAATTCCTCGACCGAGAGACTCTCGGTCGACAAACTTCTCGACCGATAATGGTTCTGTCTGCACTTTTCAGAATTAATCAACTAGTCATTACAAATGCAATTAGTGGATATCTAATGGCTAGTTGAGCACTAAGAACACCCTAGAAGGTGTCTAGAACGTCTCCAAGCATTAGCAAACCACTCCTATAAATAGGACAGCCATAGGACACCTCAAGACAAAACTTGCATACACAATTACACTTGAGATTCAATCCTTGTGAGCAAACAAGCTGAGCTACACTTGCAATCTATTTTCTTTGAGCTCTATATTAGTGTACTATAGGCTGATATCTCCTATCAACTATACATCCACGTCCATCCACTTTGGTTAGGAGATCAAACGCTTGATATAGGATCAAAGTGTTGTACTCAATTGGTAACATTGTTTCCTTCTTCCAATCTTGTTCCTTTTATTATTTTTTGTTCTCCTTTTCTACTCCTAGGTTGGAGGCTGTGGAAAGGAGGTTGTTGGAGCTTCTTCAGGTGGTGAAGGTGGCTCGGAGGACTTTGGACTACTTCTAGAAGGTCTTAACGGGAAGCTACTTCAAGGAGGCAGGCTACTTCAAGGGGGAGCTTGAAGTTACTTCAAGTGAAGGCAGCTTCAAGGTTAGTGATACAACTTCGGGGTGAAGGCTGTCCAAAGGGTGGTGAAGGTATTTGTAATTTTATGTAACATCCTTGTGAGGTAATAAAATTCAAATACTTTCAAAATCCCGGTTGGGGAACAACCGGGTAGTGGACTGACTCCCTTAGTTTTTTGCTAAGGGTGGAACCACTCTAAACGTCATGTCTCCTTCTCCAAATTTAAATTGTGGTTGCTTGGTTGAATTAATTTTAAAAACATCATAAAACCCTATTCACCCCCCCTCAAGTGGTTTTTCAGATTTTACCTCAATTTGTGGGATAGTGATAGCCCCATTGGCCTTTGTAGAAATTGGAACAATGAAATCCTTTAGGGGACGATCATCTTCCATGATTTATTCTTCTTATTAGGCTGGTGAGGATGGTGGTGAATACGTTGGTGATGATGGCTGTGAGTCCACCAAATCTGATTAAGGTTCACTCCTCCTAGATTCTTAAAGGTTTCTAATAGTGTGCTCAGTTTTGGGGTCTAGAAATGTGCAGGGTTCAAGGGCCCATTTGGAATTCCGCATATAGTCCTACAAGTAAACAAGGCGAGTGAAGTACAAAAATGAAAATGGAAGGTACAAAAATATGATAATGATGATGATCATGATGGAAGGTAAATAAAATGATGGTGGATATGACACATGGTGGTGTGATCAAGTCTCACTTACAATTCAATACTTCTTACTCTAACAAAATACCAATGCTCCCTGACAACGACGCCAAAAATGTGTTGGCTGTGTGCAAGTTTTAATATTTATAAACTCAAACTCTACCCCGCAAGTATACGAGTGTGTGTCATAATATCAGGGTCATCCAAGGAGCAAAGGTTTGTTAGGATCAAGTGTATTGAACTTCAACAATCTAGACCTTTTACACAAGAGAGGTTTTGTTATGTTAACTAAGAAATTTTAAAGGAAATGAACTAAAATAGAAAACATTTGTATTAAGGATCAATTTAGATCAGGGATTCTTGAGGATAGGGTTTCACATCCACATCATAACATGAAGAACAATATATATCAGGAACACAAGCAATAACACAGGGAGGCATGTATCCTGCACCCACCTCCCGACAGTGTAGAACAGTCCTAACTTTGTATACCACTCCCGTGGATATACTTAGATTTGGAGTACAAACCTTTATTCCCCAATACATCCCAGCTACTCCCATGGTCAAGGTAGTGCAGCTAAGGTAGATCTCCTTACTCCTATGCACATCTTCCCAGAGTATACAAATAGAAGAAATCATACAGACAAAGTGGCCAGCAAAGCATGTAAGAGGAATTAAACACCGATGAACCTTAGAATAGTGAATCAACTAGCATTATATATTAAATTCATGTTAAAAAATGTTATGACATGGGAGTTACTCCTGCATGCCCAAGAATAAGAGATCTACTAGTCCATGGTTGTAGAAAGTTGATACAAGCAGTAGGAAGTAGTGCTAGACATCATAATAGAAGGAAATAAACTTGGATGTTTGTGGAAGAAGGAAGATAGACTTGGAACTCTGATCAAGGAGTCATAAATCCATCCTTGCTGCAGGAAACTCTTTAGAAACCTTCATGCCAGAGTGGAGAGAAGAGAACAACAAAGATCCTTGCTGCAATTGTTGGAGAAGAAGGAAGAATAAGTTTCTCTACCAAAAAATCACCTTTTCTCCCTTTGGAACACCTCCAACTCCTCCTTGCTTTTTCTTGCTTCATTCTCTCTCCAAAAGGTCTGAAATATGATGTGGTAACTGTCCCAAGATGCCTTGGGGTCGAATATATAAGTGTGAAGAAGTTAAATTCGCCTTTGAGTGAAATCTATAGGTCACACGACGTGTCTTATGCAATAACTGAAGTCTAGATCGAGTTTTAGAAGGTTACACGACGTGTGTTTAATAAGAAACGACGTGTCTTTAATAAGACATGTCATGTCTTTAATAAAACACGGTGTGTTGATGCAAATCTGGGAGTTCTGTGTTCAATTTCTAGACTGAGACATGGGGTGTCTTTATTAAGACATAGGGTGTCTTAATTAAGACATGGGGTGTCTTTATCAGTTTTAACAACATTGATTTTCTAAATGTCTAGATGATTGGGGAATGTGTTGATGGATGTTATTATGACGTTTTCTCCCCATTTTGATGCCAAATTATTGTACCTACAAACCAAACCATAGAGCAAGTAAAAATAACAATAAAGTGGAAAATATAGCATGATAAAGAGTGATTATTAGGTGAAAATGATTTGGAAATATAACCAAAAGTGGTCCAAAAGATGATATAAAATACACACATCAATGACATGGCTCGTGAATGCTATGGTGGTGATTATGTGACACAGGATGGTTCTTATGCACATTGATGAGACAATAATGTGGTGATGAACATACATGGTTCACTGTGATAGGTCCTATGACTTGGTCATGGCTTAATGTCTATTGAGAGGTGATATCCTCAAAGTTATGTGGTTAAGGGATTGAGATCCCATGGTGATGTGTGACATTGATGGTGGCCCAGTGAATGACAGAGTAGTGAGCATCATGTGGTGGTTGTGTGACAAGCTCACACCCCATACGCTGTATATCTTCTGAAGTTGTAATATACCCTTTGTTTTGTAGAGTTTGTTTTATCTTCATACATTGTAACTTGATTGAATCACCCAATTGTCTAACTAATCAAGTGAAACATAATCATGTAGTTTTCCCTATGCCATAGATCCATTCCAGTATCAGCTTTATTTGCTAGATTGGTGAAACGAGTTTAACTTAGAGCGCATACTTTTTATACGTGGGGTGCAAGTCGAGTATTTTCTTATATCCATAATTACAGGTTGCGTGAGATGGCCATGCATGAGCCGATCTCCTTGTGATGTGGATGGCCATGCACGAGCCACTCCTTCTTTCAAAAATGGCCATGCATCAACCTATTCTTCTTGTGACGTTACCCGTACCAAGGTGGGCTAGGTGTTTTGATGTGGACGTCCATGTGTGAGTTGATCCTTTTGTAGACTATTGTGTTGACCAAGAGGTGTTGGAGAGGTCATGGATTCTGACTCTTCCATGGACCTTATATGGCATTGATTTTGACTTAGCAGTCGTCAGTTGGATTTGGGTGGCATGACTCAAATCCTTGGGGCATAATAAAAGATGTAATACAACCGTGTAGTATATATGCATAGGGTGACATACGTCTCACATTGGTTGAACCTTTGCCTTATCTTTGTATGGATTTCTTAAATTATTAACTTGTAAGAGAAATCTATTTTTATACATGTTCTTCATATTCCTTCTTAACTTGTATGATGATCTACAATCAGTTGTAAATGACTTACCTGCTTAGACAGGGTATACAATTTAATGTATATCATTGAGCTCAATCTTCTTATAAAGTTGATTAATGTGCTCTACTTGTTGGATACATATCATTTAGTTGAATCAGCTTAACATGCTAGCTATGTTATCTATCTGCTTAGTATGTTGTTTTACCTGCTTAGTTTATTTGTGCTTTAATAGCATTGGTGGATAGTTATATCTCTCGTTGGGACGTTTGGTCTCACCCCGTGGTTTTTCTGCATCTTTTAGTTGACAGTGCACTAAGAGGTAGAGGTTGTGTAGTGGGGTAAGATAAGTAGCTGATAAGGTTGGATGTGTTGCTAGTCTTTTGGTGTTAGAGTCCTAGAGTCATCCCTATACACTTGGGTCCTTGGGGTGCTTTTGAGATGTCTTGTGGTTATGTTACCGATATGAGGTTTTGGTCTGTGTGCCATGGTTATACAGTTATGACAGATGTACATGTATATATGTGGTACCAGTATCTTATGTAACAGGTTGATGACAAGAACGTTCATCTACAACGATGTAAGCACCATGTGATATGCTATGTGTTGCATGTGGCAGGCCTTGTGGATTCATATGTAATAAGTTTTTGGATTATGATATTTTAATGTAATCGGTTTTAATTTCCTATATTTTTTGGTAATCTACTTGCTTAGTGTTTTTTTGCTTATTAGTTTTTGAGTAATCTCACTTTGTGTCGCAACAGGTGTCACAAAAGACATCAACATAACATACATGATCATGAGGCGCATAGAGGATATTGTATACATGTATCTTTTTTCCATGCATATTGTAAAGTAGGGGCCATGTTAATTTCCTCCCCATATGTACTCAATGTTCAAATATAAATAAAATTATGATTGCTGACATTAGAAGAAAAACTTGATCTTCATCAATATTAATTTTTCTTCTTTTTGAAAGATCACCTCTATATTGGCAAATTAGTGATTGAATACATAATTCGACTGCATATGTATGTATAGTACATGATGTCTCTCACTACACACTAACTATATTTACAAGTATAGTAAGTGCTAATGCTTTCTACACATGAACTACATATACAAATTGTAACCAATGTTATTTCCCCCTACATATCATATCCACAAATATAATTGTAGTCATATATTTAACTACAATGGAACGTACATTTTTATGTGTAAGGACATTTTTACCTACAATTAGGGTTACATAGGCATTTGTATCTAGATGAGTATTTAACTACAATTTTGAAAAATGTACCATAAACAACTAGCTTCATGGGTATTAGCTTCATATTCTAAATGTAAGGATAAATGTAGCCAAAGCTTTTAGCTACAAATTTTGGTATTTTTACTACAATTTTTTTATAGTTAAAGACCGTATTTTTGGTAGTGACTATCCACAATAATAACTGACTAGGGACATAATAAGAATGGATACTCTTATTATACATATAATTTCATGTTCAGGTCCTCAAATCAAACCATATGTCACTCATTTGAAAATATTCTTAGGATATTATTAGGTCTATTCATTATCTCAATACTAAAACAAACATAACAAGTAGAATTTCCTTTATTAATAATCAAATCAAGTACAAAGTATTCCTATTATAATTATCAAAATCATGTCTATCAGGGCATACAATCAGCATTAACATCAGGAAATACAATATCTAATAATTGAATTCTAGTGGAATCAAAAGTAAAAAAAATGCCTCCTTACATGTGTGTAGGTTTCAATTCCCTTCCTAGGTTCAAGGTCAGGGCTTTCACAACATAATCATCATAAGTGTGCATTCAATTAAAATAAATTCCACCGAAGTTCATTACAAAGAAAAATGACCCTACTGTAAGTTGAATATTTGATCTCAAAACCTATCTCACTATTCATATTGTATTTTTTAACTCCAAAAGTTTACATATATGCATTACTGATAAATCAATAATTAGTTATGGATTTTATATTTTAATCCATTTCCAATTAAAAAGGAAAAAGAAAATGCAATATGACCACTACACCCTTGAATGAATGCTATTATAAAACATGAGTGTTACACTCAATTATAGTAGCATAGCCTATTATAAATCCCACAGATAATGCATGTGATCAGACAAATAGGACAATAATGCCATGGATTCGTGACATTATTCATATTTCATTACGGTCACATTGGGAAAGAATGCACACACATTCATCATCTTCCCCTGCATAATATGTAGCTTCAAAAATCTATCTTCATGAAACCAACTATTCATATTATTGTTATTCCAACTCCCTCATCTCTCGGGAGTAATCCCTATGAGGTCATATGGGTCTTGTGGCCCTAGAGACCCCTCGGTTGGGTATTACTAAGTCCATGATTTGTATAAGGCACTACCATAAATGGTCACCAAAAGATGCTAGGGATAAGGGGTGTACAAGAGCTTGGAAAACTCTGTCATCATCCATGAGTTTGCTCATGCAAGCACTGTCACGAGTGTAGGTGAGATAGTTGCACAAAACTTGTGTTGGCCCATCTAACACATAGGTGGCAAAGAGGACCTTTAGCAAGGAGGACATGCCATGTCCTTGAAGGTGCACTTGATGGCCATCATGCAATTGTCAGCCTTGTCCACCATCTCAATCTCCCATTCACCCTTGATGTAAGACAATTACATCTTGATGAACTCTATGAGGGAGTACTCCTTGGGCTTCTTAGGAGTGGGAATAGTGTTGACACATACCATCATAGAAGTGGTTGGGGCTCGCATAGGAAACCCAACTCCTTTTTAGGGGTGAACCAAGGTGGAGGAGGAATCATTTGTAGAAGGACGACGCATGGTGATGACATGTTGAACCCCCCCAAGTGGCATGTGAGCCAGGAGTCAATAATGGTGGATCCATGAGTGGCATTCTAAACTATGGGTTCAGTAGGGTATAGTACACATCCACTCAATCACAGGATTGGGATGCCTCACCATTCATGTCCTCAACTAGATTGGTTTGCATGAAAAGGATAGATAGAGGTATGAATTCTAAAATAATGCTATGAGATACTAGACTATCAACTTCTATAATATAATATCAATTCATAATGAGTGGGAACCACTATGGGCCCACTCCCTAGATTTATTTTTTTAATATTCAAGTAATACTCCAATCATTTATTTATAAAAAATAGATACAAGGGGTGCTTAGATACTCCAAAAATAATATGGATAAATAGAGAAACAAAGTGAAACATAAAGAGTAAAATAGAGTTATTACATGTTCTAAGTAGTTCTAAGTACTTGTATATATGGGCACAAAGGAAACTGAAAAGAAACTATAACTAAGTGGATCAATTGCAGTGGGAAACCTAGAAATCTCTGAAGCCTCCACGGACTACTGTTGAACATGTCCCTAGAAGATTGGTCCTTAAGAACTGGTTCCTCTTCTAAGGTGTCAATTGGTTGCTTTGCATCTAGGTGGAAAGAAACATCACCAAGAACCTAGGAAATATGGTAAAGGTTAGAAAAGGCTTAGTATGTACATATATAAACACTTTGAACATTATATTGGGTTATAAGTACAAAAGAGATGTTACCACAAGGAGGGGGTGATATGCAATTTGGAAAACTCAAAAGAATTGTAATAGGAGAAATGAGGCATATTAAATTCCAAGTAAAAGCACCTTGAAATATAAATTAACCACAATTTCAAGTTTAAACAGTAAACTTTTACAAGAATAATAAAGATGACTAAAATCCCTAGAATAGGGCCAAAACACCATAGGACCGACCTAAAAAGTAAGGGGGTAACACATGCTTCAGGAGTAATATGAGAGCCCTTCATAAATATATGGGTTATATATAAATACCACTATTCTAGGTATTCTAGTCAAACATGTAGCTTGCATTAATAGAGAGAAAAGTCTAGGATTTTAGTCAATTTCACATATAAAAAAATCATAACATGAGGGCTTCAAGAACACATTATAAAATAGTTGTTCAACATGAATATAATGAACTAAGATCAGGAAACACGGTTGTCAAAAATGGATTTTCAAGTCCAATTAATAGTTCAAAAGATGCCTCATTATATGAATATAGGTTCCAACCAAATAATGCCCAAAATTAAATAGAGGATGTACATAACTTATGATCAGACCTAACTATTCAATAACACTCCCCAAGATCAAGGCCAAGGTTTTGACATCCTAATCGTCATGTTTATCCATCTAATGAACATAAATTCCATCAAATTTATTGCTCAGAAAATTGACTCTACAATAAGTTGGAAATATGGTATCAAAACCTATATCATCAAATTTGTCGTATTTTTTCTAATTACAGAAATGTACTTATATACATTATTTGCATAAATAGTTATGTTTAAAAGTTAAATCCATTTCTATTAAAAAGGAAATATAAATTTCAAAATCACCATTGTGCCCTTAAATAAGTGTGATTATAAAACATGAGTGTTACACTAAACTGTAGTAGCATGTCGTATTGTAAATCTCACATATAATGTATATGATTGCACGAAAAAGACCATATTGCCCATGGTGTCTTGTCAAAATCGATATTTCCCAAAGGGTCACGTTGGGAAAGAATGTGCAAAACTATATCAATTCCTCCCATAGAACTAGTAGCTCCAGAACTTCACCTCCTTGAGTCCAACTGATCATAATACTGAGATCCTGACTCCTTGAGCTCGAGGGAGTAATTTCAATTAGTTTGTATGGGTCTTCTGGCCCCTAAGTTTGGTATTACTAATCACATGATTTGTTTAAGGTGCTCCCACCATTTCTGGTAATTGGACGATGCCAGGGATACAAGGTAGGGAGGAGCTGGATAAACTCTGGTATCATCATTGAGTTTTTGCATTGCTCAATAGTTGAGGATGGAAGATAACTAGAAAAAATAAGCCTGATCACACAAGAAGACCAATGAGTTTCTTCGGAAGGATTTTAATTAGAGCCAACAATGTTTTGAGAAAAAATAGGAATCATTGAGGGTGGACCAATACACACCACCAACATGTTGTGATCCCATAAGTTTCACCAATTACTTCTGATGGGTTTGGCTAGGTTTTTGGGTTAAGGGACTTGCGGAGTATCTTCTCGATAGTGAGACAAAACATAAAAGGCATGTGATGCTTGTTGATTAGGAAACCATATAAATGAGACAAGGTGTGCATATGAAATAGAAGAGGAAGGGCTATAGATGATTTATGTGCAGAGAATTCATTTGAGGTAGATAATGTATGCATAAATTGTCGTTATTTTGATATCTAATTTGGTTATTTTCCGTGTCATTTGTGCTTAATTGAATATCTTTTAATACATATTTTACCAAATTAGTAAAAATCACTTGTGCATCATTTCTTATATTTTTACATGTATTTTACATGCATTTTACATGTTTTAATTATTATAATAATAATTCGATTTTATTCATTGATTATTTTATTGTAGATAATCATTATTTACTGGAGAAAAGTCGATACCATCGACTTGCAACTCGATGGTCGTGACATGGCATCAAAGTACAAATATTTTTTGCTCCAGATTGAAAAGGAAAAGGATGTTTTACTATGAAGAAGTCGATACCATCGACTTCCAACTCGATACCATCGACTCAGACGCTGCATACCAAATTTTAATTAGTTAAATCTAACACATATTGTATTAAAAATTACATTTTAGGTTTCCTCTTGATCTAAACATGTACGACGGCTATAAAAGACATCATTAGAACCGCAATTGGAAGATCTATCACGAGGGGACGATACAGCAGCTGATCGGAGAGAGAAAAGTAGAGGAACCCTACATGGAATACCTCAGAGGCATTTTGGCGGCAGAAGCGACGACAAATTCTCTCCATCTTCTCCAGATCCACTCTTTAACCCTTTCTCCAACTTACTGTATCTCGAAATTCATATTTTACATCTTTTCGACTTACTGTGATACCATGTCGTCTATTTTCGGCTAAAAACTGTAATTCCTTAGGACCCGGGAGTAGCCCGGATATGCATTGTGTCTCATTCTTATGAGTTAATATATATTTTCCTCTTAATTTTTGAATATGAATCTATGGAAATTGCATGTCCTTATTGTGCTTGATCACCACAATTAGCGTATCAGATCCTTAATTACTGCTGAAAAAGGGATTAAGGGTTAGAATTACATAGGTTCACCCATTTATTGGCGTCCCTTTGGAAAGGTGAGGCATAAATGGGAGGAGATTACCCAGAGTTAAACCAAAAGCACCTAACTAATGAATCAATTACTATGAGAATGGAATTGGATTTAGATTAGGTAGGGGAATTACACTGCGGAAGTAGGTAGTTTCCAGCTACAGGCTCTTTATTCAAGATTAGGAGGGAGTTATATTAATAATTAGGGATTAGATTTAGTGTTTCCCGTGGTGAAACCAAAAATCCTAAGGAATTCATCCCTTCTTGATCACAACAACCTTAGTTAGATTTACTTTTTGTTCTTAGTTAATTAAACAACCAATCAACTCTTATTTTTGGCTTAGCTGATCAATCCTAATTAGTAATAGTCTTTAACCTCACAACTGCCCGTGTTCGATAACTTGAGACTCATAATTCCATATTAATTTGACACATACACTTGTGTATTACACGCACGTTATATACATGTCAAGTTTTTGGTGTCGTTGCCGGGGAGTTGGCATGGTTAACACTATAAAAAGTTAGGATCGGCCACTCTAGGCCATTGTATTTATTTTCCTTCTTTTTATATTCTTCCCATTTTTCATTACATAAAAATTTACTATTAGTTTAGGCATTGTACATATTCATCTAAATATTTCTTTGTAGTTAGTCTTCATTCATTTAAAAAAAAGTAAAAAAAAAAAAGCACATGGCCCCTATTTGTTCTGAGTGTGGAAATGCACATGTAGGTTATAGATGTCTGAGTCCACCTTCATTACATCATGAGAAAATCTCAAACGAAATTCATCGTGAGCATATTAGGATTTTGGTTCAATATGTTTTAAATTGCAAAGGTCCTATTTCTAATGGAGGTTGGGGTAGAATAGAGAAAATGGAAGAAGTTGAGGTTGAGAATAAGGAATTAGAGAGTGAGGAGAACATATTGGAAGAAGTTTTAGAATCACCTCTACCATGTCCTTCCATTGAGACCACACCCACACCCTCAAATCCTAGGATTGATTTTGAATATGATTGGGAATCTGATGAGGAAGATGAGAAGAATGATGCAAAAAAGGTGGATGACAATTTTGATACATGTGTTTGGGATATGAGTGAAGGAGAGGAGGATACAGAAGGTGCTTTATTTGATAGTGATCTTAGAGAGGAGGAAGAGAGTGAGGAAGAGGTTACAGAGAGTGTAAAGGTGGAGGAATTTCCCATTACCCATCACATAATTCCTTCACCACAAGACCCATCTCTTCATTTCCTTATTGAGGATCCTATATGGGATATATATCCAAATGATAATTTTGAATTTTTTTGTGAGGATATTAATGAATGTGGGGGAATTGAATTATTAGAAGAGGAGGATGCACAGAAATTCACCTTTGATATAACCCCTCCATCGTGTGTAGCTAGGAGTGATCCATTGGGGATGGTCATAGAAATGAAGGATCAATCATCATTATACCTTTCACCTCATGGCTATCTTTTTCTGCATGTGCTCCCACATCAAGACTTGATTGTGAGTCATGTTCATGTTCATGTTCATTGCAATGATAATTTACTGTTGAAATGGAATGTCAACAATACATGTTGGTCTTCTGACTATTATTTGTTTTTTGTCATTGTTGCAAGGAACCAAAAGTTTAGAAGGAAGAAGCGGAGAGAGATTTACCCTCCTCCATGACCACCTGATTATTGTTGATTGACATGTGTCCATCCTAGGACGTTAAACAAGGGAGCTTGTGGGAGGCAACCCACCAATTAGGTTTATTTTGTTAAACTTTCAATTCTACTTTTACATTTCTATTTATAGATTGTGATATCTAGTTTTGATGCAAGTAAAAATGATGATGATATGTGTATTCAGTGTGCGGGGACGCACTGAGTCGGTTGCACCGACTTCACTGTCGGTAGTACTGAGTTTTCATTAGTGACATCTCAGAAGCTGAGCAAGCATAGACACTTCACTGAGCTTGAGTGCATATTGGAGGGCAGATTATCATGTGGATCGCAACTACTCATCTTTGACCCTAGAGTTCACCGTCCATACTGGTACAGTCATTTCATGTATCTTCCTTTGCTTTTGACATTGGGGACAATGTCATATTCAAGCTTAGGGGTGATGAGGAATGGAACGACACTTCTACCTTTATCTTGCATCTTTACTTTTTATCATATCTCTACATGTTTTGCTTTTGTTGTTTGAAGTTTTTTTTCTTAGGGTTCACTTCTATCTAGTGTAATTGTGGACAAAATATAAAATTTTGGTTAGGATTAGCCATTTGTTGATGATGTGGTATCAATTCTAAAAATTCTAAATAAAAATTTGAATGTGCTTTTATGCTTTGCTCTATAAGCTAAATTTGTTGTGTTTAAGAGTACATAACTGGAGGAATTGTTTGGATTAGTTAGCTTGAAGACATACTGATTGAATGAAAAACCTAACTTAACTCTATGGCTTGTGTTATGATGATGATGTTTGAGTCCAAGCCAACCAAACAGTAATGTGATCTTTAATGTGAATTTTAGAAATAAACTCTAAGGTTACCCTGTTACACAAGTTGACAGAAGAGGGATATATCATGGTTGGGAAAGGCATTGTCTCATATTCATGTGATCTCATCCACCTTCCATTCATCTTCATTCACCACCATAGGATGATCAAGTTTAATCCAAGTTATTTTTCTCTTGTATGCATTACTTGGCATGATAGGAATCATATAGTTAGTTCATTTTATTATGCATTAAAAAAATCATATAATCTCTTTTGAGCACTTGTAGTTTGCATAACAAAATTTCATATAGTTGCATTTGCATTGCATATTTTATAAGGTGTTACATATTTGTTATCTTCTACCATCTTCTGTCATGAAAGAGTGTAAAAAAAAGTTGTATCTCCTTACACCTTCTCAAAATAAAAAAAATAAAAAAAGCCCAAGCATGAACTGTTCATCTTGCTAAAAATAGGGTAAGAAAAAAAAGAGTTATTGAAAAAGAAAAATAAAAAAAGGAGAAAAGGATTTTAAGTTCAATGTCATATTCTCTCTAAGCAACAAATGAGGGAATTATGGATCTTTTTTTTTTGTAAGCACCTTTCCACTTATACTCATCATTAGGATGAGACATCCATTGCATGCATCATCCCACCAAAATAAAAAAATAGTCATTAAAAGTCATACATTCACATTTTATCCATCATATAGGTGCATCATATTTTTACTTTTTGCATAAATGATTTGGATTATTCTTGTGATTCCTGATTTCATAGTCACCCATATTTTCCACCCATTGCTCTGCATGGTAGGCCACCATCATAATTAATTCCCCCCATCCATATTTATTTGGGGATCTGCTTCCAAGTAGTTTATTTAGGTAGATCAGAGCAATGTAGATAGGGAGATCACATGATGCATCAAGCAGGTGTCCTGTTAGCCATGATATTAACTACTTCATATTGATAGTGTTTTTCATTAATCTTATTGTGGACATCTATTATGAACATTATTGATCGCTTTAGAGTAGTTACTTGTTCAGTGGTTGGCAAGGATCGGTTTGGGACCGACTGGTGGAGGGCAGTTAGAAAAACTAATTCATAGGTATTTGTCTTCTTGCTGATTTTTTAAAACAAATCCAAGAGTAGTGTTGCTTGAGGAAGAATAATATTCAAGCTTAGGGGTGTGATGTATGCATAAATTGTCATTATTTTGATATCTAATTTGGTTATTTTCCGTGTCATTTGTCCTTAATTGAATATCTTTTTAATACATATTTTACCAAATTAGTAAAAATCACTTGTGCATCATTTCTTATATTTTTACATGTATTTTACATGTATTTTACATGTTTTAATTATTATAATAATTATTTGATTTTATTCATTGATTATTTTATTGTAGATAATTATTATTTACTAGAGCAAAGTCGATACCATCGACTTGCAACTCGATGGTAGCGACATGGCATCAGAGTACACATATTTTTTGCTCCAGATTGAAAAGGAAAAGGACATTTTACTATGAAGAAGTCGATACCATCGACTTCCAACTCGATACCATCGACTTAGACGTTGCGGACCAAATTTTAATGTGTTAAATCTAACACATATTGTATTAAAAATTACATTTTAGGTTTCTTCTTGACCTAAACATGTACGACAGCTATAAAAGACACCATTAGAACCGCAATTGGGACATCTATCATGAGGGGATGATATGGCAGCCGAACGGAGAGAGAAAAGTAGAGGAACCCTACATTGAAGACCTCAGAGGTGTTTTGGTGGCTGAAACGACGGCAAATTCTCTCCATCTTCTCCAGATCTACTTTTTAACCCTTTCTCCAACTCACTGTATCTCGAAATTCATATTTTACATCTTTTCGACTTACTGTAATACCATGTCGTCTATTTTCGGCTAAAAACTATAATTCCTTAGGACCCGGGAGTAGCCCGGATATGCATTGTGTCTCATTCTTATGAGTTAATATATATTTTCCTCTTAATTTTTGAATATGAATCTATGGAAATCGCATGTCCTTATTGTGCTTGATCACCACAATTAGCGTATCAGATCCTTAATTACTGCTGAAAAGGGGATTAAGGGTTAGAAATACATATGTTCACCCATTTATTGGCGTCCCTTGGGAAAGGTGAGGCATAAATGGGAGGAGATTACCCAGAGTTAAACCAAAAGCACCTAACTAATGAATCAATTACTATAAGAATGGAATTGGCTTTAGATTAGGTAGGGGAATTACACTGCGGAAGTTAGTAGTTTCTAGCTACAAGCTCTTTATTCAAGATTAGGAGGGAGTTATATTAATAATTAGGGATTAGATTTAGTGTTGCCCGTGGTGAAACCAAAAGTCCTAAGGAATTCATCCCTTCTTGATCACAACAACCTTAGTTATATTTACTTTTTGTTCTTAGTTAATTAAACAACCAATCAACTCTTGTTTTTGGCTTAGTTGATCAATCCTAGTTAGTAATAGTCTTTAACCTCACAACTGCCCGTGTTCAATAACTTGGGACTCATAATTCCATATTACTTCGACACGTACACTTGTGTATTACACGCACGTTATATGTGTGTCAGTAGAGTATACTATTATTGCTCCTAGCTTCTAGTCAGAGAACATTATCATCTCCAGTAGGTTGCTCCATGGCCAGTCGGGCAACATTTAGGGAGGGGAAACCTTGTAGAAGGTGTGGGTGATGCTCTCTAACTATTGGGATTTTGGGGGTGATGATATAGTAGGGAATTTGGGTTTGCATGTCTAAGTAACAATGGCACACTTAGGAATTAGTTGGGGTTTTTCAGCTTGTCTTGCCTCACTATGTGAGTGATAGTTCACTGGACTCAAAGGTGGGAGGGGAATCTTTTGGTGAACAAATCATGAGGCAACGACACTTGTAATGAGAGGAAATGGGTCAAGAACTTACAGGATATTGAACTGGTCCTATTCTACCACAGAAAGATGAGAGGTGGAAGATGAGGTCTTCCAGCTAGTACCCTGACCTGATTAAACCCACATGGCCAGTAGGCCATTGATGAATCACGTGATGGACATAAAATCTAGACTTTGTTCTAAAATTGGCAAGACAGATGATTATAATTATACAATTGACCTTTATTTAGTTTCATCTTCTAGAATACTACTAGAGATGTATATAACATCTAATTAAGCACAAAATTTGTTAGTTGCCTAATTTGGGTATGGGGAACACGAATTTGGGCTCATATTTTCATTTTGAAATTATTATTTTTACATTTATGCCATAATACATTAATCACATAATAAGGGAAATTATCTTAATCTAATAGTCAAATAGGGTGAATCTTCTTAAATTATTTCCAAATGTACTCAATCTAAGATCCTAGGGTCATACTAGGATATTTAGTTATGATTGAGAATATAGGTTAGTATTTTATAAACTACTCCCATAATTCAAGTATTAGTGTTATTACATCCTAAGTTTTCATGTCCATGGAATAATAACGAGTTAATATGGTTTATATGATCCAAATAAGATCTAATCTATTATAAATTCAAAAAATATAGTTACTAAGAGGAGTCTAGTTGAACAAAGGACAAGAAAATGGAAAATAGAGTTTTGCACCTAGAATTGCGGATGCTACAAAGTCACAGACTCATATTACAAAAATACCACAAAATATTCTTCATTACACCTTAGTCTCTCCTTCCCATCTCTTTAGAATTGAGGATGCTACAAATTCATACATTCATATTACCTTAAAGTTCATGTTTAGCTTATATGAATTGTTAGAAACTAATATTTGATACTTAAATAAAATTATTAGTTAGGTGGTTGTGGATATATGGCATGCACCACATCATGCAATCCATAAATTCCTAACCTTTTATATGGGGTTTCAGAAGGATCAAGTAAGAACCTTATCGATAAGTAAAGCTCACCAAATGTCATAGGAGTTTTAGGAAACTTATCTTTTATTTTATAATTCTACCTTTAGATTTTTTTGCACATTAGATCCCATTTAATTGTCCTACATAACATTAAGAAACATAGTATAATTAAAACCACTAGGTAGGAAGTGACTAGTAGATTTTACAATAATCAAGTTTTGATTACATGGATTTTATATGTACTTTCAATGGATTGTAGAATAACTTTCATCTAAATTCCAAAGTAGCTAGCCCCAATGAATACCAAGTTGAATCCTTAAATTATAACCAACATGTTACATAATAGTTCTCAAGGAAACCATCAAAATATAAGGAAAATTGGAGGATCATATTACATAGGTGTATTACACAAAGAAATATGTTGAACAAGAGAGGTGGTTGATCGTGTGAAACCGAAGGCAAGATTGAAGGGTCATTTGTATGTATATTAGGCTAAGCTTCTTTTCATCATTAGATTTAGGTATTAATCATGTGGAGCCTAAGAGGAAGAGGATTGTACATCTTCTCCAATTATTTAGATATCCAAATTTACTCTATTACCATATGTGATTTGTTATGTCTTTTACTCATTGAATTTTTATCTTCATTTTGAATACATAAATGTCTTGTTAGTGAAAATATTGAGTTTTTTCATTGGTTAACTCTTAAACCTAACTCAAATCAGATGTTAGTCTTCCTTGTTCTTAATCAATATACCTAAATCATATCAATAAGGCCTCCTCTTACTTATTAATAAAGAAGACAATGCATGCCATTTACTGTAGTCTTATGGATTAATAAGTACAATGCATAATCAACGAAGAGTAAAACTCAACCTCATAACAGTATCCAAGCACTAAAAAATACATGACTTAATGTGAAAATATCATGAATGTTTCTATGAAATTTGACATACATAAGGTAAAACTTTCTATAGCCATGTTTCTTTTATAAGCAGAACTATAGTGACAATGAAATGGTCATGTACAACCCATAGTATGTGTGACACATCCACTTCTAGACAGATTCCTCCAGCCCAAAACTATTCTACCTCAACTGTCATCCACCTAACCACCAAAATAAGATGATTTCCAATGAGATGTTTGTCTCTTATTCTCATTGATTGTTAGATTATTCGGTGCCATGTTTCTTTTCAAACATGATTTAATTTGAAAATCTCCTTGATATTTTTACGAAATCAGACAAGCATCAAGTAAAATTTTATGTACCCATGTTTCTTTTGTAATAAAAAATGTAATTGTACTGACAATGGCATGATCATGTACAAACCATCATAGTTGTGACACGTCCACCTCTAAATGGCTTCTTCCAATCAATATTTTCTACCTCCATTGTCCATTTGTTGTACCACTACAGTAATATGAAGTTCAACGAGACATACATCTCCTTTTCATTCTTTAGCTAAAAGAATCAATATTTGATAGATTGGTTAAAGTGTCAATTGTCCATGGCTATAGCTATTTTATTTTAAAGAAAATAAACAGGAATAACAAGTTAGAGAGTCCCAAGCATAGGGGAGACTTAAACCTTTTAAGAAACATTCCAACTATACATGTGTGACCCTACTGGACACTATGGATAGAAAAGTAAATGTTTATCTTATGTAGGACTGCACATAAGAGATTAAAAGAGATGAGGTTGTCTATCTTGTTGTGGAGGCCTTGAGGGAAAAAGATGGATGGTAAAATTTTATCCTAAGAACTTTTTCTTTCTTTCAAAACTCTTAAAACTTATGGTAGATATATGTAGCAGGGAACTCTTTTTCTTCCAAATAAACCTAGTATGCATTCTATGGATATACTATTATGTAAAAATATCGAGGTTAGACTACACGATGCTTCATGTAACCCATCAATGGAGATAGAGACATGCCATATTAGAAGTAGTAATATATATACACATCTAGAACGAAGCCCAGTTAACATTTATATAGCAATCCACTAGAAAAGATGAACGTTTTATTTGTTATGTGTTTTTTTTTTGGTGGAATGAGAGATTCAAGTTTTATTCATCCTGCTCTCTAGTGCAGGCCAAAATACCTCTAAGCTAACATTGATCTCGGCATTAAGCCATGGAGGTTTATTATAATAGCAATTGCAAGCAAGAAAGGAATGAAGGGTGTGTTTTGCTACTTCATCAGAGACCTTGTTCAGATCTCATGGCACATGGACAACGGAAACCTGGCCAATAAGCGTCCTGATGGTTTGAAATTTTCTCCAGAAAGGCTGGAGCTTTCTACTGTAGTCGACACAACATTAAGTACCTACATTGTACCGACTGAATCAGATAGCAACACAATGTTACTGAGCCTGATCTCCTGACAAAGCTGGACTGCAAGTAGAGCATCCTGGATTTCTACCTCTAGGATGGAAGTGGAATGGAAAGGTATGCCTTTGCCTTAGATACACCTTCCTAAACTATTGATAGCATCGATGCCAGCCCCCACCATGCCTGAATTGCTGTTGAACGACACATCCACAAAGATCGCAACATCAAATCCAATCAACCTTGTGAATGGGGAATGAAATGGGACACCTACATGCTTGTGCACCGAGGAGAGACAGAGGATGAAATGCATTCTCTCCTTGATAAATTTGATACAACCTTGTAGACATGGTTGCTTGTCATTGTGAATTCTGTCATTCCTTACTTTCCAGCTAGATTTGCCAGCTTGCCATGATCAAGTGGATGTTCTCTCTTATAGCGCTGCTACTGTCAATGATAATGTTTTGGATCCAGGATTCCTCGTCATCCACGAAGAAGATACTAGGCATGCCAAGTCCAACCCAAATGAGTCAGCTGTGAGGACAATCACGAAAGCAGTGCAATAAGGTTTCTGGAGCGTTATTGTAGAGAGTAAAGATGGTATCCACGTCGAGGTGACGACGTTGCTTCTCCTTGTTAGTTAGTAAAGCTTGGTGTTGATGTAGCCAGGTGAAAGTTCACAGTCATTCTGGAATTTGCATCTTCCAGATCCTCCCCCATTCTCATGGAGTGGCAATGTTCCTTTCAGAGTGATGTCAGGCGTATGCAGATTTCACGATGAAGTTGCCATTGTCCTCCTACGGCCAGTACCATTCATCATCGTCGCTGTTATGACCGGCGGCGGAATGAACTGAATTTATGCCATAGACCGTCTGGGAGAAAGGAGTTGATAAACTATTGGTTCCACTATCCAGAGTCTTGCCTCATTGAGCATACCTTGAGATTAATGAGGTCGGGTGAGATGTTCCAGACTGAGTCAAACTCGATGATTGATTTTCCAATAATCCATTTATCAGTCCACACATTACTGGTAGTGATTTGCTGATGTGTTGTCTTGTTAACTCTATGATGGAGAATAGGAATGCCAAGATAGCATCCCAGGTCATCGGTGGATTCAATGCCTATCCGCCTGCAAAATGCACGTTTTTCTGCCCTGGAAGTGTTTGAAGAAAAGAAGCAACGAGATTTTGTTTTAGAGATAAGTTGGCCAGAGGCTGCAACAAAGGTATCGAGGATATACGAGATGACACTGGCCTGTGTCGTATCGGCCTCAGACATGAGTAGGATTTCGTCTACAAAGAAAACAAGCGAGAGGGGTAATCCCCGTATTGCAAGTCTAATGGCCTTCCATTGAGAGCCAGCGACCGCTTCGTTGATGGCATGTGAGAGTCATTCCATGAACAAGACAAATAAGTAGGGGCTCAACAGGGCGGAGCCAAGGTGGGGCAAGCGCCCCCCCCCCCCCCCCCCCCAAAAAAAAAAAATAGAAAATCAAGTATTGTTATGTATGTACATGTATGTATATATGTATATTGGTATTAATATATATATATATATATATATATATATATATTATCTAGTACTGTTTCTAGCAAATAAGCGTATGTAGCCTACTGGACTGGTGCTTGAATTGTAGAGCTCCAATTCAAGCACTCAAGTTTGAATCCTACCAGTGACATTTTTGTCAATTTGTTGCAAATAACTGCTGATATCATATCAACTATATATTAAGTCATATATATATGTAAACACAAACTTCTAGGTAGCCTATTGGATTGGCAAAGATTGCATTGTGTGTGTCATATTTGGTGGTTGCTAGTTCCAATCCCAACAAAAAAGATTTCATCACATTTTTAGTATATCTACTGGGCGTTCCAAAAAGGCGATAAAAGACAGAGTATGGAAAAAATTGCAGTGATTCAGGCGATCGCCACATACCTCATGAGTATTTTCAGATTGCCAGAAAGACTTATTAATGAAATACATTCTATGATTGCACGTTTTTTGTGGGGGGTAAAGGATGGGGAGAGGAAGATCCACTAGATGGATCAGTTGGGCGAGATTATGCATACCGAAGGAATTTGGAGGTATGGGGTTTCAGGATCTTTCCGCTTTTAATCAAGCTTTACTAGCAAAGCAGGGGTGGCGTTTGGCTACCAAGGAGGGGTCTTTGATCAGCCGTGTTCTGAAGGAGAAGTATTACAGACACACTTCTGTGATACACTCTGCGGTGGGGGGAGCCCCAAGCTACACATGGAGGAGTATTTGGGGTGCACTTCAGCTGGCTAGACCGGGCTTTCTGTGGCGAGTGGGGACGGGAAGGATGATTGATATCTATGAGGACAGGTGGATTCCACAACTAGGAGGGACAGCGAAGCGGTATCTTATTCAGGGACTGGTGACCTATACTTCAGTGGCTGGACTGATTGACGAGGAGACGGGATAGTGGGATGAGAGCGCACTGTCAGATGTTTTCCCACCCCACATCTGTTCTATGATTAGGGCCATACCTTTGAGCACCAGGGAGGCGACAGACACTCTATGTTGGGACAGGGAAAGCAGAGGAGAGTTCACCGTTCGCAGTGCATATAGACTGATGCGCACTGGAGAGGACCTGCTGGATGACTTGGAAGAAGACGATTGGAAGACGATTGGAAGAGAGTGTGGAAACAACGTTGGCCGCCAAAACTAAAGCACTTCATATGGCGAGTCCTTAGGGATATACTACCGACCAGATCGGCCCTCTTTAGGAGGCATGCAGTTCAGGACGAGCTTTGCCCACAGTGCTCCTCACACAGGGAGGATGCTACTCATGCACTTTTGGTATGTACGTCGACGAGGCCTATGTGGGCAGCGGGGCAGCTTCACTGGCCCAACCACGTAGGCATGGACGTGAGGAGCTTCACCAGGGAGCTGCTACGTGACGACGACCTGAGGAGACGAGATGAGGGTGCCACTCTTTTGTGGATAGCATGGACAGCCAGGAACAAGCACATTTTTGATCCCCATGAGTCGTACGTGCCTGCGCTCGCTGTGAGTTTTCTTACGTTGGTGGCAGATTATGGGCGCTATGCTACAGCAGTGAGCAGCATGACACAGAGGGACAGCGCCACGGTTTCTTCAGCTTAGACTCCTCCACCACAGGGGTGTTTCAAGCTCAATGCAGACGCTAGCGTCCAGATAGGGGGAAGAGGAGATATTGCTGCAGTTATCAGGGATGATCTAGGGAGCATCAAGGCTACGTACCAATGTCATCTGGACCATGCGTTCTCACTGCTTAGTGCGGAGGGAATGGCAGTCCTACATGGCATTCGTCTAGCTTTGAACCTAGGACTGAAGGATGTGATAGTGGAGACGGACAGCAAGACTCTTGTGCGTGCAGTCAAGGTTGGTGGATGGGGACGGGGATACGAGGACAGTATCGTGGCAGAGATCCAACGTTTAACTTCTAATCTTCTCTCTTTCCATTGTTGTTTTATCCGTAGGCAAGGCAATGGGGTCGCCCATACCTTAGCCACTCAGTCCTGTTGCTTAGAGAATCCTCGGACGTTGTTAGAGGATTTTGATGCGAACATTGTAGCCATTGCTTTTTCCGATATGAATAAATAATGAAGCGACAGGCTCCCTTTATCAAAAAAAAAGTAGGGGCTCAACAGGTCACCTTGTTGTACTCCTTGAGATGAGTTGAAGGATGCCATGGGGACTCCCTCCCATAGGATGGAGGTATTTCTGCAAGATATAATTTGCATATTTAGTCTAATAGTAATATCAGGCATGCCGAGCTTGATCAGTGTATTCCTGATAAAAGGCCATCAAATTCTATCGAAGGCCTTGGAGAGGTCAAACTTGATGCTGACCCATTTGTTCCTTCCTGATTTTTGTTTCATGGAGTATATGACCTCCTGGACAAGAAGAATATTATCACTAATTCATCTTCCGGGGATAAAGTTGGATTGTGTTTCAATGATCCAGTTGCAAAGGTACAACTTAAGGCGTTCAACAAGAATATTAGAGATGAGTTTGAAATGGTAGTTTTGTAAGGATATTGGCCTCAGGTCTGAGCAACTGAGAGGTTGCCTAGTCTTGGGGATAAGAACCATATATGAGTCTGCTAATCGGTGGTCGATGCAACCAGTATTGAATGAAGCTTGAACTGTAATTTTAACTGAGATGTTGAGCTTACTCTAATTGGATCGCAAAATTCATCGTAGACACCATTGTGTCCAAGTGCTTTAGAAGGGGACATTGAGAATACAGTTTTCCTGATCTCATCCGATCTAGGAGTGTGGGCGATGAAATTCAAAGCTTGTGGTGAGAGTTGTATAAAGGAGCATGTGTATGTAGTGATACCAGTTGTCTGAGTTTGATGAGATTCGTTCGTGGACATGAGGCCTGCGAAATAATTGCGCACAAACTCCTTGAACATTGTCGGGTTATCAATCTCGTCACCATTGTCATTGCGTAGGCGACTGATTTTGGTAATGTGTCTACGAGATTTAATATAGGAATGGAAGAACGTAGTGTTCCCATCCCCATATTGAAGCCAGTAAATATGCGATTTTTGGTGCCAATCCATTTCTTCTTGGAGGAGGATACAACTATGCCTTTCATGGAGATAAATTCATAAAAATTCTTTAGTTGTATCAGGGTGGAAACTATTGAGTACCTAGCAATGATCAAGCTTGGATAGAATCTTGGATTTCTCCCTTCCTTTGGCACGTCGATTGGACCTGTCCCACTTGGAAGCAACTAGTTGAAAGATGGGTAATGCGTTAAGGAAGCACAAGTCATTGTTCTAGTTCGGTAGGAGCTTCTTGTGGAAGTCTGGGGTGGTTGCCCAACTTGCTTTCATTTTGAATACTACGTCATGAGTCTTGATGACCACCTTTCTTAATGAGAATGTTATTGTGATCTAAGTGAAGCTGGGGTAGGACAGTGGACTTGTATCTTCCGTCAACCGACAGCCAGTCGTCATTAGCAATGACCATGTCAAGTTTCTCTAGCAACTGGAGTTTTTTGAAAGTATAGAACTGGTCGTACGTGCGCACCTCAGTGAGGTCGGTGTGGAGGAGGAGGTCTTTGAACCGACAGCTATTGATGCGGTCAAAATGACTTCCCCCCTTCTTTTCAGTTATGTCCAGCATAGTGTTAAAGTCACCAACAACAACCCAAGCATCAAGAACTGTTGGGGTGATTTCAAGAAGACGCGACCACAACAGACGTCGTTTTGTGGGGTTTGGACTTCCATATATGAAAGTGATGTTCCAGGCATTGTTTATTATACAGTGAATAAACTGATAGCAATTGTAGAGCATGTCAACATTGCACTGACCATCTTCCCACAATATCTAAATGCCACCTGAGAACCAAAAGGCCTCGACCATGTGGGAGGAGGAATATCCAAATTTCTTGATGATTGTATTGGCTAAAGTTCCACTACATTTTGCCTCAATAAAAACCAAAATTTGTAACTTATAATTGAACTAATATTCTTTGAGTGGATGAAGTTTGTCATTGGAGCAAGCTCCTTAGACGTTCTAGCACATGATGTTAACCATAATATAAAGGTGAGTGTTGGGGAAGCTCTACCAATGGATAGTTGCGCACATGCCCAAGTCCTGGATGGATCCCTCTATCTTAGAAATCTCTTAGTTGTCATTATCAACAGCTTCCTCCATGACATGGTTGTCATCAGAGAAGTTAAGTCACTTCTTTTTCTGGTAATCACCCATGGTGTTGACCATTTGCATGAACTTGCCCTTTTTTCTTTCCCTTCATGGGCTAGTCACGACAAATTTGGTATATTACCTTTTTGCTTCATAACAGAACTCCATTACCCACGCCATTGTCACCCCATTGGGAGACATTAGATGGGTCAGGATTAGTAGGGGGCACTCTGGAAGAGGAATGCACCAACATCATTGGGGACTAACTGTCGACCTTCATACACTTGGTTGTGAATGAGAGTGATGGCAAAGTCATTTGTGGTGGTATTGGCCAGAGGTGGCTTCCCATGTACTTTAACTCCTTTCTTCTTGCTCTTGCGATGGACGACAGTCTTCCACTCATCCTCCTTGTTTGTTTATTTTGACATAGAACTATTTCTAGTATTGTTGCCTGATGTAGCCACTGCATCATCTAATTCTTTATTCACCTTTGTAGTGTCTGATTGATGTGCAGTCAGCTGACATTCTTTCTTCTACAAGTTACACCTTGTCGGCTTGGGTGCATGAATGGATTGTGTGTAGGTAATCAGTGCGCTCGTTGCTATAGCAATGGAGGCATATGGTTTAGATGGGACGAAAGGCTTGAAAAACGTACATTTTAAGCATGGATTATTCTTCTGCAACACATGCAAGGTAAGTTTTCATATTTGAGTCTATTGTGCTGCCATTTAGAAAAATGGTAGGGAGTAGAAGTTGGGTTGTGTCTACCTCCAGCGCTAGGTGAGCAAACTTGCCACGGTACCTGTTGCGTCCATCTCGGGAAAACGAGATCAACGAATGCGGAAGCGATTAGCAGCGGAATTACCCAAAATCACTAAAAATTAAAACTTTTGTAAAGAGACCATCAAATGATAAAACTCTTTCATAAAGAAACATAATAGTTATTTACAAACTGATTCATCATTACATCCCTGTGGTAAACACATCTCGAGAATTACAACATCAATCACCTTGCTAACTGTACAAGGTGAGATACAAAATCTCGAGGCATCATGCCAAAATCTCAGATACACAGACTCCTAGGACCTGAGAGTACAGAGACGACATAAGACAAACTATCTACAAGACTTGACAGTCAGTATCTCCACCTGAGATTCACTGCTGCCCCTGGTGTTGCTGCTGTTGATACTGCTCACCCTCAGATTGGTTCCTTCGTCCTCGTCGACCACCTAAAAAGTTGAAACCTACGGGGGTGAGATAATTATTTTAAATAATTGTCCCAGTGAGAGTTATAACTCTCCGCCAGAAGCTATGTTATAGCAGTTAAGGAAATATCATAAGCAAAATAACTTAAAACATTCAACAGCAGGCTTAGGAGTATATAAAGCAACATTTACTTAAGCAATCACTTCATTAAGAAATATGAAGAACATGTATACTAGATACTTGAACAGAATATTAATATAAACAATGTAACATCAATCATTGTTTCTCATAGTTCAACCTAAGCAGATATACTACGCGGTTGGTTATGTTTTACAAACATTATTATGCCCTGCGGAGATGAGGTATACCGCTCATACTCCAACCGATCACTACTAAGTCGCATCGGTATCATACATAGGTCATCAAAAGAGCTGGATTCTTATGACCTCATCTTCCTCAGTCAGTGTGAGGATCAACATGCAGGACATCTCGTGTCTCTGCTAAGATAGCTTACCAGGGTATTCTAGTACTTCGCTATTAGAGTCACAGTGGCATTCTGTACTCTCTTCGCCATCGAAAGATCTCTTGTTTATCTCTCATCGATGCGGTATTTAAAGATTCCCTCGGGAGATTTGTGGTACATCACCCCGACATAAACATATAGTGAAGGGTTGATAGATTAAGGTACATATACATCAATTCCTACACTAGGACGTAAGGATATTCGCGCCCATATTCCCCCACATACTCAAAAGTATGTGATCCAGGAGTTCCCTTAGGAAAACCTGTTTCACCATCATTTAGCTTCTGACAATGATGGATCTATGATCAGGGCTCTACATGATATGATTATACTTGATTATTTAGGTACATTTCAGCATTCTTTTATCATCAAGCATTTTCTCAAACATTAATCATTAGAACAACAGCTATGAAAGTAGAATACTAAATGTATCAAGCTTAACTCACATCAATTATCATATGGATATCAATTCTTAACCAACTCATCATAAGTCATCTAATCAGCATGACCTTGATGTTGCTCATGGCTCTTACAGCCTATCAATCTCATATGATGCCACTTAAACTAGGCAACATAGTATGTCACTATTCATAAAGCTAATAATCATGCTTTCAATGAATATGATATCATAACATTTACCTGGTTATGATTACCTCTTGCTGACCACCTGCATGATTAGTATAATTGAGGGTATGCATATATAACAATATTATCACAATACCAAAACCTTTCAATTTATTCATGGAGCACCACGGCCGTGCTCCCTTGCACGGTCGTGCAAAGGCAAGCTACCACAGCCGTGCTCCTTAGCACGGGCGTGCTAAGATCAATATATCACCATTGATTTCTAGGGTTTGGATTTATTCACTACAACATAGGGTTATTGAACCTCTTAGCTTACAAAGCATAAATATTCCTCACGCTACAACTTATAATTAGGGTTTCATACTCAAAGGCATAACCCAGAATTACTCCATTCATCAAATCACCTTAAATTAGGGTTTACTATTCACATTACCTGTTATTACCCTAGAATTAGGGTTTACTATTCACTTCATAGTGAATTGAACCCATAGCATCATCATGTATGAAAATTATCATCATTGATGCTTTCACATTAGGTTAAGATTTATCAATCATCATAATTAGGGTTTCCATGATCTCACCTTGATGGATCATACTCTAATTATGTACATACTTACACATTGAAGGTATGTTACTTGATTCTCATTCCTATTAGGAGCCCTCTCTCTCCTCTCACTACTAGATAATGTTTACATCACTCTAGATTAGGTTAAGTTAATTCAACTTGATTAACATAGGTCAAGTCATCACCATTACAGTCATTAGGGTTTGCTTGCTCAAGGGGGTGTTGTATACTTGAACCCTTCAAGGGTACCTTGGTAAACTTCTCCATTAATCACAACATGGGTCAAACTACTAATCACTTAACCCCTTAATGTCTTTAGGTATCATTAGGGTGTAGATTGAACAACCATTGAACCATCTAAGCCTTCAAGGCATTAAGCAATCTTAACCCTAAAAGTCTCCAAACGGTTTCACACTTCAACCTCCAAACGGTTTTGAAACCGTTTGGAAGTGTTGACCGTTAAGCCAAGGTTGACTTTCAAGACCGTATGGACATGATTACACTCAAGACCGTTTGCCCTTAAACGGTCTTGAAACCGTTTCATCATGTTGACCGTTTGGACATGGTTGACTTTGAAACCGTTTGAACAAACCGCATAGGTTGAAACGGTTTTGAAACCGTTTGGACTCAAACGGTCTTGAGACCGTTTGGTCCAAATGCCTCAAAACCGCATGGACCTAGAAAGTGCATCAACACTTACAATTGTTTAAGGTTTTCAATGTTGGACCCTTCAATTGGCCTCATACATGTTAACCACTTATAAATTGGGCCAATTAGGGTTATCCTTAATCAATTGGACACTCAATTGATCCTCAATTGACAGCCAATTAGGGTTGGGACCACTTGAATTAGGGTTTATAACCAATCAACCATCAACATTGATCAACATGAGTCTAATTGAAGTTGAACCCATCAACTATCACCCCATTGGGCCATGACCTGACCCCAAACGGTCTTGGGATCGTTTGGACATCCTTCAAATGGTCTTGAGACCGTTTGCCCAAGGTCTCATCAAAATCTAAGTCCATTTGCTAAGGGTTGAACCCTAATTAAGTCACAAATCAGCACTTTTGATTATTTCAACAACCTATTGTGATTGGACCTTCAATTGATCAAATTACCTTAACCCTAGACCTCCAAACGGTCTTGGGTGGTCCCCAAACGGTCTTGAGACCGTTTGAGTGATCCCCAAATGGTTTTGAAACCGTTTGGGCCACTCAACGCAAACTTCAACATGATTGGTCCTTAAAATCAGCAATTGAACCCGATTAGGGTTTAGGTGATTAAAGTGCCTTCAACTTGTGATTTACTTGCAATTAGATTATGATTCTTTTTAGATGATTAATTCATAATGTGTCCAGCAGACCTCTAAATAGTCAACGCCTGGTCAAACCTCCCAAACGGTCTTGGAGACCGTTTGATTCTAAACGGTCTTGCAAACCGCATGAAATCAAACAGTTTTGCAAACCGTTTAGACCAAAGGTCCAAGGTCGTTTGGTAAAGTAAGATAAGGACCAACATTGGTATTAATGCCCATCATCTTCTACCTTGAGACTAAGGTCTGTTCTTCACAGTTTTACTTGCAAGAGTTTAAGGGAAGGTAGGGGAAAGGAAGAACTAGCAACTAACACATAGAAAAGAGATGCATAGCAAAGCAAAAGGGTTTAGAGTTATAAAACCCGCCTTAAGGTCGTCCCTAGAGATCCAAGCTTCCAAGCTTTCAAGCCTTTAATTGTGTCTTGAGCTCCACAGGTTGGCCAAGGTCGTTTCTCCAAGAATTGGTTGGGAAAAGTCGGCTAGAAAGAAGAACTAAGTAAGAAAAGCTAGTCTACCAACCTTGTATCATGAATTCCTCCATGAATCCGAGCAAGATGAGGATCAAAGCTTACCTATAACTCCTTAGCCATTCTCCTCTTCTCTAGAGCTTTGCCTTAGTCGGTTTAGCAAGAAGATAAGTGAGAAGGAAGGGGAAACGGTTCCTTTGGTTGCAAGGGTAAAGGACCTATATAGTTTGGGTAAAGTTTCAACATAAGAACTCTATATTCTTGGTTTCACACCTAGGTCCCTCTCTCCTTTAGGAACGTCCCTTCTCCTCATTTCTAAAGCAAAACTCCTTCTAAAACCAAGAGGTAAAGGCAAAGAAGGTCAACTTATTACTAAGGTGCACATATAAAAGGGTTATTATGCTTACAACTTGATTATTTAATTACAAAGGTTATCCATCTTATTTGGTTATTCAAATGAGGCGCCCTCCTCATTATTTTTACTCTAATTGATGCCAAGAGTCATAAAAGATACTCTAGAAGGTATATTTTACAAGTTGCACCCCACATTTTGGGTAAATTGCACTTTACACCAAAACTAGGGTTTAGAACACAAGGATTGCTCCACAAGCTGCATCTTGATGCCCAAGCTTGGAGAATCCATCATACTTCATAAAATTCACTCATATGATGTTTCCACACTAAAGTAACATCTTAACATGTGCAATTTGCAAGTTAACCCTTCTAATTGGGTAATTTGCACATAGGTCCCTGTATTACAAAACAATACTACAACTTTGTTTAAAAAGGACTGAAATGGAAATATATGTTCCTCAAGAGATTTGAATACATACCAAAAGATATCACAAGTATCTTATTACATAATTAAGCAAAACACCTAGGGTTAGTTCATAACCTAGGTCAGGGATGTTACAGTACCGACTATTGTGGTAGCATAAATTTTGATAGTATTTCCAACCAAGTTTCTAATACTCTTTAGGAGTTGATTTTGATAGAGGAAGACTGGAAGGTCCACACCTCATAGCCAGACCACCATCTTACATGGAATTAGATCATATGGTTGGAAGATCGAGGTCCAGGATTGAAGAGACAGATAGTACCCAAAGATCAACCGTGAACCACCTATCATAGGTTTGACTAACACTACAACAAAAATAACCATTAAAAAGCCACTAAACCTTCATGTACACTGGCATTTTTAATCAAATGCCTCTACATGCCCATTATAATTGTCCAGCACAAAATTCTGATGATAATGGCTTTTATGTGTGGCAATACTGGAGATTTATTATTGCCTATAATTTATAGACATTCCGTTTACTTAATTTTCTCCTAACCCTCCCATATGCCCCCTCTAATTCCCCCGATGGTCGTCTACGGTGCGACCTACTGCACGAGACCTGCTGCACCCTAGGGGTGTCGCCCTAAGGGTGGCAGTGGGTGAGAGACTCCCACTGGGGCCGTCTGTGTCGAGCAGCCCTCTTCGGGGCTCTGGGGCCGGGAGATCATCATCGGACGCTGGTGGATCGTGGTGCTAGGATCCCTGTGTGGAAAAGCAGATACAACTTGCAATCGAGCGACGGGGAAAATGGCGGCCCTGGCTAGCTAACTTTTGGCGGGTGAAGATGACGGCTCTAGCCTTCAGCTTGTGCAGAGACCATGACACGAGGAGAGGATATGGCGCCCCTTCTTCTTCACCTTCTTTCTCCGCCGCCCGACAATGCTCCGTCTATCTCGGAGTTCCGAGCACGCTTCCTCACCTGGAAGACCAACCATTGCGGATTGAGGTTGGGGACACACCCCCTCCGTGACCTGGCTACAGTGGTGTTTGGGGATGGCGGGGAGAAGGGTGAAACAATGGGGCAAAGTGGAGATGGTTCTTCCCCTCCCCCTTTTCCTGTTGCAGGTGGCAGTGCATCTGACGATTAATCTACAATACATGTTGGAGAGAATCTTCTGAACTTCATGCAATTTTTTAGTGTTGATGGGCCGACGAATCTGCTTTCCGCTACCACTCACTGGTAATCATAATTGATCGTGATAGTTTCCACTACATCTCCTCAAATAATTTTTGTTAATATACTTTCCCTTGCCTATGTTGAGAACAATCTTGCTCAATGTTCTCGTCACCTATAAGGGAAGCATCAAACCACTAATCTATGATTTAATAACATAAAACTTCCAAAATCCATACAAACAATTTGATAGAAATGACCATGATCACCCATGTGTGCATAGAAGCTCCTCCATCCTCCCCTAATAGCCTTCTCAGTAGTCATGGATCTAGACTTGCTCGAAATGTGCATGTGTGGCAACTGTTGTAGGCCGGTAGGCCTTGGAAATTATTAACACTTGGTTCTATTACATATTGGCCTACTCATTGGGACTGTTCTTGGGTTCAATCTAGTTCATTCTCAACACAACCGTAAACAACCTGAATGATCATTTCAATTATTATAATATATTCTCTTACTGTTGGTATAAATTATCTCAATCAGAGAACTATTATAACTGATACAGATATCACTTAAGGTAAAACTGGTCTTCATCTTTATTTCTATGGTATTTGGATAGGGATGTTAGGAGGTTGTTGTTGCACATGTTTATGTTAATTGTGACAATGTTGAGAACAACTAGGAGAAGGTGTGTTTGTCTGAAACTAGAATCTTCACTCTTGATAAACGTAATTTTATTTTTTGCATCTGCTGGAGTCTTGCTTTTTGACCATGACAAAATAAATCGTGCATGCCTAATTATCATCGTAATTATTTCATAATTCACTTTGTATAGGCAGTGTAACAATACAAGTTTTCTTTTGAACTAACCATTTCCGCAAACTGGTCAAATAATTGTAGCTTGTCAAGGCTACATCATTTGTAGAGGGTTGTTAAGCAAAACCTTATTTTTCCAAAACAATATGCAAGGATGATAGAAATACTCCTCTCTCTTTTATTTGCTTAGAACAATATATTATGCAGACAAGTTTGTAAAGGAGGCAATATTGCTATATAGTAACTCAATCCAACAAAAGGAGCTTTAGAGCTTGGTCATAAATCTGGATTGGTACATGCATGGAAAGGAAGTTAGGCATGTGAGATTATCACATAGTTGTAGCATCATTAGTTAAAGTAGAAAATTTATGTGATCATATCTTGTTAATTAATGATTGCAGTAGTAGATATCTTTAGAAAGAGAGGAAATACTACTAACTACTGATTATGATATTATAAAATGAAGTGAACTGGGAACCCTGTTGTATCAGTATACTTTCTTTATTGATTAAAAATGATCTTTAATGGCTCCTCATCGATATCTGCATAAGTGATTTAAGGTGTAATTTCATAGTGTTTCTTGAGATGTGAATAATGTATCTTTAATTTTTTCTTTGAACTCTAGGTACCAGCATGAAGGTATCAAGTAGCTTTCTTTCTTGAGGTGATTTAAGCTTCATGGGCTATTATGAGATGACATGAAAGTAGGTAAAATTCTATAGGCATCTACCATAGTAGATTCTGATATACATTATACTTAATCAGTTTTCCACTACCTTTCTTAATGATTCTTAATTGATAGATTATACTTAATCAGTTTTCCACTACCTTTCTTAGTGATTCTTAATTGATAGATTAATTGATATGACATATAAGGAGCAATATTTGATGATTGTATTAACTGATATGACATACAAGGAGCAGTATAGGAGCAATATTTCTATGTTTCTTCATCAGTGATATGACATACAAGTCTACAAATTATATCTATGATTAATGTAAGATTACATTCTATATTTAGACTTAACAAATGCTAGCTAAACCTGGGATGTCATACATAGAAAAATTTAGAAGTAATATCATATTGATGTCTGACCTTTTTTTAATATTTATACTCTATTGTAGGAGAAGGCACAATAGGATGACCTTATAAGATCAAGAAAGTCTTAATGTGAACGGGCAATGTGGCTAGACAAGCAGTGCCACCAATAAGGTATGTTGGAACTTGAATGAAGAAGAGGTGAGTGGCAAGAAAAGAACAAAGACACAACATGGCACATGACTTAATCATTCTTTAGAGAGTTCACTTTCATATTAGTTATTCTTCCTTGTATACTAGTGCATGGGACCAACTGATTTAACCAGCCGAGGTATATGTCAGTGCCCAACTGATGGGTAGTGTGCACACTCCTCACCAGTCTAGTATGGTTTTTAGTAGACTAACTATGTCTATAAATGATCATATGATCTTTGTACACTAAAACAATATCAAATGTGAAAAAGGTTTTTTAATTAGGATGTAGGGAAAGAAAAAACATGGTGGATGGCAATACTTTGACAATATTATCTTATCATTAGCCAGCGAGAAGTAGCCTTGCTGGTCGTATCTCGGGGCCCCTCACGAAGGGTCTCGGGTTCGACTCTCACAGGAAGCGCTGCTCGGAAATGAATTTCCCACAGCGTCAGTCGGCCTCTGATGCGACTTATTGAGATGCCGGTGTGCGGGTGCACGGGTCTCCCGGGTTTACCATCCCTGCTATCTGGGCCTCTGCCTAGGGGGGTGGGTTCCCCCCGGCAATAAAAAAAAATCTTATCATTGAGTAATTTATTTCTAAAATAGATTAATCTATTTTTTGTTGTTTAATTTTTTTTGTTGGTTGGTTTGCAGCTTATCCGCATAAGTACCACAGAAAGTTACATTAATGAGACATTTGGCATGAACCAATTTGTCAATGCACCTATGGAACTAGAATCTCTCGTAAGTCAAGTGTTCTTGCAAATAATGTAGACCGATCCTTATCAAATTCACGTAGATATCAATCAACTAATGAAGATGCTCCAAGCTAGTTGAGATGCATAGAAGGATGAAGTTACTACATGATCTTCTCCTCTACAAGTGAGTACATATATTCTTGTTCCTTTCATACTTTTTCTTATAATTTACATAAAGAATACTATCTTGCCAATGCATAAAGGAATTTGTGATTCTCATGACATGTGCGACTAGTTGGTCATGTTTTGATGAGAAATATTCTTTCGTTCAATAATATGATTTTTCTGACAATGAACATAAATAGAAAACAAATTGAAACAAGTGTCATAAGACATCCTATTGACAGCTGAAAATGTGTTCATTAGAGAAGAAAGGAATCTCCTACATTGTGAATCCAAGTTTCTCTTAATTTGAGGGTATAGGCAGGTACATTACATCTTAATACATTCATGTAGATCTGCATAATACATACTCATATGTATCGTAATTTCAATTTGGTTACAGTTCTGACTCATATAATTACATTCCTACCTTTCATGTAGGTTCCATACAAAACATCTTCTCTGGTTTCACACTCTTATTGTTTCCTAACCTTCATATTTGTGTTATGGATCATCATATAGGAACCGACTGCAAATCGCAAAAAAATAGCTCCATGAGTAAATCCAACAACTGCTAGGTATCCCCTATTAAGGTGTTATGAAGCTATGTTTTGATGATGACATTAATGGTGAGTCAGTTGCATTACTTGTTGTTCTTAAATTCTTCAAAGGTAAAATCAGCGTTCAACTTTTTTAAATCTAAATACAATAAATGTGTAGACATCCAACTTGTTTAGATTTTACAACTTTCAGTTGGAAATCTCCTTATTTGAATAGTTGTGTCATGCACATCACAAGACCTTAATAATCTAAAATGAACTGCTTGCAATCCTCTGCCCCTTCTTGGAGTGGAGGATGTTAGTATATATGCCCATAGAGCCATCCCAAGCGATTGCATGGAGTCAGATATTAATTAATCAATTAATGCGATTATTTGGTTAATTAATGAATTCCAGAATATTCTAATTAATCCACGAGCATTTTAATTAACACAATGTTTTTGTTTACCGATAGGTTTAGGAAACCATACTTCCCTTCGTCTCCTATTTAAAGAAGCTTGACGGCCGATATCTATATAAGATATTGAGAGAGGCTTTTCAGTTTACGCTCACGTACGTAAACCCTAGCTGTCGCCGTCCTCAGGAGAGAAAGGATAGCACCGCGACGCTAGCACGTCCCTGCACAGAGACGACTCCTTCCCGCCTGCTTGGGAAGCGCGATGTGGAGTTCCAGTCCATCTGCGTGGACGAAGTAGAGATGCAGATGCTAAGACACCTGTATTTAGAGGATGTCTACGACCATCCGTACGCGCTACGAGCAGCGTATATCACCGCACAAAGAAACACCACCTGATATTCCTATGACGCACTTAACGAATGGGAGAGAAGTTCCATCCATGTAGGCCAGTAGCGTTGCACACCATCGTGCAGTGGGACATCGCCGGATTTGCTCCGCGATAAGGTATATCCCACAAACACTCCTTCTGAATACGTTGTTGTCGATGAGATCCTGTGTCGAGTTGCGTGAATTTTTTTGTTGCTTCTGCCGCACATGTTTTATCCACAAAACCCAACAGAGGAACCATATGAGTTGATTTCTATGATTCCAGGTTCATGTGTGTTCCAAGTTATTATCTGATAGTAATCTCATGGATGCCAATAATATTATACTAAGTTCCTAGAAAATCTACGATAGATATGTGTTGATCTTTAACTTTCTGCATATCAGTAGGTTAATATTAAACTTCCAATGAAGCTTGTACTCAGATATTGCTACATTTTCAAACATGTATCAGATATGATTATTTGTAATCTATAATATTTTTGCATGACTATTTGTGTAAAATGCACTTATGGACGTTCTTTGCATCATTTTCAGGTACTTGGACCATGCTTTGGATGGATGAGAGGGAAGGAAGGAGTTCTAGGGTTCCTCCACTCATGGAGGGGTCCAAAGAAGGCCCCAAAGCTCCCTCAACCTACCCCAAATGACTAAGATTCATCATCAAACAAAGAAGTCCGTGGAAGATGGAAGTTGAAGTTCATTTGCCTACTGCCGACCCCAAAACGGCCATGAGAATAACCCCACAACCATATTATTTATTGTGAAGAATCGATAGAATCAATAGGAATTTTCACCAAATTCCCCATGGCCGTGGCCACCAGCACGAACATGGCCCTTTGAAGCACTACTGCAAAAATGCCCATTAGTGGCCTTTTAGAAATGCCACTGAAAAAAAATAAACGCCACTAAACATGTTTAGTGGCATTTGTTGACACTTAAAAAAATACCTATAGTACCAATGCTACTAGAAAGATAGTGGCATAAGTTGTAAACACCACTAAACATTTGGCTTTAGTGGCTTCCAATAAATGCCAAATAAAGGCCACTAAAACATCATTTGGCATTTATAAAAAAGCCACTATCCATCAATTGGCTTTTATACAAAGGCCATTATTTTGTATAATGTTGTTGTATGAAACGATTCTGATTGAGTCTAATGGCATATAAAAAATCCACTAATGACATACTAGTTCTATATTACTACATTTTCATGGTTTTTAGTCATTAAATTTTCAGTTCATTATCAGGTTTTCTAATTGAATGCCAATTGCAGCCGAACTCAGATTTCCAAAAGTATGAATATTTTTTATTTATAATGAAATGACAATTACATGGGGAGGACATTCTACCTTGCCCCTTAGATTGAATACAACACCAATGATGTACTTTCATATATATATATAAATTTTCTATTCAATACAATAACTTCTACATCATTGGATTTGTCTCTTCCCTGATATGACTATCTACTTTTAAGCATGCTGACTTCAGAGCTCCTTCAGGAAATAGCTTCAACAGCCCATTCAGCAAGCACCTTCTCAAATGGCGCTTCTTGACTTGATTACTTGACTTGATTGTCTACCACAACTATTGAGAATCTTGGATTTTTGGCATTCAAAGATGAAGACAGCTGAATCATTTTATGCAACTCATTTGGCCTCAACAACAAACAATCTTTGAAATTCAATGCAACTCGATCTTCACAAAGATGTATATGTATACATGTCCCTTTCCAGCATTAAGATAGAACTATAACACAAAGGGGTAAAGATCAGCCTCCAATTCCAATAAGAATATAAACAATTAGTACTCGAGGCCTCAAATAGGAAGATGAACTTACCCAGGAAACTCATACAGCAAAAAAGAAGATTCAAACTATATGGAATAACAATATTTCTTAACATAGTAACTGTCATTGTGGATTATGGATCCAGGATTCTAGTAAAAACAAAATGAGAGGTAAAAGTCCAGAGTGGATTTCTTTTAACCCTCTAAGGCTAGACCTAAGTCCACTACAAATTTCCCAAGTTGATAAGACATTCAGCTCTAACATATCCATAACAACTAGTGATAGAAGAAAAACTTCTTAATTCTAATAGCATTTCCTCCACACAAAATGTGGGTAGCCATCCATCACCTCATTTGTGTGCTTGTCATCCACATCATCAACCTACTAAGTACCTGCACCAGGTTTACATCAGTAGTGCAACAGAAAAAAAAAACTCAGAGGTGCCTTCTTCTCAGTAGCCTATCATTAGAAAAATTTAGATGCAACCTGAAATAGATATTTTACTTGTATTCAGGGTATTGTCGATAGATCAACTACTTCTACTAAGTTAGGCTATTGTCCAACTTTTTTAGTGTGTCTATATTGAAGAGAGAGAGAGAGAGAGAGAAATGTTGGGAAGCAAATCACCTCATGATCTTCGACCACTCCACAACCAGCTTGAAATAAAGATGTCTCATTTAGAATTTTTTATTATCGTGGTGGCAAACACACTAGCACAGTAGTAGCTGATCAGTGAAACAACAATTTGGTCACCAAGTCCCTTGTTGAATTTCGTGGTTCTTACATTCAGCATGGTTAAGAATGTGTTTAGAAACTTGGACAGCCAAGTACCTCTGTTTTCATCTTGTAAAGATTGTAACAAGATTCCACCATGAGTGTTGCATGGATATATTGAAATCTAGCTGATGTAGCCCTATTTAGGGCTCCATCCTGTGCCATTTTGTACTTAAATCACATCTAAACATGTTAGATTACAAGCTTTTGCCCCTAATGTGTTTATCATTGCCAAATGCACTTATGATGTTCTTTGCATTGTTTTCAGGGACTTGGACCATGCCATAGATGGAAGAGAGAGAAAAAAGGAGTTCTAGGGCTCCTCCATTCATGGAGAGGTCCAAAGGAGGCCTAGAAATCTTGGTGTGTGCCGCTAGAGGTGCAACACACTAGCCGATTTGACCCGACTAGATGCGCCCCACGAGTTCGAGACGCACGTGATGGGAATTTGCTTTCGATATTTATATTGTCCCTAACCAAGTCAATCACAAAAACTAAACAGGTTGCCCGCAAGCATACAGGGTAGTGTTGTAGTATAGGTGATTGGCCAGATAAGGGGTCGATCCATAGGGATAGTGGGGACACTAGAGTTAGGTAGTGTTAGCTATGTTCCTAGTGTGGAGATTAGGGTTTGAGGGTTTTAAAAGGGTTTGGTTGTTGATTACTCTATTTGAACAAGTAAGAAAGGTAGAATTAAACCTAAGTTATCTTGAACAAGCAAATTAGCAAGCTAAGCTGACAAACTAGCTAAGCAAGGGCAAGAGCAAGCTACACTAGACTAAACAAGCAAGAAGCAATTGAGAAGCTAAGCTAACCACTGATAAGAGCAAGGACCTAAATTAACACTAGAGAACAAAACTAAGAAATTGACTAAGTTAAGCTAAATCAATTAAACTAGACTAGCATTAACAAGCGAGAAAAGCATTTTGGGTTTTAACAAGTTGATTAGGGTAGGTGGGCCATTTGGGGTATGTAACTTTGATATTAGTTGGGGGAGATCATTATACATGCAAGGTTCTCAAATTATATCTAGATTACCAAACCAAACAATAAGGCCAAGGGCATTAGAATATACCCTATAGTAGAAGACTGTGTTCGGCCACGTGCTCGATGTTTTTGACCTAAGCATTCATTCATAAAGGATAAAATATATATGGAAAATTATATATCATTAAATGCAGCACTATAAATGCAATGATATGAATAAAATGATTACCTATCCCATCAGAAGGTGTTGTTGTAACATTCAATGACTCAACATGGTGATCAGAGATGTCATTTTGGTCCATGTTATCAAGAAATGCATTGCTATTTTAGTTATTGGAAGTGCTATTCTCTATACTTCTTGAATGAATAGACATGGAAGCATTAACATTAGGCACATGTGATAGCTGTGAATTTCTTAATCTTGTAACTTTGTCATCACTTTCTTTGTTATGCTGCTTTTGGAACCTTGTTCCCATATCCTTTTCAGTTGTGCATGTTTGAGAGGATTTCGAACCACCAACCATATTAGAGTCTTGGGGAGACGTGGCTGATTGGGTATTTTTTACATAGCTAGCAGCAGTTTTATTGAATTTCTCTGCTCTATCATTTTGAATTTTAGCTGGAAGGGAAGCTAAAATTTTTTTGGAGCAATTTGAGGATGACAGGTTCAAAGATTGCCAACAACCATGTTGAGTAATGCTAGGTAAATGAGTCGTTGTACAAGAGTCATTGTTGTTGTTTTATCATTCCTTGTGGCTGTCTTGTTATGGCAGCTGTCACTGTACTGTTCTCTCATCCTGAGTATATCAAGTCACATATAAATGAAGACATTTAAAAAAATATTTAACAACATAATAACAATTTTATAATTAATATTTAAAAATGAAAGACACAGATATTTAATCAAATATAATTATAAACAACAACAGAGACAAGGATAAATTTGATTAAGAAGAATGTCAGACATGCAAAATGTATACACCTAGCTAGAGCACAATGTGACACAAGAAATTAAAGAGATACATCAAGCCAAAAAAGGCTTATATAAGTCAAATAATAACGACAAAATAAAAGAAACATTGGTTGCTATTTTGTAATCTTCTCATTCAAAATTGTCATCATCATCACTTTGAGATACCCTTTCATCATCCTACTGAATTTGGGATTGATATTTCTCAATTGTTGAACTATCAATAGTAATTCCTTCCATATCTAATCTAACTATGTCACAATCAGTATCTTCATCCTCTGATGTCATTGATGGCCCATCTCTAGTTTCACCTTGCACATAAGCTTTGACATTCTCAATACAAGATTGTTCTTCCATGTTGAACATATCTCATGGGGAAATCTTTACAGCAAAATCCCACCCTTTTGCAATGACATCTTCTACATAAAATACTTGTCCAACTTGAGATGCCACTACAAATGGTTCTCCTATAGTTTTAAGTCATCTCAAATTAACAAGAGTTATCCCATGTTCATCATGCTTGATTCCCCTCTTTGAGTAGATGTCCACCCAATCACACTTAAATAATGTCACCTTAAAGTGTTCATAATAATTGAGCACAATAACATCCTTCAAAATACCATAGTAGGTAACATCTCTAGTAATTGGATTGTGGTCAGTGGTTTTAGAATAACAATCAGTTTTAGCTACCAGAAAGACTCCACTATTTTGTGTTGTTCGATTGGCATCTTTTGCCTTGGTATGAAATCTATGACCATTGACAACATAGCCCTTGTACTTAATGGCCAGTTGATGTGGACCTTGAGAAAGAAACTTGATTTTATCATCCACCATCTCTGTTCTTAGGAGTATCTCAATCTAACAAAAGAAAAGTTTGTTAGACTTTATTCATGAAGCATAACAAATTTAATTAGCACAACTAAACTTACATGTTCCTTAAACCATCCATCAAATGAGTTACTATGTATTCTCTGAACCTCCTTTAAGGACTTCTGAGGATATTTTTGCCTAATGATATCATAGTGCTTCCTGAATACAAAATATGTGCAATATGTCATTGGAAAATGTTATAGCATTTTATTAATAGAAGACAATTGTCACTAACTTACTTAATGTAGGGTTCAATTGCTTCACAATTGAATAGTACATGGTTATGGGCTTGTTGCAATGTATGTTTGTCCAAGACACATGTTAGCATTTTACCAATACCACGACCTGCTGTCGAGAAAATAGACCAATCATCACTGTCATGTGTTGGCTCGTTTTCCAAATTTGCTTCGTCAGTATCGTTTCTATTTGGCCGATTTAATTTTGTTTCAAGCCCATCCAAGTATCTTGAACAAAAATTTAGACACTCTTAGGCTATATATCCTTCTGCTATTGATCCTTCTGGATATCTTTTATTATGAACATATCCTTTTAGGGTCATCAAATACCTAATAATAAAGTTGAGGAAAATATTATGACAAATTACATTCCAATAGGTAAAGTCATCACGACGTATGAAAAGTTACCTTTCAATTAGATATTGTTAATGTGTCTCTTAGCACTTACAATCACTAAGATGTTTATCCTAGAGTTTAATCCTTTTTCTACTTCCGATTAAGGCTAGTATAGAAAGGGTCGATCCCACAAGACAACTTATTAAGATTGTTATCTCTAATCCCAACTATTTGAAGAACTTATTTTATTTGTTTTTGGTATTTTCAGATTTAGAACAGAAAATAAAAGTCAAGTTTTGGGGGTTGGTGATTAACACTAAGGAAAGAAATACAAGAATAAAAATGCACTTAACAAGAATATAAATTTGCCCTGTCACAAGGAAAACTAAGATTGTTGTTAGCACAAGAAATACTATTATGAATGAAAAGACAAGGAATTTAAAGAAAGCAAAAGCAAGCGGTGATTAAATCAAGAGATGGGAATCGAGGCTTTAGGGGTTTTCACCACCTTAGCCTAGGCAAAAACAAACTAATCCTTTAAAAATGACGGATTCGATGAAGGCAAGTGAATTAATAAAAATTCACTAAAGATGGACTCCACATGAGCCCATTGGTCCTGGTGCTCATGCTTCTTAGTACATCATCCTAAAATAAGAAGATCCATGGTCATTTCAAAACTTCTATGCGATTGGGTTTGTTATTCTAAATCTGAACTTCCACGGCCATATCCATCCAGATTAACTTTTGATCAAATCAATTAATTACTTTGATAGATCAATTAGTTATCAAACCCAAAAGCCATCTAGAATTGTTTTTTAAGGAAAATTTGATAAAGCCATGGCTAAGGGGTTATTCCCCTTACCTCGATAAAGAACTACTCCCTCATGGAAAAGGAGCAAAGAGAGACGGAGGGAGGAAGTGATCTAGCCATCTTCGAGTCTTACGACTACTGATCCTCGATTAGAGACAATGAAGATGGCTGCCTCTTCCTACCTTGCTCGATTGCTCAGGAGAGGAGAGGAGAGGAGGAGAAAAGAAAAAACTAGATCTAAAACACAACGGAATAACAGAATAACATGTAACAAAGATGCAAAACTACTTTATTCCATATCTAGAAGAAGAATACAAGGAAAATTGCTTCAGAGCACTAATACAAGAAAACCCGAGATGCCCAAGGAGGAGGAAGTGCCCCTCCTTTTATAGGAGAAGGAAGAGGGTATACATTAGGTTTAAGGCAAAAGAAATGGCCGACGGCGGCTGCTAACTTTCTAGATCTAGTCAATAGAGGAAACAATTGATTGCTTTGCATTCCTTTTGCATTAATTTCCCGCAACAGAGATTTCGAGCGTATTTTTGGGCTAGTCAAAAATTCGGAAGCGGCCCAAAAATATATTTTTCCTGTGGATAATTGAATTATATTTCCAACGCATACTTGCACAATAAATTATGCCTTGGGATGTGAGAGTTATACCAATTTTGGTGAAAGATATATACTGAAATCAGACTCTGCAGGAAAACGTAAGGCTACTTTCACTGGTTTATTGCACAGCCAAATAAACACCAAAATTGCCGCAAAATATGTCTTTTTTGTAGCCAATAAAATTCTATTTTCATTCCATACTTTATCTTGAAATTCCGCCTTTAGACGCAAAAGATATGGCTATTTTGGTGATGAATATCTCAGGCACTGCAGGAATATTTGAAAAGCCTCATATCTTGATATTTTATTTTCTCAATTTAATTACTTAGATAATTCCTAAAAATTAAGCAAAATATCATAAGAATTCAAGAAAAGTATATCAAGAAGATGAAAGTGCTATTTATTTTTGAAGTAGCTAAAATTAACAACAAAGTCCTAATTAATTATTCTAAATGAAGCAAAAATAAAAGATGAATATGCATTCATCAAAATACCCCAAACTTAAACTTTGCTCGTCCCGTACAATATTAAAATCAAGAAATATTTTCAAGACATACTCTCAACCTATCATCCTCACTCTCCTAACAACCACTTGATTCCTTCCACCAAAATATGGCCAAGCGACCCTGACTTCCTGAATTCACGAAAAGTGACTTTTATATTTCCTACTTCACAAACTTGCATTTATTCAAGACCTGCAATAAAATAGATTTTCATTTCACCTTTGCATTTGGTAGTCCAATTTTTTTTTAAGTTTTATACAAGAACATGGCTGATTTTGGATGATTGGGGTTTTTGTAGTTTTCCCCTGAATAGAAAATTGGTGTGAAGGAGGTATGGAAGAAGGATAGTCTCTCCTTTATTTGACTCGACGCCTTTTTATTTAGTGGACATTCAGTTACCTTGACCGCATTTTTTTCTTTGATTTTTGGTGATACACCCAATTGTTTGGGTATGGAAGAAGCGGAAGAGGGGGAAGGGGTGCCACCCCAAACTTAGCGTTTTGGGCAATATTGGATTTTTTCTTTTTGACGAATGAAAAGATTTGGAAGTGGTGGAAGAAGAGTAGAAGAGGATGTTCTTGTGCAACTTTTGTTTTCCACTTTTTTTAGAGTACTATGCATTGGTTCAACTATTACCGAATCATGCGAAAAATCAAGAAAACTGATACAAGTTGTACATGATAAGAAAGTATCACTCTTGAATCCTATCAGTCCTCTATGGCTTGCCATCTTTTCCAAGGAGTGATTATTATTTGAGGTCCTAAGTGACAGGAGGATTTCTAGTCATGAAAGTTTCAAAATTTTAGTTGCAAGGCAGTTAAATCATTAAGGGGAGTATTTTGACAAATGATCATATCAATGCCGACTAGATAATGGCCTTTTTACAATTAATTAAAAAAATTGGCCGACTAGATAAGGGCCATAACTAAAGCAACTAATGAAAAAAAAATCATGAAAAGGAAAAATAAAACAAATAAGGAAAAGATAGGGGGTGGATCATGTACCACCTACCCCCACCCCGGACTTAGAACTTTGCTCGTCCCGAGCAAACTCTTAGACCGAGATGGAGGGAAGAGGATCATGGTGGTGGCGGATAGTATGGCGGTGGAGGGGCAGAGGGGGAGGCATGGTTGTGGTAGTGACTTGGTTGATTTCCTCGGAACCACTCCATCATCTTTGCCTGCGTGTCTCAAAATGTATCCTAAATGGCTTGGTGTACGTCAGTATACCAAGGATAAAAATTGAAATCAAGATGGTTAGGTCCCCATGGTTTGACATATGGTGGGGAATAGTCATATTGAAACTCATTTATATAAGGATAATTATTATAAGAAGCATTGTTTTGACTGAATTGTAGTTGTTTGATTATATGTTGTCCACTAGTATCAATGGGGGTTGGGATGAAGGAATGATAGTTGGAGTATCCATCCATGACATTTGGTTGCACTGCTTGGGTAGTGATATGTAGTAGTGGCTCAAAAGATGTTTGGTGATTATCATAGAGTTGTTCCTCAAAGGGAGAGGGAAGAGAGGAAATGGGTATGGTCATAGATGGGTGAGGGGGTTGTGGGAGGGGAACTTCTTGAGTGGTGATGTTGGTTGTACCCACAGTATGAATAGTGGGAGGGTAAATGTCCATCTTGATATGACTAGGCCAGTTGAGTAGCAACTTGATTGTCCACCACAGAAATTTGGGTTTCGATCACATGTGGTGGTTCAGAATTAAGGAAACGTTGTTGCATCTTATTGAACTGGTCCATGCATTCAAGGAAATAGACTTCTTCCTCCTGGGTGTACTTCATGTTACCCCCAGAGGCTTGAAAATTTATGAACTCTATTCCCACTCTTAGTGTGAGAAGTCATGCCTCAACGTCGATGAGGGCACTGGCCGTGGTGAGGAATGGCCGACCAAAGATGAGAGGGTAGCTAGTGTCTTCTTTTATATCAAGTACCACAAAGTCACAAGGGATATAGAAATTTCTGACCTTGTTTGGCACATCATCAATAATACCAAGAGGCTTGGTAATGGAAGAGTCTGCAATTTGAATACGCATCGGAGTTGGTCTAGCATCAGTTAGACCAAACCTTCTACACATGCTCAAAGGGATGATGGACACACTAGCTCCAAGATCTGCTAGGCCTGAATGGTTGGTAGAGTCACCGATAGAACAAGTGATCCGGAAAGATCCTGGATCTTTGTGTTTCTTTGGCATTTTACTTTGGATGATGTCTGATGTAGTTTTGGCCAATTTTACCATTTTAGATTCCTCGGTAGTGCGCTTACGGTTTAGAAGGGCTTTGAAGAATTTTTTCCATTCAGGTAGATCAGTCATAGCGTCCAAAAGTGGGATGTTGACGCATAACTTTCTCATAATTTCCTTGAATTTGTTGAACCTAGAGTCTAATTGGGTATACTTCAACCGACCTGCAAAAGGTACACACGGCTTATATACATGACTCTCTTCTTGTGGGGGAGGTGATCTCAGCACTTGAGGGACAACAACAGCCTCTTCATCACCCCCTTGGTCAAAATCTATGATGGGGGAACTTCCTTCTTCTTCCGTGGTAAGGCCAGATCTAGTAGTAACAACCTTAAGTTGTTCTATATGCCTGGGGTTGGGTTCAGGCTGCCCTGCAAAAGTCCCGACAGGGTGTTTTTGTTGGGCAAATAGACGAGCTAGTTGGGCATCCGTCTCCTTTTGATGAGCTTGTTGAGCAACGATGATTTGCTCCAAGGTAGCTATCCTTTCGTCAGATGTAGGGGTGGTGGTAGGGACATTTGGTTGAGGAGGTGGTTGATTGAGGTTTTGAGGAGGAAGGTTTAAATTTTGAAATTGTTGTCCTTGATATGGTGGTCAGGTTAGATGATTTCCTCGGTAAATTCCTTGGTTTCCAAAGTTCCTTTGATTGATGTATGGGAATCCAGGTGGTGGTCGATTGTTACCTTGAGGGTAGGGAGGCCTTTGTTGGGTTTGGAGTTGGCTAGAGTTCTCGGCACCTGAAGGGTTCCCATATTGAAAACCAGGGTGGTTTCTAGTTTGGTTGGGATTGTAGTAACCTTGTCCTGGTATGGTATGGATTGAATTGAGGTCTTCTAGTTGTTGTCATATTTCAGGTTGCATGGGCATGTTGTAGAGATGTTGACAGTGGAGGGTGGTATGATCGTATCCTTGGCAAATACCACAAAGAGAATCCACGACTTTTAGTTGTTGGGGTGACTCTTTAAGGGTGACGAAGGATGACTCTAACCAGTCTTGTTTTAAGGAAATTAATTTGAGGATTTCTGCTATGCTTTGGATATCATTATTAACTTCTGCCTTGTCTACCTTAAGGATTCCACCAATTCTTCTTCTAGCCCTTGTTTCGGAAGCCCGTTTGACTACTTCCCATGCGCTAGTCAAATTTTGATGCATGAAATTTCCTCTAGATGAGGAATCAAGAAAGAATTTGGTATCATCATCAACACCACGGTAAAAGATCTCTATGAGTTGGGCTTGAGAGATATCATGGTGGGGGCACTTCCTAAGTAAGTCTTTGAACCTCTTCCAGGCTTCTCCTAAAGACTCTCCTGGGGACATGGAAAAGTGAGTTATTTGACCCCTAAGTTCGTAGGTGAGAGACGAGGGGTAAAATTTTTCGAGAAACTTGCTTTGTAGAACTTCCCAAGTTGTGACATGGTCTTCGCTCTCCATAGTGTTGTACCAGCTACTAGCTTGGCCGGAGAGGGAATACTTGAACAACCTAAGGCGGATGGCATCTTCAGAGACACCAGGAAGTTTTTTCAGAGAGAAAAGGTCAATGAAACTTTGGAGATGATCTTGACAACTTTCTCCATTGTTTCCTGAGAAGGGGTTGGCTTGCATCATGGTGATCCATTGTGTTCGGATCTCAAATTGTGGAGCAATGATGTCAGGAGGTATGACTGGATGTTGTGCATAGGCAATTTTTGGAATGGAAAAATCTTTTAATTGTTTTTGCCTTTCAGCTTCCCTCCTATCGGCTTCTATGGCTTCTTGTTCAGCCCTATAGGCTACTCGTAAAGCGGCTTCTCTTTCCGCTTGTTCGTCTTGGATGAGCTCTGTTTGAGCCGCGATAGCTTGGTCGATCCTACGGGCGACTTCCTCTTCATTCATTCTTTCTAGATTTTGGCAGTTTAAACGATGAAAAGTTCATTCTATTTCCGGATCAAATGATTGAAGATCAATGTTCGGGCGTCGCATGCACAATTAACGCAGTTTCATGTGCAGAAAAAATGGACTGCTGGAATGGAAACTCGGCAGAAAGAGGAGTACCACTTCCGGAATGTTACTCGAAAGGCATAAAAAAAGAAAAAAAAGTTTTTTAAAAGATTTTTGGGGGTTTGACAAGCGATCTGTTGTCCCCGACAACGGTGCCAAATTGTTAATGCGTCGCTTAGCACTTACAATCACTAAGATGTTTATCCTAGAGTTTAATCTTTTTTCTACTTCCGATTAAGGCTAGTATAGAAACGGTCGATCCCACAGGACAACTTATTAAGATTGTTATCTCTAATCCCAATTATTTGAAGAACTTATTTTATTTGTTTTTGGTATTTTCAGATTTGGAACAGAAAATAAAAGTCAAGTTTTAGGGGTTGGTGATTAACAATAAGGAAAGAAATACAAGAATAAAAATGCACTTAACAAGAATATAAATTTGCCCTGTCACAAAGAAAATTAAGATGGTTGTTAGCACAAGAAATACTATTATGAATGAAAAGACAAGGAATTTAAAGAAAGCAAAAGCAAGCGGTGCTTAAATCAAGAGATGGGAATCGAGGCTTTAGGGGTTTTCGCCACCTTAGCCTAGGCAAAAACAAACTAATCCTTTAAAAACGACGGATTCGATGAAGGCAAGTGAATTAATAAAAATCCACTAAATATGGACTCCACATAAGCCCATTGGTCCTGGTGCTCATGCTTCTTAGTACATCATCCTAAAAGAAGAAGATCCACGGTCGTTTCAAAACTTCTATGCGATTGGGTTTGTTGTTCTAAATCTCAACTTCCACGGTCATATCCATCCAGATTAACTTTTGATCAAATCAATTAATTACTTTGATAGATCAATTAGTTATCAAACCCAAAAGCCATCTAAAATCGTTTTTTAAGGAAAATTCGATAAAGCCATGGCTAAGGGCTTATTCCCCTTGCCTCGATAAAGAACTACTCACTCATGAAAAGGAGCAAAGAGAGACAAAGGGAGGAAGTGATCTAGCCATCTTCGAGTCTTACGACTACTGATCCTCGATTAGAGACAATGAAGATGGCTGCCTCTTCCTACCTTTCTCGATTGCTCAGGAGAGGGGAGGAGGAGAAAAAAATACTAGATCTAAAACACAACGGAATAACAGAATAACATGTAACAAAGATGCAAAGCCACTTTATTCCAGATCTAGAAGAAAAATATAAGGAAAATTGCTTCAGAGAACTAATACAAGAAAACCCGAGATGCCCAAGGAGGACGAAGTGCCCCTCCTTTTATAGGATAAGGAGGGGGGTATACATTAGGTTTAGGGCAAAAGAAATGGCCGTCGGTGGCTGCTAACTTTCTAGATCTAGTCAATAGAGGAAACAATTGATTGCTTTGCATTCCTTTTGCATTAATTTCCCGAAACAACGATTTCGAGCGTATTTTTGGGCTAGTCAAAAATTCGGAAGCGGCCCTAAAATATATTTTTCCTGTAGATAATTGAATTATCTTTCCAACTCATACTTGCACAATAAATTCTGCCTTGGGATGTGGGAGTTATATTAATTTTGGTGAAAGGTATATACTGAAATCAGACTCTGCGGGAAAACATAAGGCTATTTTCACTGGTTAATTGCACAACCAAATAAACACCAAAATTACCGCAAAATATGTTTTTTTATAGCCAATAAAATTCTCTTTTCATTCCATACTTTATCTTGAAATTCATCCTTTAGACGCAAAAGATATGGCTATTTTGGTGACGAGTATCTCAGGCACTGCGGGAATATTTGAAAAGCCTCATATCTTCATCTTTTATTTTCTCGATTTAATTACTTAGATAATTCCTAAAAATTAAGAAAAATATCATAAGAATTCAAGAAAATTATATCAAGAAGATGACAGTGCTATTTATTTTTGAATTAGTTAAAATTAACAACAAAGTCCTAATTAATTATTCTAAATGAAGCAAAAATAAGAGATGAATATGCATTCATCAAAATACCCCAAACTTAAACTTTGCTCGTCCTGAGCAACATTAAAATCAAGAAATATTTTCAAGACATACTCTCAACCTATCATCCTCACTCTCCTAACAACCACTTGATTCCTTCCACCAAAATATGGCCAAGTGACCCTGACTTCCTGAATTCATGAAAAGTGACTTTTATATTTCCTACTTCACAAACTTGCATTTATTCAAGACCTGCAATAAAACAGATTTTCATTTCACCTTTGCATTTGGTACTCTAATTTTTTTTAAAGTTTTACACAAGAACAGGGCTGATTTTGGATGGTTGGGGTTTTTGTAATTTTCCCCTGGATAGAAAATTGGAGTGAAGGAGGTATGGAAGAAGGACAGTCTCTCCTCTATTCGACTCGAAACCTTTTTATTTAATGGACATGCAGTTACATTGACCGCATTTTTTTCTTTGATTTTTGGTGATACACCCAATTGTGTGGGTATGGAAGAAGTGGAAGAGGGGGAAGGGGTGCCACCCCAAACATAGCGTTTTGGGCACTATTGGCTTTTTTCTTTTTGACGAATGGAAAGATTTGGAAGTGGTGGAAGAAGAGTAGAAGAGGTTGTTCTTGTGCAACTTTTATTTTCCTCTTCTTTTTTTTAGAGTACCATGCATTGGTTCAACTATTACCGAATCATGTGAAAAATCAAGAAAATTTATACAAGCTGTACATGATAAGAAAGCATCACTCTTGAATCCTATGAGTCCTCTATGGCTTGCCATCTTTTCCAAGGAGTGATTATTATTTGAGGTCCTAAGTGATAGGAGGATTGCTAGTCATGAAAGTTTCAAAATTTTAGTTGCAAGGCAGTTACATCATTAAGGGGAGTATTTTGACAAATGATCATATCAAGGCGGACTAGATAATGGCCTTTTTACAATTAAGTAAAAAAATTGGCCGACTAGATAAGGGTCATAACTAAAGCAATTAATGAAAAAAAATCATGAAAAGGAAAAATAAAACAAATAAGGAAAAGATAGGGGATGGATCACGTACCACCCACCCCCACCCCAGACTTAGAACTTTGCTCGTCCCGAGCAAACTCTTAGACCGAGATGGAGGGAAGAGGATCATGGTGGTGGCGGATAGTATGGCGGTGGAGGGGCGGAGGAGGAGGCATGGTTGTGGTAGTGACTTGGTTGATTTCCTCAGAACCACTCCATCATCTTTTCTTGCGTGTCTCAAAATGTATCCTGAATGGCTTGGTGTACGTCTATATACCAAGGATAAAAATTGAAATCAAGATGTTTAGGTCCCCATGGTTTGACATATGGTGGGGAACAGTCATATTGAATCTCATTTGTATAAGGATAATTATTATAAGAAGCATTGTTTTGACTGAATTGTAGTTGTTCGATTATATGTTGTCCACTAGTATCAATGGGGGTTGGAATGAAGGGATGATAGTCGGAGTATCCATCCATGAAATTTGGTTGCACTGCTTGGTTAGTGATATGTAGTAGTGGCTCAAAAGATGTTTGGTGATTATCATAGAGCGGTTCCTCAAAGGGAGAGGGAGGAGAGGAAATGGGTATGGTCATAGATGGGTGAGGGGGTTGTGGGAGGGGAACTTCTTGAGTGGTGATGTTGGTTGTACCCACAGTATGAATTGTAGGAGGGTAAATGACCATCTTGATAGGACTGACTGGGCCAGTTTGAGTAGCAACTTGATTGTCCACCACAGAAATTTGGGTTTCGGTCACATGTGGTGGTTCAGAATTAAGGAAACGTTGTTGCATCTTATTGAACTGGTCCATGCATTCAAGGAAATAGACTTCTTCCTCCTGGGTGTACTTCATGTTACCCCCAGAGGCTTGAAAATTTATGAACTCTATTCCCACTCTTAGTGTGAGAAGTCCTGCCTCAACGTCGATGAGGGCCCTGGCTGTGGCGAGGAATGGCCAGCAAAAGATGAGAGGGTAGCTAGTGTCTTCTTTTATATCAAGTACCACAAACTCACAAGGGATATAGAAATTTCCGACCTTGATTGGCACATCATCAATAATACCAAAAGGCTTGGTAATGGAAGAGTCTGCAAATTGAATACGCAACAGAGTTTGTCTAGCATCAGTTAGACCAAACCTTCTACACATGCTCAAAGGGATGATGGACACACTAGCTCCAAGATCAGCTAGGCCTGAATGGCTAGTAGAGTCACCGATAGAACAAGTGATCCCGAAAGATCCTGGATCTTTGCGTTTCTTTGGCATTTTACTTTGGATGATTTCTGATGTAGTTTTGGCCAATTTTACCATTTCAGATTCCTCGGTAGTGTGCTTACGGTTTAGAAGGGCTTTGAAGAATTTTTTCCATTCAGGTAGATCAGTAATAGCATCCAAAAGTGGGATTTTGACGCATAACTTTCTCATAATTTCCTTGAATTTGTTGAACCTAGAGTCTAATTGGGTATACTTCAGCCGACCTGTAAAAGGTACACACGGCTTATATACATGACTCTCTTCTTGTGGGGGAGGTGATCTCAACTCTTGAGGGACAACAATAGCATCCTCATCACCCCCTTGGTCAAAATCTATGATGGGGGAACTTCCTTCTTCTTCCGTGGTAAGGCCAGATCTAGTAGTAACAGCCTTAAGTTGTTTTATATGCCTGGGGTTGGGTTCAGGCTGCCCTACAAAAGTCCCAGAAGGGGGTTTTTGTTGGGCAAATAGACGAGCTAGTTGGGCATCCGTCGCCTGTTGATGAGCTTGTTGAGCAATGATGATTTTATCCAAGGCATCTATCCTTTCGTAAGATGTAGGGGTGGTGGTAGGGTCATTTGGTTGAGGAGGTGGTTGATTGAGGTTTTGAGGAGGAAGGTTTAAATTTTGAAATTGTTGTCCTTGATATGGTGGTCGGGTTAGATGATTTCCTCAGTAATTTCCTTGGTTTCCAAAGTTCCTTTGATTGTTGTATGGGAATCCAGGTGGTGGTCGATTGTTACCTTGAGGGTAGGGAGGCCTTTGTTGGGTTTGGAGTTGGCTAGAGTTCTCGGCACCTGAAGGGTTCCCATATTGAAAACCAGGGTGGTTTCTAGTTTGGTTGGGATTGTAGTAACCTTGTCCTGGTATGGTATGGATTGAATTGAGGTCTTCTGGTTGTTGTCCTATTTCAGGTTGCATGGGCATGTTGTAGAGATGTTGACAGTGGAGGGTGGTATGATCGTATCCTTGGAAAATACCACAAAGAGAATCCACAGCTTTTAGTTGTTGGGGTGACTCTCTAAGGGTGACCAAGGATGACTCTAACCGATCTTGTTTTAAGGCAATTAATTTGAGGCTTTCTGCTATGCTTTGGATATCATTATTAACTTCTTCCTTGGCTACCTTAAGGATTCTACCAATTCCTCGTCTAGCCCTTGTTTCAGAAGCCCGTTTGACTACTTCCCATGCGCTAGTCAAACTTTGATGTATGAAATTTCCTCCAGATGAGGAATCGAGAAAGAATTTGATATCATCATCAACACCACGGTAAAAGATCTCTATGAGTTGGGCTTGAGAGATATCATGGTGGGGGCACTTCCTAAGTAAGTCTTTGAACATCTTCCAGGCTTCTCCTAAAGACTCTCCTGGGGACATGGAAAAGTGAGTTATTTGACCCCTAAGTTTGTAGGTGAGAGACGGGGGGTAAAAAATTTCGAGAAACTTGCTTTGTAGAACTTCCCAAGTTGTGACATGGTCTTTGCTCTCCATAGTGTTGTACCAGCTACTAGCTTGGCCGAAGAAGGAATACTTGAACAACCTAAGGCGGATGGCATCTTCAGAGACACCAAGAAGTTTGTTCAGAGAGCAAAGGTCAATGAACCTTTGGAGATGATCTGCGCAACTTTTTCCATTGTTGCCTGAGAAGGGGTTGGCTTGCATCATGGTGATCCATTGTGTTCGGATCTCAAATTGTGGAGCAATGATGTCAGGAGGTATGATTGGATGTTGTGCATAGGTAATTTTTGGAATAGAAAAATCTTTTAATTGTTTTTGCCTTTCGGCTTCCCTCCTATCGGCTTCTATGGCTTCTTGTTCAGCCCTCTAGGCTACTCGTAAAGCGGCTTTTCTTTCGGCTTGTTCGGCTTGGATGAGCTCTCTTTGAGCCGCGAGAGCTTGGTCGATCCTACGGGCGACTTCCTCTTCATTCATTCTTTCTATATTTTGGCGGTTTAAACAATGAAAAGTCCTTTCTATTTCTAGATCAAATGATTGAAGATCAACGTTCGGGCGTTGCATGCACAATTAAAGCAGTTACTCATGTGTAGAAAAAACGGACTGCCGGATTGGAAACTCGGCAGAAAGAGGAGTAGCACTTCCGGAATGTTACTCGGAAGGCATGAAAAAAGAAAAAAAAGTTTTTCAAAAGATTTTTGGGGGTTCGAGAAACCAATCTGTAGTCCCCGGCAACGGCGCCAAATTGTTAATGCGTCGCTTAGCACTTACAATCACTAAGATGTTTATCCTAGAGTTTAATCCTTTTTCTACTTCCAATTAAGGCTAGTATAGAAAGGGTCGATCCCACATGACAACTTATTAAGATTGTTATCTCTAATCCCAATTATTTGAAGAACTTATTTTATTTGTTTTTGGTATTTTCAGATTTGGAACAGAAAATAAAAGTCAAGTTTTGGAGGTTGGTGATTAACACTAAGGAAAGAAATACAAGAATAAAAATGCACTTAACAAGAATATAAATTTGCCCTGTCACAAGGAAAATTAAGATTGTTGTTAGCACAAGAAATACTATTATGAATGAAAAGACAAGGAATTTAAAGAAAGCAAAAGCAAGCGGTGATTAAATCAAGAGATGGGAATCGAGGCTTTAGGGGTTTTCACCACCTTAGCTTAGGCAAAAACAAACTAATCCTTTAAAAATGACGGATTCGATGAAGGCAAGTGAATTAATAAAAATCCACTAAAGATGGACTTCACATGAGCCCATTGGTCCTGGTGCTCATGCTTCTTAGTACATCATCCTAAAAGAAGAAGATCCATGGTCGTTTCAAAACTTCTATGCGATTGGGTTTGTTATTCTAAATCTGAACTTTCACAGTCATATCCATCCATATTAACTTTTGATCAAATCAATTAATTACTTTGATAGATCAATTAGTTATCAAACCCAAAAGCCATCTAAAATCGTTTTTTAAGAATAAGTCGATAAAGTCGTGGCTAAGGGGTTATTCCCCTTGCCTCTATAAAGAATTACTCACTCATGGAAAAGGAGCAAAGAGAGACGGAGGGAGGAAGTGATCTAGCCATCTTCGAGTCTTACGACTACTGATCCTCGATTAGAGACAATGAAGATGGTTGCCTCTTCCTACCTTGCTCGATTGCTCAGGAGAGGGGAGGAGGAGAAAAGAAAATACTAGATCTAAAACACAACGGAATAACAGAATAACATGTAACAAAGATGCAAAGCTACTTTATTCCAGATCTAGAAGAAGAATACAAGGAAAATTGCTTTAGAGCACTAATACAAGAAAACCCGAGATGCCCAAGGAGGAGGAAGTGCCCCTCCTTTTATAGGAGAAGGAGGGGGGTATACATTAGGTTTAGGATAAAAGAAATGGCCGCCGGCGGCTGCTAACTTTCTAGATCTAGTCAATAGAGGAAACAATTGATTGATTTGCATTCCTTTTTCATTAATTTCCCACAACAGCGATTTCGAGCATATTTTTGGGCTAGTCAAAAATTCAGAAGCGGCCCGAAAATATATTTTCTTGTAGATAATTGAATTATCTTTCCAACACATACTTGTACAATAAATTTTGCCTCGGGATGTGGGAGTTATACTAATTTTGGTGAAAGGTATATACTGAAATCAGACTCTGCTGGAAAACGTAAGGCTACTTTCACTGGTTAATTGCACAGCCAAATAAATACCAAAATTGTCACAAAATATGTCTTTTTTGTAGCCAATAAAATTCTCTTTTCATTTCATACTTTATCTTGAAATTCTTCCTTTAGATGCAAAAGATATGGCTATTTTGGTGACGAGTATCTCAGGCACTGTGGGAATATTTGAAAAGCCTCATATCTTCATCTTTATTTTCTCGATTTAATTACTTAGATAATTCCTGAAAATTAAGAAAAATATCATAAGAATTCAGAAAAAGTATATCAAGAAGATGAAAGTGCTATTTATTTTTAAATTATCTAAAATTAACAACAAAAGTCCTAATTAATTATTCTAAATGAAGCAAAAATAAGAGATGAATATGCATTCATCAGATACGTCCAACGATACTGAACATGGCCAGCTATCTTAGATTCATAAGCAAGATGGATTGATAGATGCACCATTATGTCAAAAAAAATGGAGGGAATATCTTCTCCATCTCACAAAGTATCACAGCTATTGCATTTTCCAATGCAACAAAATCATTTGGATCTATGACTTTAGTGCACAACCTTTGAAAATAGCAACAAAGATTAATAATACATGACTTAGCATTCTTACTGGGCAAAGACACAGTGACAACTAATGGCAGAAGTTGTTGCATCAGCACGTGATAATCGTGACTTTTCATTAGTAGCATCTTCTGATCCTTCGACCGTTCACATGTAGATATATTAGACGCATACCCGTCTGGAACTTTGACAGATTTTAGGAGGTTGCAAAATAATATTTTTTTCATCTTTTCTCATTGTATAACAAGCTGGAGGTAGGATAGTATATTTACCAACAGGTTTTGGATGAAGCGAAAATTTGATTCCCATATCCTCCAAATCTTTCCTTGCATTCAAGTTGTCCTTACTTTTATCCTTCAAACCTAGCAATGTTCCAACAATACTCTCACATATATTCTTCTCAATGTGCATGACATCAAGATTGTGCCTTACAATGTTAGATTTCCAATATGGTAGCTCAAAAAATATGCTTTTCCTATCCCAATTGTGTGTTGAATCTTTACCTCTTGGCCTTTTCTTACCAATTACAGTTCTTCCGTCCTCCAATTGTGACAAGATTTAAACTGCAGAAGGAGGTTTAGGTGGACACCTAAATTCTTGCTCACCGTTAAATGCCTTTGCTTCTTTTCGGAATCTATGGCTAGTTGGAAAAAACCTACGGTGTCCTCTATAGCAAACTTTACGACTATGTGGCAACCAATGTGAGATAGTATCTTTATTACAATACGGACATGCTTTGTAGCCTTTAGTACTCCAACCAGATAGATGTGCATATCTTGGAAAATCACTAATAGTCTATAATAAAGAAGCACACATCAGAAAGAATTCCTTGGTTCCAGCATCATATGTATGTACACTAGTATCTCATAGTTCTTTCAACTCATCAATCAATGGACACAAGTACACATCTATATTTTCTGGTGAAGTTGGTCCAAGAATGAGTAGGGACAATATAAAATATGGTTGCTTCATGCACAATCAATGAGGTAAATTATATGGAATAATCACAACAGGCCATGTACTGTAAGAAGTACTCATTGTCCCAAAAGGATTAAATCCGTCAGTTGCAAGTCCCAATCAAATATTTCTAGCGTCTGCAACAAATTCTGGATGCATCACATCAAATGTTTTCCATGCAGGTGAATCTACCAGGTGTCTTAACTTGTCATCTTTTTCATATTTTTCTGCATGCCACCTCATTAAGGAAGAGGTTTTTGATGACATGAACAACCGCATTAGGTGTGGTATAAGTGGAAAGTGTTGGAGAACTTTGACATGTATTCTCTTGGGTTTTTTTGCAAGCTCGTCATCATCATCTGGGATTGTAATCGTTTTCCATCTTGATGCTCCACATGTATCACAGACATCTTTATCACCAGAATCCTTCCAAAACAACATGTAACCATTTGGACAAACATGAATCTTCACATAATCTAAGCCCAACCCCGTAATCGTCTTTTTTAGCTCATAAAATTAATTAGGTAATTGTTCTCCTTCTGGTAGCATCTTCTTAAAGAACGTAAGAAACATAGATGATGCTTTCTTACTCAAGCCATTAAGACAAACCAGGTGATAGAATTCTAGGATGCAAGCAAGTTTGCTATATTTCTTACACCATGGATATCATTCTGTCTCAGAATCCCTTAACAAGATATAAAATTTGTCAGCATTGAAATGTTGATCACTAGATGGCTCCACTCCTTCCATATTTCTATCTTCACTGAAACTTGGAAAATCATCATACAACATATCTTATAAATTTTCAGCATTTAGGAAATCACCCTGATTAGTTGGATCATCCATTTGAACATCGGCATCTTCACAATGAAAAGCCCAAGAAATATAGCTTGATAAGAAGCCATGCCACAATAGATGACTCAATGTAGTCATTCTGGTGACTTGGTATACATTAGCACACTTTCTACAAGGGCATACAATCTTGTCTCCAATTGTTGAATGTTCAAAAGCAAAATCCAAAAATTTTGATACTCCACATAAGTATTTACTACTCATTCGGTCATCCTCTGCTATCCAAGACTTATCCATTCTATAAAAATAATAAAACATATAACATATATGAGTAAGCATGTCATATCAAAAAAGACTATACAATATGAGAAAATACTAGTGTAATCATGCAAATGAAGTTCACGTGAGCCTATCTGACTAGGCGGGCACCCAAGAAATTTTTGAAATACTTATAATAAGGATAAAGAGCATAGTTATAATAAGGATAAAAGAACATTTATAATGAAATTTATCACTAATTTGTAACATAATAGGATATGCATATTTCTATTTTGTTGTTGGGTTTCTAATGTGTCATTAGATAGGATGGTTTTGTGAATTTGGAACATTCATGGGAACACACACTTCATTTATTTCTTGGGGACATCCCAAATAACTTCCGGTCTACAATTTCTTCTATTTCTATTGATAGAACATCTTCTACTACCATCATTATGGACAGGTGCTTGAATTTTACGATACAACATAGATTCATTTCTTTATCATCATACTTCTTTTACCAGAAATCATATGTAAACAATTATAAGCATTCATGTAGCAACTTTCAGTTCCATTCATTAATCTCTTTTTACATCCACACATAGGGGTGTACCCCTAAACAATAACTAAACAAAGGGGTTGGTGTACCCCTAAACATGTGCATAATTAAAATAACTATTAATATAGACAAGTCTAGATAGATAGACAACTAAATACTACACCAACATAGTCCTGCATCAGTAACTGAGAGGCCTTTTCATTGTGGCGATCTTCTCCTGAAGTTCAGAAAATAAAGTAGCTATGAGAATTGATTACTTTCAGACAAAAAGTGTGAACACAAAACAAGACATGACAATTATATTTGTTAATTGGACCTACCATGGTCTTTTTGATGATGATAATGTTTCGCGGAGATCCTCACTGTATTTAGACAAATCTAAACTGACAGGGATCTCATCATCATATTTGTCTGAGCTGGTTTGCTCCATCGTGCGTTGATACTGCCATAGATGATCGGGGGTCTCGTTGTCGATGTTGGTTATCCAAACATTGATGGTATTATGGCCAACTGGACGGAGAAAAAGCTTATCGCTACGGCCCACTAGCATCTTTCTAATCCAATCACGCCAACCAAATTTTGATACAAGATTCCTCGCCAAATCATACTCAACCTTGATACCATGTGAAGAATTGCCAAAATTTAGGGTCACTTCACCAGGCCTGTAATGTCTTTCGTTTAGAAAATGCCAATATTCGGGTATGGTTAGTTGGTTTAAGGAACGATCATCTAGGATGATGTTCAATTGTTCTTCATCAGGGAACATTAACATTGGCATAGAGGCCCAATTCATAGTGACTGTTGTGGGTGGACAGAGACTGAAAAATATAGGTACTAACAATTGTAAGTATATATAACGATGTTATATATTTTCAAAAAAAGTAGTATAACATTAGTTAACCTTTTTTTGCTTGTCATAACCAACTTTATTGTGGTGGACATGATAGCTTGAAAATAAATCTAAAAGAGGAGATCATGTCCTATATCTTTGCAATCGGTCCAATGTTCACTAATCCTTCATTTTTGTGTGATTAGCAGTTGATAATGAAGATCTATTTCCAACCACTCCTCTTATTTAGTCCCACCCAAATTGATGGGACTTAATATTGTTAGTTATCATAACCAAGTTTTCAATATCTAAACCCAAGAAGTTGCCATCAAAATCTACATTGATGGACAACATGTTAGTAAGAGTTAGACCACTAAAAAAAGTGGTGATTGGATACGCATCACCAAACCCATGATACAGATGCAGAGCTCTGATCACACAAATACATTGAAATGAAGATGGTCCTATACTGGAAGCATCTCCAACTACATCCTATTCCAACTCAATATAAGTATGCTGCAATTTCAGCACATGCCAATGAATTCAAGAGCAATTTATGAGGTTTGCTCCATCACAGGTACTCTAGTCAAACATGTAAAACTCAATAAAATGATAAGCACGACATACAACTTTGCATAATATTTAGAGATACAGTGAAATTGAAGGAATGGTTTATCTTTTATTTGACAAATTGTGTCTTGAAATAAGACACATAATCAAACTAATGATACTGATGCGGAACTCTGTTCACACAAATACATTGAAATGAAGATGGTTCTACACTGAGAACATCTCCATTTGCATCCTATTCCAACTCAAGATAAGTAAGATGCAATTTCAAAACACTCCAATGAATTTAGGAACAAATTTTTATGAGGTTTGCTAGTGTTAGCAGACGCTTGACAAGATCACATGTTGATTAAACTTCATCACATGTTTCTAGTAAAATTAAAGGAACTGTGTGGCTTTTATTTGGCAAATTATGTTTTGAAATAAGACTCGTAATCAAACCAATGATACTGATGCGACACTCTATTCACACAAATACATTGAAATGAAGATGGGTTCACACTGGAAACATTTCCATCTGCATCCTATTCCAACTCAAGAAAAGTAAGGTGCAATTTAAACACACTTCAACGGATTTAGGCAAGCATTTTGAAAGGATCACAAGCATATTAAACACCTTCACATATAATTAAGCAACAATTGCCAAATGCCGCATTCAGAGATCTAGTATGGTGTCAAGCACTATTGGTACTTGCGTGATAAAAGACCATTTACCTGGTAAGTTTAGATTTACAACTGGGGAAAGCATATAGTTAGGATGATTCAATGTAGATTTACAAGTGTGAAGTTTTTACGTGTTTTTTCCCCTTCTATTTCTACTGTTTGGCAGAGACAAAAGAACTACATATTCACATTGTGTTGGAACAACCAGAGGAGGAGGTACCCCATCTATCAAACAATGATGATTGATGAAACATCTCTGTTGTGTAAAAATTATATAATCTTTGCATATCTGAATGATAAAAAATTTTAGCTCACTGCAATTACCATCACACGAGCTTCTTCTGATGGTTTTTCATGGTGGAGACTAAGGACATGTAAAAGGTATGGAGCTGGAGGATTCGTAGTTGTAGATATTGGAGGTAAAGATAGAGTGTCGTGTGAGATTGAGATATATGTTGTTAATTTTTTCTAACTTTATGCAGTAGGCATGCATTTATATAAATGTTTGAGTGTTTATTGTTTCTCTATTGCTTGCAATTATACTTGATGATGGGGCTTCATTAATGGGGGGTTCGTGATTGTTTTGTAGGCTCATGTTCACATTTGAGGCACTACAATGGTAAGGCATGATTATATTTAGGAAGCCTCTAATGGCCATGTCCATGCAAAGACACCAGTTTTTCATTGTAGGGCCATGATGTGCATGAGTCGGCCATTTATAAAGCTATTTGGTTACAAATGAATGCTTGAGTCTCGACCAAGTAGTCCACATTAATAGATTAGCAGTAGGATAGTTCTCTTTTATAAAGAGCCTATAGTTTTTCAATAGAAGAACCTATTCAGAAGATTTTGATGATGTTCTAGCATTTATAATTGTAGGGGTGAGATGTAATTAACTTTAGAGGAATGGTTATTGTACTTAATTGATACCCACCATTCATGATGTCATTGTAAGTAAAACTTAGTGCAAGTCTGTAGCTTAGTATGTCAATTTAATGTCTTTTGAATCTAACATGATGCTTTTATCTAGAATCCAAATGCAGGGACATGATGTGCTTAACTCATATTGAAGGGTCATTCGCGATCCTCATACTTAACTCAACAAATGCCAAGAGCATAATCAACATTGGAGTTTTTGCAGGCTACTTTCTCCTTTCTAAAGCACTAGCTCTATCCTAGGATGAAAATGTATTCTATTCTGACTACTTATTGGCCCTAAAAGTTTGGTTAATCAGGGAATTTCATCTATTTTCATGCTATTATGTTTAACTATAACTATGCATCTACAACGCAGTTTTGAGCTATTCCTTTAACCTTTTCTTTTCCTCTAATCTTACAATCTTCTTGATATGAGTTGAAACCAACATATAGGTATGAAGTGCATGTCAGAATGATAACTTTGTAAAATGTTACATCTTGTTGTAGATACTCTAGCCATTGATGCAAAAAAGGGTGTGTATGAGAATATAGGACTTCCTTGCATAAAAAGTGCAGGGGATATCGACAAGAATAATTACCTAGAGTTTTCAAACTTTCCCTTCCTTAATAAGTTTTTGGAAAAGGAATTTTCAAAAGTTGTTAGACTAAAACTAAAGATAAACTCTACAATATTTGCATTGGTAACTGTTAAGAAAATTCATTTTAAATTCACCTTTGTATGTTTCACTCATGAATTACATAATTTATTACTAATCCTAGTCTCAAATCAGTTCGTCTAGTTCATCATTCCTCTAGTTAATTTTAAGATCTCCCACCCTAGGATCCATCATTGTTCCTCATAGTTCCCAAAAAAGTGAAAGAAAGCAATGTGAACAGACTTTGTATGTTCATGGATATTCAATGGATGAATTCATTTGTAAGATCTACAAAATACGGATAATATATTATTGTTAGGACCTACCAGTAGTAAGTTTTTCTTTGTTTCTATATTTGAACGTGTAGTATATCACAAATCAAAGTAGTTCAATGGATTGTATGTTATAATTGGCATCTCTATATGGCTAAATACTTGAGATGTACAAGGACAACCTTGAAGAGGTTTATTTCCTGCCAAAAGGTTCTTATTGAGAGAGTGAACAATACTTTTGTAGATGTTGTTCTAAAGAGGGATGCTAACACTAATAAGGAACATGGATGATCCAGATATACTTAAGAATCCTAATTGACTAAAGCTTAAATGGTGTTTCAGAACAATTTTTTATATAACGCACCAGTACTACAATCACGGAACAGACCAAGATCAACCCACATACCTTGCACGGATTGTGGTGGAGGACAAAGCCGCTGCGCTCCTCTCCCAGCAGATGGCGCTCCTCTCCTAGCTGATGGCGCTCCTCTCCCAGCTGCTGCACTCCTGATTTTAGCTGGCGACAATGGGGCAAACGAATGACTCTCTATATGAAAATGGTGGGGGAAGAGGATCAGAGATACATATGGTTGGGACTCACTGGCAATGTCTCACTCTGACACTGGCAACTTGGCAATCCACAGCCGGCTACTTGTCACTCTGCCGCCGGCAACTGCAGCAACTTGGCACTCCTTCTGCCGGCAACTGGAACTCTACACGCCGCCACCAGTCCACCAACACCTAGGGCGACAATCGACCAAGACTCTTTATCTCCTCCACGTGCGTGCTGGTCTAGCTGGTGAGTGAGGAATCAGGGACATGGAGAGAGCGGAGAGATCAATCTCCCTCACAATACTCACGATCTGTGTGTGATCTGTTGGAGCGCGAAGGGAAAGTGATGGAGCACGCGGGAAGTAAATATTACATTAGCAATTACTTTCTAATTTGGTATGGCAATTTAAGATTGCCACTAATTAACAACAAAAATGTCTTTAATGTTATGTCCTTTTTCGAAACTCTATAATAGGTGGTTTCGAGGCATTTTAATTAAAAATTCCTGTATATTAGAAAGATAGTGGCTTTTTTTTATAAAAGCTACTTGAATAAATGCCACTAATGGGCAATTTTGCTGTAGTGAAGACACCATGGTCTTGGCCAGCAGAAGAGACAATGGATGTGGCATCCCACAATGGCATATTGTTTATTGCAAAATCAATAGGGAATTGTGCTTGAATGCCCACAGTCGTGGACTCTCACCATGTTCGTGGCCCTTATAGATCAACTCGCTCGTGTTGCTCCCCCACGATCAAGGTCTCCTCCTCCAAAATGGTTGTATTACTCACCACGGCCATGGTGCTACTCAACCAACATGACCATGGCACACCGCAACGGTCATGGCCACATCAGGGATTCTACTAGAATGTAAAGCTATTTCCTGAAGGAGTTTTGAAGTCGACATGTTGAAATGTAGATAGTCATATCAGGGAAGAGACGGATCCAATGATGTAGAATTTATTGTATAGGATAGAAAAATATTGTATGAAAGTATATCATTTGTGTTATTCAATATAAAGGGGCAAGGTAAAATGTCCTCCCCATGTAATTCTCACTTGATTATAAATAAAAAAAATTCATATTTTCAGAAGAGTGAGTTCGTCTACAATTGACATTCATTTAGAAATCATGATAATGAATTGAAAATTGAATGACTAAAATCCATGAAAATGTAGTACTACAGAACGAGTATGTCATTAGTGGCTTTTCTATACGTCATTAAACTCAATAAGAACATTTTCATACAACAACATAATATTTAGCATTTTTATAAAAGCCAATTGATGGATAGTGGAATTTTTATAAATGCCAAATGATATTTTAGGGGCATTTATTGGAAGACACTAAAGCGAAACGTTTAGTGGCGTTTACATATTACGTCACTATCTTTCTAGTGGCATTGGTACTAGAGGCATTTTTTTAAATGTCAAAAAATGCCACGAAACATGTTTAGTGGCGTTTATTTTTTTTCAATGGCATTTCTAAAAGGCCCCTAATGTGAATGTTTGTTGTAGTGTAAATCATTGTTGTTACCAAGTTGTATGATATAGTACCCTTTCTCTACATCAATGGCCTTGAAGGAATATGTGGGAATCTAGAAAACGACAAGTCTATTGACCAGTGCTTGGAACCCATTGTTCCCTCCAAGCAGCTTGACAATGGCCACATGTTTGTAGGGTTCCACCAATAGGGGAAGAGAGTTCAGATTGATAGTAATGGTAGACAGGGATCCAATTCTATCAATATTGATGCCTTCCATCTTCACCGTGTCTGGGGAAACAACATTCACCCGGTCTGAGACCTTACGACCAGTTGTAGCATCACGGTAAGAATGATCATTTTTTGGCTACATCTTAGGAGGTGTATGCATGACTCGGTAGGGATAAAGTGCATGAGGGTGTCATTGTGTAGGGCATCATCAGTCCTCAACTACTCCTACCCTCAACCTCTCTACCACCACCACGTCCACTATGGCCTCGGCCGCCGCCTCCGCCTCCACAGGGAAACCCTAGCAAAGTCTCCATCGAAGATGATTCCATCTTTTTAGGTGTTGTTGTCTAATATTCTAGCACTGATAGAATACCTTGTGTATTATTCTTTGTATATAAAAGAATATTGGTGATATGTCAACAACTGAATAATTATTTGACAATGATACATAACTGCATAAATTTTTGTTTATTATTGTGTAATCGTTTTATACTATACATGTATTTTTATTGTCATACATATGCATTTGTTATATAGATATATATAGAAATAAATGTTTACTCAAATAAAATCATCTAATGACTCACAAGAGTTGTATGTTTTGTCTACTTTTATGTGTTATTTTACGCACTAACTATATACACATGTTTAATGCGGAAGTATACTTATGTATTATGCAACTTGTATGCTATTTGCAGATCAAAGAGTTAGTAGATGAGTAACATTTATATTTTTCTATAATACAACAAAGTTTATTCGTAGGGGGGAGCAAGTAAAGGAAAAAGGTGAACTTTTTCAAGTAAAATAATTATCCGTATGACCTATTTTATAATTAATATCCAAGAGTACCTAGTTCGAGTGAGTGGAGGAGAGATTGGTGGTTCATCCAAGTGGTGGCCTCTCCTTTACAATGTCATTTCATTTGGGGTGTTTTACATGAAGCAACCTCATGTCACAACCTTGTAATCAATATTTTTAATTTTTATTCTATAATTTGATACCTTGTAAACTTCAGTTTCATTCAACATTTAATCAAAATATTGATAATTAATAGGTTTGAACGGGAAACAGTAATGCATTATTGTAATACATATACTGACAACAACACTAGATAAAGGAATAAAAAAAGGAGAGGGTAACGATGCACTTTGATGACAAAGAAGGCGAGAGAAGGGGAGAAACCGACAAGCCTCCCACGACAAGGCCACAATTTTGGGGTAACGATCCCTCTCGAGTGCATGTTTAGAATGCACGAGCTGTCCAAGGAGGAGTGAAAGGAAGAAATGGAGTTCCGTTTGCAAAGGAAATGGAGACATGGGTGGATCTGTTCTATCTCCAGGGCTCTTCCAATAAAATAGTGCTGAAGCGATGTCTGGTTGAGATTGTTGACGGATCTATCAAATATTCAAAGGCCATTGTATAAATAAACTTATCCAAATGGGAGGACATGATTGCTGGCTATGTGATTGGGTTGAAACCTCATTGTCCAACCCTACACAAGCATCTCTCAATGCTTTGGAAGATTAAGGGAAGCATGGAGATTCTATCAAGAGGCAATGATTTCTTTGTGATCAGTTTCTTAGATCTGAATGAAACAGAGGTAGCTATGGAGAATGGACTGTGGTTTATTGCAGGAAAACCACTGATCATAAAGAAATGGAAAAGGGGCGAGCCATTAGAGAAAGTGAAACTGACTGAGGTTTTGATCTGGGTGAAGCTCTTTGATCTCCCGCTGGAGCTGTGGGATGAGAAGGTTTTCAGTATGATTGGAAGTTGTTTAGGTTTTCTGTTGAGGCCTAATTCTTTTACAAAGGAGATGTGGAGGCTGGAATACACCATGATATAGGTTCTCATCCCTTCTACTTCTTATTTCCTAATAAAAATGAAGTTGTTAAGTGATGATTGGGTTACAGATGTGGTTAAAATAGAGTATAAATAACATCCAGCTTGTTGTAAAGAATGTGGTACATTTGGGCATAGACAAGGGGTGTCTGAAGATTGATGATAAAAAAGGGAAGGCCAAGAAAATCTAGGTGAAGAAGTCAAGCAATGAAGTTGATATGTTCTATGAATGTCCTCCTATTGATGTGCAGGTGAATGACAAAATGCCAGAAATAGTTTTAGTGTAGGTAATCGATAATATGCTTGTGACTAATGAGGATAGAGATCAGAGGGCAGAAACAAATGAGGTGGATATTCAGCCTGCTACTCCGGTCATTGGGCAAAGTTGTGTTGGAGCCAGTACTCCATCCCCATCAAATGAGTGGAGGGAAGGGAGAAGGAAACAACAGTCTCCTCCAAGGAACATTTCTAAAGCCCCTCAGCAAAAGGCAGTAGGGATTTCGATCTCCCCAAATAGTTTTAGGATGTTGGAATTCATGGATGGTGTTGAGAACAGTGGAAATGAAGGTACTATTACTGGTGCTGGCAGGGTTCCAGCTAGGGACTTTCCAAATAGTTAGTCCTTTCAATATAGTTGCTTGGAATGTTCAAAGTCTCAATAAACCTGGACGTCAGAAGGAAGTTTTGGAGGCAACTCTAATTAATAAATCTACTATGACATGTCTGTTTGAAACCAAAATCTGGAAGAGGAAGATGAATAGAGTCATGAATAATGTTTATGCTGGTTATAATTGGGTTTCTAATCATTCTATCCATCCACTTGGGATAGTGGTGATTACGTGGGTGAAGAATGATGTCGATATTCAAGTCATTGAGGACTCTGATCAATTTATTATGTGTGAAGTGTGCCACAGTAATAAAAGTTTTGTGTTGGTTGTTGTCCATGAACATCACCCAGATTTTAAAAGGTTTGCATTATGGTTGGACCTCACTAAAGCCTTGAATACGGTGAGTGGTCAGCCCACCTTTATCATTGGAGATTTTAATGCCATGCATTTTGTTGTTGATAGAGTTGGGCATGGTGAAGGGTCCTATAATTTTGTGTAGGAGTTCAATGAATTTGTGAATTAGAATAGCCAGGTAGAAATGGAATTTAATGGTTCTGAATACACCTAGGATATCAGGCAACAAGGGATGAAGTTGGTGATGTCCATAATTGATAGGGTTTTTTTAATAGTGAATTCTTGAACAAATTTCCTAGAAAGTGGGGTGTTAATATTGGTTCTATTCATAGTGATTATAAGGTGTTGGTTACTCATGTGGATGATACAAAGTATAAGAAGAAGACTCTGTTTAGGTTCATTAACTCCTGGGTGGACCATCCAAATTTGATGGATGTTGTTAGGAGTGCTTGGGAAACTGAAGTCAGTGGTAATCCTATGTATAGGTTATGCAGAAATTTGGATAGTGTAAGAATTTCTCTATGTGAATGGAACAAAAGAACGGTAGGTAATATTTATGACAACAGGATGTGTCTGGAGGTGGAATATGCTATTCTTACTGATATGCTTGATAATGAGCTGGATAATTCTGAATTTATTGAGAAAGTTACTGAAAAGTGGAAGGAATCTTGTATGGCTTATGAGGTAGAGGATTCTCTCTTGGGACATAAATCTAGAGTTCAATGGTTGAAGTTGGGGGCCAAGAATTTGAAAACTTTTTATGCTACTCTTAAAACTAGTAGGATGAGGAACTCTATTCGGGGCATGAAGATTGATAACCAGATGTGTTTTGAGGAGGATAAAATCAGTAGCCATATTAACTCTTTCTATGAAGATCTTTTTATGAAGAAAATCTATAGGTTAAAGGCTGAAGATGTGCTCAAGAACTTGCCCAAGTAGTCTGCTGATCACTTTGATACTTTATGTACTCTTGTTACCGATAAGGAGATAGATGATATTGTTGAAGGGGCTAATGTAGACAAAGCTCTACGCCCAGATGAGTTTAATTATCTTTTCTATAAAAGATGTTGGAGTACTATTAGGGAAGATGTTATTAAGGCTGTAAAAAATTTCTTCTTGAGTGGCCGTCTGCTGAAGGAAGCTAACAGATCCTTTATAACACTGATTCGTAAAGTGAATGATGCTTTTGATGTTAAAGATTGGATACCAATCTCTCTTTGTAATGTTTTCTATAAGATCATTTCGAAGGTGTTGTCTAATAGGATTCATTCTATTCTCCCTGTGGCTATTGACAAAGCATAATGTGCTTTTCTTAAAGAGAGGAATATTATGGATGATGCTTTACTTGTTAATAAACTGATTAATAACATGATGAAAAGTAGTTCTTTGAAGTTTTACTTGAAGATGGATATTAAGAAGGCATATGACTCTGTTGATTGGGAGCATATGGATTTTATGTTAACTACATGAATTTCCCTGGTTGCTTCATTGAGTGGGTGAAGGAAATTTTCAGAACTATGAATTGTTAGATCCTTATTAATGGGGTTCCTTCAATGTGTTTATACCCTTCAGGGGTATCCGTCAAGGTGATCCTTTAGCCCCATTTCTATTTTTTATCACTACACAGGGGTTGTCATCTATGTTGATTGTTGTTGAAGATAAAGGGGATTTGAAAGCTTTCAAGGCTTCTCATGGTTTCTATGTCTTTCATGTGTTGTTTGCGGATGATGTCGTGATTTTTGCTGATGCAAATGATAAGTCTGTTGGAACTGTTGCTAAGGTTATCTCTCAATTTGGTGTAGTTTTAGGAATGGAAGTCAGTAAGGAGAAAAGTGCTACCTTTTGTAATAATGTAGCCAATGTGGCAAAGTTAGTGGATATTAGGGTATTAATGTTGATCACCTTCCAAAAAAATACCTTGGCTTACCCCTTTGTAAAGGGATATTAACAAGATGTTCATGTTCCATGATCTTAGACAAGATGAAGACCAGGCTTGAAGGGTAGAAGTCCAGGTTTCTTTTCTTTGCTGGGAGATTGGAGTTGATCATCTCTACATTGTCATCTTTTCATATGTACTGGGTAGCTACTTTTTCACTGCCATAGAGCGTGACAGTTGAGATTGATAAGCTATGTAGGGACTTCTGTGGGGAGGGCCAAATCTTGAGAAGATAATTCATACTATTGAATGGGGAAGCATTTGTGTTCCTAAAATTGAAGGTGGTTTGGGTGTCCGTCATACTAGTGATATTATTAAAGCTTGCATGGAAAAGAAGTTATGGGACATTGCCAAGAAGAAGGATTGTCTTGTTGGTATGTATGCCCTGAGAGCCAATCATATGATGATTGGTGGGATACATTAAGATTGATTTGATAAACATCAAAGGCAAGCTTCCAATTCATTCTGGTTCAGTCATATGAGATAGTGATAGAACAGATTGAATGTCTAGAGAATGACAGTACTCAATGACATATGCTTTCAGGTTGAGGACCTGGACGATGAGATCATACGGATGCTAAGAGTTTGTACATTCTTGTTATGTCCCTAGTCGGATGTCATTGTGGAAGGTAGATAGACAACAATGACACACAAGACTAGATTGTGGTGTTGGTTGATGATAGAATCTCATTAGTCATGATATAGAGATATCAAACCAAACACATAGGTACTTGTTAGAGAACAAGGTACCGGACAGACCCACCGTGAGTTTGACACATGGAACCATGAGATGGTAGTCACAGTCAGTACTCACAGTGATGGTGGTGAGTGTGATTCTTAGACCTGAAATCACTACACTCAACACATGTCGTTGGGCACACTTTGACATCATCAAACGCAGTCCTGAAACATGGGTTGTTATAAAGGTGATGATTGGGTGGCTTTGACACATGGGGCTTTTGAGGGGTAAGTGATAGATATGGGATTTGTCCCTCCTGAGGGAGTTTGATATCCATGGCCACTTGATGAGTAGGATTGAGAAAGGCGTGCACGCATGTGTGAATCAGTATGTGATACTGATGTCATATATATCTCTTCCAGTCTACTCTGAGATCAAGGAAGTGAATGAACGTTGACAAGATGACTGTTCCATGCCTCGAGTTCATTTGGGATATCAGTGACAAAGGAATTATACATTCGCTGTAACACCATTCACGGATTGTAGGATGAAAGTTGTTCTCCAACTTTCTACTTTCACTTGGGTAGCACTGATGTGTGACTAGGCACCACTCTTTGCTTGTGAAGTCATAAGTGTTATGGACTTTCACTGCCAACGTGAAATGGACCTGCAGGGTCACACACATAGGTTTTAACCTGGAAGAGGAGTTTTGTCCACAAAGCAATGTTTAGATTGATTACTAAAGGAGTTTAGTAGTTCAATTAAACACTCAATCAGTCGATGACTCAATATCGTATGGTTCAAGGTGTTGGACGCATTGATTCGAGTATTGGATTGATTGAAATCGCAATTGACTGATTTTGCCCAACATGTGCTCCCAACCGATCGGCTCATGTGATGAACCGGTCGGTTGAGGTTGCTGAACCGGTCGGCTGGAGTGTCCAGGCCGATCGGCTCATGCCCAGGTTGAAACGACCGGTTCAAGGGTTGAACCGATCGGCTCAACTAGTGCAACCGACCAGTTGGGAAAGTCATGTCGGCAAGAATTTTCCTTTGGTTTCTAATTGCCCAATTCGATTGGGAATAATATTGGTATTCGATACCAATTGGGAAAGAAACAAGGAAAGTCTTTTTGAGCCGGATTAGGACCATGAACCGATCGGTTCAGGGCACCAACCGATCGGTTGGAGTGACCCAAACGATCGGCTCAGGACCAACCGATCGGCTCAATGGCCGAACCGATCGGTTCAGTTGTGAACCGATCATTTCAAGTTGCGAATCGGTTGCTTTTTGTGGAAAATTCTCGAACCCTTCTACTCCTGCTTTAGTCCCGCATTGCCCGGGATGGAGAACCCTGTCCCATGACTCTCCTATATATATAGGGGTATTGGGGGCTTCTCACAGTACAGCTCAGTGCAACCAGTTGCTCTGCAAGTTGTCGTTCTCTCTGGTTTTGGTAACCGTGAGAGAGCCCGAGCAAGTGCTTCCCGCAAAAGGGAGGTGCAGCAAGGGAAGGACAACTGCAGTTGCAACAGGAGGCAGGAGAGTGTGTTGGCGACTAGTACGTCAACAGGAGGGTGCGACTCCTTCCACTTCCTTGTGGGACAAGGAGTGTGGAGTTCCAGGTGGTCCGTGTGGACTACTACAGAGGCGGGTAGGAGTTGTCAGTCCGACAGTCCGGTTCGAGTAGGAGTTGTCAGTCCCGGTGTGACCAGGAGCTGCACAGACACCGTCGAAGTCCGGAGTTGAAGACCGCGCATTGCGCGAGGTATTGTCGCCGAGCAAGCCTCGGGACAAGGTATGATTCCGCAAACCATCCTTTCCTATTATATAGACGTTGACGCGTTTCCTCGGTATGGATTGGGGGAGAAAATTTTTGTTTCCGCTGCCTTCTCTGGTCTCCCCTAAAACCTAACAGTGGCATTAGAGCCACGTCAACTGCTCTATATTTTAGGAATATCGATATGATCGATTTTGGTTTGTCGCTTTTATTTATTGCATGCGATGCGAATAATATCGGCTTTATGCATGTCCAATCCTAAATCCACAAATCCCTAATTACATATATGATATGTATTATTAATGCACTCGATACGCGTCGCCCTTAAACGAGTTTTGTGGTGGATGTGTGTAGCGTGATTATGGCCTATAAACACCTATCTGTGATTGGTTGTTTGTGGTTGCTTGCATCTCGGTCTGCGCACCAATCTTCCCTCTTTTATTCCTGATGTAACTCGAAATAATTTGAGATTCTTTCCTACCTTTGCTCCCCCCCGAATGTAACTCGGGGTTTCTCCTTTTTAAAGCAATGTAATAAATAGGATAGATTTTATTTCCTGTTATGTCAAAAACCGGCGGACATCAAGACGACTGCTCAGACGATCGGTTCAAGGAGTGAACCGATCAGTTGACCTTCCAGACGGTCGGTTCAAGGAGTGAACCGATCAGTTGATGACCGGTTCGAGGGGCGAGACGAGCGGGTGGCGGACATGACGAGATGCACGACGACCAGGCGAATCGATCGGTTGGAGGAGCCAACCGATCGACTGGTGGCACCCAGACGACCGGCTGGAGAGTACAGATCATTCATGTGATGAGTTGATCTACTCGGATGGCAAGGCACAGAGTTCATCTTGTACAGGTTGCATGTGATGTAGACCTAGATGACCGTGATTCCTCTTGGCTCGAGGAATCACATTAGGATGGCCATAATCATCGCTTTTTATCGTTTGTGCATGTTTTCTGTGGGATATAGCATGTATATGATACGTACTATGTATTGTGGTGATTGGATATGTATATGTATATATAAAACCAAATCCCTCATTAAAATATTAAGTTTTAGATGCCTTCCAAATGCGACACACGTGAAAAGCTTGTTCGACCAAGTGTGGGCACGCCCTAGCGTGGTGCACCGTCTACCTCGTGGAAGCGTGAAGGATGAATGTGTGGGTCTGCCCTAGCAGGGTGCATGTTCATCGTGTTTGCTTTGGGTCGGACTTAACAAGGTGATCTAGATGGGATCTAGTACCTTGAGGCATGGAGATGATCATTGCAAAGAGTTGTATATGACTTCTTATCAAGAGTTGCATATGATGCAATTGGCAAAAGTTGCCTACCTGAGAGATCTATGTTGTGGGTGACAGCCCTAGCTGGTCCATGGCTTAGAGGATTTCAGGATCTTGCCCACTAGAAGGTTGTACGCTGCAATCTTCCGAATTGATGGTGAGGGCTATCAATTTGAAGTAAAATAGTGGGAGCGATAATTAATTAAAGGCCTAATTATATCGTCAAATTTTCAAATCAATCAAATAAGTCAAAAATGAGTTATGGACTAAAAATGCATATTTTCCTTTTGTAGTTCAAATGGCAACAAACAACAACAACTTTTCTTTGCGATCGGTCCTTGACAAGGACAAGCTAAATAAGACAAACTTCCACGACTGGTATCGGACATTGAGAATTGTTCTCACTCAAGAGCGTAAGCTCTATGTCCTGGATACTCCAATTCCAGAGGAACCCGCTCCTAATGCACCAAGGACAGAAAGGGATGCTTACAAGAAGCATTCTGATGATGCCATTGATGCAAAGTGCTTGATGCTATGTTCAATGAACCATGAGTTGCAGAGGCAACATGATAACATGGGTGTCATAGAGATGATTCTACATCTCAGGAACATGTATGAAGATCAGGCACGGCAAGAGAGGTATAATGTTTCTAGGGCGTTGTTCAAGTGTGTCATGACAAAAGGAGATCCAGTTGGTCCTCACACACTCAAGATGATTGGGTATGTGGAGAACCTGCAGAGACTGGGATTTCCATTGAGCCAAGAGTTGGCTACTGACGTGATACTGCAATCGTTGCCAGAATCTTACAGTCAGTTTGTGATGAACTACAACATGAACAACTTTGATAGGCCACTGTCAGAGTTGTTGGGTATGTTGAGAACAGCCGAGTTACAGATGAAGAAGGACAAGCCTAAAGCTATGATGGTGATCACGAGCAAGAAAGGCAAGTCCAAGCGCAAGGGCAAGTGCAAAGCTAAGAAAGGTTCTGAAGCTAGCCAGGAGTCCAAGCCATCTTTAGCTCTCAAGGCCAAGGGAGGCGTGACCAAGAAAGGAAATTGCCACCATTGTCAAAAGCCAGGACATTGGAAAAGGAATTGTCCTATCTACCTGGAAGAACAAAAGAAGAAGGAGGCGACTGAAGCCTCTACTTGAAGGTGTCATGTAAATAAACTTGTAACACTTTTTGAGATATATGATATCAAGATGTAAAGTGTAAAGCATTCTTACTTGGGGCAAGTGTTGCCTTTATAGATAGGAATACTTTAGTTTATTTTCAGCCAATAAGGCATGTAATACAGTTATGAACTGTTATTTCATACTTGCCAATAGATAGAAACACTTTATTTTTGCATATTGTATGACAATGATGGCAATTAATAAAGAGATGTTTCAATTTATGAAGATGTGATCTTTGTGGCAATGCCTTATTTATCTTGTGATATTTGATATGCATAAGATAAGATGATACCTAAAAGTTATAGATAACTCAAACAATTTAATTAGCATTAATCATGAGAAATTCATTTCTAGTTTCCATGTGATGGATAAATCTAGACTCTTTTGGTTATAGAACCAGTAAGAGACATGAATATCTTGGACATGATTAATCAATCTTCACTAATGTAGTGGGAGAGTGATTATCCTATTAGGTATAATACATGTGATGTATTTACATACCTATTGGAATAAATGCTAATACTTCAAATGGTGTTTAGAGAAATACCAATATGAATATCTTGAAATGTTCAAGATTATCATAAATGAAGTACAAATTTGGTAAAGTATTAATTCTTGATGAGATCAGTGAATGAAATGCTTGGACCAAATGTTTGAGATCCTTATGAGTGATTATGATAGTGTATCATAGTGAACTCATGATTAAGGCATGGTGATGTCTGAATCAAGAAGGAATCATACTCTAAGGAGTTAGAGAATGATTATCAAATAACTGAATTCTTCTTAAAAGAATACCCCACACTAATAAAAGAAATTAAGAATCACAAGGGTTGTGAGTTCTTATATCTTTAACAGATACACCTCAATTATCTATGTGATGAGTTGTTCATGTGATGAGTCAACTATCAAGATGAATATGAGGAACTGAATCTTGAGTTATGGTTTATGAAACCATTACATCCTAAATGACTTCCATGTGAACCATAAGGTATGACCTTGATGGTAGCACTCATTGGATCATATCCATAAGTGCAAATAAGTCTTAAGTGTTAAGACACATGGATAACATTTTGACAAGGATGATGCTTGTTGATTGCAACTTAATGACTAAGACATTTGGCATATGGATACTAAAACCGCATTCCTATGAGGAATAAAAACAGGATGTGTACGTGACACAGCCTATAAGGTTTATGAATCCACTAATGCAAATGAAGTCTATAAGTTACAATGGACTAATCAATATGATTGATTGAGTACAAGCAACTCAAAATTGGATCTTTACTTTGATGATATAGTCAAAGGGTTTGACTGATATGTCAAAGATAAAGAAGGGATCTGTGATTTAGTGGGAGCGTATTCACATTCCACATATTGATATGAAATGGAAATGTTCTAGATTGGAAATCCGAATGTGGAAATTATCTTTAAGGAAGATAGAGATGTTTCCTATGTGATAGGAATAGAGATCTATAGAGATAGTTCTCGAAAATCTCTTGACCTGGAAAGAGAGAGCATACATTGGCAATCTGTACAGAAGTGTTCAGTATGCACAGATTCAGTGGGAGAAAACTTGTCCATGTTACATGGAGTTAGTATCCCAAGGCCAAGTGTCCAATTCTTATGAAGAATGGGAACACTAAGAATAGATATGGATCTATCATGTATGTAATCATCCCATTATCTTGCATGTATGACATGGCAAGAATAAAATGCATTCATCATCTTGTATGTAGGACATGGCAATATGATGTGCTCATCCTGATGACTCGTATGTGGGACATGACGAGTGGATGTCTGTCTGCTTCCAGTAAGGGTTACTGGAATACCATGAGAACTTGATGAGTGCTTGTGAATTTCTTGTTCTATGGAGATAAGGAAGAGTTCGATGTAAAGAGTTACATTGATGCGAACTTCCGAAAGGACAGAAAATTAATCGCAATATATATACATAAGATGTATAAAAGTGAATGTTTGTTGATAATTGGAAGTGTTACAATAAAGCCATTTAAAAGGGAAAAGCCGAGTATCTATGTGTTAGTGAACAGCAATGGATACTATATGGATCTGAAAGTTCATGAGATGAACTTATATTCCACTTATTGATGACAAGTCTGGAATCCTTGATCATGCAATGTGGCTAAACGTTAGCAAATGGAATACAAGATCGCATATTACGGCAACTCCATCTCATACGTGTGACGTACAACGAAGAGATGAGAGACATGCAATTTGTACAGAATTTGGCAAGGTGTTGCCATTACTAACTATGTTGGCACTAGAGCGCAGTAACATGTGGGACATGTTTGAAGATCACTATGAATATGATTCATGGGTGATTGGCTCACAGTGCAAGTGGGAGTCTGTTGGTATGTATGCCCTGAGAGCCAATCATATGATGATTGGTGGGATACATTAAGATTGATTTGATAAACATCAAAGGCAAGCTTCCAATTCATTCTGGTTCAATCATATGAGATAGTGATAGAACAGATTGAATGTCTAGAGAATGACAGTACTCAATGACGTATGCTTTCAGGTTGAGGACCTGGACGATGAGATCATACGGATGCTAAGAGTTTGTACATTCTTGTTATGTCCCTAGTCGGATGTCATTGTGGAAGGTAGATAGACAACAATGACACACAAGACTAGATTTTGGTGTTGGTTGATGACAGAATCTCATTAGTCATGATATAGAGATATCAAACCAAACACATAGGTACTTGTTAGAGAACAAGGTACCGGACAGACCCACCGTGAGTTTGACACATGGAACCATGAGATGGTAGTCACAGTCAGTACTCACAGTGATGGTGGTGAGTGTGATTCTTAGACCTGAAATCACTGCACTCAACACATGTCTTTGGGCACACTTTGACATCATCAAACGCAGTCCTGAAACATGGGTTGTTATAAAGGTGATGATTGGGTGGCTTTGACACATGGGGCTTTTGAGGGGTAAGTGATAGATATGGGATTTGTCCCTCCTGAGGGAGTTTGATATCCATGGCCACTTGATGAGTAGGATTGAGAAAGGCGTGCACACATGTGTGAATCAGTATGTGATACTGATGTCATATATATCTCTTCCAGTCTACTCTGAGATCAAGGAAGTGAATGAACGTTGACAGGATGACTGTTCCATGCCTCGAGTTCATTTGGGATATCAGTGACAAAGGAATTATACATTCGCTGTAACACCATTCACGGATTGTAGGATGAAAGTTGTTCTCCAACTTTCTACTTTCACTTGGGTAGCACTGATGTGTGACTAGGCACCGCTCTTTGCTTGTGAAGTCATAAGTGTTATGGACTTTCACTGCCAATGTGAAATGGACCTGCAGGGTCACACACATAGGATTTAACCTGGAAGAGGAGTTTTGTCCATAAAGCAATGTTTAGATTGATTACTAAAGGAGTTTAGTAGTTCAATTAAACACTCAATCAGTCGATGACTCAATATCGTATGGTTCAAGGTGTTGGACGCATTGATTCGAGTATCGGATTGATTGAAATCCCAATTGACTGATTTTGCCCAACATGTGCTCCCAACCGACCGGCTCATGTGATGAACCGGTCGGCTGGAGTGTCCAGGCCGATCGGCTCATGCCCAGGTTGAAACGACCGGTTCAAGGGTTGAACCGATCGGCTCAACTGGTGCAACCGACCAGTTGGGAAAGTCATGTCGGCAAGAATTTTCCTTTGGTTTCTAATTTCCCAATTCGATTGGGAATAATATTGGTATTCGATACCAATTGGGAAAGAAACAAGGAAAGTCTTTTTGAGCCGGATTAGGACCATGAAACGATCGGTTCAGGGCACCAACCGATCGGTTGGAGTGACCCAAACGATCGGCTCAGGACCAACCGATCAGCTCAATGGCCGAACCGATCGGTTCAGTTGTGAACCGATCATTTCAAGTTGCGAATCGGTTGCTTTTTGTGGAAAATTCTCGAACCCTTCTACTCCTGCTTTAGTCCCGCATTGCCCGGGATGGAGAACCCTATCCCATGACTCTCCTATATATAGGGGTATTGGGGGCTTCTCACAGTACATCTCAGTGCAACCAGTTGCTCTGCAAGTTGTCGTTCTCTCTGGTTTTGGTAACCGTGAGAGAGCCCGAGCAAGTGCTTCCCGCAAAAGGGAGGTGCAGCAAGGGAAGGATAACTGCAGTTGCAACAGGAGGCAGGAGAGCGTGTTGGCGACTAGTACGTCAACAGGAGGGTGCGACTCCTTCCACTTCCTTGTGGGACAAGGAGTGTGGAGTTCCAGGTGGTCCGTGTGGACTACTACAGAGGCGGGAGGACACTGCCGCTTAGGAGGACAACTGTCATCCGACAGTCTGGTTCGAGTAGGAGTTGTCAGTCCCGGTGTGACCAGGAGCTGCACAGACACCGTCGAAGTCCGGAGTTGAAGACCGCACATTGCGCGAGGTATTGTCGCCGAGCAAGCCTCGGGACAAGGTATGATTCCGCAAACCATCCTTTCCTATTATATAGACGTTGATGCATTTCCTCGGTATGGGTTGGGGGAGAAAATTTTTGTTTCCGCTGCCTTCTCTGGTCTCCCCTAAAACCTAACATGTCTTTGGGTTTGTTGGGTACATGAATGGTACCTCATAGGGGATTCTATATGGAATGTTAGATTCCAATCCAATGTGACATGGATTTGAAAAAGATTTATTCTGTTCGGGGATAAGATGGTACATGGAGTTTTTTATTCAGTTGGGAAGAGTGATAATACTTTGTTATGGTGTATCCCTGGTTAGGGGAAGGGTTGTTTCTGAACAGTATCCTCTCTACTAGTTGTTGTATCAATTGCGGAGTTGGGAATTTCGCAAATGTGAATTTATATATAACTGATGATGGGAATGGGTTGGTTTCTAGGTCAAGACATGTTAACTTTGTGCTGAATTTTGTCAAGGATAGAGTTAATTTCTCGAGAAACATGGAGGATATTATTCTCTTCATAGGAAAGGATGTCAATAGGGTGAAATATTTTTAGAATGTGATGAGAGAGAGCTATCGTCTTTACTCCTGGGCTAAGTGGTTATGGAAGACTAAATCACCTATGAAAACTATCTTAACTCTTTGGAGATGCTTGAGGGGAGGTATGTTGACAATTAATTGTCTCGAGAAAAGGGGCTTTCATTATGCTTCTAGATGTTTTCTTTGTTTAGAGGATGAAGAGTCTATTGGCTATATTCTATTTGAGTGTAATTTCGGAGAAAAGTTGTGGAGCAAAGCTATGGGAAATGAGGTAGTGTGGTGCAAGCCTGCGAACTTTCCTCATCTGACTGGGATGATGAGTATGACAGCAAGAACTTTTGTTATGTTTTTCTTTCATGAAGTGTGGAAGGAAATGAGTGGTAGGATTTTTTAGGATAAAGCCAGAGATCTTGACACGATTTGCAATCATGTAAAGATAGGTTGAGATACCTTTTGCTAGCTTGTTGTTTTTTCTTCTCATGTACATAGCTTGCTATGATCTGTACAGAAACTTCTTTTTAATAAAAAATGGAACAACAAGCTTTGATGGACAAAAAAATACATATGTGACACATAACTAATATATGTATGTAATTATTATTCATATATTATTTCAAACAAAAGTTAGTGAAATCTGGCACTTCAATTTGAATTTTTTTCTAAACTTATATCCCATGTGAATGTGATAGAAGTTATATTCTAAATAAAATCTTTTAATATACAGATAACATGTTCCTCTACATATTCGTGTATTTTATTGCAAGGAAAATAAAACGTGAAATTGTTTTGTCAAAAAATTATATAACATGCATTCTATTAGTCAAAACAGGCACATTCTGTTATTGTATAAAACAGAAATTGTATACCGCAATATAAATTTTGTGCTATTTTATATTATAGTTTAGATAATTTTACTACAACATTGAGATAATATGCAATCCAAAATGTACATCTTATATTACATATTTCTAAAATTCATACATACGAATATGATAATTATAATTTGATATTATTAAATACATTACTTATATATTAATATAGAAATATATACATGTATAATATATTTACATTTTCGTTATATGTCGTATATAGAATATATTATAATTTTGAAGCTTGTACATTATATATGCATCTAATAATTGTCAGAAAAAGAAAAATAATACTATTGAAATATACATGACATCAAGGTTTATATTTTTTCTAAATTAATTATAATGCCGGAGACACTTCCCAGCTTGTTGTTGAAGGCCAAATACAATGTCGTCTTCAAGAAACTGTTGGCTAGCCCTTCACTCTCCCCCTCACTCACTAAAACTAGGTCATTCTGAGATTACGGTTTAAACTAAAGTATGATGGTTATTATTTACTCAAACAAAGTTATTTTCATTTTTTTATCGGGAACAAATCCCCTGTTTAGTGTTCCGGTGGTCGGGGAACCAGTCAAGTCCACCCAGACCACATGTTGCTGTTTATAAGTCCAAGATTAGAATAGCGACTTTAATTAGTGTTTTATTTAAGAAGTAAACAAAATTTGGGAAAAGACGAAAATATAATAAAACATCATAATCTCTTCTGACTGGCGGTTTGTAAAGTGAAACGTTCGAGCATCGGGCTCAGTACAAAGTATACTATCCAGGAAATTCATTTCTTAAAAACGATTTAGAAAGAACTGTTTGGCAAAAGTTTGTCAAAGTGACGTTTTTCATTCTAATTCTTATTTGTTTATGCCCGGGTGTCGTCCCACTTGGCTCCCAGTACGACGCAACAGATCAATACTTAAACAGGAAACAATCCTGTGGAGAACCCAAACAAACAACAAGGATTAGTTAAGGCCGATGATGCTTCAATGCATCCCAAGGACCACCCATCCACCGCACTCTAGCTATGCAAATGCAACGCATCCAACTATGAGCGATACTTTCCACACAATCCAGTTCCAGCACCAGTCAAGTCAAACCAGAGTTCGGAAGGTGGGTCTGGAGTGGCGCAACGCAGCGAGCGGTCGGGCAAACAAGTAAAGGGATGCAAGCAAAATAAGACCCAACCCGATCCGAAAGTTTAAGTAAGTTTAGAGTCTAAAGTTTTTCGACCCGACCCGAAATTGACCTGAATCCGAAGAGTCCAAAATTAATTTAGGGTCGGGTCCGAGTTTGGACTTTAGACCCGAATTGACCCGATTGATCCGAAATTTAGAATTATATTTTCAAATAAAATTACAAATACTATAATTTAAGACACCCGATGACCCATTAATTTACTAATCCATCAATCATGAAGTTTATTTTGACAATTCTACATAATTTTGTATTGATTTTGATGATTTATTATACTAATTATCTTAGGAATTTGTGTTTAAAAATCTCGAACAAACTATAATAGGCTTTATATGTGTTTCTCAATCAAATAATAAGTTTATCACAATGAAATTTTTTAATTATACTTGGGAATTATCAATGACTAGACAAATTATAGCATTTTTTTAAAACTATTTTGTTGGTGTTGGATTTACGGGTCAAACCCGATAGATCCGAAATTATTTACTGATCGGGTTAGGATCAAGAGTTTCGACCCGACAATCCATCTTTCTTAAATTTAAGATCTAGCAAAAAAGTATTGACCCCAAATGATCCGAAATAAAACTCCTTCAACCTGAACCCGATTGCTATCCCTAGATGCAATCTAACTCCACCGATTCTACTGGTGGTGTTCCGCCACTACCTTATCCAAGCCGATTCCATCCTCGCCGGCGCTATTAGCTGCCGGCCGTGGAGTATTATACGTGTCTGCCCCCTTGCCGCAGTAAGTCAAACTGTCGTAGTGGTGGCTGTCGATCAGGCATGATCAGATGGAGCCGTCGTGGAGCACCGCAACGACGGCATTACTAGCAGTACTAATAATACGGTACGGCCTTGCTCTCTGTACGACCCCACCCACCGCGTCCTCAACGGGACGGCGTCGTCCATGAATAAGCCAAAAAAGACAAAATTAAACGGTGGATAGTAGTTATCACGTTACAAACAGGACCGGGTTCTGCAATGAAAAATAATCCTTTCACTAGATTCTTTTGCCTGGGTTAGACAAACAAAAAGTTATTAGAATGTGTGGTATTCAACTCAAAACCAATTGACAATGGGTGAAGGGACCACACACCTTATAAGTCCAAGACCTTTCCCAGAACTCAGCGGTGCGGGACAATTCTAACATCCCCCCTCAAGTGCAGCCTCTTTTGTGTGCTTGCACTTGTTCTTTTTTAGGTAGTATTCAACTCAAAACCAATTGGCAATGGGTGAAGGGACCACACACCTTATAAGCCCAGGACCTTTCCCAGAGCTCAGCGGTGCGGGACAATTCTAACAAAAGTAAGATCCGAATAAGCTCGGTGAAGAGTCAAGACATTCAGTGGCGGAGCTAGGAATTCGAAGTGGGTGAGGCCTGTTTTGAGAGATACTGTTTTGCGGGGGTAATTCTATTGTTGTTTGAAGATGTTTACTCCGTGTAATATACACTAAACGTGTCCATACAATGCCATTTCAAATAACAGTACCAATAGCACATGTTATAATATAAATTTATTTTAGCTTAGAGATAATAATGTCTAATTAACATGGAGGAGCTAGATGAAAGTGATCAAGCTAAATATTTGATTTAAATCTGTATCATAAGGAAAGAAAGGAAAAGGGAGGTGACAGAGATTTATGAATTATAACTAAGTCCCAACAAGAACCATGTTTCTACTTATTCTTTTCGTCAAGCATTGGCACACCACGTTTATGATAGTTGATGTCACCTTCGGTTCTATGTTACAACTAAGAATGTCTTTGCGATAATAGACATCTCGTTGTCTTTGTTGTCATGATGACTGCATGAATAATATGGAATGCTATATCCAATAATGGTCAGCGAGCACCTCCTCCTTAAAGACATGTGAATGAGACAAATAAAGTATACACAAGACTTTCTAAAAGAAAAACATAGAAGGAAATAGCTTAACGTTATTTGAGGAACATTCCGCACAGAGAAATAAAAGTTGCTATGTCTCGGCCCTTTTGTCCATGTTCATGAAAGGCCCAGTAGTAAAGAATGGATTAGCAACATATGAAAAAACAACACGACTGTTCCCGTACGCAGCCATCCCTGTTGCAATAGCGTTTCTTTTCTAGATATAGCCGAAAGTAGCTAACATGAGTGAAAAGAATCACACCACTTTACCTAGCTCCAAAATTATCTATATTAAACTCACTTTAAATAGAATGGTATATTAAATGGACACAAGCTGGGTGAGGCATGTGCCTCACCTGGCCCAACTGTGGATCCGCCACTGAAGATATTTATCTCGGTCGCGAGTTATATGTATGGAGGTTTGCGTAAAAGAGTGAATCAATCTGAGATTAACTTGGATCCATATTTTTTTGGTGAGAAAATTAGTAGATGACATGTCATTAACATATCAATTCATATAATGAGATGATAAAATATAATACATAAATTGTCCATACATAAATTAATAGATGACATGTCATAAACCCACCACTTTCATATAATGAATATCAATATCCCAATATTATATCGAATCCAATAATAAATTTAATAATGCTAAAATGACTTTGAACATGTGCATATAAGTAATAACGTTGCAATTGTATTAGTGGTATGAAAAAAATAGTAACAGAGTTGTCGTTTGAGGTTTAAGTGCAATTAATTTGAATAATATCTTTATGTAGGGGTTTGATCTATAATTTGCCATCATGATAGATTCCGTTTTAAATTTGTTCTCTAAAATTTCATATAATTAGATGGTGACAAAAGATTAAAAAAAATTGGTTTAGTTTTCTAATGGAAGAGACTTCATCTTAAAGTCATAGTTTAATGTATGTAAAACTTTCTAAATGGGAATTGACTCTATATTTAGATTCATCGTGTCACAACTGGCTTACATGTCAATTTTCATTATATTTGAGCATTAATTGCTATCTCAATTTGATTGGAATAAAAAACAATGTATACAAATTTATGCATGTGCACAATGGTCAAATTCCATTTTTCTCTCTTGAGAAGAACAACACGGATTCATTTGACTTGGGATACATGGGCCAATTGATCATGCCACTCTCACACCTCCTGACCACAAACCACTGGATGTAACATCTCAAGATTTGAGACATTGGATAAAATGCTCTCAAAAGTAATATTGGAGTACCCATATCACCAAGGTACATCTCTCTTTTAGGAAGCTCGTCACTAAGAACTCTATGATTCAGCGTGCTCAACGGGAGTAGTATTATGATGGGTAACCTGTCACGAAGTTGCTTCTAAGTTATGCATGAGTGAGGACAAAGCATGCAACTGAGATCAGTGTTAGTCTGTGGGGCCCGTGTTCATTTCTAAATGCTACTAGAGCCCAAGGTGGCGGACCCATTTGGCATTATAGATGATATCAGGGCTAGTTCCCCTTCTTTACGTGGGGCCAACATGGACATGTGGTGTGTCGGTCTTCAACAATGCAGTCCGGGTATGTTGGAAAGGGCTATGCACGAAGGTGAGATGGAGCCACCCTTGCACTAGTAACTCTGGATGGAACTCAGGTGTACATGAGTCATTTTGTGTCTTCATTTAAATGAAGAAGAGATTATGAGGCTGTATGGTTGAGCCTTGATGAGAACTCAATAGTCTAAGTATGGGAGATTATAACATCTCAGGATTTGAGACCTCGTATGAAATGATCTTATAAAGAATGACTAGACTATCTATATCACCAAGGTGTACCTCATTTTCATAGAAGTATTGGAATGATTGACATGTCAAGAAGTTGATCCTGAGTAGTGTATGAGTGAGGACAAAGCGTGCATCTAAGACCAGTGATCGATTGTGGGGCAGATCATCATTCCTAAAACTCTAATAGAGCCTAGGGCAGTGAGCCCAGACATTAAACTATATTTGACGGCTTGTACGTATTCTTCTTCCCCTTTCCATTTCATTTTTATTTGCACCATCTAGTATATGGATTATGAGTAGGATTTCTCACTCCCTAGTTAATCTCGTGAAAAAATTTCTTCTCCTCTTCCTTCTCTCAACTTCACATCTAACAAGCCATGCTTCAAGTTTCTCATTATGATTTGAAGATACTCTGTGTGAATTTCTTCTCCTCTATTTCTTCTCCTCTACCTTTCTCTCAACTTTTTCCATCTAACAAGCCATGCTTCAAGTTTCTCATTACGTTTTGAAGATACTCTGTGTGAGTTTCTTCTCCTCTACCTTTCTCTCAATTTTTTCCATCTAACAAGCCATGCTTCAAGTTTCTCATTACGTTTCGAAGAGAATCTACATAATCCATAACGAACTTCAAAAGTCTCTTTTCTAATTTCCTCAATGGTGAACTGACCATAAGGTTCCGTACATTGTTTTGACAGCTCAGATTTCTTCTCCAGTGATGACGATTTAACGACCTTTATATTTATTACATCTAACAAATTAACTCCAACATAAGCACCTATGCTACCTAATCTTTCTTCTTCACTTATTTTTGTGACATGAATTTCACACATCTACCCTGACCAACTCCTAGGGATTGATGCAAGCACCATTGGTGTGTAATACTACACCTAAGGCAATAAGAATTTTACTCCTATGTCCTTGGTTCATCCATATATATTTTTGGATATATATCAAACCATTACTCCCTATTTTCCCTTAAAATTGATTCAAGTTTTTCCTCCACTCCATGTTTTCATGCTAGAGCTAGATTTGGGGATTTCCCTAGTGTTGGGTTTGTTGAACTTGGGGAAGGATGAGGATACTAATGCAATTTCTCTTCTATCATAATCTATGATGCTTCTCAGACTAGTTTCTTTTCTCATTCTTAGGCCATGTGTCATGGACATGCTTCTTCTCGACATGATGCTTTGAGAATTGGAGTCATGATTTATCTATTGGGCCCATATTTGGTTTTGTTTTCGTAATGCCTATGGGAGGATTTATATCATTTCACAAGTGCTCCTATTCTAAACTACATGGGTTTTAGAATGAATGTGACTTGTTTGTCTGTCATGCATGGTTCATCTATAGCTATATATTGGAATATTTCAGTCTTTTGACTAGTTTTCTTTTTAACCAAATTAGTACATGTTATCAACTTTAAAATGTTAAATAACTTATTTTATTATCAGGAACATCTAAATAAATATTTTTTGAAATAAAAACATATGAGCTTTCTATCTATACTGGTTTTAGGGTTTAATTCCAAATCTTCTAACAATTAAACCATAATGTTTCTTATTTAATGAATACTCTCGACAAATTTGTAAAATATTAAATATAAATGAGTGGAAACTCCTAATTGGTGGATAGTCATAGTTTTTTATTTGACCTAGGATCAAGATAGATGTATGTGAATCTACTCAAGTTTTTTTGAAAACTATGATGAGTAAAATCCTAGGTTTCCTACATGAAGCATATCGTTTGAGCATGAATCTCTATTCCATTTGTTGAAGTCTTTTGAAAGAATTGTCATTATGAGATTTTATTTCACTTTAGATATGGAACTTGTGGAAATATTATTGATGGGTCCTTAATCAATTTGATACAATATAGATGTTCTCATCCCCTTTTATTTGAATATAGGTGCTTGAAATTTTACTATGCATCATGTTGTGACTTAATGTGATTTTTTTTGGATATGATCAATTGCCCTAAATATTTTGAACCCTTTTCTATTTGGGAACTTCGTATTTGTTTTACCTTCTCTCATTTATTGCCCAAAACCTTCCTATACTGCATATATTCAACTTGTAAATATTATACTCTCTTTTATTTAATATTTTTGGGTATTTTTCCCAACCCACCAGGAGATATTGGTGAAACTGCTCAAGTTTAGTTTCTTAGAAATTATGAGATATCCATGTTTTCCAACATTGTCAATCTCTATAGATAGATTGCATTTCCCTTTTGTGTGTCCTTTATGGATCAAGTTGTTGAACAAGGTTCACAATTATAATAGTCTTGTTTAATTCTTCTCCTACAATATTTCCTTAACCATACTTACTAAAATTGGCAAACACCTCTTATATTTGCAAATTTTATGTTGTAGTTGTTTGTATGAGGTTTTTGTATGTACTTTTTCATAAGAATTAATGAGTGGATCCCCTCTTAGTTCCCATTCCTTACAAGATGACATCCGATCAATCAAATTCGATAAACTAATTTACTTAGGATTTTCATACTAGCTCCGCATATAGTAAAACCCTTTGAATAAGAAACTTACCCTAGAATAAACCTATATCTTGCATGCTAGGATGCGAGAAGTATATAGAAAGCATGATGAAGTGGTAATAAGGATCTTGAGTGAGTTAACATCCATGAGATAGGGCATCATTCTCTTCTCCCTTGGATTTAAATGAGGTGCTCATGTAACCCTTGCGTGACCATAAGATTTGACTTTAGACTAGAGTAATGTGATGAGGATCATGAAGAAATAGGGTAAGCGGATGTTAATAAGGAAAATTTTGTGAATTGGTTCTCACTATTTATTTTAGATTCAACTTTTGTTTTATATAGTATATCTTTATTGTTAAAAATTACTTTCCGTCATACTATATGTACGAGAAAAGGTTCTCTGGGTTTTATTTATGATTTCTTAGATCAAGTCAAATTGAAGAAATGGATGAGGTTTTGGTAGGGAAACCCTATAACTAGTTAGAACATAAATCTTAAAATCTATATTTGAGATTGGAGTGATACCTAGTAAGAATGGGTGATTCTATGTTTTAGTGAACCTTCCATCCTTACTCCTTTAGGTTTTCAAGAGTTGTACCCAATATCTTACTATATGTGAATGCAAACTCTAGGGATACTATATGACACGATAACTCATCCCTTGACTTATGGAACACACCTACTAAACATAACCCTTAGGATTGATATGTAACCATAATACCTACAAAGTTGTTTAGTTTGACATATGAGGTAAAATATTTTAGGGGACGGAGAGTAGTGGTTGGTAGTGGATGGTTATATTTTAAGGATGAAATGTTATTTGAGGGGTGGAGTGTTGTAACATATGAAAACCTAACTTACTAAACCTAGAAACCACATTGCATGATTTTGGTGCCTTGGGGATCCGTTATATATTGAGGGACCATAATAGTATGTTGCTAGGTAGTGTAAGATGACTAATACTAAAGATTAATAATATATAGAATTTTGTAAACTAAACCATAACTCTCTTAATGCAATTGTTGGTTACACTTAAGTGTATAATTGAGATAATAAAGTGTAATTAATGAATTAGCAATACATGAGTTAGTAGATGACATGTTATAAAATCACCAATTTGATATAATGAATTGCACATGTAAATATTAGTATGACACTACCCCCCAATAACATATAATTACTATAATGGTTTTACATAAATACATTAGCATGCCACTACCCCCAGTAACATATAATTAGTATAATGGTTTTAACATTGACAAAATAAGAATAAACATGTACATATTAGAAATAATTATCTAACTATATTAGTACTCATAAAATAAATAATATATATATTGGTAGAGTCTTAGTTTGAGTATTATGTGTAATTAATTTGAATAATATTTTAATATAGAGGTTAGATCTATAATTAAATATCATAATAGATTTTAGTTTAAAATTAGTTCTCTTTAATTTCTTCATGACTAAATGAAGGAAAGAAAGAGTGAAAAATGAAAATAGGAACTAATTTACTAAAGGAAGAAATAAATAAATTAAAAATAACTTCAACTTCAATTTATGGTTTGGTACATTTTTGTGACATCCAACTTATGAAAACAAGATTTACTTAAGCGGAAGCGATCATTAGCAGCAGGATTACTAAAAATTCACTAAAAATTTAAAACTTTTTGCATAGAGATCTAATTCCAGAAACTCTTATATAAAGAACCAAAGTATTACATAAATATTCTGGTTGACAAGTACATTCTATGTACCATCTCTTCTTGAGGATTACATACAACAGTTGCTTTGCTAACTATACATAAGCAACATAAAATCTCAAGGCGTTCGAGCCAAAATATCATATCGAAGATAAAAGAAATATCTACTGACTCCGAGGATCTGAGTGTACAGAGACGACACATAGGACTCTATGTACACCTATACAAGACGTGACATCCAGTGTCTCCACCTGAGAATTCACTACTGCCCTTGCTGCTGCTGTTGCTCTTTCTTTGCTGTGGGGATTCTATTTCCTTGTCTGCGTCCACCTAAAAACATTGGATCCCACAGGGGTGAGACAATTGTAAATTTTCCCAGCGAGAGATATAACTCTCCGCCAGAAACATTATTATTGTAGATTAGAAGAATAGAACTAAGAAGGAAATCTTTTATATTAACAGCAGTATTAATCATTGTATGAACAAAATAGGAAATCTCCCTTCTTAAGGAGAGCATTGTATCTACCCATGGTAGAATCATATATCATTTATCCACTTTATAAGGAATGCAAGGAATCATAAATATATCATTTATCAAATAAAAATGCATAAAAGAAATGTAACATCAGCCAATGATTTTCATATTCAATCCTTAAGCAAACATGCTATATGGTTGATTACATTTTATAATCACACTTATGCCCTACAAAGATGAGGTATACCGCTCATACTCCAACCGACCACTGCGAAGTCAAAATCGGTGCCATACAAGGTCAAGGGTAGAGTTGGCTACCATGACCTCCCTCATCTCGGTCAGTACGAGATTCCATGCAGGACATCTTGTGTCTCTATTAAATAGCTTTCCAGGGTATACTGACAACTTCACTATAGAGTTACAGTGGCGTGTTGTACTCTCTTCACAATCGAGAGACTATGATAACCTCAATCGATCCGACATTTCTATCATTGGGAGATTCGTGATACATCCATCCCATTATCAGGGGATTAGTGATACATCCACCCTGATATACACATAATGAAGGAAGAGAGAATTAATATTTATCTCACATCAATTCCTCCATTAGGGCGTAACGTATTCACGCCCATCACCCCCACATATTCAAAATATGCGTTCCTGGTTATGCCGCGGAGCTACCCGTTTCACCATTCAGAAAATTCTGACGCTGATGGATCTATGGCCAGGGCACTACATGATAAGATTTCACTTTGTTAATTATGTGCATTACTGTGCTCTTTTAGCATCAGTCATGTTCTCAAACATTATTATGAAAAATGCTACAAAGAAGAGTGTAATTTATCTATCAAGTACTTTTCAACACTTTATAGAACATTTGGATCTTAATCCCTTGTCACATCATGGACATTCTCATCCCTCAACATTTCATCATCATGATTTCGGAATATGGGTATTTAAACCCTCAGTTCATCAAAGAACACTTATTTCCATTTATCTTGGTAACTAATACCTTCAGGTCATCTGACCAAGGTAAACATGATACTTGCTTCACTAGCATTTCACATGGCTGTCAAAGCCCAGTTGTCTCTTGCTATCTCTTACTAGGTAACAATACATATAATGGCTCATAAAGCCCATAAGGCATTTAAATATTTAACACATCATGGCTCATACCTGGCTATGCTCATCATCTCATGATCACCTGTATGATCATTACATAGAGACAGTTATATCAAGTACATATCAACACTTATGCAAAGTAAGAGTAGCATCACCATTCCCTTATTTAGGATTAGGATTTCTCTTACATATCATCACCCTTCATTAGGGTTATCCATAGCTAACCATTTAGATTCTCAGGATCATATCATTAATGATCAAGCTCTAAGTCATTGCTCCATATAGCTAGGAGTCAGCATAGATAACATAAGTATTGGATCATACTTATTTGTCCTCATCACTTATCATTAAATGAATTATCATCACATGATATAAGTTCCTCTCTCAACTTGTTAGAATATTATTACATCATGCTTTATTGATTTGGCTTAACCTTTTCATAGGGCATATTAGCCTATACTTATCAAAGTGCATTACTTCATAATGTAACAATTGACATGACACACTTCATATGCCACTCCCCAAGTATATGGAATTTAGAATACATCAAGGTATATCTATCTTGAGGTGCTGGGTGTGATATCTATCATATGTTGATGTATCACTTCCCTCATCACCTTTATCTTACTTGAGTTCACCAACTTGTTTGGTATTAGGGTATTTCCCCTCCTAATAATTTATACACCAGTTGATCATATTATCATGTAATGTATTATGTCTAAGTCACTTATCTGAAATATGCAACCATTAACAGTGATATGGACTCACTTTTGAGTTGAGGCATTATAGATATCGGGTTATCCATTACCAATCTCTTTAAGTATTTCACTTATCAATATTTAGTCACTATTCCATTATTAGGAATAGGGTCTCCCATTCTTATCAACTAGGGTTTACATAGCATCACCCTATATTAGGGTTTCACATAGTATCACCCTCCATCCGGATTTCTCATAACTTCATCCTTATTTTAAGGTTTCATATAGCATTATCTGAGGTTAGGGTTTCTCAACTCATAGCCGCAATATTAGAGCTATGGTTTACCAACACATTGCCCAAGATTAGGGCTCATGCACTATAACCCAAAAATTGAGTTTCACATATCTTCACCCGATATTAGGGCTTGGATTTTATGCTAAGGTTTCATATATCATTTCATGGCATCACCCTGGGTTAGAATTTCACATCACAATGTTACATTCGGGTTATACTAAACATTACTTGTAAAGAAGTGAAATCAATCCACCTCTCTACTAATAACAATGGAAACAAAACTCAATTTGGATAGCAGCGGAAGATAAAATTTTGACTATATTCAATTATAAATAAAGTGTACATAAAAATTTCCCCAATATGGGTGTACATGCTTTATACAAAAAAGGGATCTAAGTAGAGGGAACTAGACTACTCCACTTTTGTCTCCAAGCAACATATCCATCCTCTATGTCCATGCCAACGCTAAGCTCTTCAAGTCCTATTCATCACCTTGCTCCACATCTGGGTGGTTGGGAAGGCACCCAACAAAAAGGGAAGGAAAATAAAAGTATGTGTCACTAAACTATACTAAAACAGTAAGATAAGAAAAGTATGTAAAAGCAGGCTAGGGTTCATCATAAGATGAGACATCAAGAGTATGAGACGTATATATATAAAACTAGCTTTCAATAGATGCTTGCCATAAACAATATATCACAAAAGGATTGCATGTATGATTAATATTGACTATCTTAACTAAGTAGGGTTGAGGCACCTACCAAACCTTCAACCAAAGGGTGAGGGGAGAATAACACATTCCCAGTCACCTGGACATATTTCATGTGCGGTGGAGAGTATCACATTCCCCAGGGAAGAAATAACACATTCCCCAACTATGGGTGGTTGTACATACAAGTACCACTACACTAGTTAATTAGTCTAATAAGATCAACATGCTAGAAAAAGAATTATGGCAAGATTAATCAAAAGATTTATATAACATGGTAGTGGGGTATAAAAACCCATTCAAGATAATACTACAATTGATTTTGAGGCATAAACAAATTAAGTTTCAAGAATAATGGATTAGGTCAAATTAAGCCTCATTAGGGAACATGGGTAAAGGTATAATAAATTTCCCAACTAAATGTGTAGATGCACATACCTTATTCTTTAGAATTCTAGAATCATTTTTCATAACTTTTACACGAGATCGGATCCACTTGCCCTAATATGATCATCATATTTATGTATTAGATATATGTATATTCATTAAAGGATTAAAACCTCCAAAACCATTGACTTTTCCACAAACGATCGAATTAGACTCTAAAAACCTCACTACTGTCTTAGTTACGTTCTTCTGATCAAAATAACATATATGTTTGTATATTTTCGAGATACTGACTTTTAAGGGTATTTTCCATATTTATTAGTTAATTAAATCAACTCGAAAAATACATATTCGAAAAACTCAAAATCAGACCACAAAAGTATTTTTTTTAGATAGATCTCGTTCTCCCGATTTCAAAACATATTTTTATTTTAAATTTGGATAATCGAGTAAAAAGATATCAATTTTACAAAAACAGACCAACAATTGCTTGCCACGTAGGCATGCGCACTCACAGCAGCAACAAAAGAACAAGCAAAAAAGACGATGTTGCCCTACGCGCGAGCTAGAGAGGAAAGAAAGGAAAGATTAGGGGTAGAAGCGTAAATCAGTGAGTGGCCTTCTTCCCCAACGAGCACCCGACCATGGCCGGCGGCTTAAGAGCTTAGTTTTGGGCGTTTTTGCGATTCTAAACCAAAATCAAAACTTAGATATGGAAATGAAAGCTAGAGAAGAGATGAACCTGGGTGTACCCTTTATTTGGCCGAAGGTGGAGGGAGAAGAGAGATATAGGCGCCGCAAGCTCTGGTGCTTCGGCCGCCGTTAGGGGTCAAAACGTCGACGAAACTTGAAATTAAAAGTACGGGTGAGTTGCTAATGTGCCGGAGGACCTAGGGGCATGGTTATATATAGGCAAGGTAACCTAGACTAGGGTTTGGTTATATGGGAGTAGAGAGAGGCGGCGCCCAAGTTGGTGTTTTTCGAATATTCGTCCAAACGTAAAACTTTTGGGATAATGTGGTGCCAAATCGAACTAGGGATCCAACAAGCCAAAAATCACGCGATTTGGTTGAGTAACGAGAGAGATATGGCTATCTGAAAAATCAACAATTTCGAAATTTACTGTTCATCCGCGCTGGCTCAAGGTAGGAGATGATACGCGAGCCGTTGGATTAAGATCCAACAGTCCATCTGCGTGACATTTATTAGGTTGCCAAATACAAATCTGAATAAAGTTCTTATTTAATCATTTAACTTTTTTTTCTTTTCCTATTTGAGGGTGCAAACGACTTCCAAAATTAACCAAAATTGACATCTTGACTGATTTTAACGTGTAGAATCCAAATATTGAATTAGCTTTACGTTTTGAGAAAATTTAATGTGTTAAATAATTCAAAACGCATTTTCTCTTTCCTCATTTATTTATGACTATATGATTATCCAAAAATTACAAAACTTCACTCATAACTCATATTAAGTATGTTAGACACGAATTTGGTATTATTTCCATTTGTTGAAGTCGTTTGTTATTTTAAATAATCGTTTGAAAGTTTTCTATACTTTCTCTCTCCTTAATTTATCTTCTCAACAAATATTTTCCAAATTGATTCAAAATTCATCCAAAGGTCTATTTTAACATCTAGAACACGAATTTGACATTAATATATTTTTTTTGAAGACTTTTATGATTTTATTTAATTCATTTAAATTTTATCAGTTATTTAGCCTTTTAATTTATTAGAGGCATCTAGAAACTTTCTAAAAATATAAAACTTGGTATACAAGTAATAATAAACGTTAAGAACACGTTTTTGAGATTAATTAATTTTTATCAACATATATTTAATATTTTTGGTCTTTAAGTCATTTTCTCTCTCCTGAATAAAATTAAATATTAAACATTGACCAAATTAAATGCAAATTTTCCCAAAGGCTTATTTTTATGTTTATATTACGAATCTGGAGTTATTTTTCTAATTTGAGGGCATTAAATATTTTATCTCTTTCTTGGCTTATTTCCGATTATCTTGTATTAAAGACATTGTGTATTTATTTATTATCCAAATTAGATGATACTTGGCCATTAAGCAACTTTTAAGTCAAGAAAACGAAATTGATATATTTATTATCCAAATTATCTTCTTGGGTTTCTATTTAGGATTTTTGGAACAATATATTCCTCATTATCTTCTTTTATCCAAAATATTCCATATTATCCCCAATTATTACATTTATCATCTCTTTTATTTATATTTCGGGATTTTCTTTCTTTTTCATATTCTAAAAAGCACTAGAAAGTTCTAGGACGAATTTATTTATTCTTTTTATCACTTAAGTGGATATTTTGCATATTTGACCCATTACTAAGCTTCCACTGAGGTATTTGTGCATAAACCCAAATATTGGAATAAAAGGTGAACAAATGTTCATTAAACCATAATATTGTCCACAAATTAAACAGAAAGGCCAAAGAGGATATAAATGAAAGGAAAAGATGGAAAAGAGGACCAAAAAGGAAAAAAGTCTAGAATTCAGTAGGTTACAGCACTCCACCCCTTAAAGAGGATTTCGTCCCCGAAATCACTAGCAATTAGGGAAGGGTGAGTGTGCAACCTCACATCACAAAACTTCAGGTTGTTCCTCCACCAAAACTTATACTTCAACTACGCCTAAGGGTTCAGAAACTTCACATACAGCTCATCGTAGGTTGGGTTCTCAAGGATCACTTAGGGTTCCACTATTAAGATATTCTTTTTAAGAGATTTAACTTTATTTACATTTTTGACTTATTAACATTATATTCATTATGATAACACATTATCATCATTATTTTAATTATGTCATGTCACATTCACTTAGTTGCCAAAAAGAATTATATTTCATTATTATGCACAATTAGAGGTTACTCAATTATCTCAACATTCATTATCATATTTGATCATTGTCCTTAATAATTCAGATTTATACTTCCTTATCCTCATATTATCACTTTATTAATTATAACAAATTATTTTACATGAATATAAGACATTCTATCCAATTTGTCATTAAGCATACAATTATTTCAAATAATGTCACATTAGTTACTTATATTCATATTAACGTTGTCACAATGTCATAGTATCTTTATTGCTCACATTAATGTCATCATTTAATCATTATTCATATTTATTCATTTATATTATTGATTTTGCACATTTATGTGAATTCCAATCATCTCATATTCATATTGAATCCATTATATGTATTTTAATGAGCAAGGTGGAACATATGTCATATTAATGATTTGATTCACATTAAGTGACTAATAACATGTATATTAGTTAACAAGGTAACATGCGTTTTATATTAATGACTTGATTAATAAGTGGTTAGATGATTATATATATATCATTTATGTGTATCAAGGTATGTTAACTGATTGTAGCAATTAACATCATCAATGTATCATGAAAGGCATTAAAGATGTATAGATTAGGGTTAGATATTACAACTTAGGGTTTAGGTCAACATGACCATTATATTTCAATTATCCATCCTTAGCATGCATTAATTACGAATTATAACCTTACTCATCATATCATTAGGGTTTATTGGTTCATGACATTATTAACATCTTACTTATTGACAATTAGCATTGACATTCATATTATGTGCATTGGATATTCATTAGGGTTCAAGAATATGATTTATTCCTTAGATGATAATTATGTGTTCATTAATATATAAACAAGCACGTTAGGGTTACAACTATATCTTGTTTGGTCAAAACCAAAGATCCAAGCACACTAACCACCTAAGTATGAGGTTAGGGTTTCTAAAGATAGATCAAGATGTTATAGGGTTCCATCCCCCTAAAGAGGATTTCGTCCACAAAATCTAACTACTCAAACATCATCAACTAACCATACTCCACTCATTAAAGGGTTTGACCTACTACACTAGGGTTAAAGGATAAGTCTAACTAAACCATTATCAAGATCCATCACACTTCCATTGCGCATTCGGATATCTTTCCAAACACCCAAACTCTAAGGTCTAGGTTCTAAGGATAAACTTATCCAAGATTGTGGTTTGAGGGACATAAGGAAACTATCTTGGTATTCATCCTCAACCAAGTCAACTTAGGGTTCTCAAAGATATCCAACATATAAGTCTAAGGTCACTATTGCCTAAAAGCAAACTATTTTGAGCAATTCGTATCAGCGCAGGCCAGGCCGGTATCATATGGGCACGGGAGTCCTCGTATACCAAGCTAGTGGTGCGGAGAAAAATATTGCCAGCCCCCGAAACCATGATCCTTTCTAGACACCCTTGCTTCAATTGCATGCCCTAATAGTTGCCTAAAGGAAAACCTAAACAACATCAAGTTATGCATATTTTAATTATAAGTATTTTAGGATTTTATTCATCAAGGTTCTAATGTGGAACTATTGGTTCTTAAGTCAACCTATCATCAAGGTGGATCAAATCTAGGCAAACATGTCACTTAAAGGAAACTATGCAAGTCTAGGGTTCTAATTAGGGAGACAAACTGAAATAGTCAAAGATCCGACTACCATTGGCTCTGATACCATGTTGTAAAGAAGTGAAATCAATCTACCTCTCTACTAATAACAATGGTAAACAAAACTCAATTTGGATAACAGCGGAAGATAAAATTTTGACTATATTCAATTATAAATAAAGTGTACATAAAAATTTCCCCAATATGGGTGTACATGCTTTATACAAAAAAGGGATCTAAGTAGAGGGAACTAGACTACTCCACTTTTGTCTCCAAGCAACATATCCATCCGCTACGTCCATGCCAACGCTAAGCTCTTCAAGTCCTATTCATCACCTTGCTCCACATCTGGGTGGTTGGGAAGGCACCCAGCAAAAAGGGAAGGAAAATAAAAGTATGTGTCACTAAACTATACTAAAACAGTAAGATAAGAAAAGTATGTAAAAGCAGGCTAGGGTTCATCATAAGATGAGACATCAAGAGTATGAGGCCGTATATATATAAAACTAGCTTTCAATAGATGCTTGCCATAAACAACATATCACAAAAGGATTGCATGTATGATTAATATTGACTATCTTAACTAAGTAGGGTTGAGGCACCTACCAGATCTTCAACCAAAGGGTGAGGGGAGAATAATACATTCCCAGTCACCTGCACATATTTCATGTGCGAAGGAGAGTATCACATTCCCCAAGGGAGAAATAACACATTCCCCAACTATGGGTGGTTGTACATACAAGTACCACTACACTAGTTAATTAGTCTAATAAGATCAACATGCTAGAAAAAGAGTTATGGCAAGATTAATCAAAAGATTTATATAACATGGCAGTGGGGTATAAAAACCCATTCAAGATAATACTCAAATTGATTTTGAGGCATAAACAAATTAAATTTCAAGAATAATGGATTAGGTCAAATTAAGCCTCATTAGGGAACATGGGTAAAGGTATAATAAATTTCCCAACTAAAGGTGTAGATGCACATACCTTATTCTTTAGAATTCTAGAATCACTTTTCATAACTTTTACACGAGATCGGATCCACTTGCCCTAATATGATCATCATATTTATGTATTCGATATATGTATATTCATTAAAGGATTAAAACCTCCAAAACCATCGACTTTTCCACAAACGATCGAATTAGACTCTAAAAACCTCACTACTGTCTTAGTTACGTTCTTATGATCAAAATAACATATATGTTTGTATATTTTCGAGATACTGACTTTTAAGGGTATTTTCCATATTAAATCAACTCAAAAAATACATATTCGAAAAACTCAAAATCAGACCACAAAAGTATTTTTGTTAGATAGATCTCGTTCTCCCGATTCCAAAACATATTTTAATTTTAAATTTGGATAATCGAGTGAAAAGATATCAATTTTACAAAAACAGACCAACCATAGCTTGCCACGTAGGTATGCGCACTCACAGCAGCAACAAAAGAACAAGCAGAAAAGACGATGTTGCCCTGCGCGCGAGCTAGAGAGGGAAGAAGGGAAAGATTAGGGGTAGAAGCGTAAATCAGCGAGTGGCCTTCTTCCCCAACGAGCACCCGACCATGGCCGGCGGCTTAAGAGCTTGGTTTTGAGCGTTTTTGCGATTCTAAACCAAAATCAAAACTTAGATATGGAAATGAAAGCTAGAGAAGAGACCAACCTGGGTGTACCCTTTATTTGGCCGAAGGTGGAGGGAGAGGAGAGATATAGGCGCCGCAAGATCTGGTGCTTCGGCCGCCGTTAGGGGTCAAAACGTCGACGAAACTTGAAATTAAAAGTACGGGTGAGTTGCTAATGTGCCGGAGGACCTAGGGGCATGGTTATATATAGGCAAGGTAACCTAGACTAGGGTTTGGTTAGATGGGGGTTTGGTTGAGTAACGAGAGAGATATGGTCATCCGAAAAATCAACATTTTTGAAATTTACTGTTCATCTGCGCTGGTCTCCTACTCAAGGTAGGAGATGATCCGCGAGCCCTTGGATTAAGATCCAACGGTCCATCTGCGTGATATTTATTAGGTTGCCAAATATAAATCTGACTAAAGTTCTTATTTAATCATTTAACTTTTTTGTTTCTTTTCCTATTTGAGGGTGCAAATGACTTCCAAAATCAACCAAAATTGACATCTTGACTGATTTTAACGTGTAGAATCCAAATATGGAATTAGTTTTGCATTTTGAGAAACTTTAATGTGTTAAATAATTTAAAACACATTTTCTCTTTCCTCATTTATTTATGACTATATGATTATCCAAAAATTACAAAACTTCACTCATAACTCATATTAAGTATGTTAGATACGAATTTGGTATTATTTGCATTTGTTGAAGTCGTTTGTTATTTTAAATATTGATTTGAAAGTGTTGTACACTTTCTCTCTCCTTAATTTATCTTCTCAACAAATATTTTCCAAATCGATTCAAAATTCATCCAAAGTTATATTTTAACATGTAGAACACGAATTTAACATTAATATATTTTTTTGAAGACTTTTATTATTTTATTTAATTCATTTAAATTTTATCACTTATTCAGCCTTTTAATTTATTAGAGGCATCTAGAAACTTCTAAAAATATAAAACTTGGTATACAAGTAATAATAAACGTTATGAACACGTTTTTGAGATTAATTAATTTTTATCAACATATATTTAATATTTTTGGTCTTTAAGTCATTTTCTCTCTCCTGAATAAAATAAAATATTAAACATTGACCAAATTAAATGCAAATTTTCCCAAAGGCTTATTTTTATGTTTATATTACGAATCTGGAGTTATTTTTCTAATTTGAGGGCATTAAATATTTTATCTCTCTTTCTTGGCTTATTTCCCATTATCTTGTATTAAAGGCATTGTGTATTTATTTATTATCCAAATTAGATGATACTTGGCCATTAAGCAACTTTTAAGTCAAGAAAACGAAATTGATATATTTATTATCCAAATTATCTTCTTGGGTTTCTATTTAGGATTTTTGGAACAATATATTCCTCATTATCTTCTTTTATCCAAAATATTCCATATTATCCCCAATTATTGCATTTATCATCTCCTTTATTTATATTTCGGGATTTTCTTTCTTTTTCATATTATAAAAAGCACTACAAAGTTCTAGGACGAATTTATTTATTCTTTTTATCACTTAAGTGGATATTTTGCATATTTGACCCATTACTAAGCTTCCACTGAGGTATTTGTGCATAAACCCAAATATTGGAATAAAAGGTGAACAAATGTTCATTAAACCATAATATTGTCCACAAATTAAACAGAAAGGCCAAAGAGGATATAAATGAAAGGAAAAGATGGAAAAGAGGACCAAAAAGGCAAAAAGTCTAGAATTCAGTATGTTACATTACCCTTGATTAGGGTTTCATCATTCATAACTGCATTAGGATTTCTTATGACATCACCCTTGATTATGGTTTCTCCTGATATCACCCTTGGTTAGTGTTTCACATGACGTCATCCTCACTTTAGGGTTTCATATGGCTTCACCCTTCAATAGGGTTTCTCCTGATATCACCCTTGGTTAGGGTTTCACATGATGTCACCCTCACTTTAGGGTTTCATATGGCTTCACCCTTGATTAGGGTTTCTCCTGTCATCATCCTCAATTAGGGTTTACTATTCACATTCAATCAGGGTTTATTATTAAAATACCCTGATTTAGGGTTTCTCATGTCATCACCCTCAATTAGGGTTTCTCATGTCATCACCCTCAATTAGGGTTTACTATTCACATTGATTAAGGTTTCACCTATCATTACCCTCAATTAGGGTTAGGGTACATTAACCTTCTTAATTAGGATTCATGATCTCTTTATCAAGGACCATACCCTAATTACACATTCATTCATGTTGGAAGTGTTGAGACTTAACCTCTGCATGATTAGCATTCATGTATAAGTTCTGTCTCTCTCATCCTTTATAGAATGATATTTACATCAGACTTGATTGGATTAGGTCAACTCAACTTGATTGAAGGGTTGACACCATGTATTGTGTCATTACTTCCTTACTCATTAAGTATTAATAATTCAAAAGATACTAATCACCCTATCTTATTAAGGGTACAATCACCTTTGGTTCACATCATATAATGGTCAATTAAACAATTAACCTTTAATCACTTTAAGTGTCCATATGGTTTTGGTTAATTATTTTCCAAACGGTTTTGGTCAACTAGACCAAACGGTTTTGGTCAAACGGTCTTGACTCTCTAGACCCCAAACGGTCTTGATGGTAAACCCTCAAACGGTCTAAGACCATTTAGACCCTCAAACGGTCTTGGTCAAACGGTTTGAAACCATTTAGCAAAGTTGATACTTGGAAACCGTTTCACAAAGTGGATGCTTGAAATCGTTTGACAATTTAGGTTCTGGAAACCGTTTGAGTCTCAATCGGTTTGGAATCATTTGGTCCTAAACGGTCTTGAGACTGTTTGGTCCCAAATGGTCTTGAGACCATTTGGACTCAAACGGTCTTGAGACCGTTTGGTCCAAACCTCCTAAAAACCGATTGGACCAAAAATGGTCTCCACTACTCAAATTGATTTAGGGTTTCCAAGATTAATTCCTTCATTAATTGAATCCATGTAATTACTCACCAATTGAACCTAAGCACCATACTTCAAATGAGATTAATGAATCATCTTTCAATTGATTCAACCTTCAATTGATCATCAATTAGGGTTTTGGACCCAATTGAATTAGGGTTGAAATCGATGAACCTCCAATATTAGTCATTAAGGAACTAATTGCTTTGAAATTATAGGTCCATCATTCAAATTGGGCATGACCTGACCTCAAACGGTCTTGAGGTCGTTTGGATGACCTCCAAACGGTCTGGAGACCGTTTGCCCCATCCATCATCAAAATTGGTGAAGTTCAATTAGGGTTTGGATTATTAGATTGATCAACAAACTAGCTATTGATTGCATTACCATTTGCTATCTCTAGACCTTCAAACACTCAACCATACTCAACCCTAGATCTCCAAACAGTCTTGGTTGACCTCCAAACAGTTTTGAGACCATTTGGGTGATCTCCAAACAGTCTTGAGACCATTTGGGTTAATCAACCCAAAGAATTAGATCAATTAATCACAAAATCAGCACTCAACCCGATTAGGGTTTCTAATTAGATGATTGTCCATATATTGATTCAATCAATTGGAACCATTAGATCCTCATCCAACAAGTACTAGGGTCTTGATCTCAAACGGTCAACCCATCCAAACAGTCAACCATCCTAAACGGTTTGGGGTTCAAGACTCTAAACAGTTTGCAAACCGTTTAGTCTCCAAACAGTTTGGTGAAACCGTTTGGACCAAGATCTTCAAAACCGTTTAAAGGGAAACTTGTTGGATTGCATTCCCAAGATGATATCACCATCTTCTACCTTTGTTCATTCAAACGCTACTGCCATTTTCATGATAATTATAGCAATAGATCAAGGGAGTTTCAAATAGAACAAAACGTTCAACAAATGATGGAGATTTGAATGCAATGACAATATTTAAGGATTTGAGGTATATAACCCGCCTCCAATTGAGCTTCAAATCTTGGATCTTCACGTCAACAATTGTGGAGGAATCTTTTGCAACTCTCCCAAGGCTCGTCCTTAAGCTTTGGAGTGAAAAGATTGGCTAGGATTGAAGATGGAGTGAAACAGAGAAGAAATCATGCATTGTTTTATGATTTCCACCATGAAATCAAGGTGAAATAAGATCAAGAAGCTTACCAACAGGTTGGGGGTCGTCCTCCATCTGCTCCAAGCTCCCTTGGTCGGTTTGCAAGAAAAGAGAGGAAGTGAGCCTTTGTTTTGGGTTGTAAAGGGTGTTTTTATAAGAAAATCAATGAGAGAGAAAATGCCTTTATAAAAGTCTTTTAATTCCAAAATTAATGCCGCCTCTTCCCCTCAATTCCTTGGACACGAAGCCATATTCAAAATCTTGCAAAATCTCTTCATTATCCAAGAATTAAAAGAAAAGAAATTAAGCACCTTAAACATATTATACTAATATCCTCTTTTTAGTGGATATTACTTTTCCTTTTAATAATGTGAGTGAGTTATCCATTCCTTTGGATATTTTTCTTGCCTTTGCAAGGCATAAGAACGTTCAAACTTGAGAAATTTCAACCATCTCGTTTTTTTTTTGAAGGCCCTTCAATTATTTTATTTATTTTTGCATTTTGAATTAGGGTTCCAATTATGCTTAAATATTGATTATTTTAATATCAAGATTCTCTCTCCTCCAAAAGGATACAAATGAGATGCCCCTCTCATTTTCTTTGCTCTACATGATGCCAAGAAACATTAGAGACTATTCTAAAGTGGTAATTTGCATATTGAACCCTAGGTTTTGGGTAAATTGCATATTATATCAAAACTAGGTTTTAATGCACAAACATTGCTTTATCAGCTCTTTCTTGGTACTCAGGCTTTTCCCAAGACATAACTCTACATCATCTTCATCCTCATGATGCTTCAACATATGAGGAACATCTTTTCATGTAACATTTGCAATTTAACCCCTCAACTTGGGTAATTTGCACTTTAGTCCAAAACAAGCAAAACATTGTTTCAACATTGTTCGAAAAGGACTAAAATTGAAACATAAGTTCCTATTGAGCCTTAATTACTTTTCACAAGATAAAATTAAGGATCTAATTAACTTGCTTAGGCAAAACTCCCAGGGTTAAGGCATAACCCAGGTCAGGGATGTTACAAATTATAAAGCCCTAACAAGGATTTCGTCCTCGAAATCCCAGATAAAGAAAGACATATATTATTCATTCATCATGTCATCATGTATCTTCATAACATCTTATTGTTATGGAGACACCATAGAGATTTTTAATCCACTCAAATTCTTCTACACAAAATTACCATAAAATCGATCACACAAGACACATACTCCATTGTCTTTTTCATTATTGACTGTGGAATTAATTCTGTGTCAGGTAACACTTTTTTCTTAATTCACAGTTTTATGTGACAGATTCTTATTTCTGAGTAGTCTCCCATACTCCTTATTTAGTTCAGCATTTCACTTTCATGATCACAATTATGTTCTGTCACCCATTTGGGACTATAAGTCTTTTCATACCTTGATTGTGCCATCTCACCTGGTGACACAATACTAAATTTCCTTATTACTTGTACTAACTATCTTATTAGCTGTACATTCTCTTATCATAAGGAGAGGTTACTTTATCAATTAAGAACTTATCTTAAAGATATCTTCAATTGTTATGTTTATGCAAAGCATAAACCCCTAACATGTGATGTTCATATTATTTTATATATATTTAAACTGATTCCATGGTTGAGTAATCCAGGTAGCCATCATAAACTTTTGGATATTTCTTTAGATACCAGGATATCTTACCTTGATATCTATCACATGTGTTAAAAGCACATCACATATTTATCTTCCTTTCATCTTGGGTCATTACTTATTACATATATCTTCACCTTGGAGTCAAAGTCCAAGATAACTGATATTTTTCTAAGTATCCATCACATGAACATTTTTATTTTATGCACATCAAGTGTCCTAAGACCCACTTGATCATCATGTCCCTGAAAGGAAAGAAAACAAGGGATCATATTCCCCTTATTATTTCATGAATCACTTACTCTTTATCTCATCCTAGGTTCATTGCCTTCTGTACATGAATTTTTAAGGATGATTACATAACATTATTCCTTTCTTTGTTATTATCTAACATGTTCATGAGCATCTCATGATCTCATCACATTTCCCATTTCATCATTATGGGAAAAGATCTTTATTATACACATGAACTTTATCGAACAGGGATCACCTCCCTTGTTCTCATTCTTGTCTTATGAGGAGTATATTATTTACTCCCTCATACACACATACTGATCTGGAATTATCTCAGATTTCCCTTTCTTATTATTAGGATATAACACCTTTTTCCATTCTATATTTCTAATTTCATGATACTCATTAGATTTTCTCAGAATGACTACTTGATCAGAGCAATAAAAAAGATAACAATCTAAGAGTTTCCATACTTACTTTATCATCAATAGTTGTATACCTGGCTAGGGTATATAAATACTGAGATTAAGTAGTATGCACTTTATATATTATCACAGACAATAGATTTAACATTCCTGGATTTCATCCAGGTACCACTTCTATACCTCACCCTTTTTCATAGAGGTAAGAACAACATGAAACGTCTATGATATTATTGTACAAAATGTAAGTCCTCATAGGACTATTAAAAGAAAGCTCAATCAATTACTATCTTGATTTAACTCAGGAAACCATAAAAAGACATATTTAAAATGACATTATTTTGTCTAACCTGTCATAATTCGTGGATAGTTCACTGCCTCAGGTTGATTCTGCCTCAGAGGTTGATTCACCATAACATTTCCAGCTTTGCAATCTCTTGCCAGATGTCCTACCTGTCTACATAGGTAGCAAATTCTGGGCTTTAGATTTGGTCTAAAAGGTTCTTTACCCTTTCCAGGCAGCCATTGCCTTGGTGTACTAGGCCCTGGTTGTATTGGTGGTACCTAAAACTTCTTCTTTTTGGAACTACTAGGCCTCTATTCCTGAGTTTGGATAGGCCTTTTCTAAATCCTCACATTATCTTTCTTCTCTGAACAATACCTTCTGATATGTCCAGGTTTCCTACACTTGTGACAGACCCTGATTTCAGGTTGTAATCTATTCTTTTTACTATTATTTATTATTCCAACATGCTGTTGTTGGACAATAGTACTATTAGAGTCCACAACTTCATCATTCAGGGTTGGAAATATGGGTTGCATTGCTGATACCCAGTCCATTATACACATCATGTCTGTCCTAAATTGCCCAACAGTGATATCAAAGGTACGATTTCCTATCACAATTAGATCATTTTGGGGATTTTTAGGCAGTCGTTCTTCTCTCACCTGATCTCTTGCACTTCCTCTTAGTGCAGCAATGCTGCTCTAAACAGCATGTTCTTTGTGTGATCTAGACATCATCAAATTCTTCTTCTCCTATACGAGCAAAAGACACTATCAGATACAGTGGAAGACACTAGAACAGACTCGAAAACCTTAATCCTATGTCTCTATAGACTCAACGAACCTAGAGCTCTAATACCACTAAATTGTGACATCCAACTTATGAAAACAAGATTTACTTAAGCGGAAGCGATCATTAGCAGCGAGATTATTGAAAATTCACTAAAAATTTAAAACTTTTTGCACAGAGATCTAATTCCAGAAACTCTTATAACAAGAACCAAAGTATTACATAAACATTCTGGTTCACAAGTACATTCTATGTACCATCTCTTCTCGAGGATTACATACAACAGTTGCTTTGCCAACTATACATAAGCAACATAAAATCTCAAGGCGTTCAAGCCAAAATCTTAGATCGAAGATAAAAGCAATATCTACTGACTCCGAGGACCTGAGAGTACAGAGACGACACATAGGACTCTATGTACACCTATACAATACGTAACAACCAGTGTCTCCACCTGAGAATTCACTACTGCCCTTGATGCTGCTGTTGCTCTTTCTCTGCTATGGGGATTCTATTTCCTTGTCTGTGTCCACCTAAAAACATTGGATCCCACAGGGGAGAGACAATTATAAATTGTCCCAGTGAGAGATATAACTCTCTGCCAGAAACATTATTATTGAAGATTAGAAGAATAGAACTAAGCAGTAAATCTTTTATATTAACAATAGTATTAATCATTGTATGAACAAAATAGGAAATCTCCCTTCTTAAGGAGAGCATTGTATCTACCCATGGTAGAATCATATATCATTTATCCACTTTACAAGGAATGCAAGGAATCATAAATATATCATTTATCAAATAACAATGCATAAAAGAAATGTAACATCAGCCAATGATTTTTGTATTCAATCCTTAAGCAAACATGTTATATGACTGATTACATTTTACAATCACACTTATGCCCTGCGGAGCTGAGGTATACTGCTCATACTCCAACCGACCACTGTGAAGTCGAAATCGGTGCCATACAAGGTCAAGGGTAGAGCCAGCTACCATGACCTCCCTCATCTCGGTCAGTACGAGATTCCATGCAGGACATCTTGTGTCTCTGCTAAATAGCTTTCCAGGGTATACTGGCAACTTTGCTATAGAGTTACAGTGGCATGCAGTACTCTCTTCGCAATCGAGAGACTATGATAATCTCAATCTATCTGACATTTCTATCATTGGGATATTCGTGATACATCCATCCCATTATCAGGGGATTAGTGATACATCCACCCTGATATACACATAATGAAGGAAGAGAGATTTGATGTTTATCTCGCATCAATTCCTCCATTAGGGCGTAAGGTATTCACGCCCATCACCCCCACATATTCAAAATATGCATTATGGGTTATGCTACGGAGCTATCCGTTTCACCATTCAACAAATTCTGACGCTGATGGATCTATGGCCAGGGCACTACATGATAAGATTTCACTTGGTTAATTATGTGCATTACTGTTCTCTTTTAGCATCAGTCAAGTTCTCAAACATTATTATGAAAAATGCTACAAAGAAGAGTGTAATTTATCTATCAAGTACTTTTCAACACTTTATTGAACATTGGGATCTTAATCCCTTGTCACATCATGGACATTCTCATCCCTCAACATTTCATCATCATGATTACGGAATATGGGTATTTAAACCCTCAGTTCATCAAAGAACACTTATTACTATTTATCTTGGTAACTAATACCTTCAGGTCATCTGACCAAGGTAAACATGATACTTGCTTCACTAGCATTTCACATGGCTATCAAAGACTAGTTGTCTCTTGTTATCTCTTACTAGGTAACAATACATATAATGGCTCATAAAGCCCATAAGGCATTGGAATAATTAACACATCATGGCTCATACCTGGCTATGCTCATCATCTTAAGATCACCTATATGATCATTACATAGAGACGGTTATATCAAGTACATATCAACACTTATGCAAAGTAAGAGTAGCATCACCATTCCCGTATTTAGGATTAGGATTTCTCTTACATATCATCACCCTCCATTAGGGTTATCCATAGCTAACCATTTAGGTTCTCAGGATCATATCATTAATGATCAAGCTCTAAGTCATTTCTCCATATAGCTAGGAGTCAACATAGATAACATAAGTATTGGATCATACTTATTTGTTCTCATTACTTATCATTGAATGAATTATCATCACAGGATATAAGTTCCTCTCTCAATTTGTCAGAATATGATTACATCATGCTTTATTGATTTGGCTTAACCTTTTCATAGGGCATATTAGCCTATACTTATCAAAGTGCATTACTTCATAATGTAACAATTGACATGACACACTTCATATACCACTCCCCAAGTATATGGAAATTAGAATACATCAAGGTATATCTATCTTGAGGTGTTGGGTGTGATATCTATCATATGTTGATGTATCACTTCCCTCATGACCTTTATCTTACTTGAGTTCACCAACTTGTTTGGTATTAGGGTATTTCCCCTCCTAATAATTTATACACCAGTTCATCATATTATCATGTAATGTATTATGCCTAAGTCACTTATCTGAAATATGCAACCATTAACAATGATATGGACTCACTTTTGATTTGAAGCATTATTGATATAGGGTTATCCATTACCAATCTCTTTAAGTATTTCACTTATCAATATTTAGTCACTATTCCATTATTAGGAATAGGGTCTCCCATTCTTATCAATTAGGGTTTACATAGCATCACCCTATATTAGGGTTTCACATAATATCACCCTCCATCCGGATTTCTCATAACTTCATTCTTATTTTAAGGTTTCATATAGCATTATCTGAGGTTAGGGTTTCTCAACTCATAGCCGCAATATTATAGTTATGGTTTACCAACACATTTCCCAAGATTAGGGCTCATGCACTATAACCCAAAAATTTAGTTTCACATATCTTCACCCTATATTAGGGTTAGGATTTTATGCTAAGGTTTCATATATCATTTCATGGCATCACCTTGGGTTAGAATTTCACATCACACTATTACATTAGGGTTATACTTAACATTACCCTTGATTAGGGTTTCATCATTCATAACTGCATTAGGATTTCTTATGACATCACCCTTGATTAGGGTTTCTCCTGATATCACCCTTGGTTAGGGTTTCACATGATGTCATCCTCACTTTAGGGTTTCATATGGCTTCACCCTTGATTAGGGTTTCTCCTGATATCACCCCTGGTTAGGGTTTCACATGACGTCACCCTCACTTTAGGGTTTAATATGGCTTCACCCTTGATTAGGGTTTCTCCTGTCATCATCCTCAATTAGGGTTTACTATTCACATTCAATCAGGGTTTATTATTAAAATACCCTGAATTAGGGTTTCTCATGTCATCACCCTCAATTAGGGTTTACTATTCACATTGATTAAGGTTTCACCTATCATTACCCTCAATTAGGGTTAGGGTACATTAACCTTCTTAATTAGGATTCAGGATCTCTTTATCAAGGACCATACCCTAATTACACATTCATTCATGTTGGAAGTGTTGAGACTTAACCTCTACATGATTAGCATTCATGTATAAGTTCTCTCTCTCTCATCCTTTATAGAATGATATTTACATCAGACTTGATTGGATTAGGTCAACTCAACTTGATTGAAAGGTTGATACCATGTATTGTGTCATTACTTCCTTACTCTTTAAGTATTAATCATTCTAAAGATACTAATCACCCTATCTTATTAAGGGTACAATCATCTTAATCACCTTTGGTTCACATCATATAATGGTCAATTAAACAATTTACCTTTAATCACTTTAAGTGTCCATATGGTTTTGGTTAATTTCTTTCCAAACGGTTTTGCTCAACTAGACCTCAAATGGTCTTGACCCTCTAGACCCCAAATGGTCTTGATGGATTGACCCTCAAACGGTCTAAGACCATTTAGACCCTCAAACGGTCTTGGTCAAACAGTTTGAAACTGTTTAGCAAAGTTGATACTTAGAAACTGTTTAACAAAGTGGATGCTTGAAACCGTTTGACAATTTAGGTGCTTGAAACCGTTTGAGTCTCAATCGGTTTTGGATCATTTGGTCCCAAATGGTCTTGAGACCGTTTGGTCCAAACCTCCTCAAAACCGATTGGATCAAAAATGGTCTCCACTACTCAAATTGATTTAGGGTTTCCAAGATTAATTCCTTCATTAATTGAATCCATGTAATTACTCACCAATTGAACCTAAGCACCATAGTTCAAATGAGATAAATGAATCATCTTTCAATTGATTCAACCTTCAATTGATCATCAATTAGGGTTTTGGACCCAATTGAAATATGGTTGAAATCGATGAACCTCCAATATTAGTCATTAAGGAACTAATTGCTTTGAAATTATTGGTCCATCATTAAAATTGGGAATGACCTGACCTCAAATGGTCTTGAGGTCGTTTGGATGACCTCCAAACGGTCTTGAGACCATTTTCCCCATCCATCATCAAAATTGGTGAAGTTCAATTAGGGTTTGGATCATTAGATTGATCAACAAACTAGCTATTGATTGCATTACCATTTTCTATCTCTAGACCTTCAAACACTCAACCATACTCAACCCTAGACCTCCAAACGGTCTTGAGACCGTTTGGGTTAATCAACCCAAAGAATTAGATCAATTAATCGCAAAATCAGCACTCAACCCGATTAGGGTTTCTAATTAGATGATTGTCCATACATTGATTCAATCAATTGGAACCATTAGATCCTCATCCAAAAAGTACTAGGGTCCTAACCTCAAACAGTCAACCCATCCAAACGGTCAACCATCCTAAACAGTTTGGGTTCAAGACTCCAAACGGTTTGCAAACCGTTTAGTCTCCAAACGGTTTGGTGAAACCGTTTGGACCGAGATCTTCAAAATCGTTTGCAAGGGAAACTTGTTGGATTGCATGCCCAAGATGATATCATCATCTTCTACCTTCGTTCATTCAAAAGCTACTGCCATTTTCATGATAATTATAGCAATAGATCAAGGGAGTTTCAAATAGAACAAAACGTTCAACAAATGATGGAGATTTGAATGCAATAACAATATTTAAGGGTTTGAGTTATATAACCCGCCTCCAATTGAGCTTCAAAGCTTGGATATTCACATAAAAAATGGTGGAGGAAGATTTTTCAACTCTCCCAAGGATCTTCCTCAAGCTTTGGAGTGAAAAGATTGGCTAGGATTAAAGATGGAGTGAAATAGAGAAGAAATCATGCATTGTTTTATGATTTCCACCATGAAATCAAGGTGAAATAAGATCAAGAAGCTTACCAACAGGTTGGGGGTCGTCCTCCAGCTGCTCCTAGCTCCCTTGGTCGGTTTGCAAGAAAAGAGAGGAAGTGGGTTAGGAAAAATCCTTTGTTTTGGGTTGTAAAGGGTGTTTTTATAAGAAAATCAATGAGAGAGAAAATGCCTTTATAAAAGTCTTTTAATTCCAAAATTAATGCCGCCTCTTCCCCTCAATTCCTTGGCCACGAAGCCATCTTCATACTCTTGCAAAACCTCTTCATTATCCAAGAATTAAAAGAAAAGAAATTAAGCACCTTAAACATATTATACTAATATCCTCTTTTTAGTGGATATTACTTTTCCTTTTAATAATGTGAGTGAGTTATCCATTCCTTTGGATATTTTCGTTGCCTTTGCAAGGAACAAGAACGTTCACACTTGAGAAATTTCAACCATCTCGTTTTTGGTTGAAGGCCCTTCAATTATTTTATTTATTTTTGCATTGAATTGAATTAGGGTTCCAATTATGCTTAAATCTTGATTATTTTAATATCAAGATTCTCTCTCCTCCAAAAGGATACAAATGAGACGCCCCTCTCATTTTCTTTGCTCTACATGATGCCAAGAATCATTAGATACTATTCTGAAGTGGTAATTTTCATATTGAACCCTAGGTTTTGGGTAAATTGCATATTATATCAAAACTAGGTATTAATGCACAAACATTGCTTTATCATCTCTTTCTTGGTACTCAGGCTTTTCCCAAGCCATACCTCTGAATCATATTCATCCTCATGATGCTTCAACATATGAGGAACATCTTTTCATGTAACATTTGCAATTTAACCCCTCAACTTGGGTAACTTGCACTTTAGTCCAAAACAAGCAAAACATTGTTTCAACATTGTTCGAAAAGGACTAAAATTGAAACATAAGTTCCTATTGAGCCTTAATTACTTTTCACAAGATAAAATTAAGGATCTAATTAACTTTCTTAGGCAAAACTCCCAGGGTTAAGGCATAACCTAGGTCAAGGATGTTACAATTTTCAACATTCTAAAGTGGAAATTGACCGTAAATTTAGATTCATGATGCCACAATTGTATTAAATATTAGTCTTTGTTATATAAGTGCATCAATTTCTCCCTCAATTTTATTGGAAAATAAAATGATAAACAATAAAATATCAATGCATCTACACTTCTATCGAATTCCTATTTTTTCTATTGACCAACCATCACATAAATTCATTTTACTTGAGACATTTGATCCAACTAATATTGTGGCTCTCACGTCTCCTTCATGTGTTCCAACTAGATTTGAAGGTTTGGTCATCATTTTATTACCCTTCCCTTTCCCTTTATCTTCGCATTGCCTAGATTGCAAGTAAGATTTCTCTCTGACTAGTTTATCGTGGGGTGAAATTTCTTCTCCTCTACCTTTCTCTTGATTTTCTGCATTTAAGGAACCCTCAAATTATGTTTATTGTGATGATTTTGGGAATTTCATAATACTTCAATATTATCTCTCCCTTCCGTCATATACTGAGCACTCAGTTACTTAAACATAAATTTAGCTTATATATAACCATAAGGATCTTTAAAGGATAGTTTTTTTTAACTTCCATAGTAGTCAATTGACCTTAAGGTGCCTTGCATTTCCATGATATGATTTGTCTTTTTCTCCAGTGAAGATGACCTAACCACATTCCTACTAGTCACCTCTACTCAACCAAGCATCTATGCTCCCTACGTTGTGTCAGACATCTTCTTAGACCAATCCCAAGTTAGGGGGCTTCACAAAGAGAACAATAGGGATTTCTGAGGCCTTAGTAACTTCACTCACTACTTCATGGGTCATCCGTCTAGGTTTGTTGTTGCTGTAAAACCCTTACACCCTAGTTTTCCCAAATTTTATTTCAATATATTCGTCAACTCCGTATTACTTCATGCCATCTAAGGCTTGGTGTTGGGATTGTTGAGCTTAGTGAAGAATTAGAAGAGTGATCAATTTCTCTTTGGTCATGTTCACCAATGCTTCTCAATTTGGTTTCTGATCTCCATTCTTAGGTTGTTCACCATGGTCATCCTTCCATCCAACATGGTTCTATGATAATCTGATTTTTTATTTCTCCATTAGGCCTTGATTCAATTTTGTCTTGTATAATGTCTAGTATGACATTTTAGTCATTTCACAAGCTCTTTTAATATGAACCTCCTTAATTTTAGAATTAATAAATGACTTGTTTACCCTATCACACTCGGTTGATCTATAATTGTATGTGAAGGTATTTCTATCATTTGATGTGTTTTCTTGTTTAAAAATTAGTAACAATATTAATTTTTTTTATATCAGAACAACGTGAACAATATTAAATTTAAGAAGGCATAACCAATTATTGGGTTATTAAAAAATATAAATATATATTTTTAAAATTCAAAAATATGATCTCTATATCTAGACTAGTTTGATGGGCTAATTCGAAGGCCTCCAAGAATCAAAGTCAAAGACTTCTTGCTTAATGTATATCCAAACCGTCAAATAATGAATATAGGTAACTGGGAACTCTATTGGGAATTATGATCTAGATCAAGGTGGAGATATGTGTATATACTTGATCTCTTTTGGGAATTATGATGAAAAAAAATCCTAATTTTCCTATAGGAGGCATATTGTTTGAAAATAAATCTCTTATTCGTATATATCGAAATCATTTCAAAGATCTATGAATATGAAACGTTATCTCTCTTTGGCTATTGTTAACTTGTGGAGTTATTATGGATGGGTGCTTTGACCTCAACTTGATACTATATGGATGCTCTCATCCCCTCTTATTTAAAATTTAGTTGTTTGACCTTTTATTATTCATCATCTGGAAACTTATTAGAATAATTGTGATTTGCAATAAATTACCACACCTTATAAATTGTACATAAGTCATTCCTACAAATAAATATTTCAAAGTTGATGTATATCATGTTCAACTCAGAGTGCATGTGTATCTTTTCCCGATCACATACCCCATATTCTAGAAAGGATGTGTATTTGTATTTCTCATCCCATATTAATCGTTATTACTCATCCTATGTTTTTGGTAGAAGTTTTACTTCCTACCAACATGCTTTATAGTTATCACCTATAAACACATGGATGATTTCATGTCATTTTAAGAATTCAGAAATATCTATTTTTGTGACATTATTTCATGCTAAATTAAATGCCTCAGTTCTTGAGTTGGACATTCTGTTGAATACGCTTTTTTAAATACTAAATGTTTCAAATTCCTTTTTGTGTGAGAACTTTGGATTTGTTTTACGTTTTCCCATTTAATGGGCAGATATTTCCTAAACTACACATACACATTTTTCACTAATCGTAAACTTGTTTTGGGTGTTATTCCCAACAAACCCAGGAGATGTCAACCAACAGATCAGGAGTTTGGTGAAGCCTCTCGATGATGAGTTTTGTGATGAAAAACTTGACCACTACAACTGATCTTTCTAGATATATAATCTTTCCCTTATGTTTGTCCTTTATGGATCAACGCTGGTGAACAATGCTCAAAGTTTTTAATATTCATTTTAAATCCTGCTACTGTAATACTATTTGCTTTTTCCCATACTTACTGAGTGTGGAAAATAAGATGGGAGGCTAATGAGGTGTTTTATTATTGGAAGATGACACACTCCTCTCATATATATAGGGAAGGAGGCAATACAAGGGAAGCAAACTTAACCCTAGTGGGCCAAGACAATCATGCCCATATGACATAATAAACTAAATAATGGTAATTCTAATACTCACTCTCACACGGGAGTATGAGTGAAACACATAACTAGTTTGTACTTAGAAGGATCAATGAGATGATTCAATAAATCAAAAATAAAATTATCATTCCGCATACAAGATTTTCACTCCCCCTTAAACATGACTCTGCAGCAAACAAAATATTTGGTGATGCCACCTTTGAACGAATGTCCCGCAGGTTGGAAATACTTAAGTTTTTGTGAATATATTCTAAAGTACATATGAAATGAAGAACATCAACATCAATCTAGAGCAAACAATTACAACACCATGACTATGTCGTCTTCATTTGAAAGAAATGTGTGATTGGAATAAGTGAAATCAACACACCCAACAATGTAGAGGTAAAGGTACCTTCAAACACTTATATGATGAGGTGATGATGACTATCAAACTAGATCCATCTAGAGTGTCTCTCAGGGGCTTGCTGCGAATGAGAGACACCATCAAAGAAAGCCCAAGTAGACTTGTCAAACTAGATCCATCTGGAATGTCATTCTTAGGGGCTTGAGGGGAATGAAAGACACCAACAATGAAAGCCTGAGTAGACTACTAGAGGAACCATATTGGTAATTGAAGATGCAACTTTAATAAGACATGAATAAAATACCTCAATGAAGATAAAATATAGATGAATGATCAGCCTTGTAGGTTTAGATTTGTAGGAATAAAAATTGACAATCTTCTTGAAAATTAAATATCCATTTTATAGGATGTGATATAAAGTAGGATTGTCATAGACTAGCACCAAAGGGAATAAGAGGTAGGAACAAGCCAAATAAACTTTATGCGGGTGTGCGTTCATGATATATTTGAGGTCCTTCAACTTGCTTGAAGTGGTGCCAACTGGAAATAAGTGTAGACAAACAACCCACACACATATCATGGCACAAACTCAAAAAAGCACAATGCCATTGGGAAAGAGATACACAAATAATGCACTGGAAGAAGCACATTGTGACCGGAAATAGATACATCAATAAAGCATTGGAAGCATGAATCTAGTGGGAATGAAGCATCACAAAGATATCAAAAGATGGATGTGTTGAATAATAAGAAACTCCATGAAATCAGAATAACTCAGATGATACATATAGTCTCTCTCACATTCTTCTTCATACATTCTCTATTTCTCATACTCTCTCTCATCTCTATACCCTCACACACTAAATACAAAGTGAATGAGTAGTTGGTGTTTGAAAGAGACAATAGCATCTGCACATGGAAAGGGATGCACACATGAGGGGTGGTAGGGGTGAATAGAATTGTCAAAGGAGAGGAACAAAAAAATCAGCACAATGCCCCTCTTTTTTGTGGTTCTTTATAACAAGTAGCATGGAGTCTTTTTTCTAATATGTAGTAGATATAACTGATAGTGTGAGAGAATGTGCCAAATGACCCAATTAGATAGATCAAAATAGAGAAAAAGGAGGGGGGAGAGCCCTCACAATATAGATTACATCACAAAATAAATCATATTATAGTTATGATTAGAAGTAGAAGAGCGGGTGACTGTCATTGTTGCTTTAGTGGTGGTTCTTATTGCTTCTATTGGAGGAGGAGGTGAACCCCTTTCTAGCTTTAGCCTGCTTTAGATTGACAACACAAATAATCTACCCACAAGGACATGATGAAGTTGTCTGCCACCTAATTTTCTATTGTGAATGCCCAATCAACAATGTATATGGCCAAGCAAGAGTCATGTCTTAATCTAGTGAACTGGATGACACCATGGCTTAATCCATTAGACTCCCTGATTTATAAATGAAATAATCCTAGGGGAATTTTCCCATGAAGGATAAAGCCACGGTGCCTGAGTAAGAGACTTGGCTTGCGGAGAGCATGAAACTGACTGACACATGTTGATAGGACAGAGGCCATAAACTATGTGTTGATTGTGGGGTAGAATGAGAGAATATGAGGCATGCTGGAGAGGGAATCATATACAAGAACCAAGACCATATTGTAGTTGAAGTACTTTCATCACTTCCAAAGTGTTCTATTGACATACGAACAACACATGGTTGACGACGTGCAGATGATGTAGAGTGTAAAAATGAAGTTTTTATAAACAGATCTTGAGAAATACTTGGGAAGGGAAAGCTAGATGTGACTGGGTAGATAGGACTTAGTGAAGGTCGATACACATAGGTGATGGTCATGATGGAGAGTGTCAGTGTTAAAAAGCATTTATTTTCATGAAAGAAGGGGAATAAAGAAACGACCATGGAGGTAGGGATGATGCCTGGTGGGTGGCCACGTCAAGTAGATATAGAAGTTGCCTATAGACAAAGGCTCTCTTCTATTCCTCACTAGGTTAGGATCGATTCTATAATACCATGCATAAAAGAATATGGAAGACAAATCAGATGTTTTATTATTGATAGATGACACACTCCTCTCCTATACATAGGAACTAAGACAAGTATAAGGGACATAAAATTAACACTAATGGGGCCAAGAAAATTAGGCCCATATGACATAATAAACTAAATAATAATAATTCTAACATTGATAAATTGACTTGCAACTTTGAAAATTTTATGTGGTTATTGTTTGGATGACATTTTGTATCTTCATTATTATAAGAAGTAGGCAGTGTATCCCCTATCGAGCCCCACTTCTTATACTAACTTCCATCACAACCTAGACACAAAATATATATTTATCATCACAACATGTTCAACTATACGAGCCCTACTATACTAGAAGTATATCCACATAACCGTGTGATTTCCACACATGACTCTGACTATCTCACTTAATGGTCCATAAAGACTCAACTTAAGCTCTAGTACTAAGTTATCTGACCCCTAATCCCAAAATCTCTGCTTAGACAATAGGATTATAGTCTGAGGTGATCAAGATGGCTAAAACAAAGAACCTCTCTATTTTTTCTTTGCAAGATATGACACATAGATAAAACCATTTTCATATATTCATATAGATCACATTCAAAATATGAGGACTATTAACATTCATCACTTGATATTACAATACATTTGGATACATGAAGTATATAATTTTAAAACTATTCTATATGGAAATATATGACATAGCTTTATCACTTTACCAGTACAACTCTTTTTTTATCTATAATACACATGGATCGAGACTGGCTAATTCAACCTTAAAATACTACTAACATCCTTGTATTGTAGGACACTTTTGAATATGCTTCTTTCTCTATAATCTGTATGGTTACCTAAATTTTTTAAAAGTAGAATGTTATCTATTGGCTTAGTGAATGGAAATTCACCAAGTATACAAATAATACATATATTATTTATTATGAGTATTTTAATCTATACAATAAATTGAGATAACAGATATATACTAAATGAGAAATACTATAAAATTAGTCAACTTACTAAAATAATCATAAAGACTTATAGAAATTTCTTGAATCTGATTTCTTAATCACTTAGTCATTTCATTGATGCCTTGATTCCACATGAAGTGTACCACATCATGTGAAAGAGTTACAACAAGCTATTATTTCACTCACTGTACAAGACTTAGAGTTGACCTTGGATTTTAGTTCTGATTACTGGCTATCTAATTTGTAAAGGGCATCACCACATCTAGCCTTGGCGGATATATCAAATGGATGGATATGTTGGACTCCTCTTTTACGTAGTAAGACCCGAGAGGGGATCCACTCCCTACTAAATAAAATAATAAGGAAACATCTGATATGCCAAACACCACTATATTTTTTTGCAAAAGGATAATAAACCAATTTATTCAAAAGTATGTTTCAAGATACCAAATTTAGAAGCAAAATATAAAATATCTAACTATTACAATGCTTGATATTAACACTATCATTCACTACACATGGTAATACATATAAAGACTAAAACATAGGATCAACTAAGGGTCATCTAACCACATCAATTCTATCACCCAAGGAGGTTCATCTACTCTTAATGTTGTTCTGATCAACCTTGGTTATCTCCTCTTTGACCTACACCTGGAGTTGGAAGCATACCCTGATAGAGAAGAGAGAAGAGGAAATTATTAGCATACATGTCGATATGAACATATTAAATCAGAGGTTGAGTAATATAAGGGAATAAATGTCATCAAATAAATAAGGCTTCCTGTAGAAGAGGGAAATACCACCCAAGTGGGTATCAAAAGAATATGATTTTTAAGGCACAATAAACAAGAAGAATACTTGCCATTGAACACACATAGAATTTGTGCCACACAAGAACACATAAAGTTTTGGGCATAAAACTCATCATAATAATATCAAGCTGAATGCATCTTAGATAAGCATAGTGCTAGCATACTATAAATAAACAATAGCGGTTAAGGCTCACTGTAACATACTGAATTGTGAACTTTTTACCTTTTTGGTCCTCTTTTCCATCTTTTCCTTTCATTTCTATCCTCTTTAGCCTTTCTAATTAATTTGTGGACAATATGATGGTTTAATGAACATTTGTTCACCTTTTATTCCAATATTTGGGTTTATGCACAAATACCTCAGTGAAAGCTTAGTAATGGGTGTAATATGCAAAATATCCACTTAAGTGATAAAAAAATAAATAAATTCGTCCTAAAACTTTCTAGTACTTTTTAGAATATTAAAAAGAAAGAAAATCCCGAAATATAAATAAAGGAGATGATAAATGCAACAATTGGGGATAATATGGAATATTTTGGATAAAAGAAGATAATGTGGAATATATTATTCCAAAAATCCTAAATAGAAACCCAAGAAGATAATTTGGATAATAAATATATCAATTTCGTTTTCTTGACTTAAAAGTTGCTTAATGGCCAAGTAGCATCTAATTTGGATAATAAATAAATACATAATGCCTTTAATACAAGATAATGGGAAATAAGCCAAGAAAGAGAGATAAAATATTTAATGCCCTCAAATTAGAAAAATAACTATAGATTCGTAATATAAACATAAAAATAAGCCTTTGGGAAAATTTGCATTTAATTTGGTTAATGTTTAATATTTTATTTTAATCTGGAGAGAGAAAATGACTTAAAGACCAAAAATATTAAATATATGTTGCAAAAAATTAATTAATGCCAAAATCGTGTTCCACACATTTATTATTTCTTATAGGACAAGTTTTATATTTTTAGAAAGTTTTTAGATGTCTTTAATAAATTAAAAGGATAAATAAGTGGTAAAATGTAAATGAACTAAATAAAATAATAAAAGTCTTCAAAAAAATATAATAATGCCAAGTTCTTATTTTACGTGTTAAAATATACCTTTGGATGAATTTTGAATCAATTTGGAAAATATTTGATGAGAAGATAAATTAAGGAGAGAGAAAGTGTACAAAACTTTCAAATCCTTATTTAAAATAACAAACAACTTCAACAAATGGAAATAATACCAAATTCGTGTCCAAAGTACTTTATATGACTTGTGGGTTAAGTTTTATAATTTTTGGAAAATCATAGAGTCATAAATAAATAGAGGAAAGAGAAAATGTTTTTGAATTATTTAACATATTAACGATTCTCAAAAGGCAAAACTAATTCCATATTTAGATTCTACATCAAAATCAGTCAGAATGTCAATTTTGGTTATTTTTAATGGTCATTTGCACCTTCAAATAAGGGAAGAGAAAAGGTTAAATGATTTAAATAGAACTTTATTCTAATCGGATTGAGATTTATATTTGATGTCAAGATTTTGGGCTCATCGTGAGCCGTCTGATAAGGATCGGATAGTGTCTTCTTTGTCTTCTACCTTGCGCTTAAAAGGCAACCGACAGTTGGAAACGTGACCTGGTAATTTGCCGATATCTTTCTCGTCTCTTGATCTTTTTCCGAAATTTTTTATGCATTGAATTCGTGATAAAATTTCGCATCTTTTGGTACCTTACTCGTTCAGTTTCGTGAAGAATCGAGGAAACGCCCCACTGGTCCCATTGCTTGCTTCCCAAGCTTTTCGACCACCAACCTCCTCACCATATCCCTTCCTCTCACCTATATATATCCCTACCCCTACGTGCGCCGGCACGATTGCGGCTCAACCCTACTTCTTATTGCTCGATTTGTCGCCGTTTCCACCGCGAAGGAGCCACCGAAGATGTGGAGCTTGCGGCACCCCTTTCTTCTTCGTCTCTTCGTCTCCGGACAAATTAAAGGTACTGATGAATTTGTATCGTTCTCTTCTTTCTTTTGTATACCAGTGCGTCGAAATTGGTTGAGTATTTCATTTCCCCCCAAATTCACTTGCAAGCAGCAAGAAGCTACAGCCGGTCATCGTCGGGTGCTTTGGGGAAGAAAGCCCCATGCGTTTTCACGATTTTACCCTCCTGTTCTTTTGTTTTCTCTGTTCCGCGCAAGGGGCATCCAGGTCCTTGGTTCCTTTACCCCGCCTTTGACCAGGCGCTGACCGCGGCCCACGCATCAGCAGAGAGGGGTCCAGGTCACAGGGCGCGGGTCCCCCCCTCTCACACGCTAGCACTCTCTCTCTCACGCGGTGCCTACGTGGCACTCCCTGATTGGCCGAAGTAAAATAATTCTTATAAATTATTCTAGTTGTCAAAAATTAAAAATAAATAGTGTTTTGAAATCAGGAGAACGAGATCTATCTATTAAAAATATTTGAAAAGTTTGATTCTGATGTTTACGAAAAAGTGTTTTTCGAGTGATTTAAATTACTTAAAAATCATGTAAATTAACCCTAAAAGTATATATCTTCAAAATATACAATGTTATATGTTATTTTGATCAGAAGAACGTAACTAAGACAATAGTGAGGTTTTCAGAGTCTAAATCGATCGTTTGTGGAAATGGTTGATGGTTTTGAGGTTTTAAGCCTTTAATGAATATACATAGATCTAATACATGGATATAATGATGATATTAGAGAAAGTGGATCTGATCTCATGTAAATGTTATGAAAAGTGGTTCTAGGATTCTAAAGAATAAGGTATGTGCATAATACACTTCAGTTGGGAATTATTTGTTCCATTACCTATGTTTCCATAATGAGGCTTATTTGCACCTTATATCCAATCTTCATGATTTTCTTGCTATACTTGCCTCATGATCAGTTTGGAATATTATTCTTGGGTCTTGGTACCCCACTGCTTTGTTCTATTTGATATTGTTGTTACTTGCCATCTATTCTAGCATGTTGATATTATTAGACTAATTAACTAGTGTAGTGGTACTTGTATGTACAACCACCCATAGTTGGGGAATGTGTTATTTCTCCCCTGGGGAATGTGATAGTCTCCTCCGCACACAAAATATGTGTAGGTGACTGGGAATGTGATACTCTCCCCTCACCCTTTTGGTTGAAGGTCCGGTAGGTGCCTCAACCCTACATAGTTAAGATAGTCAATATGCTTTTAATCATACATGCAAATCCTTTTGTTATATGTTGTTTATGGCAAACATCCATTAAAATATTCTTTTGTATATGGCCTCATCCTCTTGATTGTCTTCATCTTATGATGAACATTAACCTAATTTTACTTTCTTTCTTACCTCACTATCTTAGAATAGTTTGTAACACATACTTTTATTTTCCTTTCCCTTCTGTTGGGTGCCTTCCCAACCACCCAGATGTGGAGCAAGGTGATGAATAGGACTTGAAGATCTTGGCTTTGGCTTGGACTTAGCTGATGGATATGTCGCTTGGAGACAAAAGTGGAGTAGTCTAGTTTCCCTCTACTTAGATCCTCTTTTTGTATAAAGCATGTACACCCATATTGGGGAAATTTTTATGTACACTTTATTAAAATTGAATATAGTCAAAATTTTATCTTCCGCTGCTATCCAAATTGAGTTTTGTTTACCATTGTTATTAGTAGAGAGGTTGGTTTATCCCACTCTTTACAACATGGTATCAGAGCCAATGGTAGTCGGATCTTTGACTATTTCAGTTTGTCTCCCTAGTTAGAACCCTAGATTTGCATAGTTTCCTTTAAGTGACATGTTTGCCTAGATTTGATCTACCTTGATGATAGGTTGACTTAGGAACCAATAGTTCCACATTATAACCTTGATGAATAAAATCCTAAAATACTTATAATTAAAATATGCATAACTTGATGTTGTTTAGGTTTGCCTTTAGGCAACTATTAGGGCATGCAGTTGAAGCAAGGGTGTCTAGAAAGGATCAGGGTTTCGGGGGCTGGAAATTTTTTCCTCCGCACCACTAGCTTGGTATACGAGGACTCCCATGCCCATATGATACCGGCCTGGCCTGCGCTGATACAAATTGCCCGAAATAGTTTGCTTTTAGGCAATAGTAACCTTAGACTTCTATGATGTATATCTTTGGGAACCCTAATTTGATTTGTTTGAGGATGGATACCAAGATAGTTTTCTTATGTCCTTTGAACCTAGACCTTAGAGTTTGGGTGTTTGGAAAGATATCAGAATGCGCAATGGAAGTGTGATGGATCTTGATAATGGTTTAGTTAGACTTATCCTTTAACCCTAGTGTAGGGGTCGAACCCTTTAAGGGGTGGAGTATGGTTAGGTTGATGATGTTTGAGTGGTTAGATTTCGAGGACGAAATCCTATTTAGGGGGATGGAACCCTATAACGTCTTGAAGTCTATCTAATCTATCTTTAGAAACCCTAACTCCATGGATAGGAGGTTAGTATGCATGGATCTTTAGTTTTGATCAAACAAGATATAATCATAACCCTAACATGCTTGTTTACATATTAATGAACATATAATTATCATCTAAGGAATAAATCATATGCTTGAACCCTAATGAATATCCAATGCACATAATATGAATATCAATGCTAATTGTCAATAAGTAAGATGTTAATAATGTCATGAACCAATAAACATAATGATATGATGAGAAAGATAATAGTAACTTAATATTTAACTTAATGCATGCTAAAGATGAATAAGTGCAATATAATGGTCATGTTGACCTAAACCCTAAGTTGTAATATCTAACCCTAATATATGCATCCTTAATGCCTTTCATGATACATTAATGATGTTAAGAGCCATAATCAGTTAACATATTTTGATACACATAAATGATATATATATATATATATATATATATATATAATCATCTAATCACATATTAATCAAGTCATCAATATAAAACGCATGTTACCTTGTTAACTAATATACATGTTTCACTTAATGTGAATCAAATCATTAATATGACATATGTTCCACCTTGATCATTAAAATACATGTAATGGCTTCAATATGAGTGTGAAGTTATTGGATTCATATAAACATGCAAACTGAATAATATAAATGAATAATGATTAATGATGACATTAATGTGAGCAATAAAGATAATGTGACATGAGACAATGTTTAATATGAATATAAGTAACTAATGTGATATTAATTGAAATAATTGTATGCTTAAATACAAATTGAATACACTGTCTTATTTCATGTAAAATAATTTAGTATAACTTAATAAAGTAATAATATGAGGATAAGGAAGTATAAATCCGAATTATTAAGGATAATGATCAAATATAATAATGAATGTTGAGATAATTGAGTAACCTCTAATTCTGCATAATAATGAAATATAATTCTTTTTGGCAACAAAGTGAATGTGACATGGCATAATTAAAATAATGATGACAATGTGTTATCATAATGAATATAATGTTAATAAGTAAAAAATGTAAATAAAGTTAAATCTCTTAAAAAGAATATCTTAATAGTGGAACCCTAAGTGATCCTTGAGAACCTGACCTAGGAGATGATGCTTGTGAAGTTTTTGAACCCTCAAGTTAAGTAGTTGATGTATAAGTTTTGGTAGAAGTTGTATGGTTGGAGGAACAACCTGAAGTTTTGGTGATGTGAGGTTGCACACTCACCCTTCCCTAATTGCTAGTGATTTCGGGGACGAAATCCTCTTTAAGGGGTGGAGTGCTGTAACATACTGAATTGTGGACTTTTTACCTTTTTGGTCCTCTTTTCCATCTTTTCCTTTCATTTCTATCCTCTTTAGCCTTTCTATTTAATTTGTGGGCAATATGATGATTTAATGAACATTTGTTCACCTTTTATTCCAATATTTGGGTTTATGCACAAATACCTCAGTGAAAGCTTAGTAATGGGTGTAATATGTAAAATATCCACTTAAGTGATAAAAAAATGAATAAATTCGTCCTAAAACTTTCTAGTGCTTTTTAGAATATGAAAAAGAAAGAAAATCCCGAAATACAAATAAAGGAGATGATAAATGCAATAATTGGGGATAATATGGAATATTTTGGATAAAAGAAGATAATGTGGAATATATTATTCCAAAAATCCTGAATAGAAACCCAAGAAGATAATTTGGATAATAAATATATCAATTTCGTTTTCTTGACTTAAAAGTTGCTTAATTTCCCAGTATCATCTAATTTGGATAATAAATAAATACATAATGCCTTTAATACAAGATAATGGGAAATAAGCCAAGAAAGAGAGATAAAATATTTAATGCCCTCAAATTAGAAAAATAACTCTAGATTCGTAATCTAAACATAAAAATAAGCCTTTGGGCAAATTTGCATTTAATTTGGTTAATGTTTAATATTTTATTTTAATCTGGAGAGAGAAAATGACTTAAAGACCAAAAATATTAAATATATGTTGCAAAAAATTAATTAATGCCAAAATCTTGTTCTACACATTTATTATTGATTATAGGACAAGTTTTATATTTTAGAAAGTTTCTAGATGTCTCTAATAAATTAAAAGGATAAATAAGTGGTAAAAGTAAATGAACTAAATAAAATAATAAAAGTCTTCAAAAAAATAAAATAATGCCAAATTGTTGTTTTATGTGTTAAAATATACCTTTGGATGAATTTTGAATCACTTTGGAAAATATTTGATGAGAAGATAAATTAAGGAGAGAGAAAGTGTACAAAACTTTTAAATCCTTATTTAAAATAACAAACAACTTCAACAAATGGAAATAATACCAAATTCGTGTCCAACGTACTTTATATGACTTGTGGGTTAAGTTTTATAATTTTTGGATAATCATAGAGTCATAAATAAATAGAGGAAAGAGAAAATGTGTTTTGAATTATTTAACATAATAACGATTCTCAAAAGGCAAAACTAATTCCATATTTAGATTCTACACGTCAAAATCAGTCAGAATGTCTATTTTGGTTATTTTTAATGGTCGTTTGCACCCTCAAATAAGGGAAGAGAAAAGGTTAACTGATTTAAATAGAACTTTATTCTAATCGGATTGGGATTTATATTTGATGTCAAGATTTCGGGCTCATCGTGAGCCGTCTGATAAGGATCAAATGGTGTCTGCTTTGTCTTCTACCTTGCTCTTAAAAGGCAAGCGACAGTTGGAAACGTGACCTGGTAATTTGCCGATATCTTTCTCTTCTCTTGATCTTTTTCCGAAATGTTTTGTGCATTGAATTCGTGATAAGATTCCACATCTTTTGGTACCTTACTCGTTCAGTTTCGTGAAGAATCGAGGAAACGCCCCAACGGTCCCATTGCTTGCTTCCCAAGCTTTTCAACCACCAACCTCCTCTCCATATCCCTTCCTCTCACCTATGGGAGCGGCGTCTAGCTTGGGGGAGGGGGTCGGGTTGCCGTTTGTGCGCCGGCCACTCCCCCCGGGCTTCCTCTTCGCCTGGGTCACGCGGATCCGAGGTCAGGGGACAGCTGTGGCCGGATCGACTCCCGTTTCCTCTCTCTCTAGCGGCGTTGGCTTCGGTCTCGAAGACCTGAGTCTCGACGGTGGTTCACGGGAGAGGAGTGGATGCGGTCCAGGGGTTGTTGAGGTGCCCTCGACTTCCCCCGTTACTTCTGCTGTACCTCCGGTTTTCTCGCAACCCAGGCTCCCCCACCCCACCTTCTTCCTTTCCGTTCTGTTCCTGTCTCGGTTCTTTTTTTTGTCTTCGTAGGTTTGTTGGTGGTGGCAGGTTTTCTGCCTGTGTTTGTCGCCGCTTGTCGGCCTTTAGTTTGGTTTTGTTCCTCCAGTGGGAGTGTTGGTGTCGTTTGTTGGTTGTGTCGTGCCTCGGGTTCCTTCTTTGGCAGACGGTGAGCTCGGGCACCCCTTGGTGCTTTAGGCAGAGGAGGAGGAAGCTGGGTTTTGGGCTTCGTGCGGGTCTTCCAACCCCTGTTCCCAGTGGTGGTCGGGAGTGGTGGTGGAGTTCCCGGCACCCTCTACTCCCCACCTTTGTACCCGCATGAGCCATCCTTCCTCTGTATCTGCATCACTGGGGTTTGGCTTCCTTCCCGGGTCTGCAGGTTGGGAACCTTAGTGCGTCGCTAGTAGTTGTGTTTCTCGTCCTGTTTGGTGGGGCGTTGGGTCTGTGTTGTTAGTTTTGTGTCGTGTGGTTTGTGTCCTCCTTTCATGTTAGGTCTTTTTTGTTTCTTTGTTATATGGCAGCAAGTGTGAAGGTGATCGCTTCTTCGGTCACTGGTTTGGAGCATATACCTTATATCAGATATAATCTCAGGTTGAAGGAATCTCTCATAAAAAGCTGTTTTGGTCAGCGATATAGAAGAGAGATCAATACATCATTGTTCTTATCACGTTCCGATATGAGTTTCTGGTTATTGTATCTGCCCTTTACTTTTTGTGTTCGGTTGGTGTATCTCCCTTTACATGTAGATGCCGTATGGCTTTAATGTAATGAATGTTGTGTCTTCAAAAAAAAATATCCCTACCCCTACGTGCGCCGGCACGATTGCGACTCAACCCTACTTCCGATCGCTCGATTTGTTGCCGTTTCCACCGCTAAGGAGCCGCCGAAGATGTGGAGCTTGCGGCGCCCCTTTCTTCTTCGTCTCTTCGTCTCCGGACAAATTAAAGGTACTGATGAATTCGTATCGTTCTCTTCTTTCTTTTGCATACCTGTGCGTCGAAATTGGTTGAGTATTTCATTTTCCCCCAAATTCGCTTGCAAGCAGTAAGAAGCTACAGCTGGTCGTCGTCGGGTGCTTTGGGGAAGAAAGCCCCATGCGTTTTCACGATTTTACCCTCCTGTTCTTTTGTTTTCTCTGTTCCGCGCAAGGGGCATCCTGGTCCTTGGTTCCTTTACCCCGCCTTTGACTAGGCGCTGACCGCGACCCACGCATCAACAGCGAGGGGTCCAGGTCACAGGGCATGGGCCCCCTCTCTCACACGCTAGCGCTCTCTCTCTCACGCTGTGCCTACGTGGCACTCCCTGATTAGCCGAAGTAAAATAATTCTTATAAATTATTCTAGTTGTCAAAAATTAAAAATAAATAGTGTTTTGAAATCAGGAGAACGAGATCTATCTATTAAAAATATTTGCAAAGTTTGATTCTGATGTTTACGATAAAGTATTTTTCGAGTGATTTAAATTACTTAAAAGTCATGTAAATTAACCCTAAAAGTACATATCTTCAAAATATACAATGTTATATGTTATTTTGATAAGAAGAACGTAACTAAGACAATAGTGAGGTTTTCAGAGTATAAATCGATCGTTTGTGGAAAAAGTCGATGGTTTTGAGGTTTTAAGCCTTTAATGAATATACATAGATCTAATACATGGATATAATGATGATATTAGGGAAAGTGGATCCGATCTCATGTAAACGTTATGAAAAGTGGTTCTAGGATTCTAAAGAATAAGGTATGTGTATAATACACTTCAGTTGGGAATTATTTGTTCCATTACCTATGTTTCCATAATGAGGCTTATTTGCACCTTATATCCTATCTTCATGATTTTCTTGCTATACTTGCCTCATGATCATTTTGGAATATAATTCCTGGGTCTTGGTACCCCACTGCTTTGTTCTATTTTATATTTTTGTTACTTGCCATCTATTCTAGCATGTTGATATTATTAGACTAATTAACTAGTGTAGTGGTACTTGTATGTACAACCACCCATAGTTGGGGAATGTGTTATTTCTCCCCTGGGGAATGTGATACTCTCCCCTGCACACAAAATGTGTGTAGGTGACTGGGAATGTGATACTCTCCCCTCACCCTTTTGGTTGAAGGTCCGGTAGGTGCCTCAACCCTACATAGTTAAGATAGTCAATATTAATCATACATGCAAATCCTTTTGTTATATGTTGTTTATGGCAAGCATCTATTAAAATATTCTTTTGTATATGGCCTCATCCTCTTGATTGTCTTCATCTTATGATGAACATTAACATAATTTTACTTTATTTCTTACCTCACTATCTTAGAATAGTTTGTAACACATACTTTTATTTTCCTTTCCCTTCTTGCTGGGTGCCTTCCCAACCACCCAGATGTGGAGCAAGGTGATGAATAGGACTTGAAGATATTGGCTTTGGCTTGGACTTAGCTGATGGATATGTTGCTTGGAGACAAAAGTGGAGTAGTCTAGTTTCCCTCTACTTAGATCCTCTTTTTGTATAAAGCATGTACACCCATATTGGGGAAATTTTTATGTACACTTTATTTAAATTGAATATAATCAAAATTTTATCTTCCGCTGCTATCCAAATTGAGTTTTGTTTACCATTGTTATTAGTAGAGAGGTTGGTTTATCCCACTCTTTACACTCACAACATTGAAACTTGATAGCATATGACACACGACCATCTCCCAATGTATATAAGTGTGGAACAAAAACCCAAAAACCAGAGTACTTACACCACTTTAAGTCTACTGAACCACAAAGCAATGAAAATGTAGAGGCAAGTAAAGTTCAGTCTTATTAAATAGATTATATACAATTTCCATCACATAAGTGGAAAATATAAACGTCCACCACAAAAGTGGGAAAATTAGGGTTTCATCAAAAAGATAAATATAAGATAGAGTCAAACGAAAATCCAACAAAGTAGGATGATTGCAAGATCAGATTCAACATAGAATCTTTCATAAGAAATAAATTCTTAGAAGAAAGATAAATTGTGCAGGCTAATATGTCCATAGAACCAAGTGAGATAGAGGGAAAATAGGTTATTTCTCAATAAGAATAATATGAAATGCAATCATACCTCAATAAGTTTCTCAACTTGTCAAAGTCCAAATCCTAATCCCATGTTAGGGTCATTACTTACCTAACATAAATTTATATATATAAACCATTAGTTAGTACATGTATTTATAAACCCTAGATTTTTATTCTTATTACAATAAGATTTGAGTTATGAAATTTTTTTATTTAGATAGAGGATAATTTTCTAAATCTGACTAGTATTTTTGCAAAATTTTTGGATAACCATAGAATTATTTATAAGTTCTGTAAATATCGACCAATCAGAAAATCTAGTTAAGCCACATGTGACGTATCATTGTAATAGAAGACCTATCCTAGATGGACCTATTATAAATCCAACAAGGCACATACTCTTAACACAGAACAATGAAATAATAGAGGGAAAAAAGACACTTTTGACCCTCATAGAAAAAATAAAAAAGAAAAGGAGAGGCGAGGTGCATAGATGAGAAATCACAGGGAACCATCTCGTTCCTTTCACGCCAGCCATGGTTGTGTGGAGTAGCTCGAGCTGGTTGGCATGCATTTGGGGGAATCACTGGGGGTGATTGTCGAACCAAAACAATGAACCGAAATTGAAGAAGGGGTCTCGAAAAACCTTACCCTTGAAGAAATTGGACAACAGTGAAGAGAGGCACCATCGACGAGGTGAGTTGCAGTGACATGTAAACTTGGTTGGTGGCAACTATGAGTGATGCAGTGACATGTAAACTTGGTTGGTGGCAACTATGAGTGACGTCTTTGACTAAATTGGAATGAGAGATTGAAAGAAATGGTGCCTATGTAGATAGGGATACATGCAGTTATAGGTGGGGTTTGGTTCTAGGGCTTCGGGCATAGGAGGTTTGGGTGACTTGGAGGTAAAGTTTGGGCAAAACATGAAGAAAGGAAGCTAGGGTTTGATTTATGGATAATTTGATTCAAAAACCTCTCATGAATTCAATGGGACAAGAATCTCAAAGAACAATCGAGAAACAAGGGAGAAAATCATGAAAAACTAGGCCTCGTGACCGCAATTACTATTCATACACGAGACCTGTCCTAACCAAGGTAAGAGATGTGGTCTCTACTGTTAGATGGAGATTCCATGGCCCACGATCTACACAAAAAACAAGAAAAGCGTGTGTCATCAATTCACGTGACATTCAAATTGGGAAACCTTATCAAAATCGAATTCGAATAAAGTGATAATTATCATTATTTCTTTTTCATTCCCACTCAAATTGAAAGTTCATAAATTTACCAAATAATACAAAATTTTACCTCTAGACTAATTAAGATATGTAAATTATGATTGTGGCATTAATATATACTTTTGAAGACATCTTGTATTTTATTTAATATTTAATCATATCATATATTTTCTTCCTTAAATGAATTAGAGGCATATAAAACACTTAAAAGATATGAAACTTGGCGTACAAGTAAGCCTAAACATGAGGAAACATATTTTAACATCAAATTTCTATTTTGGGAATGTTTGTTGTATTATTTAACATTTTGGACTCTAAATTATATTCTCACTCCTAAACTACACCAAGATAGATAAGTTTGTCCAAGTAATGTAAAATTTTGCACATAGAATAATTGTGGAAAGTGGATTTTGAGTTTAGAGTTTATTTCCATTTTTGAAGACATTTAGCAATTTATTTAACACTTTTTGCATTTTCTTTTATTTTATTCTCTAAATAAAATCAAGATAGTTATTGTTGTTCAATAATGTGAAACTTTGCACCCAAGCTAATTGGGACCCAAGGACCACGTTTTTACCATTATATTTGAGTTTTGGATTTTCCGTTGGTGATTTATATCACCATCATGGTTTTAAACAATTTATCTTCCTTGATGTGGAGCTTCTTGATCGTGTTTTTAGGATACCGATCACCACTGTGAAGAGTATCCCCCATAGTTGCCGCCTTGCATTTTCTCAAGCATTGAAGGAAAGTCTTTACAAAGTGGTGGCCCATCCAGGTTCTGTGGCTGCTTGGGTGAGTTTACTTCTTCTCGCACGATGTACTTTGCAGGTGTTCAGACCTACTAATAGATGAGACAGTAGGTCTAGGAACATGAAATCTATGCAACAACGTCATATTCTTAGCTCGCTCGTTACATATAGAGATACAAATGGTATTTCCAAGTTAGATTGCAAGGTGTTTGATTCTAATGAAGGGACTATGGACCGTGATAGGGATACCTCCAAGGATGATGCTGATTTGAAAGTGAATCCTAACATTAGGTAGTGCCTTCGTAAGGTTGCATATGGTCATTTTACAACTACAGTTAAAGTTATGTGCTCTTCAGGAGTGGTGCCATATGATGAGGATACTATGAAAGCCTTAGAGGCTAAACACCCTTTCAAACTACCTCCTTCCATGACCATCCACATGTCTCTTGTTACACCTCTTGTTGCGAATGCTGATGTCATTCTCAAGTGTGTTAAATCATTTCCTAAGGGGACATCATGCGGTAGGGATGGTTTGTGGGCCCAACACATCCTTGATGCTTTTTGTGGAGATGGGTCTCCTATGGCTGCTGATCTACTACGTACTATCACTTTGGTGGTTAACCTATGGCTTGGAGGGATGTGTCCCTTGAGTTTGCAGAGTTTATAGCATCAACACCTCTTACACCACTTCTTAAGCTTGACAATGGGATACACCCGATAGCATTGGGTACTATTTGGAGGCATCTTGTATCCAAAGTTTCTATGGTAGGTGTGGGTAAGGATATGGTTAAATATCTTTATAATTTTCAATTTGGAGTTGGCATATATGGGGGTGCAGAGGCTATTTTACACAGTGCTAACAGAATCTTAAGCGAGCGACATAGAGATGGTTCTCTTTCCATGCTTACTGTGGATTTCTTGAATGCTTTCAACCTTGTGGATAGATCACATTTACTTCATGAGGTGAGGCTTAGATGTCCATCTATTTCTTTTTGGGTGGAGTTTGTTTATGGTCAAGCTACAAGATTGTACGTTGGAGATGGGCTTTTATGGTCAGCCACTGGTGTACAACAAGGGGACCCCTTAGGGCCACTTCTTTTTTCTCTTTTGCTGCATCCACTCCTTCATGAGATTAGAGATAAGTGTAAGTTGCTCTTTCATGCTTGGTATCTTGATGATGGGACCGTTATTGGAGACACAGTAGAAGTGGCCAAAGTGCTTAACATCATTCAATAGAGTGGCCCAACTTTGGGTCTTATGTTGAATACTCAAAAAATTGAGATTTTCTGGCCTACATGTGATGGTCGGAAGCTTCATTCTGATTTGTTTCCTGAGGACATAGGGAGACCTTTGTTGGGGGTTAAGTTAGTCGGAGGAGCGGTGAGTATGGACAAAGACTTTATTGAAGGGTTAGCTATGGAGAGGGTTGTGAAGGCTGTTGAGATGATGCTTCTTCTTCCATAATTGAGTGATCCACATAGTGATCTCCTTTTGCTTTGTTCTTGTATGGGTATTTACAAGTTGACATTTGGCTTACGCACTTGTCTACCTGCATACATGGAGAAGGCAACCACTGTGTTCGACAAGGGTTTATGTAGATCTATTAAGGGCATTGTTGTTCATGGAGGCCCTTTTTTTGGGGACCTTCAATGGCGTATGCCTTCGCTACCCATTTGTCTTGGTGGCTTAGGGTTTCACTCAGCAGTTGAAGCTTCCTCATATGCTTTTGTAGCCTCAAGAGTCTAATCTTGGGTGCTCCAAGATCATATATTGCGTGACAATGGAGTTTGCAGTATGGAATTTTATTTTCATAGTGCTTTTCTTTGTGCCACCATCCCAACTTTCAACCTTAGTAATTTTGCTAACAAGGACACCGTCCCCCCTAGAGCCCAACATGATTTGGTGAGTGCCCTTTTTAGCAAAATTGTTGAAAATTTGGAAGCTGAGTTTGAGTTGACAATTAGACAAAACGTTGTTATTGTGTGTCTACAAGCTGATCATGCACAAGATTTCCTTCTCGCTATCCCAATTGAGGGATTAGGTCTACACATGTCACAAGTGGAGTACCATACTATCCTCAGTTATCGTCTTATGATCCCTTTATTTCCTATTGATGAGATATGTCCAATTTTTCATAAGGCGTGCTTGGATACTTTTGGGGAGCATGCAGTTCATTATTGAGAGCTACCTGGTTTTAAGTACAGACATGATATGGTTAGAGATGTCCTTTATGATGTTCTTAGACATGCCAGAGTCACTGCTAAGAAAGAGTCACCTGTTAATTTTTTGATTGATCCACATGAGGGGAGATTGACGCTTAGGCCAGTTGATGTTCTAATTTTTGGTTGGGCTGGGGGAAAGCATGCATGCGTGGACTTGACAGACATTTCTCCACTTGTGAGCCTGAGGAGTGGGGTTTTTACTATAGGATAAGCTACACTCAAAGCTGCCTCATCCAAAGTGGCTAAGCATGAGAAGGTGTGTATTAGCAATCAACATGCTTTCATACCTTTTGGGTTTGACACTTTTGGTTTCTTGGCATCAGATCCTGTGGGGCTCCTTAAAAGGGTCCAAAAGTTATGCACAATAACATAATGGCCCATAGGTCTATGGATATAGTTTTTTGGAGAATTGGTTTTTCTATTCAGAAAGGTTTGGCTGCGCAGCTTGTTGCTTGCCTACCTTCCATGTCAAATTAACTAATAAGAGAACTCTTCCTCTCCATTGCTCATCAATTTCACATTGTTTGAAAAATAGTTATATTTCATTATTAGGCACGAAAATCCACATTTTAATCATTTAACTTACGTAGTCCATTAATTCCACTTTATTTTAGTTGATTCTACATGAAAATTCCTATTGTTATTCTAATACATTTAAGTACATTGTTTCTCTTATTTAACCATTATCTGAATATTTTTTTTGGTGAACAACCATTATCTAAATATTAGTTAGCAAAGGAAATACATGTAACATATTTCATGAATTTAGTTATATATTGATACATAATTAAATTACTATATAAATTTGTTTTAATTTTATCCTTTTTTTTCAAATCGAAGAAACCAGTCTCACTGACCTTCTAATCATGGAATAGGGTAAGATTCTAGGTTCTAGTTCGTTACACATCTAATTTTGGGTACTCAAGTGAGGAGTCAAAATGCTCTGACTTCAACTGTCAACATTAGTGGTTCCGTGTCGTCTGATCATTGAGTAGCGACTTAACTAGTTACTACCAAGATATCTAGCTAATGTTGGATACATTTCTTTGTTGTACTGAAACTTTGTACAACTGGGATCTCTAACTATTTTTGGGTGCCATTGCTATAATTTAAGAAGTCATCCATGCTGGACTTGACCCCCCATGACCCACTAAAATGCTCCCATTGCCTCTCCTGCACATTACCAGTGGGTAAGACATTTCCTTCATTTCTTTGCAAGCCTTTGCAAGGAATCTATTACATTCAAGGCATCTAATGTCTAATTGAGTATATAGTTTCACTATACAATAGTCTGCTAAACTTTTCTTACCTTTAGATTGTACTTAACTAGATCTATTTTTCTATGTATTCTACATTGTAGTTCTAATGTTAAAATTCATACTGGAACACATTTAAGTAATTCTGATAATATGAATATATAACAAGGCTAATAAATTTCAATAGTATTTTACTTAAGTAGAATAATTTGAGATTTTGTGAATATGTTGGATTGTCCTGTGCTTAATAGTATCGTTGAATTTTCATACTAAGTGCTAGTTATATTGATCACACATGAGATGTTGATATTTAAAATAGTATACAACCAAAACTAAATATAGTGAGTAATTAATAAATAAATAGAAAAGAACTGCACAATTTATCATATAAAATACAAAAATTTAAGGAATCATGCTATATAAGCACTCTTCATTGCATTCTCTTTACTACTGAAGGTCTAGTAATGAGCTTGATATATTTATGCCTCTATAATATGTTATGTTAAAATTCTATCAAAATCATTTACTAGAATTCAAAGAACTGAAATCATTCATCATCCATAAATTTCTAGCTATTTCAGTCATTACACAATAAGAAACATGGATTAGGACTTACCAAGAAATAAAAAAATTAGAAAATAAGTCAAATATGGTCTTGATACTTAGATTTTGTTTGTATGAAATTCTTGGCTAAAAGATGAATCTCCAATCACCTTGACTTTGATTCTAGATATGAATTTTTATTCTAGCCTTGCTCTAGCCAAATCTTGACTCACATGATACATATTTGTGTTAAACATGCCCCAAGCACACATGCTCCAAGCTACTGCGTGGTCAACACACTCACAAAAGTGGAGAGGAATAAGAAGAAAAAAAAAGATAAAGAAGAAAAGTTGTCTGTCTCAACCTTGCTTCCATCATCAAGCTCGAAAAATGAAGGTAATTAAATGAGAACTACTACTATTAGGTCACATCAATCACTCTAGTTAGGGTTGCTCCACTGTTACCATGGTCTTTGAGTTCTGCAAGGGATTATCCTAAAATTACCTTCTAGATATCCTTTTATTAGATTTTAGGAGTATGTAGAAAACTAAAACTAAAATCTAATAAATTAAATTTTGTCAAATTGTGATATGGGTATCACAAGTTATGATATTTTTTATGAATAAAGATGATCAACGATGTTCCTCACTCTCGTTAGCTTGCTCACTATTAGTCAACTCACTAATCTATCTTCATGCTCAAAGGAAGTTGAGCGACTAGTACACGAGTCACATGATAGTTGAGTCCTTGCAAGCACATGTTAGCCTGATGTCCTTCAGTCAACCCAACAACGTATTGCTCAAGAAACATGAATCTTTGCACGTATGCAAAAATAGACATGGAACATTGCTTTGGACTATAGAAATCCACTTCCTTCTTCTTTAGGACAGCAATGCAGATATAATTCTCTTAGATGAGTGTCGATAATTGCTCCCAGGTTAAAGAGGAAGTGTCACATGTTCAAACTATTCCATTCCACTAGACACGTGCGGGCCCATCCAATACATACGATGAAAATATAACCTGTTGATGAGGAGGACATGCCAACCATCAAACGTCCTCTCTATTATGAACATCCAGTCATCGGCCTTATCAACCATCTCCAGCCCCCTTCACCCATAAAGTAGGGTGGTTGCATCTTCATGAAATAAATCAATGAGTACTCCTTTGACTTATCAAACACAAGAGTGGTGTTCAACTTTCCCACCATAGTTGTGGCGAGGATTGCAACTGTAACGACCTCACTTTTTGGCAATCCCCAATTAAGGAAGGCCTTAATGTTGTGAATCATTACCTACAATTTCCCATGGATCCTGATTAAGTAAGTAATAATATAATAGCAAATAATTTCCACTAATTAAAATATCATTTACAAAATGCTTCTCTAAAGAGTTACATGAAATTCTTATCATCATAACTATACATATGAGAACTATATGAAAATAAGAATCTATCTAATCCTTCTTACAAGTTAAATTTAATGTCTTCAATTAATTTCATATGTCCATCATATCTTGATGTCATCTTTTCTAACATGTACCTAAACACTGTGAAACAAAAGCACGAATCAGTATATCGAAATATATTGCACATGTGGGGTGCATGAAAAAGTGTGCAAGTACATAAAAACATATATTCAATAAATACCTTGCAAATAAAAATGGTCACTTTCTTCATGTAATCTTTCTTTATATAATAATCATAGTAGCATTATCACTGAATAGAAAGGAAATACACACTCAATAGTTTGTTTTAAAGAATCCTCAAGAAATCCTTGGTATAACTTGACCACGCTGGACAACCTGATGTCGTTGTTTCTTGCTTCCATAAGGATAGGGAATTGCTCGATGCCACCTTCCCTCAGCTCCACTCATGACTGCAAACCCCAGACCTACTAGATGCACTCACCCTTGCTGCCCTACGTGACTAGGCTTGGCTGACTGTAGTACATCCTTGACGGCATTGGAAGGGATAAAGCCCCAGTCGTTGCCTCTCCTCTGCACGGTCAGACCATCACGTTGGTCTCATTGTCACCCACCCTCAGGGTAGATGCCGACTAGGAGGGAGAGTGGCCAATACCCTCTGTCGACCCTTCACTAGTCTTCTCATCGTGGAAACAAATCTACTACCTAAGGGAAACCAAGTCTGCTTATAGACGATGAATGAAGGATAAGGGTTATTGATTAGAAGGGTAGAACCCTACTTATATACACAAATGTGATCTAGAACCATCTCTCTGGTATTTCCTTTTGCCGGAAGGGTTGCTATCCTAAACCATCACAACTTGCCAATTCTATTTTTCCTTGATATGTGCGATTTTTATTAATAACATCCCCTTTAAATAATCACATCGTTACTTCTTTTCATAAGAAAAGATACCTAATTTCAAAACATTTTCTAAATTGATCATCCATATTATTTGGTTGACACATAAAAAGCCATAAATGAAAGTATATAAATACATGGCACTTTATTGGACATCTGAGGGGTAAAAGGAGGATCCATAATTGGCATCTCATACTTAGGGTTCTGGATGTCTAATAACCAGCTAGGTTATCAACGGATGAATGACGTCCAACCATAAGGGTATGCCTATACAAGGAAAGGGTTTACTATGTATAAGTAGCCTATGAAAAATGTAAAAATCTTAAGAGAGACAATATTGAAATAGTTAGATTAATCGACCACTAATGGCCTTGATACCATACTTTAAGGAGTGGGACCCGAGTGGGGATCCACTCCCTACTAAATCAAATAAAAAGGAAATATCCCGTATGCCAAACACCACTATATTTTTCCCCACAAAAGGGATGATAATCTGATTTATTCAAAAGTATGTTTTAAGATACCAAATGTAGCAGCGGAATATAAAATACATAACTATTACAATGCTCGATATGATCACTATCCTTCACCATGCATGTTGATACATATGAAAATTCAAACATAGGATCAACAAAGGGTCATATAACCACCTCAAATATATATCCCAAGGAGGTTTAGCTACTCTTGATGTTGTCTTGATCAACCACAATTATCTCCTCTTTGACCTACACATGGGGTTGAAATACATTAAAAGAGAAGAGAAAAGCGGAAATTATCAGCATACGTGATGGTATGAGCATATTAAATCAGGGATCGAGCAATATAAGGGAATAAAGGACATAAAATAAACAAGGCTTCACATAGAAGAGGAAACTACCACCCAAGCGGGTATGAAAAGCATATGAGTTTCAAAAGATGATAAATAAGAAGAATCCTTGAAATCGATCAAAAACAGAAGTTGTGAAACATAAGCACACATAAAATTTTGGGCACAAAGTCCACCATAATAATGTCAACTTGCATGAATTTTAGATAATCATAACACTAGCATAATATAAATAAATAATGATGACTAAGTATTACAACCTTAAAAATTGATAGCTTATGGCACACAACCATCTCCCAATATACATAAAATTTGGGCACAAAACCGGGTATGAGGCACACAACCTCCTACCCCAAAACTATAGCATGGGAACACAACCCAAAAACCAAAGTACTTACACTACTCTAGGGCTATTGAATCACAAAGAATGCAAAATGTATAGGCAAGTAAAAGTTCAGTCTTATTAAATAGAATAATTAAGATTTCCATCACATAAATGGACAATATAAACATGCACCAAACAATTGGGAAAAATTGCGGTTTCATCAAGAAGAAAAGTACAAGATAGAGTCAAAAGAGAATCCAACAAAGGATGGGGATCACAAGACCAAAATCAACATATAATCTTTCACAGGAATAAATTCTCAAAAGAGAGAGCAATTGTGTAGGATAATATGTCCATAGGACCAAGAGAGAGAGAGAGAGAGGGAAAATATGTTTATTACTCAACAAGAATAATATGTAATGCAATCATACCTCAAGAAGTTTGTCAACTTGTAAAATTCCAAACCCTAATCCTATGTGAAGGGTCCTTGTTCACTTAACATAGATTTTTATATATAAACCATTAACTAGTACATGTATTTAAAAACCCTAGATTCCTTTTCAATTTCTAGTCAGATTTAGGTTATGAAATATTTTTATTTAGATAGAGAATACTTTTACGAATCCAATGACTATTTTTGCATAATTTTAGGATAAACTCAGAATAAGTTATGAGTTTTTTAAACATCAACCAATTAGAAAATTTGATTAAGCCATGTGTGACATATTATCCGAATACAAGACATATCCTAGATGGACTTGTCAAAAAGTGCCGAGTGGGCCAGACCCACTTCCAATAAGACACAAACTCTCAGTTTGGAAGAAGGAAATAACATTGGGTGAAATGACGCTTTTGACCCTCAAAGGAAAAATAGAAAAAGGAGAGGCAAGGGGAATAGCCATAAAATCATTGAGAATCATCCCCTTCCTTTCATGCCAGCCATGGCTGGGTGAAGTAGCTCGAGGTGGTTGGTGTGGATTTGAGGGAATCATAGGGGCTGACTCTTGAACCAAAACAATGAACTAAAATTCAAGAAGGGTATCGAAGAACCTTACTATCCAAGAAATTGGACATCAGTGAAGAGTGGCACCGTTGGTGAGGCAAGTTGCATCGATAAGTAAACTCGATTGGGAGTAGCTATGCGTGAAATCTCAGACCAAATTGGAATGAGAGATCAAAGCAATGGTGTCAAAGGATATAGGGGTACATGTATTTATTAGTGGGGTTTGGTTCTAGGGCTTCAGGCATAGGAGGTTCGAGAGACTTGGCGAGAAAGTTTGGGAGGAACGCAAAAAATTGAAGCTAGGGTTCAATTTATGGCTTGTTCGATTTGAGAACCTCTCACAAATTCAATGGTAGAAGAATCTCAAAGAATGAGTGAGAAACAAGGTAGAAAATCCCAAAAAAATAGGTCTTGCCCTTGCGATTATTGTTTACACGTGAGGCCTCTCCTAGCCGAAGTAGGAGATAAGGTCTCCAGCATTAGAAGGAGATCTGATGGCCCACGGTCGGTGTGAAAATAAGAAAGGCATGAGATATTAATTTGTGTGACATTCAAATCAGTAAACCTTATCCAAGTCGAATTAGAATAATGTGATAATTACATTATTTTTGTTCCTTTCCCGCCAAAATTGAAGGTTCAAACATTATCCAAATAATATGAAATTTCACCCCTAGACCAATTAAGACATTTGAATTCTGATTTTGGCATTAATATTAACTTTTGAAAACATCTACTATTTTATTAATATTCAAGAATTTCATATATTTTCTTTCTTTAAAGAATTAAAGGCATCCAGAAACACTTAAAAGATGTGAAACTTGGCCTACAAGAAAACCTAAGAAGAGGAAACCAATTTTAACATTAATTTTCTATTTTAGGATTGTTTACTGTATTTTTCAACATTTTGGACTCTAAATTACATTCACTCTCCTAAACTACACCAAGATAGATGAGTTTGTTCAATTATTGTGAACATCTACACATAGACTAATTATGGTAGGTGGATTTCGAGTTTAGGGTGTATTTACACTTTTAAAGGCAATTATCAATTTATTTTACACTTTTGGATTTTTTTATTTTCTTCTCTAAATAAAATCAAGATACTTATTATTGTTCAAATAATGTGAAACTTAGAACCCAAGCTAATTGGGCCCCACAAAAGACATTTTTACCATTATATTTGAGTTTTGGAATTTCCTTTTGTGATTTGTATCACCATTATGGTTTTAAATAATTTATCTGTTTATATGTTGATAGTCTTCAATTGGAGTCCTATTAATTCCACATTGTTACAAAAAAAGTTATATTTTGATTATCATGGATGAAAATCCACCTTTTACTCATTTAACATATTTCATCCTTTATTTCCACTTTAATTTAGTTGGGTGAAAATTCAAATTGTTATTCTAATATATGTTTTCAATATGTTATTCCTCTTATTTAACCATTATGTGAGCATTAGTTAGCAAACAAAATACGTGTAGAATATATTATGAATTTATTTATATATTGGCACATAATTAAATTACTATGTAAATTTGGTATAAATTTATCCTAGTTTGGTCAAATCTAAGAAACTAGTCTCATTAACCTTCTAATCATGGGATAGGGTAGGATTTTAGGATTTTAGGTTCTCATTTGTTACACTTTATTCTTGGGTACTCAGATGAAGAGTCAAAACACTCTAAATTAAACTTCCTACATCAGTGGTTCCATGTCAGTTGATGACTAAGTAGTGACTTAACTAGGTACAAACATGATATCCATCTAATGTTGGATACATTTCTTTGTTGTACTAAAACTTTGTACCACTTGGATCTTTGATTATTTTTGGGTGACATTGCTATAATTCAAGAAGTTATCCATGTTGGGTTAACCCCCGTGCCCCTCCAACACGCTCCCATTGCCTCTCCTGGCCGTTAGCAATGGGTAAGACGTTTCCTTCATTTCTTTGTAAGCCTTTGCAAGGAATCACCATGTTCAAGGCATCTGATGTCTAATTGAGTCTATATTTTCACTATACAATAATCTACTAAACTTTTCACAGATTTAGCTTGTATTATCTAGCTCTATTTTTCTATATATTCTGCATTTTATTTCTACTATTGAAAATCATATTAAAACACATTTGAGTAATTCTGATACTACAAAAATATAACTAAACTAATATATTTAAATAATATTTTACTTAAATAGAATAATTGAGCATTTCTGAATATGTTGGAACATCCTATCCTACAACAATGTTGTTGAACTTTCATATTAAATTCTACATATGTCGATCACACTTGAGATGATGATATTTAAAACTATATATATATATTCTAAACTATATGTAATTAATAAATAATACCAAAAATAACCACACAATTTATCATATAATATCCAAAACTTGAAGGAGTCATGCTGCATAAACACTCTTTCTTGAATTTGTTTTACTACTCAAGGTCTAGCAATAAACTTGATACGTTCGTGCCTCTATAATATGCTATGTTAAAACCAATAAAAATCATATACCAGAATTTAGAGAACTAAAATCATTAATCGTCCATAAATTTCTAGCTATGTTAATCATTATACAATAAGAAACATGAATTAGGGCTTACTGAGCAACAAGAGATCAACAAATAACTCAGAATATATTCTTATTGTTGAGGCTTTGTTTTGTGAAATTATTGGCTAAAAGATGAATCTCCAGTTACCTTGACTTTGATTCTAGATATTAATTGTGATTCTAGCCTTGCTCCGACCAAATCTCGACTGATGTGATATGGATTTGGGTTTAAAACACCCCAAGCACACATGCTCCAAGCTACTTCTTGGTGCACACACTCAAGGAGCAGAGAGGAAGACGAAGATGAAGAACAAGAAGAAGAAAAAGAAGAAAAGTTTCCTCGATCAACTTACTTTTATTATCAACCAAGAAAAAGGAAGGTAGTCAAATGAGAACTACTGGTATAAGTTCAAATTGATCAATCTAGTTAGTGTTAGTCCATTCTTCTCTTGTTTGTTGAGTTCTTCATGGGATTTTCATGAAATATCCTTCTAGATATTCTTTTATTTGATTCTAAGAGTGTGTGGAAAACTAAAACAAAAATCTAATAAGTTAAATTTTGTCAAATTTCGATATGTATATTACAAGTTATTATATTTTTTGTGATTAATTGTGGCCAACGATGTTGCTGACTCTTGTTAGTCTACTCACTCATCAGTCAACTCAATCATATATCTGCTTTCTCATCATTTGCTACTTTCCTGTAAAATTGAATATTTCTCACTTGCACCATCACTTATATGCTCGTGTACCTTCAAATGATTGCTCGTGTGCCATCTTTTGTTGCTCAACACAACATTACTAAAGACACAACAACTTTCACATTAGAACCTTGTACAAACATTCTGTTCTCTTTAAATTCATAACTCAATTTCTACAAAGCTACACTAAAAGAGTGATACAACTTTTAAATAATATTTTTGATTAGTTAATTACTTCATACCTTTAAAAGATGGGATGCTCTTATCAAATACATGTATGTGTTATTACTATGTCATTTCTACCTTGTTAGAACTCAAATTTTGTGGTATTGATAATACATTCAATTTGAAATAGACAAGAAAGGTTTAAGCTAAACATCAACCAAAAATTGACATAAAGTCATGCAAGACAACAGGAACCTATAACAAAGATAAGGAGTAATATTAAGTCTAAGATTACCAAAAAACCAACATTAGGTTCACCAATTAAAAGACATTTTTAAGTGTACTCTTCAGTACACTAGTTCCCATCCATGTTATAGGGTTATACTGATGGAAAGTGGATTATAGATTCAGTTGAAACCAAGTCGACCAGTGGTATGTGTTTTGCCTTAGAGGGGAGCATTGTCTTAGAAATATTCTAAACTAAGTATTAGTCCTAGATCTACTATGGAGGATGAATTTATTGCTTTATATTTAGTTTATTTTTAGGTTGACTAACTTAATAATCTATTTCTTGATTTCCCAACAGTTTCAAAGACAATTTGTCATGTTTCCAATTTGTGTGTGTAAGGAGGCGGGATCACCCCCTTAATAATTTTTTTTTGAAGAATTAACATCCATTCCAAACACACTCAAAGGTATGCTGGAAAAGGTATAAATTTTCCAAATTTATTATAATGGTATGCAAAAGACCAAAGTGTAGTAGTGAAATAAAAATGTTGACTATATTCAATTTGTCACAAGGTTATTACAAAAGTACATCATAATATCCCATAAGGGTTTACATGTATGATACAACATAATGATCTAAGTAGAGGGAAATCTAAACCATAACAAATTTGTCTCCAAGCTTTAGCTCCTTAAGCTAGTCCAAAACTTCACGCCTTATCATCCAAGTCCTTCACCTAGGGTTGGAAGCATACCCCAGCAAGAAGAGAAAATATATGACATAAGCAAAGGTTGGTATGTGCATACTAAATAGGAAATTGAGCAATATATGGAATAAAGGACATCAAATATAAAAGGCTTCCCATAGAAAGGATAAGGACCACCCAAATGGGTATCAAGAGAAAAGGAATTGAAATCATATGATAACAAAAGAATACTTGCCATTAATAAAACATAAAGATTGTTCCACACAAGCACATGTAAAGAATTAGGGCACACACTCCATATCATCAACTTGCATGCATGTGAGATAAACATAGCCCTAGAACAATATAAACACAAAGGCAACCAAGTATCATAAACTTGAAACCTGATAGAGAAAGGAATACTGCAAATCTCCCAAATATATAAAACATGGGCCAAGAAACACACATCTTGCCATGGGTATGAGGTTCCTTTCCATCCCAAAAGAGAACGAAATATCACATCTGATCGACAGGAAATAACAGATCTGACATAAAAACCAATGCAATTACACTACTCTAGTGCTACTGAATCACATAGCATGTTAAATGTAGAGGCAAGTAGAAAGTATAGTCAGAATATATAAACTATTCACCACATAAGTGACCAACATATACATCCACCTCATAAGTAGGCAAAAGACATCACATGTCATCTTTTAGAGTTCCAACATGAACAAAGCATAATATAAGAGTTCAAAAGAATATCCATGATCACATGATCAATATCAAATAAGGTAGTTCACATGAACCATGATTTTTCAAAGAAAATACATTGTGTATAGGCTAATGTCCATAGGACAAAGAGAATGAATAAGCATAGGCGAATTGCTCAACATAGAAGAATAGGCGATACATCATACCTCAACTTCAGAGTCTAAACAATCCAAATCAATCCTAGATCCAAGACTAGGCCTCCAAATAACCTCTAGGGAAGGTGGACATGTCTAATAAGTAAGGTTCCCTAGCTCAGAGAGGCTGGTTTATCCAACAAAGCTCCTATCTCAAGCAAGAAGCACCTTCTCCACTTTAGAGGTGAAAAATCCTAACAAAAGAACATGAAGATGAGGTGTTTATGGGTTCTAGGTGGGGTTTCACCATGGAAGGCAATGGTTCCGACCTGGAGGAAGGTGGAAGGAAGACTAACAACATGAAAATAGGGAAGGAAAGGAGGATACTTACTAGTTTTGGTCAAAATCACCAAGGAAGAGCTTAAGAAATCCTAATTAGAGAAATTTGGAACCCTAAGAGCCTTCTTCACCAAGGTAGGAACCTCCTTTTACCTTGGGGTATTACCTTCGTGGAAAATTAGATTAGGAATGATGCTATAAGATAGAGTAAATAAAGGAGAGCAAGAGTTTTTGAATTGGGAGTTGGGAAGGGGTAGATATGGCTATATAAAGAAAGAGGTCAAGTATGAGGTGTCTATGAGACTTTCCATATGTCATGTATAAGGGTGTCCATGGACATGCAAGCCTTTATGGATAAGGAAGAAGTCAAGAACTAGGTGTCAAGTTACTTTCCATGTGTCCAATGCTAAGGGTGCCTATGGACATGCAAACCTTTATGGATAAGGAAGACTCAAGCATGAGGTGTCCATGGAGCTTTCCATGTGTCCTTAGCCTAGGGATTTCATGGCCATGCAAGAGGATAGCTCATAGAGGATTCTTAAATATCAAATGTAAGTTTATGGAAACTTCTAGGTCATCCTAACCGATCTCCAATCAAAGAAACAACCCCATTGGTTGATAGCTTCTAAAGATAAGCTCATTTATAAAGAGAGTAATCCCTAAAATGCCCTTGGAAAGAAACACCATCAAGCCAAGGTGCAACTAGGTGCCCCACGGTTCAAAAAATTGAGAATGGTAAAGGAATATATAAGTATTATAATGCATGTGACAAGTTGCAAAGCAAATCTCCCAATTGGGAAAATTGCATAAAAGTCCAGAATGTACCTAAAATTGCATAACTTGCACAAACAAAATCCAAATTGGACCAAACTTCATCGACAAGTTATATTTGATGTTTTGAAGATGAATTTGCCATTATTTCCATATTTTGAAGTTATATAATCACATTATTCATTACTTATTCCTTTTACTCATTTTCTCTCTCCTAAACTTATCCTAATATTTCAAGGTGGTCCAAATGAGAAGAAATTTGACATGTATGCCAATTTTGATATGTAGATTTCGAATTTGAAGTTTGTTTCCACTTTTGAGACTTTTTTTTTATGAGTTATGTCAGATGGCCCATTAACGGCCCATTATCTAAATTATTCATCCAATTAAGTTCCTTATCTTCATATTACCACCAAAATGAGTTATGGGGAATATTTTATATATGCATTATAAACCTAAGATTAGTGTTAGAACATTAGGTTATATTAAGGTGATCTATATATGCATTATCTCATTGGGGTTATACTAAACATCTATTTAGGTCTAACATTCAACCTTGTTTGGTAAGTCCAAAATGTCAACTTCCAGGGTAGGGTCCGAGATCTAGTATGTTACAGTGTGATATCAAAGAAGCCATATACAAGCTAAATAATGAAAAAGTAATTGAGGAAAGCAATTTATGAAGCATTTACTTGAGGGATTATCATGAATACATTCTAAATTCCTATATTGAGGCTTTTATTTGGCTACTTTCCCTTTTTGGAAATCCCAAGTTGAACATCCATATTTACTTATTTGAAATCTTGCAAACATTTTTGGACATTGAATTATTCAATTTAAATCGGCCCTTTGACCCCTCTTGCTATTCTTTTGATGCTTGATGTGAATTATGACTGGAATGCGGGTCTTGCCACTCTATTTTATGCATGCTAAATGTTTGAATACAATATCTAGGATAGTTGATACTTATGTAAATGCATACATGTGTATTCTTCCTGATGTGTGCATTTACACTCTTACTTTTGAGGACATGATCCTATGGTGTTATGGTCCTATTTTAGGTATATTTAGTTTTTTTTGTTTCTGCATGCAAAGATGTTGTTAATTTGAAATTATAAATGTTCGTTATGGAAAGATGTTTCTTTTATCTTAAATATATTTCTCTCCATATATACTATTCCTCAATCTCTTGATTTTAATCTTGTTTATTTACTTTTCTATGTCCCCTTTTTATGGGAACACCCTTTATTATACTTATATCCCAATATATTTATATGCACATAACACATATCTTTTTGTTTCCTTTAGTTGTGTGTTGTTCCCAAAACCACCCAGGTGTAGGAGCATTACAATTCAAGGACTCAAGAAGACACTTACATTATGTGTACTTAAGGATAGCTTGGAATGACCAGGTTGGCCTTACATGGAATTAGATGTAGAACTCTTTGTTCTGCATGCCACATTAAGGTGAGGAATAATTGCATATAACTCATCATGTAACTTTATAATACTTTTGTTTCTACTACTTATTCATTATGTTACTTTGTTATATATACCATTTGAGAAATAAATAAAATTCCTCCTTTCTATCATATATTTTGGAATGTTTGGGATTGGATGGACTTATTCCTCAATTAAGTAGGGGGTGATCCCCTCTCAGGTCCCACTCTTTACAAAATGGTATTAGAGCCTAAGAACTCATTAACTTGACTATTACAAGTTTTCCTAGGTTGACCCACCTTACTGACGTAGTTAGATGACCCTTTACATGTAATTGATGTGTCTAATTATGAGTAGTGTAATACCAAATATGGTTTCAATCCCCTTCTAATTTGGTGATTACCATTCCCCTAATGAATGTGTTGCCAAGAATCAATTTTCGGAAATCCTAGTTAACTACACCCTTTATGGAATACAAATTTCCCTACATAGGGACTAAATTTCCCTACATACAGACTTACACTTTTGGTCATTAGATTACATTTCCCTATCTTATGAGAAGATAGTTCACAACTAAAATTTAGGTTGACTTGAACACTCATATATGGGCTTAACTCTAATTTATATTGGGACCTCATCTTTTATTTGTTTTTATAGCATACCTCAAATACTTTCATTGGGAGGACTAAGCATGCATGGATAATAAACATAGAACTCTTGCATAAGTTGTAGAAAGTTAGTGATTTCCTTGATACTAAGTAATGACCTGAATTAGCTGTGTTGGTTAGGCCTACATTGCCTTCAAAATGGAGAATTCCCATAGAGATCTGCCCAAATACATCTATCTACAGGTTGGATACCATCTTCATTGATCTTGCCATGCCTCATACATGAGAATCAGATGATGACAAATATATGTTTCAGTAGGTATCCTCAAGTATTGACCTCCTCATCTCTAATAGTGTGCTCAGTTTATCTAGTGATTGAGATGAATAACCTAACTACATAGGTTACCTTATCTTATAAAGTCACTATGGTTGTAAATCAGCTTAGTAATGGGGAATTCATAGATCTCCTCTTGTGATGTTGGATGATTATATGACTATCCTATGTCTTGAGATGAGGTATTGTGAGTTATGATTAGATAAAATAGTAAATGGTGGGAATTTTATCTTATTAGGGTTTGAAAGAAGTTGGCCGTGCATAATAATAAACCCTTCTCCCTCCTATGTTTGTACATTAGAGATGTTGTATGCCATTTTTGATGTTTGAAGAATTAGACCCTTTTGTGAAATTAAGTGATGGTATAATAATAACAGTTGTGTTGTGTAGTGGAAAGTGGCTGACTTGGTTCTCCAATCAAATTTGGCACCAATTTTGAATTTCACCGTACAAGTTTTGATGCTTGAAACTAAGGCGGCAGGATGTCGGGGGCTGATGGGGCGACTAGCGGTGACGGGGGAGATCGGAGAAGGGGCGCCGGCAAAGGTCGGGGACAGGACCAGAGCGGCACCTACGATCGAGGTAGAGGGAGTGGAGACACTACAGGGGGCAGCAACGCAATTGCAGAATCGCCGGAAAGACAAGCAGCAAAAGGTGTTAGGGTCAGCCTAAATGACATAGGTTTGCAGCTGATCTACAATCGAATGAAAGGATCGGCGACCCAAGAAATAGGCGTCGAGCCAAGTGGTGTTGGAGATACAGAGATGGATACAGACGACGTGAACACAGAGTCCATTCACGAGTCATCACATCAGGGAGTCGCCAACGAAATGCCTGTTACAGGTGACGGTAGCACGCATCGCTCCTTCCGCAACGTGGTAGCCGGAAATAACTCAAGCCAGCATTACGACACTTTCTTGGAGGAAGACGCAAATCAGGGACTGAATCTGGAGGACTTCGAGCTAGACATGAAGAATGGTTATCCTGATATATCGATTGCAGAAGATGCAGAGGACAATCTTAAGAGACAGTGGAAATACTCAGTGATCATCAAGCTCATAGGAAAAGATATAGGCTTTATGACAATGGCAGATAGGCTCAAACTGCTATGGCAACCTGCAGGTCGGACCCGGCTGTATGAACTGGATCGCCACTTCTATGTGGTCCAATTCTCCTGCAAAACAGATTACAAGAAAGCTCTCACTGGAGGACCTTGGGCTCTGTTTGGTAGCTGCCATGGTGTGGAAATGGGACTCGAGATTCCAATCATCTGATGATCTTCCAGACCACATAGTTACATGGGTCCGCATACTGAATCTCCCTCTACATTTATATGATTCTGTATTTTTTGAGACAGTGGGAAGAGCTCTTGGAAGGTTGATCAAGGTGGACGCACACACTGAAGCAAGAACCCGTAGTAAGTTCACGAGAATTGTAGTTGAGATTGACACGTCGACACCAATACAACCTGCTATCATTGTCAATGGCTGCGACTATAAGCTAGAATATGAAGTGCTGCCTACTTTGTGTTTGGACTACGGCCGCTTGGGACACTCCGCCAGTGACTGCAAGAAGGTGAAGGAGACACAAGAAAAGCCTAAAACCAAGGTGGATGAGGAGGATGCAGGTGTCAGGTGGATGGAGGATGAAGGCAGATGGCAAACTTTCTACGGAAAGGACATACAAACTAGGAGGAAACAATCCAATAGGGACGCAGATAAAGAGAAAGGAAAGAAAATACAGCGAAATAGATATCAATCCCTTGCCGATGAAGCCGAGGAGTAGCCTGCTATGCCCAGTGAAACACAGCAGGAAGTGTTGGAGGTAGAGGACGCAAACTCCAGACCACCGAAGATTTGGAAGAAGAAGCGGGTATCTCCGGTGGATGAGCAGACCCGCAAAGTGCTCGAGAGGTCTGCTCAGGCCAATGAAGCAAACAACCGAAATGGAGCAAAGGAGAAGCAGAGCTCGAAAACTGTGGTTAACCCAGTCGGAGACGAGGTCATCCATGGCAATCCAGAAGTTCTACATGGTAATACCGAAGTCCTACATGGCAATCAGGTTGATCCCAACACACCAGCTACTAACCAAAGTGATAAAGTAGCACTGCCAACAAACCCAAACCGGGGGCGGGCGGTAAGGCAACAAGTGATAATTCGAAAATGAAACCACCACATTACAATACACGTAGTCAAGCAAGAAGACAGGCGGTAGAAGAGGCAGCAGAAGAAGAAGGAGATGCACGGATGAGTGATACTTAGATGTAGTGCCTTCCATCCTAATCTTCAACAGGTCTTATGGACATTCTCTATTGGAACACGAGGGGAATAGGCAATGATGCCACGGTGAATGTGCTGAAAGAATTCCTCGCTCAACGTAAACCCAATATTGTCAGAATTCTTGAGCCTCGTATTAGCGGAAGCAAAGTAGATAAAACCATTAAGAAGCTGGGCTTTAACAGCCATCACTGCGTGGAGGCACGCGGATTCTCTGGGGGGGATTTGGGTCCTTTGGAACTCTCCTGACTGTCAGGTGGATATTCTGCTCAGCCATCGACAATTTGTTCATTGTCTGGTTAACAAGAGTTGCCTTGTAACTTTCATATATGCTAACCCGAATATCGCTGTCACAAGCTTGCTGTGGAAGCACTTGGTGAATATAGGCTCTACTGACAGACCGTGGGTAGCTTTAGGGGAATTCAACACTATGCTATCCCCGGATGAGAAAATAGGCAGTAATAATTTTAAAGACAATGAGGCAAACCTCTTTGCCTCCACTTTGCTGGATGCTAGTTTGAATGACATGGGGTTTGAAGGCACGAAATTCACATATAGAAAGGGCTTACTGCATGAACGGCTTGATAGAGCAGTAGCTAATGCTGAATTTTCAAATAAATTTGGTCTAATGAAAGTTTCTCACCTACCCCGCATCAAATCAGATCACTGCCCTTTATTGTTGAGGCTTGTGAAAAAAGAAAAAGGAGAGTATACTTTTAGAACTAGAGCCTCATGGAATCCGAATAACAGCTTTCATCATCTGCTAGCACAGCACTGGGATCAGCAAAAAGATTTTACTGACGCTCTGCATAAGGCTAAACCAGCTATTATCAAATGGGACAAACTGACAAAGCAACAAAAAAACAAGGAAAATATTGAAATCATGGGTCAAATCGATAAACTACAAGGGGCCACGAGTATGAGGTATGACGAGCAGCTTGACTTAAGCTGCTTGAGCTTAGAAGAGCGACTGGATGGCATCTTAAAATAGGAGGAGGAGGATTGGAAGCAGCGTAGCCACGTCAATTGGCTTAAGAATGGCGACTCCAACACTAAGTTTTACTAAGCCTATGTTAAACAGCGCACTAGGCGGAATACCATCACGATGCTCAAAGATGAAGCCGACACTTGGATCACCGACCAAGGAAAGATCCAAAATTTAATACAACAATTTTTTTCAAGGACCAGTTCACCTCTAACAGAAAGGTGAGTCATGATATTATCAACTCCTTTCCTGACAAATTCCAGCTGATTTCTGAGAAGTAGTATGAGGCCCTCCGAAAAATGCCTAATAAGGAAGAAATTTACAAAGTTCTACTCTGAATGAACCCCTAAAAATCCGATGGGCCTGATGGGGTTGATAGCCTTTTTCTCCAAAAGAACTGGAATCAGGTTGGCAACTCGATTGTCACCACTGTTGTAAATGCCTTCAAAGGCATCCGCTTACCTACAGGGATGTGTAACTCAGTTATCACTCTCATCCCAAAGGTCGCCAAGCCAGAAAATTGCAACCAATTGAGACCAATCTCTCTTAACAACTGTTGTCTGAAACTCGTGTCTAAGCTCATTGTTGAAAGACTGAAGCATCATATGAACAATTGGATTTCACCCTCACAGAGCAGCTTTGTGCCCGGGCACCGCATTTCTGACAATATAATCCTTGTTCAAGAGTTGGTCCACAATATGAGGAAGAGAGGTGCTGCTAGTATGATGGCAATCAAATTAGATCTCTCCATGGCGTATAACTGCATGGATTGGCGGTTCATTAGAGACACAATTACTAAAGTTGGATGGCCGCCTAATATTATTGAGTACACCATGAACTCTATTACTGGAGGAACTATAAATATAGCTTGGAACGGTAAACTACTAGACACTTTCAAATCGAGCAGGGGATTAAGGCAAGGGGATCCATTGTCCCCCTACCTCTTTGTGCTTTGTATGGAGAGACTTAGTCAGGCTATAGATATGGAGGTCAACAAAGGTAGGTGGAGTCCCATTAAATTGTCAAACAAAGGCCCCAGAATCTCACATGTCATGTTCGCAGACGATATCATCCTTTTTGCGAAAGCTTCCAAAGAACAAATGCAGGTGATCCTCAATTGCCTTCATTACTTTGGAGATGCCTCAAGGCAGGAAATCTCTCGAGAAAAATCGAGCATTTACTTCTCGAGTAGTGTCCCAGCTGCCATGCAAGAATCCATCTGCAATATGAGTGGGATCCAAAAGACCTTGAATCTGGGAAGATACTTAGGTGTGATGATCCTACACAAAAAAGTTTCTAAAGCTACCTACGCAAGTACCTTGGAGAAGGTTGAGAGCAGAATTAATGCCTGGTCTGCACACACTCTCTCTTTTGCAGGCCGCTTATGTCTAGCTAAATATGTAGTCTCAGTTATCCCCACATACATAATGCAAACTGCTGCTCTTCCATTGAGCCTTTTTGACAGAGTGGATGGCACCATACGAAGGTTTATTTGGGGTGGAGGAAACAAAAAGAAGCCTATATCCTTGGTTGCTTGGGACAAAGTCATCAGTGACAAAAAAGATGGAGGTCTTGGGGTGAAAACCATGCGAGATTGGAATAGAGATTTGATTGCAAAATCTGCTTGGGAAGTCAAGAGCAGTCGAGATACTCTTTGGATCCCTGGTATACAAAAAAAATACAAAACCTTCCAAAACCAGGTCGGCAGGTCTGCTACAATATTTTGGAAAAAGGTGTACGAGTGCAAGCAGCTTATTGATGAAAATTCCACCAAGGTACTGATTAGTGGCGAAAATACGAATGTCTGGTTTGATAATTGGGTACCTAATGCACCCACCGTTAAGTAATGTGGTCACTACTCCCATACCAGAAAATCTAACTAACTTGAAAGTCAACAGCTTAGTCAAGGATGATGCTAGTTGGGACACTGACTTCCTCAACACCTTCTTGCCAACTGTTACTGTACATAAAATCATGAAAATGCAGATTCCCCATTTCAAGAATGAGAAAGATGTATGGGCTTGGACCTGTACCGAAATAGGAAAATTCTCTACCAAATCAACTTACAGAGTTATTCGCGAAGCCAACAGCATGACGATCACAGGCTGTTGGGACAAACTTTGGGCAGCCAGAATCTCGAAGAAGCAAAAGACATTTTTCTGGCTCGTCTACCACAATGCTCTTCTTACCAACCGTAAGAGAGTACATAGACACATGAGTAGTGATGGAATCTATTTGAGATGCACCAAGGAAGAGGAGAATCTCTTACACGCTCTACGGGATTGTGATAAGGCTGTAGAGGTTTGGAGAAGCTTGAAAGGAGAACAAAAGGTTGCTAATTTCTACACTGCAAATTTACAACAACGGACTAACCTCATCTTAAAATCCAAAGATGAGATCTGCAGTTCGATGATTACCGCTGCTTGGAGTATATGGAACAGCAGAAACATGGAGGTTTTTGAAGGCACAATCATCGAGCCACACCAACAAGTGACTCGGATTAGAAGGAGAATCGAGCTAATCAATATGGCTTATAACAATGATCAACCATTTCTTGGATCAGCCTGTATGTAGGTGGTCAGCTTCCCCTCCCGGATTTCTGAAGATAAATGTTGATGCTGCTGTGACAAAACGCAAAGCTGCAGTTGTCGTTGTTGTCCGAGATGACCACGGTAGATGGATTTTTGCAGAAACTAGCACATTGAATGCTAAGTCAGCTCTGCACGCTGAACTTATGGCCATTGAGTTTGCTTTAGAGCTGGCGGCTAAAGTGGAAGTCACAAAGTTTCATATTGAATCTGACTGTAAGAATGCAGTGAACCTATCTACTGAGTCTATACAGGAAGCTCCTTCTTACGCAACCACCCTCACCAGCATAAGAAGATATCTTAACAAGGATTGGTTTGTGGAAATCCACTTTGTTAAGAGGAGTGCCAACCAGGTCACTGACAACCTAGCTAAATTCCACATTAAAAACTCCCATGGTAGATGTGCCTACCCTACCCCCCCAAGTTATATTTTAGACTTGGTCAGATATGAATTATGTTGTAATGGTAGTAGTACTACCATGGTTCATTCGACAAGTAATGTTAATGTTTGTAGCTCTACATGTTTGCCTACACGAGGAGGGTGGGATGAATAAAATGCCTCCTGACTTTCTCTAAAAAAAAGGACAAGCTTTAAGACTTAATCGATGATATGTTTGAACCAACTCAATACCACAAGGAAGTTGGAGTTGTAGAGAAATCCTCTAGTGAATAACCCCTTTTTGTCTCCCTGAATCCTACTCCTTTCCCTACAACTATCTAGTCTTGCTTTTCATTTGTTCCCTTCCCTGATGAATTGTTGTCATTTCCATGTTTTAGTCAGTCGAGTCCTCGTGAACTTGGTGTCCTTCAAGATATGTGGTCCCTTCCAATTGGTAGATGTTCTTGGACATCCATCTACTAGATTATTTTAGTCTTCCATGTTGTTTGTGTGTACCTGAACCTAGACCATTACCCATGCAAGATGGGAAATATGGCGAGGAGTTTCTGGGGCTCTTAGGTTAGCAATATATATCTGTACATGTTCCACAACATGGGTAATTATACTCAATCATGGAATTCCTAGGATGACACCATTTCCTAATTCTTTCTTTCAATTGTTTTCTCAGCACTGGTAGATTGAATCACATGTTGCTACTTTTTGACACGCTTGGATATGAGGGGGGTTCTAGTGTTTTTAACAAGTTTTATGTCAATCAACCTTACAGATTGCTGTCATTTCCCATCTGATAGTTTATCATTGTGATTTTGGAACTAAATTCCTTGTCAAGCTTTACGGTGAAGCTCCATGGGATTTCTCCCATGTACCTGTCATGACGTGAGAAACAATATGGAGTTGTTGGCTCCCAATTGACTCAAGTCAGATTCATCAGGACCAATATTATTTGAGAAGTTTTCCTAATAGGTTGTTCTGTGATTTTTACTATAGTATTCAGGATTGGATTCAAGAAGGTGATCACCTTTAGTTCCAGTTCTTCGTAGATTGTGATTGCACAATTGTAGGTGCATTTTTATACATTTGGCCTTCATGCGTTCCTTTTGTGTTGTCAAATAATGTAAGGGCATTTTTGTTGATTCTGATGTTGTTCCTTGATTCTGACCGAGCACACGACATGTGAGGGTTTTCATACTACATGATTTCAATATCATCTTACATGTCCTACATAACTACATAAATGAGGTCATTGCTTTGTTCTATAGTTTCTTGTTTTCCATCACTAAGCATGAGTGACCAATCACCATACATGGATCTTCCAGTAGACCCATTATGAATATGACCACTAAGTTGTTGGCTTAACTTAGCTCAGGAACGACAACTTAAACATAACCATCAACATTGCTATATCTTTTTATGAATAAATATCATTTTATTTTATAATATATTAATTGTACCTTTATAATTAGAGTATAGCATGCATATTTTCCTTATTTTCCTTGCAATAGTAGGGGTATACCATAAGTTATATCTTTATAGATTTTACAATGAAGAACTAATTAGCTTATGTCTCATGACCAAGACATTACATAAATTCTATTAGGTATAGTAGGGTTGAGGTGTAAAATTAGGGCTTTGTTAGTGACCATGTTTTACAATTCCTATTTGTGCAACTTAGTGTGTTGCATACCAGTTATTGAACTAACCATCCATATATTAGGGAACATTATAAATTACATGAGTTTTGATTAATGTGTACTTTGTTCATTTTCCCTTTAGTTTGTTGTGATCTTATGGGAAAGATGTACATCCTTTAATATTTACATCCTTAGTGTGTTCAACCTAATTCCTAAGGTAGGCTTACCCATACCATTCATTTTAGGCAATATGAAGTGTGTGGGCAGTAAGTTCAAACTTCTAGGTATAAATAATTCATTTTTTACCTAAATGATTACTTTACCTGACTCAAGTTCATTTTCTAAAGATAAGGGACGATACACATTGACATTATTTTAATTATCAAGGTAACATGTTGGGTGTATACGTAACAAGGCTCACTCACTAATCCTAGTTAGGGAGTAGCTTCATAAGTTTGATATTATTACTAGAACTACCCAACTAAGACTTATTGGAAGCATTAATACTACTATTCATTCCCTAAGTTCAGATACACTCCAAAGTATAAGACTCCACCCCTTAAAAGGGATGATCTATAACTCCTCTAATCACCTAGAGGGCAATAAGGGTGAATCTAGGTCTTACATATCCAAAACTTATTTGTACTCTCTACACCACACATAGGCATACGATCTCAGGTCAATTGTGCTAGTCAAGTGCTTCTTCATTGAAGGGTTTCTCTACAATTCAAACTTTATTTTGATGGTAAATTGGTTCCAAAACCATCGATAAAATATGAAAACTTTTCTTTTTTATATATATAATTTAACAGTTAAAGTAATTTGATGATGAAAACCTTGCGATGAAAAATCCAAAATTGGCGCCAAAAATTGGTTTGAGAAGCAATTCAACCACCTTTGATAACGCAACACATATACTATTATTCTAACATCACTTTGTTTTGCAAAAGGGTCTAATTTTTCTAATACCTAAATGGCATACAACTACCTTTCTAATATGTAAGCATAAGAGAGAGAAGATTTTAAAATTATGCATGCTAAACATCTATCAAAGCCTAATAAAGCATGACTACCATCATTCCTTGTGTCACTCTTAAGCATAATTTGTATAGATTCCTCTTGAAACCTAGCAATCATAAGATTATCTAACATTATAGGACGAGATTTAGGGTTTTTCCACCACCAACTGGTTTACATCCATGGTGCCTTCACAAGATAAGGTAACCTCTACAATCAAGTTGCTCATATAAATTACTAGATGACCACCTACTCTATTGTATGAGGGATATCGTTCTTTCCCCCTTTCTTCTTATAAATAACTAGAAATTGAATTATTGGTGAAGGTCACAATAAATGATTGACTAATAGAAAAATATAAACATATGGGTTTAAGAATCAGAAAAATGTGATTGATTTATTGGTCATGTTTAGAGTCTAAATCAGAGTTTCTCAAAAAGACTTTTCTAGAGTTTAAGCAATCATATGAATCATATTAACCCTAAAAATATTTATATATTGGATATAGGTTTGGATGACCAAGATTTGTACCATAAGAGTACTTTTGGATAAGTAGACATGAGTTTCAAGGTATGTACATCCTCTACTTTATTTTGGGCATTATTTGACTAGAACCTACACTTATTTAATGATGCATCTCTTGATCTATCTATTTTACTTGAAATCCAATTGTTCACATCCATATTTCTCACTTTTGATTCATATAAAAGTCATGTGGTTGTTGAAGTATTCCTTTATAATGGGTCTTTGGACCCCTCTTGCTATGATTGCTTTTATATGAGAAATTTACTAGAATGTTAGTCTTGCCACTACATTTATGAATGCTACTTTTTGATGCATGAAAATGTTTATTGTTTTAAATTGGATTGTGGTTAACTAATATGGAAAGGCATTTTTGTTCTAATGCTTGCAATATGAATTTTAATATGCTTTATTTCTCTTGTTATAATTCTCTTCAACTTACCTAATTGCATATAGCCCCCTTCTTATGGAACATTTATTTTTGCACTTTAACCCAATATAATGTCCAAAATATTTATTATATGTACATACTTAGCCTTGTTGACCATATCTTGCTTCCTATGTTTTGGGTGATGTTCCCTTCCACTCAGGTGTTGGTACATTAGAAGGAAAATATGCAAAAGATTATATACAAGGTATTCAACCTAAGGATAGCTTGGAATGGTCAGCTTGCCCTCTACAATAGGCCTTGATATGATTAGATTTATCTGTAAACCATTTTACTTTGCATACCACCTTTAATGGTGAGGAATAATTGTAAGGGAATCATCATGTAACTTTGTAATAGTTTTGTTTCCTATTCTTTATTATTATATGGCTCTTGTATTGTATCATTGGATTTGATCCCCTCTCAGGCCCCATTCCTTACAAAAAGCATTAGAGCCTAAGCAGCCAGTAACATTACTATTTCAAGTTATCCTAGGTTGACCCTTAATTGGATAGGTGACGTTAGAGGTTGTTGATATACCTATTTCCAAGCAGTACAATGCTAATTAGGGTTTTTAATCCCTGTCTAGATTGGTTTCTACTAATCACAACCTTATATATATATATATATATATATATAGATAGATATGGCCATTTATTCATTTCTCGGAGGGTAGACTGGATATATATATATATATATATATATAGATATGGCCATTCATTCATTGCTCGAAGGGTAGTCTGGATATTCGCTACCCGCGCATCACCAAAAGTAACCATATAGTTAGAAAAGTAACTCTCTGGACAAAAAAGTAACTATGTTGATAAAAAGTAACTATACAACTAAAAAAGTAAAACTGGGTAGAATACACAGAAAATGTGTATGTAATTGTATATTTGTTATAGATGTTACAAATGTAACTGTTTATGCATGAAAAGTTATAGTTTGCAAGGTAAAGTAACCCTTTACATGCGTAAAGTAAGAAACTCCAAAATTAGTAACCAAAAGAGGGGGTGGGTAACTACCCACACATGTATTGAATATGGGCTGTATATATATATATATATATATATTACTATGGAGGAGGCTCAGTTTTTGGGAACCCTAGCTACCCCTACCTTCATCATGAAAGTGTATAAGTTGGGAAACTAGTTCAAGTACTATAAAGATAGGTTGACTTAAAAGCACATGATTAGAATTAATCCTTATGAGGCATCAAAAGAAAAGACTTAATGTAAATCTAGAGGATATATATAGATAGATTTTATTTCCAGTTACAAAATTTAGTTTTCCCTATCAATGTAACTTCTTAATGGAGAGTCTATCTTTTATATTGTTCACACTCTTTACCATTTAGTGGAAATGTTATAATTATTTCTTATTATTTTATAAATCATCGATCATGTATCATGATAATGGCCCTTTCCCTCTTGGTAAACCTTAATCGGGGATAACATGGGATGGGTGTCATTACATTTGGTATCAGAGCTTGGTTTTACCATTTAACAATTAATAATTATTAAATCTTAAGAATTTTGTAGAGCCCAAGGAAATTATTAGAGTACTTTCCAAAGAAGATGGTGTCTAAAAGGGACCATGATCTGGGGGCTGACAAAATTTTCCTCCGCACCGCTAGTTGTCTTATGAGGATTCTTGGACCTATACATCTTGTCAAGCCAAAGTTATAGGATTATACTCAAAATAAAATACCTCTAGGATTTCTCATCTCCTTTGATCCCTTCTCTAACCCTTTCTTCATTCACAAAACCATAGGTACCCGTAACTACTCTCTATATCCCTTTCTAAGTACTAGGGTATGGACATTAGGGATTAATGCATCCCCCACCAAATAATAAAATGCATGTAAATAAGATTTCACGGACATCCGCTCTTTGATGCTTTAATTCCCAAAGTAAGAAACTGAGGTTAATAAAGTTAACTTATGTGGAACAACACGGCTCACGTAAGAGACACTATCATCCATGACGAATTTCCCATAGAAGATGAGCCCAAGGTTGACCCCGAACATACAACTGACTTTGGACTAGCAGTGAGGCAAGTGGTAGTCCACACTCATGATGCTCTATGTCTAGAACAACGAAAGAAGATGAATGAGGCCATTAGTACCATGTCCCTCAAGGATGTCAATAGTGATGAAAATAGTGAACTCCTACAGGTTCTCTCTTGTATTTGAGCCACCATACTATCTTCGTCAAGCTGAATATTGAAAGTTTTTGGGGTGAAGATAAAATTGAGATGGTTGATAAAACCAAACACATGACTCTTAGCAGTGGAAAATGGTGAAGACAACCAAACAAAAAGGTCCTCTTCACCACTCACCTTCTAAAAGGAGCCAAAAATTTATGGTGGGAAAACCACATCATGGGTTGAAACCTAAATGAAGAACTAATCGCCTGGGTGGATTTTTGTACTATTATTTCAAAAGTTCATACCCACCTCTACCAAGATGGATAAAAAAAAAGCAATCGAGATCTCTAGTTCAAGGTAACATGTCAGGGGTGGACTTTGCTCAAAAGTTCCGCCTCGAAGAGTATTTTGGATATATGCTGATTGAAGAGTGTTGAGTGGACCATTTTGTGAGTGACTATACCCACTGATCAAGCCTCATGTTATGGCAAGTAAACCCACAACCTTCACTGAGGCCCTTAACTTTGCCTTAGACATGGAAAAGATGGTCATGCCTGCACAAAATCCACCCAAGGGGTATTGGGGTTCACAGAGGGTACTTCTGCCCCAAGGAATGATAACATGAAGGGACGGGGACGCAACAATGACAATATAAGGAATGGAGGGATACGAAAAGCGTGTTAGGAGAATATCTACCCCGAGTGTCGTACCTGTGGAAAGAATCATCCTGACAAGTGTTTTCATGAAAAGGTGTGCTTTCAATGTCAACAAGAGGGACATATCATGTCCAACTATCCTTTCCCTAACCCTCGAGGTCTGGGCCCAATAGAGGCCCAACCTATGGTGGAACAACCTCCATCTATAGCACCCAGGGAGCATCCCCTCCCATAGGAGAACATTGCCAGGCATGAGTCTTTGTCGTTGACAATGTAGAGGCTAAGGATAATGTGAACCGGCTCATAGAAGGTAACCATGCCTAGATTACCATTGCCTATCTTTTATCATGCTATGCATAGTTCAACAATCACAAATATGATGTTGGTATGCTTGATATAATGTCTCATAATGGTAAAGCTTTCTTTGACTCTGGTTCTGCCAATACTTTCACTTTGAGAAATCTTGTAACTATGCTTTGTTTAGACTTCAAGGACTTAGGATATGTCTTAGAAGTCACTACCCCTAGTGGTCGTATCTTTTCACCCCTCTTAAAGAGACTGATCATTCTAGTAAAATATATGAATAATGAACTCCCTTTGATTTTATCTTGCTTGATATGAATGAATTTGATGTCATTATAGGAATGGACTGGTTTTATAACTATAATGCAAAGATAGATTGTAGGGAAAAGAAACTAAGAATTGAGAGACCAGGTCATGTACCCTTTAATATTAGAGGTAGGAAAGATACATCCACTAGTCTGTATGTGTCAGTTGTAAAAGTGGAACAAATGGTAGATAAAGGTTGCCAAACATTCCTAGCAGTCACTAAGCTAGAACCAAAGGTGTGACCTTTAGAGGAAATAGAGGTAGTCAGGGAATATGCTGACGTGTTCCCAGCTAATTTACCTAACATACCTCTGGAGAGAGAAGTGGACTTCTCAATAGAGATACTTCCCGGGACAAGCCCAATTTCTAGGGCACCGTATAGAATGGCTCCCACTGAATTGCTTGAGTTGAAGAAGTAATTACAAGAACTGTTGGAAAAAGTTTTCATCCGACCCAACACATGCCAATGGGGAGCATCGATCCTCTTTGTAAGAAGAAGGGAGGATCACTTTGAATGTCCATAGACTATAAAATGATAAATTAGGCTTCCATTAATAATAAGTATCCACTCCCCATATAGATGACCTTTTGACCGACTTAAAACTACGCGAGTCTTTTCAAAGACTGGCCTGAGGTTGAGTTACCATCAGTTGCAAGTTAAGAGTGAGGATATCCCATAAACCACTTTTTGAACCTGCTATGGCCACTATGAGTTCTTAGTTATGTGTTTTGAGTTATCAAATGCTCCAAGTATGTTCATGAACCTCATGAATAGTGCATTTCAACCCTTCCTTGATACCTTTGTCATCGTATTCATAAATGACATCCTAGTTGCCTCCGATGACCAAGATCAAAACCATGAGCACCTAGCCAAGGTCCTTTATATCCTAAGAAAGAAGAAGTTTTACGGGAAATTCTCAAAGTGCAACTTTTGGATAGACCGATTTATGTTCCTTGAGCATATTATACCCAGAGGAACCATTTCGGTGGACCCTGCCAAGGTAGAAACCATTCAAAAATCACTAACTCCAAAGAACACATCCTAGATTCACTACTTCCTGGGATTGACCACATATCACTGGCGATTCTTCAAGGATTTCTCCAACACTACCTTGCTCTTGATCAAGCTCATTCCAAAAGATGAGGGGTTCATCTGATTTGAATTGTGTGAAGCACATTTTGAAGAATTGAAGGAAAATCTTACCTTCGCCTATGTACTGACTATTCCTATGGGTAATTAGGTTTCATCATTTTCACCTACACATTGAAGATGGGATTAGGATGCGTGCTAGAAAAGAATAAGCATGTGTTCGTTGTTTCTTCTAGACAACTCAAGCCCAATGAATTGAATTATCCTACCCATAATCTAGAACTTGCAACTATTATTTATGCCTTAATAATTTGGCGACAATACCTATATGGAACTACCTTTGACATTATCACCAACCATAAGAGCCTGAAGTACCTATTGACATAAAAGGACATGAACTTGTGATAAAAATGTTGGATGCAATACCTGAATGACTTTGATTTCACTATGTCTTAGCATCCTGACAAGTCCAATGTGGTTGTTGATGCTATGAATAGAAAGTATCTCAACTATGTAGTTGATTTGGTTAACAAGTGGAAGAAACTGGAAGACTTTGATCGACAAGATCCACACCATTGGAAGATGGGTTTCATCTTGCCAATATCCAAATCAAGCCTGACCTATTGTCTGATCTTGTAGTAGCCTAGTTATCTAGCTTAGAGTAAGAAAAGATGAAGGGATTGTTGGAGAAACCTCAAACACACCTTTCAGTGGGTGTGGATGGTGGAATACGATACACGTTCCTGAACATTTGTCCTTGAAAACTCATATATTTATGCATTTTCCTTATTTTATGTATGATATATTCATTCTACTTATCCATATGGAATTTGTAAGCAATGCGCAAAAAATGCAACAAAATGATTGCATTCTATTTAAAGAGAAGGACAGCTAACCAACAGTTGGGGAAAGGAATTTAATACAAGGAGAACCATACAAGGGGAGGGGAAATTGAAGACACAAATCTTTTTGACTTCTTTAACTCAAATACCTAGAATGTATCAAATGAGCACATGAACTCAAAATTAATTATGAAACAACATTTAGCCCCTATACAGTACATGACTATGATCAATGGTCTAAAAAATGTCTCCCAGGCGTGTGATAAAAGAAAGATGGACTACAACAAAGAGAAGTTGGACAACAATACCTCAGTATCGTTTCATAATAGAGGAAATATGGTTGATAATAGAGGGAAGATGGTTTACATTTCAGGTAACATGGCTCACAATGAGCGAAGCTATATGAAAAAAAAGAGATTAGTGTTCTAGAAAGTAGGCAAGGTGGAAAGAATAGGAGGAGTAAGCCCTGGTAAGGAGGATATGATAATAGGGAAAGGACAATGATCAATCTTGGAGGGATACGTGTTGGTAAGGTATTCTTGTAGAGATAATCATATGATGATGGACATGGCATATAAAGGATTTGATTAATAAATATATATAAAAGGCAAGCATTCAATTCATTGTATTTTCACTCAGTTATGAGATAATGAGGAGACGGAGAGAATGTATAAAGAATGTCATTACTCAATGACGTATGTCTTCAAGTATGTGACAAAGAAGAATTAGATCATACAGATGTCAAGAGTAGGTACATTCTTATTATGTCCTTAGTTGGTTGTTACCGTGGAAGGTAGATGGACACAGTAACATGAAAGACTAAAGTGTGGGTTGGTTGATGATAAAATCTCATTAGTCATGATATAGGATATCAAACCAGAAACACATATTCTTGTTAGGGAACAGAGTATCAGACATAACAACCTTGAGAGTGACACATGGAAACCATGTTTGATGGTCATACTCATCTCTCGTAGTGAAGGTGGTGATTATGATTCTTAATCCTGAAAACACTACACTCTTCACATGTCATTTGGTACACTTTGACATCATCAAATGCAGTCCTGAAACATGAGTTGTTATTAAGATGATGATTGGGTGGCTGTGACACATGGGGACTGATAGTGAGTGATAGATATGGTATTTATCTCTCCTACTAGAGTTTGATATCCTGGCCACTTGATAAAGCAAAACTGAGAATGGAATGTGCATGCACATGCAAATCAATACATGATATTGTGGTCACATATATCTCATACAGTTTGCTCTTGGTTCAAGAAACATGGATTGAGCATTCACATGGTGACGTTTCCATGCCTCAAGTTCATTTCGGATATCAGAGACAAAGGAATTATACAATAACTATAACACCTTACATAGATTGTAGGTTGAAGTTGTTCTCCAACTTTGCATTCACTTAGTAGCACTGATGTGTGACTCGACACCACTCTTTGCTTTTGATGTCATAAGCTAGTTATAGACATTCACTTCCAATGTGATATAGGACCTATAGGGTCACACACAATGGAACTTATCTAGAAAAGAAGTTTGATCGTGAATGATGATTGGATTGATTACTAAAGTGTTTAGGTACTCAATTCACACAAAAAATCAGTCGATTGTACTGCCAACCGATCGAATCACAGGGTGAGATGGTCATTTGGAGTACCAAATGATCAACTCAACTATTGAGATGGCCGTTTGGATTATCAAGTGTCTTGAATTTATTTGGCTAACATTCTGCATGAATAAGGGACCAATCAATCGGCTCACTGGGTAAACCGATTGGCTCGGTTCAAGAGAGATGACCAGTTCCCCTAGTAAACCGATCATCTCGGTTGGGCTGAACGAAGGTTCTAATAGCTTTCCCGAATTTGTAAGGAAGAGTACTCGTTTCACTTGTTCAATTTGATTGGGACAATGAATTAATATTTGCATTAATTAGAAACAATTTTGCAAAATTCATATGAGAACGGGAAATAGGTGAGACTGCTGTTTCGGGCTGCAAACTGATCGGCTCACATGCGAGACGACCGTTTTGAGTTTTGCAGGTTGTGAAAATTCAAGATCTTCTAGACCCTTCTATTCCCGTAATGATCAGGAACCCTGATCCTAACCCCTCCTATAAATAGAGGGGTACTGGGGGCTTGCTAAAACACACCATTGAGAATTAGTTGCTCTGAAAATTGTTGTCCTCTCTAGTTGTTGTAACCAAGAGAGCTTAAGAAAGTCCTACCCAACTAGGGAGGGATAGCAAAGGGAGAGAATAACTGAGAATAAATTTGTGGGAGAGCAAGTTGGTGACTAGTACACCAATGGGAGGGGCAACTCATTCCTATCCATTCTAGTTGAAAGATAGGAGTTCTAGTTGGTCTGTGTGGACTACTCTATAGGTAGGAGTCCTTTGGCTACTCCTATGAGGGAAAAGTCAGTTTGCAGTCCGTGGCGAGACCACAGGAGGTACCGCAGAAGCTATCCTTTCTATCATCTCTGGTGAAGACCAAGAGCTATACATCCACTGTCCAAGAGAAACTAGAAGATAGTTGCACTGCAATGAGTTGTTGATGTTGGACTTGCTCCGGCACCAGGTATAAACTCGTTAAACTATCTTTCCTATTTCATAGTAGTTAACACAATCTTGTTGTTATGATAATAGGGATAGATTAATTTTTGCTTCCATTGTGATACTCTCTGCCCCTATTTCACAATAGTGGTCTCAGAGCCATGTCAATAGACTATGTTTTGAGATAACATATATGATTGGATTTTTTATTTTCCTTGTTTATTTATTGCATATGATATGAATACTTAAACTGTCCTCATATGCATTTTCGATCAAACACCACATAATCAAAAACCTATATATATTTGTGTATATATATGTGTGTGTGTGTATATATATATATATATATATATATATATATATATATATATATATATATATATATACATACATACATACATACATACATACATGCATACATACATACATACATACATACATATGCAATTTACACACGTCACTTAAAAGAAATTTTGATGGTGGATGTGTAGCATGGTTATGGCCAATAACCCTATATTTATGTGTGATTGGATGATTTTGTTTTATTTCTTTTATCTCGGACTGCGTATCGAGCCTCTACCTCCCTCTTCCCAATGTAAAGTTAATTCTTTCTACCTTTTATCCCATTTAATGTAACTCGAGGTATCTCTTTAACATTTGGTAAGTTTAATAGCAATAGAATAGTTTCTTTTCTTGCAATGACGAAGAAGATGGTCATTTTCAGATGAGATGACCAGTTTGTGACATTAGGCGACCATGTGGAGGACCATGGAGGGCAGATCAAAAGGATCCAAATGACCTCCTGGTGGACCCAACTGACCATTTGGAAAGAGTCTAAACATTGATTGGACAGAAGGCCAGGCAGCCATCTAAGATGACCAACTGGGCCAAGAGGTGAGATGAACAATTCAAGGGTTGAACCGATCAACCCAGATTAGCAAGCACAAATCTACACCAACAACAAGTTCATGCATATGATGTGATGTTAACGTAGGTGGTAGTAATTTGTTGTGTTTCCAAGGAATTACATAGACATGGGCATAACCATCACTTTTGTTTTATATTGAATGTTTATGTTATGAGATATAGCATGTAAATGGTATGTACTATATATGTGGTGATTGGATACAGTATATGTGTATATATAAAAGCCCTCAAATCAAACATATTAAGTCTAATATGCTTTCCAACACCAACACATATGAAAACTTGTTTGACTAAGTGTAGGTTATGCCCAAGCATGGTGCTCCGTCTACCTCGTGGAAGTGTGATGGTAATAATGTAGGTCTTGCCCAAGTGGGGTGCATTATTATCGTGTTGGTTGTTGGGTTAGGATTAACTAGTGATTCTTAGACCATCTAAGCCCAAAAGTATGAAGATGATTATGGCAAAGAGTTGTGCATATTTTCTATCCAGAATTGCATATGATGCAATTGGAAAAATTTTCCTACCTTGATGATTGACTATGTATTGCGGCGTTGGGGTCAGTCTATAGTTAAATTATCTTAGATCTTGGCTCATTAGAAAATTTCTCAATGCAATTTTATGAATTAATACTTGAGGGTTATCAATTTGAACAAAATAATGAGAATGATAATTAATTAAAGACCTAATATTATCACCCAAAATAAAATCAAATCAAAATGAGTTTTGACAAAATTGTAAATTCTTTTGTAGAATCAAATGGAAACAAACAACAATCACTTTTCTCTACAATCGGTCCTTGAGAAGGACAAACTAAATGGGCACAACTTCCACAACTGGTTCAGGACACTAAGAATTGTTCTCACACAGGAGCGCAAGCTCTATGTCCTGGAGGCACCAGAGCCAGATGAACCCTTCCCAATGAACCAAGAACTGACATGGATGCTTATAAGAAGCATACTGAAGATTTTGTGGATGTCAAGTGTCTGATGCTATGCTCCATAAACTATGAGTTGCAAAGGAAACATGAGAAATGGACGTTATTGAGATGGTCACACATCTCAAGAAAATGTTCTAAGATAAGGAAAGACAAGAGAGATATGATGTCCCCAAGGGATTGTTCAAGTGCAACACAGTATAAGGAGATCCAGTAGGTCCTCATGTGTTCAAGATTCTTTGGTATGTAGAGAAACTTGCTAGACTAGGATTCCCCTTGAGCCAATAGTTGGCCACTGACATGATTCTGCAGTCCCTGCCAAAGTCATACAGTTGGTTTGTCATGAACTACAACATGAATGACTTTGAAAAATCATTGACAGAGTTATTGGGCATGTTGAGAGCAGCTGAGACACAATTGAAGAAAGAAAAGCCCAAGTCTGTGATGATGATCAATAAAATAAAGGGAAGGTCTAAAGGTAAAGGAAAAGCTAAGAAGAGTTCTAAAGCTAGCCAGAAGCCCAACTCTTCATATCTCAAAGCAAAGACAAGAGTTAAGAAGAGAGGCGGTTGTCACCAGCCTGTACATTGGAGAAGAAATTCCTCACTCTGGATAGCGGAAATAAAGAAGAAGAAGGAGAGCGTTGAAGCCTCCACTTCAAGTATAAATCATATAGATAAATTTGATTACTTCTTAATCTTGGTCTGAGATACTGAATAAAGATATGATATATAGATGTACAAGATCTGACAATAAGTAAAAGGCCTTTGTAACACCTGGGCCCACTACCCAAGGCTCTAGTAGAGTTTTAGAAATGACGTCTGTCCCCATAAACCACCACTAGCCTTAACTGTGCGCTTTGTCCACACTCACACGCATGCTAGGATCAACTTCCCGACAGGTCACCCATCCTAGTACTACTCCAAGCTGAGCACGCTTAACTATAGAGTTCTTAGTGATGGGCTCCCAGAAAAGAAGGTGCACCTTGGTGATATGGGTAGTCCAATCATTCCTTTTAACAATGTTTTATCTAAGGCCTCAAATCCTGGGATGTTACAATCTGCCCCAGTTAGACTCTTGACGTCCTCGTCAAGGCTCAACTATAAGGCCTCATAATCTCTTCCCCATTTCAATGCAGACCCACAATGTCCCATGGACACCCAACTCCCGATCACAGAATACCAACGTAAGGGTGGCTACGTCAACCATGGACAACCCTTTCCTACATGTCTCGACCGCATGACTCAAGACTGGCATGCCCTGCCCATGTGGGCCCCACCTACTGGAGGGCAATTGGCTCTGATACCGTTTGAAACACCCGTGCCCACTTCCCGAGGCTCTAGTAGAGTTTTAGGAATGACGGTTGTCCCCACATACCACCACTAGCCTTAACTGTGCACTTTGTCCTCACTCACGTGCATGCCAGGATCAACTTCCCGACAGGTCACCCATCCTAGTACTACTCCAAGCTGAGCATGCTTAACTATGGAGTTCTTAGTGATGGGCTCTCGGAAAAGGAGGTGCACCTTTGTGATATGGGTAGTCCAATCATTCCTTTTAATAGTGTTTTATCCAAGGCCTCAAATCCTGGGATGTTACAACCTTCATGAAAGGACAAAGATGGACAAGGCGGAGTAAGAGTTGTTGTGGCATACAACTCTCAAAAACATAATTAACTAATGCGGAAGCGTTCACTAAGCAGCGGATTACCAAAAATCACTAAAATTAAAACCTTTTTATCAAGAGATCCATCAAAGGAAAACTTTCTCACATAGAACAAAAGTAACATATTTACATTCTTGTTCAAACGTACATATTCTGTATCATCTCCTTTAGAGAATTACAAGCATTAACTGTCCTGCTAAGATAAACACATGCAGTATAAAATCTCGAGGCACTGAGCCAAAATCTCGAAAGCACTGACTACTACTCCGAGGACCTGAGAGTACAGAGACGACACATAGGACTCTATTTACATCTATACAAGGCATAACAGCCAGTGTCTCCACCTGAGACTTCACTACTGTCCCTGCTGCTGCTGTTGCTACCCTTCACCTACTGAAGGATTCCTGCCTCCTCGTCCGCGTCCACCTAAAAATGTGATTCCCACGGGGGTGAGACAATTGTAAATTGCCCCAGCGAGAGATATAACTCTCCGCCAGAAACATTATTATTGCAGCTTAAGAAGAATAATATACACAAAGGAATCATATTTGTTTGGCAGCAGTTAATTAAATCTCTAGTAGATTAGAACATCATTCTTATCAAAAGCAATGCAGCTATAATTTGATAGAACAACATGTCACTTATACTTTAAGGAATATGAAGAACATGTATAACGTTTATTCACTATAGAATCATTACCACAACATTAACTCTCTTCAGGCTTAGATCATATATCTAATGCCTGGCATTGTCATTGTGGAGTCATGGCCTGTAGCCATACTATTTTCACAAAGTGTTGGGATCGTAGTCCCTTAACTCACCAAGTACAATTCCACTTCTTGACAAGTTCATCATCATGATTATAGCATCTGGTATTTGAACCCATAACTCACCATAGGATACTAATTACCACTTTATTAGATATCTTAATACCTTCATATCATATGACCAAGGACATCATGATTCTTGCTACAAAATGTATTGCACATAGTACACAAAGTTCAATGATTCTTACTACACAAAGAATATGAAGGCTTATAAAGCCTATAAAACATTCTCAATAAACAAAGCATCATAGCCCATACCTGGCTATGCTCATCTTCTCAACATATCTGCATGATTAGTAATCATGATACAATTACATATCAGTATCATGCAATACAAGGGTTATCTTATTACATTCATAACCCATTAGTCTGTATATGAGCTTCACATAGGATTACCCTGTGTTAGAATTTCACATAGCAGTACCCTGTATTAGGGTTCACATAGCATTAACTTGTCATAGGGTTTCACATAGCATTACCTGTATTAGGGATCACATAGCATTAACTTGTAATAGGGTTTCACATAGCATTACCCTGTATTAGGGTTCACATAGCAAGGAATCAATATGGATAATCATAAGTATTTGATCATGCTTATTTATTCTCATCATTTATCATTAAATGTATTATCAACACACAACATGAGTTTCTCTCTCATCTTCGCCAGAATATGATTACATCATAGTTTATAGGTTTGGAATAACCTTTTCATAAGGCATGTTAGCCTACATTCAACATGGTGCATTACATCTCAATGTAACCATTGACATGACACATCTCATGTGTCATTCATCCAATTATATTGGACTTATAACGCATCAAGGTATGCAGTATTGGGGTGTTGGATGTGATATCTATCATATCTTGATGTATCACTTCCCTCAACACCTTTATTTTACTAACATTCGTCCACTTCGCTTGTATTAGGGTATTTCCCCATCCTAATACTTTATGCACCAGTTCATCACATTTATCATGTAAAGTATTGGTCATTAGTCACTCACTTAGATTATACAATTGTTGCCAATACTATGGACTCATCCTTGAGTTAGGAACTATTAATATAAGGATATTCATTATCAACCTCTCTAGGTGTTACATTTGTCATATCACTAATCACTATTCCATTATTAGGAATAGTATCCTTCATACTTATAATTTGAGGTTTCACATAGCATATTCCATACATTTATGGATTTCAGATAGTATTACTCTTCAATAGAGTTTCATATAATCATTCTTCTATATCAGGGTTTCACTTAGTATTATGTGAAATTAAGATTACACAAACACATCACCCAGTGCTAGGTCTTCACATAGGATTAGTGGCACTACCCTATATTAGGGTTTCATGCACCTTTCCCCATTTTAGGGATTAAGGTTTTCTATTCACATCCAAGTAGGGTTTCTCTTACCTCATACCCAAATTAGGGTTAGGATGTACAATTCCCATTAAATTAGGGTTTCCTTCGTTGTTACACTAAGTTAGGGTTACATCATCACCCAAGATTTATGATAACACTCAACTTTGCCCTAAATTAGGGTTTTACACATACCTTTGCCCTAATTAGGGTTTCACACATAAATTTCACTTCAGAAAAGGGTGTGCATTCAATAACCCTCAATTAGGGTTTACTATTCATCCCAATTAGGGTTTCACTCAGAATTGCCCTGAATTGGGGTTAGGGCCTAATGATTAGGGTTTCATGATCTCATTATTATGGATTAAACCCTTATCACATATTTTATTCATAGGGAGAGAATTAGGGCTTAATTATAATAAAATTCATCTCTCTCATTCTCTCTCTCATCCTCTCTAGGATGTTAAATACTCCAAGATTGATCTAGGTCAACTCTTCACTTGAGTACACATAGCTAGGTTTAACCTTCACAATCATCATGGGTCTACATATTTAATAATCACATAGCTAATTGACCTTTGATCATATTAGATGTCCAAATGGTTAAATCAATTAAACCATCAATTATATAAGGAATTCAAAAGAATTGACCAATTAAACTTTCAATTCCACAAAGTGATCAATTGGGTTAACCATTGAAATCTTCAAATGCGTTAAGTATCTAAGCAGGTTCACCATATTGGACCTTCAATTACATGAGATATTCAAATGGATTAACCATGTTGATCTTCACAATGTTAATTACTTATACCCTCAATGATCTTGGTTCTCATAAATCAATTGGTTGAAAACCATTTGAACAAGTTATACTTGAAACCAATTGGACAAAGTAGGTATTGAAACAGTTTGCACTTTGGGTCTCCAAACGGTTTGAGATCGTTTGGTCCCAAACGGTATTGAGACCGTTTGGTCCAAACCTTCTCAAAACCGCATGGACCAAAAAGGTACTTCAACACTCAATCAACTCAAGGTTTCAATCCATGGATCAATTATAAATTGAACCACTAGAGTATTCATCAATTGGACCAATGAATCACCATTCAATTAGACCTTCAATTTAGGGTTTTGAACCCAATTGAACTAGGTTTGATAATCAAGAAACCATCACTTAGGGTTTGAAATCGAGGATCCATCAATGGTTGACATTGTGGAACCAAATCAATTGAAATCAATGAACTATCATCATCACATGATATGAACTGACCTCAAATGGTCTTGGATGACCACCAAACGGTCTTGAGACTGTTTGGTTGTACTCCAAACGGTCTTGAGATCGTTTTCCCATTCCATCATCAAAATCTATGACATCCAATTAGGGTTTTGGACCATTGGATTGATTATCAAATCAGCACTTAGTTGCAATTCAATTTGGTACCTTTGGACCTTCAAACACTTAGCCATACTTAACCCTAGACCACCAAACGGTCTTGGGTGACCCCCAAACGGTCTTGAGACCTTTTGGGTGATCCCCAAATGGTTTTGAAACCGTTTGGATCAATCAACCCAAAACATCATCTCAATCAATTGGAAATTCAACACTTAGTCGATTAGGGTTTGCAATTAAGTAATCATTCACAATTGAAACCTTCAAGATCAAACCAATTGAAACCATTGGATAAAAATCCAAGCACCACAGCATATATCTTCAAACGATCAACCAACTCAAATGGTCAACCATTCCAAATGGGTTGGAAACCAAACCACCAAACGGTTTGCAAATTGTTTGGTCACCAAACAGTTTGGTGAAACCGTTTGGACTCAAAATTGAAACCGTTTGCCCTAGATATTTGGGGAGGCGTGTGTTTATGATGATTTCATCATCACCAAGCTCCAAACTCACGAAATCTACTGTGATTTCCATGGAGATTGCATAAATAAACCAAACTTAATTTAGAAAGTGTAGAAATGATCACCAATTGATAAGAAATTGATTGCAATAATAAAATTAAGGGTTCAAGTTATAAAACCTGCCTCCAATTGAGCTCCAAAGATCCAAGATCACGGCAACAATGGTGGATGCAACTCCTTTCTCTATTACAAGGGACGTCCTCAAGCTTTGAGTGAAAAGAATTGGTTAGAATTGAAGAGGGGATCGAGATATGAAGAATTTATGCATTGATTTTCGATTTTCACCATGGATTCAAGGTGAAAGGAGGTCAATAACCTTACCAACAGTTTGGGGGTCGTCCTCCTGATCCTCCACAGCTCCTTGGTCGTTTTCCAAGCAAGGGGAAAGAAAGGAATTTGAAAAAGCCTTTGTTTTGGCTTGGAAAAGGTACTTTTATAAGAAAATTGATGAGAGAGAAAATACTTTATAAAAGTCTTTTAATTCCGAATTCGTTGCCACAACTCCCCCCTTGGTTTCTTACATGCAAATGAATCTGTATCACACCGAGATCCCTTCCATTATCCAAGAATTAAGGGAAAAGAAATCAAGCACCTTAACCCTTATAATAAGAATATCCATATTTGAGTGGAAATTCTTTTTCTTATAATAATGGTGAGTGGAATTTCACCTCCTTAGGATATGCTCGTGCCTTTGCAAGGATTTAATCTCATCCACACATATCTGAATCCAACCATTTTAATTTTGGTTGAAGGCCCTTTAATTAATACATTCATTTTTGCCCTAAATTGAATTAGGGTTTCACTTAGGATTAAATCTTGATTATTTTAATATCAAGATTCTCTCTCCTCCAACTTAATTCAAATGAGGCGACCCTCTCATTTTATTTGCTCTAAAAGATGACAAGAAACATTAGGGACCTTTTGAAGTTGTAATTTGCATATTTAACCCTAGGTTTTGGGTAAATTGCACTTTACACCAAAACTAGGTTTTAATGCACAAGGATTGCTTTACAAGCTTAATCTTGGTGCCCAAGCTTGTGAAAACCATACCACTACATCATATTCATTCTTATGATGTATCAACATCAGAGGAAAATCTTATAATGTAACATTTGCAATTTAACCCCTCAACTTGGGTAATTTGCACTTTAGTCCAAAATAAGCAAACATTGCTTCAACATTGTTCAAACAGGACCAAAATTGAAACATAAGTTTCTCATGAGCCATAATTACTTTTCCCAAGATAATATTAATCACCTAGTAAACCTTATTAGGCAAAACATCTAGGGTTAACACATAACCCAGGTCAGGGATGTTACAAATTATAAACGCCTAACAAGGATTTCGTCCCCGAAATCCCAAGAAAAAGGGAGGGACAGATTATTCATTAATCATGCCTTCAAGTCTCCACCTAATTTCTAAATGTTATGGAGATGTCATTGATCTGTAATTCACACAAAGTTCCTTTCATTAATTCAACCTTATCAATGTTTATGTTTATGCAAAGCATAAACCCCTAACATATGATGTCCATATTATTGAAAGGAAGAAGCATAAAAAAAAGCATACTTCTATCATCACCCAAGAATATTTATCAAAAGGGAAAACATATATATCTAACAAAGATAATTCACTCAGGAATCCTTTATTCATTTAGGAAAGTTCACTTAGCAAACTCTATGTAATTGGGAATGTTCACTTAGCTTTTCCTTTTTGTTGGGAATGTTCACATAGCTTTTCCTATTAGTTGGGAATGTTCACGTAGCTCTTCCTATTAGTTGGGAATGTTCACATAGATCTTCCTTTTAGTTAGGAATGTTCACTTAGCTCTTCCTATTAGTTGGGAATGTTCACATAACTTTTCCTTTTAGTTGGGAATGTTCACATAACTGTTCCTTTTAGTTAGGAATGTTCACTTAGCTCTTCCTATTAGTTGGGAATGTTCACATAGCTTTTCCTTTTAGTTGGGAATGTTCACATAGCTCTTCCTATTAGTTGGTAATGTTCACATAGCTTTTCCTTTTAGTTGGGAATGTTCACATAGCTTTTCCTTTTAGTTGGGAATGTTCACATAGCTTTTCCTTTTAGTTGGGAATGTTCACATAGCTTTTCCTTTTAGTTGGGAATGTTCACTTAGCTTTTCCTTTTTAATTAGGAATGTTCACTTAGCTCTTCCTATTAGTATCATTATACTCTCTAGATTTTTTCAGAATGACTACTTGATCAGAGTAATAAAAAAGATAACAATCTGAGAGTTTCATACTTGCCTTATCTTCAATAATCATATACCTGGCCAGGGTATATAAGTATTGAGATTAGGTAGTATGCACTTTATTTGCTATCATATTCCTCACTTTTCATATCATTATACACACAAGATTTTTCCGTTCCTAGATTTTCTCCAGGCATCACTTCTATATCTCATCTTGTATCACAAAGATAAGAGAGATTATAAAGCATTTTAAGAAATACTGAGTAAGATGTAGATTCTCATCTTCCTTGTGTCCTTATAGGACTAGTCAAAGGAAGTTCAAAAATAACTACTTTTATATCTTTAACACATAGAATTAGGAAATGAAATATCATGATGAATGTATTTCATCTGACCTGTCTGGGACGTATGTCCATGTCCTATATTGTTACTAGGAAACTGCCTCCTTTATGATCCTTGCTGACTCTGCCCCTGAGGTTGAGTCATCATTGAATTCCCGCCTGGACAATCCTTTACTAGATGTCCCGGTTGTCTACATTGATAATAGATCCTAGGTGCAAAATAGGGTCTGTGAGGTCTAGATACCGATGTTGATGCTATGTCGGAGGCTCTACTTAGAACATTACTACGATCCCTACCCCTACTTGGCATCCATTGTGTATGGGTATGGAATCTCGATGATGTTGCCGATGTAGAAAATCTCGACCTCTTAAATCTTTCGGACCTTTGTCCTTGAGACTGGGTGTACACCTTCTTGCCACTAGTCTGCCGTTTCTCGATTTCAGACCTCTCTATCCTCCTTACTGACTCCACAAAGGTAGAAAACCTCTCCCTGTTCTCTAAATTAGACACAAGAGTGGTTAGTTCAGCGTTCAACCCCTTTTTAAAACGCCGAATTCTTTCCTCATCACTAACTGCCATTTGCGGACAAAACCGCAACAACTCCATGAACTTAGCTTCATATTCGCTAACGTTCATTTGTCCTTGTTTGATCCTCTCAAATTGAGAGATCTTCTCATATAGATACATCTTAGGGAAGTATCTACTGACGAATTCTCGTCGGAAAACCTCCCATCCAATTTCTTCACCTGGTCTCTTATCTTCCTCTATCATCCACCAATGACCAACACTCCCGTTTAGGAGGTACACAACATGTCTTACCTTTTTAGCTTCAGGGATATCAAGGATCCTAAAAGCCTTTTCCGGTTCTGTCAGCCACAAATCAACATCTGCTGGATCAGATGTACCAGCATAATCTATGGCTCCAACCCGGCGAAGTCTCTCAAAAGTCTTGTCGGCTCCATAGACCTCATGGTGAGTTGATGCCCTAGGTGCAGGTATTTGCATCCTATCAGTCATGTGAGTCATGGCAGCTATAAACTTCCAAACATGGCTTGGAAGGATGGGTTCCCCATGTCAGCTTGATTGAACTGGGGTTGTTCAGGTACGGGCTCCTCTCTATCATGGTCTCATGCACCTCCTCCTGGTGCAGCAGTGCTGCCCTCAGCAGCATTTCTTCATGTGGTCCAGACATCTTCAAGTTCTTCTTCTCCTATGTGAGCAGAAGATACTATCAGATAAACAAGAAGACAGTTAGAACAGACTCTACAACCTTAGTCCTATGTCTCTGTAGACTCAGCGAACCTAGAGCTCTGATACCACTTAATTGTGGCATACAACTATCAAAAACATAATTAACTAATGCGGAAGCGTTCACTAAGCAGCGGATTACCAAAAATCACTAAAATTAAAACCTTTTTATCAAGATATCCATCAAAGGAAAACTTTCTCACATAGAACCAAAGTAACATATTTACATTCTTGTTCAAAGGTACATATTCTGTATCATCTCCTTCAGAGAATTACAAGCATTAACTGTTCTGCTAAGCTAAACACAGGCAGTATAAAATCTCGAGGCACTGAGCCAAAATCTCAAAAGCACTAACTACTACTCCGAGGACCTAAGAGTACAGAGACGACACATAGGACTCTATTTACATCTATACAAGGCATAACAACCAGTGTCTCCACCTAAGACTTCACTGCTGTCCCTGCTGTTGCTGTTGCTGCCCTTCACCTACTGAAGGATTCCTGCCTCCTCGTCCGCGTCCACCTAAAAATGTGATTCCCACGGGGGTGAGACAATTGTAAATTGCCCCAGCGAGAGATATAACTCTCCGCCAGAAACATTATTATTGCAGCTTAAGAAGAATAATATACACAAATGAATCATATTTGTTCGGAAGCAGTTAATTCAATGTCTAGTAGATTAGAACATCATTCTTATTAAAAGCAATGCAGCTATAATTTGATAGAACAACATGTCACTTATCCTTTAAGGAATATGAAGAACATGTATAATGTTTATTCACTATAGAATCATTACCACAACATTAACTCTCTTCAGGCTTAGATCATATATCTAATGCCTAGAATTGTCACTGTGGAGTCATGGCCTGTAGCCATACTCTTTTCACAAAGTGTTGGGATCTTAGTCCATTAACTCACCAAGTACAATTCCACTTCTTGACAAGTTCATCATCATGATTATATCATCTAGTATTTGTACCTATAACTCACCATAGGATACTAATTACCACTTTATTAGATATCTGAATACCTTCATATCATCTGACCAAGGACATCATGATTCTTGCTACAAAATGTATTTCACATAGTACACAAAGTTCAATGATTCTTACTACACAAAGAATATGAAGGCTTATAAAGCCTATAAAACATTCTCAATAAACAAAGCATCATAGCCTATACCTGGCTATGCTCATCTTCTCAACATATCTGCATGATTAGTAATCATGATACAATTACATATCAGTATCATGCAATACAAGGGTTATCTTATTACATTCATAACCCATTAGTCTGTATATGAGCTTCACATAGGATTACCCTGTGTTAGAATTTCACATAGCAGTACCCTGTATTAGGGTTCACATAGCATTAACTTGTCATAGGGTTTCACATAGCATTACCTGTATTACGGATTACATAGCATTAACTTGTAATAGGGTTTCACATAGCATTACCCTGTATTAGGGTTCACATAGCAAGGAATCAATATGGATAATCATAAGTATTTGATCATACTTATTTATTCTCATCATTTATCATTAAATGAATTATCAACACACAACATGAGTTTCTCTCTCATCTTTGCCAGAATATGATTACATCATAGTTTATAGGTTTGGAATAACCTTTTCATAAGGCATGTTAGCCTACATTCAACAGTGTGCATTACATCTCCATGTAACCATTGACATGACACATCTCATGTGTCATTCATCCAATTATATTGGACTTATAATGCATCAAGGTATAGCAGTATTGGGGTGTTGGATGTGATATCTATCATATCTTGATGTATCACTTCCCTCAACACCTTTATTTTACTAGCGTTCATCCACTTAGCCTGTATTAGGGTATTTCCCCATCCTAATACTTTATGCACCAGTTCATCACATTTATCATGTAAAGTATTGGTCATTAGTCACTCACTTAGATTATACAATCGTTGCCAATACTATGGACTCATCCTTGAGTTAGGAACTATTAATATAAGGATATTCATTATCAACCTCTCTAGGTGTTACATTTATCATATCACTAATCACTATTCCATTATTAGGAATAGTATCCTTCATACTTATAATTTGAGGATTCACATAGCATATTCCATACATTTATGGATTTCACATAGTATTACTCTTCAATAGAGTTTCATATAATTATCCTTCTATATTAGGGTTTCACTTAGTATTATGTGAATTTAAGATTACACAACACATCACCCAATGCTAGGTCTTCACATAGGATTAGTGGCACTACCCTATATTAGGGTTTCATGCACCTTTCCCCATTTTAGGGATTAAGGTTTTATATTCACATCCAAGTAGGGTTTCTCTTACCTCATACCCAAATTAGGGTTAGGATGTACAATTCCCATTAAATTAGGGTTTCCTTCGTTGTTACACTAAGTTAGGGTTACATCATCACCCTGGATTTATGATAACACTCAGCTTTGCCCTAAATTAGGGTTTTACACATAGCTTTGCCCTAATTAGGGTTTCACACATAAATTTCACTTCAGAAAAGGGTGTACATTCAATAACCCTCGATTAGGGTTTACTATTCATCCCAATTAGGGTTTCACTCAAAATTGCCCTGAATTGGGGTTAGGGCCCAATGATTAGGGTTCATGATCTCAGTATTATGGGTCAAACCCTTATCACATATTTTATTCATAGTGAGAGAGTTAGGGCTTAATTATAATAACATTCATCTCTTTCATTCTCTCTCTCTCATCCTCTCTAGGATGTTAAATACTCCAAGATTGATATAGGTCAACTCTTCACTTGAGTACACATAGCTAGGGTTAACCTTCACAATCATCATGGGTCTACATATTTAATAATCACATAGATAATTGACCTTTGATCATATTAGATGTCCAAATGGTCTAATCAATTAAACCATAAATTATATACGGAATTCAAAAGAATTGACCAATTAAACTTTCAATTCCACAAAGTGATCAATTGGGTTAACCATTGAAATCTTCAAATGCGTTAAGTATCTAAACAGGTTCACCATATTGGACCTTAAATTACATGAGATATTCAAATGGATTAACCATGTTGATCTTCACAATGTTAATTACTTAGACCCTCAATGATCTTGGTTCTCATAAATCAATTGGTTGAAAACCATATGAACAAGTTATACTTGAAACCAATTGGCCAAAGTAGGTATTGAAACCGTTTGCACTTTGGGTCTCCAAACGGTTTGAGATCGTTTGGTCCCAAGCGGTCTTGAGATCGTTTGGACTCAAACGGTCTTGAGATCGTTTGGAACCAAACGGTCTTGAGACCGTTTGGTCCAAACCTTCTCAAAACCGTAGGGACCAAAAAGGTACTTCAACACTCAATCAACTCAAGGTTTCAATCCATGGACCAATTATAAATTGAACCACTAAAGTATTCATCAATTGGACCAATGAATCACCATTCAATTAGACCTTCAATTTAGGGTTTTGAACCCAATTGAACTAGGTTTGATAATCAAGAAACCATCACTTAGGGTTTGAAATCGAGGATCCATCAATGGTTGACATTGTGGAACCAAATTAATTGAAATCAATGAACTATCATCATCACATGATATGTCCTGACCTCAAATGGTCTTGGATGACCACCAAACGGTCTTGAGACCATTTGGTTGATCTCCAAACGGTCTTGAGACCATTTTCCCATTCCATCATCAAAATCCATGACATCCAATTAGGGTTTTGGACCATTGGATTGATTATCAAATCAACACTTAGTTGCAGTTCAACTTGGTACCTTTGGACCTTCAAACACTTAGCCATACTTAACCCTAGACCTACAAATGGTCTTGGGTGACCCCCAAACGGTATTGAGACCGTTTGCGTGATCCCCAAACGGTTTTGAAACCGTTTGGGTCAATCAACCCAAAACATCATCTCAATCAATTGGAAATTCAGCACTTAGTCGATTAGGGTTTGCAATTAAGTAATCATTAACAATTGAAACCTTCAAGATCAAACCAATTGAAACCATTGGATCAAAATCCAAGAACCACAGCATATATCTTCAAATGGTCAACCATTCCAAACAGTTTGGAAACTAAACCACCAAACGGTTTGCAAACTGTTTGGTCACCGAACGGTTTGGTGAAACCGTTTGGACTCAAAATTGAAACTGTTTGCCCTAGATATTTGGGGAGGTGTGTGATTGTGATGATGTCATCATCATCAAGCTCCAAACTCACGAAATCTACTGTGATTTCCATGGAGATTGAATCAATCAACCAAACTTAATTTTGGAAGTGTAGAAATGATCACCAATTGATAAGAAATTGATTGCAATAATAAAATTAAGGGTTCAAGTTATAAAACCTGCCTCCAATTGAGCTCCAAAGCTCCAAGCTCACGGAAACAATGGTGGATGCAACTACTTTCACTATTCCAATGGTCGTCCTCAAGCGTTGAGTGAAAAGAATTGGTTAGAATTGAAGAGGGGATCGAGATATGAAGAATTTATGCATTGATTTTTGATTTTCACCATGGATTCAAGGTGAAAGGAGGTCAAGAACCTTACCAACAGGTTGGGGGTCGTCCTCCTGATCCTCCACAGATCCTTGGTCACTTTCCAAGCAAGGGGAAAGAAAGAAATTCGAAAAAGCCTTTGTTTTGGCTTGGAAAAGGTACTTTTATAAGAAAATTGATGAGAGAGAAAATACTTTATAAAAGTCGTTTAATTCCAAATTTGTTGCCACAACTCCCCCCTTGGTTTATTACATTCAAAGGAATCTCTATCCCATCGAGCTCCCTTCCATTATCCAAGAATTAAGGGAAAAGAAATTAAGCACCTTAACCCTTATAATAAGAATATCCATATTTGAGTGGAAATTCTTTTTCTTATAATAATGGTGAGTGGAATTTCACCTCCTTAGGATATGCTCGTCCCTTTGCAAGGATTTAAGCTCATCCACAAACATCTGAATCCAACCATTTTAATTTTGGTTGAAGGCCCTTTAATTAATACATTCATTTTTGCCCTAAATTGAATTAGGATTTCACTTAGGATTAAATCTTGATTATTTTAATATCAAGATTCTCTCTCCTCCATCTTAATTCAAATGAGGCGCCCATCTCATTTTATTTGCTCTACAAGATGCCAATAAACATTAGGGATCTTGGTGAAGTGGTAATTTTCATATTGAACCCTATTTTTTGGGTAAATTGCACTTTACACCAAAACTAGGTTTTAATGCACAAGGATTGCTTTACAAGCTTAATCTTGGTGCCCAAGCTTGTGAAAACCATACCACTACATCATATTCATTCTTATGATGTCTCAAAATCAGAGGAACATCTTATCATGTAACATTTTCAATTTAACCCCTCAACTTGGGTAATTTGCACTTTAGTCCAAAATAAGCAAACATTGCTTCAACATTGTTCAAACATGACCAAAATTGAAACATAAGTTTCTCATGAACCCTAATTACTATTCCCAAGATACGATTAAGAATCTACTCAACCTTATTAGGCAAAACATCTAGGGTTAACACATAACCCAGGTCAGGGATGTTACAGTTGTGGAATCCATAGTCTACATTTAAATTTATGTTAGCCCAAAGGGCATGTAGCAGAGTTAGTATAACTTCTATCTCATGTATGCCAGTAATAGAAACATTTTCTTTATGCATCTTGTGTAGACACAAATGACTATCAATAAAGAGTTGGTAATGCTTCTATTTCAAAGATATGAACCTGTATGGCAATACCCAAACCATCTATTAACCTTTTATGAAAGAATATCAAGTTAAATGTGTATACCAAAAGTATTACATATGATAACTCAAACAAACCATAGCATTATCATCTAAGGCACACATATGCTGAGTGCATTTCTAGAACATGTCAATGATTATCTAGACTCTTTTTTGTTATTGAACCAATAAGAGACATGCATGCCTTATGTGTAATATGACTTACCACTTCTTACTATATGTAGTGGAGAACACTTATTATATTAGAACTAATACATATGATTTATGAAGATCTTCTAGATAGAGTGGTAAAAGCTATTGAAAGTACTTCAGTGTGTTTACTGATTATATGAGGATATGCATGCAGTAAAATACAAATATCTCAAAATGTTCAAATAGATTACATGTATGAATCACATGACTTCCTTAGAGGTATTAAAATACTTTGACATGATCAAAAGTTGAAATACATCACAGGGGTAAGTTTGAGGACCTTCTGGATAGACTATGATAATATATCACAGTCAATTCCACCTGAAACTTAACAATGTGGCAAAAAGAAAGATTCACAACACTTTGGGTCATGATGCGATTATCATTTAATCTAATCCTCTAATTCCTTAAAGAGAAATAATTATAAACTAAATGAAATTACCGTATAAATGATTGAATAAGACAACATATGAGATATGGCATGGGAATCTTTTGATGTGTCTTAAAGATTGAAACTTGTGCAAGAAAATAGTTTCCTGAAAACATTCAATCACAAAAATGTTTATTTGTTGACCAATATTTATCTCAATCCAATAACAAAGTGTTTGTTTATTGGATAACTAAATTCCAAAATAATCAGTGGGAGTGAAGTAGAATTCAAAAAGTTTGAGACCAACAAGAAACATTTTAACCATAAGAGGTATAAATGAAACCTTGAAGAATCACAAGTTTTTGTGGAATCTCAAGTTCATTATGTAACACAGGACTCATGGTCCTCATAAAACGTATCTGGAGTTATAAGATTGTGAATCCTGTAACTCAAATAGCTTATGATTTGATCATATGATGAGTCAACTATCAACTAAGAACTATTGAGGAACCACAGTCTTAGTAATGGCCTAAGGCTATTATATCTAAAATGGAACCATAATACCAACAAGATATGATCTTGGTGGAATCACGTAAAGGGGTAAAACCCATAAGGTGCAATTGGGTTTTCAAGAAAAAAACCAACATGAATAACATGAAGGAAAAAGTTGTTATATAGGTTTTGAATCAAGTTCAAATGTTGAACATTATGAAATCCCATCACCAATTAACTTGCTTATTATTATAACTTATTAAGACTTGATGATTTGGCACATGGAGATTAAAACCGCATTTCGTAATAAGAATAAGTGAGAGGATGTGTATGTGACACAACATGAAGGTTTTATAATCTATTAATGCAAATAAAGTCTGTAAAATACAAAAGGCCGAAGCAAGTAAATCAGACATGGAATATTTGATTTGACAATAAAGTCAAAGAGTTTGACTTGAGTCAAAGATAAAAGATAAAATCTATAATTACAAAATATTTAGTGGGAGCATATATATTCCACATGTTGATGAGGAATAACATCCCAATACTTAAAGTATTGGGATCTGGCATGGAAAATACCTTCTGCAAAGAAGGATTAGGTGAAACATCCTAATGTTGAAGAATTCAACATGAAGGATTCATTGGGAGAGAATCTATCCACAGAGATGAGAATAGTTTCTCAAGAATCCAATATTGCGATTAGTATGAATAATAGAATGGATATGAATCAGGTGCCATATGCACCAACAATTGGATCTATCATAAATGTCATATGATGTAATCATACCATGTATCTTGTATAACAAGATGTGTTTCCATTAAAGGTTATTGGAGAATATCATCATAAACATCCATTAGTACTTGATAAATACTTAAGGATATCTTGTTAGTTGATAGCAACAAGAAAGAGTTGAGTGTAAAGGGTTACACTAATGAAAGCTTCCTAAATGACATACAATGACCGCAATATAAAATATGTTTGGTAAGTAAAGAGAAAAGAGTTGTGAGTTGGAAAGAGTTCCGAAAAATAAGCCATAAATTCTATAAAAGAAGCTGTATATTTTGGTGTTAAGAACACAAGAGTGGATAATGTATGAATCTAGAAATTTATGGGATGAACTTATAGATGTTCCAACTTCCAACTATTGATGACACAGTAAAAATACTATGGCAACAATGGAGATACTGGTTATGCACGAATATCTGAGATCATACTACAACAGTTTCATTTCATACAAAATGTCGTATAGTAAAGAGAATTGAAACATGCAATATACCAACTATAGTAACATGTTGCTAACCCTTTGGATTAGAAATTGCGTAATAGAAACATGGTGGACATGTTTAGATCACTAAGATTGAGATTTGTTGGTGATTGGCTGAAAGTGCAAGTGGGATTCTATTGGTAAGGTATGCCTGTAGTGCCAATCATATGTTGATTGACATGGCATATAAATGATTTGATTATAAATATATATAAAAGGCAAGCTTCCAAATCATTATGTTTCACTAACTTATGACATAATGAGGAGACAGAGTGAATGTCTAAACAATGACATTACTCAATGACGTATGTCTTCAAGTATGTGAGTTGGAAAAACAAGATCATACAGATGTCAAGAGTAGGTACATTCTTATTATCTTTTTGATCAGTTATTACTGTGGAAGGTAGATGGACACGAATTGTCGCATCCAACTCACAAAAACAAGATTAATTAAGAGGAAGTGATCATTTGCAGCAGATTACTGAAAATCACTAAAAATTGAAGCCTTTTTCAAAGAGATCCAATCATAGGAAAACTCTTTCAACGAGAACCAATGTATTACATTTACATCCTGGTTCATAAGTACATATCTTGTACCACCTTTTCTCGTAGTTTATAACATCAACTGTCTTGTTAAAAGCTAAACACAGACAACATAAGGATCTTGAGGCATCAAGCCAGAAACTCAAAATGATTCATTAAAAACACTAACTATTAACTTCGAGGACCTGAGAGTACAAAGACGACACATAGGACATCTATCTACAAACATGACAGACAGTACACTCCACTTGTGTTGTTGCTGTTGTACCTGCTTCTACTAAAGTTCTTCCTCTGTAAGATTGTTCCCAATCTCCTTTGTGCTCATCCACCTAAAAATGTTGGATCCCACGGGGGTGAGACAATTGAAAACTGCCCCAGTGAGAGATATAACTCTCTGCCAGAAACATTATTATTGCAATTTATAATATGAATCAGAACAGAGGATAAGCAGTTTATATCATTCTCATCTTTAAATATTGCAACTATCTATGATAGAGCGTCAAAACATCTATTCTCTTTATAAGGAATAGGAAGACCATGTATATCATTTATCTATTATATTAACTCAACATCATATGCTTTTCTCATGATACTCATTACTCTGATATGTCACCCATGACTCTTTCTTGTTTCTATCAGATGGCCTTAACCAATCTACTAAACAGGTATTAGTTTATACTAGACATGAGAGTGTACTTCATCATGTCTTGTTTAGGCATTAGTCCATACCAATCCTGTATAAATATTCCAAGCATTGGATTATATCAATCCTGTGCAACTAGTAAGAGCATTGGGCTTGTATTATTCCTGTGTATCCATTCCAAGTATTGGACTATGCCAATCCCAACTATTCCAGGTATTGGACTATGCCAATCCTGTGCAACTATTCCAGGTATTGATCTATGTCAATCCTGTGACATTATTCCAGGTATTGAACTATGTCAATCCTGTGAAATTATTCCAGGTATTGGGTTAATACCAATCCTGTGCAATTATTCCAGGTATTGGACTATGCCAATCCTGTGTAATTATTCCAGGTATTGAACTATGTCAATCATGTGACATTATTCCAGGTATTGGGTTAATACCAATCCTGTGTTATTATTCCAGGTATTGAACTATGTCAATCCTGTGACATTATTCCAGATATTGGGATTTAACCAATCCTGTGTTATTATTCCAGGTATTAAACTATGTCAATCATGTGATATTATTCCAGGTATTGGGATTTAACCAATCCTGTGTCATTATTCCAGGTATTGAACTATGTCAATCCTGTGACATTATTCCAGGTATTGGGATTAACCAATCCTGTGTTATTATTCCAGGTATTGAACTATGTCAATCCTGTGATATTATTCCAGGTATTGGGATTTAACCAATCCTGTGTTATTATTCCAGGTATTGAACTATGTCAATCCTGTGATATTATTCCAGGTATTGAGATTTAACCAATCCTGTGTTATTATTCCAGGTATTGCGATTTAACCAATCCTGTGTTATTATTCCAAGTATTGAACTATGTCAATCCTGTGACATTATTCTAGGTATTGGGATTTAACCAATCCTGTGCATCTATTCCATATTATCACATCTTGTCACCTCTCATTAGGCAATAACCATTCTCATGGCTCATATAGCACATTGAATATCTTGTCACCTCTCACTAGATAGAAATTAACATCATTGCTCACAAGGCCCATAAAACATCTTGTTACCTATCACTAGGTAACCGCTAATAACATTCTTAAAGAGTTGGATGTGATATCTATGATGCCTTGAAGAATTTCTTTCCTCATTACTTTTAACTTAATTAAGTTTATCAACTTGTATTGTATTAAGTTATTTCCCTTCTTAATACTTTTATCCACTAACCTATCACCTTTATCATAAAGTGCATATGTTATCGAACACACATAAGAATTGTCCAACTATCTTCAAAGATATGGACTCTTCTCAAGTTAAGGCACTGCTTGCTATGAAGCTGCCTATAATCAATCACTTTAGGTATTTCCCTTATTATGGTATTAGTCACCATTTCATTATTAGGATTAAGGTCTCACATATCATCACCCTTTATTAGGGTTAGGGTTTCACATATAATCACTCTTCTTTAGGGTTGAGATTTCACATATCTTCACCCTTAATTAGGGTTAGAGTTTCACATACCATCACCCTTTATTAGGGTTAGAGTTTCACATATAATCACTCTTCTTTAGGGTTGGGATTTCACATATCTTCACCCTTCATTAGGGTTAGAGTTTCACATACCATCACCATTTATTAGGGTTAGAGTTTCACATACCATCACCCTTTATTACGGTTAGAGTTGCATAAAGCATCACCCTACATTTAGGGTTAGGATTGCACATAACGTCTCCCTTCATTAGGGTTTCATATCACATTGCCCATAATTAGGGTTTACTATTCATTCCAACTAGGTTTTTTCATGGCATCACCCTCAATTAGGGTTTCTCATAGAATTACCCTCAATTAGGGTTTCTCATAGAATCACCCTCAATTAGGGTTTCACATGGAATCATCCTTAATTAGGGTTTCACACGGCATCACCCTCAATTAGGGTTTCACATGGAATCATCCTTAATTAGGGTTTCACACGGCATCACCCTCAATTAGGGTTTCACATGGAATCATCCTTACCCTATATTAAGGTTAAACCTAACATTGCCCTAGATTAGGGTTAATGTTCATCAATCTACTAAAATCTTCATTTGATCATAATGAAGGTGTTTGAGGCCTATCCATTACATGAATATCCTACATGTATGGATTCCTCTCTCTCTCATCCTCTCTAGGATGTTGACTATGTCAAACTTGAATAAATTAGATCAACCAACCCTTTAATTAAATACAATCAATTAGGGTTGACATAGTGTATTGAAATATTGCTTACTTAAGATTCAAGGATTAACTCATCTAGGGTTACCAATTACTTAGTACCTTAAATGTACAACCCTAGAAGTTATCTTTGAGATAATTCAATAACAATTTTAAGGTCAATTGATCCTTCATCACATTGAGTTATTAATTGATTTGATCACACTATATCATCAAACGATCTTGACCCTTTAATCTCTAAATGGATTGAAACCGTTTGGGAAAATTGCCCTTGAAACTGAATGAGCTTGGGTCTCCAAATAGTTTGGGACTGTTTGGACCCAAACGGTCTTAATACTGTTTGGTCCAAACCATCTCAAAACCGAATAGACCAAAAAGTTCTTTCAACACCTACACGATTCATGATTTCAATAGATGAACCGATTATCAATTGAGTCCTTGATTTATTTATCACTTGAACTATTAAATCAAACTTCAATTAGACCATCAATTAGGGTTTTGAACCCAACTGATCTAGGATTTCAACTCAAGGAACCTTCAATTAGGGCTTGGAATCGAATAGCCATCACTGATCAACATTGTGGAATTGATTCCATTGCAACTAATGAATTATCATCAAATTTTTGATATGACCAGAACCCAAACGGTCTTGAGGTCGTTTGGGTGACCTCGAAAGGGTCTTGAGACCATTTTCCCCATTTCATCCTTGAAATTTGTGGAATTCAATTAGGGTTTGGGTCATTGGATTGATCATCAAATCAGCAATTGATTGCATTGCAATTTGGTATCTTTGGACCTTCAAATACTCAACCATACTTAACCCTAGACCTCCAAACGGTCTAGAGACCGTTTGGGTGACCTCCAAACGGTCTAAGTCAACCCAAAAATCTCAATGAACCAAATTGAAAATCAGCACTTAGCCCGATTAGGGTTTACTTGTTAATTAACATTCAACCGACGATTCCTTTGGAATTTATTAATCAAATTTGATAGATCATCAACCATCACCATTAACATCCGAATTCCCAAACGGTCAACCATGGTCAACTCTCCCAAATGGTTTGAAACCGTTTAACTTCAAACGGTTTGATAAAACAGTTTGCTTTCAAACAGTTTTCGTTTAAACCGAATGAGCAACATGTTGAAACCGAATGGAATACAATTCTTTGGGAAAAGTATCCAAGATGATGTCATCATCATCTACCTTCGTTCATGTAACTCCTAGTACATCTGATTTCATGGAAATACCATTTTTAATGAGCAATTAATCAAGAAGATGAAGGAATCATTATAATTGCAAGATTGCTAGTTGAATAATAATGAAAATGGGTTCAAGTTATATAACCCACCTCCAATTGAGCTTCAAAGCTCCAAGCTCCACATCAACAATGGTGGATGAAGCTTTTGCAACTCCCCCTAGGCTCGTCCTCAAGCTTTTGGTTGAAAAGATTGGCTAGGGTTGAAGATGGAGTGAAGAAAAGAAGAAATCAATGATTTATTTTCGATTTCCACCATGAAATCATGGTTGAAGGTGATCAAGAAGCTTACCAACAGGTTGGGGCTCGTTATCCTCTTGATCCCAAGCTCCCAAGGTCGTTTTGCAAGCAAAGGGTGGAAGTGAATTCGAAATTCCCTTTTTACTCTATGGATAAATGAGCTTATATGCAATTTTTATTAAAAATTCTATTAGGAGAGAGAAAGTAGGAATTATCTCCCCCTTATCCTTGCCACATGCCCCCTTCTCTTCCTTAGGGCGAGGCTATCCTCTTTTCCTATTATTCCTCTCAATTATCCACAATTTAAAGAAAAGCAAATTAAGCACCTTAATCATTTTATAATAATATCCATAAGTGAGTGGATATTTCTTTTTCTTATAATAATGTGAGTGAGTTATTTACTTCCTTTGGATATTTTCGTGCCTTTGCAAGGCACAAGCTCGTCCAAACTCTATGCAAATTCATCCCTCAACTTTTGGTTAAATGTCTCTTTGATTAATATATATTTCTTTTTGTATTAAATTGAATTAGGGTTTCAATTATGCATAATTCTTGATTATTTTAATATCAAGATTCGCTCTCCTCCAAAAAGATACAAATGAGACGCCCCTCTCATTTTATTTTCTCTACATGATGCCAAGAAACATTAGGGACTACTTTAAAGTGGTAATTTGCATATTGAACCCTAGGTTTTGGGTAAATTGCACATTACACCAAAACTAGGTTTTAATGCACAAACATTGTTCAACGAGCTCTTTCTTGTTACTCAGGCTACCACAAGCCATACCACTGCATCGTTTTCATCCTTATGATGATCCAACACTTGAGGAACATCCTATCATGCAACATTTGCAATTTAACCCCTCAACTTGGGTAATTTTCACTTTAGTCCAAAATAGGCAAAACATTATTTCAACATTGTTCTAAAAGGACTAAAATTGAAATATAAGTTCCTATCGAGCCCTAATTACTTTTCACAAGATAAAAGCAAGCACATAATTGTCTTTATTAAACAAAACACCTAGGGTTAAAGCATAACCCATGTCAGGGATGTTACAAGTTATAAACCCCTAACAAGGATTTCATCCCCGAAATCCCAGATAAAGGGAAAAAAATATTATCCATTTATCATCTCATCAAGTCTTCTCATAACATCTCAGTGTCATGTTTATGAAACGCATAAACCCCTAACATATGATGTCCATGCTATATAATATAGCTAAACTGATTTCACGGTTAACCATTCTAGGTGGTCAAAATGAATTATTTGATACCAGAATTCCTTACCTTGGTATCCATCACATGTGCTGAAAACACATCACATCATCATCTTTCTTTCATCCTGGGACATTTCTTGTTATACATATCTTTTTCTTGGAACCCAAGTCCAAGACAACTGATACTCTTCTAAGTATCCATCAAATAATCAATTTTAATTTATGCACACCAAGTAATCTAAGACCCACTTGGTTGCCATGTCCCTGAGAGAAAAGAAAACAAAGGATCATATTCCTCTTATCACCCTATTGTTATCCAGGGTTGTTTATTCATGAGAATAGATTTTCATCTCCTCTAACATTATATGAACCTTCTACTGTTCCTGAGTTATTTACTCTTATTTCTTTCTTGGTTCCTTGCCTTCACCATAGGAATCATATGGATAATTACTTGTCATCATTTCTTAATATCATTTTCACCATGATTACTAGATATATGTATTCAAACCTTTAGTTCATCACTGATTATTGTTACCTTCCGTTGGGTAACTATTACCTCTAGGTCTTCAGACCAGGGTATACATTATAATAAACATCTTCTTTTGTTAATCAATTGATTTACAATTAAATCAAATTCCTTCATATCTCAATTAGAATGTGGTAGAAATATCCATGCCACATCTCCTACTTCTTTCTTTAGATTGTTTCATAATGATTACTTGATCAGAGTAATCAGAAAGATAACAATCTAGGTATGTCATACTTACCTTGCCTTCAATAAATGAATACCTGGCCAGGGTATTCAAGAACTGAAATTAGGTAGTATGTATTTGTTTTATATTATGTTTCATATTCTTGACATCTCTTTAAATTTCACTACTTAGTATCTCAAATTTTCTCTGAGTGTTTCTTTTACATCTTTTCCCTTTCTGCATGAAAAGAGAAAATTTCAAACATATAAGAGGATATTAAGCTGAACATAAGTTTTCATCCTTCTTATCTCTTCCTCATATCCTTAAAGGATTATACAGATAAACTAAACAACAACTACCTTTCTTATAGTAGGAAACAGAAGGTAACTCAAAATAGAAAGTTCTATCTTGACAAGTCTACCTTTTACAAGTTAACTAGCATCTTATCTGACCCCAAACATGGACTTAGTTGTTATTCGTTATTTCCTTTGTCCTCTACTACCAGAACTAGATGGACCAAACTGTGACACTTGTCTTCGTCCTCCACCATCTGCTCCACTGGACTGAGGTCCTTGTGGATTTTGCAGATTATGCCTTGACTGTTGGGTCACCTCACTATTTCTCCTTGGACATTGTTGTCTAAAATGTCCTAGCTATCCACATTTATGACAAACTCGACCCCAACTTGATGTCCCCTGCATAGGTGCACTATATTGAGGTTGAAATGGTGAATATTTTGGTTGTTTAGTACCACTAATCAGTGGTCCATGTGACTGTGTAGACTTTCTTTTGAGGTTTTCCTCATGTTTCTTTAGACCTTTCTATCCTCTGTATAGACTCCAGGAATGTGGCAAACCTCTCTCTACTTTCTAGGGCAGATGCCGGGATGGACATCTCAGCATTTAATCCCTTCTCAAAACGTCAGATCTCCTCCTCCTCAGTAGCTGCCATTTGAGGACAAAATCGCAAAAGTTCCATAAACATAACCTCATATTCATTTATCGACATGGCTCCCTATCAAATCTTCTCAAACTGTGAGATTGTTTCATCTAAGTATGTCTTTGGAAAATACTTATTGATGAATTCTCGACAAAATTCCTCCCAACCAACCTCTTCATCATTCCTTTTTATTTCTTCTATAGCCCACCAATATCCAACACTACCTTTCAAAAGGTATACAACATGTTTAACTTTATCAACCTCTGGGATACTAAGGATCTTAAAGGCTTTTTCTAACTCAGTGAGCCAGAGATCAGCATCTGCTGGGTCAGATGTTCCAACATATTCTATGGCTCCTACACGACGTAGTCGTTCAAAGGTCTTACCAGACCCATATCCCTCATTGGAAATTGGTGCCCTAGGTGTCGGTGCTGGCATCCGGTCTATCATATGAATCACTGTAGTCATGAATTGCCCAAAAAGTGTAGAAAAAACTGGGTTTCTCATCATGACTTCATCAACATATTCTTCATGTCCTTCAGACATCTTTGAGTTATATATCTTCTTCTGTATAAGCAGAAGGCACTATAAGATACACTGGGTACACTTAGAACAGACTTGATACCTTAGTCCTATGTCTTTGTAGACTCAGCGAACCTAGAGCTCTGATACCACTAAATTGTCGCATCCAACTCACAAAAACAAGATTAATTGAGTGAAAGCGATCATTTGCAACGGATTACTAAAAATCACTAAAAATTAAAACCTTTTTCAAAGAGATCCAATCATAGGAAAACTCTTTCAACGAGAACCAATGTATTACATTTACATCCTGGTTCATAAGTACATATCTTGTACCACCTTTTCTCGTGGTTTACAACATCAACTGTCTTGTTAAAAGCTAAAAACAGACAACATAAGGATCTCGAGGCATCAAGACAGAAACTCAAAACAATCCATTAAAACACTAACTATTAACTCCGAGGACCTGAGAGTACAGAGACGACACATAGGACATCTATCTACAAACATGATAGACAGTACACTCCACTAGTGTTGTTGCTACTGTACCTGCTGCTACTAAAGTTCTTCCTCTACAAGATTGTTCCCAATCTCCTCTATGCTCATCCACCTAAAAATGTTGGATCCCACAGAGGTGAGACAATTGAAAATTGCCCCAGTGAGAGATATAACTCTCCGCCACAAACATCATTATTGCAATTTATAATATAAATCAGAACAGAGGATAAGCAGTTTATATCATTCTCATCTTTAAATATTGCAACTATCTATGATAGAGCATCAAAACATCTATTCTCTTTATAAGAAATAGGAAGAACATGTATATCATTTATCTATTATATTAACTCAACATCATATGCTTTTCTCATGATACTCATTACTCTGATATGTCACCCATGACTCTTTCTTATTTCTATTTGATTGCCTTAACCAATCTACTAAATAGGTATTGGTTTATACTAGACATGAGAGTGTACTTCATCATGTCTTGTTTAGGCATTGGTCCATACCAATCCTGTATAAATATTCCAAGCATTGGATTATATCAATCCTGTGCAACTAGTATGAGCATTGGACTTGTGTTATTCCTGTGTATCCATTCGAAGTATTGGACTATGCCAATCCCAACTATTCCAGGTATTGGACTATGCCAATCCTGTGCAACTATTCCAGGTATTGATCTATGTCAATCCTTTGACATTATTCCAGGTATTAAACTATGTCAATCCTGTGACATTATTCCAGGTGTTGGGTTAATACCAATCATGTGCAGTTATTCCAGGTATTAGACTATGCCAACCCTGTGTAATTATTCTAGGTATTGAACTATGTCAATCCTGTGACATTATTCCAGGTATTGGGTTAATACCAATCCAGTGTTATTATTCCAGGTATTGAACTATGTCAATCCTGTGACATTATTCCAGGTATTGGGATTTAACCAATCCTGTGTTATTATTCCAGGTATTGAACTATGTCAATCCTGTGATTTTATTCCAGGTATTGGGATTTAACCAATCATGTGTTATTATTCCAGGTATTGAACTATGTCAATCCTGTGACATTATTCCAGGTATTGGGATTTAACCAATCCTGTGTTATTATTCCAGGTATTGAACTATGTCAATCCTATGATATTATTCCAGGTATTGGGATTTAACCAATCCTGCGTTATTATTCCAGGTATTGAACTATGTCAATCCTGTGATATTATTCCAGGTATTGAGATTTAACCAATCCTTTTTTATTATTCCAGGTATTGAGATTTAACCAATCCTGTGTTATTATTCTAGGTATTGAACTATGTCAATCCTGTGACATTATTCCAGGTATTGGGATTTAACCAATCCTTTGCATCTATTCCATATTATCACATCTTGTCACCTCTCATTAGGAAATAACCATTCTCATGGTTCATATATCACATTTAATATCTTGTCACCTCTCACTAGATAGCAATTAACATCATGGCTCACAAGGCCCATAAAACATCTTGTTACCTCTCACTAGGTATCCGCTAATAACATTCTTAAAGAGCTGGATGTGATATCCATGATGTCTTGAAGCATTACTTTCCTCATTACTTTTAACTTACTTAAGTTTATCAACTTGTATTGTATTAAGGTATTTCCCTTCTTAATACTTTTATCCACTAACCTATCACCTTTATCATAAAGTGCAAAGGTTATGGAACATGCATAAGAATTGCCCAACTATCTTCAAAGATATGGACTCTTCTCAAGTTAAGGCATTGCTTGCTATGAAGTTGCCTATAATCAATCACTTTAGGTATTTCCCTTATTACGGTATTAGTCACCATTTCATTATTAGGATTAAGGTCTCACATATCATCACCCTTTATTAGGGTTAGGGTTTCACATATAATCACTCTTCTTTAGGGTTGGGATTTCACATATCTTCACCCTTCATTAGGGTTAGAGTTTCACATACCATCACCCTTTATTAGGGTTAGAGTTTCACATATAATCACTCTTCTTTAGGGTTGGGATTTCACATATCTTCACCCTTCATTAGGGTTAGAGTTTCACATACCATCACCCTTTATTAGGGTTAGAGTTTCACATACCATCACCCTTTATTACGGTTAGAGTTGCATAAAGCATCACCCTACATTTAGGGTTAGGATTGCACATAACGTCTCCCTTCATTAGGGTTTCATATCACATTGCCCATAATTAGGGTTTACTATTCATTCCAACTAGGGTTTTTCATGGCATCACCCTCAATTAGGGTTTCTCATAGAATTACCCTCAATTAGGGTTTCTCATAGAATCACCCTCAATTAGGGTTTCACATGGAATCATCCTTAATTAGGGTTTAACATGACGTCACCCTCAATTAGGGTTTCACATGGAATCATCCTTAATTAGGGTTTTACATGGCATCACCCTCAATTAGGGTTTCACATGGAATCATCCTTACCCTATATTAAGGTTAAACCTAACATTGCCCTAGATTAGGGTTAATGTTCATCAATCTACTAAAATCTTTGTTTGATCATAATGAAGGTGTTTGAGGCCTATCCATTACATGAATATCCTACACGTATGGATTCCTCTCTCTCTCATCCTCTCTAGGATGTTGACTATGTCAAACTTGAATAAATTAGATCAACCAACCCTTTAATTAAATACATTCAATTAGGGTTGACATAGTGTATTAAAATATTGCTTACTTAAGCTTCAAGGATTAACTCATCTAGGGTTACCAATTACTTAGTACCTTAAAGGTACAACCCTAGAAGTTATCTTTGAGATAATTCAATAACAATTATAAGGTCAATTGATCCTTCATCACATTGAGTTATTAATTGATTTGATCACACTAAATCATCAAACGATCTTGACCCTTTAATCTCTAAATGGTTTGAAACCGTTTGGGCAAATTGCCCTTGAAACCGAATGAGCTTGGGTCTCCAAACAGTTTGGGACCGTTTGGACCCAAACGGTCTTGAGACCGTTTGGTCCAAACCATCTCAAAACTGAATGGACCAAAAAGTCCTTTCAACACCTACAAGATTCATGATTTCAATGGATGAACCGATTATCAATTGAGTCCTTGATTTATTTATCACTTGAACTATTAAATCAACCTTCAATTAGACCATCAATTAGGGTTTTTAACCCAATTGATATAGGATTTCAACTCAAGGAATCTTCAATTAGGGCTTGGAATCGAATAGCCATCACTGATCAACATTGTGGAATTGATTCCATTGCAACTAATGAATTATCATCAAATTTTTGATATGACCAGACCCCAAACGGTCTTGAGGTCGTTTGGATGACCTCCAAACAGTCTTGAGACTGTTTTCCCCATTCCATCCTTGAAATTTGTGGAATTCAATTAGGGTTTGGGTCATTGGATTGATCATCAAATCAGCAATTGATTGCATTTCAATTTGGTATCTTTGGACCTTCAAATACTCAACCATACTTAACCCTAGACCTCCAAACGGTCTTTGTTGACCTCGAAACGGTCTTTAGACCGTTTGGGTGACCTCCAAACGGTCTTGAGACTGTTTGGTCTAACTCAACCCAAAAATCACAATTAACCAAATTGAAAATCAGCATTTAGCCTGATTAGGGTTTACTAGTTAATTAACCTTCAACTGATGATTCCTTTAGAATTTATTAATCAAATTTTATAGATCATCAACCATTACCATTAACATCATAATTCCCAAATGGTCAACCATGTTCAACTCTCCCAAACATTTGGAAACCGTTTAACTTCAAACGGTTTGATAAAACTGTTTGCTTTCAAACGGTTTTGGTTTAAACCGAATCAGCAACATGTTGAAACCGAATGGAATACAATTCTTTGGGAAAAGTGTCCAAGATGATGTCATAATCATATACCTTCATCCATGTAACTCCTAGTACATATGATTTCATGGAAATACCATTTTTAACAAGCAATTAATCAAGAAGATGAAGGAATCATTATAATTTTAAGATTGCTAGTTGAATAATAATGAAAATGGGTTCAAGTTATATAACCCGCCTCCAATTGAGATTCAAAGCTCCAAGCTCCACGTCAACAATGGTGGATGAAGATTGTGCAACTTCCCCTAGGCTTGTCCTCGAGCTTTTGGTTGAAAAGATTGGCTAGGGTTGAAGATGGAGTGAAGAAAAGAAGAAATCAATGATTTATTTTCGATTTCCACCATGAAATCATGGTTGAAGGTGATCAAGAATCTTACCAACAGGTTGGGGATCGTTCTCCTCTTGCTCCCAATCTCCCAAGGTCGTTTTGTAATCAAAGTGTGGAAGTGAATTAGAAATTCCCCTTTTACTCTATGGATAGATGAGCTTATATGCAATTTTTATTAAAAATTCAATTAGGAGAGAGAAAGTAGGAATTATCTCCCCCTTATCCTTGCCACTTGCCCCCGTCTCTTACTTAGGGACGAGGATATCATATTTTCCTCTTATTCCTCTCAATTATCCACAATTTAAAGAAAAGCAAATTAAGCACCTTAAATCATTTTATAATAATATCCATAAGTGAGTGGATATTTCTTTTTCTTATAATAATGTGAGTGAGTTATCCACTTCCTTTGGATATTTTCGTGCCTTTGCAAGGCACAGGATCGTCCAACCTCTTTGCAAATTCATCCCTCAACTTTTGGTTAAAGGTCTCTTTAATTAATATATATTTCTTTTTGCATTAAATTGAATTAGGGTTTCAATTATGCATAATTCTTGATTATTTTAATATCAAGATTCTCTCTCCTCCAAAAAGATACAAATGAGACGCCCCTCTCATTTTATTTTCTCTACATGATGCCAAGAAACATTAAGAACTACTTTGAAGTGGTAAATTGCATATTGAACCCTAGGTTTTGGGTAAATTGCACATGACACCAAAACTAGGTTTTAATGCACAAACATTGTTCAACGAGCTCTTTCTTATTACTTAGGCTACCACAAGCCATAACACTACATCATTTTCATCCTTATGATACTCCAACACTCGAGGAACATCCTATCATGCAACATTTGCAATTTAACCCCTCAACTTGGGTAATTTTCACTTTAGTCCAAAACAGGCAAAACATTATTTCAACATTGTTCTAAAAGGACTAAAATTGAAATATAAGTTCCTCTTGAGCCCTAATTACTTTTCACAATATAAAAGCAAGCACATAATTGTATTTCTTAAACAAAACACCTAGGGTTAAAGCATAACCCAGGTCAGGGATGTTACACAAATATCACTAAAGACTAGAGTGTGGGTTTGTTGATGACATAATATCACTAGTCATGATATAGGATATCAAACCAAACACACATATAGTTTTTTGGGAACAGAGTATTCAACAGACCCACGTTGAAAGTGACACACAAAAAGCATATTTGGTGGTCATAGTCATCTCTCATAGTGAAGGTGGTGATAGTGATTCTTAGATCTGAAATCACTACACTCATCACATGTTGTTCGATACGCTTTGACATCATCAAACACAATCCTGATACATGGGTTGTTATATAGGTGATGATTGGGTGACTGTGACACATAGGGACAGACTGTGAGTGATAGATATGGGATTTATCCCTCCTACCGGAGTTTGGTAACCTGGACACTTGATAGAGAGAGAGTGATTATTCCATGTGCATGAAAATGTGAATCAATATAATATATTGAGGTCACATATATCTTAGACAATCCACTCTTGGTTCAAGAAACATGGATTCAAAATTGACAGGGTGATGTTTCCATGCCTCTATTTCATTCCAGATATCAGAGACAAAGGAATTATACAATCATTGCAACACCTTACACAATGTAGGTTGAAGTTGTTCTCCGACTATCCATTCACTTGGGTAGCATTGATGTGTGACTAGGCACTGCTCTTTGCTTGTGATGTCATAAGCTAGTTATGGACACTAACTACCAACATGATATGGGACCTACAAAGTCACACGTAAATGAACTCATCTAGAAGAGGAGTTCAATCTTGAATGATGATTGGGTTGATTACTAAAGTGTTTAGGTACTCAATTCATGCAACAAATCAGCAAAATATACTACCAATCAATTGACTCACAAGGGGAGGTGACCGCTTAGAGTGCCAAACAATCGGCTCAAGTGTTGAGACAATCATTTGGATTATCAGGATGGTCGGAATTGATTTGGCTAAAATTATGCCTGAATAATGCATCAACTGATTGGCTCACTGGGTGAACTAATCAGCTCAAGTTGAGTGAGATGACCGGTTCACCTGGTGAACCGATTGGCTCGGTTGGGCCAAACAAAGGTTCTAGTAGCTTTCCCAAATTCATAAGAAAAAGTACTTGTTTCACTTGTTCAATTTGATTGGGACAATGAATTAATGTTTTCATTGATTAGAAACAATTTTGCCAAACTCATATGCAAATAAGACACATGTGAGACAATTGTGTAGGGATGCGAACTGACTGGATCACATGCAAGACAACCTTCTCATATGTGAGGTGACCATTTTGAGTTTTGCAGGTTTCAAAAATTCAATATCTTCTGGACCCTTCCACTGCCCCAATGATCAGGAACCCTGTCCCTAACCCCTCCTATAAATAGAGGGGTACTAGGGGCTTCCCAACTCACAAAATTGAGAATCAATTGCTCTGATGATTGTTATCCTCTCTTGTTGTGGTAACCAAGAGAGCGGAAGCAAGTCCTACCTGACTAGGGAGGGATAGCAAAGGGAGAGAACAACTAAGAATCAGTTTGTGGGAGAGCAAGTTGGTAACTAGTACACCAACAGGAGGGAAAAGTCCTTTGTCTGTTCTAGTTGGTCGGTGTGCAGTATTCTAGAGGTAGGAGTCCTTTGGCTGCTACTAGGAGGGAAAAGTCAGTTTGCAATTTGTGGCAAGACTGTGGGAGCCACCGCAGAAGCTGTCTTGTCCATCATCCATGGTGTAGAGATGGATCTGCACAACCACCCTCCAAGAGCAACTAGAAGATAGTTGCACTACAACAAGTTGTTTTCCACATTGGTCAAGAAAGGAGATGATTTTTCATATTGATAAAAGTTTGTGGAGATACATATAATTAGTGGATAAGATAACAATGCAAAAGACATAAATCAATTGATGGAACTCAAAATAAAAGTTACATCTTTTTAGAGTAAAAAGTTGGATATAGTAATGATACGAGATCCACCAATAAACTCAACAAGAAAGTTATTTGATTAATTCTATACCAGCACTACGTGTATTGTAGAAATGCGCCACACTAAACAAGACTACTCAAACCAAAATGATGATTGATCACTAATCAATCATATTACTAAAAGGGTTCATAGTTAAAACCAAATTAAAAAATTTCATTCATTATAGAGAACATTTGCACAAAGGCCCAACATCTTGCATACATATACAATCATACTAGGTTTCTTTACATATGTCTCATGGTCTCATCCACAACATGTAGTACAAAATATATTGTCCACATATTTACAACATGTACGAAGCACAAGTATGCTACCAATATCTGGAGTCATTTTACATCATCTACAAATCTTCCCCACCCAGACATGAGAGTACAAGGACAAATCAAGGACTCACTAACCAATCCACTGACCTTCTTCCTCTATAGATCTTCAAACTTGTCCTCCTCACTCTCATGAATCTGATAATGTTGTTGATGATCACCTAAAAAGATGTAGTGAGACCCATGTCCCAGCGAGAGATATAACTTCTAAAAACTTTTATTGCTTATAGAAGGATTATATACTACAAACAATTAAACCATACAATATTAAAGATTTGAAAGATTCTATGACTTACACACAAGAACATGCATAGAAACACTAATAAGCACAATTGATTTCTCTTACCGCATTATAAATCATCTATAGATTAGAAGAAGCAAAGAAAGGATCATCAATCAATGTGATTCTCCAAGTAACCCTAATAGATATGATACGTGGATGGTTTACAAATTTTATTAAGCCATGGGTAATTTGAGGTGTGCCACTCAAACTACTAGCCGACCACTAAAAAGCCACAATCAGCCCCGTATAAGATCTAGGATGTTTGGAATCCTAAAATATCTTTCCCTCTATTAGTGCGATTAACAACCATAGTGGCACATTGGCCCAAAAACTAAAGAGCCTAGTCTGTCCTGGTACACAAGTCACAACACAAGAAACCAAGGTATACACCGTTAAAGTCAGAGTTATGACCACAATATCTGCCAACACATATCAAATCTGAGACACATCCTTCACACGACTCTAAAATATTGGGATATGGATGATAGAGATATACCTTACCTTGCACCCATATGTACACAATAGTATAAGGCTCTGAGCTCCTCTTAGGATTACTTGTTTCACTATTTGACAAGTTTTGACACTTAGATAGTTCTCCGGTCTCAGGGCACTACATGATTAGGTTTATACTTTTTTAACTATTTTATTTAAGTATTTTGGTTGCATCATCCAAGTTACATACAAGATTATATAGTATGCTTACAAGACTAAATTGTAGAACGAATACAATTTCAGCAGATATAAAATGTAGGAATTAGCATTTGGTTAATTTGGTTGGTTATAGATAATTCAATTCAGTTAGATGGTTAATTTCTAGTTTGATGTTTTAACCATTAACCTACCTGAATTAGTATCGATTAATTCGATTATGGTTAATTTGGTCAGTTAATTTGGATATTTATATATTACTCTTTGAATAATATCCTATGAAAATATGCATAAAATTGTGAACCATTGTTGTATTATAGTAGTATAAATATAGAACTATTTATTCATCAAAACTTGCCTAATATTTATGTGTACATATTTTTTTAAATAAAAGTACAACTATATATGTACATATATGTGTAAGATATTTTTATGAAATAAATTGTGGCTATTTGATTAATTCAGTTAACCAAACAAAATATATTTTTAATCAAAAAATAACCATTTAAACAATTAAACAAACCAAACTGACCAAAATTAATGAGATTGTCCAAATAAAATTAACCATTAAGTTTGAACCATTCAGCTAATCAGCTATTAAATAAATTATGTGTAAGGGCCCTGACCTAGCTTAGTGCTTGCGTGTGCTTACCTTGCTTTATATGATTCTTAAACCTTAATCTAATCTCCTGAGTGCTTTTATAACATGTAACATATGTATGTTTTCAGTCTGGTCCAGTTTGGTTGATGTTTGAGCCATTTTTGCTTGTTTTGGACCAAATTGCAATTTACCCAAGTTGAGGGGTTAACTTACAATTTGTCACATGTGATGCGTGCCTTAGTGATTTAGCATGATGAGAGATAGAATGATGCTATGGTGCACCTTGTTGGACCTTGGTTGATGTGGTGGCATCATGTGGTGATGATAGGGTTTTCTATAGTTTGCCTTGTTGAGGTGTATCGACCTTGCTAGGGTTTGACATGTTGTGACTACAACGTCACTCTTGGATGAGTTTTATGACTGCAACACCTTCCCTAGGTGTTTTTTACTTCTACCTTTGTGACCTAGAGGTGGTTTGGTCGAAGGGGTCCTCTTGTAGTGGTGTGTTTCGACCACGTTGTCTGGGTGACCTAGTGTAGCGGTCGCTACATGGTCAACCTTGTTTTTTTGTGACCACAACATGGTGTTTAGTGAGCCTAAGTGGTATCTACACCACCTATATTATATCACCCTTTGAAGAATGCAAGTGTTTAGTGGTTTCATGGTTGTTTTCTTGCTAGACAAGTGTCCTCTTGGTGCTCTCTTATGTTGACACCTCATACCCACCTTACCTCCTTTCGACCTTGAGTATATAACATCTCTCCTCTTCATACAAGAAATCCTTTTAGCTCTATTTTCTTCTCCTTCCATGCTTGGCCGGCCTTCAAGCTTTGTGGAGCTAGAGGGTTCTGATTTCAGTGTTTTGTAGGCCTATCAACATTGCATGTGGTGTTCTTGAGCTTGATCATCCTCCTCAGGATGATCTTTTGTGATCTTCTTTCTTGGTAATAGGTTTTGAACCCTTGATCTCATTTTCCTTTGCACCCTACCTCTTCCTTATCGATCATGATACTATGGTGTGACCATGGTGGCTTTCTTGAATATCTTCTCCTCACAAGGCTCGGAGACTGTGGTTTGACCATAGTGGTGCCCAAGTGAAAAGAAGCTCTCTTATTTCTTCTTATTGTTTGACCTTGGGTTGATAAACTCTTTTATAGGGCTATCCTTTGACCATCGTGTTCTTATATTTTGATGTGATCTTGTGGATGAAGAGATGATCTTTGTTGGACTTTCATCTTCTCTCTTGGAGTTCGTGATCTTGGAGCTTGATCCACTACATAAGGTGGTTATATAACTCTTTTCCCTCTTCTATTATTTGCACCATAATCTTACTTGCATGCTACTATTTTAATCTGTAGAATGTGATGCTAATGTACTACATGAAGTTATCATGATCTAGAATTTATGATTTTTGTAGTATTCTCAAGTATATTTCTCTTTCGCCTAAACCCTAATCTTGAAACTCAATTTTGTGATGATTACGGAATGGATGGTTTTCTCTTGATATTGAGTATCGATTTCTATCAACATGCACATGGTTCAAGTATTTTGGAGTAGCATGAAGTTTTATCTCTATTTTACATGTATGAACATGAGTTTTATCTCTCTTGAACAAGGTTCTTTCATGGTGATTTCCATGAAACATGTTTTACAGTTTTGGTGATTATCTTGGCATGGAGTTTTTCACCTTTATGATGATGAGTTTCCTTGATATTAATCTTTGTTTTCAATGTGGTACTTCTATTTTGAAGGTGGTTTTGTGAATCTTCGAGTGGCTTGACCCTGGGGTCGCTACACTCCTCTTAGTGGTTTGAGGTTTCTACACATGTGTGGGTTGTTGTGGGCGCAACAAGCCCTAACCGTAGGTCTGGTCGCTACATCTTGGAGTTCTTGGCCTTTGGTCTCTACATGCATGACTGTTTTGATGTGTTTTGCTTCTATTGAAGTACTTTTGTTAGAGTTCGCTCATGTACACCTGGTGATGTGTTGCGGGTTCTATAAAGGTAACCCTAATCACCATGGTCGCTACACATATCTTCTATGATGGTTGCTACCCTTATTTTGGTGGATGGGTCACTACCCTTTGGTTTGTTTTGGTCGCTACAAATAGCCTTGGGTGTTGTAGTCGCTACACTCATATGTGTTGCGGTTGCAACACTATGTCTTCATGGTTTGGGTCGACACACACATGTGTGTATGGTCACTACATGTGCATATACAAGTAGTTTATGATTACTACATACTATTTTCCGGATGATTGTTTAATTAATCCTAATCATGCTCCTTAACTCTAAAGTGTCCCAATAAAGTGGGAGATGGTGTATCTAGGGTTTAGTAGTTGAATGTTTATATGAAACCCTAAGTGGCTATGTGTGAGAAATCCTAACCCTAATTCCAAGCTATGTTGTACTTGTTGAACTTACTGGATGAATAGTATGTGATTATGTTTCTCTCTCCTATCTATGTAATCCTAACCTTGTAGGTTGAATGAATGTCATATTTATGTGAATTCTATGGTGATCCTTGAAAAATATAGGGTGGTGATTATGTGCATTGTTGAGGCACAATGTTATATTCAAAGTGTAGGAATTATGTGTTTGGGTCTAATGACCTAAAAAGTGCTTATGCCTAGTGGAATTGAAATCCTCTGGAGATGTTATTGAGCGATTGAAAACCCATACTGAGGTGATATTTTTGATGGCCTTGAATTGATAATGATACCAAGTGATAGTGTGACAAGTTTACACCTTATACTTTTTATATCTTATGGAGTTGTGTTATCCCCATATCTTTGTAGAGTTTGTTTAGGGTTTGTACCTTGTAACTTGATTGATGCTAAAAGATACTCAATTGGCCTAACTAATCAATTGAAACCCTAATCATGTTGCTTCCCTATGCCATAGATCCATCTTCAGTGTCAGTACCTTGATGGATGGTTAAACAGGTATTCCCAAGGGAAACCCAGAGTGCATACTATCGAGTATGTGAGGTGCAAGTGACTACGTGTCCTGGACATCTTAATCCCCAATGTTTTGAGAAGGACTACAGTCAAGTCTTGGTGATGACCATGTGATATGATGTGTTAGAGGATAGTTGTGGTTGTGCCTCCATGATTGAGTTATATACCCCATTTTCTAGTATCGTGACCTGTACCAAGGTGGGCTAGGTGTTTTACATGACCATAGCCTTGACTATGAGTTGTTGTCTCTGTGGGATTATAGCTTTGACTATAAGTTGTTGTCTTTGTAGTTTGACTATATGTCATTTTGGTCCAGACTCAAACTGACTGAGTAGTGCAGGGGAAGATCATGGAGTTGAGTTCTTCCATTGATCTTGTATGGCACTGATTGCAAATTAGATGTGTTCAACTGGATTTGGGTGGTCCTCAAGGCATAATAAAAAACGTAATATAGCGATATAGTATAATTTTTTAGGGTCAAATATGATTCACATTGGATGACCCCTTTCCTTATCTTTTGTACTGATTTCTTGAATTATAATGCGGTAAGAGAAATCAATTGTTATACATGTTATTCATATTTCTTCTTAAAGTACAAATTGTTCTACTACTCAGTGGTAATTGCCTAATATGCTTAATCTATATTATCAGTTTAATACACATCATTTATTTAGTGATGTTATATATCTACTTTAGTTTACCTGTGCGTATAATAGACGTTGAAAGAGTGTTATATCTCTTGCTGGGATGTTTGGTCTCATCCTGTGGGTTTCCACATATTTTACGTGGTCGTGCAAGATGAGGTAGAGATCGTGTTGTTGCGGCTGTGCAACAGGAGTAGTAGTTGTTGAAAGGTTTGATATGTTGCTAGTGTTTTGTAGTAGAGTCCTATGTGTCATACCTATACTCTCAGGTCCTTGGGGAGGTTTGTGGTTTTGTATATCGATACGAGGTTTTTCCCCATGTGCCATTGTTGTACATATATGGCATGTATGTATGTGAACAAGTTATCAGTTGTAATAGGTTATGTCCAGTGAGCTAGTGAAGAGTGTATGTAATAATATTTTGGCATGAGGTATATATACACAGGTGGCTTTTGTGGACTCAGATGAAACATGTTTCCACATGAGGTGGATATGTGATATTGATTTTAATTTACCTTGTGTTATGGTAATTTGGTTGTTAGTGATAAATTCCGTGCTTTGTTTTGAGTAATCTCACTTGTGTCTCATCGAGGCATCATAGTTTGGTTGGTATTAGAGCTCTAGGTTTGTTGAGTCTATAGGGACATAGGACTAGGGTGTCTGTCTTTTCTAGCATCCTCTAGTTGTCTAATGGTAACTTCTCCTTATGAAGAATAAGAAGAAGACAATAGAAGATGGCTAGAGAACACGAAGAACACGTTACTGAGAGCACTGTTTCCGCACCACGTGGTGGTTCCAGGAGGCATGAGAGGGTTTGTGGAGTGTCTAAGATGCCCTACTTTGACTACGATAGTGGTTTCTAATCTTGCTTTTCAGTCCATGTTTGGACAGTGGCTATGATGACATATATGACAGGCAGAATACCCACTCCCCAAGCAAGAGTAGCAGTACCCAATGTGGAATCATTGGGTTCTGGGAAGACCTTTTCCAGGTTAAGGTGTGTAGGGTAAGTTGAATATGTGGGTATGACACACCAGTTAGATGTATATCTATGGTTGACTGAGCTAGAGAAGGCCTTCAAGATGATCAATCAACATACCAAAGGAGGATAATGTAAACCATGCAGCGTATCTATTCAAGGGGAGTGTTGGCCACTTGTGGGCCATTGCGGAGGAGAAAAGGCCTAGTTTTGTAGTCAGTTAGGAAGAGTTCCAACGGGAGTTCATGAGTCGGTACTTTCTGAAGACCTACCTGGACAAGAAGATCACACGGTTCAAGAAGATCCGACAAGAATCTATGATAGTCAACGAGTACAAAGCTAAGTTTGTGGAGCTCCTAAGGTTTTGTTCTCATATGGAAGGAATGGATAAGGAGAGGATTAGACGGTTCGAGAAGGGTTTGAGTACAGAGTTGACTACCCCATTGTCATCTCTAGAGAACAGAGAGAAGTTATCCATGTTTGTGGAGTTAGTCAAGAGGGTAGAGCGATCAGTGGTGGAGAAGCGTGAGACGAACGCCACGTATCTAGAACAGTCATCTAGAGGCTTCAAGAAGCCTAGGTTTTCAGAACCACCATCAAAGTAGAGATCAGTGAGTCAGTCACAGTGGTCACCAAGAAGAGGCAAAGGTGGTAGTTTACCACCAGCAAGAGCCATAGTGCTACATCAATTTTGGTAACAAAGCTGTCATAACCATGGTAAGAGAGAAAGACTTGATACAAGTGTGGGCAGGTTGAGCATACGAAGTGGTTTTCCTCAATTAAGGATGAAGAAGTTACCCAACAACCAAGACAGAGTTAGCAAGGTTCACATAAGAAAAAACTATTCAACAGTGGCAGTGGCAGAGGACGTAGACAGGCGTCACAAGATGGTTCTTCTGGGCAAGCCAGTAGAGGAAGGGGGCGATAATAGGTAATGGCTCGATTCTACGTGATGAGTCAGCCGAAAGGAGTTGTTAACCCACAAGTTGTGAAAGGTCATATGGAGTTATCTATTTTTTATTTATCTTTTTCGTGATTTATATGTGTTTTGGTTGACCCTGGTGAAACACATTCTTTTATCACTAAGAAGTGATTTCTAGTTGTTCCATGCTTTTTAGTTGTAGAAGTGATAGTCTTTGTTTAGAAACACCTTTAGTTGGTTCCTCTGAGTTGCAGGAAGTGTTCCCTTCATGTGTCCTTTCTTTTTCTGGATGCAACATTCAAGTTGATCTCATACCACTTGACATGGATGGTTTTGATGTGATCCTTGGAATGGATACTTTGGAGAAGTATCAGGTGGTCTTGGATTGTGGTTCTAAGGTGGTTGTGTTTGTCGATGGTCATGAGATGTAGAACATCCAAGGATATAGGAAGATTCTTCCATTGTTTAGTGTCAGCTATGGTGGTTGAGAAGTTGATGAGGTAGGGTTATGATATGTTCTTGGCGCATGTGGTGGATACCAAGGTGAGGAGTATGAGTACCCAGGAGGTGCTAGTTGTTCGTGAGTTTGAGGATGTGTTTCCCAATGAGTTACTAGGTGTTCCTATGGTCAGAAAGATTGATTTTGAGATAAATCTAGTCTCAGGCATGCAACAGATAGCTCAGTCACCATATAGGATGGCACCAACTAAGATGTTAGAGTTGAATAAATAGTTTCAAGAGCTACTTGAGAAAGGTTTTATCAGACTGATTAAGTCATTCTAGGGTGCTCCACTGTTGTTTGTGAATAAGAAATATGGATCCATGAGGTTGCGCATCGATTATAGACAGTTGAATAAAGTGATGATAAAGAACAACTATCCTTTTCCACAGTTGATGATATATTCAACTAGTTGGGAGGTGCACTGTGTTCTCAAAGATAGACCTGAGGTTTGGATGTCACTAGTTGCAGATCAAGGTAGACGACATACCAAAGTCAACTAGTAGGACAAGGTATGGCCACTATGAGTTTGTGGTTATGCCATTTGGGCTAACAAATGCACTTAGAAGTGTTCATGGACTTGACGAACATGGTGTTCAGACCTTACATTGATCAGTTTGTGGTGGTCTTCATAGATGAAATTTTGATATACTATCAAGATAGTCGGTAGCACAAACAACATTTCTGTCAGGCGGTGACTCTGTTGAGACAACATCAGTTGTATGTGAAGTTCAACAAATGCAAATTTTGGCTGAAGGAGGTGTCTCTTCTTGAATATGTGATATTTGTTGAGGGTGTTCATGTGGAACCAAAGAAGGTGGAGTCTGTGATAGAGTCGAAGTAATTGAAGACGCCTACAAAAGTCTACAGTTTTTTGGGTTTGGTAGGATACTATAGGCGGTTCATCAAGAAATTCAGTTTCGTGTCGTTACCCCTGACAAAGTTAACAAGGAAATGTGTCTCGTTTGTCAAGGATGACAAGTGTCAACATGTTTTATAGATTTTTAAGGAGAATCTAACCAATGCACCAGTGGTAGTACTTCCAGAGCAGTGAAAAGGCTGCATTATTTTTTGTGACGCCTTAAAAAGTGGTCTGGATTGTCTGCTCTTGCAAGACAAGAATGTGATCTCTTTCACGTCGTGATAGTTGAAGAAGCATGAGGAGAACTATCCCACCCACGATCTAGATCTAGCTATAGTGGTTCACGCTTTGAATATATGGAGAGATTATCTATATGGATGGAAGTGTCATATCTTCATGAATCATGGGAACCTACAATACATCTTCTCGAAGCAAGAGTTGAACATGAGGCAGCATCACTGGATGGAGTTAATCAAGGATTATGATTGCACTATAGATTATCATCCAGGGAAGGTAAATGTGATGGAATACACTATGAGAAGGAATTCTTCATCATCATCATCTACTGACAAGGCACAATTATGTTACTTGGTGTTCCACAAAAGAGACATGTTAGTGTCTTTGTGTGAGAATAATGTAAAGTTGGAAGTATCCTTGTTGGCATGCTTGTTAGCTCAGTTACAGGTAAAGACTATGTTGTGGCAGTAGATCAGGGATGCTCAAAAGGGTGATACTGTGATAGAGTAGATCTGATCAGACTTTAGCGGTGAGAAGCGTGATGGCTTACATAGCCTGAGGATGGTATGGTATGTTATCACAGTAGAGTATGGTACCAGATGTTGATAATATGTGGAGGTCAATTTAGGAGGAGGCTCATTCCTCAATGTATGCTATGCATCCATGAAGTACCAAGATGTACCACACTGAAAGATTTGTGTTGGTGGCCTAGTTTGAAGTGTGACGTGGTTAAGTTTGTTTCCAGATGTACTATGTGCCAACAGGTTAAAGAAGAGTATCAGAATCCTACGGGAACTTTGCAACCATTTCCCATTCCACAGTGGGATCATATCACGATGGACTTTGTGATTGGTCTACCTAGGACAACCAAAGGTCATGACACCATATGGGTGATTGTTGACTGGTTAAAAAAGACAAAACATTTTTTTCCAGTGAATATGACATATACAATAGAGAAATGTGCGGTGATATATGTTAATTAGATTGTTCATTTGAAATGTATTCCAGATACCATTGGATCTGATAGAGGTCCTCCGTTCACCTGTCATTTTTGGGAACTTCTACACACAATGATTGTACGTAGTTGAATTTCAGTACTGTGTTTCACCCACAAACGGATGGACACGCATAGAGGATGATTCAGACTCTAGAAGATCTATTGAGAACCTATGTATTATAGTTTTTGGGAAGTAGGGATGTGAACCTCAGTTTGATATAGTTTTCATACAATAACAACTATCAGAGGAGCACTGACATGGAACCATATGAGGTGGTGTATGGGAGACGTTGTAGATCTCCTTTGTGTTGGTATGAGACTGGTGAGTATCAACTTTTGGGTCTTGAACTTGTACAACAGACTGTAGAGAAGATCAGAGTGATTTAGTAGCAGTTGAAGGCAACACAAGATAGGTAGAAGTCATATGCAGATAATCGGTGAAGAGCCTTAGAATAACAAGAGGGAAATAGGGTGTATCTCAAGGAATCTCCTTGGAAGGGTGTTTTGAAGTTTGAGAAGAAGGGTAAGTTGGCTCCTAGATATATGGGATCTTACCCAATAGTGGAACATGTTGGAAAGGTGGCCTACAAGTTGAAGTTGCCACCTGAGTTGCACAGGTTACATCTAGTGTTCTAGGTGTCTATGTTGAGGAAGTGCCACCCTGATATAGAGTTGGTGTTGTAGCCAGTGGAGGTTGAGCTAGATAAGGATATATCTTATGTGGAAGGTTCGGTGTTGATCCTAGATAAGAGTATCAAGAAGTTGAAGAAGAAGGACATCGTGTTGGTTAAGGTTTTGTGGCATCATCATGGTATAGAGGAAACCACATGGGAGCTTGAGGTGTAGATGCATAGGAAGTACCGATCTCTTTTCGCGTAAGATTGCAGAGGTGAAATCCATGTTAGGGGTTTATGGTTGTAAGGCCCCTGACCTAGCTTAGTTCTTGAGTGTTATTGCATTGCTTAATAAGATGCTTAAAGGTTAATCTAATCTCTTAAGTACTTTTATAACATGTGACATATGTATGTTTTCAATCTAGTCCAGTTTGGTTGATGTTTGATCCATGTTTTCTTATTTTGGACCGAATTACAATTTACCCAAGTTGAGGGGTTATCTTGCAATTTTCACATGTGAAGTGTGCCCTTGGTTATTTAGCATTATGTGAGAGAGAATGATGATATGAGGTGCCTTGTTGGACCTTGGTTGATGAGGTGGCATCATGTGATGATGATAGGTTTTATAGGGTTTGCCTTGTTATGGTGTATCGACCTTGCTAGGGTTTGATGTGTTGTGACCACAACATCAATCTTGGATGAGTGTTTCGACTACAACACATCCCCTAGGTGTTGTTTGTTTCAACCTTAGTGACCTAGAGGTGGTTTGGTTGAGGGGGTTGTCTTGTAGTGGTGTGTTTCAACTATGTTGTGTGGGTTACCTAGTCCAGATATTGCTACATGGTCCACCTTGGTTTGTTGCAACCGCAACAAGGTGTGTAGTGAGCCTAAGTGGTCACTACACCACCTAGGTTATATCACCCTTCGATGCATGCAAGTGTTTAGTGGTTGCATGGCTCTTTTCTTGGTGGACAAGTGTCCTTTTGGTGCTCTCTTGTGTTGACAATTGATTCCCACATTACCTCCCTCCAACCTTGAGAATATAACCTCTTTCATCTTCATGAAAGCAATCCTTTTAGCTCTCTTTCCTTCTCATTCCTTTCTTGGCCGGCCTTGGAGCTTGGTGGAGCTAGAGGGTTCTAATCTTGGTTAGTTTGTGGCCGATCAACCTTCCATGTGGTGTTCTTGAGCGTGATCATCCTCCTTGGGGTGATCTTTGGTGTTCTTCTTTCTTGGTAAGTGGTTTTCAACCCTTGATCTCATTTTCCTTTGCACCCTACCTCTTCCTTCTCGACATTAGACTATGGTGTAACCATGGTGGCTTTCTATAATATCTTCTCTTTAAAAGGGTCAAAGACTATGGTTTGACCATGGTGGTACCCAAGTGAAGAGAAGCTCTCTTCTTTCTTCTTCTTGTTCGGCCTAGGGTTGATACCCTCTTTTCTTGCGCTATTCTTTGAACATGGTGTTCTTCTCTTTTGACGGGATCTTATGGCCAAAAAGTTGATCTTTGTTGGAGTTTCATCTTCTCTCTTTGAGATTGTGATTTTGGAGTTTGATCCACTACATAAGGCTAGTTATATAACTCTTTTCCCTCTTCTATTATTTTCTCCATAATCATGCTTGCATGCTATTGTTTTTATCTCTGAAATGTGATGCTAATGTGCTACACAAAGTTATCATGATCTAGGGTTTATGGTTTTTTGTATCATTCTCAAGTAGATTGCTCTTTCTCCTAAACCCCAATCTTTTGTTGGATAAGTCGGGAGGCAATCTTATTCATCCCACCCTCCCCATGCGAGCAAATACCAAATTTGAGCTACACGCACTAATTAAGCTAGAAAAAGGAAACATGATAGTACTACTACCATTACAAACATCCCTAATAATGAGGTCATAGACCTCCCTAGGGGGGTGGACATACATAGTGTATGTCGTGGGGTTTTTAAGGGTAGCTTTTGGTAAGGCATCAACCACATCATTGGTATCTCTTCTGATGTATGTTACACTCCAAACAGGTTTCAGAAGGGTCTGGATTCTCCATAGCTGTTGTGTGTATCTAGGATTGTTCTGTTCCTATTAATGTGTCATATTGACGGCTATCTAGGATTCAGACTCAATGCATATTGTGTCCCACTTATTCGATGCCACTATTTCAACAGCAAGCCTAATCCCCTCAAGTTCAACTTCAACTACATCCCCTGAATGTAGGGACATGGCCGCTCCTCCTGTCCACCGGCCAAGCTCATCTCTAATGACCATTGCACAGGCTGCATTCTATTTTTCACAGCTGCATCTATGTTTATCTTTAGGCTTTGTGGACCTAGTCTCTTCCATTTTCTTTCTTCATTGCTTCAAGTTTCTACTGCATTATTGGTTTCAGCCCAGGCTGCTAGTTGGCCGCTAACCTCACTGTGTATGTATCACACTTGTTGCATAATATGAGGGCGTATGTTCTCGAAGGCCTCTTTGTTCCTAGTATTCCATATGTGCCAGCATGTTATTAGCAAGGTGACTGCGGCATCATTATCTTCGTGTATGTGATGATACACCCACTGCTGGATATTGTTAGAGTTTGTAAAATCTTGGTGTATCCCGCCGGTTAACACTACGTCCCAGATGCTTCTGGCATGCTTGCAATATCGTATAGCATGTAAGATTGTCTCCTCCTCCTCTTGTCATCTGTGGCACATATGATAATTTGTCATTTTGCATTGTTCCCTTCTGCTATTCGTGAGGAGTTCCTCATGCATCACAAGCCAGATAAAGGTTTTGATGTAAGCCGACACCTTCTTGTTCCATAGGGTTGTCCATTTGCCTACAACCTTGGTTCCTTTGCCCTCTCTGAGGTGATTGTAGGCCGATTTCGTGGTGTATTGCCCACTGCTGATATGGGTCCAGACTTTGACATCGTTTCCGTTCCTTTTTGATAGTGGTTTGATTCGTTTGATTTCATCCACAATCTCACTCAAAAACCATTCCTCAAGGAATCCTGTATCCCAATCACCATCAAGGTTGATCATGCTTGACACCTACAAATCCATGAGGTCATTGGGGATTTTTTTGAGTGTATGATCCTTTAGTAGGGGCACATTCCTCCACCACTTGTCCATCCATACATTTGTATTGTGGCCAATTATAGAAATTATGTATGAGTTTTCTTCGATGAAAGACCTGCCAGCAATAGTTGCATGACCCAGTCTTGAGACGCTATACTTCTTCCCGGCGCAACTACTGAGGTAGCGTTGTCTCATGCCCTTGTTCCAGGTTGAGTCACGGTTGCTACTAAGGCCCCAGACATGCTTGTATAGCAGGGCTAAGTTCCAGTCCCTCATGGTTTTCAAGCCCAGGCCGCCTTCACTCATGTGGTAGGTGATTTTGTCCCAAGCGACAAGTGCCAGAGGGCGAGCTTTGTGGTTTCCGCCCCAGATAAACCTTCTGATGGAGCCATCAATTCTATCACAAAGTTTGAGAGGTAGCATGGATGTTTGTGTAGTATACATTGGCATGGCTGTAAGAGTCGCTTTGGTGAGGCAGATCCTTCCTACAAAGGAGAGGCTCTTAGCAGACCAAGCTGAGATCCTTCCATCTACTTTCTCTAGAATCTCACTGTAGGTGTGTTTATTGACTCGGTGGTGTATAATCGACACACAAGATACTTACCTAAGTCTATGGTGCTCTGATATCCACTGAGCTCACTAATCCATTTTCTGAGGGATCGATTGACACTAGCAGAGAAGAAGATCCTTGTCTTTGTGACAGAGACGGCCTGGCCAGAGGCTTTACCAAAAATGCGGAACATTCCTTTATAGTTTGGTATGGGAAACACTGACCTGTGAAAATTGAATTAAATCATCTACGAAGCTGACGTGTGAGACCTTAGGTCCCTTAGCACCCATCTTCATTGGTTTCCAGCTTCCTTCATTTACTTTCTGATGTATCAACTGGGTAAGCCTCTCTAGGCATAGTACAAAAATGTAAGGAGAGAGGGGGTCTCCCTGCCTAAGGACCCTGCTTGCTTTAAAGGGCGTGGACATTTTGCCATTCCACGTGATTCTCGTATTGCCTTTCATGATGGAGGACATAATGTAGCATGCAATGTTTGGTGGTATACCTGTGCGTTGGATTGTGTCCTCAATGAAGTCGCATGACATTTGGTCATATGCTTTTGTGAGGTCCACCTTTATCGCCATGATTTTTGCCCGTTTCTTCCTCTTCATGTCATGTATGAGCTTCTGGACAAGCGCAATGTTGTTAGTGATGCACCGTCCCGGTATGAAGCTACTTTGGGATTGGGAAATCCAGTTGGGTATATGCGGCTTCAGCCGTTCGACTACCAGTTTTGAGATGATCTTCATGTCCACATTGTTTAGAGAAATGGTCTTAAATGTTTGCATCTTTTTGGTACATGGATTTTGGGTATGAGGACAATGGTAGAGTTGCAAAGGTCATCTAGAATAGAACAGTTGGTTAATGCCTCGTGGACTGTCTTGACAATGTTGCTGCCTACTACGTTTCAGTTCTTCTGAACGAAGGTCCCATTGACCCCGTCTGGTCCGGCTGCCTTTACAGGATCCAGGGACATCGTGATGGCTTTTACTTCTACATAGGTGGGCTGTGCTCCCATCTTAGTAATCTATTCCAAGGAGGGGATGTCAAAGGATCCAGGGCACTCAGTATGGTCTGGATGGCTGTGAACAACGGGGGCCGTGAGCACCTTTTCAAAGTGTTTAGAAACGAGCTCTATAATATCAGATTCATGAGTAACCCATTCACCCTGTTCATTCTTTAGAGTGGTGATAGTGTTTTTCCTTTGCCTCTGATTGATGTAATTTTGGTAGTATCTTGTATTTTTCTCACCCTCTTTAATCTAGTTCATGTGGCACCTGTGTTTCAGGTCCTCTTCCTCGGCTTTCAGTATACCATCCAGTTCCGTTTGGAAGTCCACGCACAACTCGTCCGAGAATTCACTGTATTGGTATGCCAAGTCTGTTCGAAGCTAGTTTATGTTTCTAATAAGTCGATCCTTTCTCCCCCTTTTCTCACGATTGGTGTTTCTATCCCACTCCGCAATGGGGCCTGGAGCTTCCTTAAGGGCCTCTTTGAAATTAAGGTTCGCATTCCAGATGATGGCAAGCATTGGCTTGAAGTTTTGTGTCTCTTGCCAAGAAGCTCTAGTTATGAAACTGGGGATGTGTTTCTAACGTGTATGAAATCGTACCAGTAAAGGACAGTGGTCTGAGACCAAGTGTGGAAGATGCACGACCATCGTATTAGGGTAGTCACTGATGAAAGAACTATTAGCAAGGGCTCTATCTAGTCTCTCCTGCAGAAGCCCGTGCCTGTAGGTGAACCTCATGCCTGAGAAACCCAGATCAGTGAAGTCCGCTTCCATCATGGTGTGCTGGAACGTCGTTGCTTCATTGTTGTTGAAGCTGTAGCTGCCGCTTTTTTCTCTTGGGTCGCTGATCGCATTGAATTCTCCAAGTGTGAGCCAAGCCAACTTGAATTGATTCCCCATGTGGATAATATGTTTCCATATAAGTTGTCTCATTATAATCTGAGGGCTTGCACAGAAAAAGGTTATATGGAATTAATTATTCACTCTGCAAGAGATGAACTGTCAGTGGCTGTTTATAATTTCCACAAGGCATTGATTAGCATTCCAACAAATCCAAATGCCTCCGGAGAACCCCCTCCCTTCAACGCGATGAGAGTGTGTGAAACCCAGTTGTTGTATTTTTTGAGTGGCATTGTCTGCACTGATTCTGGGTTCAAGAATGGTAACAATTTTTGGTTTGTATATAACCAACAATTCTTTTAGGTTTTAGCATCGATTATCACTCCCAATGCCTCTTGTGTTCCAGTAGAGAACGTCTACCATCACTTCAAGGATTAGAGGGATAGGGTGGTCTTACACAGCCTGACCACTGGATGTGGCCTCTTTCTCCTTTTGTGACTCATCATTGCCTTCTTTAGGTGCTTCAGTTGCACTTTGGGCATTTAGGCGTGGGCTCTTTCTTCTGTGCTCATACGGTGGTGCTACTCTGGCCTTCTTCATTTTTGGTTCCACTGCCCTTTATCTTCCTCCCCCGTGGAAGAGGTGATAATGTGTTGTCAAGTGTCATGTTCCTCTTACCATCAGTGTTATCATCTTCATTTCTAGGCGGTCAATCTTGCTCCATTGTGTCCTGGTTGCGCAGGGCTGCTGCAGCCTTGCTATTTCCTCATGTTGCTTCTGTGATGTTTTTGTTCGTGTGTGTGACATCAAAGACGTCTTTCTCTTCTGTCTCGCCCATGACAATATTGTTTTCTTCTTTTTGGTCATCCTCCATCACCTGTATGACCTCATCCACTTCTGGGTTCACTATTGCGTGTTGTTGTTTTGAATCATTTCTTCTCTCTGCTTCCTTCTTAGCGGTCCCTTGGCCAGTATTGGTTATGTCCTTTAATGCTTCTCTTTTGCTATCAGTCGTAGCAAAGGATTGCTTTGGGCGCCATTCCTTAGTTTGCTTCTCGCTGACCATATTCTGGCCTTTGTGGCTTAGTTTTTCTTTTCTAGTGTCCCTCAGGCCGTTCTCAGTTAGTTCCAGCTCTTCCTGCTCATCAAGGTTAGCAAACCTATTACCAGTGGTCATGTCATTGTGGGGTTTGTCTAATTGCCTCGTTTGTCTGGTATGCCTTCTATGTTTGTTGGGCCTGCCTTTCTGTTGCTGCCATTCATCTTCAGTACTATCCTTCTTTCGGATCTGGTCTTTGTTTTTGGGTCGCTCCTCGCCATTTTTCCTTATCTCTTTGGCTCTACAGTATTTATCATTGTGACCCAGCATACCGCAGATGGTACAGGAATCTGGGGATACTTCATATTAAACAAGATACTCGACGCCATTGATATAGATCGAAAGGGTCAGATGCTTTGTTGTGTCATTCTCGATTGCCAGTCTAGAAAATTTTCTTCTTGATCTGAACGATGTATGGCTATCCACCTTTATGAGCCTTCCCAGTGCAAGCCCTATGTATTCAAAGAGAGTGGAGACATAGAGATGAAGAGGTAGATCTAGGGTTTGTACCCATGTCACAACAAACTTTGGCATCTCTATAGAAGGCTTGAAGGTAGGGAACCAAACCCAGACCGCAAGACAACAACCAAAGATTTTCCAAGGCCCTCCAGTTCTAGCAGTCTCATAGTCTTCTTTGCAAGAGAGTTGAACTACGTAGTGGCCCTTGTCTAGTTCATACATATTGAATCTGCCTCTGGGGTTCCATAGGTGTTTGATGCGATCCCTCATAGTCATAAACCCCACATCTATGCCTAGCATTCTAATGACCACGGTATATTGCCAAGGCCGGGCAAGGTCATCCTCGACGTCCGGATCAATAATAATGGCCGGTTTTCCTTCCAAATCGGTTAACTCCACAGCTTCATATGCCAGTTTGTCTTCAAATAGTCTTTCCAGGAAGAATGTATCTAGATGGTTTCCCTGCGTTGAACTGTTTCCGCCCACAATGTTGTTGTAGGACGGTTTGCATCCCTCGTGTTGCATATCCGTAGTGGGAGGCATTCCGTTCTCTTGCACGTTCTCAAGTTCTGATCTCTCTGCGGAATGACCCTCTTTATCATACTGCTCGGCCTAGAGTTCTTCGATGGTCTAAAACCCCCGCATCCCTGCAAATCAAAACTCGATTCCGGCCTGTGGAACCGTAACCCTAACTCCCGCATCTGTGCTACCTCCTTTCCTTGTTGTCCTCTTGTCTGGTTCCTTCCTACGACCTCCTTGTACCGCCATGTCCCCTTCGAAACCCCCTGATGATCAGTTTCCATTATTCTCCCATTGGCCTTAGCCGCCCGTGCCGCCGCCCCCCAGTTCTCCTCTCCCCCCGCTCCTAAACCCCAATCTTGGTACTCAATTTTGTGATAATTACAGCATGGATGGTTTTATCTTTCTCTTGAGTATGGATTTCTATCAACATGCACATGGTTCAAGTATTTTGGAGTTGCATGAAGTTTTAATTCTATTTTGCATGTATAAAGATGGGTTTTATCTCTCTTAAACAAGGTTCTTTCATGGTGATTTCCATGACACATATTTTAAGGTTTTGGTGATTATCTTGGCATGGAAATTTCCACCTTGATGATGATGAGTTTCATGGATGTTAATCTTTATTTTGAACGTGGTACTTCTATTTTGGAGGTGGTTTTGTGAATCTTGGAGTAGCTTGATCCTTGGGTTGCTATACTCCTCTTACTAAGTTGAGGTTGCTACACATGTGTGGGTTTTTGCGGGCACAACATGCCCTAGCCCGAAGTGTGATCACTACATCTTGGAGTTCTTGGATTTTGGTCGCTACATGCATGACTGTTTTGACATTTTTTTCTTTGATTGAAGTACCTTGGTTTGAGTTGGATCGTGTGCACCTGGTGATGTGTTGTGAGCGCTACAAAGCTAACCCTAATCACCATGGTCCCTACACATATGTGTTATGTTGGTCGCTACCCCTATTTTGGTGGATGGGTTGCTACCCTTTGGTTTGTTTCGGTTGCTACTAGTAGCCTTGGGTGTTGCGATTGCTACACCCATATGTGTTGCGGTCACAACACTATGCCTTGTTGGTTTGGGTCGACACATACATGTGTGTATGGTCTCCACGTGTGGATATACAAGTAGTTTATGGTTAATACATAGTGTTGTTTGGATGATTGTTTAATTAATCCTAATCATGTTCCTTAACCCTAATGTGTTCCAAGACAGTGGGAGACGGTGTATCTAGGGTTTAGTGGTTGAACGTAAATACAAAACCCTAAGCAGCTATGCGTGAGATAACACTAATTCTAGGGTATGTTGTACTTGTTGAGCTTACTAGATGAATAGTATGTGATTATGTTTTCTCTCTCCTACATGTGTAATCCTAACCTTGCAGGTTTAATGAATGTCATAGCTATGTGAATGCTATGGTGATCCTTGTATAATACAAGGTAGTGATTATGTGCATTGTTGAGGCACACTATGATATTGAAATGCATAAATTATGTGTTTGGGTCTAATGACCTGACAAGTGCCTTGTGTCTAGTGGAGGTGAATCCTCTAGAGATGTGATTGAGGCATTGAAATCCCATACTGGTGTGATAATGTTGATGAACTTGAATTGGCAGTGACACCAAATGCTAGTGTGAAAAGTTTGCACCTTATGCATTTTATATCTTATGGAGTTATGTTATCCCCTTATCTTTGTAGAGTCTGTTTAGGGTTTGCACATTGTAACTTGATTGATCCTTTAATAGATACTCAATTGGCCTAACTAATCAAGTGAAACCCTAATAATGTAGTTTCCATGTTCCATAGATCCATCTTCAGGGTCAATACTTTTCTAGATGGCAAAACGAGTTCTCCCAAGGGAAACCTGGAGCATATACTGTTGAGTATGCAAGGTGCAAGTGACTACTATCCTTTACATCTTGATCCCATGTATTTTGAGAACGATTGTGGTCAGGTCTCAGTGATTAGCATGTGATATGATGTGATAGAGAATAGTTGCGGTTGTACCTCTGTGATTGGTTTATATACCCTGATTTCTAGGGTCATGACCTGTACCAAGGTGGGCTAGGTGTTTTATAGGACCATAGCCTTGAATATGAGTTGTTGTCACTACATGACTATATCTTTGACTATAATTGATGTATTTGTAGTTTGACTATATGTTACTACAGTGCATACTCAAACTGACCGAGTAGTGCAGGAGAAGATCATGGAGTCCAGCTCTTCCATTGATCTTTATGGAATTGATTTCAACTTAGAAGTGGTCAGTTGGATTTGGGTGGTGCGACTCAAATCCTCAGGGCATAATAAAGGATGTAATTTAGTCATGTTGTATAATTGCTTAGGGTCAAATATGATTCACATCAGATGACTCCTTGCCTAGTCTTTTGTACTGATTTATTGAATTATAATGCAGTAAGAGAAATCAACTATTATACATGTTCTTCATATTTCTTCTTAATGTATAAATTGTTATACTTCTTAGTGGCAATTTCCTTATTTTCTTAATCTATATTATCAGTTCAATACACATCATTTCACTAAATCTGGTCAACCTAATACTGATGATATCTATCTGCTTTAGTTTACCTATGCTTATAATAAACATTGGCAGAGAGTTATATCTCTCACTGGGAATTTTGGTCTCATTTTGTGGGTTTCCACATCTTTTAGGTCATCATGCACGATGAGGTATAGATCGTGTTGTTGAGGCTGAGTAGCACGAGGAGCAGTAGCTGCTGAAAGGTTGGATATGTTTTTAGTGTTTTGTAGTAGATTCCTATATGTTGTACATGTACTCTCAGGTTTTGTGGGAGGTTTTGTGGTATTGTATATCGATACAAGGTTTTTGGCCATGTGCTATTGTTGTACAAATATGGCATGTATGTATGTGAATAGGTTATCAGTTGTAACAGGTTGTGGCAATGAGCCAGTGAACAATGTATGTAATAATCTTTTGGCATGAGGTATATATACATGTGTCTTTTCTAGACTTAAATGTAACATGTTTCCATTTGAGGTGGATATGTGATATCGATTTATAGAGGCCTAAGAATCAAACTAGGGCACATAACACCCAAAAATGTCATTGAGGAAAAATAGTAATAACTTCATGTAGTAACATCATTATAATCCGAATTTTTTTAGAGAGTTTAACAAGTTACAAACAAGATACCACACCAAATTGTAGAATAAACATCCATCTGATGTAAAAGTTATTGCATTTCCAAGAACTGGGCATCTATGTGACCAAAACCTAGGATGAATGAGATACTTTTAACAATATGATTTTGTCTAGGTATAATTTCAGAACCTAAATTGTAATTAAAAACATTAAAACTATCTATTGTAAACCATTATATATTAAGGTTTAAAGTGTGGGTCGGACTTATGTACTTTGGGTACCAAAACAAAACAATTATGACATTTTTAGGAATCATATCTCCAATATTTTTGGATTTTAGACCTTGCATGTTCAAGAAAAGCTCATTTACATAAGAAGAAATGTTTATTGGGACTAAAAAAAGCTTAAAATTTTGTATCATAATTCTCATCTAAAATAGTGCACAAAAGTCCATCTTTTCTCATATTATGGGTTTTCTAGAACAAGATTTAGGTAAAACACATTATGAGTAGGCAAGAAACGTATCAGAAGTTATATCACCTACGTTAAGGTGAAGAAGATGTCTAAACAGCAACAATACTCAAATAAATGAAGGAAATACCCGATCTTTGCACTCCAAAAACTCCTATGTTCAAGAAGGGGGAAGATCTAGGACAAAGAAAAGAAAGAGAGTCCTTCATCCATGTGTATGAGTTTCTAGCAAGAAACATAGTAGATATCGATCATGGTGAAGGGAAGAAAAAGGAGAACAATAAGAAATGATATTAGGAGGAAGGTCTTATGTGCACAAAGTAAGAAACTAGGCAAGAAAGCTTAGATTTGTCCTAGAAGAGCTAGATCCAAGTCCTACCCTAGCTTGCAACCACGATATAGAAAGGCTTCATTTTGAGGAATCTCATCCTTCATCAACCAATGGTTTTGGATGAGCTCCAACATAAAGAATGTTTTTGAAGTGGAAATGTTCATTTGAGGGAAAAGGGGGATGGGTATATATATCTAGGAGGAAAGAGAAAGGAGTTAAAGGTCCAAAATTGATTAGCCATTAGTCAAGGGTCAAGGTGTCAATCTACTTGTACAACTAGAACAACCATCATTTTGCATCTACCAAGGAAAATCATCTAGTATTGAGAGTGATGGACAACCATCTAGTGTTGAGTGTTGAACAACCATCGAGTTGCATCTCCCAAGGAAGACCGTCAATTTGCAACCTAATGCAACCATCAAGTTGCATCTCCCAAGTAAAACCATCAGTTTACAACCCAGTGCAACCATCAAGTTGTGAATCCCAAGGAAAAGTATTAGTTTTCAGCCCTCCACAAAAACCAACCATTTGTATTTCCTCAAGGAAAAACTTTCTATTTGCAGTTCCTTAATGAAAAATCACATGTTTGTAGTTACTCAAGGAAAACTGTATCTTTGTAGTTCCTCAAGGAAAAATCATATGTTTGCAGTTCCCCTAGGAAAAACCATTTGTTTGTTGATCCTCAAGGAAATATTATCTATTTGTAGTTCCTCAAGGAAAAACCATCGGTTTGTAGTCCCGAAGGAAAAACCTTCCATGGTAGTTCCTCAATGAAAAACCATATGTTTGTGATTCCTCAAGGAAAACACTTGGGTTTTGAACCCAAATAAGAACTAGAAGGTGCAACTACATTCACTTTATTAGATTATGAAGAATTTCTATGAAGCAATATATACATGTGTTAAAATTGTAGTTAGATCCCAATGAAAGGGAAAATTGCATAAAGGTCCACACAAGTACATAAACACACATAACTTAAGCAAACAAAGTCCATTTTGAACCAAAATTGAAACATAGACTTGTCAACTGATATCAAAACATAATCTAAGGTTTAATTCATAGATAAACACCCAATTAAATAAAAAAAGTATCCTTAACCATTAGGCTTGGTCAGTGGTCTTACAACCATAAACCCCTAATAGTGATCCCCCCCCCCCCCAAAAAAAATCCTATGTAAACAATGATGGGTACTTCCTACACATCTCCTCCTCTAACTCCCATGTGGCCTCCACTACACCATGATGATGCCACAACACCTTCACTAAGGCTATGTCCTTCTTCCTAAGCTTCTGTACACGCCTATCTAGGATCAACACAAGACCCTCAACATAAGAGACATCCTCATTCAACTCCACGTACACTGTCTATATCATCTACTATGTATCATGGTGACACTTCCTCAACATCGAAACATGATAGATGTTGTGCAACCTGTGCAACTCTAGAAGTAACTCCTACTTTTAAGCCACCCTTCTAACTCGTATCAAGATAGGGTAAAGTCCCATAAACCTAGGAGCCAACTTACCTTTCTTACAAAACCTCAACACACCATTCCAAGAGGATATCTTGAGATACATGAGGTCTCCAACTTGGGACTCTAACAATCTATGACGGTTATCGACATATGACTTTTGTCTATCTTGAGCTATGTTTATTTGTCATTGGATCACATTGATCTTCTTTGTATTCTACTAAACTAACTCAGGACCGAGTAGTTGATACTCACCTACCTCATACCACCAAAGATGTGATCGACAATGCCTCCTATACAAAGCCTCATACATTGCCATGTATATGTTTCTCTAGTATCTATTTTTGTAGGAAAATTGAATTAGACTTAGGTGGATAGCCCAACTCCTAAGTAACTGAAAAACACATGCTCTCAAAAGATCATCTAATGTTTCTTTTTGACTGACCATATGCCTGTACGTGAAAGGTTGTACTGAACCTCAACTGTGTCCCTAAACCTATATGTAGATACTCCCAGTACCTCCTTTTAAACTGAGGACCTCTGTTAGACACTATGGTAATGAGTATGGCATGTAGATGAACTATCTCATCAATGTAGACATGTACCAACTTCTTTGTTGTATAGGTGGTTGTGACTGGAAGAAAGTGAGTTGACTTCGTCAAATGATCAAAGATTTACCCAAATGGAATCATGATATTTTGTTGTTCTTGGAAGTCCAACCACAAAGTCCATGATTATTTGATCCTATTTCCACTACGGAATTGGCAAATGTCGTAACATCTGTGTAGGATTTTGATGATTCGCCTTGACATGCTGAAAAACTAGACAACTTTGTCAACTGATAAACGATCACCCATATAGAATCATGACCTTTGGCTTTCTTGGAAGGCCAATCATAGAGTCTAGGGTTATGTGATCCCATTTCTATTGTGGAATTACCAAAGGTTATAATGTCCCTATAGGATTTTGATGCTCCTCCTTGACCTGTTAACAAACTAGACAATTGGCCACAAACCCTTCCACATCACACTTCAAGCCCAGTCATTAATACAAATCATTCAGTTTATGATACATCTTTGTACTCCCAGGATGCATAATGTACTTTGAGGAATGAGCCTCCCCAAGTACCATCTCCCTTATACCACCATTGTCAGGAACTCAAGTACCATCTCCCTTAGACCACCATTGTCAGAAACCACTATTCTATTGATGAAGCACACCATCCCATCATATAAATCATGAAATCCATCATGTTTCTCTCTTTAAAATTGTGAGCTGATGTGATGTATCACACTATCACCCTTTTGGGCAACTCCAATTTGTTGTATCAACATCGAATTTACTTGTAGTTGTGCCTAATAACTTGCTAACAAGGATACCTCTGATTGTACATTCATCTATCAATGAGAACCAACATGTCCCGCTTGTGACACGCCATGGAGTGTAACTGCACTTTATCTATAGACGATGATGAAGATGACTTTCTACTTAGTGTAAATGCCACCACATTTGCTTTTCTAGGGTGATAGTTTATCGTACAGTCATAGTCCTATATCAACTCCATCCACCTCCTCTACCTCATGTTCAACTCCTACTTTGAGAAGATATACTGAAGGTTCTTGTGATCTATAAGGATTTGATACTTTTCCCCATAAAACTTGTGCCTCTAGATATTCAAAGCAAGAAGGAGAACAACTAACTCTAGGTCATGAGTTGGATACTTCTCCTCGTATTTCTTAAGTTGTTGAAAGGAAAAAAAAATCATGTTCTTGTCCTACATCAGTATGCATCCCAACACATTCTTTAAAGAACCAAAAAAATGATGTAGCCTTTCCCAGGATATAGGAAAACTAACAATAGAGAACTCGTCAACTTCTCCTTCAACAACCAAAAAGAATGTTGACACTTGTCATCCCAAACAAAAGGAACACCCTTCCTAGTTAGCTTGGTCAAAGGTAGAACAACTGCACTAAAGTTCTTAATGGACCTCCTATAGTAACCAACTAGTTCTAGGAAGCTTTGAACCTTGATCAACATATTGTGCTACTCCCACCCCAACATTGATGCCACCTTCTTAGGGTCTACACAAACACTCTTTGCAGAGATGACATGACCAAGAAATGACACCTCAGTCTTCCAAAACTCACACTTACTGAACATAGCATACAACCAATCCTACCTCAACAACTCCATCACTTGAAAAAAATGTTTCTCATGTTGCTTACTATCCTTGGAGTATATAAAGATATCATGTATGAACACTACCAAAAACTGATCAAGAAACGGTCTGAACAATTTATTTATCAGGTCCATAAAGCTTTTGGTGCATTATTTACACCAAATGGAAGAACCACGAACTCATAATGACCATACCTAGTCCTAAAAGTAGTATTAGTTATGTGATCCACCTTGATGCTCAACTGGTGATATTATATCCTTAGGTCTACCTTGAAAAACACTAGCACCTCTCAACTGGTCAAACATATCATCTAACCTCACCAATGAATACTTGTTCTTCACTACGACCTTGTTCAACTATCATTAGTCCATGCAAAGCGTCATAGAACCATCCTTCTTCTTCACAAACAACATTAGAGAACCCCAAGGTGACGTGCTTGGTCGTATGAATCCTTTCTGCAACAACTCTTGCAATTGTTTCTTCAGCTCCTTCATCTTAGTTGGTGCATTCCTATAGGGTGCCTGAGCTATGGATTGTCTACTGGGAACTAGATTAATCTCAAAATCAATCTCTCTAAGGGGTGGAATACCAAGAAACTCATCGTAAAAATCATACTCAAACTCAAGAACCATAGGTACATCCTGGATACTAGGACTCATCACCTTCATATCCACTACATGAGCTAATAAAACTTCACATCCTTGTCTCATCAACTTATCTATTATCACATCCAACACAACATAGGTAGGAAGAATCTTTCTATCTCCTTGGAAAAATCTTGGAGACATCCCATCTCAACTCAAGATACAGTCCAAAACAACCTCATACTTCTCCAAGGTATCCATCTCTAGGATCACACCGAATCCATACATATCAAATTGCATGAGATACACTTGGATGATGCATCTTGAGAAAGAAAGAACACAATATGGGCACACCTCTTGCAACATAGAAAAACCAACCAAAGGGATTTCTAAAAGAAGACTGTCATCTCTACTAAAAACAGGCAAGCTACAACTACTTATCACCTCTCTGGTGATAAATGAGTATGTCACACCCGATTCAGCTAAAATAGATATAAAAGTAGAAGCAGATAAGTCAGAATAAAAAAGTTCCATCTGAGCTATCACGATCCATGGGTTGACCACTCATTCTGAATGACTCATAGCATAGAATCTAGTCGTCGTCTGTAGTCATCCTGGACCTCTACTGGCTGGTCCTAAAGACCCTTCCTGCAAAGATTGGCCATGTCCTTTGGTGCCACCCACCACTGCTATACTACTATTGTTGTGATCCTTGTTGGATATGCCTTAGCTTCTGGGTCACCACCTCATTCTTCATGGGGCAATACCATCTCAAATTCCCAACCTGACTGCACTTGAAGCATGTCCAAGTATCATATTGCAACCTAGATAGCCATGTTGCATACACTAAACTTGAACTTTTTTCCCCTATTGACAAAAAATTGTGACCTCTCCCGTTACTTAGGGACCACTGTTACTGTACCTATGTCATTGGTTCACAAAAAGTCGATCTCTTCTGGTATTGTTGGTGTTGTGGTGAGATAAACCTCGACTTCTTGAAGCTACCATATGATTGTACTTGGAACTGGGATGACCTCTTCCTTGACTTAGCTTCTCACTTCTCCACAATTATTCTCTCTATCCTCCTCAAAGACTCTACAAAGGTGGAAAACTTCTCTTGATTCTCCAAAGAAACCATCATCATAGCTAACTCAACGTTCAAGCCTTTCTCAAACCTCATGTTCCTCTCCTTTTTTTGGTCTCCATATGAGGAGAGACATCAAAATCTCTATGAACTTCACCTTATAGTCATTGATAGACCATGATCCTTGCTGCAACTGTTCAAACTGAGCCATCTTCTTCTCTAGACTCATCTCCGGGAAGTAATAGCTAACAAACTCCTATTGAAACTCCTCCCAACTAACTACTTCACCTGGCCTTTTTTCCTCCTCTATGACCCACCAATGTCCAAGAATGCCCTTCAAGAGGTAGATTGCATGCTTCACCTTGTCCTCCTCAGAGATATTCAGGATCCTGACTGCCTTCTCTAACTCTCTCAACCACATATCTGCATCACTTGGGTTGTTGTTCCCTTTTTCTCTGTGGATCCTACTTGCTTCAGTCTCTCAAAAGTCTTCCCTGGACCCCAAGATTCCTCATTTCAAATAGGTGCCCTAGGTTGAGGTGCAGGTGACCTATCCGCAAGTGTGTTCTCATCTCCATAAGATGTCCAAACATGGACTAAAAATCTAGACAAGCCATGATCAAAGGGTCAAATGGAGGCGGTACATACCAATCTGGCCGCATCTCAGGTACTCTTTCTCCATCTCCCAGGCTCCTACATCCGCCTCATGGTGCCACAAAGCTACTCTCTTCATGCTCTTCACATTCTCAAAACATATCAGCATAAGCATAAACTATGGTCAGATATGTTGGATTATGTAAGAACATACACAACAAACTATGTCCTATGTCCATGTAGACTCAGTGAACCCTAATCGTTGATACCACCAAATATGGAAAACCTGACACGCTAAACAAGATTACTCAAACCAAAATGTTAATTGATCACTAATAAATCATATTATTAAAAAGATACATAGTTAAAACAAAGAAATTTTTTCCATTCAGGCTATAGAACGTTTTCTCAAAGGTCCAACATGTTGCATATATATACAACCGTATCATGTATCTTTACATCTATTATGTGGTATCAGGCACAACCTGTTATAAAAAATATATTGTCCACATATTTACACCATATATGAAGTACAAGTACCCTACCAAAATCTTGAGTCATTGTACATCATCTACAAATCTTCCCCACTCAGACATGAGAGTATAGGGACGACTCTAGGACTCATTAAACAACCCACCAACATTATTCCTCTATAGATCTCCAAACTATTCCTCCTCTCTACCACGGCTCTAACAGTGCTTCTCTAAAAAGATGTGGTTACCCACAAGGTGAGATCCATGTCCTAAAGAGAGATATAATTTCTAAAAACATATGTTGCTTATAGAAGGATTATGTACTTTAAGCATATAAAGAAGATAATAATATAGAGCTGAAAGACTATATAAATTGCACACATTAATATGCATTGAAGGAGTCATAAGCATAGTTGATTTTACTTACAACATTATACATCATCTATAGATTAAAAGAAACAACGCAAGGATCATCATCCAATGTGAGTCACAACATATCCCTAATAGATATGCTACATAGCTATCCAGGGTAGTTTGAGGCATACCACTCCTACTACTAGCTGACTACTACAAAGTCACAATCAACCCCATATAATATTTAGGATGTCTGATATCCTAAAACCTCTTCCCCTCAGTCAGTACGAGTAACAACTATAGTGGTGCATCAGCCCAACTACTAACACAATCTAGTCCGTCTTTGGTGCAAAGGAACGACATTAGAAACTAGGGTGTAAACCCTCAAAATCCAAGTTACAACTACAGTCGCTCTCAACACATATAAACTGTGAGACATGGCCTATACCTCTCTTTAAAACTTTGGGTACTAGATGATAGAGATATAACCTCCATGCACCTACATATACTCAACAGTATAAGACTCTGAGCTCCTCTTGGGATATCTAGCTTCACTATCCAACAAGTTTTGACACTGAGACAGTTCTACGGTCTCAAGGATCTACATGATTAGGGTTACACTTGATTAATGATGTTGTTTTAGTATTTTCACTACATCACTCAAGTTACAAACACGATTCTATAGTATATTACAATAATAAATTGTAGAATACAACTTCAGCAGATATAAAATGTATGAAACATGTCCGTTGACATTTGATCAAGGTATATTCCATCACTCTTGTCCCTATAGAGGCCTAAGCATCAAACTATGGCACAAAACCACCCAAAATGTCATTTAGCCAATATACTAATAACTTCATGTAGGAACATCATTATCATACAAAATTTCACAAAGAGTTTAACAAGTCAAAAACAAGATATCACCCCAAATTCAAAATAAAATCTATTGGATGTAAGAGTTATGCATTTCCAAGAACTGGGCATTTATGTGAAAAAAACCTTGCATAAATAAGCTACTTTGAACAATATATTACGTCTAGATATTTTAACACCAAAATAGTAATTCAAAGCATTAAAACCACCATCGGTTAACCTCTATGTAGTAAGGTTTAAAGTGTGGGTCAGCCTTTCTATATGTTTGGTACCAAAATAGCACAATTATGACATTTTTATATCACCAATATTTTCAGATTTCAAACCTTGCATGTTCAAGAAAAGATAATTTATAGAAAAAGCAATATGGATCATTCTCATCACAAACAGTGTACAAAAGGCCATCTTTTCTCATATTATGAGTTTTCTAGAATAAGATTTACATGAAATAGGTTATGACTAGGCAAGAAATGTATTAGAGGTTATATCACTTGCCTTAAGGTTAAGAAGAACATCCAAACATAAAGAAAGCTCGAAGAAAAGAAGGAATCACCTGAGCTTTCCACTCCAAAAGCTCCAAGGTAGCTCATATCTTCAAAAACAAGGTAGATTTAGAGAAAAGAAGGAAGAAAGAGAGTCCTTCCTTCATGTGTACAAGTTTGTAGCAAGAAACACCACATATCCCAACCATGGTAAAGGGCAGAAGAAGGAGAACAACAAGGAACGAGGTTAAGGGAGAAGATCACATGTGGACGAAGAAAGCAACTAGGCAAGATAGCTTTGATCGTCCTAGAAGAGCTAGATCCAAGTACTACCCCAACATGCAACCATGAAATATCAATGCTTCTTCCTCAAGAAACTCCTCCTTCATCCATAGATGGTATTGGATGAGCTCCAACAGTAAGAAAGTGTTTTGAGTGTAAAGGTTTGTTTGAGGAAAGAGATGAGGGTATATATATATCTAGGATGGGATATAAAAGAGGTTAAAGGTTGAAAACTACTTTACCATCAGTCTAGTGTTGAGTTTTCCATCTACTTGAACAGCCAGAACAACCATAAGTTTGCATCTACCATGGAAATCAATCTAGTATTAGAGTGTAGAAGATACATCCAGTGTTGAGTGCAGAACAACCATCGAGTTGCATTTCCCAAGAAAAATGATCAGTTTGCAACCTAGTGCAACCATCAAGTTGCATCTCTCAAGGAAAACCATCTATTTGTAGTGAAACCATCGAGTTGCATCTCCCAAGTAAAACCATCAATTTTCAACCCTCAAGGAAAACCATATATTTGTAGTTCCTCAAGGAAAAACCATCTGTTTCCAATTCCTCAAGGACAACCGTGTATTTGTAGTTCCTCAAGGAAAAACCATATGTTTGTTAGTCCTAAAGGAAAAACCATCTATTTGTAGTTCCTTAAGGAAAACACTTTTTTGTAGTTCCTCAAGGAAAAGCCTTATGTTTGTAGTTCCTCAATGAAAACCATCTTTTTGTAGTTCCACGAGGGAAACCCATATGTTTGTAGTTCCTCAAGGAAAAAACCATCAGTTTGTAATTCCTCAAGGAAAACCATTGGTTGTTGATCCCAAACAAGCATCAGAAGGTGAAACTACGTTCACTTTATTAGATTAGAAAGAACTACTATGAAGAAAATAAACATGTGTTAAAATTGCAATTAGATCCCTAGAAAGGGGAAAATTCAATAAAGGTCCACACAAGTACATAAATTTGCAAAATTTAAGCAAACAAAGTCTACTTTTGACCAAAATTAAAAAACAACTTTATCAACTGATATCAAAACATAATATAAGGTTCAATTAAAAACCTAAGCACCCAATTAAATCAAACAAGTATCTTTAGCCATTAAACCAGGTCAGGGGTCTTACATGTAAGCCTATTATTTTATTATTTATTTTAGTCGGGGGGATTCATCAATAAATTGTGGATCTTTACGTGTTCACAAATGTGCTATAGATAGTATTTTATGTCATCATTTAACAAATCATGAAAAATATTTTATTATTTATTTGAGTCTGGGGCAATACATAGACGAGTTATGGCACTTTATATGTCCTCAAGTACTCTAGAGAGAACTAATTTTGTCATCACCTAATGAATAAAAAAAGTTATATGAATTAGAAGAATTGTAGATGAGATGGTCCATCAAGTTAGTCTTAATTTTTTTCTTCAGATTTTACCATATTAGCCCTACACTTTTGTTGATGCTTCTCAATGTTACTTTGTAACATATTTCTTGACATGATAGGGTTAGATTTAGTCTTTATGGACTTGTCTTTTGAGTGATCAATATGCATTTTAGAATCACATCATATTGATGAATATGGTTTTCCTGATAGAGAGGCCATATTTTATATCCTCTTTGCCAATTCATTTATCATAACATTCACCATGTCATACATGTAGTCATGTGTACAAATGATGGTGGATAATTGCACCATCTTTTGACAAAGTTGTTGATAACGTTTCTCCTACTTAGATGGTTTGGCACCACTTACATATGTTGTGATAATATTTATTCCTATATTTTTCTTAATTTTTCATTTGTTCCTTATGTAAATAGGTTGTGATGTCCTAAGGAGATCTTTTCCATAAGGGCATCAAACATCCATGACCATCAAAATATGATGACTTAATAAGCCAGTGCATTCATACATATGGCATGTGCACTCCAAAAATAGTTGATCAGCTACTGCATAAACTGCTCTTGAGTCCAACCTTTCAATGACATATGGCTTATAAACATTCTATACTTCCTTAGCACCACAAATATTTTGAGCAGATGCAAACATGATGTACTCCATCATCTTTCATAATCCTCCTCAAATATTGTGAATGTGTTAGGCGTGTAAATTTTTGTGGCATTTCTTGCAATTGGGCTAGAAGAAAACTTGTTTATTGTGACCTTATTGATTCTGGATTTCTTGCTCTGTTTTGTTATTCATAATACCTTCAAACATTCCATTGAAGTGAATCAAAAATTCTACAACATTGTGGTTGGGTTTTAGGGATTGGTATATTATACAATTTCATGATTCACTTAGTTTATTTGATTTCATTCCAATTGTAATATTTTATTAACCCAACTTTAAGACCATTGAGTATGGTATTCAAATAACCTTTCAATCCACTTATGTGGGCCATTAGGATATATTCATTGATCATAATATCCCATACAAAATTGAAATCAGACTCCTCTTCAACATCATGCATCAACAACATTATATGTGAACAAAGCCATGGTGTTAACAATTGGAAATACTTTTGTGGGAATTCTGCATTGTATTCCATGTGCACAATGCATGATATGTGCTCAAAAGAACTTTCTCAATTGATGAAGACATGGAAACATCCTCGTCAGCAAATATGGTCAATGGTGCCTTACCGGATATGCACCTCAAGAAAGTTTTAAGCAACCAATAAAAGGACTATTTTTTCCATAATATAACAATAAAACTCCAAGTACACAACCCTACCTCTGGTTGTTGAAGCTAACAAATAGTGCCAGAAAAAAATTGTTTATGTAAATTATGAGAAAACTCAGATTAAAAAATTTCATTGTGTAGGATTTATTAATTGCATAGTCCATCACTGAATAATAGCATGAACCTAGACTGATTCAACAAAAACTCTATCATGCTACATCATAACACTATCATTTGATTAGGTCCAAAATAGACACACCTAATGGATGATAATTTTTATTGGTATGGAATGTTGTATGGAATATGACACCATCACCAAATAACAGATAATTCAACCTTATTTTTCTATTTTACCAAAATATGGTTACAATCCCCTCATCTCTATTGACCTCAATGTCATAAAAGGAAGGGTTGCTTTATGCTTCATTACAAACATATCCATGTGAGTTCATGGATTAACCCACTTTCATTGCCTTGTCACATCTTCTAATCAAATGATTTTTAATGTCTACTTGTAGGAAACCAAGACTTTTCTCGCCACCCATGCCAATTGACATGGAAGCATATGATTGTCTCATACAAATGTCACGATCTGCATTTATTCAAACAACTTCTCTTAGATTGCAGATGCATTCCGATTCAATCAGGCATGTATGAGAACTTATGAGGGTCATGATTATGTTGCACTACCTAGTTGATGATTTTTTAAATATTCAAATCTTAGTGAAGTTTAGATTTATATTGGCTTTGCAACTTGATCTCTCCTCCCTCATGTGGCATTTTGTGGTCTAAAAATCAATGACCTCATTTGCAATAGTGTCCTTATTAACGTTCTGCACTTATGAAGGCCTTCATTGTTGCAACGATACATTATTTGTTCTTATCCATATTATTTCTAGTATGTTTCTTCACCCAATCTATCCTTATGTTATCTTTTTTATGAGAAAATACATTATGAAACTTGTGAGCTTGTATTGGCATGATGTAATCCAATTCCTTCCAATATTCAACATCCTCGTATAGGTTAACCAATGACAATCAAAGGGAAAATCATATATAAAAATCATTTTAGTAGGATTATATATATTAAAGGGAAAATCATATATAAAAATCACTATAGTAGGATTATATATAATTGAAATCCATACTAGGTTTGAAAAGACAAAAAGGAAACATATTTCACATTCATTTTCACTAAATAATCATTAAAAGGTCCCAATAAAGGACTATGTACCGGTTAACCCAATTTCTAGTGGGATCCAAAATCTGTTTACTAAGAATAATAATTAGGGTTCAATAACCAAACACTTGTACTTGAAAGTTTCTTGAATCATTGTTAAGAAAGATAACCAGTTCTCATACATGTTGAATGAATGATAATTGGAATACTCCGTAACATGAGTCCTAGTTACACATATTATGCAATCCTAGTTCAATTGACATGCAAATAATGGTACTAAACTTAAATGAATCCCTAGTGGTAAATAAAATTAGCTCCAAGTGTTGGGTTGGAAGATGCAAAATTTTTCAATATATTAATACAACCCTTAGGGACCTTTTGAATTATACCTTCCTTTAGAACTGAATTGGTAGGATCTCCCATATATATGTGATTAGCCTCGAGAGGACGATGATGATCGGAACTTTGAATTTATAACCTGAAACCTTTAAGGACCCCTGCAACTTTATTACGGGGTCGAAGTAGATATACAGGGTCGAAGTAGATATACAGGGTCGAACACAGGGACGGGACGTTTAGGACGCTTAAGATCTCGCTCTTAAGTCAAATAATTCAATCTGATAGTCGATAAAAGTATGGAGCTAGAACTAGTCTAGCAGGTTGTGACGAAGTAAAACAAAACAAAGAAAGAAAAGAAAATCGAGTTCGTAGGATTCTACTAATTAGAGAGAAGGAGTTCCCAGCCATGTAACCATAGGTTGGGCAGTCTATGCACCCATTCCTGGGCGTAGAAAACCCTCGAATACCTCAGCAAGCAACCTACATACAAATATAGTACATACCGTGGTATCTGTTCCAGTGGGGTCATCCCACTCGCTTTCGCGTAGCGATACTAAAACCCATCAATGATGTGAAACCTCTTTTGAGGATGACCAATCATCACCTTAGAATATTCTAGATACCCTCTCAGGAATAGAATACTCTAAGATGCTAGGAACATACGTGATCTGGGCAGAACCAAGTCGTGGGCCCGATCAAGCCCAGGTCTATAGTTCTGCACGGATCACCTTGAACCGTCCTCCTTTCAGATTCTGATCCAAACCACCTTCTCTTATCTATTTATATAACAAATCTCTCGATATAGGCTAGAAGTTCAAGCAAGAAAAAGATCAACCAAACTATCAATCATAACCAGAAAGAGAAGATAGAACAACAAACATACTAGATCTGAAATAAAACTGCTTGCTTAAGGTAAAAGTACATAAACATGCCCAAAGCGGGCTACATAGCCAAGAAGGAGCTCAACTAGCCATGGAAAAGCATAGTTGGCACTGAACAAAGATGGAAGAACATCATTTGTACAAAAACAAAGGAGAACAGTAGAAGAAAGGAGAAGAAGAAGAGATTTAGTCCGTAGGGGAGAGGTGGCTCTTGCTCCTTAGCCTCCGTATAGGCTGGATCTCATCATTGGGTCATTCTCCTTGGTCTTCTAGACTCCTTTGCCTCCTTTCTCTTTGATTCCATTCAGAATAGAAGCTTGGTGGGTGTATGGAGGTGGATGATGGTTGGAAATGGTAGGATATGGGTGAATGATGGTGGAAATGGTGGTAGATGAAAGTAAACTTGAGGAACGGATGTAGGATGAGCACCTTAGCCTTTCCAGACCTTGGAACTCTCCCACGGGGGTCTGGGAACTAAGAAAATTTAGAACTTAGAACTTCTCATCTCAGAACCCCTCTCCAGGTCGTGAGGGGTGGGTATCTATAGGCAAAGGCGGAAGGTAGTCACGGTGGATCACGCAGTCGTGGTCGTACCGCGGCCGTGGTCATGTCATGGTCACGATGGATCCCGCGGTCACGTTCAACTCCGTGGTCATGGCATCAGGGCCCAAGCCTTTCCCCAGGAGGGTCGGGGGGGGGGCTTTTACTTCTAGTCGAGGGGCCACCGTCTCCTAAGCTGGTGCACATAGTGCAATGCTTAGTCCACCGCGATCGTGATAGATGGAAGCCTAGTTGCTATAAAAACAATGTGTTGGGGAGAAATCTTAGAGAATAGATGTCTTTTCAAGTTCGGTACCTGCACGTCCCAAAATTGGCTAGTTGAGCAACTTTTATTAAGGCTATATTGACACTAAACCATAAATAAATGCTTAGTATAGATGCCTAAATTTGGGTGTTATCAATATGTAATTGTCATTTGTTTCAACAACTTATGTTGTCTTACCCATGTCTTATTAAGATTCATGTTGAAGTAATGTGATTGTGAATTACTAGAAACATATTTTTCAACGATAAATGCACATTGAAGAACTCTTTACATTTTTTTCACTTCAGTAGACAAATCTGCTCTCCAACCTTGACATTTTAAGCCTATATCTATATCAAAGAACCTAGATGACTCAATATACCTATTTTGGTTAGGAAAGGCAATCACCTAAAATGTCAATTGGTTCAAAACTTTATGGTGTTTTGCAAAGGAACTGACAAAGGAAGGGATAAGGCGTCAACTATCGTGACTAACAATGTACATGATAGAAACACTATATAATTTTGGGTTATACAAAATAAACTAGACTTGTATAGTGAAGAAAGGAGTGTGTCATGTGTTTATTTCAAGGGTCTGAGTGTTTGAAAGAGCTACACACCTTTTTTTACTCAAGTAGAAGAGGATGATTGAAGGTATTACTCATTGAAAATCTTTGTCATATTGAAACTCTATTGCCTCGACAAGTGAATATCATCAAGCTGAATAATAGGCGAGCAATATTGTCTATCAAAAAATCTTCTCACTGAAAGAGAGAGACATTTGTTGTTTTATGACCAAAATAAAAAGTGTAAGTGTTGAAATCTTCTATCCCAAAGATGGGCATGAGGTTGTTTCATAGCCAGAATCTAGTGTTGACAGTAATGTTTTATGGTCAGAGTATATTAGTATAAATATAGAATGATTTAGAGCTAAAACCCATAGCTTTGATAAGAGGTCCATACAAAAAAATGTAAGAGAGAGATATGGAGGAGAAGACACAGCTGAGGTCATTTCATAGCCAGAAGTCATTATTTATGGAAGTGTTCTTTAACTGGAGAATACCTGGTCCGAATTCAGAAAGGTGTTGACCTTAAAAGAAAAGCTTTTTCAGGAAACTGATGTAGCTAAATTTTGAGAGAGAGACATGCAGATGCTTGTATAGATGGAAAGAGTGACATGTAGAAGATTGGGCGGGAATATAAACGTATATACTAATATTTGTATGTGCGTGGTTTGTCCCGAGATGGAGACATTCTATCTGGTTGACGGGCTAAGCACAAAGGTGCAGAAGATGACATCCGTAGCACCTACCTGCAAAATGTATGGGGCATAAATTATCTCACGCCCAATCATAGCGTCAACGAAAACATAATAAAGTGAATGGTCAGAAATGCACTCGGGTGAGAAAACACCATGTCAGGACATGCACTATTGCGCATAATTGTAGGGTTGGGGAAGTGACCAAAAAAATCAATCGAGGTGACGACACAAACGTTGGCTTCAAATTGACCAGGAGAGAAAGTGCATTCGTGGGGAAACACAACAACATGGGAGGTGCCAAAGAACCTACTTTTCACTAGAGATGGAACTTGCAATCCTCAATAAGTATTATATTTCTCTCTCTCTTGTGTGTCAGAGTTGGGAACCTTAGACTTGCGTCTCCAGCCACCTTGCCATGCGTCCCTCTAATTCACGGTGGAAAAATCAATGCAACTCATTTTGGTCATAATTTCCTTTCTAATACCGTTAAGAACTATTTATCAAAACATCACACTTTTTGTTGAGTGCCACACAAATTGATGCTTTCTAGTTCACATATACCAAAAAGGACATAGATCCATCCATGAGAAAATAACAAATAAAAAAAATAATAAAAATCTCAAATGAATACACACCAATATATTTGACATTTATAATTTATAATTTATAATCATTTTTTAATTCTCTAGTAGAATATCCAGTCATGATGTCTTTTTTGATATCCTAGAAAACACCACTTTAAGTGAGATTTTTGCACCATAATCTATTATTTTACTCTACTAAACATGATCTCCTGTACCACTCGTTTTCGTCCAACTCACGATACCACTTGTTTAAGCCCGCACTCGTACAACTTCGTTCTCCTTTTCTATATAAGCCACTCATCTGTCCTCTTTCTTCCGCCTACAGCCCTTCTGATCGGGTTTATCAAATAGTCCACCATCCTCCGACTAGTTGGACCCTCTGGCCTGATTTCACGCTTTAGATGGATCTGATGTACAACTTCCTCCGATGAACCCTACCAGAACCTCCATCTATGTGTTAGGTTGCCTCCCTTTTGGTTGTGTCTGGTACACAACTTCCTTCCAAGAACCCTACCCAATATCCTCCGATCGGGTTTACCAGATAGTCCACCGTCCATTGAGTGATCTGACCAGTTGGATATATCTCCCTTTGGCCTAATTTCATGCTTCACATGGATCTGATGTACAACTTCCTTCGATGAACCCTACCAGAGCCTCCGTGTATGTGCTACACTACCTCCCTTTTGGTTGCGTCTGGTACACAACTTCCTTCCACGAACCCTACCGGTATCCTCTGCATATGTGCTAGGCGGACACACTTTCGACTGCAATGCAGTGGGATGGTGGGAGAGCAGCGTGGCGGTGGTCTGCAACAATGGTATTGTGCGGTGTCTCGCTTGACTCAATGCAAGTTTTTACAAATTCCTTGGGCCACATAATTGCAGTAGCGTGGTGCAAGGCGGTGATGTGTCATTGTGTTGTTGTCGACAATCCAGATATTAGCTTCCTTCAATAGCTTCTTTCCATATCAGATGGATTATATGATGCGATGCTTCAGGCGAGGCCATCCGGTGCTACAAGAGGTTTGCGAGGATTTGCTCATTGAATGTGAAGATATGAAGGAAGACAGAGAGATGGACTCAGAAGAAAGATAATTATATTTTATAAAACCCAACTACTGGGAAGTAGTCCTAAGGTGGAAGATTACTACTCCAATAAAGGTACACAAGCGTGGGCATAGGATCACTGAAATTGAGAGCTTGATCACTACTTTATGATTCTTGGTATGAAAAGTTGTTCTTCATAAGTGTTGCTACGGATCGTGTGTCGAATTACATTATAGTTCAGAAAATTTGCTTATACGGTACCAACGAATTACCCGGCAAACAAGTCAAATATTATATACAATTTGGATAATTAATCATCCAAAATGATAGGGAGTGAGAACTATTTGTGTTTTTGTTATGTAGTAGTAAAAAATGGTTTACGGTGCACAAATACAACCAACGGGCAATGGCCTATGCTATGTTTAAAATACAATGTCCGACATGCATGTAAGGATATTGATCTAACTTTATCAATTACTTTGCAGGTTTATTGGCTCTCTAGGCACGTTCTCCTCTGCAGAACTGTTAACATATACTCCAGGTTATCATCAGTTTGACGTTCTATATCAACATGCAAAGTATAGTAACCCAATTAAAAGACCTTTCTTATTTACAGAAATGTCATTGTCACCCAGTATCTAGTGGTTCCTTTATCTTGGGGCTACTTTCTATGTGCACGCAAAGGTAATGGTGCAATTTAATTAATTTAATTGATATCATCCAACTCAAATATTGATTGCAGACAACTCTTATTTGGCTTTATTACCACAATAAAATCAGTTCATTGTATATGAAAATCTAATCCAAGTATTTTAAAGTGAGTTTCAGGCTCCCATATTTTTCAGATGCCATGCATGTATATAGATCTTATATTTGTTATGAGGTTTTTCAGAAAACCTTTTGAAGGACTCGTCACCTCCACATGACTCAATTATAAGTATTATGCGTACAAATTCCCATTCAAGCCAAACGAGAAAGAACTACGTGTATTGAATTAGATCCTTCAGAAAATTTTGAGGAGTGCATTCTTTGTGACTTTCTAACTCAATTTCGAAAGAGTGTTATACTCAGCATGGTCTCAAGAAAACTCATTTCCGTCCTTTTAGTCCCCTTCTCGTATACGTCTCATGTCGATGCAATTGACTAAACTTAATCTCATATACATCTCCTATTGATGTGGTTGGCTAAACTTCATCTTTTGAACAATTTCTTAAATCTCCTATATATATTGCAACGTTGCTTATAGAAACCCTGTATTTTCCTATCATTGCTCTACTTAAGACCTAATCCCATATTTCTTCTGCAATCACAACACAATAATTTCCTGTAAAGAGGGGATTAATGTAGCCAACAAGGACACCCCACACTCCTTCTTCAAACCAGAGTTTCGGTCTAATTACGTGGATTTGTGATTCTACCGTTAAAGACGTGCATATAAATAGTTTGGTGATTGTCATTGTCTAGTATGATGGCTCACAAATCTTTGCAACACCAAGAAATAACATAATTTAATGTATGCAATTCGTCTATATTGAGTTATATACCTTCAACGATTCTACCGATGCGTCATTCACCGGAGTACTCCTCCCAATCTCAAATTAAATAGATGCCTATGGTGCTAAGAGAGACACACAATGCTCTTTTCCTTGCCAGTGGTGGTAGTATTGTACGTCTGTGTGCCTAAAGACAAAAAGGAGCAGATGTGATCTCCATTCTCAGTAGATGTTTAATTTCCTTTCTGGGCTTAATATCATGTAATTAGAAGATATCGCCTCTATGGAATTAGTTGTTTATTTACCAATGAAATTCTTCTTAGAAGATAGAAATCTTTTCATGTTGTGTCCTGTCCGGCCATGGCTAGCATTGTAGATATTGGCAGTCCATCTTCAATGCATTTCCATTGAAGTAAATATTATTTTTTTGGCATTATTAAATAGTAAATTTTAAATTTAAACCGTGCTTTCATGTAGGAGAAGATGCTGGTCTATTTCTAATTGCTTGCATTCTATCTGTAGACATGACTTCGAGACGAACTGCAGTGTTCTTGATGGTGTAAGGGACTAACAGAACGTAGAGTTTTTCTCTATTACCGGTGTTGCAACTTTACCGGTTGATATATAGATGATCTCGGCCCCCACTTTTCGGATTAGATCACATACAAACTTCTGCTACCTAGGCCAAGATTTTCTATGTCTTTATGTTCTGTGTTTGAAGGCACTGCAAACAGATTGTAGATAGTTCTCATTGTACTGATCTTCAGTCCGTTGCGATTCTGACGTGTTGCAGCCTTGTAGGCGTGTAGAAATACACAACATGAGAGCCATGATATTAGATAAATATGATGAGGAATATTGGCGGGTAAGGTATGTTATCCCCATGGTATTGCAATAACCTTCTAGTGTATGTCATTTCCACAATACAACGACAGAAGATAGTGGTCATATCTGATTATGTTTCATCTAATATGGTTTCCTCTTGGAGCTACTTTTTGTCAGCACATATTTCTATCTGTGAAGCATGAATATTGACACAGGCTCTAATGACCTATTTTTTGAATGTAGTGAGATATATGAAACCTCTATATGCTTTGGTCTTTAATTAAATGCATGAAGGCTTGTTTAGAAGACGAGTTTCCATGAAGAAACTCCAGATGCTAATGATGGAGTAGCTAGCATTACAAGCATATCATGTATGTGTGCTGCCAAAGACAACAATGCGGAAGCTTACGGCTCCTTCTACCTCCCAGTGGTGGAACTACCAACTTTATTATTTTGGTGTACAATTCTAAGAAACAAATATCACTCAAGAAAAGCATGCATCATCATTCTTATTGACTGATGAGGTATTCTTATATAATATGCTCGCAACTTGAATTTTCTTCGCCACATCTATAGTATTTTTTCATGAGATAATAAAAAATAGTGCTTCATTTGATTTATTTGATTGCAGTGAACATTAATATCAATTGAATAAATATAATTTGATTTAGTATGTGAGTAGAAAACATTGCACCCTTGAAGTAAAATGCATGCATTATATCCATGTAGTACCCAAATCTAATAGGAATAATGTAAATGAAAGGTCCAACTGTATGCATCTATAAGAGTTGTTCTTTATTTCACCTCTCATTGTTAAAAGAATCTATTAAAAAGGGGAACATAATTATCTACCTCTAAGGGCATTGAAAAATTTAGACGTATTGTCTTCTCTCTAAATTTGGGACATATATGTATTTTCTTGTAATTTTCTTTTGTTGCCTAAGGATTTTCAATTGTTGTATATTATTAACTTTATTTTGCCTTCATAGCGTGGAGAGGCCCTTATTGAGGGATAGTACTACCTATCTACAAAAATCAGGTTTGCATCTAGGAATGCACATGGATCTCAGAGTTACTTAGCACATGTATAGATGTTACATAAGATACATTGTTTTCAAGTCATATATTTATATTATTTTCATATGTGAGATAGATTGCCACTATCCCTTCTTGTGATTCCAAGTCAATGGTCAAAACCAAATGAGGTAACAAGGAATTTTAAATGTTTTTTCTTGTGATTTGGTTTGGATGTGTGATAGAAATTTCTTTTCATCCAATAGTGTAAGTAAGATTGGTCTATATTTATTGATAGAGTACTGAGAAAGGGTGGAAACACACAATTTGTTGCTTCATCTAAATGCCAACAATATATACTTTCATGACTATTACAACAAGAATACCTAGAATAAGTCTATCAATCCAAGGGAGATTTTATCTCATAGCGTTTCAATGTAGAACACCAATATGGTAGATTTGGATGCATGGTTGGACATCCCCTAATATACCTCACATAATTGGGTCAATATGTATGAAATAGTAACTAGAAAAAAAAACAAATAGAACGTAAATTAGAATATTTATTAATATCAGCAGACTTAAATAACATAGAAACTTTAATTAAACCTTTTATATATTTTGAGACATTGAAGTTATCAATTAGTGTGTTCCTGTTCTTTTAGATTCGGTAAGAACTATAACTCCCATGTACCTGAGTTGTGTTTTTTGTAAAAAAATATTACACTTCAAAATAAATTGATGGAATGTGTTAATTGGTTTTTGAGAATTAACCCATAGAATCTCTTAAAGTTTTTCATACACATCTAGATTATTTCATATATTGTTTTCAAATATATCCATATTTATTTTATTTTCTCACTTTTTTTTATTTAATAGTAGTGAAAACATCACATATCTAATGAACAGTTTCAATATGAATTCCCTGCTTACATAAATTTGTCATATATCTGCCAATAAATATACAACAATAATATATCTTGCTGTTCCGGTTACTAATATTAATAATATGTATCATCATATGATTGTATTGAAGAAAGCCATATAAAAATTAGCATTTTGTCTATAATATTTTGTAAGTTGAAACTGTAAAGTTGTTGAAATTTTCTAAATTCGTATCTTCCTCGACCAAGAAACCATTTATATTTAGGTTAAAAGTTTACTAATTATTAACATACATAAGAATAAAAGAACAATCTCATGAGAAATTGTGTTTAAAAATCTACTTGCTTATTGGTAGTGTTTGTAGTTCCCTTCAATATATATTTTAGGATTCCTCATAGATTAGAATCGAAATCAAACACTTCTATATCATTTTCAGGGTTCCCAAACATGTTTCCGGTATGGCTTAGACTATTTTAGGATTTGTTTTTCTTCATTCACTACTGTACATAACATAGTTTACTATTAAGAATCCTGCTTAGGTAGCATTTGAAATTATATGTAAAACAAATTATGATATAATATTTCTCTATTATTACAAGTGGGTGCCATATAGAGGCTCTACACAAATTCGAAATGTTTAGATGCATTTAAAGCATCATTTTTTACACTACTTCGTTTAATTTGATAACATCTCAAAAACAAAAAAAATCATGAAATTCAAGGTGATTAAATTGTAAGAAATCAATATAGGTAAAAAAGTGTATGTCGTATGCACTCTATATATACCTGTTTTTAATTTATTAATTGATATTTCATTATTCTCAAATATTTATATCATTTGTAAATTTGTGTCTTTTAATTTTCCCAAGTTACCCATTATGAGGTCTATGTCATAGTTGTTCCTACTATTTCCTCATCCTCATTTTTTGTATATGCATGCAAGGTGTTCATTATGAAAAATTATATTCATAGTATCACCACATCAAGTATTTTATTTCAGGTTAAGTTATTTTACAATATATTCATAGTCATTTTTATTAAAATGACTACATGTCTTGACAAGTGTCATAACCACTCATTCCTACTCGTAGGATATTTTTGAACTAATAGAAATGCAAGGCATACATGTCGAGTAGTAAAAATAGATTGACCTAATGTGAATTGATGTATACATTTGGCTTACAGCGATGACATCCATGTCTATTGGAAAAATTTATCAAGTGCCTACATCAAATTGAGACTTATATGTATTTAATATATTGCATTTAAAATTTATAGAAAAATTATATTATATTTGGAGCATTCAAATTCATTCCATTTTTGTGAATGTTAATGTTTATTTAAGTATAAATCACATATTCATGATCACTGAGTGAGTGAAAATACAACTATGGAATTAGTAGTAAGTTTTACCATTAAATAGGTATACGATTAATATAGAATTGACAAAGAAATGTGAAGTGTTGGATTGAAGTTCTTTTCTTCAAGATGAGAGGTAAAAAAATTATAAACTTTTACCACTTCTAATATACACCATTCAAATGTGCATGCCCATTATATATTTACTTGGTATCAAACTCGACCATAAATAAGTGCGCAAGTGTTTTATTATTCTTTGTTATTAGATTCAAGAATATAAAAAAGAATATTTTAAATGCAGTTGGATACTTCAAGTGTCATTAACTATAATAAGTGTAGAATACTATCAAACTTAATGTAGCATGTAGATATTCAAAAAATAGTAATTGCAAACAACTTTAATTGCAATTTGTATTGATTATCCATTTGGTATAAATATAAATGTTATAATAAACTTCATATGTTTCATAAATTGGTGAAAAGTAGTGGAATGACATCAAAACATATGGTGATGATATAGTAACAAAGATAATTGAATTTATAGGAAAAAATAAAAGATTTGTATCAAAAACATGTATATAGGAAATGATATTTATTTTTGAAATTTTTTCTTGTATAAAAATGTATTTTAAATAAATCCCATATATACTTTAAATGTACGAATAACACATTTGATTCCTCAAAAAAAACAAATAAGGGACAAAAAAATTGGATCTATGTACCTATTTACATATTTTTGTCTTATGTGTTACTGATCATCTTTCAATAATATAAATATTACAACTACTAGAACTCTATTATTGATTTAATATTAGTGAATAAGAAGTTTAGAAGAGAAGAAACATACTTACATTAGTTTAGTTATCTTACTTAATAGATATGAAAAATTACTATGCAATTCAACAAACTACATATGCATATACATATAATGATAGAGAGATAAATGGAGAAAAAGGATGTCATACATTTGCATTGTTGTATATACAAACTTCAAGAAAAAGTATTGAACTTGGTAAATGCATGACATGTTGCGCATATAATTATCACATTATATACATAAGATCAGGATAGGAAATAATTACCCAAGTGTGAACAATCTTAAAGAAGTTCTAATTTGAGCATCGATATACTAATATCATTAATGTCTAGAATCACATCTATTTAGCTTGAAATTTATCCATTGCATGATGTTATATACTATAGTAAATAGTGATTATGAGTGGTTATGACTATGGATACATGACTCATAAAGTGAAATTTATTTTAGAGGAAGAAGAACATTATATTCATTATGGTAAGTATAACACCAAGAAAAACAAACGGTCCCCTTTACAATAAGTTTAAGATAACTAATTAACATCAATAATTTAATGCTCTAATCAATTTAAGGATGATGCCTATCTGTATTGGAAAGGTGTTCTATTGACATTCTTATGAAAAAGCAAACATCCAATATAATGTATACAAAAATAGACACGAAACAAGATTTTTTGATAATTTTAGAATGAGAAGGCATCCTCAAGGACGCGGTCTAAGATCTTAGCATCTTACTGATACCAATATGTTCAAATATTATAATGACCAAAAAGTTAACAAACAAATTAGGTAATATCCAAACAACATCATAAGGTATGTAGATGTTTTACAAAGCCGAGAGGAAAGTAGAATTCCCTAATGCACCTCATAGTGATTACATTATTTGGTCATCCAAGTTGGTATATATGTGTGTTGGACGTATGACGTTACAAAACTATTTCTATCTAATTCATAAATATAGAGCATACATCAAAATTATTCTACTATTTTGAGATAAATCTAATAATGAAACATTGAAAAAGAATACAAAAAAATTGAAGATAATATGGAAAGAGAAAAAAGTATGAAACCGGATGTACAATATAATAAATGTCATTTATGGGTTGTATTATCATTAAGTAGTTGTATACTCTGATTTTGACTTAAACTTTCTTAATTTAGGCTATACTAGAAGTCGTGCGGAATACGTGCATTTACTAGTATGCTATTAAGAGTGATATTTTTCTGATAGTGCTCAAAAGGGTATGATTGGCTGAAAGTGTACCAATCTAGTCTACTTTCTCTTGATTTAATTGCTTAACGGATCATCCATGAGCGCTGCAACCCCCACACCTTCTCGGCCACTGCCACTGGCCTAGTGGCGGCACGACGGATGGAGACAAACAAAGGTCACACTTCAATTGTGCCTCTGACCATTCTTGATGTCTGCCCAATATGCAACAACGGGGGTTCCACGTCGTCCGTCTAGTGGTTGTGGGGCTGTAAAGCTATGGTCGTTCTATGATCACCTGATCATTCATATACATTGCATGTGACGATCATAAGAACTATGTACCCCACATCCGCCACCGCCACCACTGCGGCTGCTACAATACTAGAAGCACATAACATGGCATGATTGGCATCTCTACCTAAATTGTTATGACTCACAACTCTCACCAATCCCAGTCTGCACCGCAGGCAACTCAACCCTCATCCGGTCTGCAATCAGCCAGCATAGACTATTAGACTCCAGACTTTTCTTCCAACGCATTGGTTCTAACCAAAAGTGAGGAGACTAGTAAAAAGTACGCTCGATCTGGATTCTACCCGACCCTATCCATCCCTCTGTACCCAACCCTATCCAAGTCGATTCCTTTGTGCTCGCGCATACATGCGTAGGTGGTTCCAAGTCCGCACAACCCATCAATACTTGAAATGGAAAAACGATCCTCAAGAAGCCGGAGAGAATAATAAGTTAACCATTGGTTATGGCCCCACCGATGCTCCGATGCGGCGCAGGAGCCCACCTATACATCTTCATTCCATGCAATGCATCCATCCAATACAACCATTATTGGGTGCGGAGAGAGTAGACGGCAAACAAAGGAATGAAACCAACTCCACCCAGTGTACACTGTAGGTGCTCCCCCACTACTATATCTCAATCTGTTTCCCTCGTCGCCGGCGCTAGTAGCTGTCGGCGGCCATGCATCGAATGTTATACATTCTATTATTCGACTTTTGCCTCCTTGACGCTGCGGCAAGCCTCAGTAGTGATGGCTGTCAATCATACATGATCAGATGAGGCCATCGTGGAGCACGGCAACGCATCGGCGCTACTTCATTGTCTTGCAGCTTGCAGTACTAATAATACCCACCGCAATAAGGCCTCAACGGGAACGGCTAATTGCTAAATAAACCTTCGGCAGATAAACTGCACCTTTTTGCTTACTGTCCATGACTTATATACAATACAGATGTGAAAGTTGTATTTGTTTGCTAACATACTCTCTATTATATAGAAAAACTCGTATCGGTATAATGCTTTCATTCTGGGGTTGGAGCATAAAACCGAAAATGAATTTAGTTCAGTTTAGATTAAATTTTTTGGACAATCCAGGTTCTAATAGGATGGCATACCAATATATGTTATGATGTATTTAATACTTTACAACAAAATTATTTTATCCAACACATTCCGGTTGGTCAGGGAAGTAGAGAATCTCCATTGAAAGTATATACCACCTTCCTCTCTGTAGGAGAACGTATCCAAATCTTTTGTCCCCACTAGGTATCTCGTGCGTGTCCTCAGCCATTAATAGACCCCATTATCTATTTCAGGGGTGGGTTTTGGGTTTATGGATGGCTGGGATCACCGGAGATATTGTCCCCTGGTATAGAGGATTTGAAGCCGTAGGGGAACTGGTTCAGTCCACCGTAGACCATGTGTCACATTTTTTTTTATAATAAAGGTCATATTAATTCATTACTACTATAGAAAGTTTGCTGCAAGCTATCACCTGCAAAGTCAGGTTTTACACTACTGATGTAACAAGAATATAAAATGCAGCATGGTCGTCATAAGAAAAGACGTCTATGGGGGAGGCACCCCTTAACAAGCCTCAACATACATGATCTAATTTATGGTTATGGTAAAATTTTGGCAGAAACATAAAGAAGTCCAGTTCCCGTTTCTTCGTCAAGCATCTCCTTGAACTGGTATAGATATTCCGCATCTGATTGACCTGCATTAGCTTCTACTATTTCCGTTGTTGCCTTTTAACCTGCAGTGGTTGATAATATTTAGATCTGATTCAATTAAATTTATGATGATATTCTTGGGTTTCCTAGTATTGTTGAATCTTCTGTTGTTCCTCTCTCGCCATAAGTTCCAAAAGATGGTGACTAAAAAATCATCAGCAAGGAGCTGGTGATTGTTTCTAAGCCGTATGAGGGCTGTAGGAATTTTCGTGAAGTTGTGATCGTGATGTTCGATTCTTAAGAAATGTTTAATAATGTTAATTGAAAAAATACAGTGGTTGAAGATGTGCTCCATTGTCTCCGCTTCCCTCATACAAAGAATGCACCTAGATGGACCAACGAAGCCTCTTTTGTTTAAATTTTAGTCTGTGAGGAGTTTGTTATTTAGTAGGAGCCAAAGAAAGATTTTAAGTTTTTTTGGCCATCTATGTTTCCAGACGTTTGACGTTGGTGGGGAGATACCTCTGTATAAGAGGAAGGAGTAAGCCTCTTTGGGTGTGTATTTCGCACCCCATTTCCAAGTAATTTTGTTTGAGGTGTTGTATTCTAACTCATAGATGATGTTGTTGAGTTCGGCCTGGTTGATATGTAAAAGTAACCACCGTTTGAGAGTATTTGGTCTATTGCTGGTTAGGAGGCCAAGAGCTTTGTCCATGTTGATTTTTGCAAGGTTTTTTGGGATAATCCAGTCAATGTGCATGTTTTTGATGGTGTAATTTTTGAACCATGGATCGTCCCAAAATGATATAAAGTTGTGTGAGTGTGGAGGGGTATAGATGATTTGCTTGATGAGAGTGATGTATTTATTTATGTACTTCCAAAGAGGCAAAGCCTTTTTCTTCTTAGTCTTATGCCATGGGGGGATATCTGATAGTATTTTCCCATGATTAAGTTTTGCCAAATTTTATTTTTATTGTTTGCTATGCTATTTATGATTTTCACAATCAAATAGAAAGCATGCTTTTCTAGATTGATGATCCCCCATCCACCTTGGTTGATGGGAGCAGTGATGGTATCCCAGTTTACCAAGTGGATGTGCTTTCCTGCTGAAGAGGAATTGTGGTGGTTCTTCCATAGGAAGTTTCTTCTAATTTTGTCTATGGTGTGTCTGGTCTTGGAGGGGAGTGGTATGTAGCTGAGGTAGTGGGTAGTAATAGGAGTGATAGCACTGTTGAGGAGAGTGAGTCGGCCAGCAAGGTTCAGGAAATTGTTTGACCAAGAAGAGAGTTTGTTTTGGATTTTTTCTATGATTGGGTTCTATATCGTATGGGTGATACTGAGTGGGGTGATGCGAAGGCCCAAATAGCTGATAGGGAAGTTTTCAATCTTGCACCTAAGCAAGGTTTTGTATCTATTCATCATATTTTGGTCTATGTGCACTCCAAAGATGGAGGATTTTTGAAGATTAATTTTGAGCCGAGAGATGTATGAGAAGATGTTGATGATCCTGATGGTGTTTATAATGGAGTTGTCTTCTGGTGTGATAAGGATCATAATGTCATCAGCAAATTGTATGATGTTCTCTTTACACTCAGATGGTGTGGCTATCAGGCCTTTATAAACCCCTAAATTGATCATTCTGGTGAGGATTAAGGTAACTATGATGAAGAGATAGGGGGAGAGTGGGTTCCCTTGTCTGAAGCCATTTGCATTTTTGAAGTATCCAAAAGGTGCTCCATTTATGATGGTGGAGAAGTGGTTTGTAGAAACACATGCACGTATCCAGTGTATCCATGTGTCACGGTATTGGGCCTTAACAGTAGAAATAACATTCTCGTCTGATAGTAAGTAAGAAAATCATTTGATCATAAGCGCAATGCATCATGTACCTTGTATGCACGCAATGGAGGGTGGATGGAGGTGATTTGGAGATGGTGAGGGACCCAACTGTGTGGGGGTAGTTGCAGTCACGTCTATTGCCAATAGTGGCAGAGTCAGATTTTTTTGTTTGGGTGAGGCACAAGTATAAAATGATTTTTTTTTTGTAAACACATTCGTTGTTGATCTACAAGAAATTATGATTAAATTTTGAAAAGAAATTCAACTGTATATAAGAACGATATTTAATGTCAAAATTTTACAATATATATCAAAGACATCCTCAACTGGTCGCATGGTCTGCAATCTTTAGGTGATAACCTATGTTTCAAGATTTTTGTTGATGACTCTTTCAGAATGGGCCACCAAACAATCATTGAGAAACTCATCATGCATCATGTTCTGCAAAGATGTTTTACAATTTTTATTATAGAAAATACACTCACAATAAATACAATTGTCACAGGAAGAAGCAATGCTAGCTTTAGAAGATGATAGCCTAAATGGAAATCCTTATCTTGCTTCATCAACATCATCTTCTAGGCAAGTTCTATGAAGATACATAATTCTTTATAGGAAGGATTATGACAGACATCAAATATGTAATTAGCAAGTTGCCATCCTAATATTTCAATCGTTTGCAAGTTGAAATATGATGTGTAAAGAGTGGGATAAACCACCCTCTACTAAAATATGGTAAACAAAACTCATTTGGAAAGCAATGGAATAAAAAAAATTCTGACTATATTCAATTTCATAAAAGATTGTACAAAATACATCAAAAATCTCTCATTAAGGGTTACATCATCATACACAACTAGGATCTAGATAGAGGGAAGTCTAGACTACTCCACTTTTGTCTCCACAGTAACAACTCCTTCGGCTAAGTCCATGTCAAAGCCAAGATCTTCAAGTCTTATTTATCACCTTGATCCTCATATGGGTGGTTGGGAAGGCACCCAGCAAAAGGGAAAGGAAAATAAAAGTATGTGTTACAAAAACTATTCTAGGATATCAAGATAAGAAAAATATGTAAAAACGTGCTAGGGTTCATCATATGATGAAGATAATCAAGAGAATGAGGCCATATATATAAAATAATATTTCAATAGATGCTTTCCATAAACAAAGTAAAACAACAACATTGCATGTATGATTAATATTGACTACCTTAACTATGTAGGATTGAGGCACCTACTGGACCTTCAACCAAAGGGTGAGGGGAGAATAACACATTCCCAGTCACCTACACATATTTCATGTGGGGGGGGAGACTATCACATTCCCCGGGGCGATAAAATATATGCCCAATTATGGGTGGTTGTACATACAAGTACCACTACACTAGTTAATTAGTCTAATGAAATCGACATGCTAGAAACTATGGCAAGTAATAGCATCATTTAAATAGAACATGGAAAAAGGGTACCAAGACCCAAGAACAATATTCCAAACTAATTATGAGGCAAGTATAGCAAAAGAATCAAGAGTATAAGAAATAGGATTCAATGAAGCCTTATTATAGAAAAGTAGGTCAAAGCACAAATATTCCCAACTGAAAGGTTAAATGTACATACCTTATCATTAGAGCCCTAAAACCACTTTTCATAACCTTTACACGAAATCAGATCCACTTGCTCTAATATGATAACCATGATCATGTATTAAAACTATGTTTATTCATTAAAGATCCAAAACCCCAAAACTATTAACTTTTCCTACAAATAATCGAATTAGACTCTGAAACCATCACCGATGTCTTAGTTAGGTTCTTTCGATCAAAATAATATATATTTTTGTATATTTTCAAGATATAGATTTTTCAAAGTATTTTTCATGTTTTTAGGTTAATTAAATCATCCACAGAAATACATTTTCAAAAACGCCAGAATCAAACTTCACAAATATTTTTAATGGATAGATCTCGTTCTCCTGATTTCAAAACATATTTTATTTTTAAATTTAGATAAACGAATAAAAAGATATGTTTTTTTGTAATTTTAGCCAATCATAGAACGACACGTCATCAAATCCATTGCAAGAGTGGCAGAGAGAGGGAGGGAGAGGGGGACCCAGCTGACTTGGACCAATCAAACAAGGCCATGTTGTCTCGTCAGTGGACAACGAGGCCCTCTCAAAGAAAAAGAAAAAGATAGCGAAATAACCAGACTACCCTCAGAGAAAAAAAATAGAAAAGAAGGCGAGTGAGGGTAAAACTGAGAAAGCACCGAGGAGAACCTTCTCCTTTCGCGCAACCAGCCATGGTTACGAGCAACAGCTGCAGCTCGGCCCGATTTGGGCAAAACCCGTAGAAGCCATCAAATAATAAACCAAAGGTGCGAAAACGAAGAAAATATGTTAACGAAAGGTACCTCAACCACAATTGAACAGAGGATACAGGAGGAGGATGTGCAACCCGTTGACGGCATGGCTCGATCCTTGACTTGGTAGCAGAGAGAAACAAAAGTAAAGGGGAAATTGAGATGGGGAACAGAAACCTCAGATGACGGCGGAACTAAGGGTGTAAACACTGGTTTATATAGTTAGGTATTAGGATCTATAGGAGGGTAGCTTCGAGAAGCGTTTGGGTGAGAATTGGGGGTTCTTCAAGTATTCGTCAAAAATCAAAAAGCTGAGATAATCTCATACGGAATTGAAAGAAGAATCTAACAAACCAAAAATTATCGAATTTCATCGAGTATATCTCGAGATAACCGAATTTGAAATTTCGGAAAGTAACTAGTTGTTTCCTTTTCGGTTAGAGGAAGAAGACGACCATCAGTCGTCAGATTAGTGGTCCCGAGTCCACAAAGGACCAGGAGTCATCCGATCTCGTGGATGGAAAGAGCATGGAAAGAACATAGGAATTGTAGTTGTATTAAAATTCGACCAAAGTGTCATATTAATTTTAAATATTTTTCTCTCTCTTTGTTTGGGGGCCCAAAAAATATCCAAAATTAACCAAAATTTATATTCTAACTGATTTTGATGCGTAAAATCCAAATATGGAATTAGTTTTGCCTTTTGGGGACTTTTAATAGGTTAAATAATTAAAATGTCATTTTCTCTTTCCTCCTTCATTAATAACTCTAGGATTCTCCAAAAATTACAAAACTTCACCCATAACTCATATTAAGTATGTTAGATACTAATTTGACATTACTTTATTTTTATGAACAGTTCTATTATTTTATTTAATACAATTAAATATTATCATTTTTTTTATCCTTTTGATTTATTAGAGGCATCAAGAAACTTCCTAAAAATATGAAACTTGGTATACAAGTAATAATAAACTTGAGGAACACTGTTGCGAGATTAATTAATTTTTATCAACATATATTTAATATTTATGGCCTTTAAATCATTTTCTCTCTCCTAAATAAAATAAAATACTAATCATTGACCAAATTAGATGAAAATTTGCCCAAAGGCTTATTTACATGCTTAGATTACGAATTTGGAGTTAGTTTTCCAATTTGAGGATATTAGATATTTTATTTCTCTTTCTTGGCTTATTTCACATTATCCTGTAATTAAGGATTTTATATATTTATTTATTATCCAAATTAAATGATACTTGGCCATTAAGTTTCTTTTAAGCCAAGAAAATGAGATTAATATCCAAATGATCTTCATGGGTTTCCACTTATGATTTTTGGGACAATATGTTCCTCATTATCACCTTTTATCCATTATATTCCATATTATTTCAAATTACCACATTTATCATTTCCTTTATGCATATTTTGAGAATTATCGCCTTTTATATATTCTAAAAGATACTAGAAAGTTCTAACACGAATTTCTTTATTCTTTTTATCACTCAAGTGGACATGTTGCATATTTGACCCATTACTAAGCTTCCACTGAGGTATTTGTGCATAAACCCAAATATTGAAATAAAAGGTGAACAAATGTTCATTAAACCATCATATTCTCTACAAATTAAATAAAAAGACCAAAGAGGATATAAATGAAAGAAAAAGATGGAAAAGAGGAAAAAAAAGGTTAAAAGTCCAGAATTCAGTATGTTACAACACTCCACCCCTTAAAGAGGATTTTGTCCCCGAAATCACTAGAAATTTGGGAAGGGTGAGTGTGAAACCTCACATCATAAAGCTTCAGGTTGTTCCTGTACCAAAACGTATACTTCAACTACACCTAAAGGTTCAGAAACTTCACATACAGCTCATCGTAGGTTGGGTTCTCAAGGGTCACCTAGGGTTCTACTATTAAGATATTCTTTTTACGAGATTTAACATTATTTATATTTTTGGCTCATTAACATCATATTCATTATGATATCACATTATCATCACTATTTTAATTATGTCATGTCATAGTCACTTTATTGTCAAAAGGGTTATATTTCATTATTATGCACAATTAGAGGTTACTCAATTATCTCAACATTCATTATTATATTTGATCATTGTCCTTAATAATTCGGATTTATACTTCATTATCCTCATATTAACACTTTATTAATTATAACAAATTATTTTACGTGAAATAAGACATTTTGTTCAATTCATGGTTAAGCATACAATTATTCCAATTAATGTCACATTAGTCACTTATATTCATATTAACGTTGTCACAATGTCACATTATCTTTATTGCTCACATTAATGTCATCATTAATCATTATTCATTTATATTATTCATTTTGCACGTTTATGTGAATCCAATCACTTCATATTCACATTGAAGCCATTACTTGTATTTCAATGATCAAGGTGAAACATATTACATATTAATGAATTGATTCACATTAAGTGCTAATCACATGTGTATTAGATAACAAGGTAACTTGTATTTTATATTTATGACTTGATTAATATGTGATTAGATGATTATATATATCATTTATGTGTATCAAAGTATGTTAACTGATTATGTCTCTTAACATCATTAATGTATCATGAAAGGCATTAAAGATGTATAGATTAGGGATAGATTATTTCAAGTTAGGGTTTAGGTCAACATGACCCTTATTTTCACTTATCCATCCTTAGCATGCATTAGGTTACAATTACAATTCTCATCATATCATTAGGGTTTATAGGTTCATGACATGATCAACCTCTTACATATTGACAATTAGCATTAATATCCATATTTTGTGCATTGGATATTTATTAGTGTTTAAACGTATGAATTATTCATTAGATGACCATTACATGTTCATTAATATGTAAACAAGCATGTTAGGGTTACCATTATGACATGTTTGGTCAAGACCAAGGATCCAAGCATACTAACCTCCTATTTATGGAGTTAGGGTTTCTAAAGATAGAGTAGATAGATTTCAAGATGTTATAGGGTTGCATCCCCCTAAATAGGATTTCGTCCTCGAAATCTAACCACTCGAACATCCAACCTAACCATACTCCACCCCTTAAAGAGTTCGACCTATCAAGCCAAACTAACTAGGATTAAAGGATAAGTCTAACTAAACCATTCTCAAGATTCATCATGCTTCCACGGTGCACTCTGATATCTTCCCAAACACCCAAACTCCAAGGTCTAGGTTCTACAGATAAACTTATCCAAGCATGTGGTTTGAGGGACATAAGGAAACTATCTTGGTATTCATCCTCAAACAAGTCAACTTAGGGTTCCCAAAGATATACAACATAGAAGTCTAAGGTTACTATTGCCTAAAAGCAAACTATTTTGAGCAGTTCGTATCAGCTCAAGCCAGGCCGGTATCATATCGGAACGGGAGTCCTCGTAAACTAAGCTAGTGGCACGGAGGAAAATATTGTCAACCTCCGAAACCCTGATCCTTTCTAGACACCTTTGCTTCAACTTCATGCCCTAAAAGTTGCCTAAAGGCAAACCTAAACAACATCAAGTTATGCATATTTTAGTTATAAGTATTTTAGGGTTTTATTCATCAAGATTCTAATGTGAAACTATAGGGTCCTAAATCAACCTCTCATCAGCATAAATCAAATGTAGGGCAAACAAGTAACTTAAGGGAAATGATGCAAATCTAGGGTTCTAATTAGGGAGACAGTACTGAAATAGTCAGATTCTGACTACCATGGGCTCTGATACCATGTTGTAAAGAGTGGGATAAACCACTCTCTACTAAAATATGGTAAAAAAACTCATTTGGAAAGCATCGGAATAAAAAAAAATTCTGACTATATTCCATTTCGTAAAAGATTGTACATAATACATCAAAAATCTCCCATTAAGGGTTACATCATCATACACAACTAGGATCTAGATAGAGCAAAGTATAGACTACTCCAATTTTGTCTCCACATCAACAACTCCATCGGCTAAGTCCATGCCAAAGCCAAGATCTTCAAGTCCTATTCATCACCTTGATCCACATCTGGGTGGTTGGGAAGGCACCCAGCAAAAGGGAAAGGAAAATAAATGTATGTGTTACAAAAACTATTCTAGGATATCAAGATAAGAAAAATATGTAAAAATGTGCTAGGGTTCATCATATGATGAAGTTAATCAAGAGAATGAGGCCATATATATAAAATAATATTTCAATAGATGTTTGCCATAAAGAAAGTAAAACAACAACATTGCATGTATGATTAATATTGACTACCTTAACTATGTAGGGTTGAGGCACATACCGGACCTTCAACGAAAGGGTGAGGGGAGAATAAGACATTCCTAGTCACCTACACATATTTCATGTGTGGGGGAGAGTATCACATTCCCTGGGTGATAAAATACATGCCCATCTATGGGTAGTTGTACATACAAGTACCACTACACTAGTTAATTAGTCTAATTAAATCAACATACTAGAAACTATGGCAAGTAATAGCATCATTTAAATAGAACATGGCAAAGGGGTACCAAGACCCAAGAATAATATTCCAAACTGATTATGAGGCAAGTATAGCAAAAGAATCAAGAGTATAAGAAATAGGATTCAATGAAGCCTCATTATAGAAAAGTAGGTCAAGGCACAAATATTCCCAACTGAAAGGTTAAATGCACATACCTAATCATTAGAGCCCTAAAACCACTTTTCATAACCTTTACACGAGATCAGATCCACTTGCCCTAATATGATAACCATGATCATGTATTAATACTATGTTTATTCATTAAAGATCCAAAACCCCAAAACTATTAACTTTTCCAACAAACGATCGAATTGGATTCTGAAACCATCATTGATGTCTTATTTAGGTTCTTCTGATCAAAATAACATATATTTTTGTATATTTTCGAGATATAGACTTTTCATGGTATTTTTCTTGTTTTTAGGTTAATTAAATCATCCTCAAAAATATGTTTTTGAAAACGCCAGAATCAAACTTCACAAATATTTTTAATGGATAGATCTCGTTCTCCTGATTTCAATACATATTTCATTTTTAAATTTGGATAAACGAATAAAAAGATATGATTTTTGTAATTCCAGCCAATCATAGAACGACATGTCATCAAATCTATTGCAAGAGAGGTGGAGAGAGTGAGGGAGAGGGGGATCCAACTGACTTGGACCAATCAAACAAGGTCGTCTTGTCCCATCAGTGGACAACGAGGCCCTCTCAAAGCAAAAGAGAAAAATACACAACTACAGAACACGCCTTTGGAGACGGTTATTTAACCCCCTTTGGCGACGGTTTTCAAGCGACGCCTATGTGGGCGCCGCTAAAGGTCGAACTCTTCGACGTCGGTTATATATAGTTGGCCGACGTCTATAGGATTCGTGCCACAAAAAAGAGCACCGACTAGGACACTTTCTGCGTCGGTTAACAACTGAACAACCGACGCCATACTCCTAGACGACACGGCCGTGCTTCGCTGTACGGCCGTGTTTAGTGCTATAGGCGTCGGTTTTATACGAATATGCGACGCCCTTTCCACCACGGCCGTGCTTTCCTGCACGGTCGGGTTGTTTGTCATATTAGGCGTCGGTTTTTATCCAATAACCGACGCTGTAGGCCTTTGATGACGGTGTTCTATAAATAACCGATGCCTATACTTTAATTTTTTTTTTCTTATCAGTTTGCAGGCCTACTGTGGCTGGTCAGCAGGATGAGAACCTACAGTTCAGTTTTCTGAACTGCAGGTTTACGACATCCATTGATATCAGCCTACAAATAGGCCACAAACCTGCAAAATCAACAAATATTTTTTCACACAAGTAGATACATTCAGACATCAATTCAATTCTCACATTCACACATGTAGAAACATTCAAATACATGTAGAAACATTCAGACATGTATAAACATTTAGAAATATTCATTTACAAAATATCATTCAGCATCGCTATTAGCATCCCAATTATATCTTACAATCGCCACTGCTTATATGGCTTTTGCCCATTCTTCTCTTACTTCATTTAATGCTTCCATCGTATATGGAGCATGTACATTTTTTAAGCATTTACCTATAGTGTGGTCAATTTTAAACACCTGCAAAGAGAATGATGTATATATATAAGTAATAATATAAAAATAAGATTGATATATTTCATACTAACTAATGAGACTATATATAATACCTCATGTATGCTATTAATATCCAATGCGGCATGTCGGATAATCATCTGCATAAATCGCATCACATAGTATGCGCATGCCCAGCTGTTGTCTTGTGTAGCGCACTATAAATTGAAACATACAAAATATTAAAAAATACAACTAAGCACAGTTCACATAAATAATATATACATTGGAGTCGGGAACTTACTTTTACGTTCTCCCAAATTATTGGATGGTTCTTTCTCCTTGGGACATTTCCTCCAGCATTTTTGAATGCATCTAAACCCCTACATGTTAATGTAACATAGTAAATTGCATAATTAAATAGTAATGTAATAACAGATGTTAACGGATATAAAAATGAAATATTTCTCACCAGAATAATGACATTCTCAATGTGTGTCCAATTTTAGTGTTCAATGTACTTTCCGCAGGATCTAGATAATAAACAGTGAACGTCTCGGGGACAATAACTAGTAACTCCCAATGTCTAGCGCTATAGGTAAAAAAGTTAAAAATTAATAACTCAAAATGCACAATAAAAATGGAATTTTCTTAAGTCCAAATTATAAATAAAGTAAACTTACTTGACATTGAATGGAGCTATTATTATCGTCTTCTTTTACTGACCGAAAATTGTAAAAGCATCTATACAGTATTTTTGAATACTATCAGGGTCTTTAGCTACCATACTAATCAATGATGGGATCAAAAATCCCACATGATCAAATGCAAATTGTTTGCATTGATCTTCGACTAAGTAGCTGCAAAACATGTATTACGTATGCATTAATATATAAGAAACCAGATCACCGGATCTTACACAAGGTATATGGATGTATAAACAAGATCTCACCTTATCCATGTCTCTATCATTGATGTATTCAACCAATCATACATAAACATCTCAATAATATCTTATATAAATAAAGAGCTATCGTATGATTGACCTACATAATCTGCTTCTAAAGAAACAACTATAGGACAATGTATATTATGTGCCCGTAGCCAACATGCCATTCCCCTACAAGCAGGACCTAACGGGTATTTTAGGTCAGTTGGAACCCAACTTGGTAATGCAGGAAGTGGAGGGGGAGGCCTAGGTGCTCCGGGTGTCTTCTTTTTAACCTGTATATATAATTTCAGATCAGTTGACCTCATATATACACATTAACAATCTAAAGTAATGTAAATTTATCTTACAATTTTAGTAGTATAGACGACATCTGCTTTGGGCCACAATATCACCCCGCCTTCTGCCTCACCAAGTGTATCAATATCTGGGTGGGCATATGGTAATGCAGCTTCCCTCCAATCGGGTAATACACATATCGGGCTCATACAAATGTAGCCCTACGGCATTGGAGTCCCATGAAACGTTGCCCCAGGAAGGGACGGGTAAGCCGACGCCTCTGCAACAACATAGTCTTGCATTCTTAAGCGACATGGCTTCAATGCCTACAAATTTACGTAAAGAATGTTATACATATATACATATCATCTTGAAAAGACTAGCTACAATGTCATAAACAATACTTACAGGAGACGTGCTAGGCGATGGGTCTCCAGGATTACTCGCAGTCTGTGCATCAGGAGAAGAGTGGGTCGCCATAGGCTGATTGGAAGCCTGAGATGCCTGCCACCGCACTATTTCTTCCTTGACCTTCTCAGCAACTATATCATTGACCTTTTTAGCAACTATATCCTCGACTCTCTTATTCTCCTATACATGGATAAAAGAAACATTAGCTTCTTATTATTGAATTCCCTTTTGCAGTAACATTCTAAAAAAAGAATATGTTACCTCTTCTTGTGAAAGTCCCGCTCTGGGTTTGCACTGGGATGGCCCAAAGAATGCTTTGATGCCCACACCAGTGCCTGCACCGCTAACACGTCCAGGATGCTCTGGGTTACCCAGAGCAACTGTCAATTCATCCCTTGTGCCCTGAGGGATGAATGTGCCTTGTTTCCTCTGCTCGTGCAGCTCCCGCTAATCACCATCAACAGAAATTGGTAAGTTAACACCACAAATAATCAATATTCAAACGATTGCTCTAAGAGTTGTATTTTACCATTTTCGCAGCCGCCTCAGCAGTTACGGGCTTCTTTATTTCACCCTTCTTATTTTGCCTCCCAGCTATCCAGATATCATGGCGAGGCATGGGTGTGGCAGACTCCTGAGTAGCAGCAGACTCCTGAGTAAATCTTGGACTATCCAAGATTTACTCCTAATGAGTAAATCTTGGACGGGTTTCTAGGCCAACAAACACAATAATAGATATGTACATGTTAGGGTTTCATCACGATTAATGTTAGGGTTTCATCACAATTGATGTTAGGGTTTAATCAAATCAAATTAGGATGCTACAATTGACAAGTTTAAATCTTATTTCAACATGCAGAAAAATTTACTGAATTAGGCCAAATATTACGATTAGAAGCACAAATATATGACAAATATATGCAAGCAAAAGATTTGTTCATATCCTAGGATTTACATAAAGCATTACATAAAAATTTGTTCATATCCTTACCAACAGCAAGCACGGCCGTGTTGTCCAGCACGGCCATGGTAGGCCAACACAGCCATGGCCGTGCTTGCTATTGGTAAGGAGCTAAGGAGAAGGAAGCAAAGAGGCTAGCCAACCTGGAGCTAGCGTGGAGAAGAGCGGCGGCGAGCGGCGGCAGCAGTGGCGGCGAGCAGACGAAGAAGCCGAGGGGCGGGCGGTGGCCGGAGAAGCAATAGACGGCCGGAGAAGCAGTAGGCGCCGGCCGGAGAAGCAACATGCGAAGAAGAAGAGCAGCGATGGCGAAGAAGAAGCAGCGTCGGCAAGCAGAGCAGCAGCACCGTCGGCGGCGACGGCGAGGCGAGGCGAGAAAGCACAGGTAGTAGCTAGCGGGCGATGAAGACAATGAAACAGGTACCGGTGCGATCGATCGATCGTGGGTCTATTAAGTTTGTAAAGGCGTCGGTTAACAAATACAAACGACACCTAAAGTCTTAGGCGTCGGTTGATAGTAAAACACCGACGCCCAACTAGACAACCTTTACCCTAAATTTTTTGGCGGGAACCATTATCAGCGTCGGTTATCGAAGGATAACCGACACTGAAAGTGGGACTTTTCACGCAAATTTTCATGTTACATAGGCGTCGGTGAATTGTTAAAACACCGACGCTGTAGGTAACCTAAAATGTTTTCGCCCGAAAATTGGATTTCGCGGGCGATTTTAGGCTTCGGTCTGTTATAACCAGCCGACGCTGAATACAAAGCGGTACCCGTGTCTGGCTGGTCTTCGAATATAGATGTCGGTTTGCATAAATAACCGACGTCTAATATTATAGGCATCGGTTTTCCTAAATAACCGACGCCCCGAAAAGCGACACTGAACGTTGTTTCTGTAGTAGTGATAGCGAAATAACCAGACTACCCTCAGAGAAAAAAAATAGAAAAGAAGGTGAGTGAGGGTAAAACCGAGAAAGCACCGAGGAGAACCATCTCCTTTCTCACAGCTAGCGATGACTATGAGTAGAAACAGCTGTAGCTCGGCCCAATTTGGGCAAAACCCATAGAAGCCATCAAACAATAAACCACATGTGCGAAAATGAAGAAAATATGTTAATGAAAGGTACCTCAACCACAATTGAACATAGGATACACGAGGAGGACGTGCAACCCACTGACGGCATGGCTTGGTCCTTGACTTGGTAGCAGCGAGAAATGAAGGTAAAGGAGAAATTGAGATGGGGAAAAGAAACCTCAGATGACGGCGGAACTAAGGGTGTAAACATTGGTTTATATAGTTAGGTATTAGAGTCTATAGGAGGGTAGCTTCGAGAAGCTTTTGGGTGAGGATTGGGGGTTCTTCAAATATTCATCAAAACTAAAAAAGTTGGGATAATCTCGTGCGGAATTGAAAGAGGAATCCAACAAACCAAAAATCATCGAATTTCATCGAGTATATCTCGAGATAATTGAATTTGATATTTCAGAAAGCAACTAACTATTTCCTTTTCGGTTAGAGGAAGAAGATGACCGTGAGTTGTCAGATCAGTTGACCCGGGTCCATGAAGGACCAGGAGCTGTCCGATCTCATGGATGGAAAGAGCATAGGAATTCTAGTTGTATTAAAATTCGACCAAAGTGTCATATTAATTTTAAATGTTTTTCTCTCTCTTCATTTGGGGATCCAAACAATATCCAAAATTAGCCAAAATTTATATTTTGATTGATTTTGATGCATAGAATCAAAATATGGAATTGGTTTTGCCTTTTGGGGACTTTTAATAGGTTAAATAATTCAAATGTCATTTTCTCTTTCCTCCTTCATTAATGACTCTAGGATTCTCCAAAATTACAAAACTTCACCCATAACTCATATTACGTATGTTAGATACTAATTTGACATTACTTTATTTTTATGAAGAGTTCTATTATTTTATTAAATACAATTAAATATGATCATTTATTTTATCCTTTTGATTTATTAGAGGCATCAAGAAACTTCCTAAAAATATGAAACTTGGTATACAAGTAATAATAAATGTGGGGAACATGTTGTGAGATTAATTAATTTTTATCAACATATATTTAATATTTTAAACCTTTAAATTATTTTCTCTCTCCTGAATAAAATAAAATATTAAGCATTGACCAAATTAGATGAAAATTTGCCCAAAGGCTTATTTCCATGCTTAGATTACGAATTTGGAGTTATTTTTCCAATTTGAGGATAATAGATATTTTATTTCTCTTTCTTGGATTATTTCCCATTATCCTGTAATAAAGGATTTTATATATTTATTTATTATCCAAATTAGATGATACTTGGCCATTAAGTTTCTTTTAAGCCAAGAAACCGATATTGATATCCCTATTATCTTCATGGGTTTCCACTTATGATTTTTGGGACAATATGTTCCTCATTATCTCCTTTTATCCATTATATTCCATATTATTTCCAATTACCACATTTATCATTTCCTTTATGCATATTTCGAGAATTATCTCCTTTTACATATTCTAAAAGATACTAGAAAGTTCTACCACGAATTTCTTTATTTTTTTTATCACTAAAGTGGATATTTTGCATATTTGACCCATTACTAAGCTTCCACTGAGGTATTTGTGCATAAACCCAAATATTGGAATAAAAGGTGAACAAATGTTCATTAAACCATCACATTCTCCACAAATTAAACAGAAAGGCCAAAGAGGATATAAATGAAAGGAAAAGATGGAAAAGAGGACCAAAAAGGTAAAAAGTCCAGAATCCGGTATGTTACATGATGGATAGAATTGTACAAGTCTAACTAACTTTTCTTCATCATAAGCACAAAAGTCATTATATGGATCAAGGCAAACAACACATAATAGCAACTTAGTGTTACTCTCATTGAAGCAATTATTAAGTTCATTCAGCAAGAAATATAAGATGATGTTTATTACATCAAATAAAAATAATCATGTTTACTCTTAACCTCATGTCCACGTCTTGTTCTTCCTGGCATAACATAAGTAATATCCATATTCTTTAATGATACATTGTACATTGTAGAGAAAACATTAATCATCCACATTTCTTACAAAACTCAACTGGATCTTCATTGTGTTGAGAACACCCATGGCATTCACAATATCCTGGTCTTTTTGTGGCAATACATTTGACAATTCATGTGTTATTCCCAAGATTTTTTTCACCGAAAGCATCATGAATAAGATATCAAAAGTATCCATATCTAAGATTTGCTTGTGAGCCTTCCCTCAATGTTTTTCCAACTCTCTATCTTCGGTAAGAATCTGCAAAATCTTGACAATATGTGTGTACATCACACTTAAGTTGACTAAAATGTTGTAGTGTGAACCCTATCCAGTAGTGGTTTCTCATTTAACTCCATGTTCTTGATTTTTTCCTCTTCCAGATGAAATTTAACCTTCTTCGAGTATTTTTCTCACTATATCTACAGTTAGAGCTCGAAGGTAGTTTGTCTGCTTACATGATCTAGAAATGCAGTCTAGTACCTGATGAACTATTTCAAATAGAGAAACCACCTACAAGTGGTTTTCTTCAACGGAAATAGGTATCAACTATAATTAATGAGCAAAGCAATGGTCATAAATTCTCTCTTTGTATGCGATCTTTCAACCCATTCAATTATCCTTTTATATTACTCACACCATCATATCCTTCACCTACGAAACTATTGACTTTCACTGTAAATATACTAAAGATGTCATGTATAGCTACTTTTAGTGACATATAACTAGTATCAGTAGCATGCACCAAACCAAGAAATCTTTCAAAAGTCATTCCTTTTATTTCTACATAACAAAGAACTATGGACATTTATTCTTTAACTGATATGTTACGTGAATAATAAAAAATGATAGTAAATCGACCATCACAACAAGAGATATAAAAAACTATATCCTCAAAAACTAGAATTGAAATTACATTGATGACATCTTTAGGAGACATGAGTTTTAGGTATTCAGGAGAATTATTTAGTACAACTTGCCTAACATCATCTCTTTGATATGCAAGCCAATGAAGTAGCTTAAGAAATTTGTCTTGGTTAGAAGAAGCCTTAGACTCATCATGCCCACAAAAGGACAAATCTTCATTTAGAAGAACCACTAGTACAAAATTGACCTATAATGTTGGTTATTGTTTTCATATCTTGGTTCTTATAAACCGATGACTAAGTGGGTGACGTTAAAACTTAGGATGTATGTAACCAGTTCTTTTAGCAGATCAAAATCGATGACATGCACATATATCTCTGGTTACATGTTACACCCAAACCGACAAATTAACATGCAGTGTGTGATAGAAATGTGGTTCCCTTTGGCAATTTCTCTTCGGTTATTCCAAGTAGAACCGACGAGGTAATGCTTAATTTTTTTGTCAATTTATAAGGAACCAACGAGGTACTGCTCCATTTGTAGTCAATTTCTTATGTAATAATCGATGAAGTTTCAGCGAATAAACAATGAAAGTAAGGGATTTGTCGTTGGTTTCTTTCACCAAATCGATGAAAAAGGTTTATGTAGTCAATTTCTTATGAAATAATTGATGACATGTGTATGCTTTTTTTTGATATAGTAGGTCTGCAGACTTGTTGTCTGACTGCTAGCCTTTTTGTAGCCTGCAGTTCACTAGAACTGTAGAAGTTCAGTAGAACTACAACAGTTCATTATAATTGCAGGCTCTGCAAAAATTATAGCTTAACAATAGACTAGAAAACCTATAAGAAGAAACTAATATATATACAAGCTTAATTGATTTAGCTTAACATTCTATCTATTTTTCACTTCAATGCACACACATATGCATGAACCCACAACTCAATTGATTCAATTTTCAGCCACACATTCAATTTCATACATATGCACAATTACACATCAGAAAGTGGACTTTATAACATCCAATCCCTCACATTCACTTCACCTTCAATTCACACACATATGCATGAGCACATATACACATCAGCTGCCATAGAGTTTAAGTCCACATGTATAATATAAAAAAAATATTTGTCATCAAAGTTTGAATACAAACATCAATCAACCATTCTAAGTAGCTACCAAGCCCACTTGCTTGATGAAGTAGGTTGCCCACTCTTCGTATAGGTCATTCATCCACTCCTATGTATAGGGATCAATAGTGTCAAAATCATGCAAAGAGAATGAGACATAATTCTAATTAGATTTGACTGTTTGTATTATCAAATAAGACTACTTTGATGTTTATGATCTAAGACTATTAACAATACCTACGTTATACATTTTATATCTAGTAATGCATGTCTGACAATGTTGTCCATGTATAGCATCACATAATATTTGCATGCCCAATCATTGTCTTGTACAGGGCATTGTAGATTTTCAATTATGTTGATAAATATAGTTAAGCAGAGTTGGTAATATATATGTATTGTAGTGAAAAGACTATATACATCAACACTCCTCCAAGGTACTGATTTCTTTTTTTTATCTATTTTCCCTCCTTCGTTATGGAATGCTTTCATACCCCTATAAGTAAAATTAACAATTATATTATATTAGTAGATTGTCATATAATGCAAATATTAACAACTATTTTGAGCATGGAAAAAAACATACTTACGTGTGAATCAGAAATTTTATTGGGTGTCCCGCATTTGGTGTTAGTTTTATACCCTAAGGATCCAATATACATAGTACCAATCTCAGGAATAATCAGTAACAACAACCAATGCTAATTTCTGAGTGAGTATGAAAATAAAATAAAATAAAATTCCACAAAAAATTGTATATTCATAAGTTAGAAATATAAACAAGCCTGAAAACTTATAGAATGTTGAAAGGAGCTATCATCATAGTCTTGAAAGCACCAAAAACATTCATCGTGGTATTCACGTAATTAGAAACATCATTCAAATCTATCTCTACATCGTTAATCATTGATGGCATTAGAAATGCCACATTTGATAACTAAAACTGGGTAGCGACTTAATACATATGACTGAACATATATATGAGATAATCAATTAATATATTGAAAGCAATTATAAACAATGTATTTTCACATATAATGAGGTATTCAGACCCACTCTATCCAAATTTTATCACTGATGTATTCAGCCATTGATATTGAAATGGTTCAGAAACATTTGTCAATACTATAATAGTGTCATGATCTATACCTATGACCTCCTCGTAAAGGTCGATCACCATAATATATGACTGATATGTATTGTCTAACCATATTGTCAACGCCTTACATTTAGGGCCTAAGGAGATGAATAGCTCCCATGGAATAAAATTTGGGGTGGAGGCTTTGGAACCCTGGGGGGGGCTTCTTAGTAGTTGTGATCTGCATGCATGTATTCGCATATTAGCTTCCGATTATATATAAATTCATCATACAATTTGTCATACTTTAACTAATACGACGAGCCATTTGGGCCACCCCAGAAAGCCATCTTCTACCTCTCCGACTATGGTGTCATCCGGGTGCTCGTATGGGAGTGGCGCTTCTCTCCATCCTAGAACAACATGTATGATGGACACACAAAAATGTTTAGCAGGAAGGAGAAACCACAAACTGTATCAGCATGTGGATAAACCTTGGCATCGACCACGATGTTTTATGATGGAACATCAATGACTAGATGACATTTTCTGACCACTTACAATTTTATGACACACATATATATTGACTTAAGTGATTACTTTATCACAATGTATAAACACAACATATAAGTTGACTTAAATCAAATCTTACCTCTTCCATGACAGGCGAGTCCGAAGAGTACTCCCAATACCCTCCTCTAGCGTGTCATGTTTTACAAGATCTGTGATTGTTGGAGAAGCTTGTGCTGCATGAGAAGCCTTGAATGCCTCCAAGGTTAAAGCTATCAATCTTTACACATCCTCATTTTCAATTCCCCCTTTCTTTACCGGTTTTTGTTTTTTCTGGGATGAGACAAAATATGATTTTAGCCTAAACCCAACTCCAGCTACCCGAACATGTCCAAAGTTCTCTTCCATCCCTAGAGCAACCGTCAATTCATCATGTGTGTCCTGAGGGGTAAACTTGTTGTCCTTTCTTAGCTCACCTAGCTCCAACTAATCATCATCAAAATTGACTAATCAGTAAAACTTAACAATCCAAGGAAAAAAGAACATGGAGATGCATTGTGAGACCAAGAAGTTTATTATTTTTGCAACCACCTCCTAGGTTGCTTGGATGGAGATTTCTTTGGCTTTGTTTTTTCTCGCATCTATCCACTCCAAATTGTGAGACAATGGACCAGAAGAACTAGAAAACTCTAGATTAGAAGGAGTAGAAGGATAAGGCTCTTTCTCTTGATCATGCTCTTGCTCTTTCTCTCTCAATAGACGACATTTAATATAACCACATGAACCCAACTGGTGGTTGTGCACATTCTTGTCATGCCTTTTGTTTGTATATCATGAATGGCCTGATTAATTCAATAAGAATATTGTTAAATAATCATAAGAAATCAGAACAATGTAATAAATTCAATACTTGAATTCATCTATCTATCTCTGCTCAGGAAACAACTCTGATTTTTTTTTATCCAAATAGGGCCATTGCACTGTGGGGTCCTTATTCTTCTTGTCACCATAGATGTAGTCTCTTTTGAGGATTGTATGCCAATATCTATGTTTTCTCTTGATAATCTACATAACATTCTTGTCATGTGACTTTTCATCAAGATCATACAAGCCTTAAAAAGGTTCAATTTTCACTACTTAAAATGAGAAAAGAAAGAATGGGAAAAGACTATAAAAATGTAAATGCATATATCTCACGTATGACCCCTTCCAAATGAGGTCTTTAGTGGCCTGATCCATGTATCTCTAATACTCAATATGGAGAGGCACTTTTCTTTGACTAAGGATGCCACAATAGCTGATGAACTCATTAGTAATCAGCGTGTATACTTCATTAAATTCAATGATGGCCTAGTTCCCTTTACCCGTAGCTGAGGTTTTTTTTAATCAAAGTTCTTCCTCTCATACATGTAGATTTAACAGCACTTTCGTCACCTTGATCATAAGGCCCAATAGGATCCTCACGCTCAAGAACCACACACTCAAGATTATTGTGCTCTTGTTCAGATGGCATCTATAAAATCAAAAGTAAACATATGAAAAAGTCATTTCACATTTGCATGTTTTATAATTGCAAATATAACATATGAAAAATCCAGATCACATACGAAAAAAATAAATAGGCTATATAATGCAAATATAACATATGAAAAAGTCAGATGACATTTGGAAAAATAAACATGTCTAATGCATTTATATACCTTAAACTAATATCCCTTCTTTGTGATCTTCATGAGTATAGTCATCAATGTTAGATTTAACAGTTACACTTAGTAAGCCAGAACAAAATGGTCAGAGTCATCATACTTGTCGTAGTACTCTTCTTCATCAATAGGATCTGAAATGAACTGTCTTTTCCCATGAAGAATGACAGACCAATTTTCTTTTATAGGATTGTCGATACAGAATGCATGCTTTTCCTGTGATGCCATGATGAATGGCTAATACTTCTCACCTGTCCACTCAAAATTCACTATTTTGAATTGAAGTTCATCAACTGCAACTCCTACTCTGTTATCAAACCATTTAAACCTAAATAATGAAATCTTTAAACTTTATGTAGTCAATTTCCAATATTTCTTCAATGACACCATAATAAGACATCTTTCCTTCATGTGGACTCTTATCCTTGGCTCTAGAAAAATATATTGACTATGCTTGAAGGGTGACCCCACTGTTTTGGACAACACTCTTATCATCTTGACATTTTGTGTAGTATGAAAATCCATTTATGGCAAACCCTTCAAAAGATGTAATGTGTGTCCCGACTAATACGTGAGTCATTTGATAGTTTATGTAACATTATTGGTGTTTGAAACAGTTGACTAAATACTTTCTCTTCAAACCTCTTAATAAATGTCCACTTCTGCTCTCTACCAATCCACATAGAACTGGCTCGGGGATATTTTGTATTTAGCTTGTTGGTGTGTTCGGTGATAGAAATACCCACATCATCAATGTTGTGCAAAACATACAAGTGTGCTTATTCCTTGTACTCACAAATGATATGTATCTATCGTTCTCCCGAAGTACCTTTTTCAGAATAAACATTAGGATTCGCAATATTAGCTGGATTTTCATTGCAACCCCAAACGTCTTTGTAAAAGTCCATAACCTCCCAAGCAGCATAGCCCTTAACGATACAACCTTCAGGACAATGACGGTTCCAAACATGACCTTTAAAAACACTCATGTAGCGTTCAAAAGGATACATCCAATGTAAGAAAATTGGACCCAATATTTTCACTTCTCTAGTCAAATGGACAACCAGATGTACCATGATATCAAATAATGAAGTGGAAAAATACTGCTCAAGTTGGCATAGGATAACGACCACTTCACTTTGCAACTTATGTAGATTCTCAAAATCAATGACTTTACTGCATAGAGTGTTGAAGAAGAAGCAAAGCCTAGTGATTGCAAACCCTACATGCTTAGGAAGGATAGACCGAATAGCCACAGGAAATATATGTTGCATTAGAGTGTGACAATCATGAGGTTTAGGACCTATCAACTTCATATCCTTCATTGATACCAACTGATGTGGCTTCTTACTTCACTAACAAATTCACCTAGGGCTGAAATCCCTAAGTTTTTACCAAAACCTTGTGCAATAGTACCACCCACAAGAGAACGAGTCTTATCGTAGTATAGTTAAGGATTGAATCCCAAGGGACAACATTTTTAAGAATCATGCTAGTTGAATCCGAATCAAATGAGACTACTATTTAGAACAGAGAGTTGATTTGGGTTTAGTTAAACTAATTGTAAGGAAAGTAAAAGAGAAGAAATAAAACTAAGTTTATATTAATGATGGGAATCACTGGGGTGGAATCAGGTTTCACCACCGCTACACGTACAAACACATCCAAAACACATCCAGGTAAGATACAACTATCAAAATGGAGTAAGCAAAAACCATTTGTTAGGAAATAGAGTTTGCGTAAGCATCTACATGAGCTTGATGTCTCATTACTCATGAATCAGGTACCTACTACTCCAAAGACATCCTTTTAGAAGTTCTCATTTGGGCATAAACCATGTTAATCGATATTCAAATCCTAAGTATTGAAGTTCTTGCAACAAAGGAATATAATAGATCATGCAAGGCAGGTGATCAATCCACAAAGCATGAATTAAATGATTAACAACGTGATGGAAAGTTATATACAAGCTATGGAATGTTATAAAATGAACATGTCAGCACGAACAACGGGGATAGTTCCCGCACCCCAGCGAAATGAACTACTCACTCCTCATGATAGAAGCAAGAAGAACAAGAGAGATGGAAGATTCCGCCATGGTCATAGTGAAGAAGGTGGTCGTGACTCAATGGAGAAATAGTATTATACTCGATGATGAGGTAGATATGGAGGAGGACCCCAAGAACACCAACGCCAGTGGGGATGATCTTCCCTTTCTTTCTTCCTTCTCTTCTTGTGCTCTTACTGGTAGGAGGTGGAGCGGTAAGTGGATGATGTTGATCTGAACCCAACCACTTTCATGGATAGAGGATAGATCTGGATGGAATGGAGATGGTGATGGAGTAAGAACACCACATAGGCGTCGACAATGGTCAGGGAAGATCGTCTTCCTTTATTGGGCATAGTGCAGCAGCCTATCAGTGTCGTAGAGTGGAAGCGATTCCTCCAACTAAAGGAGGGGGTCGCCTATTTATAGGCTCATATCTGAGGAGCACCGACTAAATTGTAGCGATCAAGATGGTTGTCACAGTCGGGACCTTCTCGGTCGCTACACTTTTTGGCCTTGTATCACTTGCAACATCTTTTGGTGTTTCAGTCTCTACACCCTTTGGCGTTGAGGTGGCTACGGTTGTCGCACATGCGATGATGGTGATGACCTAGCAGTCAAAACACTTTTTGGTGTCACTATTGCGACCATTATCACGGTCAAAACCGCCGTCTCAGTCATCATACCAGTGTCTCCTAAACTGGTGCAAATAGTATGATTCTTAATCCTACAATGGAGGCCAATGGGTTTTATCAAAACCCTAAATAATCATATGAAACTGAGAAAATTATAGATGAGCATATTCAGGGGGTATTGAGAGATTTGAGTGCAAAACTGGGCCATGAGTGGAGAGTGGAACTTAGATGAATATGCATTTATCAAAACACCCTGAACTTAAATGTTACTCATCCTCAACTAACACAAAATCTGAAACAGTCACCAATCAAATACTTTCAACATTTTTGGTTGCCTCATCTTTACGTCATGTCAGTTTCTTACTTCTATGTATGGTTGAGCATCTCAACTGATTGAGATCACTGAACACATCTTACAAATATTTGCTCCCGAGTTTGTTTCCCAAAAGCACTTCCTTCCCACTTTCTCCAACATCAAGCATGTCTAAGAGCATCGTAAGAGTCTAGAGATACCCAGAGAACAACAAATGTGCATTTGATCTAACATTGGTGTTTTACAAAAGAGTGGCAAAAATGAGGCATTCATTGTGCCTGGTAGGTGGAAAAGGGAGTGAAGGGGGGTATGGAAAGAAGTAGCAAATCTCTCCTCTATTTGAATCAAGATTTTATTAAATGGTTGCAATTACATTGATTGCATCTCTTTTTTGTATGTGAATCTCTCCTCTATTTAACTCGAGATTGTATTTTTCTTATGTGCACATTGGAATCTTTTCTTTTTATTTTTGGTGGTACACCCCATTTACATAGAAGGGTGCAGAAGAAGTAGATAAAGAGAGGGGTGGTGTGCCACCCCAAACTACACACCACCCAGAACTTAGGGTTTGGCACTATGTTTTATGGCTTTTTGTTTCTTTTTTATTGATGGGAGGGTAATAAGATGGTAGAAGAAGTGTATAAGAGAGTTCATTTCATAATGCAACTTGATTTACAATTCAATGCACAGAGTTGTTCTCGTTATCATACTATGATCAAATAATGACTTGATGGCGGTCCGGTGGAGATTCCATGCTATTGTTCCACTAATTAGTTAGGAAGCACGATGTGTTTGATTTCTCTCGATTCAACATATACTTGCCATATTTACTAAAGAACCACGATGTTAGGATTCATAAGCTTCACATGGTGATTTCTAACAATTGGCTAGTTTCAAAAATTGTTCCTCTTGAGGCTTTACTTTGAATAAGGAGGGTATAATGATGCAAAATTGCATGAAAAAAAAGAAACTATCCGGCTAGGTAATGTCTTTGATTGAATAAAAGGTGTCAAAACTGCACCATGTTTCTATGCAAAACTACTTTGAAAATAAAAATTTTGAAAATTTTGATCAAAATTTATTCAAAATTGCAATGATGGAATCGTTAGTCTAAAATAGATAGGTGTGGGTGGAAAGTAGAGTATGTACCACCCACCCTCCACCCCAAACTTAGAAATTTGGTCGTCCTGAGTAAACTCTAAATCTAAGATGGAGGGGAACAATCATGCCGGTTGGACCATGATATGTGGTTGCATTCCTCTCAGCAACGTGACCTCCATATGAAATCTTAAAAATGGAATTATCAGAATTTAAGATTGCACCTTGCGATGCATTATCGATTGGGTGTACAAGTAAAAGCTAAGTTAGGGATCAGGTTGCCTCTCAAGAAGCGTCTTTGTTTTACATCATCAGCTCGACATGCTACTTTCAATTTTCTAGTGGATATACTCAATTGGAAAGATTGAGTGATGCTTCAATGTTTGTGTCAACTGTGGTGAAATATTTCTTCAAGCGTTGGCCATTTTCTACAAACTCGCCTGATTTTTCACTCCATGAAATGACGGCACCATGTGGGTAGATGCTCTTGACAATGTATGGTCCTGACCACTGAGAATGGAGTTTCCCCAGGAACAATATCAGTCTTGAGTTAAACAGTAGAACTTGGTCTCCCACTTATATGTCTTTCCTTTTTAGATGACCATCATGCCATAGTTTTGTGCATTCTTTGTAAATGCTTGCATTCTCGTAAGCTATCATTCAAAGCTTCTCCAACTCTTGATATGCAATAATGTGGGTTGGCCCGCTTTCTTCATGTCAAAATTCAGTTGTTTGATTTTCCACCAAGATTTATGTCTGAGTTCTATAGGAAAGTGACATGATTTCCTATAGATTAATCTAAAGGGTTTCATTCCAAGAGGAGTTTTAAAAGCATTTGTGTAGGCCCTCAAGGCGTCATTGATTTTTACTGGCCAATCCTTTAGGTTGTGTCCTACTATCTTTTCCATGATGGCATTGAGTTGGCAGTTTGATATATCTACTTGTCCACTCATTTGCGGATGGTAGGGGGAAGCTATCTTGTGTGTTACACAATATTTTCTCAATAGAGCTTCAAAACTTCTTTCTAGAAAATGAGAACATCCATAAGATATCACAGTGCTTAGAACTCTAAAATGGGGAAAAGTAATATCTTTAAACATTTTGATGACTAGTTTTGAATCTCTAGTGATAGTTGGTATGGCCTCTACCCATTTAGATACATAATCCACCACAACTAGAATGTAGAAAAATCCATATGAGGATGGAAATGGCCCCTGTAGCCCACTCCCCATATGTCAAAATCTCAACTTCCTGGCAGATCTTAAGGTACATCTAATACGTTTTTGTAATGTTATCCACTCTCTAGAATTTTTCACATGACAAGACAAAGTTGTAGGCATCCTTGGATATGGTTGGCCAAAAGAAGCCACATTGTAGAACCTTTAAAGAAATTTTCTTAGAACGCATATGGCCTCCGACAGGGCCTCAGTGGCATTGCTCTAGAACAAACTGAGTTTCTTCCTCAGTGATACAACATCTGTAGAGACCATCAGCACAGAGCTTGAAGAGGTACGGATCATCTCAGTGATATTGTCTCACATTGTGCATGAATTTCTATAGTGCTATGCTGGTCCATTCAGGGTGGATGACACCGACTGCAAGGTAGTTCACATAGTCCACATACCAAAGGGTAACTTCTGAAGCTTTCATGAGGTGGTTGTCAGGAAAAGAGTCATTGATAGGGATCATTTCAATGTCTAGGGTGTGGATTCAGCTCAAGTGGTCTACCAAAACATTCCCGTTCCTTTCTTATCTCTTATCTCAAGATCAAATTCTTTCAAGAGGAGAATCCATTTGATTAGCATGGTTTTGCATCTTTCTTTTCTAGGGGGTAATGAATTGCAGCATGATCTATGTAGACGATGACCTTCGAACCGATTAGGCAGAATTTAAACTTGTCAAAGGCATACACAACCCATAAAAGTTCCTTCTTGCTAATTGCATAGTTCCTTTGAGCTTCATCAAGGGTCTTAGATGCATAGTAGATGACATAATGTTTATTTTCTATATATTGTCCCATAATAGTGCCAACTACGTAATCACTGGCATCGCACATTATTTCAAATGGGTTCTCCTAATATGGATCCCAGATGACAGGGGTTGATGTAAGGGAAAGATTAAGATTTTTGAAACTCTTGATGAATTATTCATCAAAGTGGAAATCAATGTCTTTTAGAAAAAAGTTCATCATAGGCTTGGTTATCTTGGAGAAATCCTTCATAAACCTTCTATAAAAGCCTACATGACCAAGAAATGCACGAACACCTCTTACATTGGTTGGGAGACCGATTTTGGAGATCACTTTGATCTTTGCTTTTTCTACTTAGATCCCTCGATTGCTGACCCTATGGCCGAGTACAATGCCCTCCTTTACCATAAATTGATATTTCTCCCAATTTAGCACTAGATGTGCTTCTTCACATCATTTGAGAACCAGGGAGAGGTTCTTTAGGCATGAGTCATATGAATCTCCATAAATCAAGAAATCATCCATGAAAACTTCCATAATAGTTTTAGTGAATCCAGCGAATATGGCTTCCATGCAATGCTAGAAAGTGGTAGGAGCATTACAAAGCCTGAAAGGCATCCTTATAAAGGCATATTTTCCAAAGGGGTAAATGAATGTTGTCTTCTCTTAGTCGTCTGGATGTATGGGAATTTGATATAATCTAGAGTAACCATCAAGATAGAAAAAATATTCCTAGTGAGACAATTGCTCTAAGACTTGGTCTAGGAAAGGCATCAAGAAATGATCCTAACGTGTGGCCTTGTTTAATTTCCTATATTCGATACAAATCCTCTAGCCAGTGATCATTTGAGTGGGGATAAGTTCGTCATTTTCATTCTGTATCACAGTAGTTCCACCTTTCTTTGGGACAACATGTACATGACTTACCCATGGCGAGTCATATATAGTATAGAGTATTCCCATAGTGAGCAATTTGATGACTTCAAGGCAGAATACCTCTTTCATATTTGGATTCAACTTTTGTTGATGTTCGACAGTTGTCTTATGGTCTTCCAACATGGGGATTATGTGCATGCAAAGCACTTAACTGACCCCGGTGAGGTCACTCATTTTGTATCTGAGGGCCCTTCTTCTTTCCCTTAATTCTGTTAGGAGTTTATCTTCGTGTTCGGATGTTAGGTCAACATTTATGATAACTTGGCAGACTTTGAAGTCATCTAGAAACAAGTACTTCAGTCCCTTGGGTAGGGGCTTCATTTCAGGGGCCTCTAGTTTCTCACATAGCTCTTCAGTTACGTGCACCGCCTTATGTTCCTTGAATTTAGCTTTAGGATCTTCTTCTGCAGCGTTGAGGTGGAGAACACAATTCCTTACTTATTCATCGAGGGAGTCATCAGCAATTGGGTTTGTTAGAGCCACTTCTAAAGGATAGTCTGATTCATGATTCTCTTGTGTTAGGAGTGAAATTTACTCTATGCAATCAATCAAATAGACTTCTTCTTGCATGCTTGGTCTTCACATACTTTGAAAAACTCTGAACTCGAGTATTTCTTTCCCCAGTCTTAGGAGAAAGGTTCCTACTTTAAAATCAATCAAAGCTCTCACAGTGGCGAGGAATGGATGGCCAAATATAAGAGGGTATTTTGAGTCCTCTTTTATGTCCATGATGACAAATTCGCATGGGACATATGAGTCTTTTATGTCCATGATTCACTATCATAACTTTGACGCATGAAGTTTCCTCCATATGAGGAGTCTAAAAACTTCTTGATATCATCATCCACACCCCTATCAAATATTTCGATGAGATGATTCTTAGTTATGCCATGATGTGGACACTTGCGTAGTAACTCATTGTATCTTCCCATGCTTCTTCCAGGGTTTCACCAGGGACTTGAGTAAATTGTGTTATCTAGCCCCTAATATCATAGGTGAGGGAAGGAGGGTAGAATTTTTCCAAGAAAACATATTGAAGTTGTTCCCAAGTGGTGATGAGGTCACATTGCAAGGAGTTATACCAACTCATGGATCTATCTGCAAGAGAATATTTGAAGAGATGGAGTCTGAAGGCATCATCTGTAACTCCATTCTACTTTATCATGGGTCATAAATCCATAAACCTTAGAAGATGTTCTAGACTATCCTCGCCTTGCATACCATAGAAAGGGCTGTTTTGAAGCAGTGTAATCCAATGTGACCTGATCTCAAAGTTTGGAGTAGTGATGGGAATAGGTTGCATTGGGAGTTGAATCCAATGTGACCTGATCTCAAAGTTTGGAGTAGTGATGGGAACAGGTTGCACGGGGAGTTGAATGTCAGCAGCCTTAGGGGTTGAGACCCCTCTAAGGTCCTCTTATAACTCAGCTTGTTGAGCTTCTTCTTGAGCTGCCTAGATTTCCTCTTAAACCATATCTCAAGATTCTTGCATAAGCCTTTCGATTTGTAGATTAAGGGCTATAGATATCTTTCGGGAAATTCCCTCCTCTTGTGCCAACCTAGCTTGGTTCTCTCTACTCTGATGATGAATGGTTCATTCTATCTCAGGGTCAAAGCTAGCTACAAGGCTAGTACTATTGGAGCATCGCATGCACTAGTCTTTGGGGGTGCCTGGGATGGAATGACCTTTCGAGAGTCCGATGGACAGAGTAAGACCCAATTCAGGTATATGATCAATAGTATCAAAAGTGAAAGTAAAATACTAGATTAGTCTCAATACAACTAACTTCAACTAGATGATTCCGTTGTCCCTGAAAATGGTGCCAAAATTTGATGTGGCTTCTTACTACACTAACAAATTAACATAGGGATGAAATCCCTAGGTTTTTACCAAAATCTTGTGCAATAGTACCACCTGCAAGTAGACGGGTCTTATCGTAGTATAGATAAGCATCAAATCTCAAGGGACAACATTTTTAAGAATTTTGCTAGTTGAATCCAGATTAAATGAGACTAATATTTATAACAGAGAGTTGATTTGGGTTTAGTCAAAATAATTGCAAGGAAAGTAACATAGCAGGATTAAAACAGAGTTTAGATTAGTGATGGGAATCACTAGGGTGAAATCAGGTTTCTCCACTACTACACGTACAAACACATGAAAAACACATCCAGGAAAGATACAACTATCCAAATGGAGTAAGAAAAAACCATCAGTTAGGAAATAGAGGTTGTGTAAGCATGTCCATGAGCTTGATGTATCATTACTCACGAATCACACATTTTCTACTTTGAAGATATCCCTTTAGAAGTTCTCGTCCGGACACCAACCATGTTAATCGGTATTCAAATCCTAAGCATTGAATTTCTCATGATAAAGGAATATAATAGATCACGCAAGGCAGGTGATTAATCCACAAAGCATGCATTAAAGGATTAATGATGACATGGAAAGTTATATATAAGCCATGGAATGTTATAAAATGAACATGTCAGCTCGGGCAACGGGGCTAGTCTGCGCACATCAGAAAAATGGACTACTTGCTCCTCATGATAGAAGAAAGAAGAACAAAAGAGAGGGAAGATTTTGCCACATTTATGGTGAAGAAGATGGCCATGACTTGGTGGAGCAACAGTCTTCTACTCGATGATGATGTAGATCTAGAGGAGTGGAAGAAAAACAATGGTAGGCGGGGATGATCTTCTATTTCCTTCTTCTATCTCTTCTCGTGCTCTTACTAGTAGGAGGTGGAGGGGTAGGTGGATGATGCAGATATGAACCCAACCACATTCATGGCTAGAGGATAGATCTGAATGGAATGGAAATGGTGATGGAGCAATAACACCACATAGGCATCGGCGGCGGTCGGGGAAGATTGTCTTCCTTGGTTGGGCACAAAGTAGCAGCCTGTCAGCATTGTCGAGCGGAAGAGATCCCTGCAAATGAAGGAATGGGTCACTTATTTATAGTCTCAGATGTAGGGAGCACCGACTTAACTATAGCGGTTGAGACGGTTGTCATAGTCGGATGGCATCTCTCTCGCTATGCCTTTTTCCCTTGTATCGCTTGCTACATCTTTTAGTGTTTCAGTCATGACACCCTTTGGCATTGCAATCATGACATTTTCTGCGGTTGTGATGCTGGTGATGATGTAGCGGTCAAAACTATCGTCTTGTTCATGACCATTGTCGCGGTCGTGATGTCTTCTTGGTCACCATATTTTTCGCGGTCGTGACCACTTGTCAATCACGACGCTTGTCACGATCGTGACCACTTGTCGATCGTGACGATTGGCGGTGTTGTATCGGTCGCTACCTTTTTGAATAAACCCACCCCTAGGGGGCTATTAATATGGGCCGATGGGCCTGCGTCGATGAATCCTTTGACTAATGAGGATGCTTTTTGATGAAGGAACTGGCCATTGACTAGCGTGACCACTGTCTTCTAAACTGGTGCACATAGTGCAATGCTTAACCCTACAAGGAGACCAATGGATTTGATCAAAATGCTACATAATCATATGAAACTAAGGAAAATTATATATGAGAGGATTCAGGGGGTATACGAGAGATTTGAGTGCAAAACTGGGCCAAAAGTGGTGATTGGAACTAAGATGAATATGCCTTCATCACCAATCTATTGATATTGGTTGAGTATCCTTGTGGTATCTAAACATTAAGCAGACATTCATAAAAGTTCTCTTCTCATGTGTAGTCAAGGTGTAACAAGCAAGAGGTAAATATGTGCAGTAGATTTTCTAACTTTTGTTATTAATTCTTTTCTTATACCCATTTCATGCAGATGTATTCTAGATTTGATGCCATTTTAGTCTTGAATTTGATATTCAACAATGTACAAATGATATTGTCACAAACATTTTTTCAACATGTATGAAATCAATACAGTGTCGAACTGTCAAAGAACTCCAATAAGAAAGATCCCAGAATATCGACCTTTTTTTAATAAATACATTTCACCTATGGGAGTAGTACATGGTCTCTTACCAAAATGATTTAAAATGTTGCTTACTCTTGCATAAACATCCTCCCCTGATGTAGGTTTACGGGCACTCCGTTTCTTAGTTGAGCCATTAAATATTTTGCATGACTTTTAGTAGGGATGCACCTTTAGGAGAAACCTTTGATAACCAATATCATGCTTTAGTCAGATTGAATCAATATTTTCCTCACATACGGGACATGCCTGGATTCCTTTGATGAGGTATCTAGACAAGTTTCCATAAGCTAGAAAGTCAATAATAGCACAAAACAACATAGCACATACACTAAACATCTCTCTATGCAAAGCAACATAATTAATCACATCTTCACCCCCAAAGTTTCTTTTGGTCATCAATCAGATTTTCAAGATAAACATAAATAGCATTGCCAAGTTGTTTGGGCCCGATATCAGCAAGGACAACATGATGCATTTATTTCTTCATACACAACCATAGAGGAATATTGTATGCAACAATCATGACAACCCAAGTACTATGTTGGTTGCTTAATGTTCCATATGGATTCATCCCACTGGTACAAATTCCAAGTCTTAAATTCCTAGCTTCTTCACCAAATTTAGGACACAATAAATCAATCTTCTTCCAGATAATGTTTCTGCATATACAATATTACCAAACAAGTATTGAAACTATGGTACCATACCATCCTTGTTTGTCTTTGCCTCTGCATGCCAAGATAATGTTTGTGCATATACAATATTACCAAACAAGTATTGAAACTATGGTATCATAGGTAGATACCACATCACCTTTGTAGGAGACTCACTTTTGGTCTTATTTGATGTCGCCCTTTTGTATGTAGATGCCCCACACACTACAACAAAATCGAACATAGGTCAAGGATATATGGCCAGGGATATAAGCCTTGAACAAGTTATCCTTTTTACCCAAGGTTTATCCCTGACCGAAAGATCTCAAATCCTTGCTATCGAATGCCCCCCTCTTATTAGTCTCCCCAAACCCTAGCTGCATTTAGTTTTTCTTTTCATTTAATAGATTATTCTGCGTCCCCACTCCACCAATCCCCAAATCCCTGATATTATCCCTCCCCCGCCTCACGGTTTATGCCCCCTCACTTCCCATCCATCTATTTCTTGCCAACCCACACCCAATGCTGACGACCAGTACACATCTATCCTCCATCGCTAGTAGCCAATCTAGATTTGCCTTCTCTCTTACACAAAGCATGCATGCTCCATCCTCCCACCTTCCTCATTCTCCTTAGTCTTTTGCCCACCTAACAACTGATTAGAACAATGACCAACATCATGGACGACATGGTTGTCTACCGCCAACTGGTTTAATGCTGAAGAATATCAGCCTTGTCCACCTCTTCCACCGCTGCCAGTTATGTATTTCACTATGTTGTTTCAGTCTGCAACTCACAGGTCTTCTCCATTCTTCACAATTCCTTCATAGCCTTCCGCCATTGTGACCGTGGTTATGGTTTGTAGACAAGTTTCAACCGTCAACAAGGTGATTTCAAAATATTGGTCAAGTTATTTTCATCGATGTATACTAAAATGGATAGCAATGGACTCATACCTGCTCACCAGTCTAGATTTCTATTTACACAAATCATCATGAGTTTATTATCAAAGTCTACACATTTTCTTTATTTTTCATTAAATATTTTATATATAATAAGGTCATTGACAATCTGTAGGTTTGATAGCATTGGTACACCTATCCAAATATGGAAGCAAACCATCTTTGTTAGATGGACTGTCCATGAAAAGTTTCCATGTGCTTTACATATACTTGTATTTGTATATTGGTGGATGAATGCTTCCCTATGGATATTAGAAGTTGTGGTGAAGGTGCAAGTAAAATTTTGAGAGGACTAGCATATGATATAGGCAATGTCTTATATTTTGACAACAAAGTTGTATGAATCAAAAGTTATAACTGGTATATGGTATATGTTTTTTTGTTTGCATAGGGGTACGGAAAACCCCTCCAGATGTATACAATTTTTATTTGAATAAAATTAACAATCTTTATCAAAAAGAAATTCAAAGAATCGATTGTATTGATTCCTAAATCAAATAGCTTATTTCTGATATTTTTTAAATGATTTCAAAAATGTTTAGATGGACAACAATATTCATGTAAACTTCTTGACTATTAACATTAGATTCAAGGTATTGAATATATATATATATATATATATATATATATATATATATATATATATATATATATGTTGACTGGTCAAGGCTGATTTCTTTATTGGTTAGGGATATGACCTGACTGATCAGTATTAGTTACCAAGCTTTTTCTAAAGGTACGATGGTTAGGGATTGACCTTGACCACTATGTATAGGCCATGGACTAGTCGTTATTGGTTAGGGATTTGACCTTCGACTTTACTAAGTTATGTAGTAGTGACATTTTGGACATTCTTTCAAATTGATATAGTCCTTTTCAAACAACACTCAATCATTTTGTCATGCATGTATATTCTTAGCCTCCAATCCCATTAGGCACAACATATTTTTTGTTTCACATGTTGATATAGAAAGATCTATACCTTCAAGGAGAATTTCTATCAAAAAAAACAACAGAGAAGTGAAGCTTGTGTCACTCCATCTATTGTTAGCCTTTAGAGTATACAATATCAACACAATGCTCAACTTTGTAAACTTAGTTCAACCTAAGGATAATGGTTTCTTAGCATCTACACAATGTTTCTAGATAAGGGAGGTGGATTTGTAATATTTACAACTATCTAGCTTGCATCAAGCATGTTCGTTGGAAGTACTTTGTTGACATCAACATCGTCAGCCATTTCTTCTTCGACACAACTACCACAAACAAAATGTATTGATCTCATACTAGGAATCTCTCCATTCCATTACCATTTTGTATAGTTCTATACAATCTCATTGGGCATGACATGATCTTTGATCATATCAACAATGTGAACTTTCAAGTTATTACTTCAATTCCTACATGGGAAATAGAACCTATCACCATGTTGTTTGCTATGTTCCTCTACAAATCATACAGCCTGATCGAGACCATTAATAAACTCTAGAGTGTGGCTATTTGGATTAGACATCCATGATTGATCCATTCTATCATGAGATGGGAGATGAGTAGCTCATCTAGTGTTACCTAATAAGTTAGAATAAAATATGTTTGAATTGATCCTAATCATCTTTTATCATTCACATTAACGAATGTCAGCAAACCCATTCTTGAGCACATCATCTCATTGGTAAGTGTAAAATGCATGCTCAATTTCAATAAATTCAGGCAGCATTTCCCTGCAATTCTTCAAGTACACATTAATGTAGATGGAAAATACCCACCTACATATGCACACAAAAAACAAAAGGGGAAATTCTATTGGCATTTATTGAAATCGAATATGCATTATACACTTACATACTAAGTACGATGAAGTTCTCAAGAATAGTCTCAAATCAATCACTATCCAAAGTTTACTCCTAATGAGTAAATCTTGAACGGGTTTCAAGGCAAACAGACTATAGGGATTAGGGTTTACAAACTAGAGCTTAGTTTTTAGAAGTTTAGAGTTTAGGGTTAATTACATAAATTTATGTCAATTTCAATGTAAATCAAATTAACTTAAAGAAATTCATATGAATTTTAGTGTTTTAAATCCTAAATGTGATCATTTATCCATACTAACATTTAATTGCTAAGGTGTGATGTGAGTAGGAAGAACAACATATTGAAGTAAGCTAATGTCTAAAGTAAAACATTGTGAGCCATGTTTAAATAGTTGCATGTCTACTTTTTCCCACAACATACATAGTGCATAATGTAAATAGAATGGTCAACACCCACTCATAGAATACAAAGGTCACGACCAAAAACACAAACATGTACATGATTATGTCTAAATGAAATATGTCTTTAGGATGGATTATATTGCACCAATTACCATTGCTTTGTAGTTAAATTTGTCACAATAGAAATTATTTGACGTTGGTTGGACAGTCGAACATGGTATTAACATTTCACATAATGTGTAAAACAAAATAGTGGATGAAGGGGGTGAAACCATACAGGGAAGAAAGTCAAGGACAAACAATGGTAGAGGCAACAATGGTAGAGGAAGAAGTGGAAGATGTGGAAATGAGGGGGAGTTGGTGATGAAGTCGGGGACGGTAGAGTAGAGACCAGTAGTAGAGGGGCTGGGGCAGAGGTAGCAGTTGTAGTAGAAGCAGTGGCAGAGGCCACAAGGAGGAGCAGGCTGACATACGAATGGTGAAGCTCATCGATGCCATAGGTAGAGGAGGTTGGTGTAGGAGTGACGAGCAACAATGAGGCTAGAGGAGGAGTGGTGCCCGACTATCACAGCTAGGATGAGGTCGGCGGAGGATCTGGAGGCGTTGACAAGGGGTTGGGGTGGTAGTAGAGTAAATCACTAGAATTTGGAGAGTGTCATATGGGTGGGGGAAATAGGGGTTTCTTGTGGGGTTGAACTAAGACATACCTAGTTAGCTATTTGTAAACATCACTTTCAAAACTTGTATCTGTGTGAACCCACATCGTTGGTCAGCTACAATAAACTAGCAAAAAAAGCAATGCATCCTAGTGACACCTACGTCATTGGTTTAGGTCATGAAAACCGATGCGATAATCCTTTTTGGATGGAAAAAAATTCATAGGATTTTTGGTACATACCTCTTTCTCATTGGTTAGTGCAGGAAAAACCGATAGGAAGGACACTAAGGGTTATACATTTTATCCGCCCAGTGGTTGTATGATAAATTGATGAAATATAGTTTTGGAGGAAAATGAAATGCCCTCCAAAATTTTGTGTAAAACTATAGTTTCATAAGTGATTGATGCCATTTATTTCTTTGTGAAACAAGCAATGAGGTAAATAAAATGCAGCTCATGTTTTCTCTATTGGTAAACTCTGGCAGTTGTTTTTAAAGAACCGACGAGATATATTACACTGTCAGTTACCTTGAGAAAAAAAACTGATGTTAATCCATATCTATAGTAATGAACTCTAATGCTATCAATGGTGGATTTTGACCGCAATTGGTATCCACTCTTTTGTTCATTTGTATGCTTGCCAACAAGAACAACTAGTCATTGATTATCATTCATTAGGGCTTGGTATTTTTCTTTTGCTATATTATGAGGACTGGTTGGCCCACTACATGATTATCAAGTTTCTTTTTGCCATTATAGTATTCAAACCCATCAATGATAAATGATGGATCAGTGTGATAAAAGGGAAAAACATAACAAAGTAGACAAAATGACGCAACTTTGACAATTTCAATCAATTATGATGTTCACGAAAACATCTTGGTACAAATCTACATCTCTTCAATCCACAAGTTATCCTTGGGAAAACATATTATTTTGGTTGGAAAGGTCTTTTTGTTATGTATGCCCTTCTAACCACATCTCTGAAATTAGAATGATAATGTCTGTTCTAACTCCAAGATCAATTATTATATCTTCTGCTTTACAATCAAACCCATCACCGCAACTTTGAAACTCATGCTGAGAATCTAATGTACAATCATCCAGCTTCATACTCGACCCGCATTCTTTTTTTCTAAATGATGTTCCAACATTAAAAAAAAATTAATTGCAAATTTATCCATCTTTGATTGATTCCTATCCAAATAATCATATAAATGATAAAAGGAAAAGAAATTAGTATAACATATATTGTAGGTGGAAATAATTAAACAATGAGTATGCAAGTAAAGACTAATATGTCAAACATCATAGACAACTATATTTTGGTAGTTCTCCTACCAATAGTTTCATAAGGATTAAGGATGAATACTTAGAATAATGTCTAGCCACTACTTACATTTAACAATATGTTGATACCAAATTGTCTCCTCATATACAATGTACTATCAACTCACATCCGTGGATATACACAAATTACAATTCTTCTAGTTCCACTAAACAATTATGTGTAGAAAATAACATAAGAAGCAAATATATCTTAACCGCTCATTATTTTATAACGATTATTCTTAATTATCAATATGAATTCCGGGTTTTTTCCATGTATATAATATTTTGAGTAACATTTTGAGAAAAAATCAAAGAAAAGAAACTAACCTGACTTGAAGACGACGCATGAAATTAAAAATATAAGATAACTGTATAAAATAGATTAGGTCTATAGAAGAAGAAAGCTAAAAAATAAAATGCACAAATAAAACAAGAAGCAACCAACTGGATAATTTAAAAAAAATAACCAGCTCAACTACTCTCTCTCAGTGGCGGAAACACCTTTGGCTATTGGAATATTGCTTTGTTACAGGCTATCCATATTGCCACATAGTTTTAGGTAGTAGGCCTCAGCTCATCAATACCCCCAGGCATTAAAGCATAGAGTGCACTTTATAGTTCTCCTCCTATCAACCGAGTCTACTGAGAAGATGCCACCTTACTCAAGAGATGAAGACTGAGAGATGTTGCTTTGGGTAAAGGCACATCGAGATTTTTATATTGGGAACAATATAACAAAGAAAGGAGATACACTCATACAAGTCAGACTTGAACTCAGAATTAATGGATAAATTTGCATTAGGATACTTTTCTGATACTATTGAGCAAGGGTTGCCACGTTATTGTGCAGCTTTTGTCCCAAAATTCAATTGAGGCACGTAAATGTGGCTCTGCCACTAATTTCCTAGCCATGTCTAGGAAGGGGTTATCACAGGTTGTCAGCGTGTTAAGTAATTCCCTTTAAGATGTTGTATAGGTGTGAGAGGATTTTTGAGTGGTGAGATATGTGAGGGTTGGGACAGGAATAGGGTGGGGGAAATAGTTTATTTTGGACTTATTCTCTCCTTCTTACACTTCATTAACTCCTTCACCTTGGAAGGGAACTCTCCCATGTTGGAATTTATTTATTTCTTCTTCAAAACTCTTTGGAGAATTCAATGTTGTGTGGTCTTGTAATGCTTGGGTCAACTATGCAAAGCTCTAGTATAGTCTCAAGAATGACGACCGCAAGACAAGAACAACTTGTCAATCAGTCACCCATCCCAACACTACTCCAAGTCAAGTACGCTTAACTTTTCAGATTTTAGTGATGGGCTCCCTAAAACGGAAGTGCACCCGAGTGATATGGATAGTCCAATCATTCCTTTTAAGATCATTTTATCTAAGGCCTCAAGACCTGAGACATTACATTCTCCCCCCACTTAGATTCTTTATTTTCTCATCAAGGCTCAACTATATAGCCTCATAATATTTTTCCATTTTAGTATAGACCCAACATGGTCCATGGACACCTAGCTCTGGATCACGACTATCAGTGCAAGGGTGGCTACATCACTAACTTCCAGGAAAAAACTTCGAATTGGGAGGGTGATCCTCTCGGTGAACTGACCGTACCCCAAACTGACACAGGTGAACAAGTAGAGCATACTAGGGTGCGTCGAGAGAACCATGTCGAAGGAACTCGGCAAAATGACCACGTAACCTCGGGAGAAGGGGTGCTCTCCCCTATATGGGGGAAAGTGGCACAGGTCAGGGGGAGGCGGTTGTTTCTTCTTCTTCTCAACATCGACTTCATGAACCCATCAGGAATGAGAATATGATCAAGGCCAATTCTTTTCTGCCTACATAAGGGGCGGGACAAAACCTCTGCAGCAATGTTGGGAGAAGGCAATTACCACTGGGGGTTGTCTCCTTTTCCTACTTTATATACTATCTATTGCGTGAGGACTTCCCTACTGGCTGGCTTGACTGACCTAGAACTGAATTTCCTTGCCTAAGAAACTCTTTGCTAGTAAGGCTTGATAGTCAAGTCAAGAGAAAGACTCCTTTTGCTCTCCTCTTCAATGAATTTCAAACTTCCAACCATAAACGGAGGGCGAGAAGAAGCAAGGCTGGTAAGGTTTTGCGCGTTGTATCGAATTAAACCACATGCTCCACCGCTTGTGCGGGCCCCTGTGAATTCCTTTGAGTTTCGGTCTTGCGACTGTACTCCCCATGCAGATTCTTTCACGACGGGACGACAAAAGAGTGGATTAAGTGGGCTTATACTACCCCTCCCCCGACCCCCCTGCCGAGTTTGATCTTCCAATAACACCACAAGATTTTGCCTTATCCGAGGCTATCAATGGAATAGACCGGTTGAAGCCTAATGATCATACGTCTGTAATGCACGATTAGGAGGGTTGCCCTTTTTCTGAGGATAGGTTGTAGAAGAATTGGTCAATTAGTAAACCATTTGACAGACTGGCCTATAGAAAGGATTTCTCCCCCACTTCTAGACAATCGATGAGCCAATCTAACTGCCTCACTAGAATGCATCACAAATGTCTAGTACTCAATCAATTTACAACTGTATAGAAAATTTGCAATTGTTCACTCCAGTTGGACAACTAGAATACATACTCAATCTTCTACGAGCTACTAAATTCATGTGATGTGTAATTAGTCACCTGATTCATCTAAGGAGTCAGTCGATTGTCTTGGGAAAACTTTCACGCTTGAAGCTTCCATATATCTATACTCGAGCCAGACCAGTTAGGTAAAAATTACCCTTCCTCATGTTTCAACGTGCTCAGTCAGTCGATTCAAGAAATCCCATTCTTCTAACTTACATTTCCTTTTCACCACCGCATATGGACCATGTTCATATGACTCGAGCAATTGTAGTTCGCCAAATGGTGGTCTGTTGTCCATGAAAGGGACTCTAGGGGAAAGAGACTTGAAACTGGGATCTACCTCTCCCTTTACCTAAGCGACACCAATGTTGGACCTCCCCTTTGTCTTGTGTCAGTATACCCCCTTATAAGCCTCTCGCATCATTCCAGTTGGTTGACTAATATGACTAGCATCCACTAATGAAGACATGACAAATTTGACACCACCCCATCATTTCAAGGTGATCGAAGAACTTCCTCATTGCTTCTCAGTTCCCTTCTCAAAAAAAGCGGCCCCAATCTTCATTTGATTGATGCACAACACCCAAATCGGTTGATGACATGCTGCATCAACCATCATGTGACTAACTAGCTTCCCTTCTAGTCACCTAATTCGCATCCAATGAACCACATAATGTTCCTGACGCCACCACCTCTCTGTTGCACCCAATTGGATGACCAAGCCCTCCACTCACATGATTCGCACAACACACAACAACCCCCTCACATGCTATGAATCAGTTGAGTCGATTGTGAGTCTCTCGATTGGGTCATGCTAGAACTGCATGCTTGATTTCCACTCATCCAATGACCTTGTCCATCCATCTAACTAGTATACTTTGGCAGCCACAATGCCACATGCAAGGGGGAGTGGGTCAGACAAACCATCCAAGGGTTCTAAACATGACCTTCTTCAAAAGATCTACCCCTTCGTCTTCAAGAAGGCCAAGGCAACTACTGTAGCTCCATCCATCTTCCATTCCTACTCAACTCACCCCATTTCTACAGGTGAGATTCACATCCATGAGAGATGCATTGAGGATGACCTAAACATGTTGGACGCTACGTAAAATTGTAAGGTCTTTATGGATGAGGTTGTAGATACTCACACAGGTGTTGTTGATTGACCCATCCATGACATTGATACCCATCGTGAGATGGTCATCCTACATGCCTTGGCCACCTCTATCTCCATCCGAGCAATCTTCACTAGAAGATGATGTTCCCCATACATTCCCTCTTGCATATCCTCTCATTTTGCCCCTATTCTAACCAAGTAAAAAGATCTAAGAACACCTAAGTATAAGAAGTAGTACAAGACCATGGAGGTCACTGACGTGCAACTTCTGGGATGGGTGTGCCTAGTAACCCTCAATGCCCTCGACATATGCAAGCCACTGCAAACCCTGCTAAGTTGTTCTTACATCTCATTTTCCCCTTCCACATCTGGCCCGTCTACAAAGAGCTCACCCTTGAGTTATTTGTCAATTTTGAGAGGCACTCCAACAAGGATTACCAGTTTTAGTTGTTCCTTCTACATGTTTGATAAGGAACACTATGTCAATGGAACCAACCTAACTACCCTCATTCTGGATGTCAAAAAGGAGTGCAAAGACAACTGATGCGAAGATCCAAAACCAATACAACAAGAAATTTATAGCCAACAAGTTTTAAGCTGAGATCACTAACCATATTCCATCCTTCCATAATGGAGCAAAGGCATCTTTTTTTGAAGGTGGGACTTCCTTTTACTACTTCATCAAATCAAGACGAATAAAGTTCATGATATGTTTAGGGATACGAGATTTATCCCTTCTCATTGTGCATTGTCCGTTGCTAGCTAATTTATCAACAGTGTGGGCAACTGTATTACGCTTCTAGTAGCATAGAAAAAAGAAATGGAAGTAAAAGACATAGCTAAAAGAAGAATATATTTAACCATGAGATTGAGGTGGTATCGTCTCCCTCCGGACTACTGAAGCTCCTTCACTAATGCTAATTAGTTATACTCCACAACGACATGCTTCCATTGCCATTCAAGCGTCGGTCGAAGTCCATGAAGAATCAATGATGCTTCTCCCAGTAGAGAACTAAGAGTTAGGTGTAGATTATCTGCCACCACACCACGAAATGCGCCATCACAATCCCAAAAGATGCCTCCAATTCCCATCGGTTTCTGGGCTATGAGAGACATGTCAATGTTTAGTTTCAGTATTCGTCCCTCTGGCGCCATCCATCTTTCTCCTCAATCACTCTTGTTGTCTTCAAAACTGTTGTTGTCTTTGAGTTTTTCTTCTTGTAATCTTTGACTAGAACCTCATCTTCCCTCTTTATAAAGGACAACTCCTGGTACGACTAGCCAAATACTGCTCTTCTTCAGAAAGACCAGACCCCTACATTGTAGTGATCGCTATGTCCATGTCCTCCTATATAGTTTCTCGTAGAATACATTAAAAGTTTCACTAGGTGGGTAATCCTACATTCCCCCAAAGAGGTCGCCTACCTGACAAGTCTCCCACACTCCTCTTATTTTTGGACAGTCAAATAGCACGTGTTGAATGGCCTCCTTCATGTTATTGCATAGAGGGCAGGTACCTTTAGATGTACAATATCTATCAAACAATTGTCCCTTCGTTGGGAGTCTGCCCATGCAAGCCCACCAAAGAAAGTGACACAAGCTGGGCTGATCCCAAATAATGCTCCACATTTTCTCATCTCCCCAACTACGACATGTAACCAAATCCTGAGTACCAAGATGTCTAATCTAGTATGTCTTCTTCTTGGTGAACATTCCTTTTGGGTATGGCCACCAGAAGGGTGAGTCCTCTGGAAATCTAGATCTCAGTGGTGTATTTTTTATTTCCATACATATATCAACAAGAAAGAGTGAAATCAGAGCATCCTCTTTCGATGTGCATGTGGTTGTGTCAAAAAACTCTTGCACCCTTTTTGGCGCTCCTTCATCCTCCTGTTGGAAATCTTCAAGTGTGTTCAACTTGTAACTTACTCATTTGTCCTTCCAAATATCAATTGATGTGTCGTTACCCACTCTCCATTGAAGACCCTCCAGGACTGACTTTTCTCCCCATAGACTTCTTCATGTATAACTCATATTATGTCCCCGCCTTGCTTCAAGAATAGACATCCTGGGGAAATACCTGGCTTTTAGAACTCGACCTGCTAGGGAGTCCGTATTAGAGTAAAAGTGTCCACACTTGCTTTTCCAGAAGTGTCTGGTTGAAAGCATGTGTGTCTGGGAAACCCAGTCCTCCTTCTTATTTTGGTTTGCATAGATTTGCCCAACAAATCCAAGAAATCTTGTGTTCTGTATCTTTTGCACCCCACCATAATCTTGCTACACTACTATGGATATCATCAAGGATGCCTGATGGGATCTGAAATATACTCATAATGTAGGACGTGATAGCATGTGCAGTTGCCTTGATAAGGACCTCCTTCCCTAGTTTAAACAATAGCTTCTCTTTCCACCCCTGCAACTTTTTTCATACTCTTTCCTATACAAATCAAAAGTATGCCTTTTTGACCTACCCATGGTTGTGGGAAGTCCGAGATATTTGGCACGCCTTTCAAATTCTCACACTTGAAGAAGTCCATGTATTTCATGTATAGATTCCTTGAACATGCTTTTACTACAAGCCACCTCTGTCTTTTTATTTTCTAGCCTAATGCTTGTTCGTACTGGCTAATAATATTAGTTATGCTTAGACATTCATGATGGGAAGCTCTAGCAAAAAGTATGTTGTCATCTATGAAAAACAAGTGAGAAATGCATGGCGCATGTCTTCTAACTTTTATGCCATGCAAGAGTTTTTTTCCACAACTTGTATAATAGAGGTAGAGAAAGATTCAACACATAAAATAAAGAGATAAGGGAAAAGAGGGTCACCCTGGAAAAGTGCACACGAAGGAAAAAATTTCATGAGTGACCCCCATTGGTAATGAAGGATTGGTTTACTATAGATGCGCATTCTAGGATCTCTCTCCTCCATTTGTCTCCAAATCCCATATTTTTATTTACACAGTCGATGAAACTCCATTCTACTCTATCATATGCCTTAGAAATATCCAGCTTTAATGCTATACTCCCTTTTTTACTTTTATTATCAGACATCATCTTATGAAAAATCGTAGGCCACCATAGCGTTGTCAGTAATCATCCTTTCAGGGATAAAGACACTTTGATTTTCAGAAATAATAGAGTCCAGGAACAGCTTTAACATGTTACCCATGACCTTCGATGCTATTTTATAGACAACATTGCACAAGCTAATATGCATGTATTCAAAAATTTCCTTTGGCTTTTGTACCTTGGGGATTAGCACTATGAGCGTAGAATTAACCTCAGAGATGGATTGTTCATCTTTCCACCAACCTTTAATATAGCTAACCACTTCCTGTCCAACAATGTGCTAGAATTTTTGGGAAAAAAACTAGTTTCATACCATCAGGTCCTGGAGCTTTATTTGGATGCATTTGATTAAGTGTCTGTTAGATTTTATAATCTGATATGTCTCTCTCAAAAATGATATTCATATCCTCTAAAATTTTCCTCTACAAACCTCTCGTTGCCTCTTCCATGTTTAAGGGTCCCAACGTCTTGAACAAATCTTCAAAGAAATCAATGACCATCCTCTCTATCTCCTCTTCTTGAGATTTCCACACTCCATGCTTGTCTTTGATACCCACAATGGTGTTTTTCTTTTTTCTTAGAGAAGCTTTGTGATGAAAATAAGATGTATTCTTGCCATCCACCTTCATCTCATTCACTCTAGCTCTAGCACACTAATAAGCATCGTCTTGTCTGTGCCAGTATTCTAGTTCCTCAGCGAGCTCCGTGCACCTCTTGAGAACTAACATTGTTTAGTTTCTTATTTTGTTCTTCTTTTAGATTTTTTTTATTTCTTGAATTTGTTTTCAGATTTCCAAACTTGGTTGACGCCCATGTTATAAGATTTTCACCAAATCCTTCAATTTTTCCTATGATACCATCCATAGTGAAGGCTTCCCTTTGGTTCTTGATAGTCTATGTGCATCTCTCCTCAGAGAGCAACATGGGTTCAAAAAACAAATATCAATCCTTCTTCCTTTTCTTTTATCTCTCTCTCCTATCGGAAGTTATCAGCAGTGGCACATGGTCATATTTATACATTGGAAGATGTAGTACTTTAACATAGATAAAAAGTTGCCTCCATTCAAGCATGGCAAGAGATCTATCTAGCCTATACCTCACCAAAGTGTCCATTATATGACCTCTCTCCCATGTGAATTTATTACCAGAAAAACCAAGGTCAAGCAAACCACAATCGTTAATAGCATCTCTAAAATCTTGCATCCATCTGCCTGGCTTTGCCCCGCCCCCCACTTTTCCTCACTAGACATAATCTTGTGAAAGTCCCCAAAAAAGATGACTAGTAATGCTTGCTCCTGTTTTAAGCAACACATCAGATTCCATGTGTTAAACTTTTGTTGTTATTCTGACCAGCCATAGATGCCAACAACTCTCAATTGATGGATATCATCCTCCTCATTAATGATACAAACCACGTGATGTTGTGAGAAACTAAGAATCTCAACCTCCACATCCTTCCACCATAAACCCAAACCACCCCATAAACCTATGCTAACAATACAGATACCGTCTACAAAGCCACACTTTCTTTTAACTATTTCAAGTTGTACCTCTGCCATCTTGGTTTCCGAGATGAAAACTAGACTTCGGCGCTGTCTCCAACACCAACTGTGGAGAGTGTCTAAACCATCGGGCGTTCCCAAACCCTAGAAGTTCCAGTTGAATATTTTCATAGCTCTTCGCGGGGTTGGTCACCACAAACTCCCGCTACTGAAACTTTGTGTTCACAAGAGATAGAAGAGTATTCCACCTGCATACTGTAGGGTTTCTTATGTACCTTCCCGTTCTCACTGTAGGCACTGTCCACCTCCATATCCCCGGTATCTGAAGGTCGCATTCGTTTTGCACAAACTTATTCATAGATTCCTTATGAGTCCGGTTCCCTCTCGTCAGTTAGAACCCTCCTTTGAATAAGTTTTGGCTGCCGGAGTTTTTTAACCTTCTATGGGGTCAGCTGTTGTTTCGACAGTTGTTGATATTTTGAGATCTTCTTTTGGCCCCTGGTTTGAACCTTTCTCGCCACCCATCCATATGCGAAACTGAGTTCTTTTTCTGCCATTTGAATCTTCGTATTCACCCCATCACTTTCGAAGCCTGGTCACAGGCCTCTCTGTAATGTGTTGAAAGCCTATATTATGGGAACGTAGATGCCGTCTTCCAACCAGCATCTTTCTTCCGTCTCCACATCCTGCCGCTGAACCTCCTGGTCCTCGCTACTTTCATTCAAAACTCGTGTTTGGGTGTCATTCTGAGTGGGCACGTTCACAGCAGCCCTGTAGTTCTTTGCGATCTCTTTTAATCTTGGTCTATCCGCCATAATTTCCTCTTTCCTTGCGCCATGCACTCCGGCGATCACCACTTGTTTCCCAACGGTGGACTGGATGTTGGACGCGGGTGTCACATTGGTTTCCTGCCTTTGTTTATCTTTCTTCGACATGCAGATTGCCTGGCTTGATTCAGAATCCGAACACCCTTTCAGAATAATATTTGCTACCACCGTTAATCCGCTCCGACCTCCATCTTCTGAAACTTCCCGACCATCTGCATTATCATTGCCATCTATTCGTTGCTCTTTGTTCGTTCTAGGCTCTTTCCCTCGTGCCTTTACTTCTCTTGTTGCTTTTGATCCCATCTCAATCCTTCTCATGTCTTCGTTCTCTGGTTTAACACAGAAATTTAGAGACTTTTTTGTCATGCCTTCCCCAAAAACTTTTTCTACAGTGGATAATTTTGCCTTCGGTGGAGAGGATTTGAGCCATGCCCCCCACTACCTTTGTTGTTCACCTTCTTCCTCCTCCCTAAGGCGGTCCGGTCTACATGCCCCAATAAATCGCAGATGTATCAAAAGTTCAGTAAACGTTCATACCTAAATTCAAGAGAGACGATGGCACCTCGTTTATTTTTAATCTTCTGGGTTTTCTTTAAGGGTTTATTGACATCTACTGCAACTCAAACTCGGAAAGATTGTTCCCATCCCAATTCGTCTTTGTCAACTGCTATAACTCTTCCAACTTTACTTGCTATTATTTCTACGGCTGCCGCCGCAGATCTCTGGCTCAGAGGGATGCCATAAATTCCAACACAGAAAGGACTCTCCACGAATTGGATCTTGTCGGGAAGATCGCCATCATCAATTTCCTTCAGCAAGAGCAGCTTGTTCTCGAAATTCCATGGTCCCCCTTACAGGACCTTCCGCTTATCTTTCTAGTGCAGGAACTGGACAATAAACATCGATGAGTCAATCTGATTATGGAGAACTTTATTAACGAGAGACCAGGCTTGGGTAAGTGTCCTCTTCAGGGCCCAGAAATTATGTGGATGATCTGTATGGAGTCGTGCTGCTAAGGCAAGCGAAACATGCTCCCGTTTCTCTTCCAGATCACCTACCATCAGATCCAGGACATCTTCTTCCTCTTAGTCTCCTAACCCTAGTTGTGCGCATCTTGTTACCGGTTCCTCCGCCATGCTGCCAGGGGACAGCCCCAAGAAAACCTACGTTCCCCTTTGGACCTGCAAGAGAGCGATAACCAAAAGAGGAGAGGTACGTAACCACAAGGGAGATGGAGTCACCCACAGTGAGCGCCCCTAACGGCAGAGTGCTAGGGTTTCTCGCAGGGGAGAGCGTGAGCAAAAACATCTTTCATCCACAACCTGGTGGTATGCTACATACATCACATTCTCACATGCACCACTATTGGTGGGATAGGAACCCCAGGTTTCGTCACCACCATTGAACTAAATTGCTTGTGGTGCATGTTGAACAATGAGCCATTGAACGGGGGTAGCATGCTCATTGATCATCAGAACATCCAGCAATAGTGGAACACCAGTTCTGAATTCTGTCAGGCGAATTCATCGAGATGATCTCCTCCTACCTAGGGTACACCTACATTACCTTCACAACTGACACAATGCAGAAGCCATCTTACTTGATTGATATCAAGTATCCAATGACTTTGACTTCCATTAGGATAGGCAAGGAGGATGGCATCTACTATTGGTTGTTTGTGGAGAAGCATGTCATGCTTGTGTTGCCCACTCATGCGTATTTTATAGTAGTCAGCCTTAGTTACAACCTCGGAAATTTGAGTCGTTACATGAGGGAGCACCCACCTATTGAAGGGAGATTCTTGAGCCAACATTTGGATGATGTAGTGTTGTTTGTGAAGCAAATGATGAGGAGTCTAGGCCTTCTCCACCACCTTTGAGATGTTGCATGAAGAGATGTGTGCCAGACATTGTAGGGACATATGGGCCCTTTGACTTCTACAGGTAGCAATAGCAATTGGACCACATTGACACTACTCAAACCTACATGGAGAGCGAGCAATAGAAACGGGAACAACAACTCAATCATATGTACCTGATGCATCATGTTCATGAGTAGTAGCATGTAGGATGAGGTGACTACACACAGACCCAGACCTACTACAAGGACTATGGTGCATGTTAGACTCATTCTTCCCTCACCTCTTGGTATTGGGGAAACTAGTACACCAAGCCTCCGCCATACGAGGAGCTTCAAAGGTCAGATACCACTTGGGATTGTTCTGACCATTCATCCTAGAAATCCTTTTAGGGGAAGCCTTAGTTACCTCCACCTCAGCAGTCCACCATTGCTAGGTCAGTACTATAGGGAAATATGACTACAGAATAGGTAGAAGAAACAAAAATTTAAGTGTCATATTCCACTTTAAACAGTCAATTGCGTCAATAATTGTGTAACAAGAAGAATGGTTTGTGAGGTCGTACTTGGTCCTGGAGTAAGTCTAGCAACAATTCCCTCGATGTAGTATATGCCTTTCTTCAAACTACACCCAGACATCATCTACAAAATCTCTTGATTGATCACCAATGATAACATCTTGACCTTGTCATCCTAGGCAATAGCCTCCTCGCCACTATAGTAGTCCACACGGACCACTGGAAACTCCTATCAATCTAAATGAATAGATAAGAAGGATTTATCCCCTCTTATTGATGTACTGGCGCCAACTTACTCTCCCACAATTGTTCTCCCTTGCTATCCCTCCCTTTACCAGGTAGGACTTGCTCAAGTTTCCTTAGTTACCACAACCAGAGAAGACAACAATTGTTAGAGGCGATTGATGTTGTGTCTAGAAAGCCCCCAGTACCCCTCTACTTATAGGATGGTCATTGACAGGGTTCACAATTTGAGTAGGAGTCAAAGGGTATAGGTTTTCACAAATTTTCACATCCAGCAGACAGTGAAATGACCGGTTTGCGGGTTAACCAATCGGTTGTCATGCGATTCAATCTGTTCAACCCTTGAACCGGTCGTTTCATCATGTTTCTCAATCACAATTATATTGGCAATTAATATGCAATTGTTGCATAACATGAAGTCAACACTAATCCTTGATCCAATCGAATTGATCCATGAACCTGACAGTTCATCACATGAACAAGTCGTTTGGAACCATTGAGTCAATCGATTTACAATGTGAACAGGTTGGCTTGTGCCCTAGTTCTTCCATTATTCAACTAATGCAATTTTAATCAATCTAACACTCCAACCGATTAGTTAAAAACTTCTAATAGTCAGTTCAGAGTCCATTCAGTCAATTGTTGTTTAAATTGAACATCTAAACACTTTAGTAATCAAGTTAAACATCATCCATGAATAAACTCCTATCCCAGTATATCCTATGTGTGTGACGCTATAGGTTCCAAGTTACATTGGTAGTGAATGTACATAACTAGTTTATGACATCACAAGAAAAGAGTGGTATCTAGTAGCATATAACTGCTACGTAAGTGATTGGAAAGTTGAAGAACAACTTTAACGTACAATATGTGATTAGTGTTTCAATGTTTGTATAGTTTCTTTGTCACTGATGTCCAAATCAAACAAGAGGCATGGAATCATCATCCTCTTCAATGTTCAATCTTGTTCCTTGAACTAGAGTAGACTATATGAGATATATGTAAGCTCAATATCACATATTGACTCACATGAGCATGACCATGCATTTCTCAATCTCACTTATCAAGTGGTCAGGATATCATACTCATGTAGGAGGGACAAATCCCATCTACATCACTCACATTCATCCCCATGTATAACAGTGCACCCAAGCATCATCTTTATGGAAACCCTTATTCAAGGTCATGTTGGATGAAGTCAAATTACATCGAACAACATGTGATGAATATAGTCATTTCAGGTCTAAGAACTACAATCACCACCAACACTATGAGATATGATTCTGACTACCATATAATGACTTCCATGTATCATTCTCATGGCGGGTCTGTCTCATACATTGTTATCTAATAAGTATCTATGTGTTTAGTTTTATATTACATATCTAGACTGATGATCCATCAACCAACACACACTCTAATCTTATGTGTCAATGTTGTTTATTAACCTTCCACAATAACAACTAACTAAGGATTTTGTAAAAATGTGACATCCGTATGATCTCATTGTTCATGTCATCAACCCGAAGACATACATTATTGAGTAATATCATTCTCTCGACATTTATTATGTTACATTATTATCTCATAACTGAATAAAACAGAATATTTTTTTTTGGTCGGCCAAAACTCCTGTTGCTTTTTTTCATTTTTGCTTTTGTGTCTGTACAAAACTTGTTGATTCCAAAAGTGGAACCAACTCAAAAAGAAAGAACTATCTATATTTACATCAAAAGAAGTCAAACAATAAGCTCACAATAGGAGAGGAGACAAAAGGAGGAACCATGAATAAAAGAAAGGCTGAGCCTTCATGAAACCACAGCAGCCGACACCAACAGGGGACAAACACCACTATCAGAGAAAACCCAACCAAAAGAAAGGCTTCAGGTACCAAAAGCCAACAGCAACATCCAAGGACCAGAATCCAGGAGAGAAAATAGATAACCATCTGCACCCATCCGGATCACAAGCCAACAGTAGCCAAAGAAAAGGCTAACGTCCACCATCAAGGACAAAGCAGCAAGAGAAGAAGCATCACTCCAGCTAGAGCATGAAGCACAGAAGACCAGCTTGAAAGAGTTCTGCCACTTCAAGCCAAACCAAAAGAAACCAAACCAGCTGCAACCAACATATATAAAAGAACGCAGCAACTCCAAAGAGATCAGCAAACTCATCGTATCAGCCAAACTAAAACAGAGCTGCAGAAAAAATAGACAAGAACGCAACAACTCCAATCAGCTCACAGTATCTTCAACCCACCAGCAAAGCCAAGGAACACAGATACTCCAGCAGAAGAGAGCCACCAGCAAACAAGGAAAGAGACAAGCCAAACAGCAACGCCCAGCAGCAACCTTTCAAGAACATCATGGATAAGAGAAGGGGAATCTCTTAGTTCCGTAGCAAGGACTAATAGCTCAGCGAGGCTTGTTATAACTTGCAGAAAACACTTCCAAGAAGAAAGGCCTCAACCAACCAACAACATCCAGCAGCAATATCACCACCAGAAACCAGAAGCCGAAACACAAGCAGAGACACAGCACCATCATTGCAGAAGGATACAACAGATTCTAAAACAGCAAGCCAGCTTAGCACCAGCAGGACCAAACACAAGATGGAGTGGGAGGGGAGCGTCGAAATCCACACAGGATGGGGACTCGACCCTCGCATCAGCCATCAAAGAATTGGTGAGAGGGGAGCGTCGACATCCACGAGGATGGGGACTCAACCATCACCAGAAACAAGGAAAAAACCTGTCAAGAACATCTGAAACACAGCAAACTCAACAGAGGAACAGAGCATAACATAAGCTCTAAGCACCAAACCAGAACCAAAGCGAGCCCCAGCCCACAACAGGGCAGCGGGCCACCAGCACCCTTCACACCAAGACCATCAAACAACAGAACAAAGATCAAGAAACGCCACTAATTCTTAGGATAAAAACAAATAGCATCTTGATTAATAATCATCCACAACTGAGTAGGATTCCTGTACTTGTCTTCATGGACTCTCAGATTTCTTTCAACGCAAGAGTGATAGAAAATAAGACTCATAACACATTTCAATCTCAGACCAGTAAGATTTTTAGCTTGATTCCAAGACTTAATCATAGGAGCACTCGCTAGAATCCAAAGCTTCTCAATATATTCACAATCAAAGAGTAAGTGATTGGTATCTTCATAACCATTAAGACAAAGAAAGCATCTATAAGCTAAACAAATCCCCCTTCTTCTTGAGTAATCAGATGTGGGAAGTTTATTGTGCATGGCTTTCCACAAATGAAAAATAGCACGCTTATGAGTTCTAATCTTCCAAATCCACTTAAAGTTGGAACTGCAGTTCATCTTCAGCCTAATAGAATTCCAGACATCATAAAGCTTGACCTTCTTCAAACAAAATGGTATCCTTCTACCCCTGATAGATGCCAACATTCTTGACTGCATTAAGGATATCCTCCTGACCACGATTATTATCTTTAAGCATTCTCCAACCACCATTATGAATCATAACATTAAGATAAGAGTCCCATGAAATCCCTGATCTGATAATACAATCTCTTCCCACAAGCTGTTCAAGAAACTGAGAATTACACCAAGGATCTTGCCACAACAGAAAAGAACTACCATCTCCCACAAAGAACTTGATGTGGTTTTTTAGCTCATCTCTAACACGAATAAGATTATTGATCATCCAAGAATAGTTAGGAGACTCCTTAATAATCCAAAAGGATTGTCTTCTTAAATACTTTTCAGAAATCCATTTAACCCATAATGTATCTTTCTTGCTAGCAATATCCCAGGCATTAATAACAAGGCAAGCTTTAGCAACATCTTTAGGCTTCTTAATACTTAAGCCACCGTCTTATTTAGGCTCAGTAACAACATCCCACTTAATCAGATGAAGATTCTTTTTAGACTCAGTTTCACCCCACAAAAGTCACGACATAGCCTGTCAATATGATCCAAGATAGAACTTGGAATAGGGAAAGAAAACAGCCAGTAAAGATGCATATTAGCGAGAGTAGATTTGATCAACTCCAACCTAGCTGCAGTAGACAAGAGCTTAGATTTCCAAGATTCCAATCTAGCCTTAACTTTGTCAATCAGAGAACCACAAAGTCTTTTAGACAACTTCCCAGAAAAAAGAGGCAGACCAAGATATTTTGAAGGAAAACTACCCTCTTTGATCTTCATAATATCAATGATAGGTTCTTTATCAGTGTTTTTGCTAAAGATAATAGAGCTCTTATCAAAGTTAACACAAAGGCCAGACATCTCAGCAAATGACTCCAAGGCAGAATTAATGGCACAAGCATCTCTATTAGTAGCTTTAGAAAAGATCATGAGGTCGTCTACAAAGATGAGATGAGATCTTTTCAAAAATTTTGACGCAACAATAGGTTCAAGGTCACCACACATAACCATCTTTTTTAAGAGCTCAGAAATACCTTGCATACCAATCACAAACAGATAAGGAGCAATAGGATCACCCTGTCTCACCCCATTGGCAGGTTTAAAGGCATCCGAGGGCTCACCATTAATAATGACCTGGTAAGAAGTTGACGAAAAAATTTCTCTAATCCAATTAATCCAAATAGAAGGGAATCCCATTTTGAACATAATAGAGAAAATGAAAGACCATTTGATAGAATCATAGGCTTTCGAGATATCAGTCTGAATACACATTCTAGGCTGCAAATTAGCCTTCTTAAAATCACTTAACATTTCATTGGTGAGCAAGGTAGCATCTTTAATACTCCTATCTTTAACGAAGGCGCACTGAGAATCATCAATAATGAAAGGCAACACATCTTGGAGCCTATTAGCAAGGATTTTAGAAATGATCTTGTAGAAGGTATTACATAAAGCAATAGGTCTCCAGTTCTTGATGTCCGACGAATCAGTACCTTTGGGAATAAGGGTCAAGAAGGTTCTATTAGCTTCCCTCAACATCTTACTATTAGAGAAGAATTCAAACACAGCATTACAAACATCATCTCCAATGATATCCCAGCATTTCTTGTAAAAAAACCCATTAAACCCATCAGGGCCAGGGGCCTTATCAACTTTAAGATTTTTAATAACCTCCTCAACTTCATTTCTAGTGACTCTTGAAATGAGAGCATTCTTTTGCCGAATAGACAGAGTGATGCCAAGCCACTCACCATGCCAAACCCCAGAATACTTCAACTTATTATTAAAGAGCTTAGAGTAGAAATCAATAATTGAATGTTTAATAGCAGCATTATCATAAGACACCTCACCATCAATGCGGAGCTTCCTGATATAATTTGACTATCTTCTCACCTTCATGGAAGCATAGAAAAAGGAAGTGTTGGAGTCACCTTCTTTAAGCCAAGTAAATCTCGATTTTTGCTTATAAAGAGACTCCTGAGCAGCAGCATGGTGATAAGCTTCAATTCTAAGCTTCTTAGCAGTAGCCCTTAGATCTTCATTAAGAGGATCCAAATCAGCTTCCATTTGAGCTTGGTTAGCTTTGAATTTAGCTATCTTGACATTATCATTAATATCACCATAGATCTCCTTGTTCCAAAGAATAAGATTCTTCTTAAGATTTTCCAATTTCCTGTAAAGCTTGAACATAGCATACCCAGGGGGATCAACATCCCAAGATCTTCTAACAACAGACATAAAATCCTCATGGCTAGCCCAAGAATTAATAAACCTGAAAGGAGACTTAAACTTCCTAGGTTCACCAATCGTAACAACAATCTTTCTATGGTCACTAATACTATTAGACACCACTTCACCAAAGAAATCCAAATTGGCATTAAGGAAATCAGAGTTATAAAAAACTCTATCAATTCTAGACATGACAAAATTACTTCCATCTTGCCTGTTATCCCAGGTATACAAAGGACCTTGAAGATTCATTTCAAAGAGATTGCAATTCAAAATGCACTCATTAAAGTCATCCATAGACTTCTTAGACGGCATTTTCTTACTGATCCTTTCACTATTTTTACGCACACAGTTAAAGTCACCCAAAACAATCCAAGGTTTGTCAACTTGAGGATAGAAAGAAGTAATACAGAACCAAAGTCTTTCTCTATCAATATCAGGATTGTGACCATACACAGTAGATAAAAAGAACTGAGATTGGTCAACAATAACTTCCAGATGTAGAACTTGATCATTTTCAAAAATACTGGTAACATCACAGTCATTAGCATTCCAAAGAACAATGATCCTCCCAAGGACATGGGAATTATGATTCGAAATCCAGCTGTAATCAGGAAAATACTTATTAACAAATGCAGAAATCCTACGAGGTCTAATCTTCGTTTCAATTAGGACGACGATACTATTATTCTCTTTCCTTATTTCTCCTTGGATATCCTGGATTTTTTTACTGATACCACAGACATTCCAAGAAGAAATGGATAGGGAAAGGGTCATTTAACCACTTGGGCTGTTGGGCTGTCAGCCTCAGCTTCATCAGAAACAGAGCAAAGTTCATCAACTTGAGCTAGTATAGGAGAGAAATTTGATTCTGAGATTATGTGATATATGCCTGAATTCTATTTGAGCTGGTGCTCAGGTGGAAATATATTCCTTCTTCTATCGCTGGAATCAGTTAGAGGAGAACTAATGTTCAAGTTCTCTGGAGAAATGCTTAAGAAAGTCTGTGTAATGACAGGAGTAGAAGGAATTAAGCCTCCATTACTACCAGGAGGAGATATGGACGATTCAAACCCTTCATTAACTATCTTAGATAAGTTTTCATCTTCAGTAGCTTTGACCATCTTCTCAACAGCAAGTTTCTTGCGCTGAATCTCCACTTCATCCAAGATTTCCTCAATGATGTACCCAAGCTCCTCATTTAACTTAGCAATAGGAGGAGAATCTGCCTGAGGACCTACAGTAGATTTCTTAATCTCCCAGACTTTCTTCATTCTAGTTCTAGCCATCTCCTTATGTCGTTTCTCAATCGGGGTAGGTCGACAATCACCATGGCCCAGAAACCCGCATCTGCTGCATCTGTGTGGGATCCATTCATAGTCTAGCTCAACAGTGTGTTCCAAACCTGTATCACTTAGCATTGTTAAGGACTTCAGATATTTGGCATCATACTTCATTAGAACTTGAATTCTCGCCATGTCCAGCCGTTTTAAATTGATAGTAACTTCATCCGTCTTCACTGGATGACCCAGAAAGGACCCAATCCTGTTAAACGTTCTCGTATCCCATAAGTCCATTGGCAGTTTCTTAATATCCACCCAGACAGGAACATCGGAAAAAGCAGCTCTAGTTTGTATCTCTCCAGGCGACCACTTCTTAAGGATAACCGACCTCCCAAGGATAGTCCATTCACCTTCAATGGCAAGCTTCATATCCTCTAATTTCTCAAATCTTATTAGGAAGAATCCTTCACCCATATCAAAAACCTCAAATCGATCACGAGTTTTCCAGACAACATCAAAGTGGTCCGCAAGAGTGCAGATCTCAGGCCAGAAATCAATAACATACCCGATCAAGCACTTGCTCCATTTGTTCGCATTTTCCTCCGCTTCTTTACTTGGGTAAAGTATCTTTCCATCCACAGTAAGAACATCCACCCTTTTCATCTTTGCGGCGCTCTCGGTAGATATAGGCTTCAGACTTCCCCACTGTATTGGCGAATTAACTGTAGCTATATCTACAATGCTGGCAGCATCCAGGGCGATAGATGAATCAGTACCTCCTCCACTCCCTCTGGGATCCAAACCATCAGGCAAAACTGAAGATGACGCAAGGTTGGGTTTCGTCGCTACCGCCGTCGCCTTCAAAATCGCCTTGTCGCCCACAGCAGCAGGAATACGGGAAGCCATTCTCTACCTTAAAAAAAAATTATTAATCAAATTATTTACAAGATATGTCATTACAATCATCATATGGTTGGATCTATGGGCATATTTATCAATAGACTCCCACTTGCACTTAGAGCTAATCACCGATGAATTTAATACCAAGTGATCTAACATGACCATCATGCTTCTGCTACTAAAGTGCTTTTGTCAAGGGGTCAACCACATTGCTTTCGGTGGGTACTCTATAAATCTTTACATCCCTTCTTTTTATGATCTCTTGTATGAGATGCAACCACCTTTGTATGTGCTTGGAACGCTGGATGCGATCTGGGTTCCTTAGCTTGTGCAATAGCTCCATTGTTGTCACAATATAGCTCAATTGCATCGTTGATGCTTGGAACCACCCCAAGTTTAGTGATGAACTTCTTGATCCAGGAAGCCTCCTTTGTTTCATTAGATGCAGCAATATACTCGACCTCTGTTGTAGAATTCACAATTGTTGCTTGCTTGGAAATCTTCCAGAAGCTCTGTTGTTGAGGTAAAACATAAATCATGATTGCGGCTGATAATCATCTTTTTCAGTTTGGAAGCATGGATTGGCATAACCTTTTACCACCAACTCTTCCTCTCCGTCGTAGACAAGAAATTGATCCTTAGTTCTTCTCAAGTACTTAAGGATGTTCTTCACCATTGTGCAATGAGAATCATCTGGATCTGACTGATTCATGCTTTTCGTTCCCAAGGCATACAACACATATGGGTGAGTACATAACATCATGTACATGATAGATCCAATTGTTGATGCATATGGAATCTTACTCGTGTTTTCCTTTTCTTCACAAGAATAAGGACATCGAGCTCTAGAGACGCTGACACCTAGAAACATGGGAAACTTTCCTCTCTGAGCTCTCTATTGTGAACCTTTTCAACACCTTGTTAATGTATGTGCTCTGGCTTAGTTCAAGAAGCCTTCTAGATCTATCTCTATAGACCTTGATTCCTAAGATGTAGGATGCTTCACCCAAGTACTTAATTGATAATGTATTTTCCAGCCAGGTATTTACCATCCGTAGAGAAGGAATGTCATTCCCCACCAATAGTATGTTATTTACAGACAATATGAGGAATATAATCAAGTACCCACTAACCTTATTGTAAATACAAGGTTCATCTTGATTTTGACTAAAGCCAAACTCTTTGATTGTCTCATCAAAATGAATACTCCATCTCTGAGATGCTTCCTTCAATCCATAGATTGACCTTTGTAGATTACAAACTTTATTTGAATCCTTTGAATTTATAAAACCCTTAGTTTGTGTCAAGTACACATACTCAAGAAGATTCTCTCTAAGGAATGCAGATTTAACATCCATCTTCCAAATCTTATGGTCATGATAAGCTATAATGGCAAGCATGATCCTAATGCACTTGACCATGGAAATAGGAAAAAAACGTTTCATCATAGCCAACACCTTGAACTTATTTGAAACCCTTTGCAACCAATATGTCCCTATAGGTTTGTACATTACCATCCATGTCGGTCTTCTTTTTGAAGACGCACTTGCACCCTATGGGTTTTATCCCTTGAGGTGGATCCACCAAGGTCCATACCTTGTTGGGGTACATGTATTCCATCTCAGATCTCATGGCTTCATTCCATTTGTCAGACTATGGTTCCTTAGTATCATCTAAATAGGTTGTTGGCTCATCATCTATGACCAACTCACGGCCTTCTTGAGTCACAATATAACCAAATATTTTAGGTTCAAGGCATGTCCTACTAGATCTATGAGGTTTTTGTGCTACTTTAGGAATTTGAGATTCCAAAAGGATTTGTGTTTCTCTTTGTACCTCTTGTACCTCTACTAGTTCAATGTGTGCTTGTTAGTCTTGAACATCTTCAAGTTCTACTTACCTCCCACTGACTCCTTTAGAAATAAATTCCTTTTCTAGGAATACAACATCTCTGGCAATAAACAATTTGTTGTCATATAGGGAATAAAGTAATTGTAAAAGAGTGAAATCACCCTTTTACTAAATTTGATAAATAAAACACCATTGGAAAGCAGCGAAATAAAAATTTCTGACTATATTCAATTTCTTAAAAATGTTTAAAAAATACATCAAATTCTCCCATTAGGGTTTACATCAAGATACACAAATAGGATCTAGATACAGGGAAGTCAAACTACTACAATCTTGTCTCCAAAGTAACATCTCCATCAAGCTTGTCTGAGCCAAATCTATGTTCTCCTTATCTTATCCATCACCTTGCTCAGCACCTGGGTGGTTGGGAAGGTACCCAACATAAAGGGAAAGGGAAAAATAAGTATGTGTCACAAAAACTAGTCTAGGATAACAAGGAAAGTAAAGCATGAAAAAGTAGGCTAGGGTTCATCAAAAGATGAAGATAACAAAAGTATGAGGCTACATCAAAAGAAACTTGCCAATAACAATTAAATTAAAAGGGGTTTGCATGTAAGATAATTATGTTTACCTAACTAAGTAGGTTAAAGGCACCTACTGGACCTCTAACCTTAGGTGAAGGGAGAATAAGACATTCCCAGTCACCTATAATAATATGGGGAGAATAAATACATACCCTCTGTGGGTGGTTGTACATAAGTACTGCTACATTAAATTAAATAGAACATAAATCTACATGCTAGAAAAATAGTTATGGAAAGAATAATCATGTGAATCAATAAGCATGGAAGTGAGGTTGAAAATCCAAATAATAAGAAACTATGAGCTAATTTGAGGTACAAGAAATTTGGGTTTTAAGAAGATTAGGTCAACCTAAGCCTCATTAGGAAAGAATGGGTTAAGGCATAAAAATCCCCAACTAAAGTGTGTTAGATGCACATACCTTAGCCTCATAGTTCTAGAAACCACTTTTCCAAACCTCACAAGTGATCAGGGTCCACTTGTCCTAATATCATCATTATGTCCATGTATTAGAAATAGGTATATTCGTTATAGCCTTGAAACCCTAAAGTTACTAACTTTTTCCACAAACCTTTGAATTAGAATATGAAAATATCACTAATATCTTAGTTAGGGTTTTCTGATCAAAATGACATATAATTTTATATGATTTGAAGATATGGAGTTTTAGATGTATTTTTAGTGATTTTAAACTAATTAATTCGTTCTCAAAAACACCTTGTCAAAAAACTAAAAACAAGGCTTTGAAAATATTTTTAATGGATATAGGGTATTTTTCTGAGTTCAGAACATATTTTAGATTTATTTTTGGATGCACAGTTTAAGAGATATGAATTTTTTATTATCAACCAATCATAATGTGGCACGTAGGCACCTCGTCCAATCATAGAAAGTGAGAGAGAACGAGAGAGTAGGGATCTGGGCCGGATCTTCCACTTGGCCCAACGGGCGATGGCCAAGTAGGCGTCCTGCCTCGTTGGTGACCATGTGGCTCTGATCAAAGCCGAACAAAAAATAAACCGAAAGACCGGTGTGCCCCGCGCGAGAACAGAGAGAGAAGAGAGGAGTGAACGGGGGTAAAATTGTAAAAATGTGGGGAGTCATCATCCTCCCCTACCCGAGCCATGGCGGCGAGAAGACAAGTAGTAGCTTGCTGTGATTTTGGGTGAAACCTCTATACACAACCAAACACAAAAAGGAAAGATGCGGAAGAAAGAGGGTGCAAAACTGAACCTGAGGATGCCTTCAATTTGCTCAGAGATGAACTGAGGAGAGAGAGATATGCGCTGTAAGCCCTGCTGCTTCGGACAATTTTCGGAGGGTCAAACGACGATGAATATTGAAATTAATGGGTGTGTTGTGTTGTAAAGACGATGGCGATGCTAGGGGTACAAGTATTTATAGAAGAGGAGATGTGGTTTAGGATTCGTGTAAGTGTGGTGAGAGAAAAAGTTTTAGTCGGTTTGGAAAAGCTTGTATAATCGATGAAAACATGAAAAACATGGGATAATGTTGTGTGAAATCTTGCAAGGAATCCAACGAGCATAAGAACTCGTGATTTGGTTGAGAAACGAGTGAGATAATGCCGATCGAAAATCACACAAATCTAGTCTCTATTTTCTAGTTCGAACCAAGGTAGAAGATGACCGACCACCGTCGGATCCAAGATCTATGGTCAGTGATCCACACAAATACAACCTTATCCAACTATGATTTCGACTATAGTAACATATGTATTATTTAATGAATTTCTCTCTCTTCTTTTGAGGGCTCAATCAATTTCTAAAATTAATAAAAATTGACACCCTGAATGATTTTCATGTGTAGAATACAAATATGGAATTAGTTTTGGCTTTTGGGAATTTATTCGGTTAGATAATTCAAAATTCATTTTTTCTTTCCTCCTACATTTATGACTCTATGATTATCCAAAAAAAATATAACTTCACCCATAAGTCATATTAAGTGTGTTAGATACAAATTTGCCATTATTTCCATATTTTGAAGTTGTTTGTTATTTTTAAATAATGAGTTGAAAGTTTTACACACGTTCTCTCTCCTAAATTCACCTTCTCATCAAATATTTTCCAAATTGAGTCAAAATTTATCCAATGATATATTTTAACATGTAGAACACGAATATAGCATTATTTTATTTTTTGAAGACATTTATTATTTTATTTAATTCATTTAAATTTGATCACTTATTTATCCTTTTAATTTATTAGAGGCATCTAGAAACTTTTTAAAAATACAAAGCTTGGCTTATAAGCAAAACTAAATGTGAGTAACATTATTTTAACATTAATTATTTTTTTTCAACATATATTTAATATTTTTGATCTTTAAATTATTTCCTCTCTCTTGAATAAAATAAAATATATATTTAACATTGATCAAATTAGATGCCAATACACAAAGACTCATTTTGATATGTAGATTATGAATTTGGGGTTTATTTCCACTTTTGAACTCATTTAATAATTTATTTAATGATTTGGAGAAAAACTCATATTTTCCAATTTCGATTAATGCAAAGATAATTATTAATTTTCCAAAATTGTGCAACTTGTCATTCAAGAAAACTTTAACTCAAGGAAAACAAATCTTATAAAGAAGCGAAAACCACCTCTCTACTAAAAATTTGAACAATAGAACCTCCAGTACAAACACAGTCAGAAGGTACGATGGAGTGTGTGTAAAATTTTCAAATCTTTGTATAATGGTAACAAAAGACCAAAGTATAGTAGCGGAATAAAAAAATGATTATTATAAAACAAGGTAACATCTTAAACTTACATCACAAGGATCCATGTAGAGGAACTCTAAACCACCTCAAGATTGTCTCGAAGCTTTAACTTCTTAATCTATGTCCATGACCACCATAACCTTCACCTAGGGTTGGAAGCATACCCCAACAAAAAGAGAAGAAAAGGAAACATCAGCAAAAGATGGTATGTGCATACTAAATAGGAAATTGAGAAATTTAATAAGAATAAGGGACATCAAAATAAAAGGCTTCCCATGCAAGAGATAAGGACTACCAAAAGAGAGCATAAAAGATAAGAATCATCATCATCATAAAAGAAGATACTTTCCATAATAAAAACAATTAAGTAGTGCCACATAAGCACATATCAAGATTTTTGGGCACATAACCCATCATCAATTTGGGCACATAACCCAACATAAACATCATCAACCTGCATGCATGTGAGATAAGCATAGCCCTAGAACAATATAAAGACACGGTGGGAAACCCTCATAAAGTTGAAGCCAAATAGAGAATGACACATAACCGAACTCCCAAAATATATATAAATTGGGCCAACCCCCATAAAGCTGAAACCCTAGGTACGAGGTTCCTTTCCATCCCAAAAGAGAAGGAAGTATCACATCTGCTATAAACAAAACCAATGCAATTACACTACTCTAGTTCTACTGAATCACATAGCATGCTTAATATAGAGGCAAGTAGAAAGTATAGTCAGAATTGTACAATGTTTCCATCACACAATGGACAACACAAACGTATAAACATCCACTTTAAAGTGGGCACATAACATTATATAAGACCAATCATGTACCAAGGAACAATAAAAAGATATCAAGAGAATATCCAAGTCCATAACAAGTAAGATGGTTCACACGAACCATGATATCAAAAGATAAGAGCAATGTGTATAGGTTATTGTCCATAGGACCAAGAGAAAGAATAATATAGGTGAATTGCTCAACATAGAATAATAGGGGATACAACATACCTCAACTACAGAGTCAACGATCCAAAGTCACATTTAGGTCCAAGCCTAGGCATCCAAAGAACCTATTAAGCATATATGCGGAATTAGGGTTAGGTTTCCATTAATTATTCAAAACCCTAAAAACCACCTTTTTGTTAACGTGTGAATTAGGTAATAAAAACCATGCCATATTTTAGCATATGTCGTTAGGAGTCCAAAACATGTTTTATTACATTTTTATGACTTATATTCAAAATTAATTAGATCCATTAAAAATACCTATTATTAATCCCTAGATTTAGTTATTAAAATAGATATCATTAGAAAGCCCTCCTTTTTCTGAATCCAACGAGTAATTTTGCATATTTTTCTGACCATTTAGTTATGAATTTTTAAGGATCGACCAATCAGGAAATTGCAAATTAGAAAACCGTATGCGAGAGAGAAGAGAGAGAGGGAGAGGGCCACAACATTGAGTTGGCCCTATCAGATCCGGCCAACTCAGCCGGCCACTCATCCACATTAGCCAATCTAGGTGCAAAATCAAAAGAGGGAAGACCTGGTGAAAAGACGAAAAAGCCCTTAGACGAAAAACTAATGATAGAAGAAAAGAGGAACGGTAAAGAAGGAAAACCATACAAAAATTTTCTTCCCTTCTAACACTACACGAAACCAGCGCAAAGTGAGGTGATCTTTGAGTTCCAGTTCCAAGGGAAACCAAGAAAAGGTGACTAAAGGAACTTTGTTCCTAAGATGTTGTCAGACTCAGCGAGCCAAACTGTGGAGAGAACGACCGTCTACAACTCGAGATAGGCTCTCCGCCATTACTAAAGGAACCAAGGATCTCAGGCAGAAAGAACGGGTTGAAGAAAACTCAAACCAACGACGGGGAAAGAACAACCATCCAAAATCAGAGCTAAAGGCCGAGTCGGCAAGCAAAAAGGTGAACCAGAAGTCGTTGATCACCGAGAAGGTCAAAAACCAAAGGAAAGAGGCAAAACTAATGTACCTTCAAATCGAGCAAACCAAGAACCCTTGTAGCTCGCCCATGCCTCCAAGAGTCGAACCCGACCAAGAGAAACCGCCACCGAGCCCTAGGAGACCATTGTCGAAGTCGCCAGTGATGAACCAGGAAGTCGGAGATGGGAGCAGTAGTTGCAAGGTGATCGGGGCCAAAGGAGCAATTGCGAGCAATATTTGTGGGTTCGGGGTTCATGTAGTAGGAGGTATATATAGGGGACTTACCCAAGGTTCGATGCAACAACCTCAAAACCTGAAATAGGGTCAATTGGGAAAGTATCTCGTCGACCGATCGATTGGGAGAAGGAAACCCACCCAAACTAGGGGTCCCTGAAGTTGTAAAGTTGAGGCGATGGAAAAAATCAAAACAAAAGGAAACAATAAGGGATGTAGAGGAAGAAAACTGTTGCGCCAAAATCACTGCGACTATAGCCGGAAAGAACAATCTGACTGGAGGTAGGAGGAGGTAGGAGATGACTCCTCCTCCGTCGGATCTGATCCAACGGCTACGAATCAACCCCACATTAAGTGGGCCATGTGACAGCCCAAAATCGAGAAACTATAGGAAATCTGAGGAAAATAAAAGTAACAAGGAAATAAATCGAATTAAACCAAAGTGAGAAATCAATTAATGCATATCTTTTCTCTTTCCTTATTTAAGGATTCTATACTTATCCAAATTAAACCAAACTTTGCACACAAGTTAAGTTAAACATGCAGATTCCGAATCTCCAATTAGATTTCACTTTTGGCAACTTTAAATATATTATTTAACATATTCTTTGTTTCTCTTTCCTGATGCATTAATGACACATGAATTATCCAAATTAGATGAAACTTCCTCCACAAGTTAACTTAAGTGTTTTGAATACGAATTTGCGTTTATTTCCATATTTTGGTGGCATACATCATATTTATTTATTACTTACATCTTTTTAGACAATTTCTCTCTCAAAACTTACTATATTATTCCAAGGTTGTCCAAATTAGATGAAAATTGATATGTAAGCTTATTTTGATGTGTAGATTACTAATTTGGAGTCTATTCTTTATTTTGAAGCTTTCTTACATGGTTTTTGTCATATGGCCCATTAGAGGCACATTAACCACATTATGCATCAAATTAAGTTATTTATCATCTTATTATCGTCAAATGAATTATGTGACATATTATATTAGATTATTCATGCATTTGATTATTAGGATCACTCTAACCTCAACCGTGATTGGCCAAACCCAAAGGTCAAACTTCTAGGGTAGGGTCCAAGATCTGGTATGTTATAACACTCCGGCCCTTAAAAAGATTTCGTCCTCGAAATCTATAGATCAAAACATCAACGATCAACTACTCTCCACCCCTTAAAAAAAGGTTCAACCTAACACGTCAAACTAAACAACTTTTTAGAGCTACCCACATCTCTTAGTTGTGAAAGTTTTAGAGAATTATATTACTCATGTATCCAACTAAAGTCACCATCTAGGGTTGAGCTTTAGGTCCTTTTGTCTCTAACCTATCAACCCTACATTAACATCCAAAAAGTCATAGGGTAGGTCAACTACACCTTTATATCATTCCTAGTCACAACTTCCAAAGTCAAAACTATTTTTAGAGCTAGGTTTAGGGTTTTACTACCAAACCTTCTCATATCACTTCATTGTGACTTATTTTAGAAAACTTCGATGAAATCTAGAAAATTTTTGTACATATAGTAGTATAATGAAATAATTTTTGTAGATGTGAAACATTGCAAAGTAAAACAAACAAGTTGGCCAAAATTCAATGTGAAACCAAGTCAGAATATATCCATAATAGGACCTTCTCATAACCTAATCTCATCCTAAAAACAAACCTTATTGTATAAAAGATCGCCACAGATCAAATCTAGGGTCAACATCTCACTTAGAGGTAACTAGAAAAGTCAAGGATTCTAACAAGGGAGACAAAATTGAAATAGTCATATTCCGACGACCATGGGCTCTAATACCATGTTGTAAAGCAGCAAAAACCACCTCTCTACTAAAAATCTGAACAATAGAACCTCCAGTACAAACACACTCAGAAGGTATGATGGAGTGGGTGTAAAATTTTCAAATCTTTATATAATGATAACAAAAGACCAAAGTATAGCAGCAGAATAAAAACATGACTATATTCAATTATAAAACAAGGTAACATCTTAAACTTACATCACAAGGATCCATGTAGAGGAAATCTAAACCACCTCAAGATTGTCTCCAAGCTTTAACTTCTTAATCTATGTCCATGTCCACCATAACCTTCACCTAGGGTTGGAAGCATACCCCAACAAAAAGAGAAGAAAAGGAAACATCAACAAAGGCTGGTATGTGCGTACCAAACAGGAAATTGAGCAATTTAATAAGAACAAGGGACATCAAAATAAAAGGCTTCCCATGCAAGAGATAAGGACTACCCAAATAGAGAATAAAAGATAAGAATAATCATCATCATAAAAGAAGATACTTGCCATAATGAAAACAATTAAGTAGTGCCACATAAGCACATGTCAAGATTTTTAGGCACATAACCCAACAAAAACATCATCAACATGCATGCATGTGAGATAAGCATAGCCCTAGAACAATATAAAGACATGGCGGGCAACCCTCATAAATTTGAAGCCAGATAGAGAATGGCACATAACCAAACTCCCAAAATATATACAAATTGGGCCAACCCCCATAAAGCTGAAACCCTGGGTATGAGGTTACTTTTCTTCCCAAAAGAGCAACAAATATCAAATATACTATAAATAAAACCAATGCAATTACACTAATCTAGTGCTACTGAATCACATAGCATTTTTAATGTAGAGGCAAGTAGAAAGTATAGTCAGAATTGTACAATGTTGCCATCACACAATGGACAACACAAACATATAAACATCCACTTCTAAGTGGGAACATAACATTATATAAGACCAATCATGCACCATGGCACAAGAAAAAGATATCAAGATAATATCCAAGTCCATAACAAGTAAGATAGTTCACACGAACCATGATATCAAAAGATAAGAGCAATGTGTATAGGCTATTGTCCATAGGACCAAGAGAAAGAATATTATAGGTGAATTGCTCAACATAGAATAATAGGAGATACAACATACCTCAACTGCAGAGTCAATGATCCAAAGTCACATCTAGGTCCAAGCCTAGGCATCCAAAGAACCTATTAAGCATATATGTGGAATTAGGATTAGGTTTCCATTAATTATTCAAAACCCTAAAAACCACCTTTTTGTTAACGTATGAATTAGGTTATAAAAACCATTCCATATTTTAGCATATGTCATTAGGAGTCTAAAACATATTTTATTAATTTTTTGACTTATATATATTTAGTTATGAATTTTATAAGTTAATTCTTAATTAATTAGATCCATTAAGAACACATGTTATTAATCCCTAGATTTAGTTATTAAAACATATATCATTAGAAAGCCCTCCTTTTTATGAATCCAATGAGTAATTTTGCATATTTGTCTGACCATTAATGAATTAGTTATGAATTTTTAAGCATCGACCAATCAGGAAATTGCAAATCAGAAAACCATAGGCGAGAGAGAAGAGAGAGAGGGAGAGGGCCGCGGCTCTGAGTTGGCCTAATCAGATCCGTCCATCTCGACCGACCACTCATCCACATTATCCGATCTAGGTGCAAAATCAAAAGAGAGAAGACCCATCGAAAAGACCAAAATGCCCCTTGTTGAAACAAATGACAGAAGAAAAGAGGAAGGGTAAAGAAGGAAAACCATACAGGACTTTGTTCCCCTGCGAACACTATGTGAAACCAGTGCAAAGTGAGGTGATCTTCGAGTTCCAGATCTCGATCCAAGGGAAACCAGGAAAAGCTGCCTAAAGGAACGTTGTTCCTAAGATTGTTGGACTCAACAAGCCAAGCCGTGGAGAGAACAACTGTCTACATATCGAGACAGGCTCTCCGCCATTACTGAAGGAATCAAGGATCTCGGCTAGAAAGAACGAGTTTAACAAAACTCAAACCAACGGTGGGGAAAGAACAACCATCCAAAATTAGAGCTATAGGTCGAGTTGACAAGCGAAAAGGTGAACCAGAAGTCGTCGATCATCGAGAAGGTCAAAAACAAAAAGAAAGAGGTAAAACTATTGTACCTTCAAATCGAGTAAACCAAGAACCCTTGTAGCTCGCCCATGCCTCCAGGAGTCGAACCTGACTAAGAGAAGTTTCCACCGAGCCCTAGGAGACCACCGCCGAAGTAGCCGGTGATGAACCAAGTAGTTGAAGAATGAAGCAACAGTTGCAGGGTGATCCAGACCGAAGGAGAAATTGCGAGCAATTTCTATGGGTTCGGGGTTCATGGTGTAGGAGGTATATATATGGGACTTACCCAAGGTTCGATGCAGCAACCTCAAAACCAGAAATAGGGTCGATTGGGAAAGTATCTTGTTGACCGATCGATTGGGAGAAGGAAACCCACCCAAACTAGGGGTCCCTAAAGTTGGAAAATCGAGGCGATGGTAAAAATTGAAATAGAAGGAAAAAATAAGGGAAGTAAAGGAAGAAAATCATTGCGCCAAAATCACTGCTACTGTAGCCGAAAAGAATAGTCTGACTGGAGGTAGGAGATGACTCCTCCTTCGTCGGATCTGATCCAACGGCTATAAAGCAACCCCACATTAAGTGGATTGTGTGACTGCCCAAAATCGAGAAACTATAGGAAATCTGAGGAAAATAAAAATTTTAAGGAAATAAATCGAATTAAACCAAAGTGAGAAATCAATTAATGCATGTCTTTTCTCTTTCCTCATTTAAGGGTTCTATACTTATCCAAATTAAACCAAACCTTGCACACAACTTAAGTTAAACATGTAGATTCTGAATCTCTAATTAGATTTCACTTTTGGCAACTTTAAATGTATTATTTAACATACTCATTGTTTCTCTTTCTTGATGCATTAATGACACATGGATTATCCAAATTAGGTGAAACTTTCTCCACAAGTTATCTTAAGTGTGTTGAATACGAATTTGCCTTTATTTCCATCATTTGGTTCATACATTATATTTATTTATTACTTACATCTTTTTAGACAATTTCTCTCTCCTAACTTACTATATTATTCCAAGGTCGTCCAAATTAGATGAAAATTGATATGTAAGCTTATTTTGATGTGTAGATTACGAATTTGGAGTCTATTCTTTATTTGGAGTCTTTTTACATGGGTTTTGTCATTTGGCCCATTAGAGGCCCATTAACGATGTTATCCATCAAATAAAGTTATTTATCATGTTATTATCGCCAAATGAATTATGTGACATATTATATTACATTATTCATGCATTTAATTAATAGAATCACTCTAACCTCAACTTTGATTAGCCAAACCCAAAGGTCAAACTTCCAGGGTAGGGTCTAAGATCTGGTATGTTACAAATCTCAACTTATTTTAAACCAATTAGTGTTCCTTTTATGAATTTTATCCCATTATCCAATATTACCTATATTCCTCTTATTAATTAATTCCATATCACATGAACATGTTTAAAGCAACATTATTCATTCATTTTTTTCTCTTCCTTGATCCATGTGGCAAAGGAATGATCTAGAATAAATTATTTTATCATTATCTCATATATGTGGTAAGTTCGTATATTATACCCATATTAAAAATAACTACTGAGATATTTCTGCATAAACCCAAATGTTGGCATAAAAGGTGAACAGATGTCCATTAGACCTTCATATGCTTTGCAAATTAATTAGAAAATCCAAAGAGGATAAAAATGAAAGGAAAAGACGAGAAAGAGGGCCAAAAGACAAAATGTCCAGGATTCGATATGTTACAACATTCCAACCCTTAAAGAGGATTTTGTCCCCAAAAGCACAAGCAAGGAGGGAAGGGTGAGTGTGCAACATCCCATCACATAACATCAGATTATTCCACCAACCATAAGTTCGACCAAACAACTCATCAACAGTCAGGTTCTCAAGGATCACCTAGGGTTTCATTATTAAGATATTCTTTTTAGGGGATTTTAACCTTATTTACATTCTTGGCTCAATAACATTATATTCATTATGATATCACATTATCATCATCATATTTAATTATGTCATGTCATATTCACTTGAATGCAAAAGGGGTTACATTTCATCATCATGCATTAAACTATTAAGGATTTTATCACAATTGGGGGTTACTCAATTATCTCAATATACTTGATCATTACCCTTATATTATCACCATATCAAGTTATAACCAATTATTTTGCATGAAATAGGACATTCTATTCAATCTGTTGTTAAGTCCATAATTAATCCAAATTATATCACATTGACTACTTGTATGCATACTAAACATTATCTCATTGCCACATTATATTTATTGCTTACATTAATGTCATCATTAGTCACTTCTTATATTTATTCATTTATGTTATTGATTTTTACACAATTATGTGAATCCAATCACTTCGTATTCATATTGAAGCCATTACATGTATTTTAATGATCAAGGTGAGACATATTACATATTAATGAATTGATTCACATTAGGTGACTAATCATGGGTGTATTAGATAACAAAGAAACATGAATTTCATATTGATGACTTGATTAATATGTGATCAGATGATTATATATCATTTTTGTGCATCAAGATATGTTATCTGATTATGAAACCTAATGCCACTATTTTAACATGAACATCATTAAGGATGTATATATTAAGGTTATATGATTACAACTTAGGGTCTAGGATCAACTTGATCATTATAGCATGCATTAATTCCAAGATAGGTTAGGTTACACTTTTCTTTCTCATCATATCACTAAGGTTTATCAGTTCATGACATTATTAGCATCATGTGTTTCTATAATTATTATTAATATGTAAGTGACCCATATTATGTGCATTGGATATTCATTAGGGTTCTAACATATAAATTATTCCTCAGATGGTCATTATATGTTCAATAATATATGAACAAGCATGTTAGGGTTACCATTATAACGTGTTTGGTCAAGACTAAGGATCCAAGCATACTAACCTCCTATTAATGGAGTAGGGTTTCTAAATATAGATAGATATCGAGATGTCATAGGGTTCCATACCCCTAAAGAGGATTTCGTCCTCGAAATCTTGTAGAATTAAATGGCAATCAAATCATCATTGTGATATGTCCCTAGGAAGGACAAACTTGACCGGACAAATTTCCACGAATGCTTTTGGACTTTGAGAAGGGTTCTCAATGATGAGCACAAACTCTATGTCCTAGATACACCAGTGCCAGAAATACCTTCAGCTGATGCGCCTAGGGCTGAAGTGGATGCTTACTGGAAGCATACTAATCCTACCTTAGACTTAAAGCACCTTATCCTAAGCTGCATGAACTATTAGTTGCATGAGGAGTGCGAAGACATGGTGATCCTTGAGATGGTAACACATCTTAAGAATGTGAACCATAATCATACAAAGCAAGAAAGGTGCAAAGTCTCAAAGGAGCTCTTTAAGTGTAAGATGAAAGAGGGAGATCTAGTAGATACCCATGTTCTCAATATAATTGGACATGTCGAACATCTAGAAGAACTGGGATTCTCTTTGCGCCAAGATTTGGCCATGGATATGATTCTACAATCATTGCCTTAATCATATAGCCATTTTATCGAGTGTTACCACTTGAATAACATGGCTAGACTGTTGTCGGACTTACTTGGCATGCTGATAAATGCCAAAATAAGGATGACAAAGGATAAATCCATTTTAGTGATCAGCAAGATGGAGTCCAAGGATGAAAGCAATGCCACGAAGAGTTCTGAGGCGAAGCATAAATCTAGATCTTCAACACTCAAAATAAGGAGAACGAAAAGTACAAGAGGGGTGTATCCTTTATACTTGAAGGGATTCAAGAAGATGAAGATGGGAATAGAGATATCCACTTCAAGTATAAACATTATTCAGATAAATCTATCTACTTATTCATCATTATAGTAGATACTAGATGTGGATATCACATATGTTCGAATATGCATGATCTCAAAAGAAGTAGGACTTAAAGAAAGTGCAAGGTCGAACTAGGAGTCACAAATGGAGCAAGTGTTGCTGTCACTATAGTTGGAACCTATAATTTATCTCTACTCATAGGGCTTGTAATAGAGTTAATGAACAGCTATTATGTATCTTCCATAAATAGAAACATCATTTATGTATCTTGTACGGACAATGATGGAAATGAATTGTATATTAAGAATGGTCGATGTTCTATCAAAAAATATGAGATCTTCTATGGTAGTGCCCTGATGTCTTATGGTCTTTATTTGTTGTATCTAAAGACAAATTTATATTACATAAAAAGCAAAAGACTAAACCTCGATAAATCAAACAAGACATATATTTGGCATTGTCGACGTATAGGGCACATAAATGAGAATCACATATCTAGACTCCATAAAGATGGTTATCTAGACTCTTGTGATTTGGAATCAATAGAGACATGTGAGTCTTGTTTATTGGGCAAGATGATGAAGACCCCTTTCACTGGAAACAATGAGAGGGCTAGTGATCTATTAGGACTCATACATACTGATGTATGTGGCCCTTTTAGAACAAATTCTAGAGGAGGTTATAAATACTTTATTACCTTTATTGATGACTTCAGTAGGTATGGTTATATTTACCTGATGAAACATTAATTAGAAACTCTTGAAAATTTCATGGATTTCTTGAATGAAATACAAAACCAACTTGGCAAAAGTATTGAGGTACTTCATTCTGACCGAGGTGGTGAATACCTAATCCAAGAGTTCGAGCACCTTTTGAGAGACAATGGTATTGTATCGTAATGGAATCCACCTGGAAAACTACAACATAATGTGTATCAGAAAGAAGGAATCACACATTACTAGATATGGTTCGATCAATGATATTTTAGCTAAACTTCTAAATTAGTTTTGGGGTAATGCTCTCGAAACCACCGCGTTTACACTAAACCATCCACATCTAAATCGGTTCAAAATACACCATATGAGATGTGGTTTGGGAAGCATCCAAATGCGTCTTTAAGGAAAGATTCGGGGTTGTGAAGCTTATGTGAGAAAGAAATTTCCTAAAAAGCTTGGACCCAAATCGGATAAATGTTATTTTGTTATATATCCTAAGGAAACCAAAGGATATTACTATAACATACTGAATCCTGGACATTTTGTTTTTTGGCCCTCTTTCCCATATTTTCCTTTCATTTCTATCCTATTTGACTTTTCTATTTAATTTGTGGAGAATATGATGGTCTAATTGACATCTGTTCACCTATTATGCCAACATTTGGGTTTATGCACAAAATACCTCAGTAGGTATTTTTAATAAGGGTATAATATGCAAATTTACCACGTATATGAGATAATGATAAAATAATTCATTCTAGATTATTCCTTTGACTTATGGAGCAAGGAAGAGAAAAAAAAGAATGAATAATGTTGCTTTAAACATGTTAATGTGATATGGAACTAATTAATAAGAGGAATATTGGTAATATTGGATAATGGGATAAAATTCATAAAAATAACACTACTTGGTTTAAAATAAGTTGAGATTATTTTTCCTTGAGTTAAGTTTTGCTTGAATGACAAGTTTCACAATTTTGGAAAATTAATAATTATCTTTGCATTAATCAGAATTGGAAAATATGAGTTTTTCTCTGAATCATTAAATAAATTATTAAACAACCAAACCTCAAATTCGTAATCTATATATCAAAATGAGTCTATGTATGAGTTTTCATCTAATTTGATCAATGTTAAATATTTATTTTATTCAGGAGAGAGAAAATGATTTAAAGACCAAAAATATTAAATATATGTTAAAAAAATTAATTAATGTTAAAATCGTGTTCCTCACATTTAGTTTTGGTAATAGGATAAGTTTTATATTTTATAAAGTTTCTGGATGCATCTAATAAATTAAAAAGATAAATAAGTGATAAAATTTAAATGAGTTAAATAAAATAATAAAGTCTTCAAAAAATAAAATAATGCCAAATTCGTGTTGTACATGTTAAAATATATCATTGGATAAATTGTGACTCAATTTGGAAAATATTTGATGAGAAGGTGAATTTAGGAGAGAGAACGTGTGTAAAACTTTCAACTCATTATTTAAAATAACAACAACTTCAACAAATGGAAATGATGGCGAATTCGTATCTAACACAGTTAATATGACTTATGGATGAAGTTATATTATTTGCGGATAATCATAGATTCATAAATGTTGGAGGAAAGAGAAAATGAATTTTGAATTATATAACCTAATAATATCCACAAAAGTCAAAACTAATTCTATATTTGGATTCTATATGTCAAAGTTAGTCAGGGTGTCACTTTTGATTAATTTTGGAAATCATTTGGGCACTCAAAAGAAGAGAGAGAAATTCATTAAATAATGCATATGTTACTATAGTCAAAATCATAATTTGATACGGTTGTATTTGCACGGATCGCTGACCATAGATCTTGGATCTGACGGTGGTCGGTCATCTTCTACCTTGGTTCGAACTAGGAAACAGAGACTAGATATGTGTGATTTTCGATTGGCATTATCTCACTCGTTTCTCAACCAAATCACGGGTTCTTAGGCTCGTTGGATTCCTTGTAAGATTTAGCACAACATTATCCCAAGTTTTTCATGTTTTCATCGATTATTTGATCTTTCCCAAACTGGCCAAAACTTCTTCTCTCACCACACTTACACGAACCCTAAACCAAATTTCCTCATCTATAAATACTTGTACCCTTAGCATCGCCATCGTCTTTGCAACACAACGCACCCATTAATTTTGAGATTCATTGTCGTTTGACCCTCCGGAGAGCGGCCGAAGAAGCAGGGCTTGATGCGCCTATCTCTCTCTCCTCGCTTCATCTCTGAGCAAATTGAAGGCATCCTCAGGTTCGGTTTTGCACCCTCTTTCTTCCGCATCTTTCCTTTTTACGTTTGGTTGTGTATAGATGTTTTGCCCATAATCACATCAAGTTGCTGCTTGCTTTCTCGCCGCCATGGCTCGGGTAGGGGAGGATGATGAATCTCCACATTTTTGCAATTTTACCCCCGCTCGCTCCTCTCTTCTCTCTCTGTGCTTGCGCGGGGGCACTCTAGTCTTTCAGTTTGTTTTTGGTTTGGCTTTGACTGGAGCCACATGGTCAGCCTGTGAGCTGGGCCACCTACTTGGCCATCACCCATTGGGCAAAGTGGCAGACCCGACCCAACTTCCTTACTCTCTCTCTCTCTCTCGCCTTCTCTGATTGGACGAGGTGCCTACGTGGCACATTGTGATTGGTTGATAATAAAAAATAAATCTCTTAAACTGTGCATCCAAAAATAAAACTAAAATATGTTCTAAACTCAGAAAAATCCCCCCTATCCATTAAAAATATTTTCGAAGCCTGGTTTTTTGTTTTTTACAAGGTATTTTTGAGAACGAATTAATTAGTTAAAAATCACTAAAAATACATCCAAAACTCCATATCTTCAAATCATATCAAATTATATGTAATTTTGATCAAAAACCCCTAACTAAGACAATAGTGATATTTTCAGAGTCTATTCAAAGGTTTGTGGAAAAAGTTAGTAACTTTAGGGTTTTAAGGCTATAATGAATATACCTAGTTCTAATACATGGACATAATGATGATATTAGGACAAGTGAACCCTGATCTCGTGTGAGGTTTAGAAAAGTGGTTTCTAGAACTCTAAGACTAAGGTATGTGCATCCCTTTAGTTGGGGATTTTTATGCCTTAACCCATTATTTCCTAATGAGGCTTAAGTTGACCTAATCTTCTTGAAACCCTAATTTCTTGTGCCTCAAATTAGCTCACACTTTCTTATTGTTTGGGTTTTAAACCCCACTTCCATGCTTATTGATTCACATGATTATTCTTGCCATAACTACTTTTTCTAGCATGTAGATTTATGTTCTATTTAATTTAAAGTAGCGGTACTTATGTACAAACAACCCCAGAGGGCATGTATTTCGTCGCCCTGGGGAATGTATTTATTCTCCCCATATTATTATAGGTGACTGGGAATGTCTTATTATCCCCTCACCTAAGGTTAGAGGTCTGGTAGGAGCCTCTACCCTACTTAGTTAGGTAGACATAATTATCTTACATGCAAAGCCCTTTTAATTTAATTGTTATTGGCAAGTTTCTTTTGATGTAGCCTCATACTTTTGTTATCTTCATATTTTGATGAACCCTAGCCTACTTTTTCATGCTTTACTTCCTTGTTATCCTAGACTAGTTTTTGTGACACATACTTGTTTTTCCCTTTCCCTTTTTGATGGATCTCTTCCCAACCACCTAGGTGCTTATCAAGGTGATGGATAAGACAAGAAGAACATAGCTTTGGTTCGGACAAGCTTGATGGAGATGTTACTTTGGAGACAAGATTGTAGTATTTAGACTTCCCCCTATCTAGATCGTATTTGTGTATCTTGATGTAAACCCTAATGGGAGAATTTGATGTATTTTGTAAACCTTTTTATGAAATTGAATATAGTTAGAAATTTTTATTCCACTGCTTTCCAGTGGTGTTTTGTTTTCCAAATTTGGTAAAGGGATGATTTCACTCTTTTACAACATAGTATCAGAGCCCATGGTAGTCGAAATCTGACTATTTCAGTTTTGTCTCCCGAATTAGAATCCCTGTCTCACATAGTTCCTGTAGGTGACATGTTTTCCCTAGAGTTGATTTATAGATGATGAATGGTTGACTTAGGACCCTATAGTTCCACAATAGAATCTAGATGAATAAAACCCTAAAATACTTATAACTAAAATATGCATAGCTTAATGTTGTTTGGGTTTTCCTTTAGGCAACTATTAAAGCATGAAGTTGAAGCAAAAGGTGTCTAGAAAGCATCAAGGTTTCGGGGGCTGACAATATTTTCCTTCATGCCACTAGCTTGGTTTACGAGGACTCCCATTCTCATATGATACCGGCCTAGCCTGAGCTAATACGAATTGCCCAAAATTGTTTGCTTTTAGGTAATAGTGACCTTAGATTCTATGTTGTATATCTTTGGGAACCTTAGGTTTCAGGTGTTTGATGACTAGTTTGAGGATGAATACCAAGATAGTTTGCTTATGTCCCTAGAACCTAGACTTTGAAGTTTGGGGTTAAGTGAGCTATCAGAGTGCACAGTGGAAGTTTGGTGGATCTTATACATGGTGTAGTAGACTCATCTTTAACCCTGGTGTAGTTTGACTTGATAGGTCGAACCCTTTAAGGGGTGGAGTATAGTTAGTTTGATGATGTTGGATGAAAATTTTCATTTGTCAAACAGATTGATTTGATTTCAATAAAAATTTATGATATTTAATAAAGCCTTTAAATAATTATCACTTCCACTGTTTTTTTCAAATTAATAGCCCCCACCATCAATTCGGAAGACTGTAGCATTCAACCCTCTAGTGCTCCAAGATCCAAAATAACTAAATTATTACCTGGCCAACACCAGCGTCCATAATCAATTATCAAGGCAGGAAATATTTTCCAATTGCATCTTATATAGTTCCTGGATAGATGATGTGCATAACTCCTTACCATATATATATGCATGCTTCTAGGTGCTTAATCTCAATAACATCGCCTAGCTAAGCCTGACCCAAAAGACAACGTGATAGTAATGCACCCTACTTGGCAGGCCCACATAACTATCATCATACTTCCACGAGATATACAACACACCACGCCTGGTGTGCCAACGCTTGGTCCATCAAGCTTTCCATATGTGTTGCTAATGGAAAGCATCATAGACTTAATATTTTATCAAGGGATTTTTATTTAGAAGTACATATATGTATCCAATAACCACATACTATAGTACTTTTCATATACATGATATATCCCACAAACGTTAGCATACAATAAAACATAAGTGATGGATATGGCCATTCAATGGTAATTCCTTGGAGCCATAAGGAACTACCACCACCTAGGGTCTATATAACAAGTAGAAACATGTTGTGAATGAAGATATATGTTTGAACCAGTATCAGTTGATCGGATCAACCCTTGAACCGACCGGATCGCCCCCTGACCGGTCGGTTGGTCATCTCCCTGGTCGTCCGGTCTCCAGTCCACCATAGTTTGGATACTCCAGTTGATCGATTGGGCCACCAATCGATCGGTTTGGCGACCAGTCGATCGGTTCGGCTTCTCCTATCTTAAGTCCTCCTCGATCCTCTAGCTGATCAAATCTTCTACTGCTAAACATCTTCTTCGTTGTAATAAGAAAATTAAAACTACCCTAATGCTACTTACATATTACAAGGTAATAGGGAAACCTTGAGTTACATTTGAGGGGGCATTGAAGGAGAAAAATAATACATTTACATTTGGAATAGAATTTGAGGCTCAGTATGCAAACCGAGATATAAACAGGAATAAACAACCACACAACCACCATGCACAACTATCTGGGTTACTGGCCATAACCATGCTTCACATCAACCATTAAAACCAACTTTTAGGATGATACATTTATATTGCATATATCATATCATAATATATATATTAATTGGGATTGTATGTGGTATTTAATTGGATATGCACATTAATCATTCTAAATATTGTATGTAATAAATAAATGATGAAAACCAAAATCTGATCATATCGATTAATCATAAAGAATAGAAAATTGATGTGTCTCTAATACCACTATAGGGAAACATAGCTATAGAATAGGCACCAGAAATAAAAATCTAACAGCCATATTCCCCTTTAGACAGTAGCTCATGTCAATAATTATGTAATGGTAAGAATAGTTTGTGAGGTCATAGCTAGTCCTAGATCAAGTTTAGAAACAACTCCCTCGATGTACTATGTGTCTTTCTTCAAGTTTCACCCAGACAATGTCTGCAGTAGTTCCAGTTTATCACCATGGACAACAACTTGACCCTATCCTCCTAGTGGTAGGCAACATCCTTCTCACCTCTATAGTAGTCTACACAGACCACCGATAACTCCTTTCGCTCTAAAAGAACAAACAAGAAGGATTTTTCCATTCTTGTTGGTGTACTAGCACCAACTTGCTCTACCCATTTGTTCTCCCTTACTATCCCTCCCTTTATCAGGTAGGAGTTTCTCAGGTTCTCTTGGTTACCACAATCAGAGAAGACAAGAATTGGCAGAGGCAATTGATGTTGTGTCTAGGAAGCCCCCAGTCCCCTCTATCTATAGGAGGGTTAGGGTCAGGGTTCACAGTCTGAGCGGGAGTCTAGGGGTATAGGATTTCATGAATTTTTGGATCCAGCAAATGGCAAAATGATCAGTTCGCGGGTGAACCGATCGGTTGGCATTTGAGCCAATTCATTTAATCCATGAATTGGTCATTTCATCACATTTCCCAATCACAATTGTGTTGACAATTAATATCCAATTATTGCATAACATGACATCAACAATAATCCTTGATCCAATTGAATTGATCCATGAACCTGGTAGCTCATCACATGACCCGGTCGTTTGGGACCATTGAGCCAAGCAGTTAATTATTAGAACTAGTCTGTTCATGCTTTGGTTCTTCCAATATTCAGCTAATGCAATTTCAATCAATTTGAGACTCCAACCGATCGTTCAATCCTAGAACCCGTCAGTTTAGAATCCAATAAGTCTATTGTTGTTTAAATTGAATACCTAGACACTTTAGTAATCAAGTTAAACAACATTCATGAATGAACTCCTATTCCAAGTGTATCATATGAGTGTAACCCTATAGGTTCCAAGTTACATTGGCAGTGAATGCCCATAACTAGTTTATGACATCACAAGCAAAGAGAGGTATCTAGTAACATATAATTGCTACCCGATAATTGGAAATTTGAAGAACAACTTAAACCTACAATTTTCAATTGGTGCTACAATGTTTGTATATTTCCTTTCTCATTGATATCTAGATTGAACTTGATCCATGGAATCATCATCCTCTTCAAAGTTCAATCATGTTCCTTGAACTAGAGAAAACTGCCTGAGATATATGTAAGCTCAATATCACATATTGATTCACATGAACATGACCATGGATTCCTTAGTCTTGCTTATCAATTGATTAGGATATCATACTCATGTAGGAGGGACAAATCCCATCTACATCACTCACAGTCATCCCCATGTGTCATAGTGCACTCAAGCATCACATTTATAGTAACCCTTGTTCAAGGTCACATTGGATGGTGCAAAGTACATCAAATGACATTTGATGAATGTAGTGACTTCATGTTTAAGAACCACAATCACCCCCAACACTATTATATATGATTCTGACTACCACAAAATGGTTTCCATGCATCATTCTCATAGTGGGTTTGTCTAATACATTGTTCTCTAACAAGTATCAATGTGTTTAGTTGGATATCACATATCATGACTGATGAGATTCTGGCATCAACAAACACACACTCAAATTTTATGTGTCAGTGTTGTCTATTGACCTTCCACAATAACAACCGACTAAGGATGCAGTAAGAATGTGACATATGTATGATCTCATTGTTCGTGTCATCAACCCGAACACATACGTCATTAAGTAATATCATTCTCTAGTTATTATGTTACATCATTATCTCGTAACTAAATAAAACATAGTATTGGATAATTGCCTTTATTATTAATCAAATCATTTACAAGATATGTCATTATAGTCATCATATGGATAGATCTATGGGCATACATACCAATAGACTCCCACTTGCACATAGAGCCAATCACCCATGAATTTAATCCCAAGTGAACTAACATGAACATCATGCTTCTGCTGCAAAAGTGATTTTGTCAAGGGGTTAGCCACATTGCTTTCAGTTAGTACTATGTAAATCTTTACATCACCTCATTTTATGATCTATCATATGAGATGCAACCACCTTTGTATGTGCTGGGAACGCTAATATGATTTGGGTTCCTTAGCTTGTGCAATAGCTCCATTGTTGTCACAATATAGCTCATCTGTATTGCTGATTATTGGAACCACCCCAAGTTAAATGATGAACTTATTGATCCAGACAACCACCTTTGTTGCATTGGATGTAGCAATATACTCAACCTCTATTGTAGAATCCACAATTGTTTCTTGCTTGCAACTCTTCCAACAACTCTGTTGTTGAGGCAAAACATAAATCTTGATTGTGATCGATAATCATCTTTGTCAGTTTGGAAGCTTGCATCGGCATAACCTTTTATCACCAACTTTTCCTCTCCATCGTTGACAAGAAATTGATCCTTAGTTCTTCTAAGTACTTGAGGATGTTCTTCACCATTGTACAATGAGCATCATCTGGATCTGACTGACATCTTCTTGTCATGCTCAAGGCATACGACACATATGGACAAGTACATAACATCATGTACATTATAGATCCAATTGTTGATGCATATGGAATCTTACTCATGTGTTCCCTTTCTTTACAAGAACAAGGAAATTGAGCTCTAGAGATGCCGACACCATGAAACATGGGCATCTTTCCTCTCTTTGAGTTCTCCATGTCGAACCTTTTTCAACACCTTGTCAATGTATGTGCTCTGACTTGGTCCAAGAAGCCTTCTAGATCTATCTCTATAGATCTTAATTCATAAGATGTAGAATGCTTCACCCAACTCCTTCATTGATAATGCATTTCCCTGCTAGGTCTTTACCATCTGTAAAGAAGGAATGTCATTCCCCATCAATAGTATGTCATTTACATACAATATGAGGAATACAATCATCTTCCCACTAACCTTCTTGTAAACACAAGGTTTATCTTCATTTTGACTCAAGTCAAACTCTTTGACTGTCTTGTCAAAATGAATACTCTAGCTGTGAAATGTTTCCTTCAATCCATAGATTGACCTTTGTAGCTTGTAAATTTTTTTTGCATCCTTTGGATTTATAAAACCCTCAGGTTGTGTCATGTACACAATGTCAAGAAGATTCCCATTAAGGAATGTAGATTTAACATCCATCTACCAAATCTTATAGTCATGATAAGATGCAATGGCAAGCATGATCATGATGCGCTTAACTAGGAAAATAGGAGAAAAGGTTTCGTCATATCCAACACCTTGAACTTATTTCAAACCCTTTGCAGCCAATTTGTTCTTATAGGTTTGTACATTACCATCCATGTCGGTCTTCTTCTTGAAGACACACTTTCTCCCAATGGGTTTTACCCCTTCAGGTGGATCCACTGAGTTCCATACCTTGTTGGTGTACATGGATTCCATCTCAAATCTCATGGATTCATGTCATTACTCAAAATCTAGTCCCTTAGTAGATTTTAAATAGGTCGTTGGCTCATCATGTATGACCAACTCACTTCCTTCTTGAGTTACAAGATAACCAAATATTTCAGGCTCAAGGTGTTTCCCACTAGATCTACAAGGTTCTTATGTTACTTGAGGAATTTTAGATTTCACAACGATTTGTGATCCTATTTGTTTCTCTTGTACCTCTACTGGTTCAATGTTTTCTTGTTGGTATCGAACCTCTTCAAATTCTTCTTTCTTCCCACTAACTTCTTTGGAAAGAAATTCCTTTCCTAGGAATACAACATCTCTAGCAATAAAAAAATTTTGTCAAATAGGGAATAAAAGTAATATCCTTTGGTTCCCTTAGGATATCCAACAAAACAACATTTATCTAATTTGGTTACAAGATTTTCAGGAAACTACTTTCTCACATAAGCTTCACAACCCCAAATCATCATAAACGACACATTGGGATGCTTCCTAGACCACATCTCATATGGTGTGTTTTGAATCGATTTTGATGGTACACAATTTAGTGTAAACGCTACGGTTTGAAGAGCATAACCCTCAAACTTATATGGAAGTTCAGCTAAACTCATCATTGATTGCACCATATCTATCAATGTGAGATTCCTTCTTTCTGATACGCCATTATGCTGAGGTGTTCCTGGTAGAGTCCATGATACAATACCACGGTCTCTCATAAGGTCCTCAAACTCTTTGTTAGGTATTCTCTACCTCGATTAGAATGAAGTGCCTTAATACTTTGGCCAAGTTGGTTTTGTACTTCATTCAGGAAATTGTTGAGCTTCTCAAGAGTTTATAATTTATGTTTCATCAGGTAAACATAACCATACCTACTAAAGTCATCAATAAAGGTAATGAAGTATTGATAACCTCGTCTAGAATTTGTTCTAAAAGGGCCACATACATCAGTTTATATGAGTCCTAATAGATCACTAGCCCTCTCATTATTTTACTTGAACAAGGCCTTCATCATCTTGCCCAATAAATAGGACTCACATATCTCTATTGATTCAAAATCAAAAGAGTCTATTGTTGGGTTTTGTGGAGGCAGTAGGCACAGTGGAAGCAACAAAATTAAATTTCTTCACATACCCTACGAGTAGATCTCGTTGATAACAAAATATTTGGAAAGAGGGTGTAGGGATATACCTCATCCTAAAGCTAGTCCGGCGACGTCCCTTGGCGTGCTAATGTGTGTTGTTCCTCTCATGTACATATAGTCCTCAACCATCCTCCAAACGCACACAACTTAGTGTTTGTATCTCTACTTTGTGCATGTAAAGGACTGGAACTCCACATCACGCTTCTCAAGCTAGTGGGAAGGAGTATCCATCTGCTTGATGACGTGCTAGCATCGGTTTCTCCTTCTCTCTTCCTTGGGGATAGGGATGGCAATGGATCGAATCTTCTGCCACCTGATCCACCCCAAACCATACCAATGTAAATAAAAACATTTTGATTTCCCATACCATTGCGTTGTGGTAATTCTGTTTCTATTTGATGGTTACCTGTGGATTTCCATATCAATACAGATTACACACACAACCACCAAGGCACCAACACATATTAGCACTTAGAAGCAAGACTCCAATAGGTCGATGCCTGCAACCTTAGCATGCTTGGCGCTGACGACTGCCACCATGAGGAAGTTCAAAAATTTTGTGCGAGCAATTACCCTCACTTGCTCTATTTGAATGTTGCATCTGCTACCCTAAAGTAGTGCCAAGGTACCTGTCAGTCTCCTGGCCATGCCGACGTTCAAGACAATGCACAATCGTAGTAAGCTGCCACAGCAAAATGCATCCCAGAAAATAGTTGTTGGACGTCACACCAAGCCATAACCCGAGTGCTCAGCGGAAGTCACATGACAGGCTGGTAGACAAAGCTCTGTGAGCAACCACAGCTTTGTCCAGTCATCTTCATCAACGGGATGCCACCTCCAGGATATCAGCGACCCTACTTTAGTAGTGTAGGACAAATCAGTGGACAGGTTGTCACCATCGATAGTACTCCCCTTGATGTTGGTTCCCATGCCAAAACAAGATCCCACCAGTTGCATCTGCTCCTATCTCTTTCGCTCCAGCCCAAGCACAACTTCATCGATGCTGAGATCCAACTTCAGTTGCTCATCCGACGATGTTCTACTCCCAAGGGAGATCCAACTTTAGTAGCTCGTCTTGCCCTTCTTCCAACTCTTCATCCTTACCTAGACCATAGTCCCCATCCCCAGAATCCACGCAAGTGAGTCCCACTATGAGCGGAAGTGCAGAAAGTCCCTCGCCACAAGATCTGACAATGTCATCATCGTTTTAAGGGTCGAGAAGCATCCTTGGTGCTACCGCCACCGTTCCAGCCCTTTGGTCATTCTCCATCCTCGCCCAAGAGGCGGCTACCACCGCATTCGAGTTGCAGCTGCTCTTCCATCCAAAACCTCAAAGGCAGCAGAACCTTATTTGCTCTTGGTCTTAATATCTATCGCGATGCACGGTAACGATGGTCAATGCGTGATGAAAATTTAGGGATGAGAAGGGGTTGGTTTGGATTCCCACTCAACGAAATCATAAATTTCGTTGCCCATCCTCGGGGCCCCACAAACTGATTGGATGCAAAAAATTCCACCCGTATGGTATGGTATGGTATGGTTTGGAAGTGGTTCGGGTGCCAGTTACCAGTTATTATTGTCATGCCTACTTGGGGACAATGATGGCTAGGGTTCACATATAAGAATGTGTCTTGATATGAGTGTTACCCAAAGGCCAGCACGTCATGCCCCTATAAATAGCAAAGAAAGTAAATAGGGTTTTCCAAAACCCTTGGGAAACAAAAAGGTTAAGGATTCATTAAAATGAGCTGCTCGTGGACTATTAAAAGAATATTCTAGAAACAATTAATTAACAAATTAATCATATTAATTGATTAACTAATCTTTATTCGTCTATCTCTCTCAATCACTTAGGATTAGGTAGCGGACTTGACAAAGGAATCTAATTAATTGGCTTAAACACTTTAACCAGTTAACTCAAATTACATTCCATTTTAATTTAGTAGATTACCTAAACATTTTAGCAATGAATTTGATTCAAAACATTTTCAATCACGTCCACAAGTATACTCCTGTTCCAACTTAAATTGGTAGTGATATCCATACTCATATTATGATTTGACAAGTAATGATTGGTATCTATCAAGGCTTCATTGCTACCCAAGTAACTAGAGAAGTTGGAGAACAACTTAACCTAAAAATTGTGATTGATGTTACATTGATTGTATAGTTCCTTTGTCTCTAATATCCAGATTTAACTCGAGGCATGGAAATATCATCCCATTCAACATTCAATCCATGTTGCTTGAACTAGAGAAGACTGTCTGAGATACATATAAGTTGAATATCACGTATTGACTCACATCATCATAGTCATGCATTTCTCAGTCTCACTTATCATATAGCTAGGATAGCAAACTCCTATATTAGGGACAAATCCCATCTACATCAGCCACTTTCATTCTCATGTGTCACAAAACACAATGCACCTGAGCACCACCTTTATAGCAACCCTTATTCAGGTTCACGGTGGATGATGTCAAAGTACATCGAATGACATGTGATGATTGCAGTGATGTCAGGTCTAAGAACCACAATCACCCCCATCACTATAAGAGATGACTCTGACTACCAATCATGGTTTCCATGTGTCACTCTCAAGGTGGGTTTGTCTGACACATTGTTCTATAACAAGCATATATGTGCTTGGTTTGAAATCATATATCATGAATAATGAGATTTTATCATCAACCAACACACACTCTAGTCTTAAGTGTTATTTCTGTCTATTAGCCTTTCAAAATAATATCCAACTAGGAACATAATAAGAATGCATATACTCTTGACGTTTGTATGATCTCATTGTTCAGGTCCTCAACCCGAAGATATATGTCATCGAGTAATATCATTATTAAGGACAATTATTATGTTTCATCATTATCTCATAACTGAATAAGCAAAATAAGTTGGAAGATTGCCTTTATTATTAATAAAATCATTTACAAGTTATGCCATTACAATCATCATATGATTGGCTATCTAGGCATACATACCAACATCTAGATAACCATCTTTATGGAGTCTAGATATTTGATTCTCATTTATGTTCCCTAGATGACAATGCCAAAGATATGTGTTGCTTGAGTTATCGAGTTTTAGTCTTTTTTTATTTACGTTATAAAAATTTGTCTTTAGATCCAGCAAATGAAGACCACAAGACATTAGGGAACTCCCATAGAAGATCTCATCTTTTGTAATAGAACATTGACCATTCTTAATATAGAATTCATATCCATCATTGTCCATACAAGATACAGAAATGTTGTTTCTATTTATGGAAGATACATAATAGCAGTTCATTAACTCTATTACAAGCCTTGTGGGAAGAGATAAATTATAGGTTCCAAATGTAGTGACAACAACACTTGCTCCATTTGCAACTTGTAGTTTGACCTTGCACTTTCTTAGAGACTTACTTCTTTTCAGATCATGCATATTCAAACATATGTGATATCCACATCAGGTATCTAGTACCCATGATGAAGAAGTATATAAATTTACCTCAATAACATATATACCTAAACTGGAGATCTCTATCTCCATCTTCATCTTATAGAACCCCTTCAAGTACAAAGGATAGACATGACTTGTACTTTTATTTCTTCTTATTTTGAGTGTCAAAGATCTATATTTACTATTAGCCTGAGAACTCTTCGTGGCCTTGCTTTCATCCATGGACTCCATCTCATTGATCACTATCATAGATTAGTCCTTCTTCATCCTTGTTTCTTAATTTTTTTTGCATGCCAAGCAAGTCTGACAGTGGTCTGGCCTTGTTATTCAAGTGGTTATACTTGATAAAATGGCAATATCATTCAGGAAATGATTGTAGAATAATATCCATGGCCAACTCTTAGATCAAAGAGAATCCAGTACTTCTAGATGTTCCACATGTCCAATCATATTGAGCACATGGGTCTCTAGGATCACCCTATGTCATCTTACACTCAAAGAGCACCTTTGAGACTTTGTACCTTTCTTGCTTTGTATGATTATGGTTCACATTCTTAAGATGTGTTACTCAAGGATCCCCATGTCTTCACACTTCTCATGTAACTCAAGTTCATGAAGCTTAGCATAACGTGCTTTTTGTCTAAGGTATCATTGGCATGCTTCCAGTAAGTATAATCCACTTCATCCCTAGGTGCATCATATGCAGGTATTTCTGGTATTGGCGTATCTAGGACAGAGAGCTTATGCTCATAATTGAGAAATCTTCTCAAAGTCAAAATCTAGTCATGGAAAATTGTCATGTTAAGTTCGTCCTTCATAAGGACATATCACAATGATGATTTGATTGTCATTTGATTCTATAAGAGAACATTTTCATTTATCAAAACATTTTTTATTTGATTTGAATAAAATTTGACGATATTGAATTGGGCCTTTAATGAATTATCTCTCCCACTATTATTGTTCAAATTGGTACCCCCCGCCATCAATTCTGAATATTTTAGTGTGCAACCCTCTAGTGACCCAAGATCCAAAATAGTTGAATTATTACACGGCCAATGTCAGCGTCCATAATCAATTATCAAGGTAGGTAATATTTACCAATTGCGTCTTATACAGTTCTCGGATAGATGATATGCGCAACTCCTTGCCATATATTTGAATGCTTCTAGGTACTTAATCTCATTAAGATCACCTAGTTAAGAAATACCCAAAAGACAACATGATAATAATGCACCCTTCTTGGCAGGCCCACATAACTATCATCACACTTCCACGAGATAGACGGTGCACCATGCTTGGTCGATCAAGCTTTTCATGTTTGTTTCTAATGGGAAGCATCTTAGACTTAATATTGTATTGAGGGATTTGTATTTATAAATACATATATATATCCAATCACCACATACTATAGTATGTGTGATAAACATGATATATCTGATGCACGGGTTATGAGTCGCTTTTACAAGACTTTTTTGTACTCATTTTGTGCATTTATTAGTCAATTAAGTGATCATATTTGCATAAATCATTATTATTGATTTGTATACTTTGTTTGCATCAAACTATGCTCATTTTATCATATTTACATTTTTTATGCATTCTCGGGCCTTATACACATTTTTATAAATGCTTTAGGTACTCCATGTACAGTGAAAAGTCAATGCCACCAACCATCACAGTCGGTGCCACCGAGATAGTAGCAGTGGTCGGGTGATAAGAGACTAGAAGAGTTGGTGCCACTGACCACCAAGTCAGTGCCACCGAGATTGGTTCAGAGTAGAAGATTACACTACGCCTATCATCTCGGTGCCACCAACCATCACAAGTTAGTGGTACTGACTCAGCACGGCAAGGACCGCACCCGATGATGTCGGTGCCAGTGACTTCCTAGTCGGTGCCACCGACTTTGTCGGAATTCAGCAATTTGTTTGATCATCCCGATATGACGGTCCTTGTTATGTGGTACCGTAAGTTGGCCTATGACCTAAAAAGGGACGACCAGACCTAAGGGGGGCATCATGTTGCACCGCACAAAGACTAGAGAAGAGAGAGAGAGAAGCACGGAGCCAAAGGATATTAACTGGGAGATTCGAGCGCCTCCGACGGACGATTTTGCTGCAGGAAGACTACAAAATGTGCATTTCTCAAGGAGGATCATCTGGAACACCTTCTCTCCAGGGGTTATATGAATTTCCTTCATGTTTCCCACATTTTTCTTCTCTCTCTCTCTATGCATTCGCAACTGAAAACCATGCAGGTCTAAACCCCTCCCTTCCTTAGGACCCGGGAGTAGCCTGGGGAATCATTGTATCAACTTTTAACATGATTTAATATAGATTTCTCTTTATTCCTAGCTATATAATTGTGGAATTGCATGACCTATCTATGCTTGATCACCATCGGTAGGATAATAGATTGATAATTGCTTCAGAAGGAGGATTAAAGGTTAGAAAACCACAATTTATACACTTTCCTTCGCGTTCCTTGGGAAAAGTAACGTATAGTTAGTGGAATGAAATCCAGAGTCTTCAATAATGCACCTAGACTAAGATATAAATTACTATAGACATGGAATTGGCTGAGATCTAGGTAGTGAGTTGCATCGTGGAAGCGGGCAATTCTGACTATAGGCTTTCTATCCAGGGTAGGAGTAAAATTTATATTAATTCGATAGAAATAAGATATAATGAGACCCCGTGGTGAAATCGGTAATCCTAAGGAATCCATCTCATTTGAATCAACCACTTTTAATTTTCTTTTAATTTGCTTTTATTTTTTTTAAACTCAAATCCAACTTTTCAATCGGCTTAGCTGATCACACTGTGGTTAGTAGTAGTCAATGAGACTACGTCTCCCTGAGTTTGACTCGAGCCTCACATAGGCCTATATTACTCGACGTGTGCACTTGCATTCATACGCACGATTTTAGCGTGTTAAGTTTTTGGTGTCGTTGCTGGGGAGACAACAAAGTTTTAGCACTATGAGTGCTACAGGCGGCCACTCTAGGCCACTTTTTAATTCATGCAACTTTATTTTAATCATTGAAAATTTACTGCATATACATACAACAAATTTTATCTATTAAGTACCGTGATCAACTGATTTCAAATTTCCAGGTACTAGTGCATGGTGACAACACGGACCACAGACTACAGAGAATCTACACTAGAGGTCCGAGTCACTATCGAGGTTTCAGTTCAAACAACTACATCAGAAGGCATACTGTTGATGCCCAGGCAACAAGCAATGGGGGACGATAATCCAAGAGCAGAGAGGACAATATGGGATATGATAAAGGCATCTTACTCATCTACACAGACAGGACCTATCAAGAAGAAAAATGTGAATGTAGCACAATACAAGATTGATCCAAGGCTCATTGCACTCGTCAAGTCACAAGCTTTTTATGGGCACACTCATGAAGATCTGGTAGCACACATCAACAATTTTGTGGAGTGCTGTGACATCATGAAAGTGGATAGGTTTCTACAGATAGCTATTTATCTGAAGTTGTTCCCATCATCATTGGAAGAAAAGGCAAAGGAATGGATGCACAACCTTCCCAAGGAATCAATTGAGAATTGGAATCAAATGATCGAGACATTCTTTCAAAGATACTTTCCTCCAGAAAAGACAAACGAGATGGTTAGAAAGATTCACAATTTCAAGCAACAGACAGCTGAATCTTATTCCGAAGCTTGGGAGCATTTTCAGAACATGCTTAGGAAGGTCCCTCGCCATGGGATAGATCTAGAGAACCAAGTTAAGATGTTCTACTTTGGGCTCCATAAAAGTGAACGTGTCACCTTGGATAGTGCACGCACATGATTCTTTCTCAACAACTCACCTTCTAAGTGTCAAGAGATTTTGAAAAATATGGCAAAGAATCAGACATGGGGTAACGAGAGAGACCATCCAGAGCAGATCAAAAGCATAGGGGAGTCTAAAGTTATCAACTCTTTGAATGAGAAGCTAGACTTGATAGCAAAGAAGCTGCTAGAGAAGGATAATAATTTATCAGATGAGGAAGGTCAAGTGAAATACATGTGGCAGCAAGGATACAGGAACAATGACTACTCGTTGAGAAAGGATCCCATGTTCTCTTAGAAAGATCCAATGAACTTCCTACATGATCTTGATCAACAGAACCAACACAGGAATAATCAGCAGTAGCGACCTGCAACAGAGGATAGCACAAATGAAATTCTCAACTAGATAGTGAAATAGAATGAACATTTGATAAACAACTCCAACGTGATCTCCGGAATCAAGGGGCCCAGACGAGGAGTTTTGAGACAACGTTGTCTCAGATAGTGGAAGACGTGGTGGCTTTGAAGAAGCCTACATAGTAAGGTTTTCCAGGAAACACTGACACTCCAACAGGAAACCAGCAGGTCAAGGCCATACTACTGAGAAGTGGTAAGAAGACATTGACTCCCAAGACCGTGGAGACTGAGGTGACCAAGCCTACTGACTGTGGTGACCCAGTGGCAGAGCCGGTACAAGTAGATGTGGAGGCAGGAAACACAGGGGAAGAGTAGAATCAAGAAGCTGAAGTGGAAAAGAGGGCTTCATATGTGCAACCACGTCATAGGACACAGACGGTACCGGTTCCATATCCTAACAGCTTGAAGGCAACAAAGATGGATCAACAATTCAAGAAATTTCTAGATAGATTTAGATATCTTTCCGTGAACATACCGTTGATTGAGGGAATTGAACAAATATCATCATATGGTAAATTTATGAAGGATGTCAACAATAAGAAGAGGAAGATCCCATATTCTGAGGTAGTTATACTAAGAGAGCATGTCAGTGTCTTCATTTTAGGTACACTACCACCAAAGAGACAAGATCTCGGTTGCTTCAACATCATGTGTTACATCGGGAAGACAAACTTTGGGGTGGCACTCTGTGATTCAAGGGCGAGTATCAACTTGATGCCCTTATCGACCTTCAATAAGCTATGTCTCAAAACATCTAGGAAGAGAAGCATGACAATCCAATTACCAAACAACTCAATGGTGAAACTGTATGGTATTTGCGAGGATGTACTTGTCAAGGTGGACCGTTTTGTTTTCCCTGTAGACTTTGTAGTGATGGAGATGCAAGATGGCCATGGCAACAAGCTTTTATTAGGAAGACCCTTCCAAGCAACAGTTGATATGATCTTGGAGATGGGTAGAGGCCATTTGACTATGGGAATTAAGGATGATAGGTTTGAGATCACTATGCCAGATAATTCCAAGTCATCCAATGCTCACGAGCAATGCAATATGATGAAGCACATGTATGGCAATAACTCTTTGTTTTTGGGAAAACCATTTTTGGACATGGCACATGTGATGACAAAGGTGGACAAGGGTACATATCTGCATCATTGAGTGAATCGGAAGAAGAATAATTGATTACTGTGCTAAAGAGCCACCGAGGTGCATTTGGGTGGACTATGGCTGACATCAAGGGGATTTCCCCTACATTGTGCCAACACAAGATTTGACTAGAAGAAGGAGCAAAGTCAGTCATTCAACCTCAGCATCACTTAAATACAATTATGATGAAGGTAGTCAAGAAGGAGGTAATCAAGCTACTATCGGTAGGTATAATCTATGCTATTTTTGATTCCATGTGGGTTAGTTCGACACAGGTAGTACCAAAGAAGGGAGGAATCACTGTCACTACAAACTCATCTAATGAACAAATAACCACTAGATTAGTGTCAGGATGGTGAGTTTGCATTGACTATCACAGATTGAACACCGCCATGCTTAAGGACCATTTTCCATTGTTGTTCATTGATCAGATTTTGGAGTGACTCGTCGGTCGCTCCCACTTTTGTATTCTTGACAGATATTCAGGCTTTAATCAGATTTCATTCGAGCCTAAGGACCAGGAGAAGTCTACCTTCACCTGTCCTTATGGCACTTTCACGTACTGTCACATGTCGTTCGGGTTGTACAACGCACCCGATACTATTTTCCGCGGTGCATGTTGGTGATTTTTTCGGATGTGGTGGAATGATGTCTCGAGGTTTTCATGGATGATTTTTGGGTCTATGCGACACCTTTTGATGATTGTTTGAGAAATTTAGATAAGTTTTTGCAGAGGTGTGAAGACACACACTTAGTGCTTAATTGGGAAAAATGTCACATGATGGTTAGAGAGGGCATAGTGCTTGGACACAAGGTGTCTAGCAAGGGATTGGAGGTGGAACCTATTAAGATAGAGGTGATTTCAAAACTTCCTCCACCAACGTCGGTGAAGGTAGTTAGACATTTTCTAGGCCATGCCATATTTTATCGCCGATTTATTAAGGATTTTTCAAAAATCACTCAGCCATTGTCTGAGCTTTTGGAAAAGAATGTTGAATTTAATTTTGATGAAAAATGTTTAAAAGCTTTTCAAATCTTGAAAGAGAAACTCATATCTGTACCGGTTATGTAGGCTCCAGATTGGAGCCAACCATTTGAACTGATGTGTGATGCGTCAAATTATGTTGTGGGGGCAGTGTTGGGGCAACTCTTAGACAAAGTTCCTACGGTTATATATTATGCATCTAAAACACTTAATGACGCACAACTAAATTACACCACAACTGAAAAAGAGTTATTGTTTGTTGTCTTTGCTTTTGAGAAATTTAGGCAATATCTTGTGGGAGCTACGGTGGTGGTGTGGATTGATAATGTAGCAATTAAATACTTGCTGCAGAAGAAGGATGTAAAACCAAGATTGATAAGATGGATCCTTTTACTGCAGGAGTTTGACATTGAGGTCAAAGATAAAGTAGGGATTGAGAATGTGGTGGCTGACCACCTGTCTAGACTGGAGAGGGTACAGGAGATGGATGTTAATATACCCATTCTAGAGATTTTCCCTGATGAGCAATTGTTCGCTCTTAAGCAAAGGGAACCTTGGTTTGCCAACATCGTGAATTATTTAGCTTGCAAGGAATTACCCACTGATTGGGGGTACCAAGAAAAGAAGAGGTTCTTTCATTCATTGTGATATTATTTTTGGGATGATCCTATTTTGTTGAGACAGTGCAGGGATGGAATATGGAGAAGGTGTGTACCTGAATGTGAGTACGAGAGTGTGTTGAAACACTGCCACACACTACCTACAGGTGAACACCATGCCAGTTCTAGGACAACCGCAAAGGTGTTGGAGAGAGGTTTATACTGGCTGACCCTATTCAAAGATGCATATGATTTTGTGTGTAGGTGTGACGCATGTCAGAGGTCAGGTAACATATCAAAGAGGCAGGTGATGTCATTGAATGTGTTTCAAGAAGTAGAGGTTTTTGATTTATGAGGTATTGATTTCATGGGACCCTTTGTGTCCTCTAACTCTAACCTATACATCTTACTGGTTGTAGATTATGTGTCAAAATGGGTGGAAGAACTTTCAACACGCACCAATGATGCCAATTTCATATGCAAATTTGTTAAGGATCACATTTTCTGTAGGTTTAGAGTGCCAAGGATGATAATAAGCGATGGGGGAACTCATTTTACCAATCGGAAATTTGGGGCACTCTTAAAAAAATATGGAGTGACACACCATGTGGGTACACCCTACCACCCACAAACTCAAGGGTTGGTGGAGATATCCAATCGTGAGATCAAAAAGATTCTTGAGAAGACGATGTCATCTAGTAGAAAAAATTGAAGTGAATTGTTGGTTGATGCACTATGGGCCTATAGGACTGCCTATCAAACACCAATAGGAGTTACACCCTTTAGGTTAGTCTATGGATGGGCGTGTCATATCCCTATGGAGTTAGAACATAAAGCTCATTGGGCATTAAGGAGGCTCAATTTGGACCTTGATGAAGCAGGTAAGACAAGGATGTTGGAGTTGAATGAGCTTGATGAAATCAGGATAAATGCCTATGAGAATTCACGATTTTATAAGGAGAGGACTAAGCAAATACATGACCGGCATATAGCAACGAGAGTCTTTTATCCGGGAGAGAATTTGTTGCTTTTCAATTCAAGGATGAAATTACACCCTGGGAAACTGAGATCTAGGTGGAGTGGACCTTTTGTCATAGAAGAAGTGTTTACACGTGGGGTGGTTAGAATCAAAGAGGGAGAGAAATCCTTCTTGGTTAATGGCCAAAGATTGAAGCACTACTTTGAAGAAGATTTCAATAGGAAGGAGCATGAGGTGAAGCTCATTGCTCCTAATTAATCTCAAGAATATATTTGTCTAGCCTAGGATGTTAAACAAGGGCGCTTGTTGGGAGGCAACCCAACCATTAGGATGCTCATTTCATTCCTTTACATTATGTTGGTTTAGTAGTACTTATTTTTTCATATTTTTTTTGTAAAAATGATACCTTGTCCCGTTTATTAAGTGTGCAGGCTGTGACAAAGTCGGTGCCATCGACTCCCAAGTTGATGGCACCGAGATTGGGTCAGTGAGAAGGCTAATCCGATTGGAAACAGTCGGTACCACCAACACACCAGTCGGTGGCACCGACATCTCTGAAGAAAGTGTAGAAAAAATTGGCGCAGCTAACTAATAAGTCGTCGGTACCAATGACACCCAAGTCGGTGGCACTGACTCAACTAACACCCTAGGCTCGTTGGGTGCATCGGTGCACCAAGAGATCTCTCATATAAAAAAAAATTGATCGATCGATCGAGTTGGTATCATTGACTTGTTACTCGGTGCCATCGACAGAAGAAAGCACCAATTCGTGGGTGCCTTCATCAAAGATCTAGAATCGACAATCGGTAGCACCAATCCGCCCTAGAGTTGATACCACCGACACCAAGTCGGTGCCACCTACATGCAGACAATCCAGTTTTCCAGGATGGCACACCGACGATCGTCGATGCACTGAGGCCACAGATAAGCCTCAGAGTTGGTGCCATCGACTCCTCAGTCGGTGCCACCGACTTTGCTACAGTAGGGCGGCACCAAGTCTATAAAAGGGAAGTAGTGGATTGTTTTCTCCTCACAACTTCAAGAACCACTACTCCCCAAGTGCAAGTGACTACTCCGATCATCCAAAAGCTACACCGAGCTCTTTTTTTTCTCAACCTCCTTCCCTAATTACTTCAATGTCATGGCAAGGAGAGCAGGACCCCCTGGCGGTCTAACACCACAACCCCAGATCAGCCGCCCTTTGACGGAAATGTGGAAGTTGTACGCGGAGCTTTCCAAGAGGCCGTTCTCTCCAACAAGATACGGAGACCGACAACTATTAGAGAACATGGGATTCAACAACAAAGTGGCGGCTATCCTCGAAGGGCAAGAGTTTTATGGAGGGTCTGTGAACCCGATCTTTGGTGGGTGGCCAACATACAAGGAGATTGTGATCGAGTTCCTGGCGTCTCTCGAGATATTTTTCACCCCTGACCCAGCACGCCAGGCGCGAGGCGAGTGGACAGAAGGAAAGGTGGACTTCCACCTTTACAGCACCAACTACTCTCTTACCCTTCGCGCCTTCAACGAATTCTATGGATGGCCTCCTGTGCCACGCCACCAGCCCGAGAACGTTGACTTCATCGCAATATGGAAGGATCTCGTGACAGTGCCAGAAGGTTATAAGTTAAACTGGTGATCCGATGATTTTGAGTCACATTTATAGACTTGTTTTATTTGTGTTTTATGCATTTATTAGTCATTTTGGTGGTTAATATTGCATAATCCATCTACTTTGTTCTATGATCCTTCTCTATGTCAAATCTCCCTTATTTCTGTATTTTTTTGAGCATAAATTATTACAAGAATATGTTTTGTTTCGGCTCATGTGGTTTCGTGTTGTAATTTCAGGAAAAACAAGTATCTGGTGTTGTCGATACTATCGACAATGGTCGATACCATCGACATGACCACAGGTTGCCAGCCGCAAGGAGTATCATAGAGTTGATACTATCGACACGGAAGTCGATGGTATCGAGACACCATCATGTTGTTGGCGAGAAGACAGTCGATACTATCGACCCTAAAGTCGATACTATCGACACGAAGAGCTTCAACGACGAAAAGAGACAAAAGCGACGCCTAAGAGATTCGATACCATCGACCCTCGTCGATGGTATCGAGTTAGAAACAGTCGCGACAAAGAAAAGAAAAGGAGACCAGCCGATACAGTGCAGAGTCGATACTATCGACCCGCGTCGATGGTATTGACACCGTCAGATACAAGTTTGCTTCAGATCGATCTAAATCTGACGGTTGTGATTATTTGGTGACTTAACTCGGTGATTATACCTAATGACAGCGGCCAAGAGTAGGGGATCACGTCATTAGCCATTGCACACGTCCCAAGAAGGTGTGGAGGGAAGAACGGAGCCCAGAAGCACGCCCCAGCCCTTCCAGACGCTGAAGAGGACGTTTTCCACCACCGAAAGGAGGGAGAACGTGCATTCTATGCCAAGGAGCGCTTGGATCTTCTCCGTTCAGGGGTTTCACCACTCAATCACGTTTTCCCCCATGTTTCCCTTTTTCTCTACCATGTTTTGCTTTTAGATGAACATGCGGGGCAAATCCCCTTTATCTTTAGGACCGGGAGTAGCACGGGGATTCATTGTATGACATTTTTTATCATAGTAATTCATCATTTATTTCTTAAATCCGTGGTATGAATTTGTTTTCTCAATTATATTGTTATGCTTGATCACCATAATAATAATCTAATACCCTTAATTGCTTTGAAAGAAGAATTAACGGTTGAAAAGAGACGAAATTCACATTAATTGACAAATCCCTTGAACAAGGTGATGTAAGGTTAATGGTGGAAACCCAGGGGTTGTTTCTAATGCACCTAGTTTAGGGTATAGGTTACTACGACGGTGGAACCGACCTAGACATTGGTAGTGAATTGTACCACGACAGTGGGCAATTCTGACTACAGGCCACTACTCGGATAGAGAGATAAATCTGAGTAACTATATAGAAGTTCATACAATGAAAACCCGCGGTGAAACAGCAATCCTAAAGATCTCCACTTGAATTGATTAAACTAAACCTTTAATCGATTGTTTTGTTTTGTTTTATTTTCTTTTCTTTTATTTTACAAAAACTCTCAAACTATTTTAATCGGTCTAGCTGATCACGAACAGTTAGTAGTAGTCTACCGATAGTTCAGTGTCCCTGAGTTCGACTCGGGCCTCACAAGGGCCTATACTACATTGACGCGTGCACTTGCGTTCGACACACGTAAAAAGCGTATCAAGTTTTTGGCGCCGTTGCCGGGGACACGACAAAAATCGGCACTACAAGTGCTGCAAGCGGCCACTCTAGGGCACTTTTTATTTTTATTAGTTTGAAATCATTTCAAAAATTCATAGTCTATTTTCTAATTTTTGTAATAGTCAAGCATGGTACTAAACTTAAATTTTCACTTTGCAGGTACTGTGTATGGTGTAAACGCGTAGCACCGACTACTCACAATAGGCACCAGAGGTTCCACCGTCGGGACCTGACGACGAAGAGTACTACAATCAAGACCACTTGGAAGAAACAGATTCTGAATCCAAACAAGAAGAGATGGCAGAGCCACAGACAATATGGGAGAAGATCAAGGCTTCTTCTTCATCTGCTTCAAAAGGGCCAATCAAGAAGCAAGCGATCAATATTCCGACTTACAAGATTGATCCTGCATTAATCAATTTGGTCAAGTCAAATGGATTCCATGGGCTCAAGAATGAAGATCCAGTCACGCATATAAGTCAATTCGTGGAAAACTGTGACATGGTCAAAATTGATAGGTTCCCGCAGGATGTGCTCTACCTAAAGTTGTTCCTGAGTTCTCTGGCAGGAACTGCACGTGAGTGGTTGCACAACCTAGACGATGAATATGTGGAATCCTGGAACCACATGGTGGAGGTTTTCTTTGAAAGGTTCTTCCCATCCAAGAAGACCAATGACATGATCAATAAGATCCACAACTTCACTCAGAAAGCAGGGGAGACCTACTCTGAGACCTGGGAAAGGTTTCAGATCATGCTTAGGCGGTGCCCGAATCACGGGTTTGACAAGGAGACACAGGTCAAAATCTTCTATTTTTCTCTCTCCGAGCATGATAGAAGTAACCTCGATTCAGCAGGCTCGGGATTCTTCTTGAACAACACAGACACGAGGTGTTGGGAAATCCTTAAGAACATGGCCAAGAAGCAATCTTGGGGCGACAGGGACGCCGTTGAGCACGTTCGAGTAGCAGGGGAGTCTAAAGCAATCAAGGAGCTGAATGAGAAGATGGACCTTCTCGCGAAGAAACTGCTTGCAAAAGAGGATACTGAATCCGAGGATGAGGCTCAAGTTAAATTCATGAGGCAGCAGCAAGCTTACAGAAATAACGATTACTCATGGAGGAAGGACAAGAAGTTCTCTTGGAAGGATCCGAACAACTTTTTGCAGGACCCCGATGTAAAACCCCAGCCAGTAGTGGAGGACAAGAGCACGGAGTTTCTCAACCAAGTGATAAAGCAAAATCAAGAATTAATGACTACTTTTGGCGAGCAGATAAAGCAACAGGGGGAATTTATGAACCAGTTCGGGCAGACACTGTAGAGCCATGGGGCTCAGATGAGGACAATAGAGACGTCCATGGCGCAAATGGTAGCTGAGATAGCCAATCTGAAGAAGCCGGCGCACCAAGGTTTCCCGGGTAACACTAATATTCCAGGAGGAAACCGACAGGTGAAGGCCATCTTGCTAAGGAGTGGCAAGAAGCTGTTAAACCCCAGAGCCGATGAACCAAGCAAACCCCAAGCAGAAATCGAAGGTGAGGCCACTAAGGAGCTGCAAATACCGGTCACAGAATCAGTTGAGGATATAGCAGTGGATGCTACTGAAAATCCTATTGCAGATGAGGAGGAGACGCAGAAAAGGACACCATATGTGCCACCCCATCAAAGGGCACAAGCTATCCCAGTCCCATATCTGAATAGTGCAAAGGCAAGGAAAGTGGATGCCCAGTTTAAAAAGTTCCTAGACAGTTTCAGGCAGCTCTCCGTCAACATCCCATTATTGGAAGCAATTGAACAAATCCCTTCTTACGGCAAATTTTTGAAAGACATCATTTCCAAGAAGAGGAAAATCCCAGACACGGAGGTTGTAGTGCTTAAGGAGCATGTGAGTGCCTTCATCATTGGCACATTGCCACCAAAGAGGCAGGATCTGGGCTGCTTCAACATCTCATGTTACATTGGGAAAGTGAAGTTTGGTGAAGCGCTATGTGACTCCGGGGCGAGCATAAACTTGATGCCCCTCTCTACCTTCAAGAAGTTGGGATTAAAAGAGTCACAGCCGAGCAACATGAGATCCAACTGGCAGACAATTCTGTGGTGAAACCATACGGTATATGTGAAGATTTGTTGGTGAAGGTAGATCGTTTTGTATTTCCAGCAGATTTTGTCGTAATGGAGATGCAAGATGAACAAGGCAATGAGCTACTACTCGGACGACCCTTCCAAGCTACAGCTGACATGATACTTGAGATGGGGAGAGGTCGTTTGACCTTGGGTATTGCCGATGATCGGTTTGAGATGGTCATGCCTTCTAACACCACATCATCTAAAGCTAAAGAGCAATGCCACATGGTAAAGCATTTTGATCAGAATATCTCACTTTGTCTAGGGAAGCCATTTTTAGATATGGCTCGTGTAATGACCAAGGTGGAAAAAGGGACATTGGCTGTGGACATAATGGAGTAGACTAAGGTGGTATCCCTTAGCAAGGCTGTAGGTTTTCCAAATGATGAGGAGGAGGACATCCCCCCCTCTACTGAAGATGAGGCCATAGCAAATTCGGTTTTTGACGCTTATCCAGAATTACCACTTGAAGCTTGCTTAGTCGATATCACACATGATTGGATGAGAAGCAAGTCAATACAGGAGTGTGCCAAGATGCTTCAGATGTTGTCGTGCTTCTATGCGAGGTACTATGAAGACTTAGTCAAACTCCCCCCACCACTTCAATCATCCTTAATCAGCCCGCCAGAATTGGAGTTGAAGTCATTGCCACCGCACCTGAAGTACGCATTTCTGGCTGAGGAAGAAAAGCTACCTATGATTATATCGGCTTATCTGAGTGTCGAGGAGGAGGACCAGCTGCTTATTGTGTTGAAGAACCACCGAGGAGCATTCGGGTGGTCGGTTGCAGACATCAAGGGGATCTCCCCTACTTTGTGCCAGCACAAGATTTGGATGGAGGAGGGAGCCAAGCCGGTGATTCAGCCACAACGTCGATTAAATCCCAACATGATGGAGGTTGTCAAAAAGGAGGTGATTAAGCTCCTTTCTGCAGGTATCATCTATACTATTTCTGACTCGACGTGGGTGAGTCCTACGCAGGTAGTCCCTAAAAAGGGGGGAATCACGGTTACCCATAATCTTTTAAATGAACCTGTCACCACTCGATTGGTAACTGGGTGGCGTGTTTGCATAGATTACTGTCGATTGAATGCCGCTACGCTTAAGGATCACGTTCCTCTTCCATTTATTGATCAAATTTTAGAGCATTTAGCCGGCCGATCGCATTTTTGTTTTCTGGATGGCTATTCGGGGTACAATCAGATTTCGATTGATCCTAAGGACCAAGAGAAGTCCACCTTCACTTGTCCTTATGGAACGTTTGCGTACCGCCGTATGCCTTTTGGGTTATGTAATGCACCGGTGACCTTTCAGCGTTGTATGCTCACCATTTTTTCTGATATGGTAGAACGCTGTCTAGAGGTTTTTATGGATGATTTCTCTGTTTATGGTGCATCCTTTGATGAGTGCCTTTACAATCTGGATAAGGTCTTGCAACGTTGTGCGGACACACATTTGGTCCTCAATTGGGAGAAATGCCACATGATGGTGAGCGAAGGAATAGTGCTAGGACATAAAGTGTCTAGCAAAGGTTTGGAGGTAGACCCGGTAAAAATTGAAGTAATTTCCAAATTTCCCCCACCAAATTCGGTAAAAGGGGTACGGAGTTTCTTAGGTCACGCCGGTTTCTATCGTCGTTTTATAAAAGATTTTTCTAAAATCGCCAAACCTTTGTCTGAGCTTTTAGAAAAGGATGTTGTTTTTTACTTTAATGAAAAATGTCTACATGCGTTCAACGTGCTTAAGGAAAAATTGATTTCCGCACCAGTTGTGCAAACACCAGATTGGACCAAGCCGTTTGAACTAATGTGTGATGCATCTGATTTTGCGGTTGGGGCTGTGTTGGGACAGCGGGTGGACAATAAACCCGCTGTGATTTTTTATGCATCTAAAACTTTGAATGACGCCCAACTCAATTACACGACTACCGATAGAGTTTCTTGCCGTTGTTTTCACTTTTGAAAAATTTCGGCAATATCTAGTTGGATCGAAAGTCGTGTTATGGACGGACCACGCCGCCATTAAGTATTTGATGGAGAAAAAGGATGCCAAACCCTGATTGATTAGGTGGATCTTGCTTTTACAGGAATTTGATATTGAAATCAAGGATAAGGCGGGCATTGAAAATGTGGTCGCGGACCATTTGTCTAGGTTGGAGAGGGTAGATGAAAGTGATTTACACATACCCATTACCGAGACATTTCCAGATGAACAACTTTTGAAAGTGAAATCAAAAGACCCGTGGTTTTCGTACATTGTTAACTATCTTGCTTGCAAAATCATCCTGGATGATTGGACGTACCAAGAGAAGAAGAAATTTTTCCATTCGTTACGTTATTATTTCTGGGATGACCCTATTCTCTTGAAGCAATGCAGGGATGGTGTCTTACGCAGGTGTGTACCAGAGGAGGAATATGACAGTGTTCTTCGTCATTGTCATACATTACCGACGGGCGGCCACCATGCTAGTTCTCGCAATGCATCCAAAGTACTGGAAAGTGGTCTATACTGGCCTACCTTATTTAGGGATGCTTATGAGTTTGTGCGGCAATGTGATTCCTGCCAAAGGGCGGGTAACATTTCGAAAAGACAAGAGATGCCCCTTAATGTATTTCAGGAGGTTGAGGTATTTAACTTGTGGGGTATAGATTTTATGGGACCCTTTGTGTCCTCAAATTCTAATTTCTACATTCTTTTGGCTGTTGATTATGTGTCGAAGTGGGTCGAGGCAATACCCACAAGGACTAATGATTCCGCTGTAGTGTGTAGGTTTGTCAAGGAATATATTTTCTGCAGGTTTGGTGTACCAAGGATGATCATAAGTGATGGAGGTACACACTTCCGGAATCAAAAGTTCGCGTCACTATTGAGAAAGTACGGGGTCAAACACAACATTGGTACCCCGTACCACCCGCAAACTCAAGGATAAGTGGAGGTCTCCAATCGAGAGATTAAGAAGATCTTGGAGCGTACTGTGGCTTCCACGAGGAAGAATTGGAGTACTCTACTACCGGATGCGTTGTGGGCATATAGGACGGCGTTCAAGACACCTATAGGCACTACGCCTTTTAGGTTGGTTTATGGTCGGGCCTATCACTTACCGGTGGAACTAGAGCATAAAGTGCATTGGGCGCTGAGGAAGCTAAATTTGAGTTATGATGAAGCGGGAAAGAAGAGGTTACTTGAACTCAATGAACTTGACGAGCTGTAGATGAATGCATATGAAAGCTCGCGGATCTACAAGGAGCGCACAAAAGTTGATTCACGATCGCCATATTCAAATGCGCGTTTTCAAGAAAGGAGATCGTGTGCTTTTGTTCAACTCCAGGCTGAAGTTGCATCCCGGGAAGTTGAAATCCCGATGGAGTGGACCATTCACCGTAGAGGAGGTTAGGCCACATGGTGCAATCATGGTGCGCGATGGCGAGACAACCTTTCTGGTAAATGGGCAACGTTTGAAGATGTATTTTGGTGAAGATTACACGAGGAAAGTGAATGAGGTCAAACTCATTGCACTTCCAGATGCATGATGAGCTTCATGTCGTCTAGCCTAAGACATTAAATAAGGGCGCTTATTGGGAGGCAACCCAACCATCGGTAGTGTAGTTTAGTTTCTTTCACATTCGTAGTTTGATTTGTTTTGACTTTTTTTTTGTGTAAAAAAGATATCGTGATCGTTTGCTCAATGTGCATGACTGAGGCAGAGTCGATACCATCGACCCTTGTGTTGATGGTATCGACCTGGGTATAGGTTGGCGACAGCAGAAATCGCACTGCGTCGATACCATAGACGGCCTCATCGATGGTATCGACACACCAACAGGATGATCGCAAGCAGAGGTCGATAGTATCGACATGGGTGTTGATACTCGCGAGATCTCTGGAGATATTCAGAAGAAATCATCTCAGAGAAGTCGATACTGTCGATGTACCAGTCGATGGTATCGACACAATTCACATACAAAAGGCGGCGGCCGACCTCACGAGGGTGTTGCCCTAATCTGACGTCGATAGTATTGACGCGATGATTCAGCCATATTTTAGGGCTTAATCTTGTGTCTTTTTGCTCTTCAATCACATCTATACCTGTTAGATTGCATGTCATTCCCCCTAATATGCTTATTTGTATAAAATGCACTTATGGACATTATTTGCATGTTTTTCAGGCATTTGGACCACGCTTGATGGAAGACAGAGAGAGAAAGGGAGTTCTAGGGTTCCCCCAGTCAGAAAGCTTGGTGTGTCCCCGCTAGAGGTGCAACACACTAGCCGATTTGACCCGACTAGATGCGCCCCACGAGGTCGGAACACACGGGATGGGAACTTGCTTTCGAAATTTATAAACCTAACTTAACACCTACTCACACTAAAACACTACACCCGCAAGCGCACGGGGTCGTGTCGTAGTATAGGAAGGTGGCAAGTACAGGGTCGATCCACATGGAAAAGAGGGGGCGCTAGAGCTAGGTTAGTTTTGCTGGGTTCCTACTGTGGAGACTAGGGTTAAGGGTTTAAAGGTGATTTGATTGTTAAACTAAGGATGAACAAGAAAGCAGTTAAAGGCATGAATGAAATCTATGTTAACCCTAGACTAGATTAAGACTAAGCAGGAAAGAAAGGACTAAGCTAGGTATGAAAAGACAAATTATGCTAAGGCAAGCAAGAGAAAAGAAAAAGAGCAATTAAATAACTAAACTAGCATAAACAAGGCAAGAGTAAGGTAAGAAGCTAACTAAGCAAGAAAAGAACTAACTAAGCTAAGCAAGCACAGAACTAGGGTTTTAAGCAATAAAGAGAGGTGTGCGCTGTTTAGGGGTATGAACTTATCACTTAAGTTGGGGGTGACATATGAACATTATGATTCCAATTAGATTATCCAAACCAAACAACAAGTTAGAGTCTAATGAATTAACCTAAGCTACTAACTGGCCATGGATATGCTAGGTTGTGCATAGGGGAACTAGTCCCTAACACCCCCTACTACCCTTACGAGGCTCAATTGGGTTAGGGATTAGGTTCAATTCAATTAGAGTCTAATCAAGTCTAGGTTTCTAGATTAGGTATTCCTAGGGAAATTAGGGGCCAAGGGTAGTAATGGGGAGGTGAGATTAGGGTTTTGGACCCCAATTCCCCCACATTCTAGCCTTGAGAAGGCTCCATGCTGATTGCACTAGAATCACCTAATCTAGCTACTTAGATCTCTCACTTAGGTTTAGGGAGATTGATTAAGATGTAGGAAGCTGGGAGGCAACCTAGGGATCCAAGAATTGGACCTAGGGGCAAATCCCAAAATTCACACATATAAGTAATTTGCCTAAATTCCTAAGTGATTTCACACACAAACTAACAAGCAATCCATGGAGAATGAGATAGAAATAGAATATAATCATTAACAAATGGAATTACAATGTTTACATGTCATTTTCCCCCAACATGGTATCAAAGTAACATAATTTCCCCCAAACAGCCCACCCACAGGGGCCTAGGTACTCATAGAAATGGAAAATACAAAAAGAAAGGAGAAAGAGGTAGAAGAAGCCATGGAGCTCAGTGTAGACGAAGAAGTCCTCCTCTCCAGCAGCTGCAGGGACGTCCTCCTTCTTCTCCTTGGATGAAATGGTGTGGAATGATGGAGGGAAGTGGATGGAAGGCTTAGATATGGGGGGTTATGTGGTGGAAATGGTGAAATGGAGTGGATTTGAGGTGGATATGGAGTAGAATGGAGTGGGTGGCGATTTGGGGAGCTAGGAAGGGGTAGAGGGTAGCTAGCCATGTGCCCCAGCTGCCACCTAGGTATATATAGGAGTCTAGGGGGTCTAGGGTTAAGTTAGGGGCAAAATGGGGAAAGCAGTGGAAAAGTGGTTGGATTCTGTGAGTAGCACGACCGTGGTGGGGTACCACGGCCGTGGTGGGTAGGGTAGGACACAGATGTGGTGGATGGGCACGGTCGTGGGAATAAAAATGGCAAAGTTATAGGGTTTTTGTCAAAACGGCCACAGTCGTGGTGGGTCAACACGGCCGTGGCGGAGGTGGTGTGCCACGGCCGTGGTGGCTGGCACGGCCGTGGTGCTCTGCTGTGCCACGACCATTTTGTGGTGCACGGCCGTGGTGTCTATCACTGGCACGGTCGTTTTTTCCTGCACGGCCATGCTGCCTTCTGCTTGATTTGGAGGTTGAACCTGTCGATTTCTGAGTGACCTAGCACGGCCGTTCTGTGGCACCACGGCCGTGTTGCGTCCTGGATCAGCACTTTAGCTTGGATCAAAAATTACACAAAAATGACAAGAAAGTAAACGACATGGCATGCAGGTATGCAAAGCAGTAAAGATGACTAAGGTAGATAGAAAAAGCAAGAAAACAAAAGTGGATGTGGCAGGTGAAATGCAAAGTGAAACTAGGGCATACCTGCCCTACTACCCCAAACTTTTGAATCATGTTGTCCTCAGCATGATCCTAGAGTTTAGGATGATAGGGTAGACGATCAAGGATCTCTCAAGGCTCTGGTAGTGTTCCTCCCTGTGGTGGAGGATATGCGTAGTAGTTGCCCCACTAATCTTCCTTGAGTGGCTAAAATTGGTTTGCTGCACGGCCGTGCTGCGTAGCACGGCCGTGGTGGCTTCAGGTTGCACGGTCGTGCTGCCTGGCATGGCCGTGGTGCAGTCATTTGGCAACTTTTCTCAATTTTGCTTCTGAATCCAGGGACTTGGTGTGTTTTGCATGCAAATGACCCCGGTCGTATGATGTTCCACGGCCGTGGTGGTCCCTGTAGCTACTACTATCAAAATGAGGAACATCAAACACTCAAAAACTTGACTCAAAGTGATTTTTCTTGGAATCCTTCCCTCAATTGTACTCAAATTTCCTTCATTTCACCCTGTTATCACCTGCACATCTTAAAACTAGACAAAAACTATTAAACACAAGTGTGTGTGTGTGTTCTTGGAAAATGTAAAAACAAAGCAATTGTATCAAAAAGTGAAGGTTGGGTCAAAATTTCCCAAACCTATGTGGGTTGCCTCCCACAAGAGCTAAGTTTCATGCCTTCAGCCAGGCTTGTTGTTCTTTCACCATCAGCCATGGTCCAAAAACAAAATGTTTGCACCCCCATCATAAGCAATCCTCTCAAATGATTTACTTGATTGATCTTCCTCCCAAGGGTCATGCGAGCTTCGTAAGTCTTTTTCAGCAATTCTCTCTCCTTGGGGATCATCATCAGAGATCTTAATAAGCCTTAAGACCCTTAGAAATCTCATGCCATAGGTTTTATCTCTCTTGAGGAATGGGTCTTCATAGGCACCAAAGAGAGGGGTCTCAATCATATCCATTTGCTCATGGGAAGTAGGGGGAGCATGTGATAGTTGTGGTGGTGGCATCGGTGTTGATGGTCATTGGACTTTAGGTGGAGGAGGGCATTGAGGTTGGAAGGTGAATTGGTGGGAGGGTTGTGGTGATGGAGGTGGTAGAATGAATTGAGGTTGGAAGATGAACTGGTAGGAGGGTTGTGGCAATGGAGGTGGTGGTAGTGTGTAAGGCTTAGGAAAGCCTTGGAGGTAGGGTAGTGGAGGAGGGAATTGAGGTTGGAAAGTGAAGTGGTGGGAAGGTTGCGACAATGGAGGTGGTGGAGGTGTGTAAGGCTTAGGAAAGCCTTGGAGGTAGGGTGGTGGAGGAAATGGATGGGTTTGTGCATTTTGGCCTTCCATCTTGTCTTCTCCGAGTGGCTTGTCACATGCACAAGGCACAAACAAACAAAAGAAAGCAAGTTAGCAAACCAATATACACAAAGATTGCAAAGAGTAATGAATAAAGAATAGCAATGATGAGGGCATTAGGAAAAGTCAAAGCAAAACTAACTAGCTAGGCCGAGCGCCTCTAATCCCTGGCAACGGTGCCAGAAAGCTTGGTGCGCTCCCACTTGAGGCTTGCAACAAGTGCAATCCATGAGGTCGGGAGGCACGGGATGATGATGGGATCTTTGCTTTCGATATTTGTATGGTCCCAGATCGAGTCTATCACTAAAACTAAAACAATTCGCCCGCAAGCGTACGGGGTACTGTTGTAGTATAGAGCAAAGGTAAGATGCGGGGTCGAACCACGGAGATAGAGGGGGCGCTAGAGTTAGAAGGCCAGAAAGCTTGGTGTGTCCCCACTAGTGGTGCTTTTACACCCCACGAGGTCGGAACACACGTGATTGGATTTTTGCTTTTAAAATTTATAAACCTAAACTAGCTACCTACGTCTACTAAAACACTACACCCGCAAGTGCACGGGGTCGTGTCGTAGTATAGGAAGGTGGAAAGTAAAGGGTCGATCCACAGGGAAAAGAGGGGGCGCTAGAGCTAGATTAGTTTGGCTAGGTTCCTATTGTGGAGAGTAAGGTTTTTAGGGTTTAAAGGTTGGTTGGTTGTTGATTAAGCTAAGAGAGCAAGTAGGAAAAGCAATATGAAACTAAGTTATCAAAAGGCTGAATTAGCAATCTAAGCTAACAAGCTATCTAAACAAGAGCAAGGACGAACTACACTAGACTAAGCAAGCAACTAGCAATTGAGAGCCTAAGTTAATCGCTAATCAAGATCAAAGGCCTAAACTAACACTTAGCTAGCAAAACTAGGCAATTAACTAAGTTAACTAAAGTAATTGAACTACACTAGCATTAACAAGCAAACAGAGCAAATAAGGTTTTAAGCAATTAGATGAAGGAGGTGGGTCGTTTGGGGATGTGACCTTGACATTAATTGGGGGATGTCACCATAAGAAGCAATTAGCATATTTCATTCTAGACTACCAAACCAAACAACAAGGTGGGTGCTATGAGGATGTACCATATGCTACTAGTTGGAGAACTAGGGCTAGGTGTAATTCTCATAGGACTTACCAAGTCTAGGTCTCTAGGATAAGTTTTATTAGTCAATTGAGGACCAAGGGTAAGGATGGGAGTAGAGATGAGGATATTTGACCTCATGCCACTAGCCACCTCAGCCTTTAGGAAATCCTAGGAAATTGCACTAATCACACTTATACTAGTCACTTAGAACTCACATTTGCATGTAGGAAGAAGGTGATTATGTAGGAAGATAGGGGACTAGCTAGGGATCTGAATTAAGGACCTAGGAGCCAATCCTATGATAGCTACATTGAAACCAACACCCTAGAGGCAAATGTCTTCAAGCACCACAAGGCAAGCCATTAATGTAATTAAACAACAATCACATGCACAAGTAATGGGAAATGAGATATAAGCAAAGGAAATCATCATAGAAGTGAAATATGTTCATTAAAAATTATATTCCCCCAACATGGTATCAAAGTCACATTTTTGCCCCAAACAGCCCACCCAAGGGGGGCTTAGCTATACATGATCAAAATAGAAACAAAGGAGAAGGGAAAGAGAGTAGGAAACGCCATGGATGCTTGATGGAGCTTGACTTCTTCACCTCCTTGCTGCTAGCCACGATCCTCCTCCTCCAATGGTGCCCAAGAGCATGGAAACGGTGGAATGGATGGATAGAAACCTAGAGAAACTAGGTTTCTATGGTGGAAATGAGTGGAAAGTGGATGGAAATGGGATTAAATGCAAGGAAGTAGGTGGATGGGAGTAATGGAGGCAAGGGAGCAGCTAGGTTGCGGCTAGGCAGTGCTCTCCCTCGAGCCCTAGAAGCAATTAGTGCTTATATAGGGGCTAGGGCTAAGTGGGGGTAGAATAGGAAAAACAGTGGAAAGTTGTATAGGTTTTGGGGTGGTAGCACGGCCGTTCTGGGCAGCACGGCCGTGCTGGGTAGGAGTGGGCACGGCCGTGGTGGAGGAGAACGGCTGTGTTGGCTAAGTGTTAAATCAACAGGTTGATGGGTGAAAACGAAGGCTGGTAGCACGGCCGTTCTGGTCAGAACGGCCGTGTTGGGGACTAGGTAGAACGGCCATGCTGGGTAGCACGGCCGTGGTGGCGGAGTTGTGAGGAGGTCGTTCTGAGCAACACACCCGTTCCATCTTCATCTAGCACGGCCGTGCTGGTCAGCATGGTCGTGGTGTGGTCTTCATAGAACGACCATGCTGGGCAACACGGCCGTGGTGGCTGACTTGTTTGAACTTCAATAATTTGTCGATCAACTTGTAATTTTGCTCAATTGCCAACATGGCTGTTCCATGGCACCACGGCCGTGCTGGGGTCTTTTAACGCTAGCATGGCTTCAAACTTCATAATTCTTGGATGTCTTTGCTTGGAGACGATTCTTGGCCATTGGAGGTAGACTTTAGGGCCTTCTTTGGGCCCCTCCTTGAGTGGGGGAACCCTAGAACTCCCTTTCTCTCTCTCTTCCATCTAAGCATGGTCCAAGTACCTGAAAAATAGCGCAAAGAACATCCATAAGCATATTTGCAATGATAATCATATTGGGGAGAATAACATGTAATTCTAATGCATTTGAATGTGATAAAGGTACAAAATGACACAAGATACATCCCTAGAATAGGGTTGGATCACGTGACATGTCACCGATCCGCGAGAGGAGATCAACGACGATCATAGCAACCAGAGAGTCGATCCGGGGGACGGGTCGATACCATCGACACCTGTCGATAGTATCGACATGTCAGCGATCCGGGCCCCCACATCCAGCCATCGATGACCGTCGATACCAGCGGCAGTACAGATTGTGCTATGCTCGTCGATACTATCGACCCGCGTCGATGGTATCGACGGGCATATAGCAACGCCGGCCACGGCTATATATGAGAAGGATTGTCGTCAGATGACGTCACAACTCCAGAGCAATCCTTCTCCACCTGTGCCGAGCGTATTCCAGAGCAATCCGAGCCCAAAGACGAGCATCCAGGAGCATGTTCTTCATCGAGCGGAGATTTTCTTCTCTGACCTGCACCGAGCTCCTTCTTCTACTTCTCTTTCTTCCACAATCATGGTGCATGTTCTCGGTGCATCTTCGTCATGCGCCAACCCGATGGACATTCCAGAGTTCGTGCCTCCACCGACTGCATCGATTCCACACCCGCGGATTGTTCATCCGTTCGCGGAGGGCAAGTAGATCTACAAGGAGATCATGAAGAGGAAAATAGAGCCGACCCGTTATGTTGACCGGGAGATGATCCGCAACTTGGGGTTCGAGGCTAATATGGCCTATGTTCTCAAGGGGTAGGCACGGCATACGGGCAGGAGGCCAGATGAGATGGACTTCCATGCCGATGGCCAACCGTTCTTCAATGAATGGCCTACTTACAAGGAGCTGGTGGCGGAATTCATGGTGTCGCTGGACGTCTGTGTCGTGCCAAATGATATCATCGCCACAGACCGCGAGTGGATCTAGGGTCATGTGTCTTTCCGGCTGTACAACAATGATTATAATCTCACCCTTAGGCAGTTCAACAAGATCTACAACTGGAACCATGGGCGAACTGACTATCGGCGGCCAGACAACCAGACTGACTACGATGCTATCTTCACCGAGCTTGTGACGGTGCCGCCGGGCAAATCTGTGATCTACCACAACGCAGCGGTAGCAGACTTCGAGCATCAATTCATGCGGATTCTCCACCGGATGTTGTGTTCCACTCTGTTTGCTAGGGGTGATCTGTCCCTTAGCAAATTCTAGGAGACGGACTTGTTTTTCTTGCATAAACTCCTGAAGTGCCAAGAGTGCAATTGGGGAGCATTCTTCTTGCAGCACGTTTTGGCGGTAAAGAGGAGTACGCGGAAGGCGCCAATTCATTTTGGAGGACTCATCACACCACTGGCCTCCTACCTTGGGTTGAATTTCTCCCAGCTGACTCCTCTCTCCAACAGGAGCAAGGTGAACCTACAACATCTGCACCGCTCCAACCTCATCCTTCTTAGAGATGGCTTGGCGTATTCACACTGCCACGTCAACCAAGCATATCAGGAATGTTCACTTCCGGACCCCGTCTTTCATATTGAGGGTGGGCAGCATTTTCGATGGCCAATCATAGCCATTGTTGATTCTGATGACGATGGTGGCAACGACGACAACAATAATGACAACGAGGCTGAAGAGGAAGAGGAGGCCTACACTCCTCTTCGTGCACGAGTGGCACCTAGGAAGCGTCCTCGCATGCATTCAGGTGCATCTTCTTCTTATCATCCTCCGCCACCACCACCGCCCTCGCAGCAAAGCGAGGATGGCTACTCAATGCAAGGTATGTATGCCATGTTGTAGGATATACAGCAGACGCAGCAGCATCATACAGCGACATACACCGGTATTCATGATACAACGAACCGGCTGCTTGACAACCAGAGGGCTATGTTTGAAAATGAGCGCCTCCTCCTCGACAACCAACAGCAGATTCATGACAGGTTGAATAGGATGGAGATGCAGCAGTAGCCCTTCTATGATCATTACTGGAGCCAGAACTACTTTGGGGGGTATCCACAACCTCCGCCTATGCCCCAGTATGATCCGAGCTTTCAGGGGCAGTACCCATCTTGGGACCCCACGGGTACCCGCCTCTGCCAGAAGAGTAATCGGTATCTCTGTTCCAACCTTTAAGATTGTTTTTGACTATGAGGCCATAGTCGAATTCAAGCTTGGGGGGAGTTGGAACAGATCTATCCTTTAGTTTTCTTATTTTTTTTTAGTTTTTATTGTTTTGTTTCTTGTCATTTAGTTTTTTTTTCAATCTTAGTTTGTTTGTAGGATCCACACCCTATCTAGTGTAATTGTGGATGTCTTAAGTCTTGTGTCATCTCAATAAAAAAATTAAATCAAATTAAGGGAAATAAAAAAAAAATTTGGGTGTTCACAAGCTTGTGTTGTTCAACTTTGAGCACATAACTGAAGAAAATGATTGATTTTGTCAACTCTAAAACAGAAAAATCACAACTGTACATTCCTAATGATTCATGAAAAGTGGACGGAATTGGTTGTTTGAGCCTAAACTGACCAAATGATAATGAGACTCTAATTTGAAGTAAGAGAGAGAAACCTCTTAACTACTACACAAGTCAGTAAGGAGGGACATATAATACTTTTCAAAGGTTCAGTCAATTAGTCTTGTGATCTTTCCACCTCATTGTTTTTCACAATCCACCATAAGAATTGGAAGTACTTTACGGTTTTAATCTTTTTGATTGCATATCATGTAGATAGGTCTTGCATTGCAACCACTTTCATATGTTTTGCATGAAAGAAAAAAAAATAGAATAGTTATACATGCACATTACCCTTAGGTGCGTGTCATTTAGTTGCATTCATAATTTTTATGCATAGAGTACATCATGTATCTGATTTCTTCTTTAATGGTGATTAAATTGTTCCATACCTTCTAAATAATTCAAATCTTTGAGCTATGCAGAAAAAGTAAGCCCAACAAATTATTCATTGTCATTTGCTGATATAAGGGCCTGAAAGAAAGAAAATAAGAAGAAAAAAAAAGATGAAAAAAATGAAAGATGAAAAAAAAAGTATTGAGAAGCAAGTAGGATAAGAGGGAGAAAGGAACATAGTCTCACCTGCATTTGAAGATGGTACATGATGTAGCTCGGTTAGATATTCCATCTCATTTTGAGACGGGATGTTAGTGCATGCATCATTCCACCCAATTATAGGCATTAGGGCATGTTCATGTGCAAATGCATAATTTAGGGCATTTTTGTTTTATGCATGTTGAAACCGTATGATGCTTCCATTTCTTCCATTAGCCACCCATTCTATCCACCCGTTGCTCGAATTGGTAGGCCACCGTGAATTTCTCCTCACTTATGAATATCAGGAGAGCTACTTCCATGTAGATGGTAGTTAGCGCGAGCAACGTAGTATAGGAGATCACAAGATGCACCGAGTCTGGGCCGGCAAATTTTATTATGTTAACTGCCTTATGTGATAGTGTTCATCAGTTTTGAGGTGGATATCTTTTATGGATGATTATTGTCCCCTTAGGGTAATTATCATTCTGTGGTTAGTGAGGGCCGGAATGTGAATGTCCGGTGGGGATCATATGGTGATGTTTGTTGTGATGATTTGTTCTTTAGTTGACTATGGCAATTCTATTCTAAGGTTTAGTTGCTCGAGGGTGAGCAATGTTCAAGCTTAGGGGAGTTTGATGCGATCATTTTGAGTCGCATTTATAGACTTGTTTTATTTGTGTTTTATGCATTTATTAGTCATTTTGGTGGTTAATATTGCATAATCCATCTACTTTGGTCTATGATCCTTCTCTATGTCAAATCTCCCTTATTTCCGTATTTTGTTTGAGAATAAATTATTACAAGAATATGTTTTGTTTTGGCTCATGTGGTTTCGTGTTGTAATTTCAGGAAAAACAAGTATCTGCTGCTGTCGATACTATCGACAGTGGTTGATACCATCGACATGACCACAGGCTGCCAGCCGCAAGGAGTATCGTAGAGTCGATACTATCGACACAGAAGTCGATGGTATCGAGACACCATTAGGTTGCTGGCGAGAAGACAGTCGATACTATCGACCCTAAAGTCGATACTATCGACACGAAGAGCTTTAGCGACGGAAAGAGACAAAAGTGATGCCTAAGAGAGTCAATACCATCGACCCTCGTCGATGGTATCGAGTTAGCATCAGTCGCGACAAAGAAAAGAAAAGGAGACCAGCCGATACAGTGCAGAGTCGATACTATCGACCCGCGTCGATGGTATCGACACCGTCAGATACAAGTTTGCTTCAGATCAATCTAAATCTGATGGCTGTGATTATTTGGCGACCTAACTCAGTGATTATACCTAATGACGGCGGCCAAGAGCAGGGGATCACGTCATTAGCCATTGCACACGTCCCAAGAAGGTGTGGAGGGAAGAACGGAGCCCAGAAGCACGCCCCAGCCATTCCGGACGCCGAAGAAGATGTTTTCCACCACCGAAAGGCGGGAGAACGCATATTCTACGCCAAGGAGCACTTGGATCTTCTCCGTTTAGGGGTTTCACCACTCAATCACGTTTTTCCCCATGTTTCCCTTTTTCTCTACCATGTTTTGCTTTGAGATGAACATGCGGGGCTAATCCCCTTTATCTTTAGGACCGGGAGTAGCCCGGGGATTCATTGTATGACATTTTTTATCATAGTAATTCATCATTTATTTCTTAAATCCGTGGTATGAATTCATTTTCTCAATTATATTGTTATGCTTGATCACCATAATAATAATCTAATACCCTTAATTGCTTTGAAAGAAGAATTAACGGTTGAAAAGAGACGAAATTCACATTAATTGACAAATCCCTTGAACAAGGTGATGTAAGGTTAATGGTGGAAACCCAGAGGTTGTTTCTAATGCACCTAGTTTAGGGTATAGGTTACTACGACGGTGGAACCGACCTAGACATAGGTAGTGAATTGTACCACGACAGTGGGCAATTCTGACTACAGGCCACTACCCGGATAGAGAGATAAATCTGAGTAACTATATAGAAGTTCATACAATGAAAACCCACGGTGAAACCGCAATCCTAAAGATCTCCACTTGAATTGATTAAACTAAACCTTTAATCGATTGTTTTGTTTTGTTTTATTTTATTTTCTTTTATTTTACAAAAACTCTCAAACTCTTTTAATCGGTCTAGCTGATCGCGAACAGTTAGTAGTAGTCTACCGATAGTTCAGTGTCCCTGAGTTCGACTCGGGCCTCACAAGGGCCTATACTACATTGACGCGTGCACTTGCATTCGATGCACGGTAAAATCGTGTCAACTGGCATCACAACTGATTGGAGGACCTTGAGCACCCTTTTGTTCGGGTGCTACATCGCATGCTCACTAACACTCTCTTTGCCAAGTCTACTCAAGGGCAAGCGAAGGTCTAGCTGCCAGACTCATACTTTCTCTACCAACTTTTGGAGGGGAGTCTGGTCAACTTTGGAGCCTTCTTCCTCACCCATGTGATGGTGGTGAAGCGCAACATCAAGAGGACCACACCTATCCTTTTTGGGGGACTTATCACCCCCATTACTCTCCACTTAGGCCTAGATCTCTCTACTCTAGAGCCTCTGCAGTCCAAGCTTCACATAGACCACCTCCACTTCAAGCAGGTTGGTCTTATCTTGGTCCAACAAAACGCCATCTATGCAATCTGTTCGGTCAGTGGCACCTTCTACGAGTGTCAGCTCCCTGATCCGATATTCAACATTAGGCAAGTTGATCACTATAGATGGCTGGACGTGGATGACGATGATGAAGGAAATGTTGATGAAGAGGAGCAGTCAAGCGATGACATGGAGGAGGTGGATCCCATCATTCCTATAACGCATCGAGTTGCTCCACAGAAGCATCCACAACATTATGCTGCCTCTACGTCTTCTGCCCCCCACCCTCTCAGGAAGGAGAGGAAGCTTATTCTATGGAGGGCATGTATTCCATGCTACAGGATATACAGACACATCAGCAGCAGCAAACTCAATCTCTAGCCGGAATTCAAGATGTGCAGGGTCTGTTGTACACCAACCAGTAGGCAACCAAGAGAACATGCATCAGTTCCTGCAGAGGATGGAGAACTACCAGCAGCCGTTCTTTGACCACTACTGGATCCAGGGATACTTTTGAGGCTACCCGATGCCACCGAATATGTCGTCTTCTGATCCGACCTTCCAGGGGATGTTTCCTCCCCAGGACCCCAGCTAGCCACCATATTAGTCGGGTATCTCTATTCCACCTCTTAAGTTGGAATTTTGACTATGAGGTCATAGTCATATTCAAGCTTAGGGGGGTGATGGAACAACTTCTATCTTAGTTTTTCTTTCATTTTAGCACTTAGTTTTTATTTTGGTAAAATTAGTTTTCTTGTTAGTGTTTTCTGCTATGTAGGATCCACAATCTATCTAGCGTAATTTTTGGAAAAGTAAATGCATGGTTTCATTTGAGTATATCAATATCTGGGTTGGGTTCTCAAAAATGAAAAAACAAGAGCAAATTTCAAATTTTTGTGAGCTTCTCTTGTGAGTAATCGAGTTGCATAACTGAGGAAGTGCTTGGGTAAGTCAGCTCCAGGACATGAGAACATAAATGATCATCTTAATTGTCTAATAAAAGTGATTGACAAGGTTGTTGAGCCTGAATTGACCAAACACTAATGTGACCTTAAACTAAAATTTAAGAGAGAAACCCCTTGATTACCCTGTACAAAGGTCATTAGAGAGAGACATATGATTTTCTCTTAAGGTTCTATGTCTTAGTCATGTGAAATCATCCACCATATAATTTCACGTTACACTCCACCATAAGAAGATTGAGTACATGTTATCATTCTTTCTCTTGATTGCATTTGCATTGCATAGTAGATCTTGCATAATAGTTGTTTGTTTTTGCTTGCATTAGTGAAAAGAGAAAAAAATTGAAAAAAATGAGAAACATACATGCACAACCAAAATTTTGGCACATGTCATGTAGATGCATAACATCTTATTCATTTTGCTTGCATATGCATATCATCTTGCAAATATCATGTCTAGTTTCTTCTTTAATATAAGAAGATAGTGATTTTTCCCATACCCTCAAAAGAAGAAAAAAAAACATTGACATAAATCAAATGTGCAGTGCAAGTGGAATCCCAAAGCAATTCTATCATGTTGAAAAGGGGCTTAGAATATATATATATATATATATAAGTATAGTGTCAGAAAGTGAGGGAGAAAGGGCATAATCCTACTTGATCATAAGGAAGAATTAGTACATGATGTAGTTTGCATATATTTCGTCTTATAGTTGCATGCACCATTCCACCTCAATGATTAGGCATTAGGAGCATTACATAAATTCTCATCATTATAGGTTCATCATAATTTTTGATTGCATGAATGATTTTATGTGCTGATGATTCTTCCACAGCCACCCATTCCAACTACCCATTGCTCTTATTGGTAGGCCACTCAATGATTTTCTCCTCATTTATTATCTACTAGGAGAACTGCTTCCATGCAGATTGTAGGTAGAGAAAAGAGCAACGTAGATAGGAGATCACACGATGCACCAAGTATGAACCAGACAAGTCTATCATATTAACTGCTTTAACTGATAGTGTTTCATTGATTGGGGGACAGACATCTTTTATAGAGGTTTCTGGTCTCTTAGATGGCAGTTAGTGTTCAGTGGTCAGTGAGGGCCGGAATGAGGACCGAAAGGTGGAGCATTTTTAGATGTACCTTATGCACTTATGTCCTTCAACTGACTTATCTCAATTAGATCCAAAGGTGTTTTTGCTTGAGGATGAGCAAGGTTTAAGCCTAAGGGAGTTTGATGCACGGGTTTTGAGTCACTTTTACAAGCCTATTTTATACTCATTTTGTGCATTTATTAGTCAATTAAGTGATCATATTTGCATAAATCATTATTATTGGCTTGTATACTCTATTTGCATCAAACTATGCTCATTTTATCATATTTACATTGTTTTATGCATTCCCCGGCCTTATACACATTTTTATGAATTCTTCAGGTACTCCGTGTATAGTGAAAAGTCGGTGCCACCGACCATCACAGTCGTTGCTACTAAGATAGTAGCAGTGGCCAGGCGATAAGAGACTAGAAGAGTCAGTGCCACCGACCACCAAGTCAGTGCCACCAAGATTGGTTCAGAGCAGAAGATCACACTATGCGCATCAACTCGGTGCCACCGACCATCACGAGTCAGTGGTACTGACTCAACAGGGCAAGGACCGCACCCGATGCTATCGGTTCCACCGACTCTGTCGGAGATCAGCAATCTATTTGATTGTCCCAATCAGACGGTCCACATTATGTGGTACCGTAAGTTGCCCTATGACCTAAAAAGGGACGGCCAGACCTAAGGGGGACATCACGTTACACCGCACAAAGACTAGAGAAGAGAGAGAGAAGCACGGAGCTGAAGGATGTCAACCGGGAGATTTGAGTGCCTCTGACGGACGATTTTGCTGTTGGAAGACTACATAATGTGTGTTTCTCGAGGAGGATCATCTGAAACACCTTCTCTTCAGGGGTTACATGAATTTCTTTCATGTTTCCTATGTTTTTATTCTATCTCTCTATGTATTCACAACTAAAAACCATGCGGGTCTAAACCCCTCCCTTCCTTAGGACCCAGGAGTAGCCCGGGGAATCGTTGTATTGACTTTTTACATGATTTAATATAGATTTCTCTTTATTCGTGGATATATAATTCTGGAATTGCATGACCTATCTATGCTTGATCACCATCGGTAGGATAATAGACTGATAATTGCTCCGGAAGAAGGATTAAAGGTTAGAAAACCATAATTTATACACTTTCCTATGCATTCCTTGGGAAAGATAATCTACGGTTAGTGGAAAGAAATCCAAAGTCTTTGATAATACACCTAGACTAAGATATAAATTACTACAGACGTGGAATTGGCTTAGATCTGTTGACTCAAGGTCAATTAGGTCAATGTTGACTCACGTCTAAATTGACTAAACCCATGTTTTGATGATGACTAACCATTCCACATTTTGGTGTCTAATATCTCTACTTGAGAAATTTCAGATTATGTATAGACACACTCCAAATGCCCTAACTTGCGCATCTCAAATTGGAGAAAAGACAAGTCAAAGTCATACAAGTGCACATTTTTGTAATATGATGTATATCCATTAGAATCATGTTGTAAATCACTTGTAATGATTGTATGACTTGTAATTAAGCTTAGAAAAATATCAAGAACACTTAGATCGAATATTAGAGCACTTTAAATGCGTCTTTGAAAATCAATTATAGGCACTTGGTCGGTCCAGTTTCCCACCCTGAAACTCGACCGATCAACATTGATCGATTTTCTGAAGATTGCATCGGTCGAGTTGTGCACTCACAGAACTCGACCGATTGGGTAGTAGGCCATTTCCAGTTGAAAGGTCAGTCGAGTTTCCTCAGGACAAACTCGACCGATCCTTTGAACATCGGTTTGCCTCCTACTTGATCGGTCGAGTTACACCCATAGAAACTCGACCGATTGCACTGTACGGAAAAGTGCAGAAAAGTGTTTCTAGCCGTTGTGGAGTTGCAACAAGTGAAAATAGATCCGTTACAAGCCACAAAATGGCTAGTTTTCGTTCATAAGTGTTCCCAAAGGCTAAGAGGAATCCCCAGCTATAAATAGGACCCCTTGGGCTTCATTCCAAGGTTGAGCAAACTCATTGCAAACTCTTTGTGAGGTTCCTATTCTATAGTTGAGTGCTTCCTACAGCCTCCTCTCTCTCTCTAAGCATAATCACTTGCTACATCCATTAGAGTGAGTAGGAAATTTGTAAGAGAGCTAGTTCTACTTGTATATCTTGTGAGGCTCTCACTTCCACCACCTCCACTTCTCTCATTTGCAATCATGAAGATGAAGGTTCTCTCTCTTGTCCAAGAGAGGTGAAGAAGAACAAGGGAAGGCGTCCCTTGGTGAAGATCAAGGCTAAAGACTTGGAGCTAGAGTGGGTAAGCCCTTGGAGAAGGTAGAAGACTCAAGCTCAAGTGGGTAAGACCTTGGTGAAAGCTTCTTCGAGTGAAGGTGAAGTCAAAAGCTGAAGATCCAAGAAGAGTGGGTAATTCCTGCAAGGCCGAAGACTTGTGCAAGAGTGGGTAAGTCCTTGGAGAAGGCCGAAGACTCTTGCAAAGTGGGTAAGTCCTTGGTAAGGTTAAAGACTCTTTGTCTTGGATAGGTAAGTCTTTTGTTTGGTCATGCATTGTATTTCTTATGAATGAATATAAGAGTGCAATAGTTTGGAAGTCCTAGAGGTTGACCTCTCTAGGCAAGTGGACTGACACACTTCTAGTTTGAAGTGTGGAACCACTCTAAATAGCTTGTCTAATTGGTGCATGATCAATCTCTCTCTCCCTTGCTATGTATGTTTTAGTTGCACACAAAATTCCTATTTAGAAACCTTATCTTGTGATATATCTTGAAGGTTTAATGAATTTTGTTTAAGTGCTTTCAGCTCTATTCAAACCCCCTCTAGAGCACCTAATCACCCATCTAGGATCCAACAAGATCTAGGTAGTGAATTGCACCATGGAAGCGGGCAATTCTAACTACAAGCTTTCTATCCAGAGTAGGAGTAAAATTTATATTAATTCGGTAGAAATAAGATATAACGAGACCCCATGGTGAAATCGATAATCCTAAGGAATCCATCTCATTCGAATCAACCACTTTTAATTTTATTTTAATTCCTTTTTATTTTTATTTAAGCTCAAATCCAACTTTTCTATCGGATTAGCTGATCGCACCATAGTTAGTAGTAGTCACTCAGACTACGTCTCCCTGAGTTCGACTTGGGCCTCACATAGGCCTATATTACTCGATGCGTGCACTTGCATTCATACATATGGTTTTATCATGTCAATATCCCACAAACATAAAAATGGAATAAAACATAAGCGATGGATATGGTCATTCTATTGTAATTCCTTGGAGCCACATGGAACTACCACCACCTAGGGTATACATCACGTGTTGAATCATGTTGTTGATGAAAATCTGTGTTTCAACCAGTTTGAGTTGATTGGCGCAACTCTTAAACTGATCGGCTCACCTCATGGCCGGTTGGTTGGTCATCTCCGTGGTCATCTCATCTCCAGTCCACCATCTTTTGGATCCTCCAGTTGGTTGGGCCACCACTCGATCAGTTTGGCTTCTCCTGTCTTCAGTCCTCCAACTGATCGGCTCATCTGTTGTTGAACGTCTTCTTCATTGTACTTTCCTAAAACTATCCTAATGTTACATACATATTATAAGATAATAGGGGAACCATAAACTAAATTTAATGGGAGCATAGAAGGAGACAATAATATGTTTACATTTGGAATAGAAAATGAGGCTTAGTATACAAACTAAGATATAAATAGGAATAAACATCCACACAACCACCATGCACAAATATTTGGGTTATTGGCCATAACCATGCTTTACATCCACCATCAAAACCAACTTTTGTGGCGATGCATGTATACTGTATATATCATATCATAATATATATATATATATATATAGATATTAGTTGGGATTGTATGTGGTATTTAATTGGATATACATATTAATCATTTTAAATATTGTATGCAATAAATAAATGATGAAAACCAAAATCGGATCCTATCGATTAATCCTGAGGCATAGTAAACTGATGTGGCTCCGATACCACTTTAGGAAAATACGGGTATAGAAAAGGAAGTAGAAACAAAAATTTAACTGCCATATTCCCATTTAGACAGTAGATTGTGTCAATACTATGTAATTGGAGGATGGTTTGTGAGGTCATACTTGGTTCTGGAGCAAGTCTAGTGAAAATTCCCTCAATGTAGTATGCACCTTTCTTCAAGTCGCACTTGAATAGTGTATGCAACAGCTCCTGGTTGATCACCACGGACAACATCTTGACCTTGTCCTCCTAGAGGCAAGCAATAGCCTCCTAGCCTCTATAGTAGTCCACACGAATCATCAGGAACTCATGTCGTTCTAAAAAAAATACAAGAAGAAGTTGCCCCTTCTCATTTTGTACTAGCACCAACTTGCTCTCCTACACAATTGTTCTCCCTTACAATCCTTCCCTTTATCATGTAAGACTTGCTCAGGTTCTCTTGGTTACCACTAAAGAAGACAACAGTTGTAAGAGTCTATTGATATTATGATTATGAAGCCTCTGACACCCCTCAATTTATAGGAGGGTTAGGGTCAAGTTTCCCTGTCTGAGTGGGAGTCGAAGGGTATAAGATTTCATGATTTTTTTCATCCAACAAATGGTGAAATGATCAGTTCACAGGTGAACCAATTGGTTGGCATACAAGACGATCAGTTCAACCCTTGAACCGGTCATTTTATCAATTAATATCCAATTAATGCATAGCACGACGTCAATACTAATCCTTGATCCAATCAAATTGATCCATGAACCTTACAGTTCATCTCATGAACCAGTCATTTGGGACCATTAAGCTGAGTAGTTCACTATATGAACCGGTCGGTTCATGCCTTGGTTCTTCCAATATTCAGCTAATGCAATTTCAATCAATCTGACACTCCAACTGATCGGTTCAACACTTGAAGCGGTCAGTTCATAGTCCAATCAGTCAATTGTTGTTCAAATTGAATACCTAAACAATTTAGTAATCAAGTTAAACATCATTCATGAATAAACTCCTATTCCAAGTGTATTCTATGTGTGTGACCCTATAGGTTCCAAGTTATGCTGCCAGTGAATGTACATAACTAGTTTAGGACATCACAAGTAAAGAGTGGCATCTACTAACACATCATTGCTACCCAAGTAATTGCATAGTTGGAGAACAACTTCAACCTACAATTTGTAATTGGTGTTAAAGTGTTTGTATAGTTCCTTTGTCACTGATATCCAGATTGAACTCGAGGCATGGAATCGTCATCCTCTTCAATGTTCAATCATGTTCATTGAACTAGAGCAGACTGTATGAGATATATATATATGCTCAATATCACATATTGACTCACATGATCATGGCCATGCATTTCTCAGTCTCTCTTATCAAGTGTACATGATATCATACTCCTATAGGAGGAATAAATGCCATCTGCATCACTCATAGTCATACCCATGTGTCATAGTACACCTAGGAATCACCTTTATGGCAACCCTTATTCAAGGTCACATTGGATGATGTCAAAGTACATCGAACAAAATAGTGATTTCCGGTCTAAGAACAACAATCACCACCAAACTATGAGATATCACTAGTATAGAACCGACCTTTAGTGTCGGTTATTTAAGGCCTCTGGTGTCAGTTTCAAAGCGACACCCAAGTGGGCGCCGCTAAAAGTCGAAACCTTTAGCGTCGATTTTAACATCACGCCCTAACCCTTCCCGCCATCAAAAGCGCGCTAGCAAGGGCAATATAGGCGTCAGTTATTTAGTAAAACTGACACTATATCCAGGTCAAAGACGTCAGCGTTTCAAAAAAACTGACGTCAAAACACTTCCCGCCACCAATAAAATGAGCCAATAAGGGCACCATCAGCGTCGATTTGTATATATAACCGATGCCATATCCCCCACAGTCGTACCTAGCCATATAGACGTCAGTTTTTTGCTAATAACCGACGTTGTATGTCTTTGTTGTCGATTTTATACTAATAACTAACGCCTATGTTCTGATTTTTTTTCTTATCAGTTTGCAGGCCTGATGTATGGCTGGTCAGCAGGATGCAGAACCTGTAGTTCAGTTCTGAACTATAGGTTTATAGCATCCATTGATATCAGCCAACAACAGGACACAAACCTGCAAAGTAGTGATTTCCGGTCTAAGAACCACACACATGTATAAGCACATTTAATTCATATTATTTTTCATGACACACATGTAGAAACCAGTAGTTCCATTTCAAATTTCCTCCATTTTCACACACATTTAGCAACCTGCAGTTCCATTCATTTCATCTCTTTTCATATTCAGACACATGTAGAAACATTCATGTAGTGATCATCTTCACATTCACACATATGACAATTTAGAAAAATTTATTCACATTCACACAAAAATAATTATGAGAACAAAGTTTAGAAATATCATTCTTTATTTATCATTGTCATTATCGCCATCAGTATCCCAATCATATTTAAAAATTCCCACTACTTGTAGGGCTTTTGCCTGTTGTTCTCTTACATCATTTAGTCTTCCATCATATAGGGAGTATGTACATCTAATAACTTTTGACCTGTAGTGAAGTCAATTTTAAACACCTGCAAAGAGAATGACATATATATATAATTAATAATATATAATAAGATTGATATATTTCATATTATCTAATGATACTATATATAATAACTTATGTATGGTATCGATTTCCATTGTGGCATGTTTGATAATTAGGTCAATAAATCGCATCACATAGTATGCACATGCCCAATCGTTGTCTTGTGTAGCATACTATAAATTGAAACATACAAAATATTCAAAAATACAAATAAGCACAGTTCACATAAATAATATATACATTGGAGTCGGGAAATTACTTTCACATTCTCCCAAATTAGTGGTTGTTTCTTTTTATTGGGGACCTTTCCTCCAGCTTTTTTGAACTCATGTAAAGCCCTACATTTTAATGTAACACATTAAATTGCATAATTAAATAGTATTGTAATAACAAATATTAACGGATATAAAAATATGAAATATTTCTCATGGGAATAATGGCCTTTTCATTGTGTGTCCATATAATGTATTCAATTCCTTCCCCACAGGATCTAGATAATAGACAGTGAATGTCTTGGGGACAATAACTAGTAACTCCCGATGCCTACTACTAGAGAAAAGAAAGTTAAAAATTAATACCTCAATATCCACAATAAAAATGTAATTTTCTTAAGTCCAAATTATAAGCAAAGTAAACTTACTCAACATTGAATGGAGCTATTATCACCATCTTCTTTTTTTAACAAATTATTTAAAAGCAGCAGAGCAGTATGAAGTAACTGATGAAGGGTCTTTATCTACAAGACTAATCAAAGATGTAACCCAAAATCCCAATGGAAAAATGAAAAATCTGTACATATCGTGTGTAAGTGGCTGCAAAACATGTATTACGTATGCATTAATATATAAGAAACCAGATCACCATATATAAAATAAGATATATGGATGTATAAACAAGATCTCACCATATCCATAGCTCTATCATAAATGTATTCCGTCAATCATAACGAAACAACTTCAAAATATCTTGTATAAATAGATTGTTATCGTATGATTGACCTACAGCATCCTCCGGAATAGAAACATTTATAGGGAAATCACTACGACATTTACGGCCTCTAACGTCGCTTCCGTTAGCATCACTTATATAAAAAAACCGACCTAAGAGGCTAAAACCGAAGCTACAAGTCATTAGAAAAATGTCCGGGTACCTCTTATAGCTACAAGGTCAGTTATTTAGATATAATCGACGCTTAAAAAGACCTGCGAAATCATATTTTCACAACACACAAAACCATAGCATCGGTTTTTTTAGAAAACTGACCCAACATGTTTCCCGCGGAGAAAATTTGCTTCATTTTGGCTTCCCACGTCGAGCTATAGGGTCGGGTTTTAGAAATAACCATCCTCTAAAGTTGTCTGGATAAATTTGGGTACCACTTATATTTGTTGGGTCGGTTTTCCCAAAACATCGACCCTGTAGGACCCCAATAGGGTCGGTTTTTTTTAAAAAACCGTCCTGTAAAGTGGTATCTTGGGTCGGTTTTTATAAAAAATCATCCCCTAAAGTTGTGGGTTGATTTTTTAAAGTTGGGTGTGTTGTGGAACTTAGGGGTCGGTTTTCCCTAATAACCGACCCTGAGGAACCACTCAAGAGGGGTCTTGAAAGGTCGGCTATTTTAAAAGATCGACCCCTAAAGTCCAGAACACGCCCAACTTAAGAAAAAATTAACACACACCTTAGAGGATGGTTTTTAAAAAAACCGACCCAGTAGATCAGTTTAGAGGACGGTTATTTGAAAAAACCATCCTCTAAAGTGACCTACTGGGTCGGTTTTTTTAAAAACTGAACTAAAGTCCAGAACACGCCCAACTTAAGAAAAATATCAAAACACAACTTTAGAGGTCGGTTTTTAAAAAAACCGACCCAGTAGCTCACTTTAGAGGACGGTTTTTTCAAATAACCGTCCTCTAAAGTGACCTATTGGGTCGGTTTTTTTTAAAACTGACCCCTAAAGTCCATACTCACCCCAACTTAAAAAATATCAAAACACAACTTTAGAGGATGGTTTTTTTAAAAACCGACCCCTAAAGTCCATACACACCCCAACTTAAAAAATATCAAAACACAACTTTAGAGGACGGTTTTTAAAAAAATCGACCCAGTAGGTTACTTTAGAGGACGGTTATTTGAAAAAACCGTCCTCTAAAGTGACCTACTGGGTCGATTTTTTCAAAAACCGACCCCTCTAGTCCATACACACCCCAACTTAAAAAATATCAAAACACAACTTTAGAGGTCGGTTTTTAAAAAAACCGACCCAGTAGGTCACTTTAGAGGACGGTTATTTGAAGAAACCGTCCTCTAAAGTGACCTACTGGGTCGGTTTTTTTAAAAACCGACCTCTAAAGTTGTGTTTTAATTTTTTAAGTTGGGGTGTGTATGGACTTAGGGGTCGGTTTTTCATTTAACCGTCCTCCTAGGTATGTGTTCGGGCATCGCCTACCTGAGGGGTCGGTTTTTTGCAAATAACCAACCCCTAAGGTGCGGCAGAACCTCCAAAGTCGTGCACTCCTTGTTCATTTCCTTGTCACTGTTAAAATCTATTTCGACCTTTTTTCTTCTCTCACTCCCGCGTCGTTTCTCCTTCCGACCTTGTTGTTGCGCCGCCAAGCTTTTCCCAGCTCGCCGTCGTGTTCGAAGACTTCCTTGGTGTCCGAAGCTCGCCGCCACCCACACATTGACAAAGCCGTTTGTGAAGTCGCCGCATCCTCCACGAGCTCCACGAAGGTCACCACTGTAAGGTCGCCGCCATTACAAGTAAGACACCTCCTTCCCGAGCTTGTTCACGAAGCTTGTTGTTACTGCTCCACCGCCTAATCTCGTGGATTCTGAAGGTGTTGTTGCTGCCGCCGAAGGTCGTGGCTTGTTGTTGCTGCTGCGCCACTGTGAAGCCGCCACCGCCACTTTTGAACCCGCCGCCCCACCTTGAAGCCACCGCCCCAAAAGGTAGGGTTTGGTTTTGCCCTAAAATGAATGTGTGGCCACCAATTTCACTCTTGGTCTTTTGGTTTGTCCACATATTTGAACACTACGGATTTCTACTTCCTTGGAGTAGTTTCGAGTAGTTTCGACGTCGTTCGACGGTCGTCTTCTTGCTCTTCTTCCTGTGCGTTTTCTACTGCCACGGTCAACTCTCATTTTCATCTTAGTCGCTCAGGTTAGTTACATTTAATTTTTATTTTATGTGACTTGTAACTCAACCAGTAATATAAATATGTTTTTATATATACATTTTATTATCATTCACATGTAAATGTTGTATTATAGAAATTCATATTAGATTATACATGGGTATTCTTATATTGACACTTTAGGGTTTATAGGTGAGATCATCAATGCATGATGTTAACATAATATATAAATATGAAAATATATTAACTTAGAAACCCATTCAAAATTTACTCATTAGGAATAAATTTTGAATAGTCCCCGGTTTGGGACTGTTTTTGGATACTTAATCTCACTTTGGATGTAACTGTATAATGTATGTTTAGTTTTGAAGAAAATTTCAGTAGGATTTCCTCGTTTGTTCTCTGGGTACATATGTGAGTGGTTATGTTCCATTTACATCGGTGTACTTGGAGAACTTAGGGGAAATGTTGTTGAATTTTTTTTCAAAATGAAACATACATTATATAGTTACTAGTGAGATTAAATATTCAAAAATGGGATAGGTGGTACACTTTTGTGAATAGAGATCTACACAAGTCTCACAAAACAAATTAGACCTTCAAATTATATTAGGTGAAAAAACTAAAATTATAGATTTAAAAAACTCGACCGATCAGTCCAGTTCAAATATGGACCGAATGGTCATCGGTCGAGTTTTTTGAAGTGGCAACTCGACAGATCCATCAAATAATCCCATATTTCCAGGGATCGGTCAAGTTTGCAACTCGACCGATCAAAAGTCTGCTGGAAATTTTGAGAAATTAGTTTTGGCTGTTCAAACGATAGATTTTTGTATCCTAAACATTTTTCTCATCTTAGTTACAATACAAACCATGTATATAAGTGATTAAAGCAATTTTTCTAAGTCGTTTGAGGCTATTTCCTTATTTGGTCATTTGCATGTAGTTTTGCATGAACTTGATGAGTTTGATTAATGTAGAATTTGATTATTTTCTTGTACCTAACATCTAATATCAATCTCAAATAGATGTGTTAGATACATATGAATGGAATGGTTGAGTCATTATCAAAATATGGGCAATGTGCGATACTTAGGTCAACGATACTATTAATATTAAATGTTTTATATAGTTTTATAATTAATTTTAAGGTGATCTAGGAAAATGGATTGAAGTTGATGTCTATCAAGAACCATTGTAGTCTAGAGTTTGCCAAAGGTCTTGATGAATTTATCAAATTTGTTGAGGAACATAGGAAACTACCTACAGATAGGTTTTATTGTCCATGTAGAAATTGTGGTAACAATTTGAAAGTTGATAATGTTGAGGAAATTAAGAATCATGTCATATGCAACGGGATCATACAAGTTTATAATGAATGGTATTGGAATGGAGAGAAACCAATTCAGGATGATCCGATTCATGATATAGTTAATGATGATAATGTCAATGATGAATCGATTCAGGATGACCCAATTCAGGATGATATGGTTGATGAGATGCTACATAGATGTCAGAACAATGTCACTGATCCACCTTCTTTATTTGCAAACATTGTCCATGATGCTGAAAAACCATTATATAAGGGTTGTACTAAGTTCACGAGGTTGAGTGATGTGATGCGACTATATAGTCTTAAAGCTCAAAACCGGTGGAGCGATAAGAGTTTCACTTCATTGTTGTCTTTGTTAAAAGAAATTCTTCCTGAAGGCAACGAGCTTCCAATTTCAACATATCAAGCAAAGAAAATAATGTGCCCAATGGGAATGGGGGCTAAGAAGATTCATGCATGTCCAAATGATTGTGTGTTATTTCAGAAGGACTATAGTGATTTGATAAATTGTCCAAAATGTGGTGCGTCAAGGTACAAGACCACAAATTCAGCTAAGGCTAAAAATGGCTCTCCTGCCAAGGTGATGTGGTATCTACCAATAATACAACAATTTCAACGCTTATTTGCTAATAAAGAAGATGCACAAAATTTGTCTTGGCATGGGGAGTTAAAGGCCAATGATGATGGCGTCCTACGACATGCATCTGATTCACCACAGTGGAAGAAAATGGATTTATTATACCCTCAATTTGGTCAAGAAACAAGGAACTTAAGACTTGGACTCTGTACAGATGGAATGAATCCCTATGGTACATTAAGAAGACAACATAGCACATGGCCTGTTATGATTGTTATATACAATCTTCCTCCTTGGTTGTGTATGAAAAATAAGTATGTCATGTTGTCAACATTGATATCAGGGCCCAAGCAACCTGGCAATGATATTGATGTTTACCTTCAACCTCTAACTGATGACCTAATGAAATTATGGGTCGAAGGTGTTATGACATATGATGCTTCACATGAAGAGATCATTACTTTGCATGCTATGTTGTTTTGCATGATTAATGACTTTCCCACTTATGGAAATTTGTCTGGATATAGCATAAAAGGATACAAAGCATGTCCTGTTTGTGAGGAGAATACTGATTCGATTCAACTGAAACATGGTGGTAAAATCGTATATCTTGGACATCAGAGATTTCTCCCACCAATGCATCCTTATCGAAGGCAACGCAAAACCTTTAATGGGTCAACTGAGGAACGACATGCTCCTACACCTATATCAGGAAATGTTGTATATGATAGGGTGAAACATATTATTAATGAATTTGGAAAGAGTTCAAGTAGTCGTACTCTCGCATTTGACAAATCTCTATACAAGAAGAGGTCAATATTCTGGGATCTTCCTTATTGGAGATTTTTGACAATTAGACATTGTATTGATGTCATGCATGTTGAGAAAAATGTTTGTGATAGCATCATTGGTACACTTTTGAACATACCAGGAAAGACTAAAGATGACATCAAATCTAGAAAAGATTTAGAATTAATGGGTATAAGAAAAGAATTATCAGTGGAGATCAGGGGTCGCCGCACATATTTACCACCAGATTGTTACACTTTGTCAAAATAGGAGAAAAAGACTTTCTGTGAGTGCTTGTATAATATTAAGGTTCCACAAAGATACTCTTCTAATATTCGTAGATTGGTATCAATGAAGGATCTGAAGTTGATAGGTCTCAAATCTCATGATTGTCACACCTTAATGCAACAAATTTTACCTGTGGCTATTCGATCTATATTGCCGAAGCATGTAAGGTTTTCACTTACAAGACTATGTTTCTTCTTCAATGAAATATGCAACAAAGTCATACATCCCGATACTCTTGATAAATTACAAGAAGATGTAATTGTTACCATGTGTCAGCTTGAAATGTACTTTCCTCCTTCATTTTTTGATATCATGGTTCATCTTGTAGTACATATTACAAGGGAGGTGAAGATGCTGGGTCCAATTTTTTTTACACTGGATGTATCCATTTGAACGCTGCATGAGTGTTTTTAAAAGTGATGTTCGGAATCGTTATCATCCTGAAGGGAGTATTATTGAGGGTTACGTGGCTAGGGAGGTGATGGATTTTTGCAATGATTTTTTAAATTCCAATGAATCTTCTAGTGATATAAAGAATTCTGACCATAGTACTAAATCTTATTGTGGCAAAGGAACTCTCCGAGCACGACTAAATGGAATTAGTCATGAGTTGTGGGAACAAGGGCATTTGTATATTTTACACAACATCGATGAAGTTAGTAGCTACTTCACATAACACAATGATCTTATCAAGAGAAATCATCCGCGATCCAATTCAATGTGGCTTGCAAGGGAGCATAATCAAACATTTATTAGGTGGTTTGAAGAGAAAGTCTTTAATCAACTATCTGAATCACCGAATAACATTGCTGAGAACAAAAAATGGCTCGCCTTTAAGTCAAAAATGGATGTCATATCATATGAAGGTTACGATATGAACGGATTCTCATTCTACACAAAACGTCAAGATGAAAGTAGTGTGGTCCAAAATAGTGGGGTCACTCTTAAAGCTTGTTCATTGTATTTTGCTAGTGCCAAAGATAAAAGACCACGCGAAGCTGAGATGTCGTATTACAGCATCATTGAGGATATATGGGAATTGGACTATACAAATTTCAGAGTTCCTATCTTTAGATGTAATTGGGTTGATAACAACAAAGGAGTTTTAGTAGATGAATTGGGTTTTACATTGGTGAATTTTGAAAAGATTTGAGAGGAGGATGAGCCATTCATCATGGCAGACCAAGCAAAATAAGTATTCTATATAGATGACCCGGCAAATAGAAATTGGTTTGTCGTTCTTCATGGAAAAAGGCAGTTTACTGTGGATCCTATAAATGAAGAAGAATACTACGAAAAGTATGATGATTCCAGCCCATTCTCAGTTGGTTTGCCAAGTGTAAATGTTGAAGTTAAAAATGATGAATATTATAAATGTCAAGACCATGTTGAAGGAATTTTACTTGACTAACAACTCAACCAATACTAGAAGCATGTATTTTTTAAATTATACATTTTATTATCATTCAAGCACTTGTTCTTTTATTTTAAATACATATTATATTACCACATGTTCTTTTTATTGTCACTTATGTTTCTTTTATCATCTATACTTGCAGGTGGTTCTAAAATGGCAAGTGAAGATGACCATTCTGAGCATGACCACCATGAGGATGGTAGTACTGGTGATGCTAAGAAGTGTAGAGGTCCCACACTGATGCGTAAGATGCAGGATCTCAGGGCCAAAGGGGAGAAATTGCCAATCCGGTTTGATGGCACGGAGCACCTATTGGGGAACATGCTAGTACTTTTAAGCATTACATTGGGGCTACTGTGCGCAGTAAGGTGGCAATTGATATAGAAAAGTGGCATGATGTTTCTGTTGCCTTGAAAGACCTCTAATGGAAAGATATAGCTGTGAGTTGAATTTTGATACTATATTATCATGTTTTTTGTTTATTTATTCTAATTTTTTGCCTGGAAAGATATCCTTTTTGAAATAAAATTATTGCTTCATTTTTATGTATAGGGCATTTTTCATCTAAATGAAAAAGATCACAAGAAAAGAGTGCTACAGCATTGTGGTGTACGATGGAGGGCTTTCAAGACCTTTCTCAAAAGGGATTATATAGATGATCCTAAGCAAATGAAGAAAGAAACTGATGTATACCCGTTTATAGATTTTGATCCGTGGGATAGATTTGTTGCATCTAGGAGATCGGAAACATTTCAGGTAATAAAGATTGTGATGTATTGTATGCATATTTTTATAAAATTAATGTGTATATATATTTATATTTGCCGATTGTAAATTGCAATACCTCATTTTAAATGATCAGGCTATTCACGAGGCCCAAAAGGAAAGACGGGCCAAAAATGTGCATAACCATCACTTGGGGCCAAAAGGTTATGCCTTCGCCCGCGAACAACTGGAGAAGCAACTATCTTCTGCAGAAGAGTCTAGTACAAATCCAGTTGAGCGTCCACCCCGTTACCAAATTTGGGTTGATGCGAGAAAAAATAAAGTAGGTGAATTTACCAACCATGCAACCAAGGAGGTGATAGAAAAGATGGTAAGTTCATTACAACTAAGTAATTAAAGAGTAACTCACACAAATTTTGATTTATTTATATCAAATTGATAGTGATTTAATATTTTAATTAACTTTTAATAGACTGATCTGCATGAGCAAAGAAAGGAAGGAAAGTTCATACCAATTGGCCACATGGATGAACTATCAATTGCTCTTGGTACGAAAGAGCATCCTGGTTGTGTTAGGGCATTAGGAGCCGACATAGGATTCAAATCTTATTTTGGCTCTTCACAACCTAGAAGAGGTCGTTTAGTTACACATGATGTTCTTGACGCACTAGTAGGTCAGAAAGTGAAAGAAATAATATCTTCAATGAATACTACTCAACCTATTCAAACTGTGCATCTCTCAGATGATGAGGTACAAGCACAGAATCATACAGTTGTAGAAGGTCGTGGGAGCACTCCTGATGACCCACGACAACAATCTGCAGTAAGTTTGTTTTATATATATGTTGTGTTATTAGTATGATATATAATAGGTATCTGGTTTACCGCTTTGTTATATAACTTGTATTATTTCAATTATAGGTTGGTATGAACTGTAAACTTGCAGTGGAGGTTCCATAGTATAATATTGTGGCAGCGAGTAAGGTATACAACCTTGGTGGTACATTGCATTGCCAACAAGTGTCTGATGACATTTGTCATGTGTCCATCCATCTTGTGTATGATGGAATGGGGGACAACCCACTACCCATATATAATCCTGAATATAGTACAGTTGGAGAAGCTGAGGGTGCTATGGTGGGTTGGCCTAAACACTTGGTTATCAATGAAAAGGTATATATCTGAAATCTACCATGTTTTTTCATATTTGATTACATATATGAACTCGTGTAATATAAGTATGTAATTTAATTAACAGGTTTGTAAACCAAAAAATAAAATTCTACTAGTCGTCCTCCTATGCCCAAGCCTTCTTTCATTCCCGAAGCTATATTCAACCAATTAGGGAGCAAATGTAAATGTTTGTGTCGATACTTTGTGAACCAAAGATCGAGATCATATATGTTGGTTAATATATCAGAAGATGTAGATGGGAAGGACTTTGAGAATTATATTTTTCTTGATGATATTAAAGATTTGTGCCAGTATGAGTGGATAAATACTTCAATATTAGAAGTATGGATAAGGTAAGGATTCATCAATATAGAAAACTTCAATATACATTTTTAGCTTATTTCTAATATATGAATGGATTACAAATGTTTTACAACCATTTATATACTGAGGCGACAAACTTTGATATAAGGAATGTTGGATTCTTAGTTCCTTCAATCACTAGTCAAGTGGAGACACAAATTGAGGATGTGAATGAGTACTTTTGTACCACATTCAAATATTTTGCTAGTGTGGGAAAGGAAATTATTTTAATTCCTTTTAACGTCAAGTAAGTATTATTATTCAATATAATTTTAATATTGACTAAATTTAAAATTCTAATATTTGTTTATAATATGCATTTTACTCATATCTAGACATTGCGAACTAGTGGTGGTTCTCCCAAAATTGATGACTTTCTATTATCTTGACCCAATGGGAATAATATCAAGGAGTCACAAATTAAGATTGCCAACTATGGAGTAAGCATAAATTTAGATTCTACAAAATCAATTGTTATGCTTCAACATCATATTTCTACTTAGAATTTCTATTTTGACAACTATCGTAATCAATTAATTGATAGGGGTATTAAGGCTTTTCGTGAAGGTGGAGGAATAATACCCGCCAAATTAAAGACATTGACGATGAAAAATATCAAGGTAGCAACTTTGAAAGCTTAGTCTTATATATCAACTCTTATATGTAAACCTTTATAGTCTTATCTCAACTCTATTCATAATAGTTACTAACATTAAGTATAATTCTTTATTTGTAGTGTCATATACAAAATAATGATTGGGCTTGTGGCTACTATGTGATGAAATATATGCAAGCTATTGTCAGAGCATCAAATGACAATCAGATTACTATAGATCAAGTAATAAAGAACTAACATCATAAATTTACAAGTGAGATGTACTCATTTTATAAAATATTAGCATGTGCATTTTCTGTTGCAGATCTTTACAAGTCAGGAGCCTTACACACTTGATGAGTAAATGAATTCCGAGAAGAGTGGTCAGATGCTTTTCTTAATGAAGTGAATATAGCATTGGATTGAATGCATAGCTTCATTTGTGTATGTAATCTTGAAACTTATCACTTTGTATCTGACATAAATTATATATAATATCATCTCAGATTTGCAATCTATCATTGTTAGTATGTGTTATGTGTATGAATGTTAATGTGTTATGTCTCAACTGAATGAATCTATCTTAGACTTGCATGAATGTTAGTATGTGTTATGTATGAGTATGTCTTAACTGAATATGTGAATTATTGTTGTTATGAATGTGTGTGGTTTGGATATTGATATCCATTCAAAATGGATTGGACATAAAAGCTAGAAAATGGCTTCGGAATTCATTTCTGGCTTGCATCATTGCATTTGCAAATCGTTTTCTATTGTAGGTTTTGAACTGTGTAATGCAGAATTCTGTTCTGCAGGTTTCTATTCTGAAGATCTGTAGAATTTAAAAAAAAATTGAGAGTTTAGGGGTTGGTTATTTTAAAAAACCGATGCCTAAGCTCTCTAGGGTCATTTTTTTAAAAAAACCGACCCCTAAGCTTCAATGCAGATTTTACAAGAACTGGTATGACTTTAGGGGTCGGTTTTTTTGAAAAAAAATTGAGACTTTAGGGGTTGATTATTTAAAAAACTGATGCCTAAGATCTCTAGGGTCGGTTTTTTTAAAAAACCGACCCCTAAGCTTCAAAGCAGATTTTACAGGAACTGGTATGACTTTAGGGGTCGGTTTTTTCATACCAGTTCCTGTAAAATCTGCATTGAAGCTTAGGGGTCGGTTTTTTTAAAAAAAACCGACCCTAGAGATATTAGGCATCAGTTTTTTTAAATAATCGACCCCTATGGTTAATTTAAAAAAATTGAGACTTTAGGGGTCGGTTATTTAAAAAAACTGATGCCTAAGATCTCTAGGGTCGTTTTTTTTTAAACCGACCCCTAAGCTTCAATGCATATTTTATAGGAACTGGTATGACTTTAGGGGTCAGTTTTCCTCAAAAAACTGACCTTAGAGATCACCTTTAGGGTCAATTTTTTAAAATAACCGACCCTTAAGATCTCTAGGGTCAGTTTTTTTAAATAACCGACCTTAGAGATGTCGGGATCAACAGCTCATTTTTGCATACAATAGGGGTCGGTTTTTTACCTCTCTAGGGTTGGTTTTTACCTCTTTAGGGTCGGTTTTTTACCTCTTAGGTGTCAGCTTTTTACCTCTCTAGGGTCGGTTTTTTACCTCTTTAGGGTCAGTTTTTTACCACCTAGGTGTCGGCTTTTTACCTCTCTAGGGTAGGTTTTTGTACCTCTATTGGGTCAGTTATTTACCTCTCTAAGGTTGGTTTTTTTTATTTAAAAAACCGACCCAACAGGGCAATATCTCTAGCGACGGCCACCTAGGCGTCGATCAAAAAGTGATGCTACAGGCTTAAAATAACAGACGCCTCAGGTCATTCCTGTACTAGTGAATCTGGGTCATGTTCACCTATCCATACTACCATACCCCTACCATTAGGACCTAACGAGGCGTATAGGTCCCTTGGAAGCCAACTAGGTACTTTAGGAGGTGGAGGTGGAGGCCGAGATGTAGCGGGTGTCTTTCTTTTGACTTGTATATATAATTTCAGATCAATTGACTCATATATACACACTAACAAATTAACATAATGTAAATTTACCATACAATATTAGTATAGATGACATCTGTTTTGAGCCACAATATCACTCCTCCTTCTGCTTCACCAAGCGTTTCAGAATCTGGGTGGCCATATGGCAATGGAAGATCCCTCCAATTGGGGAGAATATGTATCGGGCTCACACAAACCGCACCATCTGGTACTGGAGTCCCATGAAACATTTCCCCAAGACGGGGTGGGTAGGCCTCGGCCTCTGCAAAATAAATCCTTGAATGTTTAGCCGGCATGGCTTCAACCCCTACAAATTTACGTAAAGAATGTTATATACATATATACATAAAAATATCATCTTGAAAAGACTAGATACTATGTCATAAAAATACTTACGATAGACGTGGTAGGTGGGTCTATAGGATTACTCCCAACCTCTGCAGTAGGAGAAGAGTGGCACACCACATGTACTGTTTGAGTGGCAGCCTGAGATGCCTACCACTTCACCATTACTTCTTGGATTTTTTATTAATTAACTCATCTACCAATACATTGAAAAAAGAAACACTAGCTTTTGATTATTGAATTCCCTTTCGCAATAACATTCTAAAAAAAATATAGGTTACCACAACATTTGATAATCCCGCTTTTGGGACAGGTTTGCGCTGTGATGGCCCAAAGAACGCTTTTATGCCCACACTAGCGCATGCACCCCTAACACGTCCAGGATGCTCTGGGTTACCAAGAGCAACTGTCAATTCATCCCTTGTGCCCTCAGGGATGAACTTGCCTTCCTTCCTTTTCTTGTGAAGCTCCCGCTAATCGCCATCAATAGAAATTTGTAAGTAAACATAACAATAATCAATATCGATTGCTCTAAGAGTTGAATTTTACCATTTTTGCAGCCGCCTCAACAGTTGCGGGCATGGTTATATCTCCTTTCTTGTTTTGCCTCCCATCTATCCACATAGCATGGTGAAGCAGAGGTGTGGGACCAATAGTAGAGGACTCTGTAGTCTCTTGAGTAGCAATAGACTCAGCATGTAGTCTTTGGTGAACGCTTTCATAGCCTTTTGGACCCATCGTGTGGTCATGCACATTTAGTGCACGCCTTGCTCTTTGAGCATCGTTGATAGCCTTATTGGTAAATACATTGATTTTATTAGTAACACTAAAGGTTAATCTTGAATAGGTGAATACATATGAAGGTATATTAATTAAATTGGGAGTGGTGCATAATACATTGAATTCATCAGTTTTTCTTTTGGTAACAAACTCCTCCCAGTCATTGGGGTCCAAGTAGTTCCATTGCTCAGTGGCTTTCTTCTTCCACTTCTCAGCATCTCATATGTAATCTCAAGTGAGATTTGTCCTATAGTTCCTTAGGACCCTCCCACAGTGTTGCATCACGCATTTACAATGCAACTTTTCATCCAATTCAAATATGCTCTGCAAAATAGAATTGCTATTAACTAGTATCCAAAAAATTGGTAATCTACAAAATAGAATTGCAAATAATAATAAATCACGGATAGTTCCTTCCATACTAAGTCTTTCTTCCCCTTAGGAACTTTATGCCAAGATTATACATTAGGACTACAATGGCTATGAGTAAGAACCCCAAGATATGAAATAAATGAGTTGCGGTTCACTCCAGCTGGATTTCCTGCATGATCAAAATCCACAACCAGTTTGGGTCCATTACCCCTTTGTTGTAGTAACTTGTTCATCATAGTGATGCCCCTCACCTTTTCAATTTTCTTTTTGCTACTCATCAAATGCCCCAAGTTCTTCAGGGGGTACATCATCAACCTAAAATTTGACAAAATAAACACACTTACATGATATAACTATAAATGGACATATAGATAGAAATATAGGATATATTTTTAAAACTTACATTGTGAGGCGGTGCATTGATATCCTCACCCTCACGGTAATCATCATCACGGTCATCATGCTCATGCTCAGCCATCTGAAAATTCACATTGACATTTTAAAGTTCACATTGTAAAGTTCACATTGTAAATTTCACATTCAGAAAAATAAAACATACAAAAAAATATAAACATGCATTCCTCTAATATTGCGATCTTTCATCAATTAACAATCCTTCATTGTGATCTCCACGCACATACAAGTCATCATTAGCTTCAATATTTGGTGGTGTTGGCAACCCAACTGAGAATGGACTGGAGTCATCATACTTATCATAGTACTCTTATTCATCTATAGGATCTTCAATGAACTGTCTTTTACCATGAAGAACAACCGACCATTTATCATTTGCAGGATCATCAATATAAAATACTTGTTTCACATGTGATGCCAATATGAATGGTTCACCCTTCTCTCCAAGCTTTTCAAATTTTACTAATGTGAAACCCAATTCATCCACTATAACTCCTTTGGTGTTATCAACCCAATTACATTTAAAGAGCGGAATTATGAAATCTATGTAGTCAAACTCCCATATGTCTTCAATGACATCGTAAAATGACTTTTTAGCTTCACGTGGACTCTTATCCTTTGCACTTGCAAAAACAATGAAGACGCTTGAAGGGTGACCCCACTGTTTTGGATGACACACTTATCATCTTGACGCTTTGTGTAATATGAGAATCCATTTATGTCAAACCCTTCATAAGAAATAACATTCAATTTTGGTTTAAAGGCTAGACATTTGATAGTTTCAGTAAGATTATTTGGTGTTTGAGATAGTTGATGTAAGACTTTATCTTCAAACCACTTAATAAATGTCTTGTTATGCTCTCTAGCAAGCCACATTGAATTGCCTCGAGGATATTGTCTCTTGATGAAATTTGTATGTTCCTTGATATAAACACTCACTTCGTCTATGTTGTGTAAAATATACAAGTGACCTTGTTCCAACTGCTCACGGCTGATTACTTTCATCTATGATCCCAAAATTCCTTTGCCAAAATGCTCCTCAATATTCTTGTCATTAACAGGAGTGTCATTACCACTTAGAAAGTCATTGCAAAAATCCATAACCTCTCTCACCACATAACCCTCAATAATACTCCCTTTAGGGCGATAACGGTTTCGAACTTCACCTTTAAAAATGCTCATATATCATTCAAAGAGATACATCCAATGCAAGAAATTGGTACCAACATTTTCACTTCCCTAGTCAAGTGGACAACAAGATGTACCATGATATCAAAGAAAGAAGGAGGAAAATACATCTCAAGATGACATAGGGTAACAACCACTTCTCTTTGCAATTTATCGAGAGTATCTGGGTCAATAACTTTGCTGCACAGACTGTTGAAAAAGAAACAAAGTCTGGTGATTGCAAACCTTATATGCATCGGCAATATAGATCGAATTACCACAGGCAATATTTGTTGCATTAGAGTGTGAAAATCATGAGATTTAAGACCTATCAACTTTAGATCTTTCATTAATACCAATCTACAGATGTTGGATGAGTAACCTTGTGGCACCTTAACATTTACCAAGCATTCACAAAAAGCTTTCTTCTCCTTTCTAGACAATGTGTAACAAGAGGGAGCTAAGTATGTTCTCTGATCGCTACAAACTACTTCTGATAATACTGTCCTTATTCCCATTTCACGTAGGTCCATTATGGATTTTATCCCATCTTTAGTCTTACCTGGTATATTCAATAGAGTACCAATGATGCTATCACAGACATTTTTCTCAACGTGCATGACATCGATACAATGCCTGACTACCAAAGAACTCCAATAAGGAAGATCCCAAAATATTAACTAATTCTCGAATAAAGAGTTGTCATTCCGTGTGGCCATGGTACATTGTGATCTCTTACCAAATTCATTGGCAAAGTCTTTTACTCTTTCATAAACAACCTCCCCTAGTATAGGTTTAGGTGCACTCTGTTCCTCATTCCGTCCATTGAATGCTTTACGCAACCTACGATACAGATGGAATTTTGGAAGAAACCTTCGATGGCCAAGATATACAGTCTTGTCGCCATGTTTTAGTCGTATTGAACCAGTTTTATCTTCACATATAGGACACGCTTTAGATCCTTTGACACTATATCCAGACAAATTCCCATATGCTGGAAAGTCATTAACAGTGCAAACAACATAGCGTGCAAATGAAATGTCTCTCTTTGTGAAGCATCATAGGTCATCACACCTTCACCCCAGAGTTTTTTTAAGTCATCAATCAGAGGTTCAAGATAAATGTCAATATCATTTCCATGTTTTTTAGGGCCCGATATCAACAATTTCAGCATAACGTACTTATTTTTCTTACACAACCAGGGAGGAAGATTGTATATAACAAGCATAACTGGCCAAGTGCTATGTTGGCTACTCAATGTCCCGTACGGATTCATCCCATATGTACAAAGCCCAAGTCTTAGATTCCTGACTTCTTCACCAAATTTAGGGTACAATAAATCAATCTTCTTCCACTGTGGGGAATCAGACGAATGTCGTACGACCCCATCATTATTTTTCTTAACATCTACATGTCACCTCAAATTCTCCGCATCTATCGGATTGTCAAACAAGCATTGAAACCATGATATTATAGGTAGATACCACATCACCTTGCCAGGAGAACCAGTTTTGGACTCCCCCAAAGTCGTCAATTTATACCTTGACGCACCACATTTTGGACAATCTTTCAAATCCACATAGTCCTTTTGAAATAATACACAATCATTCGGGCATGTGTGTATCTTCTTGGCCTCCATTCCCATTGGGCACAACAATTTCTTTAACTAGTATGTTGAGATTGGCAGCTCATTTCCTTCAGGAAGAATTTCTTTCAACAAAGACAACAATGACGTGATGCTTTTGTCGCTCCATCTATTGTTAGCTTTCTGCTCATACAATCTCAACACAGCACTAAGCTTCGTAAACTTAGTACAACCTGTGTATAATGGTATCGCAGCATCATGCACAATGTTTCTAAACATGGAAGGTGGATCGGTGTGCTCTACCCCACAACTATCCAGCATCACATCAACGATGTCTACTGGAATTGGTTGGTTCACATCTACGTCATCGGAGGCAATTTCGTCTTCCACACAAGCAATGCTATCGACATCCACTGACTTTAGGTTTGAAATCTCTCCATGCCAGTGCCATTCTATATAGCCTTGTACAATCCCGTTGCACATGACATGACTTTTGATTTCATCACTAGTGTTGACTTTCAAGTTGTTACCGCAATGCCTACATGGACAGTAGAACCTATCTCTAGGTTGTTTCCTATGTTCCTCGGAAAATCTAATAAACTGATCAAGACCAGAAATAAACTCTAGGGTGCAACAATTTGGAGTGGACATCCATGATATATCCATTCTATGATCAAAGAGAAAACAAGTATATGTTAGGGTTTAGGGTTAAAAGATTAGGTCTTATATATAATAAATGTGTACCACCTATCCCATTCTTGAACACCTAATCTCACTAGTAAGTGTATAATGTGTATTGGGTTTTCAAGAAAATTTCGGCAGCATTTCCCCGCTGTTCTCCAAGTACATATGTACTTAGAGAACAAATGGGGAAATGCTTCCGAAATTTTCTTGAAAACCCAATACACATTATACACTTACATCCTAAGTGAGATTAAGTGTTCAAGAACAGTCCCAAATAGGGGACTATCTAAGATTTACTCCTAATGAGTAAATCTTGGACAGGTTTCTAGGCCAACAAATACATGTATGTTGTCATTCTTATACCTACAATCCTAGTTTCATCATTTATATCCTAAGTTTTGTGTAACATCATTTAATCTTGCTTGTCAGTAAATACTAAATAGCAAATAAACCATGATTCCATATATCAAAGATTTGAATCAAAATGAAGCCTAATGTCACATTGGGAGAGTGAGAATATTATACCTCACTTGAAGGTTGAAGAAGAAATATATGCAAATCAACAGCAAGTCAACAGCACCTGCAACAACACAAGTGCACTATTCAATTCTGTTATAATGTATTAATTAGGGGTCAATCTTGAAGTTTTAACTAGAGCTTCATATATCAACATAGATACTAGGTCATATTTCAAGTCAAGATTTAGGCATTTAATCACCTTAGGGCGCATACATGATTCACAAGGTATTTGGGTGCACAAAGAATAATATATGTTACTGATTTAGGAGCTTACATAATCATTTTAGAAATAGAAGACCCACATGTGAGTTAAGTTTGAGATTCAACATCAATGTATCTTTAACATGCATGTTTCAAGGTTCAAAGCACATAATCAAATCAAATTAGGATGATGGAGTGGACAAGTTTGAATCTTATTTCAACATGCATCAAAATTTACTGAATTAGGTCAAGCATGAGGATTAGACAAGTTAAAACAGTACATTAATACTAATCAGTAGATAAATGAATAAAAACCAGTAGATAATAAATACAAATCAGTAGATAAGAAATACTAATCAGTAGATAAGTAATTTGAAAAATTAGTAGATGTTTGAAAAAGTAGATGAACAAATACAAAGGCCTAAATTTAAATAATGTGATGAATCAAAAATCATTAGACAAACAAATCAGTAGATAAGTAAATACAAATCCATAGATAAGTAAATATAAATCAGCACATAAGTAAATACAAACAAGTAGATAAGTAAATACAAATCAGTAGATAAGTAAATACAAATCAGTAGATACATAAATACAAATCAGTGGATATATATATTCAAATCAGTAGATAAGTAAATTTAAATCAGTAGACAAGTACATACAAATCAGTAGATAAGTAAATACAAATCAATAGATAAGTAAATACTAATCAGTTGATGGAAATCAGTAAAATAAAAAACTTTGTTACATGTATTACTTCTGGGCGTCCAGGTTGAGGCGGGCCTTGGGCCACCTAGGCTGCCTAGGCGCGCCTAGGTGCCGCTTGGGCGCCCACTTGTATAACACAGAGTTCAAGATATGTAACCTACCTAGCAGTAGGGGAAGCAGAGGCTAGCTCCGGCGACCTCAGGCTCGAGCTCCGACGGTACAGCAGCTCCTCAGGCGACCTTCATAGCTGTGATGTCCTTCATAGTGGCGATGGTTGGCGGCTAGAGGAAGAGGCCTGGGTGGTGGCTGGAGGAAGAGGACCGGCACCCGGATGGCGGCTGGAGGAAGAGGACCGACGGAGGGGAAGGCAGACTGGCGACGAAGGCCAGCAGGCAGAGGACGGCTAGTAGGTGGCGAAGGGCAGGGACGACCGGCAGAGAAGCAGCAGACAGCAAAGGAGCAGCAGGTGGCGGAGGACCAACAGGCAGCGAAATAGCAGCAGGCGGCAGGTGGCGGAATTGCTACAATCACCAGAGACCTAGTGAAATCATGATGAAACAGAGAATGGGAAAGAGTCTATTTTGTGGGTGCTATTAAGTTAACCATCGTCGTCGGTTGTTTAAAAAAGCAACACCTAAGATCCAACAACGTCGGTCACAACAAAAAAACCGACACCTATGTTCAATCATAGTCGTCAGTTTTAACTATAAAAACCGACGTCAATCTACATATGCCAACAAAAAAAAGTTCTTGAATTACGACCATAGTCGTCGGTTGCCATAGAAAACCGACGCCAATTGGACAATTTTGGGGGTAAAAATTTTCGCGGGGACAACGCGCGAACACACATCGGCGTCGGTTATTGTATGAAAACCGACGACAAAAATGGATCTGATTTTTGTCTCGTAAAAAAATTTTAGTCGTCGGTTTCTTGGTCAACAACCGACGCCGTATGTGAAATTTTAGAGGTAATTTTTTTGCACTGGAAAATTTGGATTTAGCGGGCAATTTTAGGCATCGGTTTCTTATTGCACAACCGATGCTAAATAAAAAGTGATACCCGTGTCTGTCCGGTCTTCACATATAGATGTCGGTTTGTGTATTTAGCCGACGTTGTAGGGTTTAGGCGTTAGTTTCTTGGATACAACCGACGCCTGTAAATGTGACATTATAAGCCATTTTTGTACCAGTGTATGATTCTAACTACCATATAATGGTTTCCATGTATCATTCTCATGGTGGGTTTGTCTGATACTTTGTTCTCTAACAAGTATCTATGTGTTTGGTTTGATGTCACATATTATGACTGATGAAGTTCTGTCATCAACCAACACACACTCTAATCTTATATGTTATTATTGTCTGTTAACCTTCCACAATAACAACTGGTTAGGGATGTAGTAAGAATGTATATATTCGACATCTGTATGATCTCATTGTTAGGTCATCAACCCAAAGACATATGTCATTGAGTAATATCATTCTCTAAACATTTATTATGTTACATCATTATTTCATAATTGAATAAAATAGAATAAATTGGAATATTACATTTATTATTAATCAAACCATTTACACAATATGCCATTACAATCATATGATTGGCTTTGTGGGCATACATACCAACAAGTATGGTAGTTTGCGGTCATTCCAGTACTCTCCCCCTCCATTCTGGACCTAGAATTTTCTCAAAACAAGTAAATTTCTAAGTGGTGGAGGATGTGTGGTACGTCTCAACTCCACCCACTCTATCTTCATATTTTCCTTTCATTTCAAGATTATCCTTGCATCTTACTATTTTTCTACTTATTTTCAAAAGAAATCTACTTAGAGTTACTTGTAATTAGTCATTACCTAGTCGGCCTAGATTCAAATTCTTGTTATCTTGTTTTGTTTATGCATCAATCATCAATTTACATATCTAAATGATGTAAAAAAATTTGCAATAATGAATCATGAACTATTAATGTCAGAAACCATTTTATTACCAATGATATCAATTAATATCATTCCATTGAAAAGATGGCAATTCGTATGGGTTTAAGAGGAATCAAAGGAAATGATCTTTTTCACATAACTTCTTGTGGATATTTCATTATCTTGCAAGTCATATAATATAGTTGAATTGATTGTAAGATTGTTCTTAAAAAAATAAGAAAACCTTTCTTTAATATATCAAAACAATTACAATGCACTCTCTTTTATGGGACAAGAGAGTAAGGGAGAAACAAAACTAGGCAATATGGGATAAAAGAAAAGATAAAGACAAAACAAGTCTAAAGCACATAATAAACACACAACACACCATAATGCATAAAAAAACACACGACACAAGATAACACACAACATGTATATACTAAAACTGCCCCTCAAGCTAGAGCATAGGTGTGAAACATGCCTAGCTTGGCCACCAGTGTACCAAAGTGAGTCTTAGGAAGTATCTTGGTAAAGATGTCAATAACTTGATCTTTTGTCCTAAGATGAGGGTTATACATACATCTAAAAAGAAAAGATTCATGAAAAAAATGGCAATCCACATCTATATGCTTGGTGCGCTCATGAAACATTGGACTACTGGTAATAAAAATAGAGGCTTTATTGTCAGAGTGCATAGGAATAGGAGTTGAATTAGATATATCAAATTCTTTGAGGAGTTCTTGGCCACATTAATTCACAAGTAGTATGAGCCATAGCTATGTATTCTACTTCAGCACTATACTGAGCAGCCATGGTCTATTTCTTACTGTGCCATGTAACTAGATTTTCTCCCAACAAAGGTATAGTAGCCAGAGGTAGATTTCCTATCACATTAACTACCAACATAATTAGAACCAGAATGTCTAGTAAGTTTATAGTACCCATGTCTTTGATAAAGTAATCCTTTCCCTGGTGAAGTTTCAGATATTTAAGAAAATCTCAGACATCATCCTAATGACATTGTCAAGGTTTACCCAAATACCCACTAACAAGTCCAATAGTAGCAATAATATCAACTCTAGTCACAATAATATAGATAAGCTTACCAACCAACCTTCTAATTGGTGGTTATCAGGATAGGGTGATGAATATTCATCATCCCAATTGTTATTGGAATTCAGAGGAGTCATAGTAGGTTTAGTACAAAGCATTCTTATTTATTTGAGTAGATCCAGAACATATTTACATTATGACAGACAGACACCAGAAGAAGATCTACAAACTTCAATTCCCAAGAAGTAATGGAGTTTATCAAGACTTTAGTAATAAAGTGTTGTTCTAGATATCTTTGGTAGAAGCATTACCTTTATAATCACAACCACATAGAATTATGATGTCGACATAAACAATAAGAATAACAAGTCTAGATCTAGTCTTTTAAATAAAAATGGAATGATCAATATGTGAGCATCAAAATTGAAATTTGAAAATTATCTGACTCAATTTATCAAACCTTTTAGGCCATATATCGCCTTCCTGAGTCTACAAACTTTAGAAAACTCCCCCTGACTAACAAAACCAAGTGGTTTCTCCATGTAGACTTCCTCATGTAAGTCACCATAGAGGAAGGTGTTTTAATATCAAGTTAATAAAGGGGCCAATCCTTATTCACAACAACATATATAAGCACTCTTACATAATTAAGTCTAATATCAGGAGCAAAAGTTTCAAAGTAATCAACCCCCATAGATTTGAGTGTAACTTTTTTCTACTAGTCGAACCTTCATATGTTTAACTGGACCATCTGGTTAATATTTAATAGTAAAGATCCAATGAAAGCCTACAGTCAGATAATTTTTAGGCAGATCAACAAGATCCCAGGTCTTGTGATCTCATAGGGAAGTCATTTCAATTTCCATAGCTTGACGCCAAGCAAGATGCTGAAGAGCTTGTGTAGCATTTTTTGGTACAAAAATAGTAGAAAGAGAAAAGAAAAACATGCAAAGTTAGAGCCAAGATTAGTGGAAGAGCATAAATTACTAATCATATGTTGGAACAAACATCTTTCCTTTGACCATAGTAAGATATAGTTCGTAGAATATCTGGTAGGTGTTGTCATCTATCGATGAGGGAGGAATTGGTTTTTGAGGAGCTAGAGAGAGGTCTATGACCATGGGTCTTCTCACAAACACCTCTTTAGTTTTGTCAGTGTGATCATGTGGTACTACCTCAGGAAGAGGAGTAGGATCCAACAGATCACTAGATAAGGCATATCCTTTGTCAGTGTAGTAAGGCATGTTTTCAAAAAAGACAACATTTGCACTCACAAACCATATTTGATTGATAGGAATATAACACTGATATTCTTTTTGAGTTTGTGAATATCTCAAAAGGACACACTTAGTGGAGAAGGGGTCAAGTTTAGATATCCCAGGGCAGAGATTCTTAACAAATAGGTGTCGCCAAAGATGTGCAGTGGAACTGAAAACAAAGGCACATCATGATACAAAAGAGAAATAGGGACTTAATTATGCAATACAGAAGAAAGCATCTGATTGATTAAGTACCACGTTGTAGAAATAGATTTAGGCCAAAAATGTTTAGGAACATGATAGTGAAGGAGAATTGTGTGTGCCACTTCAAGCAAATGACGATTCTTCCTTTCAGCCACACCATTTTGTTGTAGTATGTAAGAGCAGGAGTTCTGCTGAATGGTATCTGGAGAATTAAAAAGTAGATCCACAGATTTTTGCATAAATTCTAAGCCATTATCAATTTGCAATATTTTAATAGTATTTTAGAATTGGGTTTGGATGTCAGTAAAAGAAGTTGATGATAGTTTGGAAAGAAGTACCTGATCCTTTAGGAGAACCAACCAATTATACCTAGAATAATTGTCAATAAATGTCATAACATATCAATAGCCAGACAAGCTAGAAATAGAAAAGGACCCTAAATATCAACATGAACAACATCGAACAAATTTTTAGAACTAATTTCTTTCTTCTTATGAAAAACAACATGAGACTATTTTCCAAACTGGAAAGATTCACACTTAATTGTTTTTCAAAAATATGAGGAAATAAACAACACAATTTTGCAGCAAAGGGATTCTACAGGTAATAGTGTCATTATGGAATAGTCACAAAAGCAAATAGCAGAGCTACTGCAAATTGAAGCACGTCGAGGTAGTACAATCCATCTGGTCCCTCGTGGCCCAAACCAATCATCCTTATCATACGGAGATCTTGAAACACACAGCCCTCAGAATCAAAGTGATTGAGCACTAAAGGCTCTTAACCATTTGATGATGAATAGCAGATTAAGAGGAAATCTTGGAACATATAAGACAAATTTTAAGGGCACATTGTTAGACAGAGTTATAATTCCAATTCCATTGATAGTAGATTGAGTCTCATCCACAAGACTCACAAGAGGACATGTATCATCTTAAATAAGACACTGAAAAGATTGGAACAACTTGAAATATGAGCAGAGGTGCTAGACTCAGTGGCCCATTTATTTTTAATGTAAGTAGCAGGGGATGAAAGTAAAGCAGAGAAACCTCCTTCGGAAGTAGGTGTTGGCAAGGATAGTCAAACTTTGAGGAGTTTTCCAAACTCCAAATGAATCCATTCAACCATTGGCTGGGTAGAGCTTGAGGCGATACCAGCGAGTCTTCATAGACATCAGAGGAGACTTGATTTGCCTAGGAAAGTGCACCATGTTTTTCCTAGAAGTAGTCATCATTGTAGTTTGTGTGCACACAAAAGTTCCAGAAGCAGTTGGTAGGAGGAAGTTTAGGTTGACCTCGTCCAGGGCCATGAGGAGGACCATGTCCAGAAGCACGACCACGATGATCGTGACCGTGTCCACGTCCACATCCTTGACTAGAATTAGAGGAGTGGATGATAACACTTTGTTTAATGCAATTTTTATGTACATTTTTATGCCTTCCTAGCATATCTTTTGCTAACTTTCCCCACTATTTTAGCATTTTATGTCAAATACTTCACTTACACATTCTCCCCTTGATTTCAGGTACATATCTAGACCAGATCGTGGTCATCACCTCGACCATGACCCATTCACCCAGCATGGACCATCTCATCATGGTCGAGGTCTCAAAGCTCACCTTAATGCCATGCACTCACGGTCAATCTGCACTCAAGCTCTTCAGGACCGCGATCAATATGGGACCACGATCAACTTAAAGATCGCGACCTCAATTTCTCCAAAGCAAGTTACACCTCAACCGTGGTCCTACCAGAAGGTCACCCAACTGGACCGCGACTGGGGGAGTAGTTAAACCAAGTGCGGCCGCGATCCTCGCCCAAGAAGGCAGCATCGAGACCACGACCGAGGAAGGGGGTTCAACTAACCTCGATCGAGGAAAGAATGACAACAAAGCCTCGACTGTGATCAAGCTACAATCATGACCATGATCACAGTGTAGGTCATGGTCCAGGGGTTAAGTCTGTGGAGTGTGCCTATAAATAGGCCACCCACCTGACCTGTCAAATCATCAGATCATAGATCAAATCTAATAGTACCACGAAGTGCTGCCAATTTCCAAACTCATCTCCATCCACCCATCCAATTAGTCTTGGATCTCTAAAGCTAAGGAGAGAGAAGCTTGAAGGATCCATCTTCTTTGAGAGAGGAAGACCGCACGTGCCATCGACCTTTTGGATCTAGATCTGAAGAAATATTGAGTTGTATCATGCTCTTCTCTCTCTATCTAGATCCATCACTTCTATCTCACTGCACTTCTCTCATCACTTTGTGGAACTTGATGTATCTATCTTTTTGTAACGTTGTTATGCTGCCCATGAACATGTATGGCTAAACATCTTAACTTGGGTTGGGAGTAGCCACTAAGGCTCTCCCAACATGTATATTGTCTCTCTGTTTTGAATATACATATACTCTTGTCAAGATTATCTCCATGCACCGGTTTTAATGCTTCACTTGTATTCTTAGCTACCATCTTGTGATGTTTGATTGTTGATATGTCGAGAGGGTAATATCACTTTTATCTTGTGTTATGGAGTAACATGAATGCATGAAAATGTTGGAATGCTAAAGCTTGAGATCATATGTTATGTTATGCAGTTTTTTTGTAGTCATCTCGAGAGAGAGGTTACTCCTAAACTTAGATCTATCCCTATCTCAAGAGAGAAGGGAATAGACACCATGTATGATTGCTTGTAATCTTGATAGGAGTGTACGAGAGGGAGAGATGATTTTGCATGTTGGTGATAATCCTTAGTAGGTGAAACCCAATCCAAGTTTCCCTCCATATCTTTGTTTACGTCTTCCTTTGTTACGCTTTGTTTTTCTTATCTTTGTTCTATTTGTTTTACTTTGGCCTGAGTACTATCTTTCCTTTGGGAACACCCATTTAAATACCTCTTTAACCGGAGTATATGAGTGTGAGACTTTGCATTCTTAACACCTGCTAACCTTGTCCCTGTGGTTTGACCCTGATTTCTACATCATACCCCATGTAATAGTTGTAGGGGCTTAAGTGTTGGGTTACTTTCTTAAAAGTCTGACTCCTCTAGATGCACTCCTTTTTGGGCGTGTGATTTAGGCCAGTTGACTTTTTGGTGCCATTATCGGGGACAAGGAAAAATGGCACTGTTAAGAATTTGAGTCCACTCACTATACTCCCATGCCTCAAGCTTAGTAATAAGCTTGACCACACTTTCACTTTAAGTCTGCTACCATGTGTTTATGTAGAATAGTTCGTTTTAACACATCTAGTTTACTAACTCGACTGTAAGGTCTATTCAGGCACCCCAGAGGAAGTAGACTCTTTCAACTTTTGCTTCCTTACCTTGAGTAACCATGTTGCCCTGAGTGGATGTTACTCTCACTGGGGACGAGGGGGATTCATCAGGTGAAACCAAGAAGAACCATGAAGATAATAGAAAACATGGTTGCGCTGCAAGCAGGCATAGACTATGATAGGAATGACAGAGGACCAATGAGGAATGTAGGGTTTGAAGGGCCATCTATTGAAGCCAAAGCTTTACAGACCATAACGACATAGATTCAGAAAATAGAAACTAATATAAAGCAACTGAAAGATACCAGAGTTAAGGGAAAGAAGCATATTGAGAAGGTCATGAAGTGTGTCACCTATGGAGAAGGAGGACATGGGGTTGATAATTGTATCTACACCAGGCCAGAGGAAAGTGAAGGAAGTGAAAGTGAAGAAGAGACACAGAATGTTTCCTACACCAATTTCAAGAAGCCAGACCACCCTGGTTTCAGCTACGGAAGCAAAGATGCAGCCGAGAATTTGCACCAACTGAGCAACACACAAAAACCGCCCCCAGGGTTTGAAAAGACAAGCGGACAGACCCAATATACATGAGCAACAAATTATCAGACAAATAAGAACAACTATCAGGGTCAGGGTAAGATTCTGAATCGTCAAGGCACGGGACCGAGTCACTATCAGGGTCAGGGTAAGAATCTGAATCGTCAAGGCACAGGACCGAGTCAAGCCTAGAACCAAAACCAAGGGTCAGGTCTGGGGAAAAATAACAAGCAGTCAGATTTAGTCGCCCATCTCTTTGATTTCAATAAAAGGCAAGATACTGTGAATGATCAGTTAGCTCAAAATGCTCTTGCTAACTCTGGAGTTTTGATCACTATGCAAGTTCAGATGACTGACATGCAGACCCATCAACATCAAATCGACCAACACCTCTGATCTGGTAAAGAATCCTTCTGGGAAAATTCCATCAAACACCAAAACTACAAAGATGGATACCCTTTGAACTGGGAGAATGCTAAGTAACTCAGGAACTGGAAGCAACAATGAGGAAAGAAGAAATAATGAACATCCACCTAAGAAAGAGGTCGCTCCTAAAAAATCTGTTGATAAAGAAAAGTGGAAGAAAATAAGGAGAAAGACAAGAAAGTTAGGAAACCTGATGCTTTTGAGGAGATCTTCGCGAAGAAGAGTCCATATGCACCAAGAGTCCCATTCCCCTATAAGTTCATTAAAGCACACCTGAAGAGAAGATACGAGAAGTTCATGGAAGCGATAAAGAAATTGCATCTAGAGGTTCCGTTCCTGGATGCTATAGAGGAGATGTCGACCTATGCCAAGTTCTTCAAGGATATCATCACCAAAAGGAGGAGAGGGGACCATATAGAGATAGTACAGTTGGCTAATATGTCAAGTGATTTCATCCAGGCAGAGTTGCCAACAAAGAAGAAGGACCCTGGAGCATTCAATATACCATTTGGTGTTGGAGATAATGTAGAGAGAAAAGGTCTGGCAGATTTGGGGCAAGCATCAATCTTATGCCTTTGAGTCTAGCCCAAGACTTGGGCTGACAGATATGGTTAAAACAAACATGAGAATTGAATTGGCTGGTCACACTTTCAAATGACCTGTTGGAATAGTTGAAGATGTGCCCATTCGCATCGGAAAATTCTTTATTCCCTGTGCTATCGTGGTGATTGACACAATCGAAGACCCTAAGTGCCCAATGATATTTGGGAGACCATTCTTGGAAATTGAAAGAGAATTGATAGATGTTGCGGAGGGGATTATTACCCTACGAGTGGGCAATGAGCACATAGACTTCAGAGTCCAAGATGCCATGAAGGGATCATTTCTTTTTGAGTCAGTCTACTTTATGGATAGTTACAATCAGTATTCTGAGGAAGTTCAAGAAGAAAATGCAATCATGGACCCCCTGATGTGAGCCTTGAACAACCCCAATTCGGCGGTAGAAGACCCTATGGTGGTTGAAATCCTCGACTATCTGAATCAAGACGAAGGAGACCTTAGTGACGAAGAACAAATTATTGAAATAGTTAAGTATGCTTCACCCGAACAATCTCCCAAAGAGCAATAGGCACCTAAGCCGAAGCCCAAATTGAAACCACTTCCGAAAGGGCTAAAATATGAGTTTCTAAACCATGAGGAGAGGAACCCTATTATTGTGAATGCAAGCCTTACGGAAGAACAAATGGAAAGACTACTAAAGGAGATGAAAGAACATAGAAAGGTGATAGGATATTCTATAGAGGATATAAAAGGGCTCAACCCATCTCTTTGCATGCACAGAATACATTTGGAAGAGTCTGCTAAGCCGCTAGTTCAGCCCTAGTGAAAGATAAACCAAATGTTGAAAGTAGTTGTAAAGAAGGAAATATTGAAACTGCGAGATGCCGGAATTATCTACCCAATTAGTGATAGTAATTGGGTGAGTCCTATTCACGTCATGCCTAAGAAAGGAGGAATGATAGTAGTGAAGGGAGAGAATGGTGATGAAGTCGCTACTAGAACTGTTACAGGATGGCAAATGTGCATAGATTATAGGAAACTGAATGCGGACACAAGGAAGGATCATTTCCCCTTACCATTCATTGACCAAGTTCAAGAAAGGTTGGCTCATCATGACTATTTTTGCTTTTTGGATGGCAATTCAGGATTTTATCAGGTCCCCATTCACCCTGATGATCTAGAAAAAATAACATTCACGTGCATCTATGGCACATATGCGTTCAGAAGAATGTCATTTGGAGTGTGTAATGCACCCGCAACATTCCAGCGTTGCATGATCTCGATGTTCTCTGACTTCTTGGAAGATATAGTGGAAGTCTTTATGGATGACTTCTCGATTTATGGTACGGATTTTGACGCATGTTTGAGAAATTTGTTCCTGGTCTTGAAAATATGTGAAGAGAAACATATGGTTCTAAATTGGGAAAAGTGACACTTCATGGTACGGAATGGCATAGTCCTGGGACATAAAATCTCTAAAAATGGGATCGAAGTAGATGTAACTAAAATAGAAGCCATATCGAAATTGTCACCACCAAAGTTTGTAATGGGTGTGAGAAGTTTTCTTGGTCACGCCGAATACTACAGGAGGTTTATAAAAGACTTCTCAAAGATTTCAAAGCCCTTGTCCAATCTTTTACTCAAGGAAGTCGAATTCAATTTCAACAATGAATGTTTGGAGGCTTTCAATACACTGAAGAAAGCATTAAAAACTGTGCCGATCCTACAAGCTCTGGATTGGGAGTTTCCATTTGAGATAATGTGCGACGCTAGTGATTATGCAATAGGTGTTATCCTAGGTCAAAAGAAAGATAAAAAGCACCATGTAATCTTCTATGCTAGTCGCACATTAGATGAGGCATAGGTAAACTATACCACAACCGAGAAGGAGATGTTAGCAATAGTTTTTTCTTTTGACAAGTTCAGGTCGTACCTAATAGGGTCAAAGGAGAAAGTATATATGGACCATGGAGCTATTAAATACATGATGCAAAAAAAGGATACCAAACCATGAATTTTGCGGTGGGCTCTTAATTGAGCTTCCACTTGCATGGACTTGCATGCACCACTAAAAATCCTAGAGATAGTAAGTCTCTAAGTTTAGCCTTACGTGTGCTAGAATAAGATCTCCACCCACGTATGCTAAGGTATGTGGAAGTCTTATCGTAGTACAGTTGAGGGTCGAATCCACGAGACAATGGTCTTGTTAAGGATTTAACAAGATGGAAAACGTTATAATTCTATTTATCTACTTAAGAATTGATATTTAGATCGAAGAGTTGGGTTGATGATTAAACTAAAATGCAAAAGTAAATTAAATGGCAGGAAAGTAAAGTTAAGGTTGTAAACAATATTTGGAAGCCACTAGGATGTGATCGAGTTTCACCACCACTGCACATGGATCATAACATACATCATAATAACATGGCTTGCAAAAAGGGTCTAATCAGTTAGTATCTTTGTAGACTTAGCTTTCTTTTGAATAGCCAACTATGAGAAACGTGGAAGTATTGCAATGCCGTCCATCCTCAAACAAATGGTCACTTACTTTGCATCACTCCCTTCGCAAAGTGTGTTCCTCGACCTGTCAAAGTTGTACTTCCATACGTCAATTGATTCCATTTCATAGTATGAAAGTGCAACGATGGAGGTGAGTTTACTCCACTCCTTGAAAAGCATTCCTAGATACCGAAACAGATATATGGTGACTACACACATCAATAACCAACATACAATCGATAATCGAATCTAAAAGCACAAACATAGACAATTCGCACTAGTAGATAATAGGTAACACAGGTTGGTGATCAAGCAACTAGCATTCATTAAACGATTGATGTTGAACTAAAAAGATAGTATTTCTCTATTGCATACTCATGAATTACAATGCATGAAATGAAAACATGGGTAGCGGGGCTACTCCCCGCACCCTAGTGTATGGAACTACTCACTCATGGCAAGAACAAAGAAGGAGATAGGAGAAGAGAAGGAAAACATCATCTCCACATAGGAGGGAGGAAGGTTGACCCCTTGGAGTAGAGAACAACTATCTTCACACTGTTTGGTTGCTTTAGTGATGAATCCTTCACTCCACACCTTCTATGTCAATGAGATAGAAAGTAGGCTTATGGATGGAGTGTGGATCTTAGACCGGCAGCCTTAGCGTGAAGGATGAAGGATGAAATAGCTCTGGAACAAATGAGGCAGCCTTTGGGCGTCTAAGAGTCCCCCCCCTTTATGAGGACCCCTTGGGTCCTATTTATAGGCTCCAAGGGGGTCTTGAATGGTTTTGAGTTATTTGGATCTTCACAGTTTGGAGACCATTTGGATCCTCACAGTTTTGAGACCGGTAGCTTTCGCGCATTCTTGGGATCAATAAATATTCACTCAGTCTTGGGGCCGCAAGGGCCTTCACGCGGTCTTGGGACTTCTAGGGCCTTCACGCGATCTTGGGACCGCTAGGGCCTTCACACGTTCTTAGGACTGCTAGGATCTTCACGGTCTTGGGACCTCTAGGGCCTTCACGGTCTCGGGACCGGTTTGGAACTTTTGCAATTTTTTTGGGTTTTTCTGTAAGAAGAAAAGGGAAAATATCGGTCTATTGGTATATTCACAATAAAGCAGAAATTTAAGTATTCTATCTAATTTATCTAAGAAAGAGTGTGGAAAACTAAGAAAACTAGTAAGATAACCTCACAAAATGGGAGTTTATCACCCCCCTAACTTAGAGTCTAGCTTGTCCTCAAGCTGGATAGAGCTAAGGCACGTAGTGGCGAGGCAATTTTATTTAGTGAAAATCTCCATACTCTTTCTTCAGCTCTATACCAGAGATCTCCCAAAATCTTATTGGGACTTCTGCTTGCACTGAATCCTTCAAGTGTCGAGAGTTGCATGGAGATCAGGTTTCTTCCGTATCTCGTAACTCGCATTGGGACCACCCTTTCCTTGATCATATTCTATGCATGTCTTCGACTCTAAGTAGTTTTATACTTCTTTGAAATTCCTACCAGAAGCTAAGATAGGTACGAGGGTTGGTTGAAGGCTGTTGTGTAGCTCCTCCTTTGAAGGGGGAGGGTTTATCTAAACTTTTAGGGTCTCACTACCGGGTGTGACACATCTGCCTTAGTGAGGGCAACTGAATGTACCGGCCGGGCGAGACCTTTGTCAGCTTTTTCATATATTTGGAGACCTTAGGATCTCAATACCGGGCACGATACATCTACCTTTGTGAGGGTAGCTGAATGTACCATCCAGGCAATACCTTTATTGGCTCTTCATATAGGTCTTTATGTATGGCACAACTCCCATTTTTTTAATTTACACTCACGCTTTTATTCATATGCTCACTGGCTAAGGAATTGGGTATTTTAGGGATTTTATTTGGGATGCCAAGCCTATTTTTGAAAAGAAGAAAACTGTTCCCGAGAGTTTCTAGACATGCACTTGTTTTGATTTCGTACTCGGTGGTCCACTTACGAGGTTCTTTGATCGAACTGGCTATCAGAACTATTGTAGATCATTGTAGTTCCGTTATATAAGTTCATTGCCAGCAACATCCAATGCTCAGAGTGAAGGAATGGAAATAGGATGAACTTTGGAGTCGTATGCTAAAGATATGAAACAAGGGATTTAGTGGTTCTAAAGTTCTTTGAGCCGAGTAAATCATCCTTCAGGTATGTTGACGCCATGTAAACTGTAGGTAGGTCCCGCGCTAGAAGAAATTGGTAGGCAGCCATGATGCTCACGGATAGTGAACCTTTTACTTGTATGGTTTCATGGAGTGCATCTATCAATACGAGAATATTCCCTTCAAGGAAAACAAGCTCATCGGTCTCTGCATATAGTCGAGACATGATGAGTCGGAGTTCATTATCTAAAAGACTCTTACATGTAGCAAGGTCAAAGTTTGGGAATGTTCGTTGTATATCAGATAGAGGCACCATATCTTTGGATGATCTATTAATGGTAGCTCATGTTAACAGATCGGTGTCCCCCTTATCTTCCGCCAAATCAAAAGTGTAGGGGTCCCATTGTCATTTTTCTGGGACCTTGGTGGTTTGTTTTTGTTGTTGTTACAACTCCTTTAGAACATGTCTGGATGGTTGCTTTTGTGGACGTTGGATAGTAGAGAATAAGTAACGGGGTACGTCAGCATGTGCCATTGTTGGGTCCTTGAAGAATCGTCTGTCGTAAATGAGCTGCATGGTGTAACGTCCCCGCAAGGAATGCATATCCTCTATGGCTAGCTCGGTAAAGGGGATATGTTTGTTGAGCACTTCAATTAATCTGATTGCATAGAGAGTGCAGTCCCCTGATCCTTCTAGCGTTTGGATGGCTGGGTTAATGATTTTGAACCAAGGTTGGCTCCAGTCGTGTGCAAGAGATGGGAAGGCAGCCCATATAACTTTGAGAAGCCGGAAGGGGATGCATCGTGCTTCTCTGGCTTCTAAACCAATGAAGTTAATGGTTCCCGCCTTAAGTTCACTGGCACAAAAATTGTGCACCTTGGCGTCGCGGGCCTCGGTGTCAACAATCATGAGGAGCCAGTAGCCAAAAACTTTGAAAGGCACTGTGATGTAGCGTGCCTTTCTTGCGAGACATGTTTGTAGCCGCTCGATGGATTTTGCCTGTAAGTCTTTATTCAGTAGGCATAATGCTAGAGCAGGTGAAGCATTGAAAACTGGCTACTTTTTCTTTGGGCTCCAAAATTCCTCTTTTGTGTTGGCAAGAAGTACATGGAAGATAGCCATCTTCACTGCCGACTGAGGTCCTAGAAGAACACGAAAATCTTCCTGTGTCAGCTTGTGCTTTGTCTTTGTGTTGTTATAGAGTATGTCCCCCCATCCTTGGCATCGTCTATAATAGTGTTTAAGATGAATATGTCTTGAACATCTAATGTAGAGATGGCCACCAGATCTAAGTCATGCATCTTGTGAGGTAGGGGTGGCGGCGGGGGAAGGTCTTCTGGAGGGGGAAGTGAAGTTTGTTCATTGTCATCAAAATATTTTGGCAGATCTTCATTCTCTTCAGATTCGTAGTCGAGTTGATCATCGATTTCAAGACACACTCTATCAGAATCATCTTGTTCTGGGGGGAGGATTGTAGCTTGCCCCAAAGCAGATGGTTCGGGAAGCATGAAAGCTGTTGCGAGTGGGCTAGTGCTGGTTTCCAGTATGCATTGTTGAAACTCAGCAAAAGCCGCATCTTTGGCAGTGTCCCCCAGAGAGCCCATAGCAGAAAAATGAAGAATTGGTCTACATAGGACATTGTGATGTTGTCATTGTTGTCAGGAGCACGGTGGTCTTCAGAATATTTGCTACCACCCTCCCTTTGGTCTCCATCATCTCCCCTCTTTGTGTTATCTGCTCCTCGCCTGGTGCCCTCCCCAGCATTGCCTGGGTCATCTAGTTGGTCATCTAAGGAGGAGTTGTCTGTATTGGAGTCAGCCGAGGAGTCAGAATCCTCATCGTCGTCTTCATTGTCATCATCATCGTCATCCACCGCCTTGTCATTTGTCTTTTTAGTTGCTGCTTTCTTACACCGCTGATGAATGGCTTGTAATTCTTCAAGTGCCACTTGCACATGCTCGTGGGTTTCGAGCAGTGCATTGTGGCTTTCTTTGAGATCACTGTATCTTGCTTCGACGGAGAGGATTTGTGATGTTAGATCAGTCACTTGTGCTTGTAGGTGATTGAGTTCGTCGTTTGAGTGCTCCTCTTGGCGGCGGATGAATTCTGTGAGGTTGCTATCAATGCCATCCATGCGCGTGCTCAGTGCAAGTTGTTGTTGCTGAAGCTCTCGGAGGGTCTCAAGCAAAGGTTGAGTTTGCTTGGAGACCCTGTCGACTTGCTGGACCAACACTTCTTGCTGGATTTTCATACTAAGCATCAACTCCGGTAGGGTTTGGAAGTGATCGTCAATGTGGTTGACTTGCTGGACCGTTGATTCCTGTCGTTGTTGAATGCTTGTGAGAAGGTTTGGTAAGGCGTGAGTCCGTTTGTCGATGTTGGACATCTACATGGAAAGCCCCTGCACACAAGAAAAAATAGATTGTAAGATGTTCGAAGGGTCGGAGGGGAGAGTTCGAATAGAATCAAATTGACGTTTGAATGCCTCTCCGACTTGTGAAAATGGGACCCCAGTGGTGGATGGGTGGGATGGCTGGGGTCCAGGTGAAAGGGTGGTGGTGCCTTATGAGCGAGACATAATTGATGGGCCCATGAATTGTGTGGTGACTGTAGAGGGAGACACCAGCGGTATCGGGGTGGTGGCAAATGAGAAAGGTGGCGACATCTCAGATATGATAGGTGTAACCAAGAATGTTGGGGGGAAGGTGGTGGAGATGAAGGTGACATTGGGCGTTGTAGTGAAAAATGGCTCACCCGTGGATAAAATGAGTGAGGCGGAAGATGTGGGTGAATTTTTGGTTGTGGGGAAAGGAATTTTGGTGAGTATGATTGTGGATAATGGTGGAAGAGTGGTAGTCACCGGAAGGGTGGAAGATGGCGGAGTGGTGGAGGATAGAGGTCTCGACCCTTCTATCCCTCGGGTGGTGGGGGTGGTTGTAGAGGTGATCCCAACATCTAGATCCAAGATGAAGGGGTCTGATGTTGGATTCACGATGGTTTCTGCATTGTGGGGGTGCTCTGCATCTGGGGTGATCTTAGAGGTGGGCGTCTCTGATTACTGCTGCTTTTGTATGCATAGTTTGGATGGTCTGACGTGGCAAATATCGCACTAACAAATTTACTCGGGGTTAAAATCCCCGAGCTTTTACCAAAACCTTGTGCAATAATACCACCCGCAAGCGGACGGGTCTTATCGCAGTATAGTTAAGGATCGAATCCCAAGAGACAACATTTTTAAGAATCTTTGTTAGTCGAATCTAGCTCAAGTAAGACTAATATTTAAAATGATTGATTTGGTTGAGGTTAATTAAACTAAATGCAAGAAAGTAAAAGGGAAGAATTAAAGTTTTTCTAGATTAATGATATGGAATCGTTGGGATGGTCCCGGGTTTCACCACCACTATGCATGCAAACATATCCAAATATCATAATATCCATGCAAGTAACTAACTATCCAAGTTAATCTATTGTAAACCCTCCACGAGGATAGGCTCACGTAAGCGTCACCTTAGGAATTTGATTTCTCATCATCCTCCGGATCACTCACTTACGGCTACGAAGATACAACATCCAACTAAGGCTGCGACCCCCCTTGTGGGTACGTACATAGAAGCATCACTGCGGGCTAGATGGCTCGTCCCCTCGCGGATCACACACTTATGATCTCAAGGAATCCTGTTATATTTCTCGTCAAGGATTCAACTGTGCTAACCAACATGAAAGTAGGCAATTAATCTACCAATGTGAACAATTAACAACAAAATGAAAAGTTATATACATTTCCATGGAAAGTTTAACAAAGGAACATGCTTGCATGGGCAGCGGGGCTAGTCCCCGCACCCCAGCAAAAAGGAACTACTCGCTCATGATGTGAGAAACAAGAAGAATAACAGAGAGGGAAGATTCCGCCATGAGCGTGATGCAGAAGGTGGTCGTAGCTCGGTGAAGATGATGCAGTCTTCTACGTCATGTCGGGGTAGATCTGGACGAGGAGGAAGAACCACCAAGGCAGACCGAGCAGATCTTCTTCTCCACCTTCCTTCTTGACTAGGCCTCCTTGCTCGCAGTAGGAGGAGTGGGTGAAGTGGAAATGACGTGGAATAAATGGATGAATGAGGATGAAGTGGGTGACGGGCGGATGCGCAAGCCTACCACAAAGCTTGGCCTTGGAGATCGTCCTTCACCAGGGGACGATTGCTTCTTAGGTACAGCCTGGTGGTGGAGTGGAAGATGAGAAGATAACATGATGGAGGAGTTGCCCAGGGGTCAAGTACTTCTCAAGCATAGCCTGGTGATGGAGTTGTGGTAGTCGATCGGAGGGAGAAGGGGTCAAGCTCACAAGTAGCATCCTAGCAGCGTCCTAGATCCGATACCCAAATGAGGACCCTAGGGGTCCTATTTATAGGCTTGCATGGGGTGATCAAATTTTTGTTGTGAGTTTGCTCCAAACAGTTTGGAGCAAATGGTCTTGGAGATCGTTTGGTGACCAAATGGTTTGGAGACCATTTGACATCCAAACAGTCATGGAAATTCACCTTCAAGCGGTCTTGCAGATCGATCGAATAACCAAACGAGCTTGGGAATGATTGTCCTATTAGTCTTGAGACTGTATGGTGCCAATCAGTCTTGAAAGCAAATGATCTTGGGACCATATGGTTCCAAACAGTTTTGGGACCGAATGGCTCCAAACGGTATTGGGACCGAATGGTCTTTGCTTTAAACTTTATACAGTTCTGGCTTGATCGGTCTTGAGTCTCTCTCCAAATGGTCTTAAAGACCATTTGATGGTCAAACGGTCTGGGCTTCTGAACGATTTTGGGACCCAACCAGTTTCGCTTTGATCGATCTTGATTGTCCGCACGGTCTGGAGTCAAACGGTCTCGGTTGTCCAAATGGTGCTGGAGATTGATGGCCTCCAAATGGTCTTTAGCATCCTATCGGTTCTTGGTCCAAGCAGTCTTCAAACCGTTTGAGCTCATGCGGTCTTAAAACCGTTTCGGCTCAAATAGTCTTGAGACCGTTTAGGTGAATGTCTAAGACCGAGGGGTTAAAACCGCATGGGCAGACCGTTAGGGAAAACCATTTGGTCAAGACCGAATCGTCAAGACCAAAAGTTGAGAGGATCTTTGAGTGAATTCCATACGATGGTTGAGTCTTATCAAGACCTGCACAAAATCAATATAAATCTAGTGAATATTATAAATAATTGGATAAAATGAGAAGTCATGTATTTTGTAATATTAAGAGGATGAAAGTGAGAGAATTGAATCGAATTAATCCCAAAAAGGCAACTGAAAATCATGATGAAAAGAGATTCATCAGAATACCCTGAACTTAAACAACATGATTGTTTTCATTTTACTTTGCATGACTAAGCATTCTCAGCTTCCTAAGACCACTAAACACATCTTACCATATTTTTGTTCCTGAGTTCGTTTTCCAATATTACTTCCTCCACACTTTTTCCAACAATAGGCATTTCTAAGAGTTTTGTAATGAGTCCAGAGATACCCGCAGAATCAACAAGTGTGCACCTGATCTGACACTGGTGTATTTCAGGGTAGTGGAGGCATTCATTGTGCCATTAGGTAGAAAAGGGAGTGAAGGGTGGTATGGAAGGAAGAAATAAATCCCTCCTCTATTCGACTCGAGATTTTTATTTTATGATTGCAATTTTCTGATTGCATATTTTTTGTGCGAATCTCTCCTCTATTTGACTCGAGATTGCATTTCTTTTTGTGTGGGCTTTGGCATCTTTTCTTGGTGGTACGCCTCTATTTAATTGTGAGGGGTATGGAAGAAGCGGATATAGAGGGAAGTGGCGTGCCACACCGAACTTAGGGTTTGGCACTATTTTGGTTATTTTTGTTTCTTTTTTGATGGATGGAGGGGTACGAAGATGATAGAAGAAGTGTATAAGAGAGTTCAGATTAGAATGCAACTTGATTTACAATTCAGTGCACCGGGTCGTTCTCTTTATTATACTCTGCTCAAATAGTGACTTAATGAGGATCCGGTGGTGATTCCATGTTTTTGTTCCACTAGTCAGTTAGGAAGCATGATGTGTTTGATCCCTATCAGTTTCACAGACACTTTTCATTTTTACATAAGTATCATGATGTTAGGATTCATAAGCTTCACATGATGATTTCAATCAAAAGGCTAGTTTTCAGGGTGCTTTTGAGTATTTGCTTCGAATAAGTAGGGTATAATTATTCAAAAGTGTTAAAACTTCATCAAGTATATGTTCAATTTCTTTAAAAACTTAAAAGTTTTGAAAATTTTGAAAGTTTAGGGTCAACAATGTAGCCGTGAAATCTTAAATTTGAAATAGAAGGGTGAAGGTGTAAAGTAAGATACGTACCACCCACCCTCCACCCCAAACTTAGAAATTTGCTCGTCCTGAGCAAACTCTAAATCCAAGATGGAGGGGAAAATTCATGCTGGTCGGACCATAAAATGTGGTTGCGTTCCAATCAGCGTGCATCCTCCATCTGAAAATCTCAAAATTTAAATTCATCTAAACTAAAGATGGCATCTTGCGATGAAATCTTTATTTATTGCAAAATTATCTAAAAGGTAGAAACAAATTAAGAAAAGTTTCTAATTCAAAATTAAAACTAAATATGAATTTATTTATCGGGTTGCCTCTCGACAAGCGCCTTTGATTTACGTCAATGGCTCGACAGTGATACTATCACCATGGTGGTGCTCTGAGTGGATCTTGAGCTAGATTTGCATGTCTTCTTTGAACAATTGAGTTGTCATATTCTATTAGTGGTTCATTCTTTAACCATTCATTTACCCTTTCTTTGATCTGAGCCTCTTGTATACTTCCCTCAACAGCGCGAGTGATGTTAGAACAAAAATTGTGGTTGCTCTGAACGGCATCATTGATGAAGTAGTGTTGTTGAGGCTCGTAAGGAAAGTTCATTTGTTGATGTCATGTCCCTTCTTCATGAAAATTTTGGGCACAGATGTCCATCAGATATGGATCTGGGGGGTGGTCTGGGTAGAAACTGCAATCCAGATCTTGTTGTGGTGGAAAAGTGAAATCAGTGGTCTCTGTTTGTTGGATTATCGGTGCATCCCAGAGGGTAGTTGTTTGAGGGGACTCATTGACAGCTAAAGAATCACTGGAATGTGTAACCACGTCGTTGGGAGGTGACTCCTCCACAATTGGTGGCGTTTCTTTCGTTTCAAAAACGGGTTCACTGTCAGCTTTCTCTTCCTCATGTTCTTTTTCTAAAGGAGCATCAGCTTTTGAAGAAAGGTATTGTCGCTGCATCTGAGGGAATTGATCAACACAGTCGACAAAATATGCTTCTTCTTCTTGAGTGTGCCCCTTAGCACTTTTGGTTGCATTGAAATCAAAAGATTGGTTTCCTACTCTTAGGGTCGAAATTCCAGCTTCAATATCTATAATAGCTCAGGCGGTTGAGAGGAAAGGCCTTCCAAAAAGGAGGGGGTATCGTGGATTTTCCTTGATATCCATTACTACAAAATCGCACGGGGCATATAGATCTCCAAGCCTTACAGGGGTATCTTCTAAGATGCCGACTGGTTTGACCAATGAGGAGTCAGGAAGCTCAATGGACATTCTTGTGGGTGAGAAGTTGGTGAAGCCCAATTTGTTGCATAGGCTGAGAGGAATGATAGAAATGCTAGCTCCGAGATCTGCTAGACCTGGTCGGTTGACAACATCGCTTATAGAGCAGTTAATTCCAAAATTTCTTGGGTCCTTATGTTTTCGAGGCATCTTATCTTCCACTAAATTAGATGATGTTCTTCCCGATTTCACTGTCTGATGGTCCTCAATTTTTGGTTTCCGACTAAGTAGGAGTTTGAAGTACTTTGACCATTGAGGCATTTCAGCTATGGTATCTAAGAGTGGAATGTTGACACGCAACTTTCTCATGATTTCCTTGAATTTGTTGAATCTAGTAGTTGTCACAGCCTTAAGTTGTTCCACATGCATCGGATTATCTTCTGGTTGCCCGGCCAAAACTCCAACAGGTGGCTTCATGCTAGCTGCAAGTTGAGATAGTTGAGATTCAATAGCCTTCTGATGGGCTTGCTGGTTAGCTATCATAGTTTGCTATGACTGTAACATCTTTTCAATGGTTAATAGTTTGTCATCATGAGAGATGGTATTGGCTTGATTCCCTTGTTGAAGGTTCTGGTAAGGAACTTGGTTTGCATCTCGGAACTGGTTTCTGTTCTGGAAATTACTTCTAAAGTTACCTTGGTTTCCCAAATTCTGTTGTTGGTTGTTTGAACCAAATTGATGTGAGTTTACCACTCCTGAAGGATTTCCATATTGAAAACTGGGATGGTTCCAATTCCGATTTGGGTTATAGTATCTTTTGTTGGCTAAATGGACATCTATAAAATCCCTTTGTTTTGATTATGACAAACATTTCATTCTTATTTATCTGACGAGCTACTTGAGTGTGCAGGATGACACAACTATAAGGGAAATCCAACATGAAGTATTTATATTTTCATGCAAATGTAATCATTATAAAAACTTGTACAGAATTATAATGTACAAGTACTTAGAATCGCATGTAAATCAAGCATTGGTTTTTCCCTAGCTAAACACCACACTTAGTTAGGTCATCTCCTTCTAAATAGATCACATAATGCACACTCATGCACATACTTAGTATCTTAATTAAAAGATTGAAAATAGAGTCAATCTCGGTCGACCACACTCCTCGACCGAGACACTCTCGGTCGACAAAATTCTCGACCGAGATTGACCAAAAGTAGCCGTTAGACACAGCAGTTGACAGTTGCAAATCAACGTTAATCCAGAGAGCCTGTCGGTCGACAAATCCTCGACCGACTGGGCATCTCGGTTGACAAGTCCTCGACCGAGATGGTCTCTGACAGCAACTGCAGAATTAATTAACTAGCCGTTGCTAATGCGCCTAACTTATTCCTAACGGCTAGTTAAGCACTAGGAACCCCCTAGAAGTTGTCTAGAACGTCCTTAAGCATACTTAGGTCATTCCTATAAATAGGACAAGCCATAGGACACTAGAAGACACTTCTTCCACTTGCTATACTTGAGAAAATACTTGAGCCCTCTTGTGCAATCTGTGTGAACTGAGCTTTGTGATCAATTGGCCATTTTCCCTTTAGCTCAAGCTCGTCCTATAGGCTAGATTTTCCTAACCCTAGCAAACACAAGTCCATCATATTGGCTAGGAAAATCCAAACGCTTGATCTAGGGAAATCAAGCCTTGAGCTACAAGGATAAGTTGTATTTTCTTTTATTCCTTTCTTGTTCCTTGTATTACTTGTACTCTCCTTGCTACTCCAGGTAGGAGGCTGCGGATTGGAGAGGGTGAAGCTCTTCGTGGTGAAGAGGAAGACTTTGGACTACTTCAGAAGGCTGTCTTGACGGGAAGCTACTTCGAGAGGAAGGCTACTTCAAGGGGGAGCTTGAAGTTACTTCAAGGAAGGCTGCTTCGAGGTTGGCAAGACTACTTCAAGGTGAAGGCTGTCCAAAGGGTGTTTAGAAAGTATTGTAAATTTTATGTAACATCCTTGAGAGGTAATAAAATTTAGTACTTTCAAAATCCCGGTTGGGTAAGCAACCGGGTAGTGGACTGACTCCTTAGTATTTGCTAAGGTGGAACCACTCTAAACACCTATGTTCCTCTTCTTAATCTTTAGTTTGGTTGTTTGAGTTTAAATTATTTTAAAATCTCTATAAAACTCTATTCACCCCCCCTCTAGAGGTTTTCAATTGGTATCAGAGCAGGCTTCAAGGAGCTCTAACAAAGTCTTGAAGAAAAGATGGGGGATGGAGTGCTCAACAACCTCAACATTGAAGGAACGCTCGTTGCTAGACCTCCGGCGTTCGACGGGACAAACTATCAATACTGGAAGAGAAGGATGCAATTCTACTTCCAAGGAATCAACTGGGATCTTTGGAGAATGGTATCTACACCATACACACTCCCACAAGACGATTTCGCATTATGGGATGCTAATACGGTAAAAATGGCTCAAATAAATGCAAAGGCAGTAAGCATTTTATATTGTTCCATTTCAGTAAGTGAATTTAATAGAGTATCAAACTGTGATACCGCATATGAGATTTAGCATAGATTATCTATAACATATGAGGGTACCATTCAAGTTAAAAACTCTAAAGTTAGTTTGCTTAAAACCAAGTTTGAACATTTTCGTATGGATCCAAACGAAACTATTAGTGAAATGTATTCAAAATTTTCTACTATTGTTAATGGTTTAAGTGCTTTAGGGAAACCTGTTCTTGAGGAGGATCAGGTATCAAAAATACTTCGATCTCTTCCTCCAAAGTACAAACCAAAGGTGACAGCTATTGCAGAAGCAAACGACCTCACTCGCCTCAAAATGGAGCAGCTCATCGGAAACCTAGAAGCTCATGAGGCAGACCTAGAAGAGGAAGAGAGAAGAGAACATGAGCATCAACGGGGGCCAAAGAAAGACGTGGCTCTCAAAGCATCAAAAGCTCCCTCACATGAGAGTGAGGAATCCAGTGAAGAAGAAGGAGAAGAAGCATTGATAGTCAACGGTAAGAAATACAGAAGGTTTAAATCTAATAAAATTTCTAGTTCTTCTTCCACTCCCAGGTGCTTCGAATGTGGAAAGAAAGGACATTTCAAAAATGAATGTCCCAAAGCAAAGAAGGGAAAGAAAAGCTCACATAAGAAGAAAGAAAAAGCTTATAAAGCGGCATGGGATGAAACCAGTGAAAGTGAAAGTGGAGATGAAAATGTGGAATGTCTAATGGCAAGAGAAGACAATGAAGACTCTCAAGAGGTAAGCCTTATTGATCTTCCTAAAGAAGAATTAGTTGCTAGCTTACAAGAAACTCATGATAAGTATGTTGATGCCAAGAAGAAACTAAAAAGGACTATGAAATCAAATAATGAGCTCATTGCCAAAATAGATGAACTCTCTTCTGAAAAGAATAACATTGATCTTGAAAATGTATCTTTAAAAACATCTTTAGATGATTGCACTAGAAAGCTACTTACTTTGGAAACCAATCTTAATCTTCTATCAAAAGAAAAGACTGATTTGTTAGCCAAACTACAAGCTTTTCAAACTCAACCTATCTTGTGCAATCATTCGGACTATGACAATATTGTAAAAGAAAAGGATTCATTGTTTTCTTATTTAGACCAGGCAAGAAAAGATATACATAAGAAGATGAATGACATTGCTCAATTGCAAAGAGAACTTTATGAGTTAAGAAGAAAAGATATTCTTGATAACATATTGAGAAGTGGTACTACCTTCAATGGAAGAAAAGGTTTGGGATATGTTCCAAAGAAAAACCAAACCAAAAAGATCCAAACTATGTTTGTACCCAAAAACACAATGGCTAGAAAGAGAAATGAAGTTGATTCTATTACTTGTCATTTCTGTTTACGTCTTGGACATTACTGTTTTTCATGCCCCTACAAGACTAAGAAGTCCAACTTAGTTTGGACCCCAAGACCCCAAATTTAGAAGAATGGAATGTAGTTGAGATATGACAAAATACTTAATTTTTGCAATTTATATTGTCCTATCTCAACAAACAATGCTATGCTTATTAGTATTATTTTTTCTGCATTGCTGTACTAAAACAGAAACTTCGTCGGTCGAAGTACTGTCGACCGAGCTCTGGGTCGGTCGAAGTATTGTCGACCGACTGGATGTCTTTAACAAATCGAAAATCTTCCAGTACTTATTTCGGTCGAAAATTGGTCAACCGAGAAATTCTCTATGTCTTTTGATTATAATACAGTAACCTACTCGATCGACAAATTGTTGACCGAGAATGATATCGGTCGAACAATTGTCGACCGACTGGTTTTCTGTATCAGAACTTTTATACACATCAGCAAATTAAAAAAGTTTCTAACCTTATCGGACCATCACATGGGTACCAAAATCTACATTCTAATGCAGGAATGGGTCGTTGACAGTGGCTGCTCCAAACATATGACCGGAAACAAGGATGCATTTTCAACTTTTGAAGAAAAGAAAAGTGGAACGGTCACTTTTGGAGACAATGGTAAGGGCAAAATCGTTGGAATAGGTAATGTTGGAACAAATCTTGAAATAAAAAATGTTCTACTAGTTGATGGATTGCACCATAACTTAATAAGTGTAAGTCAACTATGTGATAGTGGTTATGATGTGTTATTTAACAAAACCTGCTGCAAATTATTGATAGAAAATACTACAACTGTTGTTTATGAAGGAAATAGAGTTGGAAATCTTTATATCCTTAAACCAAACTCTATGAAATCAGTAGTAGGTAAATGCTTACTTGCAAATGAAAACACCTTACAACTATGGCATAAAAAGCTTGGTCATGCTAGTTCACATGCTATTAAAAAGTTAGTAAAATATGATCTTGTTCGTGGATTACCTGCTTTGTCTTTTGATCAAGTTGCAAATTGTGAACCTTGTACAATGGGAAAGCAAACCAAAACATCTTTTAAATCAAAACATGTACTTAGCACCAGTAGATCCTTAGAATTAATTCATATGGATTTATTTGGACCAATGAGAACACAATCTATTGGTGGTAAACGATACTGTTTTGTTATTGTTGATGATTATAGTAGATTTACATGGGTACATTTTATTGCAACTAAAGATGATACTATTCATGTCTTTATGCAATTTTGTTCTAAGATTGAAAATCTTTTACAACATAAAATATGTACCATTAGAAGTGATCACGGTGGCGAATTTGAAAATCATACATTTGAAACTTTTTGTACTTCTCAGGGGTATACTCACAATTTCTCTGCTCCACGTACCCCACAACAAAATGGTATTGTAGAACGGAAAAATCGATCTCTACAAGAAATGGCTAGGACCATGATACTTGAACACAACACACCTAAAACCTTTTGGGTTGAAGCTGTAAACACTGCTTGTTATGTGCTAAATAGAGTCACGGTTCACTCTCATTTGAAGAAAACTCCATATGAAATAATACACTCTAAGAAACCTAGAGTTGACTACTTCCATACTTTTGGCTCTATATGTTACATTTTAAACACCAAGGATGATAGAGACAAGTTTGATTCTAAATCACACAAAGCATTCTTCTTGGGATACTCTACTTCTAGCAAAGCGTTTAGGGTATATAACACTATCTCTAGAAAAGTTGAGGAATCCATTCATGTTTCTTTTCATGAAGAATCAAAATCCACAAATTTAGATATCATTGATCTCACTAATCAGTTTGAAACTATAACCATTCCCAATGATAATGAGAAAACTCCCACATCCGATCCTCCAATTGAAACACAACCTACACCTAGGCTGATCAAGGATCATCCCCAAGAGCTAATTATTGGAGATCCAAATGATAAAGTCAAAACTAGGTCCTCTTTCCAAGATGTTGCAAACATGGCTTTTGTCTCTATCATTAAACCTAAGAAAATATCCGAAGCTCTTAAGGATGATTACTGGATAATAGCCATGCAAGAAGAATTAAATCAATTCACTAAAAATGATGTATGGGATTTAGTTCCTAAACCACAAGATAAAACTATCATAGGAACTAAATGGGTTTTTAGGAACAAGCTTAATGAGGCAGGAGAAGTCATAAGGAATAAAGCACGGTTAGTTGCACAAGGATATAATCAACAAGAAGGAATAGATTTTGATGAAACATATGCACCCGTAGCTAGACTTGAAGCTATTAGGATGTTACTAGCTATTGCTGCCCATAAAAACATTCAGCTATATCAAATGGATGTCAAAAGTGCATTTCTAAATGGCATCATACAAGAAGAAGTTTATGTTGCTCAACCACCTGGCTTCGAAATACCAGAAAAGGACGATCATGTTTATAAACTTAAAAAGGCACTTTATGGTCTAAAACAAGCACCTAGGACTTGGTATGAACGGCTCAAGACATATCTTTTTGATAATGGTTTCTCTATTGGAAATTCAGATTCTACTTTATTTTTCAAAACATATGCATCTGATTTCTTAGTTGTGCAAATATATGTTGATGACATTATTTTTGGTGCCTCAAATGAATCATTATGCACACAATTCAGTGACATTATGCAAAAAGAATTTGAAATGAGCCTTATGGGTGAACTAACATTATTTCTTGGTTTTCAAATTAAGCAAACACCCGCCGGAATTTTTATAAGCCAAGAAAAATACACTAAAGAACTGTTAAAACGCTTTGGGATGGATCAATGCAAACATGCTACTACTCCTATGGCTACTTCTATTAAAATTGATAAGGATGAAAATGGGGAACCTATTGATGATTCCTTATATAGAGCCATGATTGGTAGTTTGTTATATTTAACCGCTTCTCGACCGGACATTATGTTTTCCGTTGGTCTTTGTGCTCGATTTCAATCCCAGCCTATGCAATCTCATTTTCTTGCGGTTAAACAAATTCTTCGATATCTAGCCGGCACTACTTGTTTTGGTTTACGGTATCCAAAAGGACAATCCTTGGATTTTAAAGCATATACTGATGCGGATTATGCCGGTTGTCGACTTGATCGCAAAAGTACTAGTGGTGGATGTTTCTTATTAGGTAGAGCCTTAGTATCTTGGTTTAGCAAGAAACAAAACACGGTTGCCCTATCTACAACCGAAGCTGAATATATGGCAGCTGGGTCTTGTTGTGCTCAAGTGCTTTATATGCAACAAGTTTTTAGCGATTATGGTTTTCATCTTTCATCTACACCTATTTTGTGTGACAACACAAGCACCATAAACTTAGCACACAATCCTATTCTACACAGCCGGGCCAAACATATTGAAATCCGTCATCACTTCTTAAGGGATCACATCTCAAAGAATCATGTTTCCCTTCATCATGTTGATACGGAAAATCAATTGGCTGATATTTTTACAAAACCGCTTCCATTAGATCAATTTAACAACATTAGGAAGCAACTACTTATTACTCCGTTGGAGGATGTTTTCTTTGATATCTGCGGTTCTTAAAACGAATACTTATGCTTTTATGTTTAGTATCAACATTGATATGCACGTTTAAATTGGAAATCTGCAAATTGTTGCCTCTTGGCTAAAACAAAACTTAGCCAAGGGGCGCTACGGTCGTAGTCAAGGGCGACCTAAAACAACGCTTTGCCAAATATGCCTCTTTGGACATCATTTTCGTAAACTTCATTGCTTCACATTTTGGCTATTCAATGGACATCTTTTTCGTTCGTTTTTGATGGGATATCTAATTAAGGGGGAGTTTTTAATAAAATGGTTATCTTTTTGAGATGACAAAGGGGGAGAGATATATAAAAATATAACTTAATATTTATGACAAACTCAATCAATGAGTTTCATAAATATACTCTTGGCTTTACATTGAAAGTTGCTATATTCCCAAATGAACTGGATTTCATGTTCCATAATTCATTGGGGATACTAAGCACACATTTTATAAATAAGAGGAAAAGTTCCAAACGGCAATCTAAAGGTATGGCATTTATATGTTTTATATTTCCTCTATTCATATTTTGGAAATGTTTGTCATCTTCAAAAAGGGGGAGATTGTTGGCTAAATGGACATCTATAAAATCCCTTTGTTTTGATTATGACAAACATTTCATTCTTATTTATCTGACGAGCTACTTGAGTGTGCAGGATGACACAACTATAAGGGAAATCCAACATGAAGTATTTATATTTTCATGCAAATGTAATCATTGTAAAAACTTGTACAGAATTATAATGTACAAGTACTTAGAATCACATGTAAATCAAGCATTGGTTTTTCCCTAGCTAAACACCACACTTAGTTAGGTCATCTCCTTCTAAATAGATCACATAATGCACACTCATGCACATACTTAGTATCTTAATTAAAAGATTGAAAACAGAGTCAATCTCGGTCGACCACACTCCTCGACCGAGACACTCTCGGTCGACAAAATTCTCGACCGAGATTGACCAAAAGTAGCCGTTAGACACAGCAGTTGACAGTTGCAAATCAACGTTAATCCAGAGAGCCTGTCGGTCGACAAATCCTCGACCGACTGGGCATCTCGGTCGACAAGTCCTCGACCGAGATGGTCTCTGACAGCAACTGCAGAATTAATTAACTAGCCATTGCTAATGCGCCTAACTTATTCCTAACGGCTAGTTAAGCACTAGGAACCCCCTAGAAGTTGTCTAGAACGTCCTTAAGCATACTTAGGTCATTCCTATAAATAGGACAAGCCATAGGACACTAGAAGACACTTCTTACACTTGCTATACTTGAGAAAATACTTGAGCCCTCTTGTGCAATCTGTGTGAACTGAGCTTTGTGATCAATTGGCCATTTTCCCTTTAGCTCAAGCTCGTCCTATAGGCTAGATTTTCCTAACCCTAGCAAACACAAGTCCATCATATTGGCTAGGAAAATCCAAACGCTTGATCTAGGGAAATCAAGCCTTGAGCTACAAGGATAAGTTGTATTTTCTTTTATTCCTTTCTTGTTCCTTGTATTACTTGTACTCTCCTTGCTACTCCAGGTAGGAGGCTGCGGATTGGAGAGGGTGAAGCTCTTCGTGGTGAAGAGGAAGACTTTGGACTACTTCAGAAGGCTGTCTTGATGGGAAGCTACTTCGAGAGGAAGGCTACTTCAAGGGGGAGCTTGAAGTTACTTCAAGGAAGGCTGCTTCGAGGTTGGCAAGACTACTTCAAGGTGAAGGCTGTCCAAAGGGTGTTTAGAAAGTATTGTAAATTTTATGTAACATCCTTGAGAGGTAATAAAATTTAGTACTTTCAAAATCCCGGTTGGGTAAGCAACCGGGTAGTGGACTGACTCCTTAGTATTTGCTAAGGTGGAACCACTCTAAACACCTGTGTTCCTCTTCTTAATCTTTAGTTTGGTTGTTTGAGTTTAAATTATTTTAAAATCTCTATAAAACTCTATTCACCCCCCCTCTAGAGGTTTTCATCTTTGACCAGGGATAGTGTTGACAGCATTCAGACTTTCCATCTGGCCATTATCTCTTTGTTCACTAACATAAGCAGCAAGAGATGATTCTATATGATCTTGCTTGGCAACTAAGAGTTTGAGGGTTTCAGCGATAGTCTTGTATTCAAGAATAACTTCAGCCATAGCTACCTTCAATACTCCTTTGCCTACATACCTACCCCAATTAGCTTGATTTTCAGCTCCAAGGTCGACAACCTTCCATGCGCTATCATAACTTTGACGCATGAATTTTCCTCTAGATGAGAAATCTAAAAACCTTTTGATATCATCGTCCACACCCCTATAGAAGATCTCGATGAGTTGATTCTTGGGAATGCCATGGTGTGGACACTTTTGTAAAAGATCTTTTTATCTATCCCATGCTTCACCAAGGGTTTCTCCAGGGACTTGAGTGAAATTTGATATTCGTCCCCTGATTTCATAAGTAAGAGAAGGAGGGTAAAAATTTTCCAGAAAGTCATTTTGAAGTTATTCCCATGTAGTGATGGGTTCGCATCGCAAGGAATTGTACCAACTCATAGCTCTATCAGTAAGAGAATACTTGAAGAGACGGAGTCGAATGGCATCGTCTGAGACTCCATTTTGCTTTGTCATAGCACATAGATCGATAAACCCCAAAAGATGTTCTCGACTATCTTCTCCTTGTTTTCCAAAGAATGGGTTGTTTTGAAGAAGGGTGATCCAATGCGCTCTTATCTCAAAGTTGGGAGCATGGATGGGAGGAGGTTGAACTGGGTGATGAACGTCAGCAGCTTTAGGGATTGAGAACTCCCTAAGATCCTTTTGCAGTTCTTCTTCTTGGTTGCTTCTTGGGATGCTCAGATTTCTTCTTGTATTGCATCTCTGGCTTTTTGCATGAGCCTTTCTCTCTATACATTGATGGCTTGAGCTACCCTTTGGGCTATTTCCTCCTCTTGAGCCATTCTTACTTGGTTCTCTCTATTTTGACGGTGAAAGGTTCTATCTATCTCCGGATCAAAACTGGCAGTGAGTCCAGGACTGTTCAAATGGTGCATACACCAGTCTTGGGGGTACCTGAAATGAAAAGATCTGAAGTAAGATTGATGGAGTGGAGTGAAATTCAAGTAGATGATTGATTGTATCAAAAGAAAACAAAAATCCAAGATTAGCCTTAAAAGAACTAGATTTGACTAACTGATTCCGTTGTCCCCGGCAATGGCGCCAGAATTTGATGTGGCAAATATCACACAAATTCACTCGGGATTAAAATCCCCGAGCTTTTACCAAAACCTTGTGCAATAATACCACCCACAAGCGGACGGGTCTTATCTCATTATAGTTAAGAATTGAATCCCAAGAGACAACGTTTTTAAGAATCTTTGTTAGTCGAATCTAGCTCAAGTAAGACTAATATTTAAAATGATTGATTTGGTTGAGGTTAATTAAACTAAATGCAAGAAAGTAAAAGAGTAGAATTAAAGTTTGTTCTAGATTAATGATATGGAATCGATGGGATGGTCCCGGGTTTCACCACCACTACTCATGCAAACATATCCAAATATCATAATATCCAGGCAAGTAACTAACTATCCAATTGAAGTTGTTGTAAACCCTTTGCGAGGATAGGCTCACGTAAGCGTCACATTAGGGATCTGATTTCTCGTCACGCTCCAGATCACTCACTTACGGCTTCAAAGATACAACTTCCAACTAAGGCTGCAGCCCCCCTTGCGGGTAGGTACACAGAAGCATCACCGTGGGCTAGATGCCTCGTCCCCTCACGGATCACACACTTACGACCTCAAGGAATCCTGTCAGATTTCTTGTCAAGGAGTCAACCGTGTTAACCAACATGCAAGTAGGCGATTAATCTACCAACGTGGACAATTAACAACAAAATGAAAAGTTATATACATTGTCATGGAAAGTTTAACAGAGGAACATGCTTGCATGGGAAGTGGGCTAGTCCCCGCACCCTAGAGAAAAGGAACTACTCGCTCATGATGCGAGAAACAAGAAGAATAGGAGAGAGGGAAGATTCCGCCATGAGTGAGATGCAGAAGGTGGTCGCATCACGATGAAGATGATGCGGTCTTCTACGTCTTATCGGGGCAGATCTGGATGAGGAGGAAGAACCACCAAGGCAGACCAAGTAGATCTTCTTCTCCACCTTCCATATCGACAAGGCCTCCTTGCTCACAGGAGGAGGAGAGGGTGAAGAGGCGATGACGTGGAAGAAGTGGATGAATGTGAATCAAGTAGATGAAGTCAGTGATGGGCAGATGTGCAAGCCTACCGCAAAGCTTGTCCTTGGAGATCGTCCTTCACCAGGGGATGAGTGCTTCTTAGGCACATCCTAGTGGTGGAGTGGAATATGAGAAGATAACGTGATGGAGGAGTTGCCTAGGGGTCAAGTATTTCTCAAGCACAGCCTGGTGATGGAGTTGTGGTAGTCGATCGGAGGGAGCAGGGGTCGAGCTCACAAGTAGCAGCCTAGCGGTGTCCTAGATCCGATACCCAAATGAGGACCCCAGGGGTCCTATTTATAGGCTTGGATGGGGTGCTCACATTTTTGTTGTGAGTTTTCTCCAAACGGTTTGGAGCAAATGGTCTTGGAGATCGTTTGGTGACCAAACAGTTTGGAGACTGTTTGACATCCAAACGGTCTTGGAAATCCAACTTCAAACGGTCTTGCAGATCGATCGAATAACCAAACAGTCTTGGGAATGACTGGCCTATCAGTCTTGAGACCGTATGGTGCCAATCATTCTTGAAAGCAAACAGTCTTGGGACTGTATGGTTCCAAACGGTTTTGGGACCGAATGGCTCCAAACGGTCTTGGGACCGAATGGTCTTTGCTTCAAAATTTATATGTTTCTGGCTTGATTGGTCTTGAGTAAGATTGTTTGATGGTCAAATGGTGTTTGCTTCTGAACAATTTCAGGACCCAACCAGTTTTGCTTTGATCGATCTTGATCGTCCGCACGGTCTCGAGTCAAACAGTCTCGGTTGTCCAAACAGTCTTGAAGATCGATGGTCTCCAAACGGTCTTTATCATCCTATCGGTTCTTGGTCCAAGCAGTCTTGAAACCGTTTGGGCTCATCCGGTCTTGAAACCGTATGGGCTCAAACAGTCTTGATACTGTTTAGGTGAATGTCTAAGACGGAGGGGTCAAAACCGCATGGGCATACCGTTAGGGAAAACCGTTTGGTCAAGACCAAAAGTTGAGAGGATCTTTGAGTGAATTCCATATGATGGTTGAGTCTTATCAAGACCTGCACAAAATCAATATAAATCTAGTGAATATTCTAAATAATTGGATCAATTGAGAAGTCATGCATTTTGTAATATTAAGAGGATGAAAGTGAGAGAATTGAATCAAATTAATCCCAAAAAGGTGACTGAAAATCATGATGAAAAGAGATTCATCATGGTCGAGCCACCGGTATTTTCTTTTCTTTAGTTGCAGGTGCAGTAGCATTGTGCTGTGTTCGCCCTTCTGGTGCTTGTTTATCCTTCCCTTTTATGTAGGCTAGAAAGGTAGAAAGGTCCTCTTCAGTGAACATGTATTTGTCTTTATCATAATCTGCTAGTTCGGGAAGTGGTAGCAGCGTCCTGGATGCTTCGACAATTGGGCAGAAGAGATAGTGGAGTTTGGCATCCTTCTCCTTTATGATATATGTATTTTTTAGAATCTGCTCATTTTTTAAGTTGTCACCCTTTATCAAAGTACATCTTTGAAGTGGTCCATCCATCTTGAGATACTTCAGGATTGATGTGACATGACCACCCATGCAGATTTCCTTCCCGGGGGCATAGGATGTGTGTTTATGTATCAAGTGTCGTCCAATATTGACCGGTTTCCCCTTTAGGATGGACCATAGTATGAAGAGGTCTGAAATATGAACGTTCCCTCTTTCTATTCTAGGGAATAGTGCTCCTGTTATTATTCTATGTAGAATTCGCACCAGGCCGGAATGAATGTTGGAGGCTTTACTAGTCTTGGAATCATAACTGGGGATTCCAGTCAATGATTTCCAGAAAAAGTGCGTGTTGAACTGTGGGTGATCCAGACCTACTACCGTAGCCTTCTTTAGCTGGTCTGGGTTTTCAATGAAGATTTTGTTCAACAGGTTTTCAATCAGTGTAACCTTATTACCGAAAAGTGAGGTTACAAGCTTGCGTTCACCTACGTCTCTTGATTTGTCCTTGGCCTCTACTGGTTCTTTGTTAAGGTAGGTAAAGAATTCCAGTGTAGGCTCAAGGTAAGAATTTTTGGCGACGAAGCAGAGTTTTGAAAGATTCGCCTCATCGAGAAAGGCAAGAACTTTGTCGTAGATGCCCATATTTTTTAGTATGTTGGAGCATACATACTTTGTTGGTCGTAGAATTTTATCACCAGCTTGTAGGTGTTGAATATACAGATCATCTGGTGTTGCTACTGCAGTGGTAGCAGCAGGAGGAGTAGCATGTCCTGCCAGTATTTGTTCTCTTGCGGTTGTGGGTTGGACTTGCTTCCTTGCCCTTTTTTGGTAGGTCTTTCCTAAATAATCTCCTGGGCCTTCTGCTTCCCCTTTGACTTGGTGGCTGGAGATTCCTCATCTGAGTTTGGTGTGTAGTCAGAACCTTCATCGGTGGAGGAGGGATCTTCGATGTCCTCGATTGGGTCCTCTGCTAGACATTTGTTGACACGCTCAAGGTCGTGAATGACCTTGGGCTAGTCAACTAGAGTTTACCCTATTTTTGCACATAGGTCAATGATGCGTTGGAGCTTATTCCGGCACTCCAACAACTACTCCCTGGTCCAGAGGTGGGCTTCAACAACTTCTTTTGCAGGTGAGGCCATTCCGTAAATTTAACAAGAAATCATTAGAAAAAGTTGAAATTTAGTGCTAATGGAATTATTCTATGAATTTTGAAAAGATTGCAAGATGGTGCAAGCTTCACGGTCTTAAAACCGTGAAGAGGTCACATGGTTTCGAAACTATGAAGGATTCATGCCTTGTAAAGATCGGGAAGAGCGAAACCGCGATGGTGAAACCGCGAGGATGAATACTGTTAAGGATGAAACCACGAGGATGAAGACCGTTAAGAGTGAAACTGTGAGGATGAAAACCGCGAGGGTGAAACCGCGAGAATGAAAACCGGTAAGAGTGAAACTGCGAGGATAAAGATCGTTACGAGTGAAACCGCAAGGATGAAAACCGCAAGTGTGTAACCGCGAGGGTAAAACCGCGAGAATGAAAACTGTTAAGAGTGAAACCATGAGGATGAAGACCGTTAAGAATGAAACCGCAAGGATGAAGACTATTAAGAATGAAACCACGAGGATGAAGACCGTTAAAAGTGAAACCGTGAGGATGAAAACTGTGAGGGTGAAACCGCGAGAATGAAAACCATTAAGAGTGAAACCGCGAGGATGAAGACCGTTAAGAATGAAACTGCGAGGATGAAGACCATTAAGAGTGAAACCGTGAGGATGAAAACCATGAGGGTGAAACCGCGAGAATGAAAACCGTTAAGGATGAAAATCGCGAGGATGAAAACCACAAGGGTCCATGCAAAACCATGAGGAAGGTGAAATGGTGGCGGCTACGAACGCATCAATGGCGATGAAGGCGAAGCGGCGGCAGCAACGAAGGCGTCGGCGGTGGTGATAGAGGTGATGATGGTGATGATTGTGAGATTCGTCTACCTAACTGTAATGGTTGTGGTGATGGTTGTTGCAGAGTTGGTGGAGATGAAGGATGGGGCTGCTGTCGCGAGTGTGAACAGGAAGGTGGATGCACGATGTGAAGAAGGAGTGTGATCAGAGGCAGTGGCGGAGCTCGGGTCGCGCGAGAGCAAAGGACTAAGAGTGGGCTCACGTGAGGGAGAAGAGAGAAGAAGAAATGGAATAGGGTCGCGCGAGAGAGTTTTGAGAATCGAAGAAGTGAAAAGAGAGGGTTTAGGGTTATATTCATAGATACAGGGGGGTGATGCTCGTAATTTTTTTAGGTTAAACGGTTTCGAGACCGTTTGGGTCCAAACGGTTTTGAGACCGAGAGGACCAAATAGTTTCAAGACCGTTTGGGTCCGAACGATTTCAAGATCGAGAGGACCAAATGGTTTAAAGACCGTTTGGGTCCAAACAGTTTCAAGACCAAGAGGACCAAACGGTTTCAAGACTGAGAGGATCAAATGGTTTCAATATCATTTGGGGCCAAATAGTTTCAAGACCGAGAGGACCAAATGGTTTCAAGACCGTTAGGGTCCAAACGGTTTCAAGACCGAGAGGACCAAATGGTTTCAAGACCGAGAGGACCAAACGGTTTCAAGACCATTTGGGTAAAATTATATAGGTTATTGATTTTTATATTTTTATATCTATTTTGGTTGGTTATATTAATTTTTATATTTTCTAAAATGAAAAGGAAAGGTGATACTCAGTTCTTGGGTTGCCTCCCAAGTAGCTCTTTGGTTTTACGTCGCTGGCTCGATGAGATTCTGCCTTGATCAGGTTGATGTAGTGGGGTCATGAATGTCAATGGTTTGTCTTGGAGTTTTATCAGCTAGAGTATAGTATCTCTTCAGTCGGTGGCCATTGACAGTCCTTTCTCCTCTATTGTCATCAAGGATGATGACAGCTCCAGTTGGGTAGATGTGTTTGATAGTGAAGGGTCCGGACCACTTTGTACGGAGTTTCTCGGGAAACATTTTGAGTCTGGAATTGAAAAGAAGGACCTTGTCTCTGATGATGATATCTTTTTTTTTAAGGTGGTCGTCATGCCACATCTTAGTTTCCTCTTTGTAAATCCTGGCATTATGGTAAACAGATATTCTTAGTTCTTCAAGTTCTTGTGATTGAAGTTGTCTGTATTCGCTAGCACTTTTGAAATCGAAATTCAACTGTTTAATAGCCCACCAAGCCTTGTGTTCTAGTTCGACTGGAAGATGGCATGACTTTCCATACACCAAATGGAACGGAGTTGTTCCTATTGGTGTCTTGTAAGCAGTACAATATGCCCAGAGAGCATCAAGAAGCTTGGTGGACCAGTCTGTACAGTTTTTGTTGACAGTCTTCTCTAAAATAGCTTTCAGTTGTCTGTTTGAGACTTCAACTTGATTGCTTGTCTGCGGATGATAAGGTGTGGCGACCTTGTGTTTTACTCTGTATTTTCATAGAAGTGCTTCAAAACCACGTTCTAAGAAATGTGACCCTCCGTCGGATATGACTATTCTAGGAACTCTGAATCTAGGGAAAAATAATATCCTTGAACAGCTTAATAACTGGCTTAGAGTCACAAGATACAGTAGGTATAGCTTCTACCCATTTGAATACGTAATCCACAGCGACCAATATATAGGATAATCCATATGATGAGGTAAATGGACACATATAGTCCACTCCCCATACATCGAAGAGTTCAATTTCCTATCAAAGAGTTAGTGGCATTTCGTTTCGCTTGGAAATCCCTCCAGAGAGCTGACATTTACCACATGATTGTACAAATTAATGTGCATATTTTGCTATTGTTGGCCATAAGAAATCAGACTGTAAGAATTTAAGAGCAGTCTTCTTTGAACTCATGTGCCCCCCAGTGGGACCAGAATGACAGTGTTCCAAGACTGGGGTGATTTCTTCTTCAGGAAGGCAATGGCAGAATAATCCGTCTGCACATAAGCGGAAGAGGTATGGTTCATCCCAGAAGTATTTCTTGACGTCATGGAAAATTTTCTTCCTGTCATGATAGGAAGCAGAAGGATGGACAATTCATGTAGCCAGATAGTTTACTATGTCAGCATACCAGGGGAATCCAGTGGTGACCTTCATGAGTTGGTCGTCGGGTAGAGAGTCGTTGATAGGTATATTATCTTCATCTTGAGCTTCAATGCAACTCAAGTGATCGGCGACAACATTTTCCACCCCACTTTTGTCCTTTATTTCCAGGTGAAACTCTTGAAGCACCAGCACCCAGGGAATAAGTCTAGGTTTGGCATCTTGTTTCTGAATCAGATATTTTATTTCTGAATGATCTGTGTAAACTGTAACCTTTGATCCGATCAAGTAAGAATGGAATTTCTCAAAAGTATAGATGACTGCCAAGAATTCTTTTTCTGTAGTTCTATAGTTCTTTTGGGCCTCATCAAGCATTTTTTATGTGTAATATATCACGTAGGGATTCTTATCTATCCTCTGCCCTAGTACTTCTCCTATAGCATAGTCACTGGCGTCACACATTATTTCAAAGGGTTGTGACCAATCAGGAGCTCTTAGTATAGGCGTAGAGACTAAGGCATTCTTTAGAGTCGTGAAGTTGTGTAAACATTCTTGATCAAAATTGAAATCCACATCTTTAGTTGACAGGTGAGTCATGGGATTTGTTATTTTTAAAAAATCTTGAATGAATCTTCGGTAAAATCTGGCATGGCCTAGGAAGGCCCGTACTCCTCTGATGTCTTTTGGTGGTGACTACTTTGAAATGACATCTATTTTTTCTTTGTCTACTTCAATCCCTCGTTCACTCACTCGATGCCCGAGGACAACACCTTCTGTCACCATAAAGTGACATTTTTCCCAATTAAGGATTAGATTTGTTTCCTCACATCTTTGTAGCACCTTACTAAGATTAAGAAGACAGTTATCAAAGGAATCTTTGTAGATTGAGAAGTCGTCCATGAATACTTCCATGATAGATTCGGTTAATCCTGCAAATATGGCAGACATGCACCTCTGGAATGTAGTGGGTGCATTACATAACCCAAAGGGCATCCTCCTAAAGGCGTAAGTTCCGAAAGGGCAGGTAAAAGTCATCTTTTCTTGATCTTCAGGGTGTATTGGAATTTGATAAAACCCTGAGTAGCCATCGAGATAGCAAAAGAATTTCTGGTGGGCTAGACGTTCAAGAACTTCGTCAAGAAAAGGTAAAGGAAAGTGATCTTTCCTTGTTGCCTTGTTCAATTTCCTATAATCGATGCACATCCTCCACCCGGTAACAGTCTGGGTGGGTACCAGTTTGTTTTTATCATTCAAAACAACATTGGTTCCCCCCTTTTTAGGGACTACTTGAACCGGACTTACCCATTGAGAGTCAGAAATTGGATAGATAATACCAGCTTTTAGCAATTTTAGAACCTCAAGGCGAACTACCTCTTTGAGATTTGGGTTTAGCTTCCTCTGGTGCTCCCGTGATGGTTTAAATTCTTCCACCATAGGTAATTTGTGCATGCACAAAGCTGGATTTTTCCTAGTTAGGTCGGTCATCTTATATCCAATGTCTTTCTTGTGCTTACTTAACTCAATAAGGAGTCTTTCTTCCTGGTCATCTATCAAAGTGGAACTGATAATGACCGTACATAGTTTTTCTTCGTCTAGAAAGACGTGTTTGAGTCCAGTTGGTAGGACTTTCATCTCAGGTGCCTTGAGCACTTCAGTGGTCTCCAGAGTGGTGACAGATTTCAACTCCTCAAAAGTAGCTTTCGGAACTTCTTTGGCTTGTTCTAGGTATTGCAGACATTGTTGAACTAGTTCTTCGGTTGAAAATTCAGCTTCTGGATTCGTTAAGACGTCTTCCATAGCATCAGATGGTTCAGGAGTTTCTTGCTTCAGCTGGGACATTTTATCTATTGCCTCAAGAAGAAAGACTTCTTTGTGGATGCTAGGACTTTTAAGGCTATCAAAGACTCTGAATTGAATAGTTTCTTTCCCCGGCCTTAAGGTAATTGTGCCAGCTTCGACATCAATTAGTGCTCTAGCTATCACGAGGAAAGGTCTTCCGAATATTATTGGATACCTCATATCTTCTTTTATGTCCATGACAAGAAAATCACAAGGGACACAGGAGTCTCTTCCTACTCTCACTGGGATATCTTCAATAATTCCCAAAGGTGCGGTAATGGTAGAATCAGCTAGATAGATTGTCATTGTTGTAGGTAACAAGTCAGTAAATCCCAATCTTTTACTCAGAAAAGGGCATGATAGATATGCTGGCTCCCAAATCAGCTAATCCTTTCTTGCAAGAGGTGTTTCCTATAGAACATTGGATGCCAAAGGAGCCAGGGTCCTTTTGTTTTTTTGACATTTTGTTGAGAATGATGTTAGAAGTAGTCTAGGCTATTTTTACTATTTCATGTTCTTCGGTCATGTATTTCTTTGATAGCAAATTCTTCACATATTTAGACCAAGATGGAATTTCAGAGAGAGCGTCAAGGAATGGAATATCAACATACAGCTTCTTCCTTGAACTTTTGGAATCTAGAATCCAGTTTAGTCTCTCTCAATCTGCTTGGATAGGGTATCATGGGCTTGTATGGTGGGACTTCTAGTTCTTTGGAAACTAGTTCTTTGTCTTTCTCCTTCTCGGCCTCTACAGATTTTTCAGTTTCTTGATTTATATTTATTTTTGGAATGATTTTAGCGGTATCTTCGTCTTCCTAAATGACTTTGATAGCTTCAGTAAGAACATGACCAGATCTTGTGGTCACTGCATTTCGTTGTTCTGGTCTGTGTTGATCATGTCTCGGATTTATTTCCGGCTGACCGGTGAAAGTGCCCACCAGAGGTTTCAACTGAGCTGCAATTTGTGGCAATTGGGTCTCTACAGCTTTCTGTTGAGCCTGCTAGTTGGCAAGCATGGTTTGTTGAGATTGCAGCATTTGTCTTATCAGAGACAACTCATCTTTTTATGGAGGTTGAGCATTCTTTTGTTGAGGCTGTGTAATTTTTTGATGTCCTTGAGTTTGCTGTTGTTGACGAGCTGTCAACTGAAGTTGTTGAATTTGTGGTTGTTGTGACTAAGGTTGGTGCAATTGTGGGTGCAACGGAGGCTGAGTGTATTGATAGTATGAAGAAGAATTTCTTGGGTATACAGATCTTTGAAACCCACCTCTATAGTTTCCTTAGTTTCGGTTATAATTGCTCTGGAATCTAGGTGGTGGTCTATTAGAAGACCCACCTTGTGTTTGGTGCTGCGGATTGGCAGTTCCTACGGGGTTCCCATACTGAAATCCAAGGTGGTTTCTTGGTTCATCTAGATTATAGTATGCTTGACCTGGTATGGTGTGGATAGAGTTAACTTGCTCTGGTAGATGATCATCGGGTTGTTCAATGATTGGTTCATATTGTGGCTGAGGTGTCTGCAGATTCATCATCACATCGTATAAAAGGCCACATGATAATGTGGGGTGATCTGATGCATGACAAGCTTCACAAGTTTTAGTAGCTATTTTAACTTGTTGAACGTGGGAGTTCTTCTTCTTGTCATATTTTCTAAACGTTGTCTCAAGTGCTTGCTGCTTATGAACTATGTTTTTCAGAGCTTCAGCAATAGCTTTCATTTCTACAGATTCTTCAGCTTTGCAGACTTTTAGGACTCCTCATGTAGATGGTCTTCCCCAATTAGATTGGTTATCAACTCCGAGCGTAACAATCTTCCAGGTGTCCTCATAGTTCTGTTTCATGAAATTTCCTCCAGATGAGGAATCCAAAAACTTCTTTTTCCATCACTCCCAACACAAAGTGTGTTCCTTGACCTGTCAAAGTTGTACTTCCATACATCAACTGATTCCATTTCATAGTATGAAAGTGCAATGATGGAGGTGAGTTTACTCCACTCCTTGAAAAGCGTTCCTAGATACCGAAACAGATATATGGTGACTACACACATCAAGAACCAACATACAATCGATAATCAAATCTAAAAGCACAAACGTAGACAATTCGCACTAGTAGATAATAGGTAATGCAGGTTGGTGATCAAGAAACTAGCATTCATTAAATGATTGATGTTGAACTAAAAAGATAGTATTTCTCGATTGCAAACTCATGAATTACAATGCATGAAAAGAAAACATGAGTAGCGGGGCTACTCCCCGCACCCTAGTGTATGGAACTACTCTCTCATGGAAAGAACAAAGAAGAAGGCAGGAGAAGAGAAGGAAAACATCATCTCCACATAGGAGGGAGGAAGGTTGACCCCTTGGAGTAGATAACAACTATCTTCACACTGTGTGGTTTCTTTGGTGATGAATCCTTCACTCCCCACCTTCTATGTCGATGAGAGAGAAAGTACGCTTATGGATGGAGTGTGGATCTTAGACCGGCAGCCTTGGGGCGAAGGATGAAGGATGAAATAGCTCTTGAACAAATGAGGCAGCCTTTGGGTGTCTAAGAGTCTCCCCCCTTTATGAGGACCCCTTGGGTCCTATTTATAGGCTCCAAGGGGGTCTTGAATGGTTTTGATTTATTTGGATCTTCATGGTTTGGATACCATTTGGATCCTCACGGTCTGGAGACTGTTTGGATCCTCACGGTCTTGAGACCAGTAGCTTTCACGCGTTCTTGCGATCAATAAATCTTCACTCGGTCTTGGGACCGCAAGGGCCTTCACGTGGTCTTGGGACCACTAGGGCCTTCACGCGGTCTTGGGACTGCTAGGGCCTTCACGTGGTCTTGGGACCGCTAGGATCTTCACAATCTTAGGACCGCTAGGGCCTTCACGGTCTTGGGACCGGTTTGGAACTTTGGCAATTTTTTTGGGTTTTCTGTAAGAAGAAAAGGGAAAATATCAGTCTATTGGTATATTCACAATAAAGTGGAAAGTTAAGTATTCTATCTAATTTATCTAAGAAAGAGTATGGAAAACTAAGAAAACTAGGAAGATAACCTCACAAAATGGGAGGTTATCAGCTCTTCTGTTGTAGGAATTTGATCATGAAATCATTGATAAGAAGGGAAGAGAAAATGTGGTCGCAGACCACTTGTCTAGAACAATTTTTGATCAAGAGATTTAGTTACTCGTGAATGACAATTATGCTAATAAAGCCCTATTAATGGCTTAGTCCGATGAGCAGTGATTTCCTTGGTTCGCCAATATCTGCAATTATTTAGCCTGTGGCCAACTGTCACCAGAGATTCATACAATCAGAAGAAAAAAACTATTTTTAGACATCAAGAACTACTAATGGGATGACCCCTTACTGTTCAAAAGGTGTGCTGACAATTTGTATCGAAGGTGCATACCAATGGTTGAGGTTCCATTGATTCTGAAGGAGTGTCACTCTTCTCCCTATGGTGGGCATCACCGTGGAGAAAGAACCGTAGCAAAAGTATTACAATCTGGGTTTTATTGTCCCACACTCTTTAAGGATGCAACATCTTTTGTTAAGACATGTATGGGATGCCAACTCATTGGGAATATGAGCAAGAGAAATGGGATGCCCATGGTAGATTGGGTGGAAGTTGGCAGATTGGGTGGAAGTTGAAATCTTTGATGTTTGGGGAATTGACTATATGGGGCCTTTCCCCTTGTCAAGCGGAAACCAGTACATTCTTGTTGTTGTTCATTATGTTTCAAAGTGGGTTGAGGCGGTGGCCACCCATACATGTGACTCCAAGGTAGTGATTAAGTTGTTTGAAAAGACTATCTTCCGATGATTTGGGGTGCCACACACCATCATAAGTGACAGGGGGTCGCATTTCGGTGAGAAATAGTTCAAAGCGATGTTTAGGAAGTATGGAGTGAAGCACAAAGTCACCACACCATACCACCCCCAAACATGTAGAAGTATCAAACAGACAAATCAAGAAAATTTTGGAAAAGATAGTGAGTCGGACAATGAAGGACTAGTCAATGAAGCTAGATGATGCTCTACGGGCTTATCGAACTACGTACAAGATACCTATAGGGACAACACCCTACAGGATTATCTATGGAAAGTCATGTCATTTACCACTTGAGCTCGAACACAAAGCTCTATGGCCATCAAATTCTAGAATATGGACATTGACAAGGTAGGTCAGAAGAGATTTCTACAGCTTCAGGAGCTCGAGGAACTGAGATTGCATGCCTATGAGAATGTGAGAATTTATAAACAAAGGACTAAGGTTTGGCATGATGCACACTTGAAAAATAAGGATGTTCATGAAGGGGATAAAGTCCTCCTATTTAACTCGAGCATCAGACTGTTTCCAGGAAAGCTGAGAATGAGGTGGTCAGGACCTTTCTCAGTAGTAAAGATATACCCATCAGGAATGATGGAAATCTCTAGGGAAAAGACTGGCATTTTCAAGATTAATGGACATCGGGTAAAAAAATTCTATGAAGATGAAGCCTTTGTGAGAAGGTCAAAAATTAGTTTGGGGGAACCCAGCCAGTCGAGAAATGAAGAGAACTAGGAGGCATCACAGTCAGCTGAGGAAGTTGAGAAGTGAATGATTAGGAATTCGAGCTATAGACTCTAAACAAGTGCTTCTTTGGAGGCAACCCAAGTTCCAGCTGATTTCCTGAGTTTATGTTCTTCCTTTGTTTTGAACTCTTGTTTACCCCGCTCTTCAGTTTATTAGTTTTCCCCTTGTCTACTAAGTTTGTATATATCTTATGTTCTCTTTGAATATGGTTTAGTTAGAGGATCAAGTTCATGTTTTAGTTTAAGTTTCGAGTTGGTTTGAGTGGACTGCGGGTCACGGTAATGACCGCGGTCTAGGTGTCAACCTTGCTCAAGGTAGGGAAAAGCACCACGACCGTGAAGTTTTCCTTCCTTAGACCAACCGAACTGCGACCGTAGTGTTTTCCCTTAGATGAATTGCGACCGTGACATTCATGCTATACAGAGGGCCGACCGCGACCGTGGTACCAGTTTGCGCCGCAAGTTGTGGTGTCTCTCCTATATATTCTAAAACCCTTGGTACACTGTTCCTCTTGCCTAAAATCTCAGTTTCCCTCGAACCTAAGAACGAATCGTCTGTGCGCTTGCAAATGACACCAACGCCAACCGAGCTCCCCTCTGCCACTGCAGAAGCATGAAGTGTCACCGCTACACTAATCCTCTGCCCCATGTTTCATCTTTCCTCTGCCAAGGTAATCTTCTAAATGCTTTTATCTCCTATTGCTATGACTCTCCGCTCGCTGCCGCGACCATCATCGGACCTAACCCGCTCCTCCCTTTGTTATTTTCGCATGCCTTTACCATTTCCTCTGGTCCAGGTTCCAAAGCATCATCAACGACCCTGCCAATCACCTTTTTTCTTTTCCCCCTCGCCAATTGTTTTTGCGGCGCCCGCGCCTGCCCTAGGGCAATGTTTCCAAGCACGTTTCATGTCGCTTCGGCTACCCTCATCAATCGACCATGATTGAAACCGTGACCCTTATCCCAACCCTCGTTCCCAATGGAACAGGTCGACCACTACTTCATGACCGCGGTGCAAGTACCAAGACCGTGACCGCTAATCTGGTTTCCAACCTCGGGTCGCGGTGCTCTCGAATAGCTGATAAAAAGAGTATTTTTAACCACTGTTGTGGTGTTGACCGTGGGCCCCGGTCTCTCTTGGTCGGTTCCTTTGACCGAGACCATTCGCTTTCATCTTGGACCGTGGTCACAATGTCCTTCATTTCATAAGTAATGATTGTGGGCCATGGTCTCAAGGATATAGCTAAAAATATATTATATACAAAAGCATAAAAGAAAAATTATATAGGATCACTGATGAATTGAAGATATATTGAGTCAATTTGAAATTTTTTAGGATGTCTACTTCAACTGATGACTCACTGGAAAGGAGGGAAACCTCATTAAAAGAGATAGAGATGATTGTAGAAAAGCTATCAAAGGCCTTGGAAACCAATACAAGCCTGCCACCAGCCAGGAGGCTACAACTGTAGCTACGGATGGAGCAGTATTAGAACATTATGGGTCACTAGTCACCAAAAAAGTCAGAGTCTGCAGAGAATGTAGAACAAAAAGGAACTTCAAAATACCAGTCCACAGAGTCTCAGCTAAGAATTCTAGGAAAAAGGAAGGATGAGCCCAAGGCAACTAGAAGCTGCAAGAAGGTAAAAGTGATAGTGGCTAAATCAACAAAAGGACAAGAGACTGAGATAGTCAATAAGGAGGGAGAAGATAGTGTAGAGGTAGCCCAAGATCAGAGTGGGCCTACCTTTGTACCAAGAGACATTGTGCACCAGTCGTAATATGACTGGTTGTCACAAGTCAAGATCTTCAGGCCCACGAGGTACCTACACGTAGACGACTTCAAAAATATGGGGGTCTACGACAGGGTCATCAAGTTCATAGAGGGTGCAAACATGTGCACCCTATGCACCTCTGAAGCCCCGTCCTCAAAGTAGTTGATGGCCAAATTCATGTCTTCCATGGAGAAGGTCCCAATCTATAAAGAAGAACGCAAAAAGGGGGGCGATGACCAAAAGTTGGAGGTGAGACTAGGGGGGAAGTCTCACACAATCATAGAAGCGGTGCTGAATACTATCTTTATGAAGACAACAATAGAAGCCCAAGCCTTCTCCGTTGCCTCAGAAGAGAAGGAGACCGTCGGATATGATATCCACCAGATGTGGGAAGATCTGACAGGAGAAGATCAACATAACTCCAAGAACTCCAAGGCTACCCTGATCACCTCATGCTTTATCAGGGTAATACAAAAGATAACTGCCAACATGATATATATGAGGTCAGAAATAGGGAGAGTGATGAAAGGAGACATGTTCCTGATCTGGTCAATGCTAAAAAGGAAGCCTATAAACATAGGAAAAATACAATTCGAAAGGTTGTCAGCCACCGTGGGAGGAGAGTCCAAGCGTAACCAGGAGTTCTACATGGGAGGACTGATAACAAAGATAGCATACCATTTTATGGGTGCAGAAGCGTTGAAAAGTTGTAAGGCAATAGAGGGACATACAAAGATCGACATCAAGTCCTTCCTCAATGCAAGAATCCTAGCAAAGAAAGGAGACAAGTTGTATTATAAGTAGAGCATCTTGAAGAAACTCCTCCACCTCCTAGAGATGGCGTATTACGACGCCCATAAGATGCGGCCCACCAAAGACGACATCAGCAAGATGTACACAGGGGCCATATGCAATGTTGCGGAAAAGATATCAGCAGCTAAAGAAGCAAGAAGTAAGGACAAACCTATAGAAATAGAGAAAAAGAAGCCAGAAGAGAACAAAAAGCTGGCAATAAGGAAGAAGAACAAAGTGGTAGAAAAGCCTACTGCTCTGAAGAAAACCTCACCCCCAATAATCACTAAAATAATAGTGATCGAGGAATGCCAACCGCATGAAGGAACAATAGAACATGACGTCCAGGCAAACCCAGATGACACGCTAACCAAAAGTCTGCACCCCAAGGCAACAACCGCCGAACAACCGGCGATGGGAGAATAAGACCCCCACCAGCAAAGCAAGGACTGCGAAGCTGTACCCAATATGGTGATTCCAGAAGTAATCCTTTAAATGCCAACACAGTAAGAACCTAAAGTGCCCAGCCCAACATTGCCAACTCCACCACCAAAGGAACCACAAGCATCCTCGACACGTGTGGAGCCACAACCACACCAACTTCCAACCTTCGGCGACATACTGGGTAATAAGTTTGATGCACCGTGGCAACACATGCATCAAACATCTGAATTTAATTCAAGTATAACCTCCACCCTATGTACACTAACTACACAGGTGAAAACACTAAACGAGAGGACCAAGGCACTACCTCAATTCATGCAAGGAGTGCTAAACACCCAGAAAACTATGATGGGAGCACCGAAGGCCCTCATGAAGGAAATGAAAGCCCTCAGGAGATAAAGGGATGCTATACGGGTTGATAGAGATCGCTTAACAAATGGATATGAGGCAGCGATGCTTGACCTCGACCTAGAGCACCAGCAATTGGAAGCTGACCGCCAAAAGTTGGAAGTTGAACACAAGGAGTTCAATAGCCAACGGTGTATGAAGAAGAAGAGCAAGCACGTGGCAGGGACAACAACGATGACGAAAAATTAGGAGGGGCAAGTGCAGGTTCAGTGTGAAAAGGAGAAAGTGCCAATGTAAAAACCACCTCAATAGCTGAACCTAAGACAAAAGAAGCACCATCATCGTCTAACTATCCCAAAGACGATGAGACAAAGAATAAGACCGTTGCTTCATCGAGGGAGCTAGATTTAAAAAGCAGTCCTGAAGAGGACAAGGAAAATCTGATAAGAGGAAGGGGGTTCCAGCAAAATACAAATCTACTCTGACCACAGGAAAGCCAATACAAGCAGTTGTCACCAGAGAAGAGAGCATAAGGATAGAAGATCTGACGTCTAGAGAGCTTAGGGACATTGACACACTATTGGATGACCTGAGATCTGGGATGGAGATGTACAGTGGTTTCCTGCACTCACCAACTCACAACGAGCAGAATGACCACATCTATGATGGAAAGATGGAAGCTACACTAGCGGAATTGGCAGCTGCCAAGCTAGGTCACCCATCCGAAGAAAGCAATGTCAAGGATGGCACAACTATAGAAGCTTCCTCAGAGATGGCAGTAATGTTGACTGCACTGATGTCAATGGGCACAGAGGCCCCACATATAATTAGAAATACAACCACCCCTGCAGATCAGGATGGGACCTCAGACGATGAGGAAGGGGGGCTCACTGCTTTCTTCACAAACGATCCCACCAAAGAGCGGAGCACACCGGTTAAAGACACAGAATTAGGCGTGGCTCCTCCTCTTCCATGTAAGATGATGGGGATGGACATAACTGCACTGTTAAGAATCACTTGCAAAGACATCTACATCTTAGCAGACATCCTTGACGACAATCTACCCAGAACAGATGTCATATATCACAACAAGGGTAGAAATCTAACTGGAGAACACTTTAGAGGTATCTTCTTAAAAAGGGCACGTGCACACAAGAAACTATTTAAAGTACTATGTGCCACCCTCCTCAAAGAGTTCCTACACACAAACAAGGTGCATCAAGTGTTCAATGACACCACACATCTAGCAAGCCTCTTATACAACAAAGACTAAGAGGCCGCTGAAGTGACTGAGCTGAAAGAAGCAATGCGTAGAAAGGGAACAAGGTTTGTAGTCCTACCCATAAGGAATGTGAAGCACTGGGCCCTAATCATGGTCGATCTATATGAGAGAAAGACGACAGTGCTAAATTGTTGCATGGTCGAATTGGACAGTACTGCTCTGATATATAAAAGGAAAGAAGCAAGAGACGTACTAAAAATATCGATATGTCTGTAGAAAGCGATACAATTAGCAGACGATAGAGTCAAGGGCATCTAGAAACTATTTTCTATCTGTAAGAAAGTGCCACAAGAAGAGGTTGGAACAGGGGATTGTGCCTTCGTCATACTTAGGATGATGGAAGCCATCAACAAAAGCATCCCGTTGGAGGACTTATGCGAAGAAGATATAAACGGGATGTGTGGTGTTTATAGAATGGAGGTCATCTACGATCGTCGCTTCTTTAGCGACCCGGTGATGCCTTTAGACGCAATACTGTGAATGCTTCATAAGGAGATCCCTCTACCTGAAAAGGTAACTTGGAGGGAACAATTGAGAACCCTATGGATTGATCCAACAGAACCAGCCAGGGCTGAAGCATGGAAAGAAGGCTGGAATGCAGACATGGAGTAGCCGCACCAAGCATACTATAAAAAGAACCTCAATAGCCTCCAATGACAAAAGACAAAGTAGAACAACCTTCAGCAAAATAGCCAGAAGAAGGAGAAGTGGAAGATGACGATCTATCAGAAGAAAGACCAGACGGACCGACGATGGAGATAATACCCACTTTCAAGGACTTCGATAGATGGAGTTGTGTCAGCCTATCTTCAAAATCACTAAACATCATAATGAAGTCCATGAAAGATGATGACTCACTGGCAAAATCTATATTTGAAAGAGAATGGCTATGTGTGCTGAAGGACAACCTCCGAGACACACTCAGAATAGGAGGATACCTATCAGTAAGCACAATGTCAGCCTACCAGGCCCTCTTGAGCGACAACATGCCAAATGTACTTATGGCATACTTCATGTTGGTAAATGACATCATGAAAGATAAAAGATGAGGCGAGAAAGAATGCCTGCAACAACGCCTCGAGAAGTCCCTACCAGACTACATCTTTCTGCCAATTCTTCATGACAGTCATTGGATTTCGCTGGTGGTCGACATCATAAAAAGGACTGCAATATTATATAATAGCTCAGACGCAGCCTTTGGATTGAACAAGAAGACAAACATGACTACTGTAAAGACCCCAACAGAAGAAAAGGTTGTCACATGCGTGGAGGCGATTGTTGGTATGTTGAAAAGTCACGGCAAGGGGTATAAATATACAACAAGTAAAGACTTCAAGAAGACACAGTTCTACCACAGGAGCCCTCAACAGGTGCCTCTTTCAAATGACTGTGTCTTCTACTGTCTAGCCTGGATGATGGCCCTAGCCAACATGAGTACAAAAGTGGAGGGGATGCAATACGAGCAGTATCATCCACTACGAGGAGTGTACGTAAGTATACTACTCGAGTCCAAGTGGGCCTCCAACACCGACAAACAAGAATAAAGAAAGCCTGTTTATACATCTCACTCAAATTTTGACACCTCGGGTCAGGGTGAAGGATAAGTTTGGGGGAGGGTTCATAAACGGGCTAGAAAGGTACAATTTTATCACCATTTTACCTCTAAATTTTTCAAAATTTTCATATTTCCACAAACTTTACATGTACATATTTTAATTCTGCTATACCACTCCTCCCTTTTTGCCTAAAAATTTTGTGAAGTTACCTTAGAATTCAGTCTATTTTCATGCTATAAGTTGTAGTACTATTGTTTTCCTAGAGAGAAATATATGAGCATCTAATATACATAAAGGTAAAATGAGAAACATAGCAATACTTCTCTATCTCATTCTTGAAATAAGACATTGTGTATGCAATAACCCTAAGCTCATAAAACCCTTGGGAACTAGAGAACTTCACCTAGCCATACTCCTGACCAACCACCCTCACCTGACGATTCCAACCAGAAAATTTGTATCTCAGTAGAGAAGGAAATAGCTACCCTTTCAAGTAAACCCATCCCCGCTTGGTACTAAAAAAAAAGAGGCTTGGCCGCCCAGAAGTCTGCTTAAATCCCTCTCACCCAAGCCAGAAAGGAGGTGTAAAAAACCAAAAAGAATATATATATATATATATATATATATAATGAGAGTTGTGTCCAAAAGATGCCAAAAGTTTCCACACGACTGGTGTATTGCTGCATGAATGCAAATATGTCGTGTTCGTAAGTGGAACCTTGAAGCCAAGCTTACCCACCTCTGATCCAGAACAAAACTCACGAAACCACCTGACTTAAAGTCAGACGCCCAAAGGGGCAACATTGTCCTTATGACAATTGTGGGTGAGGGAGCTCATGAGAAGAGGAAAACACTTAAAGCCTAAAGCCTACCCGAACACATTAGCATAGGGCCAATTGAAAATAAAGAAAGAGTGTGAAAGCTACCTCTCGAGGAGATGTGGTATTAGTATGGTTGGTAACCTAAAGGGAAAGAGTGATACATTGAGAAGGAGAAACCTTTTACAATTGAAAGCAATGAAAAGAACTTGAAGTTGTGCAACTCTAGATATAAGAGGGAGGAATGAGACTTTGAGTGGTTGAGAAAGAACACCACGACAGTATTGATGCAAGAATGAGATAACTCAGTAGTGTTAAGTTACACAAAATTTTGTCGCACAAGTTGCTCTTTCTGTCTATGACTTTGAGCCTACACTTTGCCTGAGGAAAGGCTTGATTCTAAGTTTGGGGGAGTTGATAACACTTTGTTTTGTGCACTTTTTGTATACATTTTTATGCCTTCCTAGCATATCTTTTGCTAACTTTCCCCACTATTTTAGCATTTTATGCCAAATACTTCACTTACACATTCTCCCCTAGATTTTAGGTACATATCTAGGCCAAGTCACGGTCATCACCTCAACCACGACCCATTCACCCAGCATGGACCATCTCATCATGGTTGAGGTCTCCAAGCTCACTCTAATGCCTTGCGCTCGCGGTCAATCTGCACTCAAGCTCTTTAGGACCGTGATCAATATGGGACCGCGATCAATTTAAAGATCACGACCTTGATTTCTCCAAAGCAAGTTACACCTCAACTGCAGTCCTACCAGAAGGTCACCCAACTGGACCATGACCGAGGGAATTGTTCAACCAATTACGGTCGTGATCCTTGCCCAAGAAGGTGGCATCGAGACTACGACCAAGGAAGGAGGTTCAACTGACCTCGATCGAGGAAAGAATGACAACAAAGCCTCGACCGCGATCAAGCTCCAATCATGACCGTGATCATGGTGTAGGTCACGGTTGAGGGATTAAGTCGGTGGAGTGTGCCTATAAATAGGCCACCCACCCGACCTGTCAAATCATCGGATCATAGACCAGATCTGATAGTACCACAAAGTGATGCCATTTTCCAGACTCATCTCCATCCACCCATCCAATCAGTCTTAGATCTCTAAAGGAGAAAGCTGAGGAGAGAGAAGACTGAAGGCTCCATCTTATTCGAGAGAGGAAGACCGTATGCGCCATCGATCTTTTGGATCTAGATCTGAAGAAGTATTGAGTTGTATCACACTCTTCTCTCTCTATCTAGATCCATTACTTCTATCTCATTGTACTTCCCTCATCACTTTGTGGAACTTGATGTATCTATATTCTTGTAATGTTGTTATGATGCCCGTGAACATGTGTGGCTAAAAATCTTAACTTGGGTTGAAATTATCCACTAAGGCTCTCCCAACATGTATATTGTCTCTCCGTTTTGAATATACATATACTCTTGTCAAGATTATCTACATGCACCGGTTTTAATGCTCCACTTATATGCTTAGCTACTATCTTGTGATGTTTGATTGTTGATATCTCATAGGGTAATATCACTTTTATCTTGTGTTATGGAGTATCATGAATGCAAGAAAATGTTGGAATACTAAAGGTTGATATCATATGTTTTGTTATGCGGTTTTTTTGTAGTCATCTCGAGAGAGAGGTTACCCCTAGACTTAGATCTATCCCTATCTCGAGATAGAAGGGAATAGACACCATATATGATTACTTGTAATCTTGATAGGACTGTATGAGAGGGAGAGATGATGTTGCATGTTGGTGAGAAGCCTTAGTAGGTGAAACCCAATCCAAGTTTCTCTCCATATATTCGTTTACATCTTCCTTTGTTATGCTTTGTTCTTCTTATCTTTGTTCTATTTATTTTACTTTGGCTTGAGTACTATCCTTCCTTTGGGAACATCCATTTAACTACCTCTTTATCCGGAGTATATGAGTGTGAGACTTTGCATACTTAACACCTACTTACCTTGTCCCTGTGGTTTGACCCCAATTTCTACATCAGATCTCGTGTAATAGTTGCGGGGCTTAAGTGTTGGGTTACTTTTTTAAAAGTCTGACTCCTCTAGATCTACTCCTTTTGGAGCGTGTGATTTAGGCTGGTCAGTGGACCACAAGGACCGAGTGATCAGAAGAAGTATCATGTAGGAATGACATAGAAGGAAGGAGTTGAATGTGTTTGAGAACATACCTTAGTGTAGGTAAGGGATGACTAGATAATTTCTAGTAACAACTCCGTAGAAAGTAGGAGGAAGTCCAGCCAAGAACTGAACCAACTAAAGTTTGATGTGTTGTTACTAAACATCTTTGATGTCAAAGGAAAGGCATGATATACTTTGTATTCATCCCAGAGTGTTGATCATTGGTTCTAGTACTCTTCTATTGATCCATCAATTGAATACTTTTTTTGCTCGATTCAGAAAATATCGAATATCTGCTTTGGATTCTACTGATGAAAATACACATGGGATAGTTGATCCCACATAAGCTTGGCACTCGGAAGACAAAGTAGGGATAGTCTAATCTTTGGTGTCATCAATGTTCATCATCCATGCATAACACCAAATTCATTTTTTAACCATTGCATGTAGGCTTGCTTGGCCTTTTCATCAGTTGTAGCAGCACGAGGGATCATAGAATCATTAAAAATATGGGAATATTGCCCTTGGACTTTAACATATAATTCAAATGATATCAAACAAAAGTGGAAGTTTTATCCATCCAGTTTCACCTTCATCATACACAAAGACCGAGGAGGATCCATTGTAAGATCCCAAAATTTCAACACTAATTTAAGCCTAAGAATGTGGTTTTCTTAAATAATGATAATTGAGAGGATTCGTGTTAAAATACCATTGAATAATATTATTTAGAAGATAATGAAGTAAGAAAAGAAATAAAAATGAGATACAATATACTTTTCTCATAGTATTTGCAGTATGTTTTCCATTTACTCTAATTGAGAGACATTAATTACCCTTTTCTTTTCTCTCTCTTTTTCTTGAAAGTGTTTAAAAGAAATAAAATAGGAGATAAAAGGAGTTTCATTCAAAATTATGGAATAAGTTAACTTGAGCAATAAGTTTCCCTTTTTCCCTTTTATATTTTTTAACATAAAAAGAAAGTATCATAGGCTCTTTATCTCTTATCCTCTTTGGAATACTTGAAATATCTAAAGAAAAAGGAAGTCGCTTAATGGCTTAATTTTGAAGCCATATTCATTCAATCAAATTATGTTGATATTACTTTACTTCCCTTTTTAATACATGTAATAATAAATATTCTTTCTTTTCTCTCTCTCCAACAAAGTTTCCCATAGGGGCATAAAAAGCATGTGTTAAACAAATATTGAGTGGATAGTGAGTGGTCACCTCGGTTTTGGACTCAAGAAAGCAATTAAGGAAAGATGTATCATGATATCTACTCCTTTTAGTGCATTAAAATCAAGATTAATGACCAACATGGAAATTGTCGGTAGAAGGTATGTAAAAATTGAATTTTTTGGTTAGGAAGGTTCTAGACTATGTAATTATCTTATGGTCCAAATTTGGACTCATTTTGACTTTATTGACCCTCCAAATTAATTAATAAAGTTTTCATATGGTTTTGAATTAGATTTAATGGGATATATCATTAATGCTACAAATAACCCTAAGATCTGGATTTCTCTCTATCATGCCCCCTTTCTCTTTTTCTTTCATTTTTCACACACAGCAACCATCCATTCGTGATCTAACAGTCCTGGAGTTGTCTCCTACCTCTGGTTATTTTGTGTCATGAACTAGTTTCCCCAACGTGCCTTCTTCAGTAATATCGCTCTCGCTCATCTCATGATGGCTTTGTGAGATTCTTTATCCATCAAATTTGTCTCACTTTCCCGAATCAACCAAGCCCTCACTCATCCCCCTCTCTCTCCTATTGATGAAATGCCTAATTTGGGATTTTGATCTCTTGAACCTTCCGAGTTGTAGAGGGTACTCTGACCCATATCATGTCTATATAAGGGATCTTAAACGATCCTTGGACCCCACTTTTTGCTCCTCCTTTTCCAACTGAGTTCCCTGTGCTCTCAACCTCCGTGACCTGCATGCTTTTCTTCTCTAATGGCCATGATCTCGCCTCATTCCGCTGCCTCCTAATTTTGTGCAATTGACGTTTGGATAAGCATCAAGTACCTCCCTTTGTGATTTTCCTTTTTCTTTTTTGCCATGTGGTTGCCCTAGTTCGTGTATCATATATCCATGGTTTGAGCTTCTCACTGATATTTTCCACCTTGACCATTCAGTGGTCATCCGACCATTATGAGGCATTATACGAATTCTCCTTGCCTCATGTATTATTTGCCGACCTTTATCAATTTCTTTTATCGCCTCTGGGTATGGTTTTTCTATCAACAGTCTACCATATTTTTGACCATGACGATGGCATAGATCAGGTGCTTTGTTGCACTCCTAGGCCCAAATAGTGGCTCACAGACTTTGTTATTGCTTTATGAACATACACGAATTGGCATCAACGAGGGATCATGGTTTCTCATTACGATTTGGGTTATAGTTTCGGAGCCCTAATGTACATCTTCACCGTGAATCAGAGAAGAAGAAGTGAGGGTTAACTTTTACCTTTCTATCCTTGGTGAGTTGATCAAGATATTATATATACATGGCTATTTTGAAGTTTAGACACACATTTTGTTTCAGGGACATGTCGGTTTGATTTATGACCTAATCTTTAATTTTCCCTTGTTGATTTAATCAAATATAACACACACCCATGTTTTTAAGTATTTTGGCCTTTTATTTAGACTGGGTTAATCTTTAATTTAAATGATTGTCACACTAAGGTTTTCTTAAATTCTAATTGTTTGATAATGCAAAATTCATAATTTTTGCAATATGATGTCAGAAAATTATGGAAAATATCTATTGTAAAGCTCTTTTGATTCTCTATCTATTTATATTGTTTTCAAACGTTGTTTTACACCTTCAATCTCTTAAATAATTCAAATACCAAGATTAGGGCTTAAGGATTGTGAAATCATGTACATATTATGATTTTAATCCAATTACATGTGATTAAAGGCTCAATCAAGTCAGAGGACTTGACCTTAGGTGGCTTGCTATAGGTAAGTGGGCCATGCATATTTGGAACAAGTACACTTTGGTTTATTGAATGTTTATTTGATGATTATGCACATTAGTATGCTTCATGAATTATGAATTCTTTTTCAAAAGACATCTGGCAGTATATCACTCAACGATTGATTGTTTACTTATGTATAGTCTATGCTAAAACCCTGATTTTCAAGAAGGTAGAAATACCTATTATAGTTTAAGAGGGAGAAATCCCATAATGGCACTAAGAGGGAGAAATCCCACTATGGTCAACATTAAGATTAATAACATTTAATGAGTAAGTCAGGATATAAGGTAATGATGAAAATTATGGATTGGTTAAGTCTTTATATGTACATCAATCATGGATCTTTGGGTCGTTATGGGCTTCCTAGCAATTATGTGCTCCTATGGGGCACTAAGATAGGTGGCATATATTTTCTTTTGCAATTCATCATGTTAAAGTTATTCAATGAATGCTTAAGATAAAACCATTTTCAACTTCATGTCGATTTTACTTCATGTCCAGTATTATTATTTTCTATCTTATAAATTGCCAAATACAACTGACTAATGTGGTGTTTGTTTTGCATGACTGGGGACATGATGTCTGCAGGACTTGGAGCAAGTGAAAAGTAAAAATATAGTTATTGTTAAGTATCTTTTTTTTTTGGAAAATTAGGTAAGTATATTCCAAAAACAACGGGGAGGGGACAAAAATACAAGCCACACCCTCACGTGTGACTACAAGCTCCTAGGAATTGGTTACAGTAGATCCCAATTCCTAGCAATTATAGGAGGTATATCAAGACATGATTTAAAAGTAAAGTACATTCTCTTGATTTCTAGAGCAAGTTGGTTGAAGATGACAATGAAATCAGAAGTTCCACCATTATGCAGTCGTTTATTGCGTTCTGCCCAAACAAGGTGGACAACACCAGTAACAGCCCAGAGCTCAATGATTTTGGAATGTTTAGACCTCTTACCAAGGTCAGCTAGGCAGTCATATAGAGAATAGGAGGACATGATGTTGAGTTTAAGTTGTGCTCGACCCCAAATATATCTCCAAAATTTGCAGCCTTCGAATAGATGAGCAACCGAGTCATTGTGTTGGCCACACAATAAGCATGCTGGGACAGGAGAGCCCGAACAGGAACTAATCTTTTCCAGTATAGGAAGGACATTAATGAGAGCTCTAAAGCTAGTGAGGCTCCACCTAGGATAATGTTTGGAGGACCAAAGATTTCCATAAGCTTTGTCAGTAGGACGCTTTTCCCTAACATTCTCCCAAAGATCCTTGTCCACTCACATAGAGAAGGAAGGCCAAAGAGCTACCATATGCCTATGGCAAGTAGAGCCACTCCTGGCATAAGTATCCAAAGAATCACCATACCTACAAGACAACCATGAGCTCCATATGCTTTGAGCTTGAGTGAACCTCTTAATATGACGCAATGTATGGTAATCAACAAGTTTGTCAAGTCTCTTAAGACCAAGTCCACCTTCAGATAAAGGGTAGGCCAGTCGAGCCCAACAAGAGGGATGCACAGAACTTCCACATAAGAAATCAGAAAGCAGCAACTCCATCCTACGTAGCACAGCTGAAGGAATTTCACCCATTCGCAGCCAGTAGCTAGTCAAACCCATGGCACAGTGCTTAATAAGAACAAGATGACCAGCCATAGAGATTTTAGAACCCAGCCATCTCTGAATCATGTCTCTCAGCTTATCCAAGCATTCATGAAAATGACGCCTCCTAAGATTTCCACCAGCCATTGGAAACCCAAGATACTTCATGGGCCATGTACCTGGCTGAATACCCAAGCAACTGATCAAGGCATCCTTGTTGCGACAAGAAGAAGATAGGTATATATGGGTTTTATTAGGATTGCATTTCATACCAGAGATAGAACCAAACTCATGTAGAATTTTCTTGAGATTGGTAAGACTACACAAGCGCCCCTCTGAGAAAATAAGAACATCATCCACAAAAAGAAGGTGGCTAAGAGCTTTGAACCTGTTGATAGGATAGCTTTGAATGAGTTTGCTATCATAGGCAGCCTCCAGACATCTGTTGAATCCTTCCATAGCCAGAGCGAATAACAAGGGTGATAAAGGATCACCTTACCTAAGTCCATTGGAGCTTTTAAAGAATCCAACCGAAGAGCCATTCAGTAAGAGAGAAAAGGATGGAGTTTTCATGCATTGCTTAAGGATGGAGATAAACTTCTCATTGAAACCAAGACCAGCTAGACAATCCCATAAGTAGGACCTACGGACTGGGTCAAAGGCCTTGGTGATATCCAACTTGATGCAAGCAGCAGGAGGGCTGGTCTTTCGATTGAATTTAAGAGTAAACTCAGCCGCAAGGAGAGAGCAATCCTCAATACTTCTTCCTTTAACAAAAGCACTTTGATAAGGGGAAATAATATTTGGCAGTACAGTAGCTAGTTTCCTTGAAATGACTTTGGCAATGATTTTATATAGCATCGAGCAGCAAGAATGGGAAAGAAAAAACTACAAAACTACTTCCTCTGGTAACTCAAATACACCATCCAACCGGAAGAGAATCAAATCCTCCTCTGCTCCCCAACACAGACTAGCCTCCCAACCCACGAGTACGAAATCCCCCTCTTTACCACCTTCTAAGGAAAACAACAATGCTCTAAACATTAGCCCAAACACCTTGAAAAAACTCAATACAGCCATTCTGAAAGAAATTAGAATTTTGCAGAGTCCACAGCCGAAGAGCACAGGACAAGGAGAAGAAGTCAGCAAACTTCCAAAGATAATGTTGCCCTGTCTTGAAGGGGCAAATAAGAAACATATCATCAACCGACAGGAACTAGGTACATCCTCAAATACTACATTTAGCTCATCATGCACAAAATCATATATTCTGGACGATTCTTCTTCTCCTTTGATCAATGCAATGTTATTAGGCATCCACTTGCGCCAAGAGCAAAGAAGGGAATCCGCCACGATCGCGATTTGGAATAATGGAACCAATTGACGGAAACGGCAATGATGGAATGTGTTGCCTTTTGCTTTACTAAAGATCCAACGAATTGCTTTTTTTATTGATGAACCAGCGAGAAGAGATGAACTGGAAAGCTCACCCACGTTGCTAGTTGCACTACCGTGTATCTGTTATTTGAGATCCATCTATATTTGGATCTAAAGTATCAAGAATAGTGTAGGTCATAGCAGCCAATCGTAGCAGCCGCTGCCGAGAGGAGGGAAAGACACATGGACGGAGGAGTCTTAGGGTTAGAACACTACTTTGATACCATGTAGAAAATAATAAGTGTGTATTCAATAAATGAAATAAGAGTATTGAGTTTCTTATATATAGGAGCCAGAAATTATGAACCAAATCAGAGTTAAAATCAAAAACTTATAATATTTTTAGTAACATGTACAATTTCCCGACGACCACCAAGAATGGGCATTTTCAACGACCGTCGAGAATGGCTTTATTAAGCGACCATCGAGAATGGGCTTTTTTGGAAACCGTATAGCAAAAAAGGCCCAGATACTGTCGAGCCAAAGGCCTAACAATGACCGAGAAGGCTCAGTAAGCCCATTGACCGCCGAGAATTGCCACCCAAGATAGCCAATCATTAAACAATCATAACTTAGGCTATACATATCTATTTTCAACAAAACAAAGTACAATTGAACCATGATTTGATCCCAATACCTTCTCAGACCTTTATGATGATGAAAATAAGACTTGAAAGGTGATTTATAAGGTGGTATTTTGGAAAGAATATGCAGAACAGTGGAAAGTAAAGGATTCATTATAGATTTGACTTGGTAAGTTGTTTAAAACATTGATCTCTTCTCTTTTCCCCTATTTTCTTGATGTGGAGGATTTCTCTAACCCAAAAAATGATGGTCCCGACCATTAAACCCTTCAACTTATACCTTCATTGAACGTTCTTGAGCTTGCTTGCTCATGAATGACCTATTTGTGATGAGATCTCGAAGCCTAAGACATGATTCAGGATCGTGTGAGATCTGAGTTTAATTGACAAACAAATTAGATTTATGATCTGTAACGAGATCAGTAAGTGGAAAATCACCTCCTAACTCATACTACAACATACAAATTAAAATAAGGGCTTTCTAGTATTGGAATCTTGCTCTATGATAACTGTGATGAATCTAATAAATTTGTGCAGTGATTTTCACTTGTAGGAATGCTTTATTGATCATATTTTACTGATGTAATAACACGTAAAAAGTTGTTATGAAAGTTCTTATGAATGACATGTGATGAAATAGTGTAAATAGAGGCACCGACGGAGTCATATTGCCCAAATTCAAAACTAGAGAGTCGAATTATAGTTAATGAGAGCTGTGAAAGTTGCAAGATGATTTATATGCTTAATGTGATATGCTTAATTGATGAAATAGGATAACCATTAGTTATGACGATGAATATTATTCAATCAAATAAATATCATTAGATGGTAGATGCCATGGACACTGAAGAATCCTCACCGGATGAGGCCTACACTGTGAGGAGGAAATGACTTCCCTACTAGAGGTAGTCCAGATTGAGGTAAGACGGATCGTACCGGTAGGATGCAGGGATCTTGACTAGTGGGGAAGTCTCCTTATGAAATGTTTGGTACCCAACACCAACCGGGGATGTCGGTGCAACATATGTTACAATTCATAGTGATCAGTGGTCAGTAAGTCAATGATTGCACAATAATCCATAGTCCCTAGATTAGTGGATTTGGGTCGCATCACTTCCTCTACCCCTATGCTGACTTTTAGATCTACTACTCTTTTGTTGTTTTATACTGCCCCTATGAGGGTTTCTCATATTTGATGATCTAGATCTACTATCTCGGCTGCTGCTTCCTCTAATTCTATGTGTGTGTCATCACTCTGGCTTACACGTTGACTACATATGCAACACCCCACTTTCCAAAACATATAAATATCACTGAGAAAAAGCATTTTACTTAAGGCAGTGTCACAACATGCTAATATTTACAATTAAAGTAAATCAATCAACATGCATTATTGGGAAACAAATGCTTACATAGTTTTTGGTCATGGAAACTACAACCGATTCATCTTGAAATCTATATCTCTTAGCTAGGGTTGAAATAACATGATGAAGCATAATGTAAATGGTTCGTTACCATCAATGATCCAACGTACGAGGCCATGGAGAAGTGTTGGGAGCATACTTCTATTCTGTATGTTATGGGAAAACATCCATACTACTTCCATCTTCTAGCTTGGATCCGTCGGTTTGGAAACCTAAGTGCGCGTTTGATCTCTACTCCAAGCCCGATGAGTTCTTCCTGCTTAGGTTCAACTCTACCGACGATAAATAGAGCGTCATCAACAACGGACCATGATGGTTCGATAACAGACTGGTTGTTATCAAGGACTACAAGATGGGCGACAACCTTCACAAAGATTTCTTCAGTTCCATTCCTCTATGGATTAGTATTCCTAGCATGGGCAGGAATTGGTCACCTAGGGTGGTCGGGATTGTGGCCAACAGTGTGGGTAAACTCTTGAGAATTGATTACAAATTGATTGGCCTTGAGTCCCTCGGAAAGGCGTGGGCACTGGTGGAGGTGGAAGTCGATGAAGAACCCCCAGAGGAGATCTGGGTTAATATGCCATGAAGGGAGCTTTTTCCTGTCAAGATTCACTACGAGTATATACCCAAGAGATGCACGGAGTGTAAGGTCTTTGGGCATGAAAATTGTGACTGCCTGATCAATCCTAAGGTTGTTGATGATGCACTTGCTCCTAAGTCTTCCCAGGTGTGGCAGGTCGTGGGACGGAAGGGCAAATAGGTTGTGGTTAAGATGCGACAACGAATAAGCAGGTCGACGAGGTTAACGTTGAGGCCGCTCGCTCAAGCAACAGCTTTGTGGTGCTTTTTGATTTTGGCAGTGACGCTTCCTCCTCGGGCGGCGGTGCAACCTCTCCGGGTGGTGATGGGGCTTCTATTTCAGACCAGGGCGGCTGTGGTGGGGCTTCTATTGTTGGTGGTGGGGCTTCTGTTGTTGGTGATTCAGGTGGGTGCGGTGCTGCTTCGCCCTCAGGCGGCGGCGCTGCATCCCGGGTGGTTGTTGTCGGCACGAGTAGTGGTAATGTAGGTGCTACTGGTGCTGATGGGGATATTGGTGGGACGTCTGGTGTTGGAGCTACCGGTGGTGATGATGCTTCTTGTGGGGCGTCTGGTGTTGGAGCTTCAAGTGTTGATGTCGCTATCCATGCTGAGTGCAAAACTGATGGTGGTGGGTCGAAGGAGGGTACTAACGTTGCTAGTTTGACTCCATCTAAATCTTGTTCCTATGATGCTGCTACCTCCTCGTCCAAGAATCCGAAGTCGTCCAAGGGTGACGGGTCTCGTAAGACCCGATCTACCTCTAGAGGTCTTTAATGACCTTTCTCATGACCAATGTTCATGGCTCAGGGAAGCCACGTAAAAAGAAGGAAGTAAGGAGAACCATCCTTGATAACAAAGCTACTATGGCCATTCTTGTTGAATCTAAAATCAAGTCGCATATGATTCACACTTCTGATCGCATGTTTCCTAAAGGATGGTTATGGGTCTCTAATCATCTGCATGATCCTAATGGTCATATTTATATTGGTTGGAACCCTAATTGCTGGGATACTATAATGATTGACATGGATAATCAACAGGTCACTATGAAATGCATTAATAAAGGTGGCCTCACTATCTATATTACGGCTACCTATGCTAGGAACTCGGTGATTGATCGTTCTGTTTTGTAGAATACCTTGGAGAGAATTGTGGCTTACATAGATGAAGCTTGGCTTATCACTGGTGATTTCAATAACATCAGGAAGCAAGAGGAGAAGGTGGGGGTCGTGAGGTTCCCTCAACCATCCTTAGCTCGTTTAATGCTGCCCTGGATAATGTCGGTCTTACTGAATTACCTATCATTGGTAAAGAGGTTTACACTTGGCATAACAAACAAGGAGTTGCTAAAAGAGTTGCTTGCAAACTCGACAGAGCCTTTGTCAATGATACATGGCTTTCCAAATTTCCTGGTTCTAAAACCAAGTTCATCACTTGCAACTATTTTGATCATTGTGCTTTAAACATCAACATGAGGCCTATTTCCTTCAAAAAGAAACCTTTTAGGTTTCTCAACTTCTGGATGGATTGGGAGGGTTGTCAGGACATCATTAAAGAAGCTTGGGCTACTGAAGTTAAAGGCAATCCGCTATTCCAATTCGGCCATAAACTCAAACTTGTTAAGGACAAGTTGAAGACTTGGTCCAAACATTATGTTAATCTCAAGAATCTTATTTCTAGAGAAAGAATGGAGCTTGATGACATTTCATTTGTGATTCGAAGATGCCCTCTTGACCCCAATCTCATTCATGCTGAAAACAAACTCTTCAGAGATTGGACGTGCTTCTTAAGGTGGAGGAGGTCTATTTCTGGCAACACAGTAGGATGGTGTGTCTTTCCAATGGAGATAGGAACACTAAAGTTTATCATTCCATTGTTAATAGAACGGATGCTATTAATTCTATCACTGAGCTTTTTGATTCACATGGTAATCTTTTGCAGGATAATGATGCCATTACGGATGATACTGTACAGTTTTTTGAGCAGCTATACAATCAACCTCAGGTTGCATCAAGTTCTTGTATTCCTGATTGGACCCCTCTATTTTTTGGGATTGATAATGATATGCTATGTTCTACTCCGAGTTTGAATGAGGTTCGTGAAGCGGTGTGGAACATAGGGCCTCACAAAAGCCCGGGTCCTGATGGCTTCAACGGTTATTTTTATTGGGAGAACTGGAACATAATATGTGAATATCTCCTTAAGGCTACCCAATGGATATTTGAAGGTGGTAAATAAATCCAAGATTGTATCTGACATATATGTATTACGCATTCAGACAAACAATCATTCATAACCAAAGGGGCATGAATGTAGGAGTGAATTTGCCTCACTTCTTAAACCTCAACACAACATTCCATGGTGAGACTTTCAAATAAACCTCATCTCCGACCTTAAATTAAAGTGGTCTACGATTTTTCTCTACATAGCTTTATTTGTCTGTCATGAGCAGCCTTCAACTATTTTCTGATCATAGATATCTTTTCTATTGTTTCTTCCACCAACTTTGGGCCTAGAATCTATCTTTTTCCAACTTCATACCAACAAATAAGAGATCTACACTTTCTCCCATACACAGTTTCATAAGGGGCCATGCCTAAACTAGAATGGTAACTATCGTTACAGGCAAACTCCAGAAGACTGAGATGATCATCCCAACTTCCACTGAACTGTGAAACACATGCTCTTAGCATATCCTCTAGGTTTTGAATTGTCCTCTCTGACTGTCTTTTTCCGAAGAATGAAATATAGTGCTAACTTTCTACTTTGTTCCCTAAGAACATTGCAACTGATTGTAGGACCTAGATATGAATTTGGGACCTCCATCAGATATTATAAAAATGGGTATTCCATGCAATCTAACTATTTCATCTACATATATGTTGGCTAACTTTGGCATATCCCATGTTGTCTTAACTGGTAGAAAGTGGGAAGACTTTGTTAGCCTATCTACAATTACCCATATAGAGTCAAAACCACGTGGTGTCCCGGGTAATCCAACCACAGAATCCATAGTAATATGTTCCCACTTCCATTAATGAATAGGAAGTGATTGCATAGTACATGTTGATTTCTAATGTTCGGCCTTAACCTGTTGACATAGACCACACCTGGCTACATACTCAGCAACATCCTTCTTCATATACTGAACACTAATACAATACCCTAAGGTTTGTATACATCATTGTGTTGCATGGATGCATTATGTACATAGAAGAGTGAGCCTCCACAAGAATCAATTTTTGTAACCCAGTGTCATCTGGCACACACAATCTATCATGTTGATACAACAACCCATCATTAGAATATATGAACTTTCTTCTCTTTCCTTCTATCATATCATGCATGATATGTTGTATTTCTCTTCCAGTGTGTTGAATCTCCTTCATCTGGCCATAAAACGTAGGTCTAACCTGCATCTGAGAAATCATTCCACTTTGATCAGACACATTCAGATCCAAATTCATCTCTCTCATCTTAACTAATGAATCTCTATTTACACATGCCATAGAAAATATTTTTGTAGCCAACGTTGACTTCCTACTTAGAGCATCTTCCACATAATTCATCTTTGTAGGGGGGTAATCAATGGTAACATCATAATCCTTTATAAGATCCAACCATCTACGTTGTCTCAAGTTGAGATCCCTTTGCATTAAAATGTACCTTAGACTCTTTATAATGGTAACATTAGTAAAGACCTGACATGATTCACCATAGAGATACTGAAGTCATGCCTTTAAGGCATGTACTACTACTCCAAACTCAAGATCATGTGTGGGATAGTTCTCTTCATTATTCTTAAGTTGTCTAGAAGCATAAGATACCACCTTCCCTTCTTCCATAAGAACACATCCCAAACCTCTCTTGGATGCATCATAGAAAACCACATAACTATTATATGCCTCTGGTAATATCAAGACCGGTGTTGTGGTAAACTTCTTCTTTAATGTTGGAAAACTTCTCTCACGTGATTTAGACCCAAAAAATGTGCATCCTTCCTTTTTAGGTGTGCAATAGGTGCTTCTATTTCCCTAGAGTTTCTTATAAACCTCCTCTAATATCAGCTAACCCCAGAAAACTTCTGATATCAGTAGGGGTTGTAGGTTCTCCCACTGTAGAATAGATCCACCTAAGGGTCAATACTGACTCCTTGTTCTTGTATGACATGTCCACAAAAAGATACTTCAGCCAGACAAAACTCACATTTGTTAAATTTAGCATAAAGTTGATGTTGCCTTAACAACTGTAGGGATATCCTCAGATGTTTCAAATGTTTTTATGCATCTCTGAAATATATAAAATATCATCTATAAATACTACTATGAACTGATCTAGATAATATTTGAATCCCCTATTCATCATGTCCATAAAAGCTACAAGCCATTCGTCAGTCTAGAAAACATAACTACAAACTCATAATGTGCATATCTTGTTATGAATGCTAACTTTGGTACATCAGATGTCTTTATTCTTAACTGATGGTATCCTAATATAAGGTCTATCTTTAAAAAGATATTTGCTTCACGTAGTTGGTTAAACAAGTCATCAATTCTAGGTAGAGGATATTTATTCTTAATGGTTATCTTATGTAATTGTTCATAGTCTATGCATAACTTCATGGTTCCATCCTTTTTCTTCACAAACAGTATTGGAGCTCCCCAAGGTGATTGACTAGGTTGAATAAATATCTTGTCTGGTAACTCATGTAACTGAGTTTTTAATTCAATTAACTCTAAAGGTGCCATTCTATAGGTAGGTACTGCTCTTGGGTGGCTACCAGGTAAAATTTGTATCTCAAAGTCGATATCCCTTTCAGGTGGTAAACTTGGTAACTCATCAGGAAAGGCATCTGGAAACTCAGTACTACTACTAGAACATCTACTATATTGAATGGTCTTTTCTTTGCCCTAGCATCCATCACATGTGCTAAAAAGGCCTCAATCCCCTTTCTCAAAATCTTATCATCTACATAAGTTGATACTATACATGTGGGTTAGACACTTTTGTCTCCAGTAAAGGCACATGAAAAGCCACCTTGTTGAAAGATAGCTTCTTTCTTCCAATAATCTAATAGGATATGATATATCTCAAGACAGTCCATTCCCAAAATAATTTCAAAAGAATTAATATCTAAGGGTCTGAATTAACTACTATTGTATACCCACTAAAACTTAAAAGACATCTAGGTTACACTTCTATCAAAACTGAGGATTTACCTAATGGGACTCTTAACAAAAATTCACAATATAAATCATGGGTTAAAAGATGTAATCAATTAACTATCAATCTTTGAATGAAAGAATGTGTTACACCAAAATCTATCAATATCTTAACAGAAATGGCGTTAAAGAGAATCATCTCACCTGTCACAACTCTGGGTGAGACTATACCTTCATATGGTGTCATTGAGAAGAAGTGTCATGTATCTCTCCTCCTACCATGTTGTCCTTGTTGTCTACTACTAGTACTATGTGCTCCCCCTCTAGAACATGAAGGCACTGAAGAACTTGCCCCTCTAATTGGGGTATATCTCTACAAAGGTTGAAACTGTAATTATGAAACTTGTGCTAAAATATATTGAAGCTTTGGGCATTCCCTTTTGATGTGTCATATTTGTCCACAGTGAAACATATTGGAGCATTAGTTCCCCAACACTGACCAAAATGTGTCCTGTCACAATTTTCATACATGGATACATCATGTCTCTATGGACTTGTCACAGACACAGATGATCCTAATGACCTAGTTGGAGGTGTCCACCTGGGTGGTGTATTCCACCTATTGGAATCGGGCCTTCCTCCACTATGTGAAGAACTACATCCTTATCTCCCAAAATAATCAAGTCATCATCCTATCTTGAAAACCACCACCTGCTATGTATCCACAACCACTCTGTCCTCCTCTACCGAATTCTCCAAATCTTTTCTTCCTCTTAGACTATTTATCAAAATTAACTAACTCTTCTGCATGAATTGTTGCTTCCACAAATTCTCTAAAGTTTTCTTTGTTTTTCCAACCAATGGCTGATACATTATGTCTAATTTCTTTTCTTAAAACTTGTTGAAATCTTCTGCACTTTCTACATCATTAGGCATAAGCTATGGGCAGAAATTATCCAACCTTGTGAAAAATACCTTGTATTCACCAATCGTCATAATGTCATGTTTGATATCCTCCAACTATTTGATCTTATCACTTAGGAAGTAGGAGGAAAATATTTAAGGTCAAACTCTTCCACAAAGCCCCTCCATATCATCACTCTATTTCTCCTCTTATCTTCTACTCCAAGCCACCACAACTCAATATCTCCCTTGAGTACATAAATTACATGATTGATTTTCTTATCCTCTAAAAACTCCATTAGGCGAAAGACATTTTCTAGTTGTCAAAGACACACCTCCACCATAGCTGGATCTGTTGTTCTAGAGAATTTAGTCCCACCAAGCTTCTTCACCAGCTCATAGAATCTAATCAGATCCTTATTAGAAGATGAAGACCTCCTATTTATTTATATTTTTCTTTTTTCTCCAAAGAAATACGGTACATCCTTGTCTCTTCATCCCTATCTTCTCCACCTTGAGCCATTGCTTGGGGGTCAAGGCCTCGATGAGCTTGTTCCTCACCATGTCCACATCATCGTCCTTCCATTTGCATATCCATAATAGAACAGATTTGTTTGAAAATTGTAGTTCCAAGAGGAAATTATCCAAATCTATAAGTCTCTTATCACCCTTGTCCCAAACCTAAACTCATTTTAGGTTCAACATATGCTTTGATACCAAAAGTTTGACGAAACCCAAACCCACAAATCTAGGGTTAGAACCCGCTAAGATGATTAGCCTATCCATCAACTTTTAATCACTTAATATAAATCAGCCATAACTATGTCTTTTCTTAGATGTATAGTAACATCTCTTACTAAACGATAATGTATCGTTTAAGCATAACATTAAAGGATACAACAGAGTTCAACTATTACATATAAGAAAGAGTTTCACATTTAATATACATCATGAACATCTCATTAGAAACTTCTCTCTTTTCTCACTCTCTCATTCCCAAGATCTAGAGGAAGGATAAGAGACCATATATCTATTCTATCTACTTCTTCTTCAGGACCTTTGTTCTACTCTTGATAAAATTGGCTTTTGTATCCTCGGGAAGAGCTATCTTTTTTCTTGAAAAATTGTTTAGTAGGTTGGTGAGATATTGGCTCAATGAGTAGAAAATCAACAAGTAACCAAGATATTTTTGATGTTTATACATGATAGAACTTATACACAGAAGCATAGGGTTTAAAGTGTATTAACTCATTTGATCTTGCTTGCATGGGAGGCTCAAGGTGAATAAAAACCCTTTGACTTCACCAAAACAATATAAGCATGGCCATTTAAAACTATAAATCACTCAGTATGGTAGTTGAAAATTGATATTTAATACAATAAAAAGATAACCTATATCCATTCACTTTATTTTTATTCCATTTATTGTGCCACTGGGGCACATGAGGTGTACCACAATATGTGAAAGCAACACAACAAGCTACGATCTCATTGTACAAGACTTAGAAGCATGTCAGGTTATAAAATTTTTAATCTAAATACCAGTTTGTAGATGGCATTGCCACATCTGGCTCTTGGTGGGTAATGGGAGAGGCTAGATATCTGAATTCCTCCTCTAAACATTTGTACTCAGGTGGACAGTCAAAGCACTCTGGCTTATTGTGCACTAATGGACCACTAACCACTAATCACTATGACTTGTAACACAAGTACCACCTACATTCCCAGTTGGTGTTGGGTACCACATTTCATACGGAGTCTTCCCTACCGATCAAGACCCCACACCCTACTAGTACAATTCGGCTTACCTTGATCTAGACTACCTCCAGTCAAGAAGTTGTTTCCTCTTCACAGCACAGGCCTCATCCTGTGAGGATTCTACAATATTCGGGGCATCTATCATCTAATGATATTTAATTGATTAAATAGGATTCATAATTGTAAATAATGGTTATCCTATTTTCATGCACCAAGCATCTTGTATTACACACAGAAATCATCTTGCAACTTTCATAGTTCTCATAAACTATAGTTCGACTCTCTAGTTCAAAATTAGGGCAACCCAGCTCCCCTAGTGCCTCTGCTTACACCATTTCAGCACCAGTCATTCATAACAAATCGCATAACAACTTTTGACATGTTATTACATCTCTAAAATATGATCAAAAAAACATTCCTACTACTAAACATTAGTGCAAATATTTGTTAGATTCATCTCGATTATAATATTGCAAGATTCAAATATTGGAAAGTCATTATTTGAATTTGTATGATGTAAATATGGGTTAGAATGTGATTTTCCACTCACTGGTCTCATTATAGATCACAAATCTGGTCAGTCTTCCAAGTAAATTTGGATCTCTACTCACACAATCTTAAATCTTGTCTCAAGCTTCAAGATCTCATCATAAATAGGTCTTTTGTGAGTAAGAAAGATCAAGAATGTTGGCTAGAGGTAGAAGACAAAGGGGTTGATGGTCAGAACCATCGGTTCTTGGGTTGGAGAAAACTTCCATATCGATAAAATAGGGGAAAAGAGAAGAGATCAATGTTTTGAACTATTTGCCAAGTCAAATCTATAACAAATCCTTTGGTTTCCATTATTCTTCATCTTCTCCAAAAATTGCATTATAAATCACCTTACAAGTCTTTTACTTGTTGGATTAAGGGTCTTGGAAGGTAGAGGATCGAATCACAGTTCTAACCCATTTTGTTTTGTTGAAAATGGATATGTATAGACCACGTTATGATCATTTTATGATTGGCTATCATGGGTGGCAAATCTCGGTGGTCGATGGGATTTATGAGCTTTCTCGGTAGTCGTTGGGCCTTTTCGGCTCGACAATCACTGAAAAAGTCCATTCTCAGCAGTCGTCAGGAAACTATACAAGTTACAAAAAATGGCATAACTCTCTCATTTTAACACTGATTTGGTTCATTCTTTTCGTGTTGGATTTATAATTGAATTCTTTACAATCATAAAGTATTAGTTTGGTAATATTCTCAAATAAAAATTAATTTATTTAATAATTTCCTTACATATCATTAATTCTCCTCCCACATACATTTATGGGCTAATTCTATATCAACTGAAATATTGGATCTAATGATATGCTTAAGTCATGATTATGAGTTGTCCAAATAAGTATTTTAGATTACCAAAGTTAAGATAAAGTACAAGGTAATATATTACAAATAAAACCACAACAAGAATTGAGTTTATCTTAAATCCATATAATTACCACCAAATCTAGAAGACGGTTGTAATAGGCGGCATCATCCAGATCCAAATGAATCCAGGAAACCCACATTGGGGCAGTAGATCTAGATCAACAAGTTTGAGAAACCCACATAGAGGTAGTAGAAAAAAGGAAAGACCTACGCCACCACACTATGAGATTCCCTCCACCATGTGGTGTAGGTAGAAAAAAAGTGGAATGTTTTGGTTTTCAACTTGCTTTTGGGATTAGCTAGAAGTGGGACTAATGGAATGGATGGTAGAGGTCGATGGGATGGAGGCTAATGGGGTGGAGCTCGATGAAGGTGAAGGTCAGTGAGGGGTGAAGTTTGATGGATTGAAGGTCGATGGGGTAGAATAAAGGTGAAGGTTGGTGGGATGGTGGATGACCGTGGGTGTAATGAGGGTGAAGGTTAATGCGGAATGAAGGTCGATGGGTGGAGGTGGGAGATTGATGGGGTGGAGGTCGATGGGTTTAGAAATTGATGGATGAAGGGAGATCAATAAGTTTATGGAAGGTGAAGAGGTTATGGATGGTCGATGGGTGGTGGAGGTCGAATGGGAAGGTGGTAATGGTGGAGGTCGATGAGTGATGAAGATGGTGACGGTTAAGGTGTTAGACATAGAGGGTGACTAGGTGGTGGGGTTGTGGAGATGGTAGAGATGGTGGAGATAGTGGAGGTCGATGGTAGGGGGTTTGATGGGATGGACTAGGGGGGTCGAACATGTTTGGTACCATATAAAATAAGAAAAAATTACTTTTATATATCAAAAAAATCACAATGCACTCTATTTTATAGGAAAAGAGAGTAAAGGAGAAACAAAACTAGGCAATATGGAATAAAAGAAAAGCTAAATACAAGACAAGTCTAAAGCACATAACAAAACACAAAACAAACCATAAAACATAACAAAACGCACAACACAAGATAATTCATAAAGCATGTCTAATGCTCAAAATTTCAAACTATGAGATGTGCAAATTCAGCTCACTTTTATACTTCTTTTAATCATCTGATTTCCCCATCATATGCCAAAAACAATCAAAATACAAAAATGATGTGACAAACTCCAAGTTAGGGATGACATCTCTCTTAATCTCTCTACTTATTACATACCCCTCCTATGTAATAGGTGTGTACAAAAAACTAAAAGATGCCAATGTGTACACCAAAAAAAAGAAAAAAATGCAATGAATATAATTGCAACAAAAATAAAAATCTCAAGTCAAATATAGGGGAGATTTGCATTTCTTCCTTCCATACCCCCATTCGTTCCAATTTCTCCCTCGAAAACAAATTGGCCGAAAAAATATTCCAACAAAATTGAATATTATTCTTATAAAAATCTCATAGGAAAATGTAGAACTTCCTGAAACATCAAGGATATTATGATTTTGATTTTGTAGTTTTTGACACGGAAGTAGGCTATGAATGTGAAGTCAAGATGGGAGATTTGAAGTCGCATTTTGTGATTCTAGGACATCAAGTTGCTTGGCCATTTTTGGATGTAGGTAATCAAATGATGTTATGAAAGAGAATATGCATGTTTCTTTGATTATGTATTTCTCAAGGATGAGAAATGCTCCAGTTTTGGGTATTTTGATGAATGTATATTCATCACATTTTCATTACACATATTAGATTAGTTTTTCTCATTTTATGTATGTTATTTTTCTTAGTTACATTTGAATTCTTTGTCCTCAAATTGTTTGGATTTTTCATTACAATTCTTGCTCTTATGTAGGCACCACTCAACTTCAAATCATGATAGTGGTCCCTACAATTGATATCCCAAGTTCACAAGGAATTGTGAGGCAAAAGGAAGAAGAAGCATCAAATTCAATCAAGTCAGTTGAGTGACTAGGTTCCTGAGTCAAATGATTGGCCTGACCTACCAAAGGCACCTACCAAACACACTGGTTGACTTAGTAGAAGTAGTGTTTTTGAAGGGCCACCATTTGGCCGACTCTCCTCACCATTTTACTGACTCGCTTTTGCGCAATGCCCACGAGAAGAGCCCAATTGGCTGACCCTCTTCATTGGTCAGATGATTGTAATTCAATCTCAAACACCCCTCCAACTCATTAACATCAGAGAATTGGGCACCCACTTGGTTGATTGACCCAAAATTCCCATCAAATGACTAAAAGTCCAGAAGTCATGCCATATTAAAGTCAATTGGCCTAATGGCTTTTCTAGTCGGGCAATTGGCACGATAGACCAACTTAGGAAAGATAGCCTCAGATCCAACAATGGGTATTTGGGCTATCCAAATAAATAGCAAAACATGACATAACACAAGGGGGTCATCCACATTCAGTTCTAGTCCTATTTTTGGTACAAGAGCTAGAGAAGAAGAGAGCAAATGACATCCTCTTGATGAAGTTTTTTTTTGGACTTGTGTTGTTGAAGCGGAAAGATATAGTAAAAAACCTCCGGTTTCTCACTTCCTCATTTCTAGTGACATGATTTCTTCTCTCATCTCTTGTATTTGTGCTTTATATATGGATATGAGAAAGACAAACACCAGAAGAAGATCTAGAAACTTCAATTGCCAAAAAGTACTAAAGTTTACCAAGACCTTTAGTAATAAAGTGTTATTCTAGATATCTTTTGGTAGCAGCATTACCTTCAAAATTGCTACTAGATAAAATTATATGTTTCAGATAAAAAATAAGAATAACAAGCCCAAAAGTGGTCTTTTTAATCAAAATGGAATGATTTGAATGTGAGCGTCAAAATTGAAATTTGAAAAGTATATGACTCAATTTATCAAACCATGGGCATGGGCTTTATTTTAGGCCATAGATTGCCTTCCTGAGTCTGTAGACTTTAGAACACACCCCCTGACTAACAAAACTAGGTGGTTTCTCCATGTAGACTCCCGCATGTAAGTCACCATATAAGACGGTGTTTTTAACATCAAGTTTAAAAAGGGTCCAATCCTTATCCACAACAATAGATATAAGCACTCTTACATAATTAAGTCTAGCAATAGGAGAAAAAGTTTCAAACTAGTCAACCCCTTAGGTTTGGGTGTAACCTTTTGCTAGATTGGGGCCTTCAGGATTGGTCGGAAGTGTTTAAAAAAAATTGGCAACATTCATACCAGGTTACCAGAAACACAACTCATGATTGAAGATGATGTGATCATTATTCCTCATGAATAGGTGGATGAGAACGAAGCACTATGGAGAAATACAGTGGATACATTATCAGCTTCAGACCTCAAATCGCAACACATTAGGACCACCTTCTCTGACTATGCAAATCAACTACAGTGGTCGACTACATTATCATCTTCCTGGGGAGAGATAGTGGAATATTTATTGTTAAATTCCATGAAGGAACAAATTTGGCTAACGCGTTGAAGGGTGGTCTTTGGCACGTCAAAGGGAAACCAATGATACTGGAAAAGTGGGAGAAGGGGGAACCTCAGGAGTAGGAGAAGTTGTCTTTAGTGCTAGTCTGGTTAAAGATCCTCAATCTACCATTAGGACTGTCGAGTGATAAAATACTAGAATGAATTGCATGATTCCTATGCAAGCCTCAATGCCTAATAGGCACACTAAAGCACGGAGCAGAATCCACAACACAACAATCAATGTCTTAATGCACTCGTCATCAACCTACCCTACTCCAATTAAATTGAGGATGAGAAAAGTCATTGATTACTCTATAAAGGTGGAGTACGAGTGGGTCCCTAAGAAATATCCACACTGTGGAAACTTCAGGCATGACAAGGCGCTCTACTCCAAGCCTCCAGACAGAGAGAAAGAGGTAGTTGAAGTGATGAACAAAGCTCAAACTGAAGTTTCTTGACAAAATATAGAGGAGAGTGTGGAGAAGTCTACACGATAGCCACCCCATGAAAAAGGAAAGACAACTGAAAAAGATGGGTTTGAAAAAACCAAAAGGACATCTAGTCCTAGTAAGAAGAGAAATACCAAGATCCAGAATGCATCTCGCACAGTGGAAAATGAAAAAGATTCAAACAATGGATTCCAATCACTAGATGATATAGACCAAAGCATAGAGGTTGTGGTTGGCACAAGTCAATTCAACCCCACAATGGTTGATTGCCCAACTATTGTTGCTTGGAACATTAGAGGCTTGTCCAACTGGGACAAGCAAGATGTTTTCATAGCAGAATTAAGAAAGGAAAAGGCTGATATTGACATTCTTACTGAAGTTAAGATTAGGCAAAGTAAGAATTCTAAATCCATGAACCGCGCTTTTCCAAATGCGGATTTGATAGACAACTCTTAGACTTGAAAGAAAATTAGAATTCTCATCCTATGGGAAAATAAAGACTACAATGTAACCCTACTAAAGCAATAGAGGCAACGAATCCACTTCGGGTTGGTTGTTGATGATAAGAAGAATGAAATCACTATAATATATGCCAAAAATGGTGATAGTAAAAGGGAAAGTCTATGGGAAGATTTGAAGATGATTTAGGCTAACTTACAAGCCCCTTGGATAGTAACATGGGACTTTAATGTTTGTGACTAACTGAGGAATATAAAGGGAAATAATATACACGGAACACTCAATAGTTGGGGGCCAACAATACTAAAAGCAAAATTGATTGGTCATCCTACACCCTTCAAATCCAAGATGACTTTCGTAACCTATGGTTGGAGATCAAGCCAACTATCTACAGTGATCACTACACACAAGTTCTTTACCTAGATGAAGAAAAAAGTAAAGTCAAATATCCCTCTCGATTCCTGGTCTTCGTTGAATGGCTACAATGATATTGTAAAGAAATCTTGGTCAACACCTATGAGTGGTACTCCATTGTTCAAGTTACTCCAAAGACTTAAAATGATGAAGAGAAAGCTACAGACTTGGAATTGGAAACAAGATGGAGATATCTCTGATTTTGCTTCAAACAAGGAAAAGGAGGCGCTAGATGCCCAAAAGAATTCTGACAATAATTAGGAAGATGAGTTACTCTAGGAAATTGCCAAAAACAAGAAGGATGAAGCTATTGCTATAAATAACATTGAAGAATCCCTCATCCACCAAAAATCCAGAATTTTTTGGTTAAAGAATGGAGACTTTAATACCAAATTCTTCTGTGCATCTATGAAGTAGAAGAAGCAAGAAGTAGATAAAGGTCATTGAATGTGAAGGCTCTATTCTCATAACTAAAGATGACATCAAGTACGCCTATACCCAACATTATAGTGCAATATTCAACAAGAAGAGGTAAGATAACACTCAATACAATTGGGAAAACCTGCCAAAAATTACAAGTCAGCAACTTCAGAGCATCTATTTTTTAGTCACTGATGAGGAAATATATAATGTGGTTAAAAATTTAAATAACGACAAGTCCCCCGGGCCAGATGGGATGAATGCACATTTCTACAAAACCTCATGGAAGGTTTTCAAGAAGGATCTTTGTTTAGTGGTCAAAGACTTCTTGTTGAAGGGCAAGATGCTAAAGGATCTCAACAAAACCTATTCATCACTGATCCCAAAGGTGAAATAGCCACAGAAGATAGGAGAGAGGCGGTCTATTTTTTATGCAATTTTGCATACAAAGTTATAACTAAAATCTTGTCTAATCGATTGCAAGATATTCCTCCAACCATCATTAGCATAAACCAGTGTGCATTCATCAAGGTAAGACATATATATGATGCCATCTTGGTAGCAAATGAACTCATACATGACTTCAAGAAATCTAATGTGAAGAAGAAACTCTACTTTAAAGCTGACTTGAGCAAAGTGTATGACTCTATAGATAGGGGTTACATCCTAGATATTATGAAAGGCATGGGATTCCCACCCTGTTGGCTACAATGAGTGAAAGAATGCATGGACTTTGCATCCTTTCAAATTCTAATAAATGGCACTCCTTGTAATCTTTTTTAGGCCTCAAGTGGGATTTGTCAAGGGGATCCATTAGCCCCATACTTATTTGTAATAGGTATGCAAGGTATATCCACCATTTTGAATAGGGTGGCTGAATAAGGAGATATCACTCCCCTCAAATCTAGTGATACATAGGTGTCACACCTTATATTTGTCCATGACTTGCTACTATTCACTGATGCTACTAAAATTAATGCCAAATGCATTCATAAATGCATGGATTTGTTTAAAAAGCTCTCAGGTCTCAAAGTTAATCCTAGCAAGAGGCAACTCTTCTAGAGTAAGACAACCTCAAGAACCGTAAGTGATTTTCTTGGTGTTAAAATAACTAAGTTTCCGGTCAGATACCTTGGTGTACCATTGTTTGTAGGTAGACTCACCAAGGGTCGTTCTCTCCTATGATTGACAAAATCGAAACCAAACTGGATTCATGGAAATCCATATTGTTGTCTATGGCTGGTCAACTAGAGCTTATCATCTCTACACTCTCTTCCTAGCATTTGTTCTAGACAAGAATCTTTCCACTTCCTAAGGAAACTACAGAGGAAAATGGAGAGGCTCTATAGGAACTTCCTATGGGGTGACCAGGATGATAGATAATGTATCCATACCACTTTGTGGGATGCAACCTGCAGACCAAAGGAGGAAGGAGGCCTAGGAATTTGTTACCTCAAAGACTGTAGCAAGGCAGGCATGCTTAGACTTCTTTTGGACATAACCAACAATAAGAATTCTTTATGGATAAGGTGGATCCACAACAAATATCTGAAAGAAGAAACTGTGTGGTCGTGTCCCACATGGAAGACACACAATTGGATGTGGAAAGCCATTTTATGGGTTAGAGATGTTGTCCTGCCTATGGTCAGATTTACAGTAGGGGATGGTATATCCCTTTTCCTTTGGACGGATCCATGGATCCATGAATAATTCTTAGTGTGGTGTGTTACTGACCCAAATTCTCTATTGCTGAGAAATAGCCTTAATCACAATGACAACCTCAATTCCATTATTTATGCTAGCAAGTGGAACATCATGTGAGTTGGGGGAGTTAAGAGATGGGCATTATTTGTGCCACTATCAAGCTCAAGGGTGAGCACCTCTACTGCTTCATTAATTTGGACAAATTCACACTGAAAGGGGCTTTGAATCTCTGCAGGTCCCTGCATGATAGAACAATGTGGGGTTGTTGGTTGTTGAAGATTAGGGCTCCACTGAGAATCAAAGTCAGCTGCTGGAAAATATTGCAAGGAAACTTGATGACTGATGAGAATTTAAGAAGAATAGAATTCATTATGGCATCAAGAAGTAGCTTGTGCTTGGCCCATAATGAAACTTCAAATCACATATTCTGGTCTTGTAGCTTCATTAATGAAATCTGGGATAGAGTCAGGATACATCTGCAAATCAAACCACAAAGGAGAGATGATCTCCTAAAGATCAATGACAGAAACAACAAATTTAATGAGTATTTTAGTGCTCTACCACCTATTATACAACACGAACTGCATTATTTTTGAAAATGTAAAGCCTTCCACCCAATGTGTTTGGAAAAAAAACCATAGTGGTTGTAGTGCCTTACATATATAGGAATTATCTGGAGCTTTGATCCCCTAATTGCAGATGAAAATTTTATATGATATAGAGGAGTAGCACACTTATTGATAAAAAAAGGAGTCGAGCCTTCAATCGTTCAACTAGAGCATCCGGTTGATATTTAAAAGTAAAAATCCAGCGACAACCAACAATTGGACAATTTTTAGGATGATCAACAAGATCCCAGGTCTTACGACCTCGTAGGGTAGTCATTTCAATTTCCATAGATTGATGCCAGGTAGGATGTTGAAGATCTTGTGTAGCATTCTTTGGTACAGAAATAACAGAAGGAGCAGTAGTGAAACATGCAAAGCTAGCACCAAGATTAGTGAAAGAGAAGAAATTACTAATTAGATGATGAGTGCAGGTACGAATACTTTTCCTTTGACTGATAGGAAGAAGTAGGTAAGAGAATACATAAGAGGTGTTGTGATCTATGGATAAGGGAGAAATTGGTTATTGAGGATCTAGAGAGGGGACTGTGACTGTGGGTCTTCTCATGGACACCTCTTCTATTTCATTATTGTGATCATGTTCTACTACCTCAAGAAGAGGAGTAGGATCCAAGAGATCACTATATAAGGTAGACCCTTTGTCAAAGTAGTATGGCAAGTTTTCTAAATAGCAACATCCACACTCACAAACCATTGTCAATTGATAGGATCATAACACCAATATCCTTTTTGAGTTTTTGAATATCCCAAAAAGACACACTTAATGGAGAAGGGGTCAAGTTTAGATATCCCACGGTCAAGAGTTCTTAACAAATAGGTGCTTCCAAAGATGTGTGATTGAATAGAAAACAAAGTCACATCAGGATACAGGAAGAGATATAGAGAGTTGGTTATGAAACACAGAAGAAGGCATACAGTCAATTAAGTAGCATGCTATACAACAACTTCATGCCAAAAATTCTTAGGATCATGATAGTGAAGAAGAATTATGTGTGCTACTTCAAGAAGATGATGATTCTTCCTTTCTACAACACCATTTTGTTGTGGTTTGTAAGAGAAGGAAGTCTGATGAATGGTACCCCAAGAACTAAAAAGTATATCCACAGATTTTTGCATAAATTCTAAGGCAGATCAGTTCGTAATATTTTAACAGTAGTTTTGAATTGGGTTTGGATGTCAGTAAAAAGGTGGTGATAGCTTGCAAAATAGTAGTGTGATCCTTTAGGAAAACAACCAAGTCTCCCTAGAATAATCATCAATAAAGGTCATAAAATAGCGATAGCCATACAAGCAAGAAATAGAATAAGTGTTGGATCTAAGGGCTCTAGAGGGGGGTGAATAGAGCTACAAAATTTCTCACCAAACAGATTAGACCTTCAAATTATATCAATTAGGAGCAATGGCTTAATGGAAATTTGAAGTCCTATCTAACAAGCATAGAAACGATGAGAGAGATAGATAGCAAGCACTTGACAAAGGGATGTAGATTGGTTCCACACTTCAAACCAGAAGTGAGTTAGTCCACTACCTAGAGAGGTCAACCTCTAGGACTTTGCAAGTGCTTTTCTCTATTATATCACCACAGAGATTACAGCAATAGACCACCAAAGGACTTACCCATCCAACCACAAGGAGATCTCCACCTTAACAAGGAACTTACCCACTTAGCATGAATCTTCATCCTTCACCTAGTTTGTAACGACCCCGCCTCCCGGTAACCCCTAATTAAGGGAGACCAAAAGGTCAGAGTTGTTATCCCAATTAACAGGATCAATGGTTCGACAAATAATCAATAATAATTACTAAATTCTACCAAAACTAAACTGAAAAGATGGAATAAAATAAAATTTTACATACCTTTTAAAAACTTGCATATCTAACTTCTATCCATGACTGGAATCTACTCTGACTAATCCTCCGTGCACTTAAATTCTTATTTTCACAATGTATCACTTTACTGGTTGTCCTTTTCAACTTGTACCTAAAACACCGACAAACAAAACATCGGTCAGCATAACTGAATATGCCGGTATGTGGGAGAATCGATAATCATGAAATTAATTGTAACAACATATTGTAAGAAATTATGGTTTAGCAAGCAAATTTTACATCTTAAATAGAACTACTCAATTCGTACATATCCTAACCTCTGTGCTATCCCTGGAGTGGACCTGGATACTACCTCTCATATGGTAGATCCCGATTAACCCACATGATCCTACCTAGCAGGTAGATCAATACCTAGGGTTGATGAGTCGTATGGCACTACCCATAGGTAGCCCAATTCCTAACTCATAATATACTAAAGAGTCGCATGGCACTACATATAGGTAGCCCAATTCCTAACTCATGATAACCTAATGGTCCTACCTAACATGTAGACCCTGTACTAGGTTACCCTTTTCATCATTAGTAAAGCCACAGAGGAGGACTAGGATCTGAGCTAGTCATGTATACACATTTAAGGTGATAATCATAGTCACTTTATAGTTGCATGAAATAAAAGTCATCCAAGCAGTTATTTTCAAGCAACTGATAAAACATCCGGGAATCACCGTGAAACTAAGGAGATTAACCATAAGTGTAACCACATACCTGGTCCAGAGCAACTTGATGTCCAAGCAATAATATTCAAGAACAATCAAACAAGCAATCAACAATATCCTGAAAATAATGCACAACATCCAAGTGTTATTGTTTTGTTCAAAACATTCTCAAAATCGAGTTGGCTACTACCTTAGGATTTCTAGGCCAACTTTAGGGTTTTATTAGGGTTTTAGCCTCCATTATGCATTTATCACTTTTAATGTTCTTTTAGTTCACAAACCCTAATTTCAACAACATAGGCACAATTGAATGTCAATTAAGTCTATTATGCATCTTTTACACTAAAACTACCATCTTTATCCTTTTAAGTCATGACATGATCATTAAGGCCAATTATCACCTTTGGTTCCTTCCGGATTAACAACTCATAATTTATTATGGTCTAATTCACATATGAACTCTATTTATCATTAATTCCATATTTATCCATTAGAAAACCCTAATTACCATATTAAGGGTATGTATCCACAATTAGAAACTGTCATACTCGAATTAACTTAGAATCATCATATCTCAGCTTTATTCATGGATTTGAACACTTAAAGCCATTAAGGGTCATAATTACCGAAGTTAGGGTTTCAAGGCCCATTAAAGCTTATTTATGTACATAGAACCTTAAATTAATCAAACTATGCATAATGATTATCATTTTGGATCTAATGTGTCCTTTTATAATCAACAGGTTAATGTCAACTTTAAATATCCATATAACCCTTCCCAATTCATTAATCATCAAAGATTAGGGTTTTTCATTAGTTAAACCATTAAAGATAACATCTTTACATACTTTTCGAATTGCAAGAGGAATTAGGATCTAAATCTATTTTTAATGGATTCCTCACATTTTTATGAGTAAAATTCATATACTATATGCATCCATCTGAGCTACCATTAATTAGATATGATTTTTGCAAGAATTACTTACTTGACCAAATGGCAGGCTGCCACGTCAGCCTTTCCCATGCAACACAGACGATTTAGAAACATAATGATTTGTCACTTTTTCCCTCGCATAAGTGGCCAGCCCTTCAGCACGCGGAGGGGCAAAACTGTCCAAATCTCCTAGGTCGTCTTCTACCTCGCGACGCACGCAGCGGCCGCCGAGGGTGGCTCTTCGCGGGGCTGTCCCCTCCTCCCCAGGGCACGAAGGTCGCCTCCAGCCGCCGCCCTAGCTCTGCCACACCCTTGTGCACATGGGGAACCTCCAGATCGTGGCCAAGATGGCCGGTCTCAAGCGCGCCAAGCCCACAATGTGTGGCTGATCTTGCAGCCATGCTGCTACTGCTACGCATGGGTTAGGGCACGGTGATGATGGCCAAGCTTCTCTCCGGCATCGTGGGGCAGCTTGCTTCTATCGTGACCACTTCACGGCTCCTCACTACTCCAGAGGTAGCAATGCCCTATCTCACCTATCCATGAGGAAAACAATTCCCTCATCAACCATGGCAACCGCACTTTCCTAGTTTAAGATATAACTCCTCTCTTTTATTTATTAAAAGATGTCCTTTTCTATTCATGATCCTTGGTTATTAAGGAATCCGAATTTTACCTCTTTTATGTTCCTTGTGCTTGGCTTTTAATCCATTGGCCATGAAATTCTACTTTCTTAAAGAAAATAATATCTCTTTTTGATAATATCAAAAAGTCATTAATCACATTATCCTCTTATTTTGTATTATTTGTATTTTCTCTTTCTTCTTCTCCATTGGGACTCCTTGGACCCCAAGAAATCCTAAGATTTTGAAATTCCTTTTTAAGGATGCCTGTTATCCTTCTAGATGCATATACACCCATTATTTCTCATTATCTTACTTAATTCTTTATTAAAAGATTTCTTTTCAAGGATTTCTCTTTATCCTTTATTCCCTTTTTCCTCTTTTCCTAATTCTTCCATTAGGACTCATACACGAAATTTATTCAATTGTGGCCATTAATGCCACTTTCTAGAGATTTCTATACATTTCTCATAAATGCATTACTTAAAAATCTATTATCTTTTATCTTTCTCTATTATTTGAACTTTTCGTCTTTTCTTTTCTTTTATATCCATTATTGGAATCAAGAAATTCCTATCCAAAGGGATATTTGCAAATAAATCCATCCTTTGAAGCAAAGCATACAACCTTTTCAATTAAGTACATATTCATAAAATCATTACATTTCAATTATGCAAAATTGAGGTTGTAACACCCTTCCCCTCTTATAAGAATTTTGTCCTCAAAATTCCATCAAGCATACAAACCATTCAGGATAAGACTTTTCCATGTCCATCATTGGCCCCTATGTGGCTTTTCCCTATCCATGGTGCTTCCAAAGAACCTTTATCATCACATATTCTTTTCTCTAAGTTCTTTCACCTTGGCATTTATAATCCTTACAGGTGACTCAGGTCATTTTAGCCTCCCTTGGGGCTCACTAGGTTCATTGCTCAGCACATGACTCGGGTACCTCACATAGTGCTCTAAATTGGACACATGGAACTCCTCACACATCACATTATCCTGAGGGGTAAGGCTAAACATAATCATCTCCACCAATCCATCTCAAATGGACCCATGTATCGGGGACTCAGCTTTCTCAGCTATAGCTCAGAGGGGTCGGATTTTCATATCACATATTCTCCCACAGTGAACTGGATGTCAGTCTACTTTGCATCAGCTCACGACTCATGTCGTCCCTGGGCTCTCTTTTCCATCCATTGCACGATCAAGGCGACTTCATCTACACACATTGTGGTCTTTTCTGACCTTCACGAGATCCCTTCACCAACATCATCTTAATGAAGTGGTGACCGACACAACCTCTTTTACAAAGCTTCTTTACATCCCAATACTGGCTATGGTGGTTATCATCACATCTTACATAGAACAAGAACTGTCTCCATGTATCACCCTGAATGAGCACACATGCTCTCCTCAGACCCTCTAGTCTGGATCATACTAACCATTAGTTAGGGGTGATAAACTGACTAACATTGAGTTCTTCATGTACCTACTTCCACCGCATGGAAGTGAATCTTTAGGTCCCACTCAAGAACCTTTGAACTCGCAACATAGTGTAGTTGAACCATCTCTCTTACATGTAGTTCAACTGGATCTATCTCCCGACAGTATTCTCTCTTTTCTTAGATTATGTCATCTAGGTAAGGAGATCTACCATAACCCATATTGCATCCTAACCTTCCTTGGTCCAGGGAGACTCACCACAACATCTATAGTGGTGAACTCCCATTCCCTCTTAGGGACTCTTTATCCTCCATATCTACTCACTGGGTTATTAGTTTTCGATCTTCACCTCCTGTCCTGTATGGTGACATGCCACGTGCAACTTCATCGTAGGCATCCAAAGTACTACTGTCACTTACTATCTTCGTAGCACCACGGTGTGTTGTGAACTTAAAATCATGATCTCCGGTACGTCATGATTCCTCAAGGTTGATTCCTCAGAAACCCTAAAACACTTTAGTCGGGGTTTCCTCACCTTCTTTTCCATAGAAGTGCATTTGAGGTTCTACAACCATCCTTCCATCATGACAAGCCCTAGGCTGGCAAACTAAGCAACCACTAACTCGATCAACGGATCTCGTTACATCTGAGTGTTAGCCAAACTTATCTCACAAACTTAGGGTTCACCTAACCCCCCCTTCCAGCCTGTCCACTAGCTAAGCTAGATACCTACCTCTCAACAAGAGCATCCATTACCACCTCACATCCTTATGTGTTAGGTAATGTTGAAGACATACACCTCCATGTATTCCACTTATTATCTCATTTCGAACTCCAAGTCTATCTTCATCAAGAAAACTCAGAGCTCATCCTCTTGGTTATCGAACTCAACCTTGTATAGCTCATAAATTCCACATATCTCATGATAAAAACATCCACATAAGATGACTACCTTAGTTCTATTGATGTTTGTAAACCATCCACATATTGTTCACTCTACAAGGGTACGTTATTACCTCTATCCTCATACCTCATAGCAACATTTCCACTCTCATCATCTTTATCCTTGGTGTATGGCATGCGTATTGTCCTATCTCTCACCCCAATAACATGAGGAGATAAGCATTTGGCGGCCATCCAAACACAAAGTTCTTCCTATTCCAAGAGTAGAGATGGTACATCCCACATTGCCAGTACATCTTCAAATCTAACTTGAAACGTGCATCACATGTCTGAACATCTCGACATCAGGGTTACTTCCATGGAAAACTAGTCTCGAATCCACTTGGGTCATCATACCATCCTTGGTCATCTCCTCTAGGTCTGTAGGGTGCCGACACTTTTGGGGTCATTCCTCTTCCCTTATGCATCCAGAGAGTGCCCTCCTCATCTGCCCTTTGGGTCCCATGAGTTCATGAAGGTGATCAATCTCCTAACCCATGGCCCTCATACAATGATAGTTGTTACCTCCCGACCCTATGGTCATGTGCAACTAGGGAATTAGGCAACTCCTACTCTCATCGGTCTTATCCCTACCTGACCCTAGGATAGAATTAGGATTCTAACATAGTACATGTCCAACTTAGAACCTTACCCAAGTCTCCATCATCTCTCTCTGCAATCATGGTCTGACATACATCCTTTCATAGGGGTCATGGCGACCTACCTACCTTGGTCAGGCCCCATACCAGTTACCCCCATGGTAACACATCCACATGTGCTTAGAGATGGTTATATATGGGTCTACAGGTTCATTCTCATACTATTTACTCTCCACTTAGCTTCTCAAGATTCTATGAGACCTCTTAAGGTTACCTCAAACCCAACAAAAGTTGATTCATACCCTACAAATGGGTCCTTTTCCAGGAGGGGGGGAAACTATCTCTTGATAGCAACAAAGGTCACAAACGTCCTTATGTCTAGGGGTTTACCTCAACATGAGCATGCTTAACCCAGCAAGCTACTAAGTCACATAGCTAACAAGTAGACCACCTACTAAACCATGCTAGGTCTCCATGATAGGTCATACTTGTTCTCATTCCTCGACATTGGATCATCATCATACATACATGTCTATGTCCCAAACTATATGTAGGGGTTCATCAAACATATACCTTAATCTGAGGGGTTTTCTTTTCCTCTAAACATGAGGAGTGCCATGCTCGAATATATAGAAACTCAAATCTCATCATGAGCATCAGGTACACTACTTCCCCTCTTAGGTCTAGGAACCCTAGGTTCACTTTTCTGATGTCCAACTGCATGCTCAACCTTTTAACCATAAACCAAGCATGTACAAGGTATGGCATGCACTTCCTATTATCTTTCTACTCAAGAAACACCTCAGAGTTGAGTCCTCCTCGAGGACACCCAACTAGGTATAAGGCCTCACAACTTGTTACTAAACCTCCTCAGGGTCTAAAGAACTCTTCTTCCTATCCTTAGAAGATAAGCACCTATATCATTTGTACATAGGTACTAGCAGCCTCATCCTTCTTCTAGGGTTTGGTTCCTCTAAAGGCAACCAAGATACCATAAGCCTCTAGGGATCATTCACGAGGCAACCGCAACCTTCCACTTAGGTCATAACATACCCAACTTCTCAGGGTTTCCTATATCTCAGAGTCTAAGCCTCCAACCTTATTTCTCGGGTCCTGCTCTCTCTATTTAGAGCTAACCCCACAACCAGCATTACTCCTAGAGGTCCTCTCTCCATGAAGGTGGATCAATCTCACAAGCATACCCCTACATGGGCAAAACCTATGTTCAAACTTATGTTTGCTCAAGATTATCCATAGCTCTTTATGCTTATCTCATAAGCTATCCAACATGCCTATCTGGCCAGGGTTTTAACCTACTGCTAGAACTACTGACGTACTCAAGGTGCATACTATGCCATGCTCATATCATCCCATAGGGTTTCTATATGGTCATCACTAACCTCATCAATGAAGGAGTTATCCTTCACCTTAACATGCACCACCCTTCCCAGGGTTGGGTCGCCAAAGGTACTAGGTCAGCCAACCTCACATGGATCATACTATCATAGGTATCCAAAACCAAAAGGATGTCAATCCCACACACATGGTCGACCATGACCTCCACCTCATCATGTCATCTCTCTCTCCAACCACCACTCAGGGTTAGGGTTAGCACCATCCTCAGAGGATATGATAGTTCTCTACCTTTAATGGAGGTTTCTTCCTCTGAGACCAACTCTCTACTTCATCCTCCTGACAAGAAGGTCTAACCTCAGGTCTCTCCTGAGGGCATGAAAACACATGTCATACGAACTAAGCTTGTAACTATTCTTTAGTTTACACTTAAACTATTAAGCTTAGGTCCATGGCATCTTATTTACATGCTTTTAATTAATTTGGTGGAGGATTAGATCCAGAAATTACTCTCGAAATTTCTGACTGGCTCAAAATTACTCTCGAAATTTCTGTTATGGGAAATTACTGCAGAAAGAATGTAAAGCAAGCAATTGTTTCCTCTATTGATTAGATCCAGAAAGTTAGCAGCCGCCGCCGGCCATTTCTTTTACCCTAAACCTAATGTATACCCCCCCTCCTTCTCCTATAAAAGGAGGGCCACTTCCTCCTCATTGGGGCATCTCTTTTGCACCGGAATTCTGAGCATCTTATTTCTTGTATTCTTCTTCTAGTTATGCAATAAAGTAAATTTTCTTGAAGCATTGTTCTTTATTATTTTGTTCTTGGCACTTTCATTCTGCTTTAGTTTTAGATCTTCTTTTCTCCGTTCTTTAGTTCTGGAGAAAGGAATTAAGAACCTGGTCGTTTCATTGTCTCTAGCATAAGGATTAACTTCCTAATTTTGGGCTAGACTATGGCCAAAGTACTTTCTTCCTCTGTCTCCCCCTTCTCCTCAATCATGAGCGAGTATTTCCATATCGAGCCAAGGGGAATAACCCCTTAGCCATAGCTTGATCGAATCGGCTTTAATCGACTTCTTTAGATGGCGATTGGTTTATTTAATCGATGATCTAGCGAAGTAATTACTCACTTAGATATATATATATGTTAACTCGGATGGAAATAACCATGGAAATCTGGGTTCAGAACGATTAAACCAATTCGCATAGAGATTCTGATGTGACCGCGGATTTATCTCTTTTCAGATGACGAACTAGGAAACATGAGCACCAGGACCAATGGGCTCATGTGGAGTTCATCTTTTGTGGGTTTTTTTGATTCACATGTCGTCGCCTATTTGTCGATTAATTGTTAATTCGTTTTATTATCATGGCTAAGGTGGTGAAAACTCCTAAAGCCTCGATTCTCTTCCTTTGATTTCAATCACCGACTGTCTTGTTTGCCTTAGTTTTTAGTCTTTTCAATTCACAATAGTTTCTTGTGCTAACAACAATCTTTGTTTACCGTTTTGTAGGGCAAATAAAATTCTTGTTTAGTGCTTCTTTGATTTCAGCAATTTCCTTCCTTAGTGTAACCATTCATCACCCAAACCGGTTTTATTTTCTGTTCCAAATCTGAAAATACCAAAAACAAATTAAAAAGTTCTTCAAACAATTGGGTTTTTAAGAAACAATCTTTAAAAGTTGTCCTTTGGGATTCGACCCTTTCTATACTAGCCTTAATCGGAAAGTTAAAAGGTTTAAACTCTAGGATTAACAATCTTAGTGATTGGTGTGTTAAGCGACGCATATCAATTTGGTACCGTTGCCGGGGACAACGGATTTGTTTCTTCGAACCCCAAAAAAAAAATTTGAAAAAAAACTTTTTTTTCCTTTTTTATGCCTTCCGTGTAACATTCCGGAAGTGCTATTCCTCCTTCTGCCGACTTTCCATTCCGGCAGTCCGTTTTTTCTATACACGATTAACTGCTTCATTTGTGCATGCCACGCTCACCGAACGCCAATTCCGCGGCGTGATTTTTTAATCTGAAACCAGAGAGGCTAAGGATGATTTTAATAGATGATGATGACGATGATTATATCATCTTCAATCAAGTAGAACCAACTCCAGTACCTAAAGATCCACCAATCACTTCCATTGTGGATGCTAATCTAGTTGATTTGAATGGCCAATCTACTTCATTGGAACCCTTTCTCTATAATGAACCGCCACCCTTAGAAGAAGTCCAATGTGATATAGTTGAGATTCCACACAACCTCCTCATTGGGGCATCTCTTTTGCACCGGAATTCTGAGCACCGGGGCATCTCTTTTGCACCGGAATTCTGAGCATCTTATTTCTTGTATTCTTCTTCTAGTTATGCAATAAAGTAAATTTTCTTGAAGCATTGTTCTTTCTTATTTTGTTCTTGGCACTTTCATTCCACTTTAGTTCTAGATCTTCTTTTCTCCGTTCTTTAGTTCTGGAGCAAGTAATTAAGAACCTAGCCGTTTCATTGTCTCTAGCATAAGGATTAACTTCCTAATTTTGGGCTAGACTATGGCCAAAGTACTTTCTTCCTCTGTCTCCCCCTTCTCCTCAATCATGAGAGAGTAGTTCCATATCGAGGCAAGGGGAATAGCCCCTTCGCCATGGTTTGATCGAATCGGCTTTAATCGACTTCTTTAAACGGCGATTGGTTTATTTAATCGATGATCTAGCGAAGTAATTACTCATTTAGATATATATATGTTAACTCGGATGGAAATGACCATGGAAATCTGGGTTTAGAACGACTAAACCAATTCGCATAGAGATTCTGATGTGACCGCAGATTTATCTCTTTTCAGATGACGAACTAGGAAACATGAGCACCAGGACCAATGGGCTCATGTGGAGTTCATCTTTTGTGGGTTTTTGTGATTCACATGTCGTCACCTATTTGTCGATTAATTGTCAATTCATTTTCTTATCATGGATAAGGTGGTGAAAACCCCTAAAGTCTCGATTCTCTTCCTTTGATTTCAATCACCGACTGTCTTGTTTGCCTTAGTTTTTAGTCTTTTCAATTCACAATAGTTTCTTGTGCTAACAACAATCTTTGTTTACCTTTTTGTAGGGAAAATAAAATTCTTGTTTCGTGCTTCTTTGATTTCAGCAATTTCCTTCCTTAGTGTTACCATTCATCACCCAAACCGGTTTTATTTTCTGTTCCAAATCTGAAAATACCAAAAACAAATTAAAAAGTTCTTCAAACAATTGGGTTTTTAAGAAGCAATCTTTAAAAGTTGTCCTTTGGGATTCAACCCTTTCTATACTAGCCTTAATAGAAAAGTTAAAAGGTTTAAACTCTAGGATTAAAAATCTTAGTGATTGGTGTGTTAAGAGACGCATATCAATTTGGCGCCGTTGTCAGGGACAACGGATTTGTTTCTTCGAAGCCCAAATTTTTTTTTTGAATAAAACTTTTTTTTCTTTTTTTATGCCTTCCGAGTAACATTCCGGAAGTGCTATTCCTCCTTCTGTCGAGTTTCCATTCCGGCAGTCCATTTTTTCTATACATGATTAACTGCTTCATTTGTGCATGCGACGCTCACCGAACGCCAATTCCACGGCGTGATTTTTGAATCTGAAACCAGAGAGGCTAAGGATGATTTTAATAGATGATGATGACGATGATTATATCATCTTCAATCAAGTAGAACCAACTCCAGTATCTAAAGTTCCACCAATCACTTCCATTGTGGATGTTAATCTAGTTGATTTGAATGGCCAATCTACTTCATTGGAACCCTTTCTCTATAATGAATCACCACCCTTAGAAGAAGTGCAATGTGATATAGCTAAGATTACACATAACCTTGATCAGGAGATGGATAGGTGTTTTAAAGAAATTCAGGATGCCGCAGATGAAGAACTTTGTTTAGCTAGGGCCGCAGCTGTATGGGGCCCTGACTATCCATATAAGTCAGAAAATGAGTGGATGGAGGCCTATGTTGATAAATTCATGAATCAAGAATCTTTTAACAAAAAGGTTAAAGACTGATGGGCTCAAAGAATGTCCCAACAACCTAAGACTCCACCACCCTTCTCGGTTGTAGGCCCATATTTGGATGTTTGCCATAATCATCCCATCTTGGTTGAGCCTATTGTGACCAATGTACCATCACCTCCCCAACATGCACTGATGGATTCTTTTGAAATGCTTCCTCATCAAGAGAACTATGACCTCACTCAACCACCTCTTTTTCCACATCTGGTTGAACCTGATGAGGTGATTCTACCACCGCAAGAACCTTACATTACACCGTTATATTGTGAGGTGATCCCTTTTGAGCCCATTGAGTTGGGCACATGTCCTATAAAGGAATCAGATCTCCCCTTCAGCATAGTAAAGGATCCAATTGATTCCATAGACATCCATGTTGATGAGATATTTTATGAAGAAGAGAGGGAGAACTCCCCAATAGAGATGGAACAACCTAGATTGATCATTTTTGATAATTATGACAACAATTATGCCATTTGTGAGTCTTCCACACCAAATCCACTGGCTTCCATTTATGGGGTAAAGGATCCGGGCGCACCTTGTTGTATAATCCACCAAGAAGACATACATCCACATATGATTGTTTACTCGAATAAAAAACCAGTTCTTCTTATACAGGCACCCGCTTCGCCACATGTAGATCCAGGCGGCAAAAAGATACTCGAGCCAGATTCTCCGTCTGATCTTCCACATCCGACACCACATTTGTTACCCAACTGGCACCTGCCAATCTCCCCCAATCCACATTCATCTCCAACACTGTTTTCACTGTTGAAGGAAGATATGTGGATCCTACTCGAAGGACTACGAGGTGATACACAACATCATTCAGAAAACCATTTTAGGCTTCTGCGACTACCCATCCATTGGGTGTACCATGAAGCTCCTCTATTCAAAACCCCAGCCATCATCGATATTCCCTTCAGATGGACATATTTTGAGCTACCAGGACCTCCTAGTGAACCCAACAAATTTCTTCCCTCCATCTCGGGTTTGGGTTTTGCTCGGGACGAGCAAAAATCTAAGTCCGGGGTGGAGGTGGTGGTATGATTCTATTCCACCCCCTTATCTTTTTATTCTTGCATTATTTCCACTTTTTTTTGGTTTTGCATATAGTTGCTTTGTTCATGGCCATTATCTAGTCGGCCATATTTTTATTTCTTTTGTTGTAAAATGGCCTTTATCTAGTCGGCCTTGATATGAACATTTGTCAAAATACTCCCCTTAATGATGTAACTGCCTTGCAACTAAAATTTTGAAACTTTCATGACTAGAAATCCTCCTGTCACTTAGGACCTCAAATAATAATCACTCCTTGGAAAAGATGGCAAGCCATAGAGGACTGATAGGATTCAAGAGTGATGCTTTCTTATCATGTACAACTTGTATAAATTTTCTTGATTTTTCACATGATTCGGTAATAGTTGAACCAATGCATGGTACTCTAAAAAAGATGAAAAAAAAAGTTGCACAAGAACAACCTCTTCTACTCTTCTTCCACCACTTCCAAATCTTTCCATTCGTCAAAAAAAAAACAATAGTACCCAAAACGCTAAATTTGGGGTGGCACCCCTTCCCCCGCTTCCGCTTCTTCCATACCCACGCAATTGGGTGTATCACCAAAAATCAAAGAAAAAAATGTGGTCAACGTGACTGCATGTCCACTAAATAAAAAGGTCTCGAGTCAAATAGAGGAGAGACTGTCCTTCTTCCATACCCCCTTCACTCTAATTTTCTACCCAGGGGAAAGCTACAAAAACCCCAATCATCCAAAATCAGCCCTGTTCTTGTGTAAAACTTAAAAAAAAATCGAGTACCAAATGCAAAGGTGAAATGAAAATCTGTTTTATTGCAGGTCTTGAATAAATGCAAGTATGTGAAGTAGGAAATATAAAAGTCACTTTTCGTGAATTCAGGAAGTCAAGGTCGCTTGGCCATATTTTGGTGGAAGGAATCAAGTGGTTGTTAGGAGAGTGATGATGATAGGTTGAGAGTATGTCTTGAAAGAATTTCTTGATTTTAATGTTGCTCGGACGAGCAAAGTTTAAGTTTGGGGTATTTTGATGAATGCATATTCATCTCTTATTTTTGCTTCATTTAGAATAATTAATTAGGATTTTTTTGTTAATTTTATCTAATTCAAAAATAAATAGCACTTTCATCTTCTTGATATACTTTTCCTGAATTCTTATGATATTTTTCTTAATTTTCAGGAATTATCTAAGTAATTAAATCGAGAAAATAAAAGATGAAGATATGAGGCTTTTCAAATATTCTCACAGTGCCTAAGATACTCGTCACCGAAATAGTCATATCGTTTGCGTCTAAAGGCAGAATTTCAAGATAAAGTATGGAATGAAAAGAGAATTTTATTGGCTACAAAAAATACATATTTTGCGGCAATTTTGGTGTTTATTTGTCTGCGCAATTAACTAGTGAAAGTAGACTTACGTTTTCCCGCAGAGTCTGATTTCAGTATATACCTTTCACCAACATTAATATAACTCTCACATACCAAGACAGAATTTATTGTACAAGTATGTGTTGGAAAGATAATTCAATTATCTATAGGAAAAATATATTTTCGTACCGCTTCCTAATTTCTGACTGGCTCAAAATTACTCTCGAAATTTCTGTTATGGGAAATTACTGCAGAAAGAATGTAAAGCAAGCAATTGTTTCCTCTATTGATTAGATCCAGAAAGTTAGCAGCCGCCGCCGGCCATTTATTTTACCCTAAACCTAATGTATACCCCCCTCCTTCTCCTATAAAAGGAGGGGCACTTCCTCCTCATTGGGGCATCTCTTTTGCACCGGAATTCTGAGCATCTTATTTCTTGTATTCTTCTTCTAGTTATGCAATAAAGTAAATTTTCTTGAAGCATTGTTCTTTCTTATTTTAGTCGGCACTTTTATTCCGCTTTAGTTCTAGATCTTATTTTCTCCGTTCTTTATTTCTGGAGCAAGGAATTAAGAACCTGGCTGTTTCATTGTCTCTAGCATAAGTATTAACTTTCTAATTTTAGGCTAGACTATGGCCAAAGTACTTTCTTCCTCCGTCTCCCCCTTCTCCTCAATCATGAGCGAGTAGTTCCATATCGAGGAAAGGGGAATAGCCCCTTAGCCATGGCTTGATCGAATCGGCTTTAATCGACTTCTTTAGACGGCGATTGGTTTATTTAATCAATGATCTAGTGAAGTAATTACTTGTTTAGATATATATATATGTTAACTAGGATGGAAATGACTATGGAAATCTAGGTTTAGAACGATTAAACCAATTCGCATAGAGATTCTGATGTGACCACGGATTTATCTCTTTTTGGATGACGAACTAGGAAACATGAGCACCAGGACCAATGGGCTCATGTGGAGTTCATCTTTTGTGGGTTTTTGTGATTCACATGTCGTCGCCTATTTGTCGATTAATTGTTAATTCGTTTTCTTATCATGGCTAAGGTGGTGAAAACCCCTAAAGGTTCGATTCTCTTCCTTTGATTTCAATCACTGATTGTCTTGTTTGCCTTAGTTTTTAGTCTTTTCAATTCACAATAGTTTCTTGTGCTAACAGCAATCTTTGTTTACCTTTTTTTAGGGCAAATAAAATTCTTGTTTAGTGCTTCTTTGATTTCAGTAATTTCCTTCCTTAGTGTAACCATTCATCACCCAAATCGGTTTTATTTTCTGTTCCAAATCTGAAAATACCAAAAATAAATAAAAAAGTTCTTCAAACAATTGGGTTTTTAAGAAACAATCTTTAAAAGTTGTCCTTTGGGATTTGACCCTTTCTATACTAGCCTTAATCGGAAAGTTAAAAGGTTTAAAGTCTAGGATTAACAATCTTAGTGATTGGTGTGTTAAGCGACGCATATCAGCTGCCACGTCAGCCTTTCCCATGCAACACGGCCGATTTAGAAACATAACAATTTGTCACTTTTGCCCTCGCGTAAGTGGCCAGCCCTTCAGCATGCGGAGGGGCAAAACTATCCAAAGATCCTAGGTCATCTTCTACCTCGCGACGCACACAGCGACCGCCGAGGTTGGCTCTTTGCGGGGCTACCCCCTCCTCCCCAGGGAACAAAGGTCGCCTCCAGCCGCCGCCCTAGCTCCGCCGCACCCTTGTGAATGCGGGGAACCTCCAGATCACGGCCAAGATGTCCGATCTCAAGCGCGCTAAGCCCACAACGTGCGGCTTCTCTTCCAGCCGTGCTACTACTGCTATGCATGGGTTAATGCATGGTGATGATAGCCAAGCTTCTCTCTGGCATCGTGGGGCAACATGCTTCTATCGTGACGACTTCACGGCTCCTTGCTGCTCCAGAGATCGCATTACCCCCTTGGTTAGGGTTTTGAATGAAAACAAGGAAGAAAGAGAGAGTGGGTTGAATGGGATCCTCTTGGACTCAGGCCAAGGGTTATACCCTTAAATAGAGGAGGGTAGCAATGCCCTAGCTCACCTATCCATGAGGAAAACAAGTCCCTCATCAACCATGGCAACCGCACTTTCCTAGTTTAAGATATAACTCCTCTCTTTTATTTATTAAAAGATGTCCTTTTATATTTATGATCCTTGGTTATTAAGGAATCCGAATTTTACCTCTTTTATGTTCCTTGTGCTTGGATTTTAATCCATTGGCCACGAAATTCTACTTTCTTAAAGCAAATAATATCTCTTTTTGATAATATCAAAAAGTCATTAATCACATTATCCTCTTATTTTGTATTATTTGTATTTTCTCTTTCTTCTTCTCCATTGGGACTCCTTGGACCCAAAGAAATCCTAAGATTTCAAAATTCCTTTTTAAGGATGCTTGTTATCCTTCTAGATGCATCTACACCCATTATTTCTCATTATCTTACTTATTTCATTATTAAAAGATTTCTTTTCAAGGATTTCTCTTTATCCTTTATTCCCTTTTTACTCTTTTCCTATTTCTTCCATTAGGACTCACATATACACGAAATCTATTCAATTGCTCCCCTGGCATTTGATCAACCCTGCTAGCAATTGGCGATTTTTAGTTTCTAGGCATGAAGTAATCTTGAAGTGACTTGTGGGGTGCATTTTTGGCTTTCCATCTTGTCTTCCCCCGAGTGGCTTGTCACATGCACAAGGCACAACCAAACAAAAAAGAACAAGTTAGAAAACCAATATGCACAAAGAATACAAAGAATAAAGAACAAATAATAGCAATGGTGAGGGCAGTAGGAAAAGTCAAAGTAAAACTAACTATCTAGGCTGAACGCCTTTCTCCCCATAAACGACACCAGAAAGCTTGGTGCGATTCTGCCAATGGTGTTACACACTACTCAATTGAGGTTTCAATAGATGCAACCCCACAAATAGAAGCACATGGTAGATTAAAACTTTTGAATTTATAAGGACCTAAACTCAACACATTCTCAAAAAACAAAACACTACACCTGCAAGTGCACGGGGTTGTGTCATAGTATAGGAGGGTGGAAAGTATAAGGTCGATCCACATGGAGAAAAGGGGGCACTAGAGCTAGGTTAGTTTTTGGGCTAGATTCCTACTGTTGAGTCTAGGGTGAATGCTTTGGAGGTTGTTTTGATTGTTAAGTTAAGGATGAATAGGCAAGAAAGTAAAGGAAGACAAGCAATAACAAAACCTAAGTTAACCCTAGACATTTTATTCTACTAAGTAAGAAAAGACAAGGCAAGGCAAAATATGAACAATCTACACTAAGGCAAACAAAGAAAGGTCTACACTACACTAAGCTATCAAACATGGCAAAAGAGCAATTAAAGATTTAAGCTAGAAAGAACAAGGCAAGATAAAAGAAACAATCTAGATAAGAAAGAAAAGAGCTAACACTAGCTAAGTAAGAAGGTAATTAGGGTTTTAAAATAATTAAGGAAAACGTGGGATGTTTAGGGGATGCACTTATCAATTAAGTTGGGGGTGACATATGAACATAATGATTCCATTTAGATTATCAAACCAAACAACAAGCTAGAGTCTAATGAATTATCCTAAACTACTAACTAGCCATGGAACACTAGGTTGTGTATAGGGGAACTAGTCCCTAACACCCCCTACTACCCTTGCGAGGCTCAATTGGGCTAGGGTTTAGGTGTAATCCAATTAGAGTCTAAACAAGTCTAGGTTTCTCATTTAGATGATCTTAGGGTGATTAGGTGTTGAGGTTAGTAATGGGAGTGGAAGTGAGGTTTTTGGCCTCCCATCACCCACATTCTAACCTTGAGAAAGCTCCATTCTAAGCACACAAAATTCATCTAAACTAGATACTTAGATCTCTCAAATATGGTTAGGAGAATTAATTAAAATTTAGGAATATGGTTAGATAGCTAGGGATCCAAGAATTGGACCTAGGAGCAAATCCCAAAATTCACACATATAAGCAACTTTCCTAAATTCCTAGGTGATTTCAAGCACAAACCAATAAGAAATTCATGGAGAGAGATAGAAATAGAACATAATCATTATCAAATGAAATTACAATGTTTGCATATCATTTTCCTCCAACATGGTATCAAAGTAACATTTTTCTCCCCAAACAACCCACCCAAGATGCCTAGTGTAAAGAAGTGAAACCACCTCTCTACTAAAAATTTGAACAATAGAACCTCCAGTCCAAACACACTTCAAAGGTATGCTTGGAGTGGGTGTAAAATTTCCAAATCTTTATTAGAGAAGTGGTTTCACTTCTTTACACATGGTATCAGATCCCATGGTAGTCGAAATCTGACTATTTCAATTTTGTCTCCCTTATTAGAACCCTTGACTTTGATAGTCACCCTTTAGGTGAGATGTTCACCCTAGAATTGATTTGAGCTGAGACAATGATTCATATCCCTTGATGTTATGAGGTTTGACTTGAGGATGAAAATAGGTTATGAGGAAGTAGTAGCTAGTATAAAGATGTCTTGTTATGGATAAATCGTGACTTGGTTTATCACATTGATTTTGGTACCATCATTGTCTAATCTCCAATGTTTCTTATTGACAAAAAATTATTTTCATTATACTATTATATGTACAAAAATTTTCTGGATTTCATCGAAGTCTTCCTAAACTAAGTCACAACGAAGTGTTATGAGAGGTTTTGGTAGTGTTAACCCTAGTTTTGACTTTGGAGTTGTGACTAGGATTGATACAAAGTATAGTTGACCTACCCTGTGACTTCTTGATGTTCATGTAGGGTTGATAGGTTAGAGACTCAAGGACCTAAAACTCAACCCTAGTTGGTGACTTTTAGTTGAATACATGAGCAACATAACTCTCTAAAAACTTTCACAATTAAAAGACATGGGGGGTAACCCTAAAAGTTGACTAGTTTGACTTGTTAGGTTGAACCCTTTTAAGGGGTGATGGATAAGTTTGCTTATGGATGTTTTGATTTTGAGGATGAAATCCCTTTAAGGGGTGGTGTGTTGTAACATACCAGAACTACAACCCTACCTTAGAAGTTTGACCCCTTTAACTTAGGCAAATAAGGATAAGCTAATACATGTAATTAAGACAATAATGAAATTGAAAATGTGTCACAAGAGGTGTAACATAACAAATCATGCTTAATAATCATATGTGACACATATGGAGATACTAAGAATATAATTAGTTGAATAATGAACTAATGGGACACTAATGGGCCATATGACCTATCTCATAAAAAGAAGTTCCAAAAGTAAGATCTACATTTAAAATCGTGTTCCTTGGGTCCCAATTGCCTTGGGAGTCAAGTTTCACATTATTCACATAATAATAATTCATTTAATTCAAATTGGGAAAGAAGATGTGTGCTTCCCCAAAATATCAAATAAAATAATAAATAACTCCAAAATAGGAAAATAATCTTAGATTCATAATCTACATAATAAATGTAGCCTTTCAGTGAATTTTCATCCAATTTGGAGAAAGTTTTCTTAAAAGGTAAAATTAGGAGAGAGAAAGTGTGTTGAACCTTAAAAATATTAAATAAATATACAAACAACTCCAACATGTAAAATTGATGGAAAATTCATATCCAACACATTAAATATGACTTGTGGGTGAAGTTTCATAAAATTTGAAGAATCTTAAAAGTCATTAATGCATGAGGAAAGAGAAAATAAGATTTGATTTATTTAACACATTAAAAGTTTCCAAAAGGCAAAACTAAGTGCATAATCGGAATCTACATGCTTTAATTAGCCTCTCCAGATGAGTCGCTCTCCTACCTGAGGTAGGAGATGATTCCAAAGCTGTCAGATTAAGATCCACATTGGTCCACTTTCATCTCAGTCATCCGTTGGTGTGAAAATAGAAAAATTAAATGAAAAATAGGGTGGTGACAAATTAAATGGAATCCTAAATTGAATTGAAATATAGTGTGGATGCATTAATATCTCTTTTTCTCTTTCTTCTTTTGAGGGCACAAACGAATCCCTAATTAGATGAAATTTTGCTTTTGAATAATTAATGGAAACCTAACCCTAATTCCACATATATGCATCATAGGTTCCTTGATGGCCTAGGCTTGGATCTAGACATTGCTTTAGATAGTGTAGACTCTGAAGTTGAGGTATGTTGTATCCCCTATTCCTCAATGTTGTGAAATTTACCTATCTTATCATTCTTTTGACTATGGCCTACACATATGTCTATTTTCTTGATATCATGATTCATGCGAACTATCTTTCTTATTGTGGTCTTGGATATTCTCTTGATATCTTATCTTGTGCTAGGGTGCTTGATAGACTTGTTGATGGTATCTACCCATTGTGATGTGGGTGTTTATTTGTGGATGCATGAGTTGTCCATTGTGTGATATGGCGACATTGTATAATTTCTGATCATACTTTCTACTTGCCTCTACATTTACTTGTTGTGTGATTTAGTAGTACTAGAGTAGTATAACTGTATTGGTTTTGTCTCATTGTGATTTATGGCAACATTGTGATATTTTGGATGGTGGATGTGTGATTACCCATGCCAGGGTAGGATGTGTGATTCCTGGACCATGTTATATATATTTGGGTGGTGGATGTGTGATTCCCCATGCCAGGGAAGGATGTGTGATTCCTGGCCCATGTACCATCAGGGCAAGATGTGTGATTCTAAGACCATGTCTCACCAGGTTCAATATGTGTGATTCTTGGCTGCCTTTGTCTTTATATTGTTCTTGGGCTATGCTTATTTCACATGCATGCATGATATTGATTGTGGGGTGTGTGCCCCACTTGTGCTTCATTTCCCACCATAGTAGTGGATGTATATATGGCACAATCTTTTTATGTTGTTTTATGGAAAGTATCTCCTTTAATGTGATTCTTTTCTCTTGATACCCACTTGGGTGGTACTTTTCTCTTCTATGGGAAGCTTCTTATTATTTGATGTCCTATTTCCTTATATTGCTCAATTTTATTTTTAGTATGCACATATCTGCCTTTGTTGATGTCATCTATTTTTTTCTTCTTACTGGGGTATGCTTCCAACCCTAGGTGTAGGACTTGGATGACAAGGCATGTTGACTTGGACTTAGTTTGAGAAGTTAAAGCTTGGAGACAATCTTGACGTGGTTTAGATTTCCTTTACATGGATCCTTGTGATGTACCTCTACATGTAAGTTTAATATGTTACCTAGTTTTATAAATTGAATCTAGTCATGTTTTTATTCTGTTGCTACATTTTATCTTTGTATACCATTAATAAAGATTTGAAAATTTTACGCCCACTCCAAGCATACCTTTGAAGTGTGTTTGGAATGGAGGTTCTATTGTTCAAATTTTTAGTAGAGAGGTGTTTTCACTTATTTACAACATTAGATTCAGGTGAAAAAACTAATACCATTAGAAAGCTTACATTTTTCTAAATCCAATGACTATTTATTTGTAATTTTCTGATCAGTATTTAATTAGTTATGAATTTCTTAAGCACAACCAATCAGAAAAATCCATGTAAGCGACAGACTCGCAAGAGAGAGAGAGAGAGTGGGAGCGGGGCCCGGCCAGTGGCTTGTCTCAATAGCAAGCGGCCAAATCACTCCGTCAGAGACGCGCTGACATGCTCCAAGTACAAGGTAACCTAGGCAAAAAGACGTAAATACCCTTGCTTGGGAAAATGAAGATAACAGAGGTGAGGAGGGTAGAATCGGGAAACAATGAGAGGGATTCTCCACCACCGAACACAGGTGCCATGGACAACGAGATACAGAGTTTCAATTCGTGAAACCAAAGAAGGTAGGTCGGAAACCTGTACCTGAGGGCTGGGAAAAGCTTGGATCAACCTCGCACATTCACCCCGAATGTGCGAGCATAAACTCCACACAAAACCATTGTCAGGAGAGTACTTTCGGGTCGTCTACTTCACTGACTCCATGGGTAACTTGAATGAGGAGCTTCGCACCCCCACACGACTCAAGAGCATATCAAAACCTTCACGAGGGCCCAAGGGTGCCTTAACTGTGGCAGATTAGAACAATGCCACAGTTATAGGTGGCATTCAACACATGAAACGTTTGGGGGAAAATAGAGTAGGTTGCGGGGTACGAAGAAGTTTTAGAGCCAATTGGGAGTAGAGAAGGGATACCAAAGGTGTCGCGGAGGTTTCGGGGTCCATGGATGCAGGAGGAAGGCGTCGGGAGGAGTTCTGCAACTTGGCAGTTTGGTGGTTGGAGAAGATGAATTTTGGGTCTTTCTTATATAGGGCATGAGAGGGGTAGCCCAGGGGGTCACTGGGTGTGGAAAGATCTCCCCATCAAGATGCAAGAAAAATCATGAAAAACGGTGGAGAAATGAGGAAACTAGAAGAAATCAAAAATCAAAATTACTGTTCCGGATGAGTCGCTCTCCTACCTGAGGTAGGAGATGATTCCAAAGCCATTGGATTAAGATCCACAATGGTCCACTTTCATCTCAGCCGTCCGTTGGTGCAAAAATAGAAAAATTAAATGAAAAACAGTGTGTGGCAAATTAAATGGAATCCTAAATCGAATTGAACTATAGTTTGGATGCATTAATATCTCTTTTTCCCTTTCTTCTTTTGAGGGCACAAAAGAATCCCAAATTAGATGAAATTTTGCAAAGAGGCTAATTAAAGCATGTAGATTCTGATTATGCACTTAGTTTTGCCTTTTGGAAACCTTTAATGTGTTAAATAAATCAAATCTTATTTTCTCTTTCCTCATGCATTAATGACTTTTAGATTCTCTAAATTTTATGAAACCTCACCAACAAGTCATATTTAATGTGTTGGATACCAATTTGCCATCAATTTTACATGTTGGAGTTGTTTGTATATTTATTTAATATTGAAGGTTCTACACACTTTCTCTCTCCTGATTTTACTTTTAAAGCAAACTTTCTCCAAATTGGATGAAAATTCACCCAAAGGTTATATTTATGATGTAGATTATGAATCTAAGATTATTTTCCTCTTTTGGAGTTATTTATTATTTTATTTGATATTTTGGGGGAAAACACACTTCTTTTCCAATTTGAATTAAATGGATTATTATATGTGAATAATGTGAAATTTGACTCCCAAGGCAATTGGGACCCAAGGAACACAATTTTAAACTTAGATTTTACTTTTAGAACTTCTTTTTATGAGATAGGTCATATGGCCCATTAGTTCACTATTCAACCACTTATATTCTTATTATCTCCATATGTGTCATATATGATTATTAAGCATGATTTGTTATGTTACACCTCTTGTGACACATTTTAGATTTTATTGTTGGCTTAATTACACGTATTATCTTATCCTTGTTTGGCTAAGTCAAAGGGGTCAAACTTCTAAAGTAGGGTTCTAGTTCTGGTATGTTACACTTAGCTACTCATAGCAATGCAAAATACAAAAAGAAGGGAGAAAGAGGTAGAAGAAGTCATGGAGCTCGGTGTAGATGAAGAATCCCCCCACTTTAGCTATTGTAGTACGTCCTCCACTCTCCTCCAAGGTGCAATGGAATGGGATGATGGTGGAATGGGGCAAAACACTAGGAAACTAGGATTTTGGTGGTGGAAATGGTGAAATGGAGTGGAATGGGGGTGAAAATGGAGTGGAATGGGTGGAATGCAAAAATGGGGAGATAAGAGGTGGTAGAAGGTAGCTAACCTTGTGCTAGAGCCACCACCTAGGTATATATAGGTGTGGGAGAAGCAATAGGTCAAGTAGGGGCAAAATGGAAAATGTAGTGCAAAAGTAGCTAGGTTTTTGTTAGTAGTACGGCCGTAGTGGGGAGGGGTGAGAACGGTAGTAGTGGATGAGAACGATCGAGGTGAAAAATGGAGGGAAAAATAGTAACATGGTTGATTTTGAACTGGAAGAGGCACGACCGTGGTGCTCACCACAACCGTAGTGGGGCTAGGGTAGCATGTCCTTGGTGATCACCACGGTCATGGTGGCTCAGATTGCTTAGTCTGTTCTCTACTCCACGACCATTTTACTCTGAAGGTCACACGGACATGCTATGCGGCACGGTCGTTCTGTAGTCAACACACCACAGTCATTATGAGTGGAACAGCCGTGGTGGTTTCTACTTTGCATGAAGGTGACTCTGTTGATTTGCAAGTGTGCTAGCACGGCCATTCTGTGGTACCACAGTCGTGTTGGCCTCTGGATCAACACTTGGACTTGCTTCTTTGGATTTTCTTGGACATTTTTTCTTTAATGAAGCTTTGGCCACTAGGGGTAGGTTGAGGGAGCATCAGACTTCACTTTTGGCCTCTCCAAGGGTAGAGAAATCCTAAGATTACTCCTTCTCTCTCACTTCCATCAAGCATGGTTTAAATGTCTGAAAAAATGCAAAGAATGTCCATAAGTGTATTTTATACAAATATGCATATTGAGGAAAATAACATGTAATCTAATAGGTATAGATGTGATTGAAATGCAATATGACACAAGATGAAGCCCTAAAATAGGGTTGAATCACCACCCCAAACTTAAAACATATTTGTCCTGAAGTATGCTCCAACTCGATCTCTTTGCAAATTTTTCACAATCAAGAAATGACAAATGCAATACAAAAGATGATTATTGCTGAATGGGATCAATGTTGACTAAATACATGCATTCCACCTCTCTCCTTTTCTACTTTCACAAACCAATCATGAAAAGAGCACAAAGCATATGAACTTCAAATATAGTGTATAGAACACACAAGTTATCCATATTTCTTTCATGTAGTTCCGGGTAGACCGTTTTATAATGGTGTTAATCATGACTAGGAGTGTTGTTTCACCTTCATGTATTCAATCTTATGTTTCAAACCATACCAAGTGACCCACGTGGTTGTGGAAAAAGGGTGAAGTGAGCTGGGTTTCATGTTTCCTAACTCTATATTGTGATTAATCCGTCTGCATGCATGCAGGTGAGTGATTTTGTATTTGTGAAAATGGATTAAAACCTGACGTAATTTACCTTAGGAAAATTATTCGTGCATTTGTCTTTGTCTCTGGCCATGGTTGTGGTTGATGTCGTTGCACTTACAACTTGTTGATGATGTGCTTGTTGTGGGAGTGGAAGTGGTGGTGGTTGGCTCTTCATTGGAGGACAAGGTCTGTGCATGTATGGTTGCACGGTCCCCCTAATGAAGCAACATGATATTAGTAGGTTGTTGGGGATTAAAGACCATTAGTGTGCACTGGGGAAAGAAATTGAGGATTCATTCATGACCTTTATCCCCAACACAAGAGGTTAGTTCAAAGAGATCACCATGAAGGTTTATGTGAGGTAATGGACACTGAAATCACAGAAGGCATCAAGGTGTGTGATATTGCGGAGCGAGAGATGCTTGTTATCAAGATATAAATGGACGATAAATTGATGCCAACTGATGCTCAACAAGTTGCATAGACAAGTCTACGCAAAATATATTTAAGGGATAATTATGCAAATATGCTACTATGGTCCAGCTATAACCATTGTTATTGGGGCTTTGCATTTAAGTAATCATGTTATGAAATGATATTTGCACGCTATTATTCATTTTAACAATTGAATTAGTCAAAGATACTTTGAAAGATACATTGGTGGGGAATTGGAATTCGCACACATGTCCCGGTTGGTCGGGGTATTGAAGATGTACAGGACCTTACGACTTACCGTCTGCAGGGGGGACTGGTTTCAATCCACCTTAGACCACGTGTCATGATACTGGAGTTGGACTGCAGAACTCACATGCTAGCCAGATAGTAGCGACTGACAGACGTATCATTGTGGGTTTGAGGAAGTGACCAACCAAACCAATCCAGAACGACGCTGTGGCTTCCGATCGACAAAACAACATGGGCGTGCCCGAGAGAGCCTACTGGACTTCGCTGGCCGGAGATGGTACTAACTCCTTCATCATAATCATACCCACTTCCTTCCCTCGTTGGCCTCGTAGTAATAATGTGTCTGTCCGACTTGTGTGTTTGTGTGGGCAGCCTTCGGTCTGTGGCTGCAGCCAGCCTTCAGGCCAGTCCTTGGATTTAATTCTTCGATTGACAGATCAGACCCACAAATCAGACAGAGGTCGTGCGTGAGCCATGAGCAGTTGCACGCCCCTCCCCACCTGATCTTGACAACTGGCATTGCGGAGCGCAAGTGGCGGCACGACGGCGCAAGAGACCAGGCCAGCCGTCTCACAACCTGGGCCCACCGGATGGATCGATCGGACCACGTACAGCAGTTCACAACCTGCTCCACCGCACCGGCGGCGGGCGGCGGGTAGATGATTAACCACCATGAGTACCGCCCGATCCAAAACTTACGACCGCACTCTGCTGGAATTCGCAGTATTGAACAGGTGTGTTACTTCTTTCTTACAGGATAGCAAATCAGAGTGCAGCATCTCACATCTAAAACTTATCTCTTAGAAAAATATAGAAAGAGAAATAGAGAAACCGGCACTATGCGTTTGAACGAAAATCTTTTCATCGACTCCTATGAAATTCCATCAACAAGATGGGACCAACTGACACTCACAAAAATTAGTATTTTTATAAGTTGATTGTCACGCCGCGCAACGGTTTCCATTTTATTTAAAAAAGAAAAGGAAACAAAACTGAAAATACTACTTAGAATTGCATTTTCAACATGATTAGTAATTTTTAAAAGGGGCGTAATTCACGTAACCGGGAGTTACACCCTTTTCCACACCCTTAAACGGCTCAATTATCAAAGGGCTCAGGCCATCCAAGTCCGCACCCGAAAAACATATTATAGGACCGGTCATATAGTATTTTTATAGGACAACGAATCACAATGCACTATCTCCTCCTCTTTCTTTTTCAAAACCCCACCCCCTAAAAAAAATAAGGAGAGAGAAACGTCCACTGTACACTATAATGGATTTCTATTAGATCCTACCATATTATTATAGGACCAGTGTGAATACTGATCAAGTCGGCCCGCCCCTCATCTACAGAGACGGAGGGAATCCTGTGATCATGAGCAGGGAGGTATCAAAATGCTCACGAAGGAGACCCCTTGTGACGCTCACTGGAAAAAAGCCATCTCTCAACCCCGTTTTGATGACGTGCTCGAGTTGCGGACGGAACTTGGGAGGGCAAACGAGGCTCATCAAAGTCTAAAGGACAGATTCGAATTTGGAAAAATAAAAGTAGTTGCCAGAGGTCTTAGTAGCTAAGAAAAGATTTCGTGTACGGCGCTTTCCCGCACCCCGCTACGTCTTCTTCCGTTAGCAGCTATAAATCCCCGCCAAGATTAACGGCTCAAAACATTCGTTTAAGGACACCCTCTTGCTCCTGCTACCGCCACCTCCTTGTTTGCTGTCATCTCTACTTCCATCTGGTCCCTTTGCTACCGCAGGAGGTTGTGCCGTTAGGTCCGTCACACTACCAAACCAGCGTCAAGCTCGCCGAAGGCACTGCCGCCGAGTACGTAATCGTGTTCTGTTATACTGCCCCTAGGGCCTCGTCAACGTACTCTACCTGGCCATCATGGACCTCCCTGACAGGTTGCCGTCACACTGCCCAGCCCATGTCAAGCTCGTCGGAGGCACCGCCGCCAAGTTCGCCTCGTCCTCTGTCGTTGTCCTTGCGGGCTCATCAACATACTCTACCTGGTCGTCATGAAGCTCCCCTCCAGGTTGTGCAAAAGGGTGATGAAAAACCGCTGCTGATCTCTACTTCCTTCAGGTCCCTTCGCTACAGCATCAGGTCATGCCGTTAGACTCCCTGCCGGCGTCAAGCTTGCCGTAGGAACGACGCAGTAGTGCTTTAGGAGGTACAGCCTCAGGCAGTTGTACGCCTTGTGCTTCCATAGGGAAGCCATGCATTCGGCGTGTTCCACGATCAGGCTAGGGACACCGGCTCGTGCAGGCAAACGGCCACGGCGAGGTCCGAGAACTCCTCCAACTCGCTTGTCGTCGTCACGACCCCTAGAACGGCAGCAGTGGTCCTGTCATCTTCTTTGCCTCACAGATTCCTAATGCGGCCAGGACAACAACGGATGGTCGGTCCAGGTGAAGTCTTGGCGCGATCCAGCCGACATATCAAGCTGTAGGTGAATCCTTGCTGAACTAACACAACTAGTTGAGTCTGATTGGCAAGAGAAGTACGTAAAGAATTGTTGTTGCAATCACGAATGAACCAGGCGGTTGCATGGACGAATAATGTAGTACATCCCTTTTGAGGTGGAGGTCGAACCGGAAGAAGGTTGGTGTGTGGGGTGATGTTTCGGGGAAAATAGAACCCTTAGCCATTGGTTCAAGTTGGTACATCGTCAGTAAGGTGTATATACTACGTACAGAAAATGATATAGGATTAACATTTCCAGTTGGGCTACTTTTTGTACTTATCTATTATCCGTAAAACCATAATATAAATATTTGTTCTTATGATTTCAGTGTATATATATACATTACTTTAGATTTAACTTGGAGGGGGTTAAAACTCTGGCAGCCCCGCTAGTTAGCCAACGAATTTGTTGTTCCTTATTTCACAAGGAGCAGCCTACTCCCTGTTTGAGATAATGCCACATGTCAGTCGCTTTTAATCAGGTCCGATAATAATTGTCTTTCCGTGTACGTGTAAATAGATCAGATGAGAAGCAGTGTGCTCCCAATATAACTAGGAGCAGCAAATCATTCCTCCGCTAGTTAAGCCCCTGTACGTACATGTTTGTAACCATTTTAACTATCATGCATATCGTTGGGTACAAGTTTTGTATAAATGTATATTGTCGTTGTATAATTGTGTGCAATTTTGTACACATGTGCACTATCATGCATATTGTGGTGTATAATTTTGTACAGTCTTGTAGAACCATGTGTACAGTCTTGCACACATATGTACAGTCTTTTACACATGTGTACAGTCATGTAGGACCATGTGTACAGTCTTGTACACACGTGTACAGCCTTGTAAGACCCTGTATACAATCTTGTAGGACCACGTGTACAATCTTGTATGACCACGTGTATAGTCTTGTACACATGTGTACACTTTTATAGGATCATGTGTACAGTCTAGTAGGACCATGAGTACAGTCTTATACACATATTTATAGTGTTATACACATGTATATAGTCTTATAGGACCATGTGTACAGTCTTGCAGGACCATGTATACAGTCTTTTACACAATTGTACAATATTGTATGACCATGTGCACAATCTTGTACACATATGTAAAGTCTTGTACACATGTGTACAGTCTTGCAGGACCATGTGTACAGTCTTGTAGGACCATGTGCACAGTCTTCTACACATGTGTACGGTCTAGTAGGACCATGTGTACAATCTTGTATGACCATGTGTACAGTCTGGTACACATGTGTATAGTCTTGAAGGACCATGTGTACAGTCTTTTAGGACCATGTGTACAGTCTTGTAGGACCATGTGTACAGTCTTGTACACATGTGTACAGTCTTGTAGGACCATGTGTATAGTTTTGTACATATGTGTACAATCTTGTATAACCATGAGTACAGTCTTGTACACATTTGTACAGTTTTGTACACATGTGTACAGTCTTATAGGACCATGTGCACTATCTTGTAGGATCATGTGTACAGAGTTGTACACATGTGTACAGTCTTGTTGGACCATGTGTATAGTCATGTAGGACCATGTGTACAGTCTTGTATGACCATATGTAAATTCTTGTACACGTGTGTACAGTCTTGTAGGACCATGTGTACAATCTTGTAGGACCATGTGTACAGTCTTGTACACATATGTACAGTTTTATATACATGTGAACAGTTTTGTAGGACCATGTATTCAGTTTTTTAGGACCATGTCTACAGTCTTGTACACATGTGTATTGTTTTGTACACATATGTACAGTCTTATAGACAAATGTACAGTCTTATAGACATATGTACAGTCTTGTAGGACCATGTGTACAGTCTTGTAGGACTATGTGTACAGTCTCGTACACATGTGTACAGTCTTGTAAGCATGTGTACAGTTTTGTAGGACCATGTGGACATTCTTGTCGGGCCATGTGTACAGTCTTGTAGAACCATATGTATAGTCTTGTAGGACTATGTCTACAGTCTTGTAGGACCATGTGTACAGTCTTGTTGGACCATGTGTATAGTCTTCTAGGACCATGTGTATTGTCTTGTACACATATGTACAGTCTTGTAGACGTGTACAGTCTTGTCGGACCATGTGCACAGTCTTGTAGGACTATGTGTACAATCTTGTACACATGTGTACAGTTTTGTAGGACCATGTGTACAATCTTGTAGGACCATGTCTACAGTCTTGTACACATGTGTACAGTCTTGTAGGACTAAGTGTACAGTCTTGTTGGACCATGTGTATAGTGTTGTAGGACCACGTGTACAGTCTTCTTGGACCATGTGTACAGTCTTGTCGGACCATCTGTATAGTCTTGAACACATGTGTACAGTGTTGTAGGACCATATGTATAGTCTTATAGGACCATGTGTACAGTCTTGTACAAATGTGTATATTCTTATAGGGCCATGTGTATAGTCTTGTACACATATGTACACTCTTGTAGACATGTGTACAGTCTTGTAGGATCATGTGTACAATCTTTTACACATATGTATAATCATGTACACGTGTACAGTCTTATAGGAACATGTGTACAGTCATGTACACAAGTGTATAGTCTTGTACATATGTGTACAGTCTTGTACACGTGCGCATTCTTTTAAGACCATGTGTACAGTCTTGTAGGACCATGTGTACAGTCTTGTACACATGCACATTCTTATAAGACCATGTGTACAGTCTTGTAGGACCATGTGTACAGTCTTGTAGGACCATGTGTACAATCTTGTACACATGTGTATAGTTTTATAGGATCGTGTGTAAAGTCTTGTAGGACCATGTGTACAGTCTTGTAGGACTATGTGTACAGTCTTGTAAGACCATGTGTAGAGTCTTGTACACATATGTGCAGCCTTGTAGGACCATGTGTACAGCCTTATAGGACCATGTGTATAGTATTGTAGGACCATGTATATAGTCTTGTAGGACCATGTGTACAATCTTATAGGACCATATGTATAGTCTTGTACACATATGTATTGTCTTGTACACATGTGTATAGTCTTGTAGGACCATGTGTATAGTCTTGTAGGACGTTGTGTACAGTCTTGTAGTACCATGGGTACAGTCTTGTAGGACCATGTGTACATTCTAATAGGGCTATGTGTACAATCTTGTTCACATGTATACATTCTTGTAGGACCATGTGTACAGTCGTGTACACATGTGTACAGTCATGTTTGATCATGTGTACAATCTTGTATACATTTGTACACTCTTGTAGGACCATGAGTACAGTCATGTAGGACCATGTGTATAGTTTTGTAAGACCATGTATATAGTCATGTAGGACCATGTGTATAGTCCAGTACACATATGTACAGTCTTGTACACATGTGTACAGTCTTGTAGGATCATGTGTACAGTCTTATAGGACCATTGGTATAGTCTTGTAGGACCATGTATACAGTCTTATACACATGTATACATTCTTGTAGGACCATGTGTACAGTCTTGTATGACCATGTGTGTAGTCTTGTACACAAATGTACAATCTTGTACCCAAATGTACAATCTTGTAGGACCATGTGTACAGTCTTGTAGGACTATGTGTACCGTCTTGTAGGACCATGTGTACAGTCTTGTATGACCATGTGTATAGTCTTGTACACATTTGTACAGTCTTATAGGACCATGCGTACAGTCTTCTAGGACCATGTGTATAGTTTCGTGCACATATGTATAGTCTTGTACACATGTGTACAGTCTGGTAGGACCATGTGTACAATCTTATAGGATGATGTGTATAGTCTTGTAGGACCATGTGTACAGTCTTGTACACATATGTACTATTTTATAGGACCATGTGTACAGTCGTGTAGGACCATATGTACAGTCTTGTAGGACCATGTGTATAGTCTTATATACATATGTACAGTCTTTTACACATGTGTACGGTCTTTTAGGACCATGTGTATAGTCTTGTAGGACGTTGTGTTCAGTCTTGTAGGACCATGCGTACAGTCTTGTAGGACCACGTGTATAGTCTTGTACACATATGTACAGTCTTGTACACATGTGTACAATCTTGTAGGACCTTGTGTACAGTCTTGTAGGACGTTGTGTTCAGTCTTGTAGGACCATGTGTACAGTCTTGTAGGACTATGTGTACAGTCTTGTAGGACGTTGTGTTCAGTCTTGTAGGACCATGTGTACAGTATTGAAGGACCATATGTATAATCTTGTAGGACCATGTGTATAGTCTTGAATGACCATGTGTACAGACTTGTACACATATGTACAGTCTTATAGGACCATGTGTACAGTCTTGTAGGACCATGTGTACATTCTTGTAGGACGTTGTGTTCAGTCTTGTGGAACCATGTGTACTGGCCATGTGTATTGTTGTACACATGTTTGTTTCCATGTGTACTGTTGTGTATAGTCTTGTACTCATGTTTGCCATGTGTATTGTTGTGTACAAATTTGTAATTTCATGTGCATTGTTGTACTCCATGTGTACGTTGATGTGTATTGTTGTGTACACATGTGTACATTGATGTGTATTGTTGTGTACACATGTTTACATCCATGTGTATTGATGTGTACACATGTGTGCATTCATGTGTACTGATGTGTACACATACATACATACATGTGTACATCCATGTGTGCACATGCGTACATCCGTGTGTACTATTGTGTACACATACATACATACATGTGTATATCTATGTGTATTGTTGTGTACACATGTGCACGTCTATGTGGACTGTTGTGTAATTTGTGTTGTTGTGTACACACGTGTATACATGTGTACATCTATGTGTATTGTTGTGTATACATTTTTACAACTTTGTGTAAAGTTGTGTACACATGCTTATATTCGTGTGTTAGTTGTGTACACATGTGTACACACATGTCTATTATGGTGTACACATCCATGTGTACTATTGTTTCACATGTGTACATCCATGTGTAATGTTGTGTAAACATGTGTATGTACATGCGTACAGTTGTGTATGAAAGCATACATCCATGTGTATTGTTGAGTACAAAAAAAGAGAGAAGCCCTCGGGGTCTATTACACAGGCTAGCAAACAACCGGAAAGTTATTCCCTTGCAACAACCAAAAAGCAGTAAGCCTTCCTTCCAACACCAACAATGGTAGGGTTTGGAATGCTTATGGAATGGAAAGCCTGAGCGAAAGGGACATGTATACATCCATGTGTACTATTATGCATATAGAAAAAGTGTTATTTTAATACATGGGGATAGTGAGGGAGTTGGTTTGAAACGGTCACCTTCCGAACACGATGATGACACATGGAGTTGAGAAGAAAGGATACTCAAGACTGATATTGTAATGACCCGGGCCCATTGCCCAAGGCTCTTGTAGAGTTTCAGGAATGACGACTGGCCCCACAAACCACCACTAGCCTTAACTGTTCACTTTGTCCACACTGACGCACAAGCCAGGATCAACTTCCCGACTGGTCACCCATCCTAGTACTACTCTAAGATGAGCACACTTAACTATGGAGTTCTTTAGTGATGGGCTCCCAAAAAAGGAGGTGCACCTTGGTGATATGGGTAGTCTAATCATTCCTTTTAAGATCAACTTATCCGAGGCCTCAAATCCTGGGATGTTACAATCTCCCCCACTTAGACTCTTGATGTCCTCGTCAATTCTCAACTATATGGCCTCATAATCTGACCCCATTTCAGTGCAGACCCACAATGGCCCATGGACACCCAGCTCCCGATCACGGAATACCAGCACAAGGGTGGCTACGTCAACCATGGACATCCCTTTCCTACATGCCTGGACCGCACGGCTCAAGACTAGCATGCCACATGCCCATGTGGGCCACACCTACTGGAGGGGTTATGTCTCTGATACCATTTGTAATGACCTGGGCCCATTGCCCAAGGCTCTAGTAGAGTTTCAGGAATGACGACTGGCCCCACAAACCACCACTAGCCTTAACTGTGTACTTTGTCCACACTGACGCACAAGCCAGGATCAACTTCCCGACTGGTCACCCATCCAAGTACTACTCCAAGCTGAGCACGCTTAACTACAGAGTTCTTTTGTGATGGGCTCCCGGAAAAGGAGGTGTGATGCGTGCTATTTCAGCACATCTTTTCTGCGAATTATTAAGCTTGTCACATAGAAATACTCCATTCATCTCTTGAAATTGCACAAATTGATATTTTCTCATTTTTTATCACAAATTTGATAATCATGTGCATTTTATTGCAGTTTCAGGACCTGAGCCGATCGACTGGTATTGTCAACCGATCGTCTCACCTAATCGACTCGATCGTCTGACCAAGTGAAACGCTCGATTTACCTTCAAGCGTCGATCATTGCTCTCATCAGAGGACTAGCCGAGATTGCCCGATTCGTAAACCAAATGCTCGGCTGGTGCCCTATTGACGAGAAGAAACGACACCGAGCGGTTTGGACTGCGCCACCACCCTAATTAGGGTTGGCAGTCGATCGACTGGCTGCCGCACTCCAGAATCTTCCAGCCGATCGGTTCGTATCTGAAGCGGTCGGTTGGCGGCGCGCAGACAGCCCAAATCCCAGCCTCCAGCCTCAAAAACCCTCAACCTAATTGTAAAAGTGCCTCCTTCTTCTCCTATAAAAGGAGGGGCATTTCCTCCTTCTAGAGGCATCTTGGATTTCTCTTGTATTGGGATTCTGAAGCAATAATTCTTGTAATCATCTTCTTATTATGAAATAAAGTAGATTTTAGTTCAATCATTGTTCTTTCATACTTGTTCTTGCCTCTTCATTCCGCCTTAGTTTTTCTTTTCTCTGTTCTTTAATTCTGGAGCAAGGAACTAAGAACTAAGCCATTTTATTGTCTCTAGCATAAGGATTAACCTCTTGATTTTTGGGCTAGACTATGGCTTCAGTACTTTCTTCCTCCGTCTCCCCCCTCTCCATGAGTGAGTAGTTTTCTATCGAGGCAAGGGGAATAACCCCTTAGCCATGGTTTTAACGACTTCTTCTTAAACGACTAGATGGTAATTGATTTTAATTAACGGTTGATCTTCGGATCCCACGTTAATCCGGATGGAAATGACCATGGAAATCTGGATTTAGAACAATAAAATCAATTACATAGACGTTTTGATATGACTGTGGATTTTCATCTTTTAGGTTGATAAACTAGGAAGCATGAGCACAAAGACCAATGGGCTCATGTGGAGTTTATCTCTTGTGAGTTTTTAAATTCGCAAACCTTCATCGAATCGTCATTTGAGAATTAGTTGTTATCGCCTAGGCTAAGGTGGTGAAAACCCCTACGAGCCTCGATTCTCTCTCTTTGATTTAATCACTGCATACTTTTGCCTTCTTTAATTCCTAGTCTTTTCATTCATATAGTTCTTCTTGTGCTAGCAATAATCTTAACATTTCCTTGTGCCTTTTTTGTTAAATGCATTTTCTTTCTTGCATTAGTGTAATCAATCAAACCCCCAACTTGACTTTTACTTTCTGTTCCAATTTAAAAGAAAAAATACCAAAAACAAATAACAAGTTCTTCAAACTTTGGGTTTTAAGAACACTCTTTAAAAAGTTGTCCTGTGGGATCGACCCTTCTATACTACCCTTAAAACCGGAAGTAAAAAAGGTTTAAACTCTAGGATTAACCATCTTAGTGATTGATATTGCAAAGCGACGTTTATCAATTTGGCGCCGTTGCCGGGGACAACGGATTGTTTTCTCGAACCCCAAAACAATTTTGAAAAACTTTGTTTTCTTTTTTTCATGCCTTCCGAGTAACATTCCGGAAGTGTACTCCTCTTTCTACCGAGTTTCCATTCCGGCAGTACGTTTTTTCTACACACAAATTAACTGCTTTAATTGTGCATGCGACGCCCGAACGACGATTTTCAACCTTTTGATCCGGAAATAGAAAGGACTTTTCATCGTCTAAACCGTCAAAATCTAGTGAGAATGAATGAAGACGAAGTCGCCTATAGGATCGACCAAGATCTCGCAGCTCAAAGAGAGCTCATTCAAGCCGAACAAGTGGAAAGAGAAGCCGCTTTGCGAGCAGCCTTTAGGGCCGAACAAGAAACCATAGAAGCCGATAGGAGGGAAGACGAAAGGCAAAAACAATTAAAAGACTTTTTTGTTCCCAAAATGGACTATGCGCAACATCCGGTTATACCCCCCGATATTATTGCTCCACAATTCGAAATCCGAACACAATGGATCACCATGATGCAAGCCAACCCCTTCTAAGGCAACAATGGGGAAAGTTGCTAAGATCATCTTCAAAGGTTCATTGACCTTTGCTCTTTGAACAAACTCCTGGGTGTCTTTGAAGATGCCATCCGCCTTAGGTTGTTTAAGTATTCCCTCTCCGGCCAAGCTAGTAGCTGGTACAACGCCATGGAGAGCGAAGAACATGTCACAACATGGGATGTTCTACAAAGCAAGTTCCTTGAGAAATTTTACCCCCCTCTATGAACTTAGGGGTCAAATAACTCATTTTTCTATGTCCCCAGGAGAGTCTTTAGGTGAAGCCTGGAAAAGGTTCAAAGACTTGCTTAGGAAGTGCCCCCACCATGATATCTCTCAAGCCCAACTCATAGAGATTTTCTATCGTGGTGTTGATGATGATACCAAATTCTTTCTTGATTCCTCATCTGGAGGAAATTTCATGCATCAAAGTTTGACTAGCGCATGGGATGTAGTCAAACGGGCTTTCGAAACAAGGGCTAGAAGAGGGATTGGTGGAATCCTTAAGGCAGCCAAGGCAGAAGTTAATAATGATATCCAAAGCATAGCGGAAAGCCTAAAATTAATTACCTTAAAACAAGATCGGTTAGAGTCATCCTTGGTCACCCTTAGGGAGTCACCTCAACAACTAAAAGCCATGGATTCCCTTTGTGGTATTTGCCAAGGATACGACCATACCACCCTCCACTGTCAATATCTCTACAACATGCCCATGCAACCTGAAGTAGGACAACAACCAGAAGACCTCAATTCGATTCATACAATACCAGGCCAAAGTTACTACAATCCCAACCAACCTAGAAACCACCCTGGTTTTCAATATGGGAACCCTTCAGGTGCCGAGAACTCTAACCAACTTCAACAAAGGCCTCCCTACCCTCAAAGTAACAATCGACCACCACCTGGATTCCCATACAATAATCAAAGAAATTTTGGAAATCACCAAAATCGACAACACTACCAATAATTCCAAAACCTAAACCTTCCACACCAAAATCTAAACCAACCTCAACCTCCCCAGCCACCTCAAAATGCCCCCCTCCTCCTCCCCCAAGTCATCCTAGCCTGGCAAGCATAGAACAAACCCTCGTGGCCATACAAGCTCATCAAAAGGCAACTGACGCACAGTTAGCTCGTCTGTTTGCCCAACAAAAACCTCCTGCTGGGACTTTTACAGGACAGCCTGAAAACAACCCCATACATCCTGAACAACTCAAGGTTGTCTCTACTCATTCGGGAAAAGTGCACGCCCTTCCCCCTCCAGAAAAATCTTCAGACCCACCTCTAGAATTCGAGGATGAGGACATGGTAGTTGTCGAACCTGAAGCCACACCCAAACCATCCATCCCCGAAACCCCTTAAGTGGAAGATGAAGAACCAATTTACAAACCCCGACCTCCCTATCAAGTCCGCCTCAAACAAACAAGACTTGATGCCCGCTTCATGAAATTTAGGGATGCTATGAAAAAAATACATGTCGACATTCCCTTCCTTGATGCTTTGGCAGGCATGCCCTCCTGGTCCAAGTACATGAAATCTCTCTTGACTAGGAAGTATGTTACTAAAGAATACGAGACTGTAAAACTTGCTAGGACCACATCATACATTATCCTAAGTAAGATGCCTAAAAAATAGAAGGATCCAGGTTCTTTTGGAATAGGATGCTACTTGGGTGACAATGCTTGTAGAAAAGGCCTAGCAGATTTAGGAGCCAATATATCCATCATGCCATATAGTCTTTGCAAAAGACTAGGATTCAATGACATGTTACCCACAGCCATGACCATCCAACTGGCAGACTCATCCACAACTAAACCCATGGGAATCATAGAAGACATTCTGGTTAAAGTTGGAAATGATGCATACGTCCCTTGTGATTTTGTGATCATGGATATCAAGGAATATTTACGCTACCCTCTCATTTTCGGACGTCCCTTCTTAGCCACTGCTCGTGCCTTAATTGATGTTGAGGCTGGTACCATTTTGTTAAGGCTAGGGAAGCAAACCCTAGAGTTTAGGGTGTTTGAAAGTATGAGGGGACCTAGTCTTGAGGAAGAAGTCTACCTCCTTGATTGCATTGATGAATTAAACCAACTAAGGCAAGAATGGGAATTAGTTGATGACCCCCTATGCACTGCTCTCACCATCCCCGCCGAATGTGATTTTGATAATGAACCATCAAATCAACTTAAGATTCATTTGGACAACTTTGAGGAAATCCCATGTGCTGAGATTGAAGACCTTAAAATGATCTCCACCATAGAAGAACGACCTGAACCACTAAAGGCCCCAGAAATGAAGGCTCTCCCCATAGGCTTGAAATACGTCTTTCTCGATGAACAACAATTATGCCCTGTTATTATCAATTATGACCTTACCATTGAACAGGAAAACATGCTTATGGGAGAACTTAGGAAAAGGAAAATAGCTTTAGGGTACAAAATGACAGATTTAGTTGGGATAGATCAATCCATTTGCATCCACAAAATCCCAATGATTGAAAATAGTAAACCTTCCCGAGACCCGCAAAGGAAGCTCAACCCAAACATGAAGGAAGTTGTCCATCTTGAAGTAATTAAACTTTTGACCGCAGGAATCATCTACCCCATCTCTGACTCTCCTTGGGTCAGCCCTGTCCAGGTCGTCCCCAAAAAGGGTGGGACTACAGTCATTAGGAATGAGAAGAATGAGCTCATCCCCACCCGTACCGTCACAGGGTGGAGGATGTGCATTGACTACAGGAAACTCAACAAAGAAACTAGGAAAGACCACTTCCCTCTTCCCTTCCTCGATCAAGTTCTTGAACGTTTAGCTCATCAACAATACTTTTGCTATTTAGATGGCTACTCGGGTTTTTATCAGATTCCCATTCATCCTGAAGACCAAGAGAAGACCACTTTCATATGCCCTTTTGGTACATACACTTTTAGACGAATGCCCTTTGGCTTGTACAATGCACCAGCCACTTTTCAAAGATGTATGTCTGCCATTTTTTCAAGGTTAACTGAAATTGTCATGGAAGTGTTCATGGACGATTTCTCTGTCTATGGAGATAGTTTTGATTCCTACCTTCAAAACCTCTCCCTTTTCCTTGATAGATGTATTGAATCACACTTAGTCCTTAATTGGGAGAAGTGTCACTTCATGGTCAAGGAGGGTATTGTTCTAGGCCATAAGATGAGCAACCAAGGCATTGAAGTAGACCAAGCTAAGATTGAGGTCATCACCAAGCCCCCTCCCCCAACCTCTGTCAAAGACATCCGAGCCTTCTTAGGACATGCCGGTTTCTATCGGCGATTCATCCGTGATTTTTCCAAAATCACAAAACCTCTCACCAATCTTCTTCAAAAGGAGGTGCCTTTCCATTTCGATATGGCATGCATGGAGAGCTTTCTATGTTTGAAAAAGGCTCTCACTGCCACTCCTATCATCCGTGCTCCTGACTGGGCCTTACCCTTTGAAATCATGTGCGATGCTAGTGATTTTGCTGTAGGTGCCATTTTAGGACAACGAATTGACAAAAAACACCATGTCATTTATTATGCATCCAAGACCTTAGATGAGGCTCAGCGACATTACACAGTCACCGAAAAAGAAATGCTAGCCATTGTCTATGCATTCGATAAATTTCGCTCATATCTTGTTGGTTCAAAGGTTGTTGTTTACACTGATCATGCAGCTATTCGCTACCTCATGACCAAAAAAGATGCCAAGCCTAGACTCATAAGATGGATTTTGTTATTGCAGGAATTTGATCTAGAAATCCTAGACAAAAAGGGATCTGAAAATGTCGTGGCTGACCACCTCAGTAGACTTAGCTATAGCCCCATTGATGAACATCCCATAAATGAATCCTTACCCGATGACTAATTGCTCAAGGTAGACTCTCAATTTCCTTGGTTTGCTGATTTTGTAAACTATTTAGCTGTAGGTGTATTGCACCCCGAGTATACGGGACACTCTAAAGCTAAATTTTTACATGACATCAAAAATTATTATTGGGATGAACCTTATTTGTTTCGACTTTGTGCTGATGGTTTATATCGTCGTTGTATATCCCACAAAGAAAGCATCACCATTTTGGAACAATGTCACTCTGGCCCCTATGGTGGTCACATGAGTTCCCAAAAAACGGTTAGAAAAGTCCTACAATGCGGATTCTTTTGGCCCACCATCTTCAAAGACTCATATGATTATGTGCTTTCATGTGACCAATGTCAAAGGACGGGTAATATTTCCAAGCGTTACTAAATGCCTCTCACCTCTTGGCAGGAATTAGAGATTTTTGATGTTTGGGGAATCGACTATATGGGCCCATTTCCTTCTTCTTATGGGTTTGCTTACATTTTAGTCGCAGTCGATTACGTGCCAAAGTGGGTTGAAGCCATACCCACTAAAACATGTGACTCTAAACCCGTTAAGAAACTTTTTAAAGATATCATTTTTCCTAGATTTGGAGTCCCTCGCACCGTCATTTCTGACGGGGGATCCCATTTTTTGGAGAAAAGTTTTGAGGATCTTTTAAAAAAATATGGGGTTTATCACAAAGTTGCCACTCCTTACCATCCTCAGACCAATGGGCAGGTAGAGGTATCCAACAGACAAATAAAACCAATTTTAGAAAAAACTGTTGGACGCACTAGGAAAGATTGGGCGTTAAAAATCAATGACGCTCTGTGGGCATATCGTACTGCCTACAAAACACCCATTGGCACCACCCCTTTCAGACTAATCTACGATAAGTCATGTCACTTACCAATAGAACTAGAGCACAAAGCAAGCTGGGCCATAAAAATGTTGAATTTTGACCTTTCCATGGCTGGAGAGAAACGTTTTCTCCAAATAAATGAGCTTGATGAACTTAGGATGAGTGCCTATGAAAATGCAAGAATCTACAAAGACCGAACCAAAATGTGGCATGATGGTCATATTAAGCGCAAAGATATTAGAGAAGGGGATCAAGTTTTAGTTTTTAATTCAAGATTATGACTTTTTCCTGGAAAAATCAAGTCGAGGTGGTATGGCCTCTACATTGTAAAATGTGCTTACCCACATGGTACCTTTCTCCTATGGGATAAAGTTCTGGGTGAGTTTAAGGTCAACGGGCACCGTCTTAAAAGATATATCACCACTGAAGATGTTGTCACTTGAGACTCAAACAAATTTCCACCCTTGTATGATCTGAACCTCACTGACCCTTCAAATCCCCCGGATTCCATTTAATCCGATCTTTGTCGAGCCACGACGTAAAATAAGGCGCTAGTTTGGAGGCAGCCAAACACTATCTTCCTTTCTCATTTGTTTCTTGTTTTTGTTCTTCCGTTCTGTTTTTCTTTCTTCCTACTATCGAGCCAATCGGTTACCTTTCCTAGACGCTCGGTTCAAGAAGCAAAACGACCGGTTGGATATTCAGACACTCGACTCGACCGCCAACCATTCCACAAAACTTTACTACAACCTCTGTCCTTTTCTTTCTCGTGTCTGGCGCTCAAGGAAGACCAGCCGATCGTTTGGCTGACCAGCCGATCGACTCGTTGATCCATTGTTCTATATAACGCACCACACGCACAACCGCTCTCTCATCTCCTCGCTTACCCTAGCCGCCTCCCTCATTGTTCACTCGATCGCTCGAGCTTGCCATTTCTCTGATCATAGTTCCGCCTGCTTTTCATACGACCGTCCAGATTTTCAGCCGGACGTCTACAGTTTTCTGCTGCTTCGGCCGACCGGCCTCACCTCAGTCAGCCGTCTGGTCTTTCCGTAGAGTTCGATTCAGTCGCCCGCCTGGCTGAGACGCCGCCCGTCTTGCTCTCCAGATGACCGACGGAAGCCTGCGTCGCCACCATCCCAGCTCCTCAACAAGACAGCTGTCACCAGACCCACTGAGTGGTCAGATTTAGACAGCTAACCGTTGGTGCCTCCAGTCGCCCGTCTCGGACACCCAAAATGCCTGTTTCAGCTACCAGACGATCGGTTGGCTTCCGCAGATGATCGTTTACATCCTCAACCGATCGTTTTATCTCTGCAGCAATGATGTTCAGCTGCTTTTGCAAGGGCAAAGGCAAGCCCCCTGCATCCTCTTCCAGGGATCCTCCTCGCCGTTCCAGTTCTCATCCCGGAATCCATTTCCGCACACCCTCTCCTACGGGTGAGTCTTCTCCCGAGTTAGTCGAGGAGATGCTCCAGGACATCGATGAGGCAGATGAGCTTCTCCGCGAGATGGAGGGAACTCAGAAGGCAGCCAATGATCCAGATTCAACCACCCCCATTCACCCCGTATAGCACCTATTCCGGGTAGCTACGACTAGTTCACTAGCGTTGAACACCGCCAGCGTTATGAGGATATGTTCGCAATTGGTGTTTCCTTGCCTCGTTGGGTGTGTGGTGCAACCCTTGATGCTTTGGGAATCCGCGACTCCGTCGACGATATCCTCCGCAGAAACCACATCCTTGTCTTTCCCTACCATGTCACCTCCATCTACTGTGATCTTACCCTCGAGTTTTTGAGCACTTTCCGCAGGTTACACTGTTCTTTCGGAAACTCGAGTTGTAAATACCGGATTTTTGGGGAAAATCTGGAATCATCCACCAAGCAAATCACTTCTTTTATCCTCGACGGCAGGGATGACTATTGGCTGGAACAATGTATGGTGCGGTCTCATGACTCCTACCAAGACCATTACGATAGAGAAGTTTTGGGCAGAGATCACCGGGCTTCTTCCCCATCTTCCTAGTGGGCCCAATGCCTCCTGCATTCACAACTCGGTGGTCCGTTACCTTCACCGTATTTTGGCTTGCACCATTTTCAGTCGGGAAGGTACTCAGGGCGCAATTACTCAGGTAGAGCTTTATGCCCTTTGGTGTCTTTTACATGAAGAACCTTTTAACTGGGGCAATGCTATAATTGAGCATTTTGGTACCCAAGCTAGCCAAGCCACTTTCTCTTCTTTCCGCATTGGCCACTATGTTACCCAACTCGCCATCTTTTTAGGCTACACCCACATCGCCTTTCCTCCGCTTGAGCTCAAAAATCACCTCATCAACACTCACTATTTGAAGAATAGTAGGTTTATCCGGTTGGGCACCGAGGGCATTTATTAACTTTTGTTCAAAGACACTCCGGTGGTCCTCCAGCTCCCGTTACATTCGCGGTTTGCAGCAGCAAACTACGTCTATGAGTTGACTGATTTACCAGGCCATATCCAGATATTCTACCTGGAGCATCCAGATCCAAACACCTTCCCCGAGCCACAGCCTCACAGGAGGAGCCTCTCTTTAGAAGCACACGACGACGACACTGGACCGCCACTGCCACCTTCCAGACGTCACACCAGGCGGCGAACAGATGACAACTCCAGTCCTTACGGCTTCTATGAGATCCAGACTCAGTTGGATGAGATTCAGCAAGAGCAGCAGAGATAGGGCCACCAGCTCAATCACATGTACCTGATGCAGTGTTCGCAGGAGTCTTGGCATGTGGATTGCGGTCACTATGCCCCTAGTCGACCATCTTATGACGAGTACGGAGCACACCAAAGTTATCCAGGCCATGATTCTTCTTATTGGGCAAACTACTACTCCTCCCACCAACAGCACCCTCCACTGCAGTGACTCTTCCCTCCATCTCTCTCTTAGAGTTTGCTCGGGTCAAGCAAATTTCTAAGTACGGGGTGGGGGTGGGTGGTACGTGATCCACCCTTTATCTTCCCTTTTTAACATTTCCTTCTGCATTTTTATTTGTTTGCGTTGTTTACTTTCAAACATAAGGCCTTTATCTAGTCGGTCGAATGTTGTACTTTATCTTCAAAAATCAATTGCATTATCAAATTTAATTTAAAAAACTTTGCAATATCAAGTTCCCTATGATCATGATAGCAATTTTTGGAAACGGTGGCAAGCCTTAGAGTATAAAATAGAATCAAATGCAGATTTTCTTAATTTTAGCATTAGATTAACTTATTTGTTTTTACTCTTATATAATGTAGCTACATGTCTCTTCTATCTTATGCAACGACAACTCAAAAAAATATATATATATAGAGAGAGAGAGTTTATTGTTGCATGGGAAAAATAAATCGCACGCCAAACCCTAAGTCCGAGGTGGTATGCCCTTCTTCCATACCCCACAAAGGGGCATACCATCAAAAGATGCCAAAAATAGCACACACAAAAATTGTGGTCAATGTAATCACAAGTCCATAAAAAAATTATATCCCAAGTCGAATAGAGGAGGGATTTTTCCGTCACACCTCAAATTCTCTATTCCCGTGCAACAATCAACCCAATGAAAAAAAAGAAAAAAAAATGATGAGTGTCGAAGCGCAAGTTAGATCAAGATTGTCTTTACAAAGTATAAGTTAAAAAAAAATTAAGTTATGAAAAATGTTTTCTTGAGAAACATAGTGCTTGCAATTTGTGGTTCTAGGAGATGGGTCGCTTGGCCATGAAAAGGATAGAAGAATTGCTAATATAGGGAGGATGAACTTGTTATTCCAAAATTTTTGAATCATTTTGATTTTTCAATTACTTGAGGACAAGAAAAACTTTAAGTCCGCAGTATTTTGATGCGTGCTATTTCAGCACATCTTTTCTGCGAATTATTAAGCTTGTCACATAGAAATACTCCATTCATCTCTTGAAATTGCACAAATTGATATTTTCTCATTTTTTATCACAAATTTGATAATCATGTGCATTTTATTGTAGTTTCAGGACCTGAGCCGATCGACTGGTATTGTCAACCGATCGTCTCACCTAACCGACCCGATCACCTGACCAAGTGAAACGCTCGATTTACCTTCAAGCGTCGATCATTTCTCTCATCAGACGACTGGCCGAGATCGCCCGATTCGTAAACCAAACGCTCGACTGGTGCCCTATTGACAAGAAGAAATGACACCGAGCGGTTTGGACTGCGTCGCCACTCTAATTAGGGTTGGCAGCCGATCGACTGGCTGCCGCACTCCAGAATCTTCCAGCCGATCAGTTTGTATCTGAACCGGTCGGTTGGCGGCGCGCAGACAGCCCAAATCCCATCGGCCAGCCTCAAAAACCCTCAACCTAATTGTAAAAGTGCCTCCTTCTTCTCCTATAAAAGGAGGGGCATTTCCTCCTCCTAGAGGCATCTTGGATTTCTCTTGTATTGGGATTTTGAAGCAATAATTCTTGTAATCATCTTCTTATTATGCAATAAAGTAGATTTTAGTTCAAGCATTGTTCTTTAATACTTGTTCTTGCCTCTTCATTCCGCCTTAGTTTTTCTTTTCTCCGTTCTTTAATTCTGGAGCAAGGAACTAAGAACTAAGCCATTTTATTGTCTCTAGCATAAGGATTAACCTCCTGATTTTTGGGCTAGACTATGGCTTCAGTACTTTCTTCCTCCGTCTCCCCCCTCTCAATCAGTGAGTAGTTTTCTATCGAGGCAAGGGAAATAACCGCTTAGCCATGGTTTTAACGACTTCTTCTTAAATGACTAGATGGTAATCGATTTTAATTAATGGTTGATCTTCGGATCCCACGTTAATCCAGATGGAAATGACCATGGAAATCCGGATTTAGAACAATAAAATCAATTACATAGATGTTTTGATATGACCGTGGATTTTCGTCTTTTAGGTTGATAAACTAGGAAGCATGAGAACCAAGACCAATGGGCTCATGTGGAGTTATCTCTTGTGAGTTTTTAAATTCACAAACCTTCATCGAATCGTCATTTGAGAATTAGTTGTTATCGCCTAGGCTAAGGTGGTGAAAACCCCTACGAGCCTTGATTCTCTCTCTTTGATTTAATCACCGCATACTTTTGCCTTCTTTAATTCCTAGTCTTTTCATTCGTATAGTTTTTCTTGTGCTAGCAATAATCTTAACATTTCCTTGTGCCTTTTTTGTTAAGTGCATTTTCTTTCTTGCATTAATGTAATCAATCAAACCCCCAACTTGACTTTTACTTTCTGTTCCAATTTAAAAGAAAAAAATACCAAAAACAAATAACAAGTTCTTCAAACTTTGGGTTCTAAGAACAATCTTTGAAAAGTTGTCCTATGGGATCAACCCTTCTATACTACCCTTAAAACCGGAAGTAAAAAAGGTTTAAACTCTAGGATTAACCATCTTAGTGATTGATATTGCAAAGCGACGTTTATCAAGGTGCACCTTGGTGGTATGGGTAGTCCAATCATTCCTTTTAAGATCAACTTATCTGAGGCCTCAAATCCTGGGATGTTACAGATATCCCTTTTACAGGTGGATGCTTTTAACATTTAAAAAGGAGTACATGGATGGGAGTGGAGAAGGAACGATCAAAGAAGGTGCTCCAGGAGCCCATGAGTTTGACGCTCAATGTACCAGAACCGGAGCCCATGAGCCTTGTACACATGCATACAGTCTTGTAGGACCACGTGTATAGTCTTGTACACATTTGTACAGTCTTGTAGAACCATGTGTACAGTCTTGTAAGACCATGTGTACAGCCATGTACACGTGTTTACAGTCTTGTAGGACCATGTGTACAGTCTAGTACACATGTGTACATTCTTGTACGACCATATGTATAGTCTTGTAGGACCATGTGTACAGTCTTGTATACATATTTACAGTCTTGTAGGACCATGTATATTGTTACAACCCGATCCTAGCTTTGCTGGTAATCCTAGAGTTCTAAGATAATCTTAATGCTTGGCATACTTTTGTTAGTAATATTCTATGTTGTGCTTTGTCAAAACTTTGTTAACCTTAAATACTTGTTTGGGCAACTCATAATCATGACTTAAGCATACTATAAAGATCTGAGTTAGAGTTAATATAGCATTAACCCATACATGTGTGCAAGAAGAGAGTTAATGACATTAGAGGAAATAATTAATAAATGATTTATAATTTGAGAATATTATTTAAATAATATTTTAGGATTTTAGAGAATTCAATTATGAATCCAAAAAAAAAGAATAAACCAAATCGGAGTTAAAATGAGAGAGTTATGCCCTTTTTAGTAAACAAGTACTCAGGACCGTGACCGACGTTGCGTCGACACCATGACCCGCGACACTAGTATCGCGACCCGCGATGCAATGTCGACACCGCGATCCACAATTCTAGTACCGTTACTACGGTCGATGTTGTGTCGACACTGTGACCACGGCCAACGTTGTGTCGACACCGCGACCGCGATCGACGCCGCCCAGGACAGCAAATCGTAAAATGATCTTATCCCAAGCTATACTTATCCATTTTCAACGAAAAAAAGTGCACTAGAACCATGATTCAATCCTCTATCATCCCAAACATCTTACTCTATGAGAGGGTGATCTAGAAGGTGATTTCTAGGACAATGTTTGGGGATGAACGTGAAGAATAGTAGAAATCCAAAGGGGTTTCTATAGATTCGACTTGGTAAGTAGTTTTAACCATCAATTCTTCCTTCTCTTCATTTCCCTTTGCTCAAAATCCCTAGTCCAACGAATTTGAGGTTTGGGTTAACCTCTGACCTTCATCTTCTACCTACAACAGACCTTGTTTAGGGCTGAAAGAAAGAAGAAAACCGATGATTTGATAGAGTCTTGCTATGGATTTGAGATTTTCAGAGATGGGCTATGTTTTTAAGGTGTTTTTACACCTTAGGGTGAGTGGGTACTTCCTTTAAATAGTAGATTGCATGAAAATAAGTTAAATCATCAATAATTTTCAATTGCTTAGTATGTGAGTACAAACCCTAAATGATCTTTTTGATCTAGCTTTTGCTAGATGATATGAAATGGATTATTTCTCTATTGTGATGAATTTCAGATTATGAAATCACATTAGAAATGATTGCAATCCATCTAAATGATAATTCTTAAAGTAATTGTAAAGGTTACATGAATATACGGAAATCTAAGATTTTTGGCTATGACTGAAATTGTTGTATAATTGAATAAAGATGTTTGCCTAGTTGAATCTCCTTGGTTATGAATGATTGTTTTGTTTGAATGTGTATTACATATATGTTAGATAACATCTTGGGTTTCATTCGATGATATTAATGTTTGCTTGATATATCAGTAAGGAGGGTGAAATCCTAAATGAATGGAAAGTTGGAGGTTTGCAATTAGACATCTTGATTCAATGTTATTGAATGATGTTATGATGTGTTCAATCCTTATGCCAGTTATGTGATAAGTGAATGAAGTAAGTGAAACCCTAATGATAGGGTGTTCAGTGAAACAAGTATTGTGATATCAATGTTTCTCAGTTTGAGATGTGGTGATGCTTAACAGTTCAGTTGTGGTAAATGTTATCATATTGTTTATGAAATGAACAGTTTACAAAGATGAAAAAAGATATGTTGATGTAATGATTGAATTGTGAATTTAAAAAGTGAATTAGACATGTAGATGCCCTAAACACTATAGAATCCTCATAGGATGAGGCCTGTGATGTGGGGAGGAAATGGTTTCCTAGCTGGAGGTAGTCCAGATAGAGGTAAGCCAGAGCGCACCAGGAGGGTGCGGGGGTCTTGACCAGTAGGGCAGACTCCTTATAGTTGTGTGGTACCCAACACCAACTAGGGATGTCGATGGTACCTGTGTTACATGTTGAGTGATTAGTGGTCAATAGGTCCACTGATACACAATAAGCCTGAGGGCTTTGACTCACCGCCTGAGTACCCAGGTTGAAAGGTGGAGTCTGAGATATCCGGCCACTACCATTAGTCTCCGAGAGGCAGACGTGCCGAGACCTGCTGTAGACGGAGTCTTACTCAAGAGATAGGCTTAAGAACCCGTGCATGCTTCTAAGCCTTGTACAGTGAGATCGTAGCTTGCTGCGATTCTTTCACATGTTGTGGTACACCTCATGTGGGTTCAGGGCATAATAAGATGAATGAGAGGTTAAGTAAGTGTGTGTAGTTATTCAATTATTCTTTGTATGTTTCTGAATTATAAGTTCTCTTTATGATCAATCAAGCATGTTCATATATTGATTCACTCTTGTAGATGTCTAGAGTATTGTGTCATATTTATGATTGTGAATGATTAAACTCTTTAAAGCTTATTGCTGTTATAATTGATATCAGTTGCTTGACAATATATCTACAATTATATAAGTGCTTTAAACTGTTTCTTTGAAGCACTCATTCACTGAGCGAGTAGGCTCACCCCTCTACTCACAATTTTTTTAGGGAAATCACATGGACTTGAAGAAGGTCAATGCATCTGAGTAGATCTACCACATGAGGTAAGTATGAGATCAGTTAAGTTCAGTCGGTCCCTGACACTCTAAGTCCTTGTATAGATGTGAAAGAGTTGTAAATGATGTTTTGTATCTTTGTTTCCTTAATAAGAGAGAATGTATCTGATTGCCATGTCATTTGTACATGGAAGTGTGAGAAACACAATGAATGTATGGGTGTGTATCATTAATGTTGAGATCATATTAGAGTGATCAAATTTTAATTCACTTGTAAAGTTTGTTTATGTGATTCAATGTGAGAAAACAAAGAGTTTGAAATAAAAGGAAAAAAAATAGGAGTGAACTTTGCATTAAATATAATCCTCAAAGTTATGCCCAAATCTCATGATTAGTGATCATTGTGGGATGTGGGTGTGACATGTACAGTCTTGTAGGACCATGTGTAAAGTTTTGTAGGAGCATGTGTATAATCTTGTATGGCTATGTGTATAGTCTTACACACATATGTACAGTCTTGTACACATGTGTTAATTTATGTAGAACCATGTGTACAGTCTTGTGCACATGTTTACAGTCTTGTAGGACCATGTGTATAATCTTGTAGGAGCATGTGTTCAGTATTGTAGGTCCATGTGTACAGTCTTTTATGACCATGTGTACACTCTTTTACACATGTGTATAGTCTTGTAGGACCACGTATACATATGTACAGTCTTGTAGGACCATGTACACATATGTACACTCTTGTAGGACCATGTGTACTGTAACATCCCTGACCTGGGTTATGTACTAACCCTAGGTGTTTTGTTTAATAAAGATGATTAGATGCTTGCTCTTATCTTTTGAAAAGTAATTAAGGCTTTTGAGGAACTTATATTTCAATTTCAGTCCCTTTTGAATAATGTTGAACATTGTTTTGTTAATTTTGGACTAAAGTGCAAATTACCCAAGTTGAGGGGTTAACTTGCAAATTCCACATGATAAGGTGTTCCTATGATGTTGATACATCATTAGAATGAATATGATGTAGTGGTATGGTTTCCACAAGCTTGGGCATCAAGATAAAGCTTGTAGAGCAATCTTTGTGCATTAAAACCTAGTTTTGGTGTAATGTGCAATTTACCCAAAACCTAGGGTTCAACATGCAAAATACCACCTCTAGAGGGTCTCTCATGTTTCTTGGAATCAATTAGAGCAAAGAAAATGAGAGGGGCACCTCATTTGAGTTATCTTGGAGGAGAGAGAATCTTGACATTAAAATAATCAAGATTTAAGCATATATGGAACTTTAGTTTAATTTAATGCATCATGGAAAGAGTGACAAAGTTTTTATAGGTTGTCTGTCAACCTACCACCAACCCTCCTCCTTTACCTGGGCTTGGGACCGGCTACATTTACACAAAAAATGAAAACATAGGCGGAGTTAATTAAGAAATGCAAAAAGAAATAAATTAATTAAGGAGCACTTCAACCAAAAGTTGAAGTATGTGCTTGCAATAGAGTTGGACGAGCTTGTGCCTTGCTATGGCACAAAAAGATATTGGTTGAGTGGAAGCTACTCACATTATTATAATAAAAAGTAATATCCACTAAAAGGATGGATATTAATATAAAACTCTTTAAGGTGCTTAATTTCTTTTCCATTAATCTTTGGATAATGGAGAGGTTTTGCAAGAACATGAAGATGGATTTGTGGACAAGAAATGGAAGGGGATTTGATGGAAATTATTTTGTAATTAAAATAAAATAATCCATTTTCTCTTTCCTTGAAAATCCCTTATACATGTTCTTTTTCCAATACACATAAGGACCTTTCCTTAGTTTTTCTCTTATCACTTTGCTTTGGCCGACCAAGGAAGAGCTCAGGAGTAGGAGAAGGACGAACAAAACCTGTTGGTAAGGTTTTGATCATCTTCTACCTCGGATTCATGGTGGAAACCCTAAAGCAATGCTTGATTCTTGGTTTTCTTCACCCGATTCCCAATTCTAGTCATTTTTTCATCCAATAGCTCAAGAACGGACCTTGGGTAGTTGCTGGAACTCCATCCACCTTTAGAGTCGTGGATCTTGGAGCTTGGAGATCAGATTTGAGGTGGGTTTTATAACTTTAACCCTTAAACATTGATATTGCATCAAGTTCTCTATGATTTGTTGGTTATTTTCTTCTATTTCGAACTCTTTTGATGCATTGCTGCAATTTCCATGAAAAACGGTTTCAGTTCTTAGTTGTTCTAAGGAGGAATATGATGACATCACCTTATATGATTATCCAAGAAAAATCCCAGGTTAAATGGTCTCCTTAGTTGCTCAAACGGTTTCCCAAACCGTTTGGGAGCAAACGGTTTCAAACCGTTTGAGATGAAACAGTTTCACTAAACCGCATGAGGGCAAACAGTTTCAGACAGTTTGGAGGTGTTGACCAGGGTTGACCATTTGGGAATTTGTTTCTAATAATGTTGGTCATTTATCCACTAAATATAATTGATTAGTTCCAATTGGTTCATGAGTTGAAGGTCTATCAATCACCAAAACCCTAATCGGGTTAGGTGCTGATTTCATAAGTGTTTGAGTTTGAAACTTGGGTTGATTGACCCAAACGGTTTCAAGACCATTTGGGGATCACCCAAACGGTCTCAAGACCGTTTGGGGGTCACCCAAGACTGTTTGGAGGTCTAGGGTTGGATATGGTTAAGTTTTTGAAGATCCAAAGTTATGGTATTAACCCTAATCGGCTAAGTGCTAATTTTGCAATGGAATGAGTTGATGTTTTGGGTTGATTGACCCAAACGGTTTCAAAACCGTTTGGGGATCACCCAAACGGTCTCAAGACCGTTTGGTGATCACCCAAGACCGTTTGGAGGTCTAGGGTTAAGTATGGTTGAGCAATTGAAGGTCCAAAGATATTAAGTTGAAGTACAATGAATTGCTGATTTGGTGACCAATCCTAGGATCCAAACCTTAATTGAATGACATGGTTGATGATGATGTGATGGGCAAACGGTCTCAAGACCGTTTGGAGGTCATCCAAACGATCCCAAGACCTTTTGGGGGTCACCCAAGACCGTTTGGAGGTCTAGGGTTGACTATGGTTAGGTGTTTGGAGATCTAAAGGTATTGAGTTGAAGAGTAATCAATTGTTGATTTGGTGAGCAATCCAATGAACCAAACCCTAATTGGTTGACTTGGATTTTGATGTGGACATGGGAAAACGGTCCCAAGACAGTTTGGAGGTCATCCAAATGACCTCAAGACCGTTTGGGGTCAGGTCATGTTCAATTTGGATGAAGGTTCAATGGTTTCAAAGTTACCAATCTCACATTGATTAATGTTGAAAGATCATTGATTCCAAACCCTAATCCAATTGATTCAAACCCTAATTGATGACCAATTGAGGGTCAATTGAGGGTCAAATCATTTGAAGGTTGACCTATCCAACTCAATTGAAGTATGGTGATAGGTCCAATTGATGATTGGTTACATGAATTCAATGGTTGAAGGAACCAACATTGGATACCCTAAATCAATTTGACTTGTTGAGACTATTTTTGGTTCTTGCAGTTTTGAGGAGGTTTGGACCAAACAGTCTCAAAACCATTTGAGTCCAAACAGTCTCAAGACCGTTTGGGACCAAACGATCTCAAACCATTTAGGTTCATGCGGTTTCCAAACCGATTGAGTTCATGCGGTTTCAAAAGTCCACCTTGGGCAAACGGTCTTCACCACCTACTTTAGCAAACGGTTTCAATGGTCACCCAAGACCGTTTGGAGGTCTATACGGTCTTACACCATTTGGATGTTTTTGTGCAAGACCGTTTGAGGTCTGATTTGGTCAAGACCGTTTGGGGTCTATGTGGCCAAGACCGTTTGGTGGATAATTAACCAAAACTGCATGGGTACTTCAAGTGGTTAAAGGACAAAGTGATTAGTTGATTAATACATGATGTAATCAAAGATGATTATAGTAATTACATCTTAATGGGGTAAGGTTATTAGTACCCTTTGAATAATTAAGCCATAATGATCATGGTGATGAGGACATAACCCATGATGTCAATTCTTCTTCAAGGTTGAGTTTACTTATCCTAATCAAGACTGAAGCAAACATCATCTCTAGAAGATGAAAGAGAAGATTTCCTACATGGATGATAAATAAGTATTGGACTTCTAATATGAATGAATGTCTAATTAGGGTATGATCCTTCATAGTGAGATCATGAAACCCGAATTATGATGGATGATAAATCATAACCCTAATTGAGGGCATTAATAGGTGAAATTTTAATGCATGATGATGGTATGAACTTAATTCATAATGATGACTTGATAAACCTTATTTCAAGGCACTTTGATGCTCACTCCTACTTGGGGTGAATAGTAAACCCTAATCTAGGGTGATGTGATGTGAATAGTAAACCCTAATCAAGGGTGATGTAATGTGAATAGTAAACCCTAATTATGGGTTGTTGGTTATAAACCCTAATCAAGGGTGATGTGATGTGAATAGTAAACCCTAATCAAGGGTGATGTAATGTGAATAGTAAACCCTAATCTAGGGTGATGTGATGTGAATAGTAAACCCTAATCAAGGGTGATGTAAAGTGAATAGTAAACCCTAATTATGGGTTGTTGGTTATAAACCCTAATCAAGGGTGATGTGATGTGAATAGTAAACCCTAATTCCAAATAAGGTGAATGAATATGTGAAACCCTAATTCTGGGTTATACTTTATACTAAGAATCTCTAAGGTTGGACAATGACAACATGATAAGTCCTTAACCCTAATTGAGCTAAGGGGATGATCAACCCTAATTGAAATGAAAAGGGAAACCCTAACCCTAGCAGGGGTATAGTGGTGTAACCCTTGAATAATGATGTCATAATTGTTTTGCATTATGCTGGTATGAAATTGATACATCTGTGATCATCTGTACTAATCATGCATGTTTTATGAGATATGGAATATAGCTAGGTATGAGCTATGATGTTGTGCTTATTGAAAGTATTTTATGAGCTTTGTAAGCAATGATATGCTATGTTACCTAGTGAAAGGTAACAAAAGATATTGATAGGATGAAAGAGCCATGTGAAACACCTGCATTACAATTATCATGTTTACACTGTCAGATGACTTGATGGCATTAAGTTACCAGTTAAAGTGGTAACATGTGTTTTGATGACCTCAGGGTTTGAACACCCATATTCTTGAATCATAATGATGAGATGATAAGGGATTGAGATCCCAATGATTAATTAAGTTGTGAAATGAACTTGATAGAAATAGTACTCATTCTTTATAGCAATTGTCATAATGTTTTATGATTGAAAACATGCCTGATGCTAAAAGAATGTTGTAATATACTTAATTAATCAAGTGAAATGATATCACGTAGAGCCCTGACCATAGATCCATCATCGTCAGCAGTTAGGTGATGGTGAAACAGGTTTTCCTAAGGGATTCTTGGAGAGCATACTTTTGAGTATGTGGGGGTAATGGGTGTCAATATCCTTACGCCCTAATTGAGGAATTGATGTGAGATAAATACTAAATCTCTCAATCCTTCATTATATGTATATGCCGAGATGATGTATCACAAATTTCCCGATGATTATGTTAATGCCGAATCGATGTGAGATAAATAAGAAATCCCTCGATTGCGAAGAGAGTACAACATGCCACTGTAACTCTAATAGCGAAGTTGCCAGTATACCCTGGAAAGCTATTTTGGTAGAGACACAAGATGTCCTGCATGTTGTTCCTCACACTGACTGAGAAATATGAGGTCATAGAAATCTGACTCTTCTGATGACCTATGTATGGTACCGATTTCGATTTCGCAATGTGTTGGCTAAATGGACATCTATAAATCCCTTTGTTTTGATTATGACAAACATTTCATTCTTATTAATCTAACGAGCTACTTGAGTGTCCAGGATTAAAGGTGGATGACAAAGCAACTAGGGAAATCCATATGCTTACATGTTTATGTTTTCATGCAATGTAATCGCTTTGTAAAAACTTGTACAAAAATATAATGTACAAGTACTTAGATTGCATGTAAATCAAGCGTTAGATTCTCCCTAGATAAACACCACATTTAGATAACTCTTTCCCTTTAAATAGGATCACAGTTGCACACTCATACATATAATTAGTGCCTAAATTGCAACATTGAAACAGGATCATTCTCGGTCGACAAACTCCTCGACCGAGACACTCTCGGTCAACAATCTTCTCGACCGAGAAATATCCAAAGTAGTCGTTAGACACAACAGACAAGTTAGTTGGCAGTTGGAGAAAGACGTTGCAAATCACTTGTTCCAGAGTGCCTGTCGGTCGACAAAAGTTCGACCGAGTAGGTGTCTCGGTCGACCATTCCTCGACCGAGATTGTCTCTGACAGCAACTGCAGAATTAATTAATTATCCGTTGTTAAAGCAACAACTTTGTACCTAACGGCTAGTTAAGCACTTAGAAACCCCTAGAAGTTGTCTAGAACGTCCTTAAGCATCCTTAGGCCATTCCTATAAATAGGACAAGCCATAGGACACTCAAACACACTTGTTACACTTGAGAAATCCTTGAGCATACTTTGAGCAATCTGTTTGTGAGCAATTTGAGCATTGTGACAATTGGCTACTTCCTTCCTTAGCTCAAAATTCGTGTCCTATATGCTAGTATCTCCTACCCACTGCAATCACAAGTTCACACACTTGGTTAGGAGATCTATACGCTTGATCTAGGCAAATCAAGCCTTGGGCTACAAAGGATAAGTTGTAATTTCCTTTTTCTTTCTTGTTCTCTGTTACCGTTTGTACTCTCCTTGCTACTCCTAGGTTGGAGGCTGCTGATTGGAGAGGGTGAAGTTCTTCTTGGCGAAGAAGGTGACTTTGAGCTACTTCAGAAGGCTGGTGCAATGGGAGGTTACTTCTAGAGAGGAAGGCTACTTCAAGGGGGAGCTTGGAGTTACTTCAAGAAGGCTACCTCAAAGTTGGTGCACCTACTTCAAGTGAAGGCTGTTCAAAGGGTGTAAAGGAAAGTATTGTATTTTGTATAAATCCTTGGGAAGGTAATAAAATAAATACTTTCAAAATCCCGGTTGGGTAAGCAACCAGGTAGTAGACTGACAACTTTAGTAGTTGCTAAAGTTGGAACCACTCTAAACACCTGTCTCCTTCTTCCAATTTTCAATTGTGGTTGTTTGAGTTCAATAAATTGTTAAAATTATTTAAAAACTCTATTCACCCCCCTCTAGTGTTTTTCAATTGGTATCAGAGCAGGCTTCAAGGAACCCTAACCAGGTCTTGAAGAATGGAGGGTAATGGTGATTACAATCACAACAAAAGGTGCTGCTCGGACAAAACTACAACATGTTGCAATTGGTGCTTAGGAACAAGCCACACAACAACTAGATACCCATGGAGATCAAAGAAGGAAGATGAGAACAAAGATTGTCTCATTGCTACAACTAGCGAGGATGAAGATGTAAGCCTTTTTGATTTATCTAAAGAAGAACTAGTTGCTAGCCTTGAAGAAACACATATTAAGTATGTTGAATGCAAGAAGAAATTAAAGAAATCTAATAAAGCAAATGATGAATTATATGCTAAGCTTCTTGCTATTACATCTGAAAACGAAGATCTTAAAAAGATCATTGAAGATCATGATATTGAGATAAAATCTATAGAGGCAAATTGTAATCTACTTTCTTTAGAGAAGAATAATTTGCAAAGTCAAGTGAATGATCTTAAAAAACAACCCATTTTATGCAACCATCTAGATTATGATTCTATTGTCAAAGAAAGAAATTCACTGTCATCTAATCTAGATCAAGCAAAACTAGATATCAAGAAGAGAATGGAAGAGATTGTCAAGTTACAACAAAAAGTTAGTAATTTGAATAATAATGGCATTCTTGATCAAATCTTAGATAATTCCTATCATCAAATTGGGAGAAGAGGACTAGGTTACAAGCCTAAAGGGAAATCCTATCAACAACCTAGTTGGAGAAAGTCACAAACCCATCAATCTATATATGTATCTAAAGGAACATCTTTACCCAAGGACAACACAGAACACAACCATAGAAAAAGATATGAGGTTGACTCGATATGCTGTCATTATTGTTTGCGCCTTGGTCACTATTCTTTTTCATGCCCTTACAAGAGAAAAGATGTCGAGGTAGTTTGGGTTCCAAAACCTCCAAACTAAATGAACAGAATCAAGTTGAGATATGACCAAGAACCTTAGTTACATATTTCTACGTCTATCTCAACTCAACATAATGGGATAACAAATAAATTTAAGTATCAAATTATTTAACTTGCATAGTTATGTTTTATTTGGAAGCAATTAACAGTTCCAGAAATATTGTCGGTCGAGAGACTGTCGACCGCAAAACTGTCGGTCGAGAAATTGTCGACCGAGCATGTCACTGATTTCCAGTCTGTTGCAAAATTGCTGAATTTCTTTGAAAATTAATGAAATTGCTATCATCCCTGCAAATTTAAATGAGATTAATATTAGTTTATTTCTTAAATGATTTAACTGAAATTATGCTTAGCTAAAATAAAAATTTCTATTTTCACATGATCATATGATGGAATTATATGTTGTTATCATTACATCATGTACGCATAGATAATGATAAATTGTATGCATGGATCCATGATAATATTTGACAAGCAAAATGATTTATTGGTTATATACTATTGCTTGCAACACATAAGACAAAATCTCTAAATTAGTATCTTTGAAGAATTGAGATATTAATTGAGCCTTCATTTAAGACTTATATCAAGTAGTATGCTTCAAACTCAATCAAATTTTATGCAGATATTATACTCGATATGTTCAATTTGAAAATCTGCAAACTTGCCTCTTGGTTAAAATGAAATTTGACCAAGGGGCGCTATGGTCGTAGTCAAAATCGACCTAAAATAAGTTTTGACACAATAATTAATTGAATATCATTTTATTAAAAGCAAAATCAATTTATGATCACAAAATTGTCCCAATATTGTCAATAATAAAACAAAATATTACTCCCTTAGAAAAGATATATATGCTCTACAAATTCAGTCTATCATTTGCATTAAAAATCAGCTTAAAAATTCATACCCAGTACGTCTGTCAGTCGACAAATCTTCGACCGAAAACCTCTCGGTCTGCCCCCCTCTCTCGACCGACAGAATCTAGACAGACCTAGCATCGGACACACTTCCGGTCGACAATTGTTCGACCGAGACAGTGTCAGTCGACAATTGCTCGACTGAGAAAGAGCCGTTGGGATATGACCGTTGCAATCCGACCGTTACCGTTAACGACCGACCGTTGCAAGTCGACCGTTGGACGTCCGAAGTGGCGCGTCTGGAATATGACCGTTGCGGACGCCCGGTCGACAAATTGTCGACCGACCTGGTCACTGGATTGCTATAAAAGGAGCAAAAACGGGTCATTTCTTCACACCTTCTTATTCTTGTTTCCATAGGCTCTCTCTAGTGAATTCTTGTGCAAATCTTTAGCATCCTCATCCCCAAGACTTCCTTGCCTCTTCTCCACCTTCAAGTAATACAATGGCATCATCCTCTGCTCGTGGAAAGAAGAAGGTCGCTGGAAGGAAACAAAGGGAGGCTAGTCCACCATTGACGATCATCAACGACATTGCCTTCGTCGACGGAGATGCTGGTGATCGTTATCTACGGCTCTCCTCCAAAGCTCCTCTCCCACGACGACCAGTTGAAGTTATGGACTTCCTCAACATCGTCGACTTGGAGGACCTTTTCGAGGTGCAAAAGTTAAAAGAATTCATCAACCCTTCTTTCCCTTCCTATTCCATCAAGGTAGTGAATGAATTCTATGCTAACCTCATCTCCCACTCTGAAAATGAAACCATCTTATTTTATACTATGGTCAATGGGCATAGCTTCCGATTTACTGAAGGGGATATTCTTGACATGCTAGATATTGACATAGATGAATATCAAGACACACTTGACCTTACCTCTGGAAACCCACTTAATCAATTTTCCCAAGATGACCATACCGTTAGTCTTAGTGACATCAAAAGGACCATTTTTCAATCCAATACAACCTGTCACGAAGATAGAGGCACATACCATGCTATAAATCTCAAACCAGCTGCTAGGATTGTAAACCTTATTGTTTCAACAAACATACATCCTAGATCCAATAAGTCTGAAGTTCCTATTTTTCGTATGTGTCTAATATATGCCATTATCCAACGTATTCCCACAAATTTTATCCGCATCATTCTTAAAAACATGCTTGAGTTTTCTGGCAATCCTCCATATGCTGATTTTGTATGCCAAATTACTCAACATTTCCTTAAGACCCAACTTGAGGATATGGGATATACATGGGAGCGTAGACCACAAAAAATAAGCAAGAATACTGTAGAAAAAATGGGGATTGATTTCGGTCATAAGAGGGCTAGGGTAGAAAGAGAAACATCTACACAAGATATACCACCTCCACCTCCTCCTACCAGCCTACCCTATGACCCCATCCAAAACACTCTAACCTATGTTGCTGGGTCACAATATCATCTTAGTAAACAATTAGATTATAACCATCATGCCATGACTTATCTAAACCAAAGAATGCAAACTCTCTCTCCAAACCAACCAGATGAATATCCCTACTCTTTAAATCATGGCATGCTCAATCCATATAACCCATATTACAACTACTATCAACCTCCACCTCCACCTTCTACAGATCTCACGCATACTCAGTTTTCATCAATGCAACTACAAGATATTGCTGCTCATTTCCGATTTGATCGTGTTCCAACCTTCTTGGAGGCATATGCCTTAACCAAGACAGGTGCTCTGGAGTGGCAAACATTGGTCCAGTATTATGGAGCTGAGCCTTTTCTTGGGAAAGACCCTGATGTTGATGTAATTCTTAAGTCTTTCCAGTGAGATGTGGAGTTGTATTAGTTGTAATGGAATCTTTGCAAAATTGTAATAAATGGGTTATCTTTACATGATTTGGCTATCTTTTCATGCTTGTAATGAAATTAGTTATTCTTTATAATGGATTTTTTTTTTGGCATCATTTGAATTTGGTTTATGAGACTATTGTAGAGCATACAAAATAAGGGGAATAATAAATACAAATAAATCAAAAAGGATGAAAATCTTTGCAAATATCTAAAACTTAAAGTTATGGCTAAATTGACATCTATTGCAAAGCACTTATACCTTGGGATATCTATCTAAAGGGGAGCATATTATAAAATTAAGGGGGAGAAGTAATATCAAATATTCAACATGGATATCTTTTTGAAATGACAAAGGGGGAGAAAAGAATATCAAAATAAAATAAAGATCAAAACTATAATGAAAAAGGCCAAGCACTTACTTGCAAAAGAAGAAAACCTACAAAAGGTAATCTAAAGGTATGAAACTCATTTGGTTCATATTTCCTTTATTTATATTTTTGGAAATGTTTGTCATCTTCAAAAAGGGGGAGACTGTTGGCTAAATGGACATCTATAAATCCCTTTGTTTTGATTATGACAAACATTTCATTCTTATTAATCTAACGAGCTACTTGAGTGTGCAGGATTAAAGGTGGATGACAAAGCAACTAGGGAAATCCATATGCTTACATGTTTATGTTTTCATGCAATGTAATCGCTTTGTAAAAACTTGTACAAAAATATAATGTACAAGTACTTAGATTGCATGTAAATCAAGCGTTAGATTCTCCCTAGCTAAACACCACATTTAGATAAGTCATTCCCTTCAAATAGGATCACATTTGCACACTCATACATATAATTAGTGCCTAAATTGCAACATTGAAACAGGATCAATCTCGGTCGACAAACTCCTCGACCGAGACACTCTCGGTCGACAATCTTCTCGACCGAGAAAGATCCAAAGTAGCCGTTAGACACAACAGACAAGTTAGTTGGCAGTTGGAGAAAGACGTTGCAAATCACTTGTTCCAGAGTGCCTTTCGGTCGACAAAAGTTCGACCGAGTAGGTGTCTCGGTCGACCATTCCTCGACCGAGATTGTCTCTGACAGCAACTGCAGAATTAATTAATTAGCCGTTGTTAAAGCAACAACTTTGTACCTAACGGCTAGTTAAGCACTTAGAAACCCCTAGAAGTTGTCTAGAACGTCCTTAAGCATCCTTAGGCCATTCCTATAAATAGGACAAGCCATAGGACACTCAAACACACTTGTTACACTTGAGAAATCCTTGAGCATACTTTGAGCAATCTGTTTGTGAGCAATTTGAGCATTGTGACAATTGGCTACTTCCTTCCTTAGCTCAAAATTCGTGTCCTATATGCTAGTATCTTCTACCCACTGCAATCACAAGTTCACACACTTGGTTAGGAGATCTATACGCTTGATCTAGGCAAATCAAGCCTTGGGCTACAAAGGATAAGTTGTAATTTCGTTTTTCTTTCTTGTTCTCTATTACCGTTTGTACTCTCCTTGCTACTCCTAGGTTGGAGGCTGCTGATTGGAGAGGGTGAAGTTCTTCTTGGCGAAGAAGGTGACTTTGAGCTACTTCAGAAGGCTGGTGCAATGGGAGGTTACTTCTAGAGAGGAAGGCTACTTCAAGGGGGAGCTTGGAGTTACTTCAAGAAGGCTACCTCAAAGTTGGTGCACCTACTTCAAGTGAAGGCTATTCAAAGGGTGTAAAGGAAAGTATTGTATTTTGTATAAATCCTTGGGAAGGTAATAAAATAAATACTTTCAAAATCTCGGTTGGGTAAGCAACCGGGTAGTGGACTGACAACTTTAGTAGTTGCTAAAGTTGGAACCACTCTAAACACCTGTCTCCTTCTTCCAATTTTCAATTGTGGTTGTTTGAGTTCAATAAATTGTTAAAATTATTTAAAAACTCTATTCACCCCCCCTCTAGTGTTTTTCACAATGGTCGGTTGGAGTATGAGCGGTATACCTCATCTCCTCAAGGCATAAGTTGTTTGTAAAATGTAATCAGCCATGTAGCATATTTGCTTAGGGTTGAACTATGAGAATCAATGATTGATGATACATTGTTTATTATGTCCTAGTTGGATAAATAATATACATGTTCTTCATATTCCTTATTAAATGAATGACTTGTTAATTAATCAAGTTATAATTGAAATGATTGCACAGAGAATAATGCTCTACTTAGCTCAATCAATGATTTACCTGCTGTTGAATATTTATAATTCTACTACTTAGTGTTATTCTATTATCAACAATAACAATGTTTCTGGCAGAGAGTTATATCTCTCGCTGGGACAATTTTCAATTGTCTCACCCCCGTGGGATTCAACCTTTCAGGTAGACGTCGAGGAAGAAGAAACCCTTCAGTGGGTGAGCAACAACAGCAGCCACAGCAGCAGCAGCAACAACAAGGACAGCAGTGATCCTCAGGTGGAGACACTGTATGTCAAATCCTGTATATAGAGAGTCCTATGTGTCATCTCTGTACTCTCAGGACCTAGGAGTCAGTAGATGGTTTGATATAGATCTGAGATTTTTGGCTTGATGCCTCGAGATTTTGTATACTTCTTATGTACAGTTTAACTGGGCAGTCAATGTTATGACTCTCGAGATGAGATGATATAGAGATGTACTGATGAATCAACATGTAAATAACTTACTTTGGTTCTTTATGATAGAGTTTTTCAGTTTGTGGATATTTTTGCCAAAAGTTTTAAATTTTTAGTGATTTTCAATAATTCTGCTGTTAATAATTTGCCTCCGCATTAATTAATCATGTTTTCACAAGACGGATGTCACAAATTAGTGGTATCAGAGCTCTAGGTTCGCTGAGTCTACAGAGACATAGGACTAGGTTTGTTGAGTTTGTTCTAGTGTCTTCCAGTATATCTGATAGTGTCTTCTGCTCATATAGAAGGAGAAGAGAAAACTAAAGATGCCTGGATCACATGATGAACATGTTGCTGAAAGTAGTGTCGCTGCACCCGGAGGAGGTGCAAGAGACCAATGAAGGGAGGAACCTGTGCCTGAACCACCCCAGTTCAATCCACCTGACATGGGGAACCCAGCCTTCCAAGCAATTTTTGGGCAGTTCATGACTGCCATGACACACATGACTGATAGGATGCCCATACCTGCAACTAGGGCACCTACCCACCTTGAAGGACATGGAACCGAAAAGACGTTTGAACGACTACGCCGGGTTGGAGCCACGGAATATGCTGGGACAGCTGACCCAGCAGATGCTGACATGTGGCTAACAGAGTTATAGAAGGCCTTTAGAATCCTTACACAGAATCAGTTCTGCAACCTATGGAAATAGAAATGAACGATGATATATCCTATGTTGAAGAAGCCACATGGGAACTAGAGGAAGAAATGAGGAGTAAATACCCTACTCTTTTCTCTTAAAATGTTTTGTTTATGATTTCAGGGACGAAATCCTTGTAAGGGGTGGATAATTTGTAACATCCCTGACCTGGGTTATGTACTAACCCTAGGTGTTTTGTTTAATATAGATGATTAGATGCTTGCTCTTATCTTTTGAAAAGTAATTAAGGCTTTTGAGGAACTGGTATTTCAATTTCAGTCCCTTTTGAATAATGTTGAACATTGTTTTGCTAATTTTGGACTAAAGTGCAAATTACCCAAGTTGAGGGGTTAACTTGCAAGTTACACATGATAAGATGTTACTATGATGTTGAGACATCATAAGAATGAATATGATGTAGTGGTATGGTTTCCACAAGCTTGGGCATCAAGATAAAGCTTGTAGAGCAATCTTTGTGCAATAAAACCTAGTTTTGGTGTAATGTGCAATTTACCAAAAACCTAGGGTTCAACATGCAAAATACCACCTCTAATGTGTCTCTCATGTTTCTTGGCATCAAGTAGAGCAAAGAAAATGAGACGGGAGCCTCATTTGAGTTATCTTGGAGGAGAGAGAATCTTGACATTAAAATAATCAAGATTTAAGCATATATGGAACTTTAGTTTAATTTAATGCAGAAAGAAATAAATTAATTAAGGAGCCCTTCATCCAAAAGTTGAAGTATGTGCTTGCAATAGAGTTTAAAATCTTGTGCCTTTCTATGGCACAAAAAGATCTTGGTTGAGTGGAAGCCACTCACATTATTATAATAAAAAGTAATATCCACTAAAAGGATGGATATTAATATAAAACTCTTTAAGGTGCTTAATTTCTTTTCCATTAATCTTTGGATAATGGAGAGGTTTTGCAAGAACATGAAGATGGCTTCGTGGCCGAGAAATGGAAGGGTATTTGATGGAAATTATTTTGGAATTAAAAGAAAATAATCCATTTTCTCTTTCCTAGAAAATCCCTTATACATGTTCTTTTTCCAATACACATAAGGACCTTTCCTTAGTTTTTCTCTTATCACTTTGCTTTGGCCGACCAAGGAAGAGCTCAGGAGCAGGAGAAGGACGAACACAACATGTTGGTAAGGTTTTGATCATCTTCTACCTCGGATTCTTGGTGGAAACCCTAAAGCAATGCTTGATTCTTGGATTTCTTCACCCGATTTCCAATTCTAGCCATCGTTTTCATCCAATAGCTCAAGAACGGACCTTGGGAAGTTGCTGGAACTCCATCCACCATAAGAGACGTGGAGCTTGGAGCTTGTATATCATATTTGAGGCGTGTTTTATAACTTTAACCCTTAAACATTGATATTGCATCAAGTTCTCTATGATTTGTTGGTTATTTTCTTCTATTTCGAACTCTTTTGATGCATTGCTACAATTTCCATGAAAAACGGTTGCTGTTCTTGGTTGTTCTAAGGAGGAAGATGATGATATAATCTTATATGATTATCCAAGAAAAATCCCAGGTCAAACGGTCTCCTTAGTTGCTCAAACGGTTTCCCAAACCGTTTGGGAGCAAACGGTTTCAAATCGTTTGAGATGAAACGGTTTCACCAAACCGCATGAGGGCAAACAGTTTCAGACCGTTTGGAGGTGTTGACCAGGGTTGACCATTTGGGAATTTGTTTCTAATAATGTTGGTCATTTATCCACTAAATATAATTGATTAGTTCCAATTGCTTCATGAGTTGAAGGTCTATCAATCACCAAAACCCTAATCGGGTTAGGTGCTGATTTCATAAGTGTTTGAGTTTGAAACTTGGGTTGATTGACCCAAACGGTTTCAAGACCGTTTGGGGATCACCCAAACGGTTTCAATACCATTTGGGGGTCACCCAAGACCGTTTGAAGGTCTAGGGTTGGATATGGTTAAGTGTTTGAAGATCCAAAGTTATGGTATTAACCCTAATCGACAAAGTGCTGATTTTGCAATGGAATGAGTTGATGTTTTGGGTTGATTGACCCAAACGGTTTCAAAACCGTTTGGGGATCACCCAAACGGTCTCAAGACCGTTTGGTGATCACCCAAGACCGTTTGGAGGTCTAGGGTTAAGTATGGTTGAGCAATTGAAGGTCCAAAGATATTAAGTTGAAGTACAATCAATTGCTGATTTGGTGACCAATCCTAGGATCCAAACCTTAATTGAATGACATGGTTGATGATGATGTGATGGGAAAACGGTATCAAGACCGTTTGGAGGTCATCCAAATGATCCAAGACCGTTTGGGGGTCACCCAAGACCGTTTGGAGGTCTAGGGTTGACTATGGTTAGGTGTTTGGAGATCTAAAGGTATTGAGTTGAAGAGTAATCAATTGTTGATTTGGCGAGCAATCCAATGAACCAAACCATAATTGGTTGACTTGGATTTTGATGTGGACATGGGAAAACGGTCCCAAGACCGTTTGGAAGTCATCCAAATGACCTCAAGACTGTTTGGTGTCAGGTCATGTTCAATTTGGATGAAGGTTCAATGGTTTCAAAGTTACCAATCTCACATTGATTAATGTTGAAAGATCATTGATTCCAAACCCTAATCCAATTGATTAAAAACCTAATTGATGACCAATTGAGGGTCAATTGAGGGTCAAATAATTTGAAGGTTCACCTATCCAACTCAATTGAAGTATGGTGATAGGTCCAATTGATGATTGGTTACATGAATTCAATGGTTGAATGAACCAACATTGGAAACCCTAAATCAATTTGACTTGTTGAGACTATTTTTGGTCCTTGCGATTTTGAGGAGGTTTGGACCAAACGGTCTCAAGATCATTTGAGTCCAAACGGTCTCAAGACCATTTGGGACCAAACGGTCTCCAGACCGTTTGGGACCAAACGATATCAAACCGTTTAGGTTCATGCGGTTTCCAAACCGATTGAGTTCATGCAGTTTCAAAATTCCACCTTGGGCAAACGGTCTTCACCACCTACTTTAGCAAACGGTTTCAATGATCACCCAAGACCGTTTGGAGGTCTAAACGGTCTTAGACCGTTTGGATGTTTTTGTGCAAGACCGTTTGAGGTCTGATTTGGTCAAGACCGTTTGGGGTCTATGTGGCCAAGACCGTTTAGTGGATAATTAACCAAAACCGCATGGGTACTTAAAGTGGTTAAAAGACAAAGTGATTAGTTGATTAATACCTGATGTAATAAAAAATGATTATAGTAATTACATCTTAATGGGGTAAGGTGATTAGTACCCTTTGAATAATTAAGCCATAATGATCATGGTGATGAGGACATAACCCATGATGTCAATTCTTCTTCAAGGTTGAGTTTACTTATCCTAATCAAGACTGAAGCAAACATCATCTCTAGAAGATGAAAGAGAAGATTTCCTACATGGATGATAAATAAGTATTGGACTTATAATATGAATGAATGTCTAATTAGGGTATGATCCTTCATAGTGAGATCATGAAACCCAAATTATGATGGATGATAAATCATAACCCTAATTGAGGGCATTAATAGGTGAAATTTTAATGCATGATGATGGTATGAACTTAATTCATAATGATGACTTGATAAACCTTATTTTAAGGCACTTTGATGCTCACTCCTACTTGGGGTGAATAGTAAACCCTAATCTAGGGTGATGTGATGTGAATAGTAAACCCTAATCAAGGGTGATGTAATGTGAATAGTAAACCCTAATTATGGGTTGTTGGTTATAAACCCTAATCAAGGGTGATGTGATGTGAATAGTAAACCCTAATCAAGGGTGATGTAATGTGAATAGTAAACCCTAATATAGGGTGATGTGATGTGAATAGTAAACCCTAATCAAGGGTGATGTAAAGTGAATAGTAAACCCTAATTATGGGTTGTTGGTTATAAACCCTAATCAAGGGTGATGTGATGTGAATAGTAAACCCTAATTCCAAATAAGGTGAATGAATATGTGAAACCCTAATTCTGGGTTATACTTTATACTAAGAATCTCTAAGGTTGGACAATGACAACATGATGAGTCCTTAACCCTAATTGAGCTAAGGGGATGATCAACCCTAATCGAAATAAAAAGGGAAACCCTAACCCTAGCAAGGGTATAGTGGTGTAACCCTTGAATAATGATGTCATAATTGTTTTGCATTATGCTGGTATGAAATTGATATATCTGTGATCATCTGTACTAATCATGTAGGTTTTATGAGATATTGAATATAGCCATGTATGAGCTATGATGCTTTGCTTATTGAAAGTATTTTATGAGCTTTGTAAGCAATGATATGCTATTTTACCTAGTGAAAGGTAACAAAAGTGATTGATAGGCTGAAAGAGCCATGTGAAACACCTGCATTACAATTATCATGTTTACACTGTCAGATGACTTGATGGCATTAAGTTACCAGTTAAAGTGGTAACATGTGTTTTGATGACCTCAGGGTTTGAACACCCATATTCTTGAATCATAATGATGAGATGATAAGGGATTGAGATCCCAATGATTAATTAAGTTGTGAAATGAACTTGATAGAAACAGTACTCATTCTTTATAGCAATTGTCATAATGTTTTATGATTGAAAACATGCCTGATGCTAAAAGAATGTTGTAATATACTTAATTAATCAAGTGAAATGATATCATGTAGAGCCCTGACCATAGATCCATCATCGTCAGTAGTTAGGTGATGGTGAAACAGGTTTTCCTAAGGGAATTCCTGGAGAGCATACTTTTGAGTATGTGGGGGTAATGGGTGTGAATATCCTTACGCCCTAATGGAGGAATTGATGTGAGATAAATACTAAATCTCTCAATCCTTCATTATATGTATATGCAGGGATGATGTATCACAAATCTCCCGATGATGATGTTAATGCCGAATCGATGCGAGATAAATAAGAAATCCCTCGATTGCGAAGAGAGTACAACATGCCACTGTAACTCTAATAGCGAAGTTGCTAGTATACCCTGGAAAGATATTTTGGCAGAGACACAAGATGTCCTGCATGTTGTTCCTCACACTGATGGAGGAAGATGAGGTCATAGAAATCCGGCTCTTATGATGACCTATGTATGGTACCGATTTCGATTTCGCAATGGTCGGTTGGAGTATGAGTGGTATACCTCATCTCCTCAAGGCATAAGTTGTTTGTAAAATGTAATCAGCCATGTAGCATATTTGCTTAGGGTTGAACTATGAGAATCAATGATTGATGATACATTGTTTATTATGTCCTAGTTGGATAAATAATATACATGTTCTTCATATTCCTTATTAAATGAATGACTTGTTAATTAATCAAGTTATAATTGAAATGATTGCACAGAGAATAATGCTCTACTTAGCTCAATCAATGATTTACCTGCTATTGAATATTTATAATTCCATTGCTCTGTGTTATTCTATTATCAGCAATAACAATGTTTCTGGAAGAGAGTTATATCTCTCGCTGGGACAATTTTCAATTGTCTCACCCCCGTGGGATTCAACTTTTTAGGTAGACGTCGAGGAAGAAGAAACCCTTCACTGGGTGAGAAACAACAACAGCCACAGCAGTAGTAGCAGCAACAACAAGGACAGTAGTGATCCTCAGGTGGAGACACTATCTGTCAAGTCCTGTATATAGAGAGTCCTATGTGTGGTCTCTGTACTCTTAGGTCCTAGGAGTCAGTAGATGGTTTGATATAGATCTGAGATTTTTGGCTTGATGCCTCAAGATTTTGTATACTGCTTATGTACAGTTTAACTGGGCAGTCAATGTTATGACTCTCGAGATGAGATGATACAGAGATGTACTGATGAATCAACATGTAAATAACTTACTTTGGTTCTTTATGATAGAGTTTTTCAGTTTGTGGATTTTTTTCCAAAAGTTTTAAATTTTTAGTGATTTTGAATAATTCCGTTGTTAATAATTCGCTTCCGCATTAATTAATCATGTTTTCACGAGACGGACGTCACAAATTAGTGGTATCAGAGCTCTAGGTTCATTGAGTCTACAGAGACATAGGACTAGGTTTGTTGAGTTTGTTCTATTGTCTTCCAGTATATCTGATAGTGTCTTCTGCTCATATAGGAGGAGAAGAGAAAACTAAAGATGTCTGGATCACATGATGAACATGTTGCTGAAAGTAGTGTCGTTGCACCCGGAGGAGGTGCAAAAGACCAAGGAAGGGAGGAACATGTGCCTGAACCACCCCAGTTCAATCCAGCTGACATGGGGAACCCAGCCTTCCAAGCCATGTTTGGGCAGTTCATGACTGCCATGACACACATGATTGATAGGATGCACATACCTGCACCTAGGGCACCTACCCACCCTGAAGGACATGGAACCGGCAAGACGTTTGAATGACTACGCCGGGTTGGAGCCACGGAATATGCTGGGACAGCTGACCCAGCAGATGCTGACATGTGGCTAACAGAGTTAGAGAAGGCCTTTAGAATCCTGACACAGAATCAGTTCTGCAGCCTATGGAAATAGAATTGAACGATGATATATCCTATGTTGAAGGACCTATGTTGATTCTTGATAGAAGGATCAAGAAGCTGAAGAAGAAAGGCATTAGTCTTGTAAAAGTCCTCTGGAATCACTGTGGTGTTGAAGAAGCCACATGGGAACTAGAGGAAGAAATGAGGAGGAAATACCCTACTCTTTTCTCTTAAAATGTTTTGTTTATGATTTCGGGGATGAAATCCTTATAAGGGGTGGATAATTTGTAACATCCCTGACCTGGGTTATGTACTAACCCTAAGTGTTTTGTTTAATAAAGATGATTAGATGCTTTATCTTATCTTTTGAAAAGTAATTAAGGCTTTTGAGGAACTTATATTTCAATTTCAGTCCCTTTTGAATAATGTTGAACATTGTTTTGTTAATTTTGGACTAAAGTGCAAATTACCCAAGTTGAGGGGTTAACTTGAAAATTCCACATTATAAGATGTTCCTATGATTTTGAGACATCATAAGAATAAATATGGTGTAGTGGTATGGTTTCCACAAGCTTGGGCATCAAGATAAAGCTTGTAGAGCAATCTTTGTGCATTAAAACCTAGTTTTGGTGTAATGTGCAATTTACCCAAAACCTAGGGTTCAACATGAAAAATACCACATCTAGAGGGTCTCTCATGTTTCTTGGCATCAAGTAGAGCAAATAAAATGAGAGGGTGCCTCATTTGAGTTATCTTGGAGGAGAGAGAATCTTGACATTAAAATAATCAAGATTTAAGCATATATGGAACTTTAGTTTAATTTAATGCAAAAATAAATAAATTAATTAAGGAGCTCTTCAACCAAAAGTTGAAGTATGTGCTTGCAATAGAGTTGGACGAGCTTGTGCCTTGCTATGGAACAAAAAGATCTTGGTTGAGTGGAAGCCACTCACATTATTATAATAAAAAGTAATATCCACTAAAAGGATGGATATTAATATAAAACTCTTTAAGGTGTTTAATTTCTTTTCCATTAATCTTTGGATAATGGAGAGGTTTTGCAAGAACATGAATGATTCGTGGCCAAGAAATGGAAGGGGATTTGATGAAAATTATTTTGGAATTAAAAGAAAATAATCCATTTTCTCTTTCCTTGAAAATCCCTTATACATGTTCTTTTTCCAATACACATAAGGACCTTTCCTTAGTTTTTCTCTTATCACTTTGCTTTGGCCGACCAAAGAAGATCTCAGTAGCAGGAGAAGGACGAACACAACCTGTTGGTAAGGTTTTTATCATCTTCTACCTCGGATTCATGGTGGAAACCCTAAAGCAATGCTTGATTCTTGGTTTTCTTCACCCGATTTCCAATTCTAGCCATCTTTTTCATCCAATAGCTCAAGAACGGACCTTGGGAAGTTGCTGGAACTCCATCCACCATTAGAGTCGTGGATCTTGGAGCTTGGAGATCATATTTTAGGCGGGTTTTATAACTTTAACCCTTAAACATTGATATTGCATCAAGTTCTCTATGATTTGTTGGTTATTTTCTTCTATTTCGAACTCTTTTGATGCATTGCTACAATTTCCATGAAAAACGGTTGTTGTTCTTGGTTGTTCTAAGGAGGAAGATGATGACATCATCTTAGATGATTATCCAAGAAAAATCCCAGGTCAAATGGTCTCCTTAGTTGCTCAAACGGTTTCCCAAACCGTTTGGGAGCAAACGGTTTCAAACCGTTTGAGATGAAACGGTTTCACTAAACCGCATGAGGGCAAATAGTTTCAGACCGTTTGGAGGTGTTGACCAGGGTTGACCATTTGGGAATTTGTTTCTAATAATGTTGGTCATTTATCCACTAAATATAATTGATTAGTTCCAATTGGTTCATGAGTTGAAGGTCTATCAATCACCAAAACCCTAATCGGGTTAGGTGCTGATTTCATAAGTGTTTGAGTTTGAAACTTGGGTTGATTGACCCAAACGGTTTCAAGACCATTTGGGGATCACCCAAACGGTATCAAGACCGTTTGGGGGTCACCCAAGACTGTTTTTAGGTCTAGGGTTGGATATGGTTAAGTGTTTGAAGATCCAAAGTTATGGTATTAACCCTAATCGGCTAAGTGCTGATTTTGCAATGGAATGAGTTGATGTTTTGGGTTGATTGACCCAAACGGTTTCAAAACCATTTGGGGATCACCCAAACGGTCTCAAGACCGTTTGGTGATCACCCTAGACCGTTTGGAGGTCTATGGTTAAGTATGGTTGAGCAATTGAAGGTCCAAAGATATTAAGTTGAAGTACAATCAATTGCTGATTTGGTGACCAATCCTAGGATCCAAACCTTAATTGAATGACATGGTTGATGATGATGTGATGGGCAAACGGTCTCAAGACCGTTTGGAGGTCATCCAAATGATCCCAAGACCGTTTGGGGGTCACCCAAGACCGTTTGTAGGTCTAGGGTTGACTATGGTTAGGTGTTTGGAGATCTAAAGGTATTGAGTTGAAGAGTAATCAATTGTTGATTTGGTGAGCAATCCAATGAACCAAACCCTAATTGGTTGACTTGGATTTTGATGTGGACATGGGAAAACGGTCCCAAGACCGTTTGGAGGTCATCCAAACGACCTCAAGACCGTTTGAGGTCAGGTCATGTTCAATTTGGATGAAGGTTCAATGGTTTCAAAGTTACCAATCTCACATTGATTAATGTTGAAAGATCATTGATTCCAAACCCTAATCCAATTGATTCAAATCCTAATTGATGACCAATTGAGGGTCAATTGAGGGTCAAATCATTTCAAGGTTGACCTATCCAACTCAATTGAAGTATGGTGATAGGTCCAATTGATGATTGGTTACATGAATTCAATGGTTGAAGGAACCAACATTGGAAACCCTAAATCCATTTGACTTGTTGAGACTATTTTTGGTCCTTACGGTTTTGAGGAGGATTGGACCAAACGGTCTCAAGAACGTTTGAGTCCAAATGGTCTCAAGACCGTTTGGGACCAAACAATCTCAAACCGTTTAGGTTCATGCGGTTTCCAAACCGATTGAGTTCATGCGGTTTCAAAAGTCCACCTTGGGCAAACGGTCTTCACCACCTACTTTAGCAAACGGTTTCAATGGTCACCCAAGACCGTTTGGAGGTCTAAACCGTCTTAGACCGTTTGGATGTTTTTGTGCAAGACCGATTGAGGTCTGATTTTGTCAAGACCGTTTGGGGTCTATGTGGCCAAGACCGTTTGGTGGATAATTAACCAAAACCACATGCTTAAAGTGGTTAAAGGACAAAGTGATTAGTTGATTAATACATGATGTAATCAAAGATGATTATAGTAATTACATATTAATGGGGTAAGGTGATTAGTACCCTTTGAATAATTAAGCCATAATGATCATGGTGATGAGGACATAACCCATGATGTCAATTCTTCTTCAAGGTTGAGTTGACTTATCCTAATCAAGACTGAAGCAAACATCATCTCTAGAAGATGAAAGAGAAGATTTCCTACATGGATGATAAATAAGTGTTGGACTTCTAATATGAATGAATGTCTAATTAGGGTATGATCCTTCATAGTGAGATCATGAAACCCAAATTATGATGGATGATAAATCATAACCCTAATTGAGGGCATTAATAGGTGAAATTTTAATGCATGATGATGGTATGATCTTAATTCATAATGATGACTTGATAAACCTTATTTCAAGGCACTTTGATGCTCACTCATACTTGGGGTGAATAGTAAACCCTAATCTAGGGTGATGTGATGTGAATAGTAAACCCTAGTCAAGGGTGATGTAATGTGAATAGTAAACCCTAATTATGGGTTGTTGGTTATAAATCCTAATCAAGGGTGATGTGATGTGAATAGTAAACCCTAATCAAGGGTGATGTAATGTGAATAGTAAACCCTAATCTAGGGTGATGTGATGTGAATAGTAAACCCTAATCAAGGGTGATGTAATGTGAATAGTAAACCCTAATTAAGGGTTGTTGGTTATAAACCCTAATCACGGGTGATGTGATGTGAATAGTAAACCCTAATTCCAAATAAGGTGAATGAATATGTGAAACCCTAATTCTGGGTTATACTTTATACTAAGAATCTCTAAGGTTGGAGAATGACAACATGATGAGTCCTTAACCCTAATTGAGCTAAGGGGATGATCAACCCTAATTGAAATGAAAAGAGAAACCCTAACCCTAGAAGGGGTATAGTGGTGTAACCCTTGAATAATGATGTCATAATTGTTTTGCATTACGCTGGTATGAAATTGATATATCTGTGATCATCTGTACTAATCATGCAGGTTTTATGAGATATTGAATATAACCAGGTATGAGCTATGATGCTTTGCTTATTGAAAGTATTTTATGAGCTTTTTAAGCAATGATATGCTATGTTACCTAGTGAAAGGTAACAAAAGAGATTGATAGGATGAAAGAGCCATGTGAAACACTTGCATTACAATTATCATGTTTACACTATCAGATGACTTGATGGCATTAAGTTACCAGTTAAAGTGGTAACATGTGTTTTGATGACCTCAGGGTTTGAACACCCATATTCTTGAATCATAATGATGAGATGATAAGGGATTGAGATCCCAATGATTAATTAAGTTGTGAAATGAACTTGATAGAAATAGTACTCATTCTTTATAGCAATTGTCATAATGTTTTATGATTGAAAACATGCCTGATGCTAAAAGAATGTTGTAATATACTTAATTAATCAAGTGAAATGGTATCACGTAGAGCCCTGACCATAGATCCATCATCGTCAGCAGTTAGGTGATGGTGAAATAGGTTTTCCTAAGGGAATTCCTGGAGAGCATACTTTTGAGTATGTGGGGGTAATGGGTGCGAATATCCTTACGCCCTAATGGAGGAATTGATGTGAGATAAATACTAAATCTCTCAATCCTTCATTATATGTATATGTCAGGATGATGTATCACAAATCTCCCGATGATGATGTTAATGCCGAATCGATGTGAGATAAATAAGAAATCCCTCGATTGTGAAGAGAGTACAACATGCCACTGTAACTCGAATAGCGAAGTTGCCAGTATACCCTGGAAAGCTATTTTGGCAGAGACACAAGATGTCCTGCATGTTGTTCCTCACATTGACTGAGGAAGATGAGGTCATAGAAATCCGGCTCTTCTGATGACCTATGTATGGTACCGATTTCGATTTCGCAATGGTCGGTTGGAGTATGAGCGGTATACCTCATCTCCTCAGGGCATAAGTTGTTTGTAAAATGTAATCAGCCATGTAGCATATTAGCTTAGGGTTGAACTACGAGAATCAATGATTGATGATACATTGTTTATTATGTCCTAGTTGGATAAATAATATACATGTTCTTCATATTACTTATTAAATGAATGACTTGCTACTTAATCAAGTTATAATTGAAATGATTGCACAGAGAATACTGCTCTACTTAGCTCAATCAATGATTTACCTGCTGTTGAATATTTATAATTCTACTGCTCAGTGTTATTCTATTATCAGCAATAACAATGTTTCTGGCAGAGAGTTATCTCTCTCTGGGACAATTTTCAATTGTCTCACCCTCGTGGGATTCAACTTTTTAGGTAGACATCGAGGAAGAAGAAACCCTTCTGTGGGTGAGCAACAACAGCAGCCACAGCAGCAGCATCAACAACAACAAGGACAGCAGTGATCCTCAGGTGGAGACACTGTCTGTCAAGTCCTGTATATAGAGAGTCCTATGTGTCGTCTCTGTACTCTCAGGTCCTAGGAGTCAGTAGATGGTTTGATATAGATCTGAGATTTTTGGCTTGATGCCTCGAGATTTTGTATACTGCTTATGTACAGTTTAACTGGGCAGTCAATGTTATTACTCTCGAGATGAGATGATATAGAGATGTACTGATGAATCAGCATGTAAATAACTTACTTTGGTTCTTTATGATAGAGTTTTTCAGTTTGTGGATTTCTTTGCCAAAAGTTTTAAATTTTTAGCAATTTTCTATAATTCTGTTGTTAATAATTCTCTTCCGCATTAATTAATCTTGTTTTCATGAGACGGACGTCACAAATTAGTGGTATCAGAGCTCTAGGTTTGCTGAGTCTACAGAGACATAGGACTAGGGTTGTTGAGTTTGTTCTAGTGTCTTCCAGTATATCTGATAGTGTCTTCTGCTCATATAGGAGGAGAAGAGAAAACTAAAGATGTCTGGATCACATGATGAACATGTTGCTGAAAGTAGTGTCGCTGCACCCGGAGGAGGTGCAAGAGACCAAGGATGGGAGGAACATGTGCATAAACCATCCCAGTTCAATCCAGCTGACATGGGGAACCCAGCCTTCCAAGCCATGTTTGGGCAGTTCATGACTACCATGACACACATGACTGATAGGATGCCCATACCTGCACCTAGGGCACCTACCCACCCTAAAGGACATGGAATCGGAAAGACGTTTGAACGACTACGTCAGGTTGGAGCCACGGAATATGCTGGGACAGCTGACCCAACAGATGCTGACATGTGGCTAACAGAGTTAGAGAAGGCCTTTAGAATCCTGACACAGAATCAGTTCTGCAGCCTATGGAAATAGAATTGAACGATGATATATCCTATGTTGAAGGACCTATGTTGATTCTTGATAGAAGGATCAAGAAGCTGAAGAAGAAAGACATTAGTCTTGTAAAAGTCCTTTGGAATCACTGTGGTGTTGAAGAAGCCACATGGGAACTAGAGGAAGAAATGAGGAGGAAATACCCTACTCTTTTCTCTTAAAATGTTTTGTTTATGATTTCGGGGATGAAATCCTTGTAAGGGGTGGATAATTTGTAACATCCCTGACCTGGGTTATGTACTAACCCTAGATGTTTTGTTTAATAAAGATGATTAGATGCTTGCTCTTATCTTTTGAAAAGTAATTAAGGCTTTTGAGGAACTTATATTTCAATTTCAGTCCCTTTTGAATAATGTTGAACATTGTTTTGTTAATTTTGGACTAAAGTGCAAATTACCCAAGTTGAGGGGTTAACTTGAAAATTCCACATGATAAGATGTTCCTCTGATTTTGAGACATCATAAGAATGAATATGATGTAGTGGTATGGTTTCCACAAGCTTGGGCACCAAGATAAAGCTTGTAGAGCAATCTTTGTGCATTAAAACCTAGTTTTGGTGTAATGTGCAATTTACCCAAAACCTAGGGTTCAACATGAAAAATACCACCTCTAGAGGGTCTCTCATGTTTCTTGGCATCAAGTAGAGCAAAGAAAATGAGAGGGGCTCCTCATTTGAGTTATCTTGGAGGAGAGAGAATCTTGACATTAAAATAATCAAGATTTAAGCATATATGGAACTTTAGTTTAATTTAATGCAAAAAGAAATAAATTAATTAAGGAGCCCTTCAACCAAAAGTTGAAGTATGTGCTTGCAATAGAGTTGGACGAGCTTGTGCCTTGCCATGGCACAAAAAGATCTTGGTTGAGTGGAAGCCACTCACATTATTATAATAAAAAGTAATATCCACTAAAAGGATGGATATTAATATAAAACTCTTTAAGGTGCTTAATTTCTTTTCCATTAATCTTTGGATAATGGAGAGCTTTTGCAAGAACATGAAGATGGCTTCGTGGCCGAGAAATGGAAGGGGATTTGATGGAAATTATTTTGGAATTAAAAGAAAATAATCCATTTTCTCTTTCCTTGAAAATCCCTTATACATGTTCGTTTTCCAATACACATAAGGACCTTTCCTTAGTCTTGTACACATGTGTACAGTCTTGTAGGACTATGTGTACGGTCTTATACACATGTGTACACTCTTATATGACCATGTGTACAATCTTGTACACATATGTACATTCTTGTACAGATTTGTACAATCTTGTAGGTCCATGTGTATAGTTTTGTACAAATATGTACAGTCTTGTAGGACCATGTATATAGTCTTTTACACATGTGTAAAGTCTTGTATGACCATGTGTACAGTCTTGTACACATGTGTATAGTCTTGTACACATGTGTAAAGTCTTGTAGGACCTTCTTTATAGACTTGTAGGACCATGTTTACAGTCTTGTACACATGTGTACGGTCTTGTAGGACCATTAGTACAGTCTTGTAGGACCATGTGTACAGTCTTGTACACATGTGTATAGTCTTGTAGGACCATGTGTACAGTCTTAAAGGACCATGTGTACAGTCTTGTACACATGTGTACACTCTTGTAGGACCATGTGAATAGTCTTGTATGACCATGTGTACAGTCTTGTAGGACTATGTGTACAGTCTTGTAGGACCATGTGTACAGTCTTGTACATATGTGTACAGTCTTGTAGGACCATGTGTACATTCTTGTAGGAAAATATGTACAGTCTTGTAGGATCATGTCTACAATCTTATAGGACCAAGTGTACAGTCTTGTACACATGTGTACAGTCTTGTAGGACCATATGTACAGTCTTGTAGGACCATGTGTAATGTCTTGTACATAGGTGTGCACTCTTGTACACATGTGTACATTCTTGTAGGACCTGTGTATAGTCTTGTCAGACCATGTGTACAGTCTTGTAGGACCACATGTACAGCCTTGTAGGACCATGTGTACAGTCTTGTACACATGTGTATAGTCTTGTAGGACCGTGTGTATAGTCTTGTAGGACCAGGCGTACACTCATGTTGGAATATGTGTATAGTCTTATACACATATGTACAGTCTTGTACACATATGTACAATCTTGTAGGACCATATATACAGTCTTGTACACGTGTACAGTGTTGTGGGACCATGTATACAGTCTTCTAGGACCATGTGTACACTAGTGCACATGTGTACAGTCTTGTAGGATCATGTGTACAATCTTATTCACATGTGTACATTCTTGTATGACCATGTGTCACTACTACAGAACAGGCCTTTAGCGTTGGTTAATTAAGGGCTTTAGTGTCATTTTCTAAGCGACACCCAAGTGGGCGCCGCTAAAGGTGGACCCCTTCGGCGTCGGTTCCCAACCAACACCAAAAATCTTCCCACTACCGAAAACGCGCCAGAAAAGGGACTATCGACGTCGGTTTTTTACAAAAACTGACACTATAGAATGGTTACAGATGTCGGTTATTAAAAGAACTGACGTCACAACGCTTCCCGCCACCGAAAACATGCCAGCAAAGGGCCTATAGGCGTCAGTTTTGTAAGATAACCAATGCAATCTCCCCTGCCACCACGGTTGTGGTTCCCAGCATGACCATGGTTCCAGGCCATATCAGCTGAACTGACATCAGTTTTGTGCGAATAACCGACGTCATATCCCCTTCCTGCCACCACGGCCGTGCTTCCCAGCACGGCCGTGGTTCCTGGCCACATAGACGTCAGTTTTTTATCAAAAACCACCGCTGTATGTCTTTGGTGTCAGTTTTGTTTAAATAACCGACGCCTATGTTATGATTTTTTTTCTTATCAGTTTGCAGGCCTGCTGTATGGGTGGTCAGCAGGATGAGAACTTGCAGTTTAGCTCTGAACTGCAGGTTTATGACATCCATTGATATTAGCCAACAACAGGCCACAAACCTACAAAATTAACAAGATGGACAATATTATATATATGTGATTCAACACATGTATAAGCACATTTAATTCATATTATTTTTTCATCACACACATGTAGAAACCAGTAGCAACCTGCAGTTCCATTCATTTCATCTCTTTTCACATTCAAACACATGTAGAAACATTTATGTATTGATCATCTTCACACACATATGACAATTCATAAAAATTCATTCACATCCACACAAAAATAATTATGAGAACAAAGTTAGTCTTTATTCATCATTGTCAATAAAATTATATCTAAAAATTCCCACTCTTTGTAGGGCTTTTGCCCATTCTTCTCTTACAACATGTAATTCATCTCTCGTTTAGGGAGCATGTACATCGAAATGCTTTCTACCTGTGCTGAAGTCAGCAGTTTTAAAGACCTACAAAGAGAATGACATATATATATAATTAATAATATATAATAAGATTGATATATTTCATATTATCTAATGAGACTATGTATAATACCTGATGTATCTTATCGATTTTCATTACGGCATGTTTGATGATTAGGTCCATAAATAGCATCACATAGTAGGCACATGCCCAGCCGTTCTCTTGTGCAGCACACTATAAATTGAAACATACAAAATATTCAAATATACAAATAAGCACAGTTCACATAAATAATATATACATTGGAGTCAGGAAATTACTTTCACATTCTCTCAAATTAGTGACAGATCCTTTTTCCTGGGGTCCTTTCCTCCAGCTTTTTTGTACTCTTGTAAAGCCCTACATATGTTAATGTAACCCATTAAATTGTATAATTAAATAGTAATGTAGTAATAGATGTTAACAGATATAAAAACATGAAATATTTCTCACGAGAATAATGGCCTTTTAATTGCATGTCCATATAATGTATCCAACTCATTCCCCGCAAGATCTAGTTAATAGACAGTGAACGTCTTGGGGACAATAACTAGTAACTCCCAATGCCTACCACTACAGGTAAGAAAGTTAAAAATTAATAACTCAAAATCCACAATAAAAATGTAATTTTCTTCAAGTCCAAATTATAAGCAAAGTAAACTTACTCGACATTGAATGGAGCTATTATCACCATCTTCTTATTTTTACCAAAATATTCAAAAGCATCACAGCAGTATGAAGTAACTGAAGAAGGGTCTGTATCTACAAGACTAATCAAAGATGGAACCAAAAATCCCACATGGGAAAACTCAAAATCTGTACATATCTTGTGTAAGTGGCTGCAAACATGTATTACGTATGCATTAATATATAAGAAGCCAGATCACCGTATATAAAACGAGGTATATGGATGTATAAATAAGATCTCACCATATCCACAGCTCTATCATAGATGTGTTCAGCCATTCATAACTAAACAACTCCAATATCTTGTATAAATATCTTGTTTTTGTATGATTGACCTGCATTAATACCTATGCATTAATACGTACATATGCAGAACTTGTATTACATATGCATTAATATGTATGCTAAACTTGTATAAATAGATTGTTATCATATGATTTACCTGCAACATCCTCTGGAATAGTAACAATTATAGGGCAATTTGTATCATGTTCGCCGATCCATACTGTCACACCCTACAATTAGGACCTATCGAGGCGTGTAGGTCCCTTGAAAGCCAACTTGGTAGTCGAGGAGGTGGAGGCCGAGATGTAGCAGGTCTCATCTTTTTGACCTGTATATATAATTTTAGATCAATTGACTCATATATACACACTAACAAATTAAAGTAATGGAAATTTATCATACAATATCAGTATAGAGGACATCCGCTTTGGGCCACAGTATCACTCCGCCTATTGCCTCACCAAGTGTTTCAGCATTTGAGTGTGCATGAGGCAGAGTAAGATCCGTCCAGTCGGGGAGTACATGTATCAGGCTCACACGTACCACACCATCTGGTACTGGATAACCCATGAAGCATGCACCCTTTAAGGGGTGGGTAAGCCAACACCTCTACAACGATATATTCTTGACTTTTTAGTCGGCATGGCTTCAACCCCTACAAATTTACATAAAGAACGTTATATGCATATATACACAAACATATCATCTTGAACAGACTAGCTATTATGTCATAAAAATACTTACAGAGGACGTGCTAGGTGGTGGGTCTACAAGATTACTCCCAACCACTTCTATAGTAGGATAAGAGTGGCCCGCCACAGGTACTGTGTGAGTTGTAGGCTGAGACGCCTGCCACTTTGCCATTGCTTCTTGGATTCTCTTCTCAATTAACGAATCTACCTATACATGGATAAAAGAAACGCTAGCTTCTGATTATTGAATTCTCTTTTTCAATAACATTCTAAAATAAGAATAGGTTACCTCAGCTGGTGAAAGTCCCGCTTTTAGGACAGGTTTGCGCTAGGATGGCCCAAAGAATGCTTTGATGCCCACACCAGTGCCTGCACTCCGAACACGTCCAGGATGCTCTGGGTTACCCAGAGCAACTGTCAGTTCATCCCCTGTGACCTGAGGGATGAACTTGCCTTCCTTCCTCCGCTCGTGCAGCTCCCGCTAATCACCATCAACAAAAATTAGTAAGTAAACATAACAATAATCAATATCGATCGATTGCTCTAAGAGTTGATTTTTACCATTTTTGCAGCCGCCTCAGGAGTTGCGGGCTTCGGTATGTCTCCCTTCTTGTTTTGCCTCCCAGCTATCCACATAGCATGGTGAGGCAGAGGTGCGGGAGCAGTAGTAGAGGACTCTGCAGTCTCCTAAGTAGAAGTAGGCTGAGCAGACTCATCCTGTAGTCTTTGGTGAACGCCTGCATATCCTCTTGGACCCATTGTGTGGTCGTGCACATTCAATGCACACCTTGCTCTTTGCAACTCACTGAGGGCCTAGTTAGTTAGCATATTGATTTGGTTAGCAACACTAAAGGTTAATGTTTAATAGGTGAATACATAAAAACATATATTAATTAAATTGGGAGTGGCACTTAATACCTTGAATTCATCTATTTTTCTTTGGGTAAAAAATGCCTCCCAGTCTTTGGGGTCCACGTAGTTCCATTGTTGTGTGGCTTCCTTCTGCCTAAATTTATTTTTTAAAGAGAATACAAACAAAAATTATTAGTGTAGAGTTAGTGAAATAGTGATCAATGTCTAGAATTGGAAATCAATCAAGAACCTCTTATCAGCATCGCGTATGTAATCTCAAGTGAGATTAGTCCTATAGTTCCTTAGGACCCTCCCACAGTGTTGCATCACACATTTACGATGCAACTTTTCATCCAGATCAAATATGCTCTGCAAATTAAATAGAATTGCTATTAACTAGTATCCTAAAAATTAGTAATCTACACAAATAGAATTACAAATAATAATAACTCACGCATAGTTCCTTCCATATGTGGTCTTTCTTCCCCTTAGGAACTTTATGTCAGGATTCTAGGATAGGACTGCAATGGCTGTGAGTAAGAACCCCAAGATATGAAACAAATGAGTTGCGGTTCACTCCATATGGATTTCCTGCATGATCGAAATCCACAGCCAATTTGGGTCCATTGCCCCTTTGATGTATTAACTTGTTCATCATTTTGATGCCCCTCACTTTCTCAATTTTCTTTTACTGCTCATCAAGTGCTATAATGTCTTCAGGGGGTACATCAGCAACCTAAAATTTGATAAAAACACACTTACATTGATATAATTATAAATGAACATATATATAGAAACCTCAGGGATATATTCTTAAAACTTACATTGTCAAGCGGCGCAAGCACGTCCTCACCCTCACGGTGATCATCAACACGATCATCATGAGAATGCTCATCCATTTGAAAGTTCACATTCCAATTATAAATTTCACATTGTAAAGTAACACTAATTGTAAAGTTCACATTGTAAAGTACACATTCACATTGTAAAGTAATTCACATTGTAAAGTTCACATTCACATTGTAAAGTTCACATTCACATTGTAAAGTAATTCACATTGTAAATTTCACATTCACATTGTAAAGTAATTTGCATTGTAAAGTCCACATTCACATTGTAAAGTTCACATTGTAAAGTTCACATTCAGAAAAATAAAACATATAAAAAATATAAACATTCATGCCGCTAATATTGTGATGTTTTATCAATTCACAATCCTTCATTGTGATCCCCGCGAACATACAAGTCATTGTGATCCCCAGCTTCAATGTTTGGTGGTGTTGGCAACCCAACTGAGAATGGACTGGAGTCATCATACTTATCATAGTACTCTTCTTCATCTATAGGATCTTCAATGAACTATCTTTTACCATGAAGAACAACCGACCATTTATCATTTGCAGGATCATCGATATAAAATACTTGTTTCGTCTGTGATGCCAATATAAATGGTTCACCCTTCTCGCCAATCTTTTCAAAGTTCACTAACGTGAAATCTAATTCATCCACTATAACTCCTTTGTTGTTGTCAACCCAATTATATATAAAGAGAGGAATTCTGAAATCTACATAGTCAAACTCCCACATGTCTTCAATGACACCGTAATATGACATTTTAGCTTCACGTGGACTTTTATCCTTTGCACTTGCAAAAAACAATGAAGACACTTGAAGGGTGACCCCACTGTTTTGGACGACACTCTTATCATCTTGACGCTTTGTGTAATATGAGAATCCATTTATGCCAAACCCTTCATAAGACATAACATTCAATTTTGGTTTAAAGGTGAGGCATTTGACGGTTTCAGTAAGATTATCTGGTATTTGAGATAGTTGATGTAAGACTTTATCTTCAAACCACTTAATAAATGTCTTATTATGCTCTCTAGCAAGCCACATTGAATTGGATCAAGGATATTATCTCTTGATGAAATTGGTATGTTCCTCGATATAAATACTCACTTCGTCGATGTTGTGTAAAATATACAAGTGACCTTGCTCCAACTACTCACGGCTGATTACTTTCACCCGTGATCCCAAAATTCCTTTGCCAAAATGCTCCTCAATATTCTTGTCATTCACATGAGCGTCATTAGTACTCAAAAAGTCATTGCAAAAATCCATAACCTCTCTCGCCACATAACCCTCAATAATACTCCCTTCAGGCTGATAACAGTTTCGAACATCACCTTTAAAAATGCTCATGTATCGTTCAAAGGAATACATCCAATGCAAGAAAACTGGTCCCAACATTTTCACTTCCCTAGTCAAGTGGACAACAAGATGTACCATGATATCAAAGAACGAAGGAGGAAAATACATCTCAAGCTGACATAGGGTAACAACCACTTCTCTTTGCAATTTATCGAGAGTATCAGGGTCAATAACATTGCTGCACAGACTGTTGAAAAAGAAACAAAGTTTGGTGATTGCAAACCGTACATGCTTCGGCAATATAGATCGAATTGCCACGGGCAATATTTGTTGCATTAGAGTGTGACAATCATGAGATTTAAGACCTATCAACTTCATATCTTTCATTGATACCAATGTACAGATGTTGGATGAGTAACCCTGTGGCACCTTAACATTTACCAAGCATTCACAAAAAGCTTTCTTCTCCTTTCTAGACAACGTGTAACCAGCGAGAGGTAAGTATGTTCTCCGATCGCTACTAACTACTTCTTTTAATTCTGTCCTTATTCCCATTTCACATAGGTCCATTCTGGATTTTATCCCATCTTTAGTCTTACCTGGTATATTCAACAGAGTACCGATGACGCTATCACATACATTTTTCTCAACGTGCATGACATTGATACAATGCCTGACTGTCAAAGAACTCCAATAAGGAAGATCCCAAAATATTGACTTCTTCTTGAATAAAGACTTGTCACTCCATGTGGCCATCGTACATTGTGATCTCTTACCAAATTCATTGGCGATGTCTTTTACTCTTTCATAAACATCCTTCCCTGATATAGGTTTAGGTGCACTATGTTCCTCATTTCGTCCATTGAATGCTTTGCGCAACCTACGATACGGATGAAATTTTGGAAGAAACCTTCGATGACCAAGATATACAGTCTTGCCACCGTATTTTAGTCGTATTGAATCAGTGTTCTCTTCATATATAGGACACACTTTAGATCCTTTGAAACTATATCTAGACAAATTCCCATACACTGAAAAGTCATTCACAGTGCAAAACAACATAGCGTGAAAACAAAATGTCTCTCTTCGTGAAGCATCATAGGTCATCACACCTTCACACCAGAGCTTCTTCAAGTCATTAATCATAGGTTCAAGATAAACGTCGATATCATTTCCAGGTTGTTTAGGGCCCGATATCAAAGATGACAGCATAACGTACTTATTTTTCATACAAAACCAGGGAGGAAGATTGTATATAACAAGCATAACTGGCCAAGTGCTATGTTGGCTGCTCAATGTCCCGTACAGATTCATCCCATCTGTACAAAGCCCAAGTCTTAGATTCATGTCTTCTTCACCGAATTCAGGGTACAATAAATCAATCTTCTTCCACTGTGGGGAATCAAACACATGTCATAGGATCCCATCATTATTTTTCTTAACATCTGCATGCCACCTCAAATTCTTCGCATCTATAGGATTGGCAAACAAGAGTTGAAACTGTGATATTATAGGTATATACCACATCACCTTGGCAGGAGAACCAGTTTTGGACTCCCCCGAAGTCATCAATTTATACCTTGACGCACCACATTTCGGACAATCTTTCACATCCACATAGTCCTTTTGAAATAATACACAATCATTCGGGCATGCGTGTATCTTCTTGGCCTCCATTCCCATTGGGCACAATAATTTCTTTAACCGATATGTTGAGATTGATAGCTCGTTTCCTTCAGGAAGAATTTCTTTCAACAAAGACAACAATGACGTGAAGCTTTTGTCGCTCCATCGATAGTTAGCTTTCAGTTTATACAATCTCAACACAACGCTAAGCTTCGTAAACTTACAACTTGTGTATAATGGTATCTCAGCATCATGCACAATGCTTCTAAACATGGGAGGTGGATCGGTGTGCTCTACCCCACAACTATCCAGCATCGCATCAATGATGTCTACTGGAACTAGTTCGTTCACATCTACGTCATCGAAGGCAATTTCTTCTTCCACACAAGCACTGCTATCGACATCCACTAATTTTAGGTTTGAAATCTCTCCATGCCAGTGTCATTCTGTATAGCATTGTACAATCCTATTGCACATGACATGACTTTTGATTTCGTCACCAGTGCTGACTTTCAAGTTGTTACCGCAATGCCTACATGGACAGTAGAACTTATCTCCAGGTTGTTTCCTATGTTCCTCGGCAAATCTAATAAACTGGTCAAGACTAGAAATAAACTCGGGGGTGCAGCGATTTCGAATGGACATCCATGATCTATCCATTCTATGATCAAAGAGAAAACAAGTATATATTAGAACAAGATTAGGGTCTAGGGTTAAAATATTAGGGTTTATGGTTAAAACTTTAGGGTTTAAGGTCTTATATATAATTAATGGTTAAAACATCCTAAGTGAGATTAGGTGTTCAAGAACAGTCCCAAACCGGGGACTATCCAAGATTTACTCCTAATGAGTAAATCTTGGACGGGTTTCTAGGCCAACAAATACACATGTTGTCATTCTATAACATTGATTTTAACATTTCGAGTGTCCATGCATGTTCATCATCAATATAAAGATTACACATAAATTAGTATGACCTAGGGATGGAGAGATAATTCATAATTGATTTCAAAATTTCAAACTAGCTCATGCATTATCATCAATCTACATCATACAATAGGGATTCATGTAGATGTTAGGGCGACACATCACTACAAAATTAGAGATTTAACATTAGGATTTTAATATCTTACATAGATTGATCACAAGATTTTAGCAATATAGTTAATTTAAGATTATGGTGAAATGTGTATTAGGGTTTTAATATCTTAATTCAACATGCATCAAAATTTACAAAATTAGGTCAAGCATTAGTATTCAATTGCAAATGTATCTTCTTCTTCCTGCTCCCTCCTTACGAAATGGATAAAAGCAAGGCACGACATGCATGTAGGCTGGACACGACAGTCCTGGCTGTGTTGGCCGACCACGGCCGTGCTGGAATGGATAAAAGCAAGGCACGACCTGCATGTGGGCTGGACACGGCGGTCGTGGCTGTGTTGGCCGACCACAACCGTGCTGGCCAGCACGGCCATGGTCGGCCAACACAGCCATGGCCGCCGTGTCCAGCCCACATGCAGGTCGTGCCTTGCTTTTATCCATACATTTGGTAAGGAGGGGAGCATGAAGAAAAAGAGGTGGAGGAAGAATAAGAGGTAGAGGAAGAAGAAGGGCATCAACTTACATGTCAACGGCGTGGAGGAAGAAGAGAGCAGGGAGCTGAGCTAGCAAGAGAGCAGCGGCCGGCCGGAGCATCGATCGAGCTGGAGAGCAGCGACCGGAGCTAGCAGCGAGCGGCGGCGGCGAGCAGCGGACCAGCAAGCAGCGGCGGAGGCGGGGGCAGAGGAGCATTGAGCGGCAGCCGATGAGTAGAGGAATCGCCGGACCTAAAACCCTCAATCACGGAATGAATGAAACAAAAGGGGAATGGCTCGCGCGGGTGTTGTTAAGTTAACAATATGCGTCGATTATTTAAAACAACCAACGCTAAACACTATAGTCATCGGTTTCCGTATAAAAACTGACACTAAAGGGAGGTGAAAATTTTCACAGTTAAGCACACGAAAACACAACGTCGTCGGTTATTGTAAGCCAACCGACGATAAAATTGGTCAAATTTGCTGTCTCACGAAAAAACTTTAGTCGTCGGTTTCTCTTTTAACAATCGACGTTGTATGTTAGATTTTGGAGGTAATTTTTTTTACTAGATTTGGCGGTTAATTTTAGGCGTCGGTTGCGTATTAAGGAACTGACGCTAAATAAAAGCGATACCCGTGTTTGGTCGCCCTTCACAGATAGATGTTCGTTTTTTTATTTAACCGACGCTTTATGTTTTAGGCGTCGGTTTGTTTATACAACCGACGCCTTTAAACGTGACGTTATAAGCCATTTTTGTAGTAGTGTGTACAGTCTTCTAGGACCACGTGTACAGTCTTGTAGAATCATGTGTACAGTCTTGTACACATATGTACAGTCTTGTAGGACCATGTGTACAGTCTTGTAGGACCATGCGTACAGTCTTGTAGAACCATGTCTACAGTCTTCTAGGACCATGTGTATAGTGTTGTAGGACCGTATGTACACTTGTACACATGTGTACAGTCTTGTAGGACTATGTGTACAGTCTTGTTCACATGTGTACAATCTTGCAGGACCATGTGTACAGTCTTCTAGGACCACGTGTAGAGTCTTGTAGGACCATGTGTACAGTCTTGTACACATATGTGCAGTCTTATAGGATCATGTGTATAGTCTTATAGCACCATACGTACAGTCTTGTAAAACCATATCTACAGTCTTGTAGGACCATGTGTACAGTCTTGTAGAACCATGTGTACAGTCTTGTAGGACCATGTGTACAGTCTTGTAGACATGTGTGTACAATCTTGTACACGTGTAAAGTCTTGTATAGTCATCTGTACATATAAGGAAGCGGCAGGATCTACATATGTGTAGTCATCTACACATGTATTTTGGAATGTGTATTGTTGCGTACACATTTGTACAACTATCTGTATTGTTGTACACATTTGTGTTGCCATGTGTATTGTTGTGTATAGTCTTATACATATATTTTTTGTAATGTGTATTGTTGTGTACTGTAATGTATTGTACTGTCATGTGTAATGTTGTACACATGTGTTGTCATGTGTAATGTTACGTATAGTCGTGTACACATGTATTTTGTAAGTTATAATGTTGTGTACACATTCGTATTCACATGTGTATTGTTGTAAACTTATGTGAAGCTATCTATATAATCTTGTAGACATTTGTGCTGCAATGTAGTGCCAGATCATTAACATGTCAAACTACGACAAAATAAAAACAAAGATATAAAAAGTGATATTTCGAATTTCTAGCATATTAAAGAAAGTGAGTGTAATGATATAACAAATAAACAAGCTTCAGCTGAACAAAAAAAAAAGAAACAAACATATTTTAGTCAGACACGAGTCAAACAAGGACGCAGAGGACCATCCTACATACTCAAGAAGAAACAAACATATAGGTGCTGCTACTCCCTATTTAGTTTCCTGTTCCGAGGAACGCGAACAGGAGGCCAATCTGGAACAGAGACAGAAAAAAGGAAAGAAAGAGATACAGTGAGCGGGCCCTGCGGCGTTCATCACTGTCAGGCCACACCCCACGACAAGGTCCCCGGCGTCGGATCCACTTCCTTCTGCCCCTCCCTTTTATCACACCACTTTCTCTCCCTCCATGAAACCTACCCAATCCTAACTCCATCTCGGTTTATACCAAGAGGTCCCGTCACGCCCCCGACCACTTCCATCTCAAACGAATCGTCGTCACTACCAGCTCCGTCTCCGTCTCTGAAACACATGGACGTCCATTATTCTCAGTTCCAGCAGCAGCAGCAGCAGTTGGGGATGGCATCAGCACTCGCCGGCAGTGGCGTCGGTGTCGCTGCGGCCGATCAGACGGCGACTACTCTGTTCTCGCAGATGTTGGGTGCGCCTCCACCGGTAATAAGCGAACCCGTGAGTGGACTAACCTGCAACATCTCCGGATCCAGGAAGCGCGCCAGAGAAGACGAGCCCCTTATGCAGGCAGCGACGGCCGGCCTCACCATACAGAAGTACCAGCAGCGGTTGATGCTACAGAAGCAATACCAACAGAGGCTCCTCCTTCAAAACCAGATACAACTGGGCAATACGCAGCACGACGGTCCCGTCGACAACAGCCGCCTCAACCATTCCATCTTGACATCCCACAAGCGGCCGGCCCACGACGCCGTATCAGCAAAATCAGTACTCCGATTCCGTCTTCGACGCCTACAGGGACACGATCCACAGCAATAACATTACATCCACCGCCTCCTGCACCGATCTGTCCTCCCCGTCCTCCCCTTCCACCAGCCTGTTGTCCTTGCTAAACCAGCAGAGCCTCGAGGCCGACCACCTGGTCCGTCTACACACCGACAAGCTCCGCTCGGCCCTCGATGAAGCCCGGAAGTGCCAGTGCCGCGCCATGTTGTCCGCCGTGGCGCAGCACGCGCAGGGGCAGATCGCGGAGAAGTAGCGAGAGGTCGAAGCCGCAGAGAAGAGGAACACGGAGCTCCAGGAGCGGTTGCGGCAGGCCGTGGTCGAGAGCCAGGCGTGGTTCAATATCGTGCGGAACAACGAGGCTGTCGTCGTAAGCCTGCGGGACAGTCTAGAACAGGCGCTCATCAGAAACTCAAGGAAGGCGGTGAGAATAACGACGATGAGAACGACTGCAGGAACAAGTGCCGAGAGACCGTTGGCGAGGGCGGATGAGGAGGCCACAAGGCTGTAGACTGTTACAGCTGCATGTTGGATGATTTTGGCGAGAGCGCCGAGAGACCGTTGGCGGTAGCTGCAGTTGGACGCCGACAGACCGGTCGCGGATGTTGTATTGGTAAAAGATTTGAGTAACGCTTCCCACACCGGCAGCCCATCCGCTGCCCACCCGGTTCCTTTGTGATATGCAAAAAGATTACACTCACCCATGCCAACCTTCTGCCGTAGCTCACAAGCCAAAAAGAAGTGTAGGACTTCCAAATTTCTCCAATTTTTTTTTAAAATAATTTTTTTATTAATTAGGTTCAACACCTCTACGTTTTCGCGGAAGTATCGTACAAACTACTTATTAGTTTCAAATTAGTTACTGACACATAAGTACAATACCTAGCAAATTACAAAATCAAGCATAACTATATAAGCAATCTGAAAGCATAAGCACAGTACCTACGGAATCCAATAGCAACATTTGTCATCTGGACATATTTTTTTTATAAAACGCAGACATAAGTTGAGTGCCCACTTGTTAATGATCTTAAAAGTATGGTGTACATCAGATCAAAAATCAACTATAAAATGCATCCATAAGTACGGTACCTCACTTGTTAATTTTAACTCGGTTACTCAAGCATAAGTACAGTACCTAGCAAATTTAGTTCATAAGTACAGTATCTGGTAATATAAAGGATAAAAGTACAGTACTCACGTATTTGTAAAAGAACACAAATCGAATACATATTTGTACAGTACTCAACATGAACAAATGATATGTACAATACTTACTCAGTACTTGGCGGAAAATGCATCCATAAGTACAGTAGTCCACTTATTAATTTTAGCTCATTACTCAAGCATAAGTACAGTACCTAGCAAATTTAATCCATAAGTACAGTACCTAGCAATATATACGAGAATGTACCACATGGGTGACTAATGGCTTGTTGAGTAGCGTAATTAGGTTTGTTACTGATATGAGAATAATAACTAGGTATTGTACTTACTGTTGAATTGTATAAGTGATTACTAATTTGTTGGGTATTGTACTTTTGTTTCTTAGAGAAATGAATGTCATAGTGGGGTACTGTACTTACTGAAATAATTTGAAACAACTTACTCAATGCTGGGCGGAACTGGTTCGAAATAAAATAGTACGTACAGTACTTACTCAGTGTTGGGCGGAACTGGTTCAACATGAACAAATGGTACGTACAGTACTTACTCAGCGCTGGGCGGAACTGGTTCAACATGAACAAATGGTACGTACAGTACTTACGCAGTGATAGGCGGAAATGAACAAGGAGAGGGATGATTGAGGGAATTTACAACTATATTCGAGATTCGAAGAGAAAATACATGTGATAGATTCGTTTTCTGTAGGGAGATAATTATTTCTTGCATAATTTTTGTATGTAGAGACATGCAGAATTAAGTGGCGTATGACTTTTGCATGTATGACTTTAAATGATAGTGGGGCGCAGCTGTTAGTCCTTAGGGACCGGGTATGCAGCCGGGTGTGGCAGCGACTATGTTCAGAATTTCTCAAAAGGTTCCAGCGAACGGTCAAATTGGGGTGTAGGTCGGGTGCTGAGATTGGTTCTGACCAAGGGTGCAGGTCTGGTTACGCCAAAAATTTCGGTTTTTAAAATGGCAATTTGAGTGTTGGAAATGTGTTCTCTTGGGAACGGAGGTTTTAACAAAGTGCGCTCTAATTGGAGTTTCTTGTTCTTGCTGATTCCTACAGTCCTACTTCTTTATGCCCGTGAGTGCGTCGCTTGCTACAAGTGCGGCGCAGCCAATCAATAGCAGAAAGGAAGAGAACATAAACCCTTAACAAACCAGAATTGAAAGAATAATAAAGAAGGGAAGATGGACACTTAAATCAACGAATGCTTCGATTTTTGACTTGAATAGGAGACAAAAATATATGTGTGGATTCTTTATTGGTGAGTCTGAAAAGTAAAAAAATTACAATGAAATATAATATGTTTAGAAGCTGCCTCACCTGAAGCGTCCAAGTATGATAAAGCATGTATTGACATGTTTGTATATCTTTTGAATTTTGATAATTTTTTTATGAACTAAACTTTTGTCACGCTCACGCGTGTCACGCGTGTATCACGCGCAGTTGAAACCAGCTCCTAAATCAGCTCCCAAACTGCCTCCACGTGACAGATGGTAATTGGGTGATTTTTTTTGAAATTATGCAATAGGCAAATAAACTTTTAAACCGTAATGAATTTTTTAATGAAACAAAAACAATTGGATTCGTTACAAAAAATACAATCTAAAAAGACTAATGTTGACATATTTTTGAGTATATATATATATATATATATATATATATATATATATATATATATATATATATATATATATGGCTAAAAGAATTGTGTACCCGAGTACATGTAGCTTACATGTACCCACCTTCATTTATGGGGATTGTAAAATTGTATTGAATAATCCAACCTTATGGATGTATAGTATACCCCTTAGATAAGATGTGTACCAAAAATCATCGCAATCCGATATTTATAGAGCGTACAATAAAAGAAAATGTCTATTTTCTAATCAATGGTTGCAAAAATTGCATAAACCATTGAATGATGTATGGCTATATATCATGATCTACATAAGATATGGTTATGATTTTTTAAAGAAATCTAATCTATATAGAGTTGAATCAATCCATATGGTTGGATTTTATCACCATACTCTACATATGCTATTTTAATGGCCGGTACACGTAAGTTACATGTACCGGCCGGTACACACTTCCTAACCTCTCTCTCTCTCTCTCTCTCTCTCTCTCTCTCTCTCTCTATATATATATATATATATATATATATATATATATATATATATATATATATGTTAATTGACACCCAAAGATGGTTCATTGATGTCCAGAAATGGTTCATTTACACTCAATGTATAAAATTGACGCCCAAGTAAATATTGTACGTGCTAAATCACATCTAAGGTAATTGACAATCAAACATTTAAGGTAATTCACAAAAAAACAACATAAGGGCACTCATAAATGACTATTGACACCCAAAGATGGTTAATTGACACTCAAAATCGTTCATTCACACCCAGAAGTATAAAGATGACACCCAAATAAGGTATTGACAACAAAAAATAATGTAACGATGTCCAAATAAATTTGTATGACACTCAAGAATTTTAGCAACTTTTAGATACTATTTAGCCATTTTTCTGTGCTATTTAGCCATTTTTGGATGTTATGGCGCTCATAAATAGTTATTGACACCAAAAAATTATTAATTGATGCCCAAAATGGTCGATTGACACCCAGAAGTATAAAGATGACGCCCAAATAAGGTATTGACAACCAGAACAATATAACGACACCCAACTAGGTCTGTTTGACACCTAAAAACCACTTAATGGAGCCCAAAAATAGTTCATTGACACCCAGAAGTATAAAGACGTCTATAAATAGCTATTGACACCCAAAAATGGTTAATTGACGCCCAAAATAGTTCATTGACACCCAAAAGTATAAAAATGATATACAAATAAGGTATTGACAACTAAAAACAATGTAAGGTCACCCAAATAGGTTTGTTTGACACCCAAGAACAACTAAATGGCGCCTAAATATGATTGTATGTATTAAATAGGGTATAAGGGTATTTCACGCCCAATAATAACTTAATGGCGCATATAAATGGCTAGTTGACACCCAAAGATGGTTAATTGACGTCCAAAATGGTTCATTGCCACCCAGAATCACCTATTCATATAATTTTTTTATTTTTTTGTTAAAAATATATCAATATTAGTCTTGTTGGAATGCATTTTTATAACAAATCCAACCGTTTTTGTTTCGTCAAAAAATCTATCACAGTTCAAAAGTTATAAGCAAAACAAATTTATTTATCAATTACACAACATCCTTCCATCCAATTAAAACATACCATGTCATCCACCCCAAAACTACCAAAACCACCCAGCCACCCAACCAAGCCGCGCGTAACACTCACACGTAAGGGTGATGCACGTGACCAGATCATTTCCGTTTTTTATTTTGGTACCAGAGGTTGAAGGTTTTCTGAAATGGTCCTAGAAGTTACGTGTAATACCGTTGGAAGTAAATCAAAGTGATTCTTTTGAGATATTGATTTTATCATATTGGCGATGCATCTGTCTTTTATATCATTGTAATTATTTTTAAAATCGGATTTTAGCAAAGGATGGTTATGGCCGACGAATGACGATGTCTGTTCCGGCACCACCATTCAAGTCAACCATGACGAAGTTCGGGGAGGTGGTGCTCATGCACCGCAGCGGCTGGCAAACAAATCCCAAGGAATACAACAAACTCCGCCATATCCGCCGGCTGATTCCCTCCTATCCTGCCGGCTCTAGCAGCCGGCAGCAGACCCGCATATTATTACTCGGCAGCGGCGAGCCATAGTGGTGGTTGTGGTTGATCATGCATGATTGGAGCAGTAGTGCAAATACCCACTACAGGAGACGGCTCTACCCATTGATGTTTCCTTTGTTTACAGTGTACATAGTCAAACCAACAAAACCAAAAAATAAACCGTCAATACTAGTTAAAGGTAGCAATAACCTATTAACATATATCTGGGTCGGCTTACGCAACAATTAAAATGCCTGAATCGGTTATCGTAACATAAGTGTCCAAATTCATGTCAAGCAATCCAATCTGGAATTGACCTCGGCCCTGATTTTTTTTTTTTGGATTTGTAATCAATCATCAGCGGCTAGGTAGGGGGTGATTAATGAAACCTAAACATTTGGAGGTAAAATTGGGCATAAACTCATTCATGAAAAAGTTTGTAAAAGTTTGATTAATACTAGGAAAATATAACATTTTTTGTCAGCTAGGAAAATATAATAGACTCATATAAAAATATTGATCCAACTTTTGGGGATAATGAAAAATAGTTAATTGGATCAAGGAATCTAGAACAAAATTAGTTGTAATTTGGTGAGTCATAGAAAAGTTAACATGATACTTATGTTCTAATTTATGTGAAACAAACGAAAACCTAGAATGATATTCATTTCCTCTTTGATATACGAGTTTTGGAATTTTATAGATCGTTAGGTATAGGTCTTATTTTCCTTCTTATGTCATTTGTTCCTCATAAAATGGTATGAAACACATCAAATTTTGTATCTCAGTTGACCTCTAGGTTTGGGTGTGCTCGAGGGGCCCTGAGTTTATCACCTTCACCCACTTCATTTCCCAATAGGACTCTATAATGATTAAATCTTATCCACTCTCTATCTCTTATTTCACCAAGTTGCCTCTCATGATTTCATCCACTTCACCTCTAACATATTCCCCCAAAAGAGAGTGATTATTGATGCCACAAGTTTTGGTTGCATTTAGAGTCCTAACAACCATAAACTTCTTTTTTCTCTTCAAAGTCATGTCTAGAACTAAACCAATCACTGCCATGCATTCACTCCTATATTAGACTCCACAAATTCAATATACCCCTAAAAATGCATTCCAATGTATCTCTTTCCCTCAACTTCTCTTAAACACAAATTTCAAACTCCACCTCCTACACATCACCAATGGAGGTTCATCCCAGATACATGTTCCTCCATGAACCCTCCTAATGATCATGCTTCTTCTTATACCCCTGGAGGACTTTCTTGTAACCAAATTGGTTAATTCATCAATTTATTCTTTTTTTCTCTAGTTAATCGTGTTTACTATTTTGATAAACTTCTATGGAATTCACTTATTTTTAGACTTCATTCCACTTCTTTTCTTCAAGTTTATCTTCATATGGGATTGATGAAGTCGATTTAGCATTAGAGGTATCTAATGCTTGAGTGTGTGGCAATCTGCTCACCAGTTTAATTGGTTCTCTGAGACTGGAGCAACTAAGGGGATGCAATGGTGATTGTTTTTGATGATGGATTACATCAAAGTGATTTGGATCTTGACGTAGGAAACATCACACCTCAAGTTCACTAGAGTTAAAATCCTATAAATACCTAACCAAGAGTATGATACTCATACCCACAAGTTGGCGGTTATAGTAGTATAATTTGAGAACAGATCCCAAGAGATAACTATTTGAAGAATTTACTTGTCATTTAATCCTAATTAGAACTAGTATTCAAATTCAAATATTGAAATTGATGATTAAACAAGTTGAAACAATGAATATGATTGATTGAAAATTGGTTTAGATAAAATGACACAAACACTAGGAGGAATGGATTTTACCTCCGCCACCCACACTCACACTACTTAATCACATATATGAATGATAAACTGAGGTAGTGAAATTTCCAACCATTTTGGAATATGGGGATTACACTAGTGGAAATCACTAAGACTCACTATTACTTTACTCTATACATCTTCATGAAAACCACCCTTTCAAAATCCTCATTGGGGAGTCAACACGAATAAAAACTAGTATTCTAATCCTAGAAAAAAAAACTCTTCATCATGGCTATGATTGTAAGAAAAATTTATATAATAACACAAATTTGCTCTCAGATTATATTAAGTTTTATCACGATATATAACGATAATTAAATGGTCATGTATACAGATTTACGTGAGAATATTTGACTTTTGGGTACATTCATATCTCATTGAAGTTTATATGAAGCATTCTTATGAAAATCATGTGGCATAATGTTTTATTTGAGGAATTTCAAAAGTCATTTTAGTTTTCAGTGACATTTATATAATTGTATATCTAGTCATACTTAAAGAATTATATTTAACATTCAAAGTGACATATTCTCATCTCATATTTAATTAAATTTTGGTTAGGGTCATGTAGGGATCATACATATCTCAAATTTTGTTACAATCTTTCCTCTCAAATTGGTTTTATGGTTTGTATAAACTCGAGTCAACTGGAGAGAGAGAAGGAAGAATTACTTTACTTCTTCATTTCTTTCCATTGATGAATGTAGAAACTGAGGGGTGGCCATGTATGTTCTTGGATGGTAGAAGGCCATCTAGACATGTTCTCTTGTTTTTTTAGGGAGAGGTAATTAAATCGACCACCTCCCTTCATGAGATGGACTAGATTCATTTAGGACAATATTATGGGCAGGATCCCTCGTTGAACTGTTGTCCTCAAATGAATCCTTGATTCGATGGAACTCCTCATCTTAAATCTCATTTCCTTGTTAATTTTTTTCAATAACCTTGGTATTAGCAATGGCCTCCATATTTAATGTAATAGTAGCATCCACTGTACCATTCATCTCTACAATATTTGCATTGCCATATTTAAATGGGAATCCAGAGTTTCTTCTCTCTATTTTTATGTTGAAAAGTCATTTTGACCAAATAGATTATAGACTAGACACTGTTAGGAGTCCATTTATACTTCAATTATATCATGTCTTTCTCACAACTATTTCTGACTACCTCCTCATGATTGATTGGTTATCACAACCATTTTTCAAGTTGGTGAATGACTTAATGTATCTTTTGTGGCAGTAATCCAATCTTATGGACGAGAAAGAAACCATCAGTGGTTTCTAGATGAGCCTATACAGCGAGTTCCCTGGCAGTGATGGGCAAGAAGGGTGCAACTCCAACCCGCTCTGACAAGAAGCTCACACAATGTCACGGCTGCTTCGCTCTGGTGCATTGGCGTTGGCAAACAGTGAGCCTCAGTGACCAATGATTGTAAGAGAGCGGTCAGTTCAATGGTGGGTGGTCGAGTGTCGCAAAGGCGAGCATCACAGATGAATCAGCACGTGAGGTGTGTAGCAGGGACCTGCCTACTGAGCATGCGGGAAGAAAAGGGTGCGGCATCGGCCTTTGGATCTTAGATCCACGTCCCAAATCGGCCTTGAAATAATGTGGTAATGTCCTCTGATTTTTTCTAAAGTTCTTGATCAAACTTCAGAAAAATCATAACTTGGACATCTCTTCACCAAAATATGCAAACCAATATACCAAATCGATCCTCTCAAAAAGATCTACAATGTGGACCCATTTATAGACCCTAACTTTACTTCTTGTTCCCTGATTTTCTAAAAGATGTTATCTTTAGTTCTATTGAACACATCTAATGCACTTTCATGATCAATCTTGGAAATTCAATCACCCGTCACCCTCCTAATTGTGAAATCAATAACTTTTGCTCATCTTTGAACTAAATGAGGGTCCTAATCACCCCAAATACTCTTGAATGTCTCGAATTGCATAAAGTGACTTGCTTTTGGACTTTAATGATGTATTTTACCCTAAAATTGCTAACCTAAAACCCTTATGACATCGAAGACTCTCATATCTTGAAATCAATAAATTATGCACTTCTATATAACTCTATTATCAGCCCTTGATCCCATGTTGCTATGGTTGTTTCATAACACCTAATGTAAGAATGAGACTCCTTTGTGATGATGTTTTCAGACTTTGAACCAATGCATTCCTTAACCAATTTGATGCTTTCAACCCTAGTGGATATGTAAAATTAGTAACCTTTTGATGTTGTGTGACTTGAATGACTGAGGTCTACCTCCTTTTATGATACGATGGTACTTGTGCCACTAAATACATCCATAGTGACCTGATGTATGCTAGAATGGCTTGATTGTTTTCTTTGTTCCCAAAATGTGATACAAATATTAATATCTTCTCTTTCCTCTTCTAAATCAGAGATGTTGTATACTTTATGGTCCTCTTGGTATGAATGTCCCATCTTATCCATATGTTGGGATCTTATGACCTAGGCCTTATGTGTTGGTTATTGGAATGCATGTTGATTAAGTCAAATCCTATGATGCCTGGACTTAGGGACATCCACCTATATTTGAATGTGATTTCTTATGTCACTAAGTATCTGATCTAATCCATATTTTATCCTTGGGCCTCTTGACATGATGGAATATGGCCCTTATTTACCTATAAGAGTAATTGGACCATGAAATGCAAGTAAGTGACCTAAATTTTGATATAATCATACAAAGTGAATGGAACCTCAGAATGACATGGAACTTGAAACACAACTTCATGATGTCCTCTAAATCAGTAAAAGATCATCAAACACGAAATTAACAAACTCAAAATCCCACTTGTTTGAAACCTCAATATGGAACTAGTTAGGGTTAATGATGAGAATCTAATACATGTATGTAATTTTGTGCTTAATCAGGTGTTTGGTATGGCTAGATGGTCAAGGACATGATAGGATATTAATCTCTAAATTAGGTATGAGATTTAATAGTTATATGAGTATGGATTTCTTACTTGAAATGTGATACATATGTATTCTTGTTTACTTGCTCAAATATTTCCATGTAGTATTCTAGTATTTTACCCGATATTTGTCTCGTATCGTTGTTTTTTAACTTGCATACATAATGTAGAAACTCCATTATACAAACCTTGTGCACCTGTCTGTATTCTTGGGGTAAGGACATGAGGTTGGGCGTCCTACTTGAGTTGTCAAGATAGGGCAGACCATGTCTATAAAAGGGTTATCTCTTGGTGATGGCCTTGAGGTCTCTTACCTATAAAAGGGTTAGCTAATCTTGAGCACCCTTACAAACTCTTCCAATAGGAAATTAGTCAAATGACCTTATAATATATGATGTTGTTGGTCTAGCTGGAGTGAAATGATATAAAACACAGGATCTCACCTTGCTAAATACTCAACTTGTTTATTCTTGTTCGTCTACTTCTGCAACTCTTTTCAAATTATGCAAAGCTTATATATACATATCTTTCAGTCCTGTACTTAGCACCTCGTGTATTGACCCATCTTGTTTTATTTCTTTTATAGGTTCAGAGATGGATAGAAGTTGATGGGCTTGGTGAGATATTTCAGGTGTACTTATTGTAAGATCCCTAGTGTACATGAGCAGACTTGTGTGTATTTGACTCTCAAATTATAATTGAAATATTGTAATAAAAGGATGTTTCTTAATAATACTTTTTGAATATTGAGATTGTGATTGGTTCTTTTGTCTTGTTATCTATTTATGTATGCTAAGTTTTCTACTTCCACAATCATGCTTTGATAATACCATGCTAGGGACAGACGCCTAGGTCCTATCGCTATTAACTTCATAGTCGTTTAGAGCTAGGATTTGGAATGGTTCCATGACATATGGTATCATATCATGAACAATAACTACACAAAACAATTCTCACATGAAACATAAACTAAAACACAACCTTACATCTCAAACTTAGAAATTTGATAAGTTTCCATTTGTGAACTATGTTGACTTAGCCTCTAGGTTAGAATCTAGGTGTTCTAGAATTAGGTGTAGGCTTGTGTAATCCATAGAATCTTTCTTTTCCCCTCCTTCAGTCATGTAGTATGGGTTGTAGGATTAGGAGGGTGATAAAAGGGAGATCTTATTACAATCCTAGACATATGTTCATGGCATGTGCTTAGGGTAGCTACATAGGTGTGCACCATGGTCTTGATAGTTCTCTAGGTTTCATGGTACTAGACTGCCTAATGAGTGTGGTAAGTTGTTTTGGCTTTGGTTTTGTTCGAGTGGAGTATGCTGGTTTTCATTGCATGTTTCAACATGGGAGAAAACCTATTTCAAGTATTAGTGTATATTCGCATATGAAAAAATTACCACACATAGAAAGGCAATGTGTGTCCATGGAACCTAAGAGTAAGAGATGTAACATCAATATTGATGAGAGTGTTTAGTTGGTAGATGTAGTCCCTAGAGTTGTCTAGATACATGATAAAGGTTAGGCTAGTAAATAGACTAGATGACCTATGATGATGATGAGATGATGATGATGATGATGATGATGATGATGATGATGATGATGATGATGATGAGGATAAGGATGAGAATGATGATGAGGATGAGGATGAGGAGGAGGAGGAGGAGGAGGGTGATGATAATGATGTGGATGAGGATGAGGATGAGGATGAGAATGATGATGATGATGATGATGATGATGATGATGATGATGATGATGATGATGATGATGATGATGATTATGATGATGAGGATGGTGATGATGATGATGATGATGATGATGATAATGATGAATGGTGTTGATATTGGTGATATGCATTTTCTTCATGATGACCTATGTTTGACATTGGAGGATTCAAGTTTGCTTTGATGATGTGAGATGAGTTTGACCATGCAGCCCTAGCTAAACCTAACACCAAGTGTGGAGCATATGAATTGGTTGATGTGCTAAACATAGATAGTGGGTTGACATGCTTGCTTGTTCATAGTCTTGTATATGTTGAGACATGATATGTGAGATATAGTTTGGGACTAACATAGGACTCAACCTCTGTATGAAGAAGAACCTCTAGAATGGGACATACAAAAATGGTGAACTCTTGATATGGGTCAACCCGACACGAGAGAAGGTCAGAGTACCTAACCTCCAACACATAAGAAATGTTGAAAAATATGAACAATAAAAAGCATGATGATGAGTCCCTAGCTAGAATACTTAGAAGTATATGAGTTGAGTCACCTAGTGTGTGGTTCCCTTGAAAATGTTAAACCCTCGATTTCCTATATAAAGATATCACCCTAGAAAAAGAGGAATTGAATATATGATATTTTCTATATAGGTGAGGGAGATGTCCCAAGACTCTAAGATGATGTACGGGATGTGTGATCTCCATGATGAGCCTCATACCCGGGGGTGGCTGTATGTAGAGGAATCTAGTTCTTGCCCTTGTTTTGATGGTTGGGTAGAAATTTTGTTATGGGTAGATGGTTTTGCTTAGCATGTTCTGTTGGACTAAGATATGTCTTAGCTTGAGTGGCTTGAGATTTTAGAGATCCTTTGAGATACAAGTGAGATAGTTACAAAAACTCAACGTTGATGATAATGTTATCCCTCAAATAATTCTTTATGCATGAAATATCTCACCTACATCTAAAATATGATATATATATATATAATTATATATGATAAGTCACTCTCATTATCTAGATCTAATATGAAACCACACCATACATGAAAGATGTAAGTTTGGAATCATGAGTCTATTCTGATGATGTCTTGGGAACTTAACTTGAATAATTATGAATACAATGTTGAATTTTAAACCCAAAATAAGAAATTATGAAATAATTGAGGATGATTGATAGAATATGGGGGAAAAAAATCATGCACGAAATATAGTATAAAGATGATATACACATTCAATAATAATCTCATTTAGAAGTCATGATGATGAGAATATTCATTTGACAAATTGATAACATGAAGTTTGACAACACTCCTTGAACTTGTATGAATATATGAACAAAACCCCTAATGTAATGATAACAAGGGGTCAGAAAAACCTAATGTCAAGATGATGTTATAATATGTTGGAATTTTGAGTAACTTGTATAATTGGGAAGGGTACACCCTTGATGATGACAACCTAAGTCTATACCACATAGTGGTAGATGCATTAACACCTAGGTTTGTTTGTCTAAACATGATGAAAATAAACCCCGACTGTTCAGTATGATCTTGGATAATTTTAAGGACGAAATTTTCTTTTAAGAAGGGAAGGATGTGACAACCTGACTTTTCTCTCCCCTCTATTATATCCTTTCTCTCTCATCAAGTGTCATGTTTCCAAACTCAATTTCAATTACATAGTTGGAAAGAGGTTATGATCCAATTTGGTTAAATCAATGTTCAATTTCCCAATATGTGACTTGAATATGACAATTGCAATAAGAGTCATGCTTTAATTCATAGCCATCTTACAATTAATGTTGAACATCCTTAATATGATCTTTTGTCTCTCTAATGCATATCAAATGGTAGAGATCTTGATTTTCTTTCCAATCGCAAGAATCAACCCAATCAGATATTTAATCAAAAGTTATGATATGGAAGTTGTACCATTTTATCTTGTCTTTAATCAGATTTAATCCTTACTGGGACCAAACATCGGGTGCGGTCCAGTAGTCACCACCCACTAGGTGGAAAACACCAATGCGCCTCTTTTTGTGATTGTTAGATCATGATCTGATGAATCTCGACTCATCCCTTACCTCCATACTGCTCCACTTGAGTCTTTTGCACTGTCGTCACCTATCCTCCATGGTGCCAGCTAATGGGCCTCTATCTCTCACTTCTTTTGTCATAGTTAACATCCCCAAACTTCACAATTCTCCTTCCTCCCTCTTTACCCTCACTTTGGGCATTGTTTCATGCTCCATGTCATCCTTCTTCTTCTCCCTTCATCAGTGGTGCCGCCACGTGTACACTTTGGACTTTTTCCATCCTCCTTCATCGCTGTGATTTAGGGCTCCCTTAGAGTTGGTAGGGAGAAGATGAGCCCCTATGGCAAGTTCCTTGGCAGCACTAGGCCAGTAGGGTGCAACTCCAGCCCGCTCTGATGAGAAGCTCATGCATGGTGGTGGTCGTGTCGCCCTGTTGCATTGGCAGTGGCAAGTGGCAAGCCTCAACGACCGACGACCATAGGAGAGAAGTTAGATCAACATGTGGGCAGTTGGGTGTTGTGAAGGTGAGCGTCGTAGTTGAATCAACAAATGACGTGTGTGGCAGGGACCCTCCTGCTGAGCATGCGGGAAGAAAAGGGTGCAGCTCCGACCGTTGAATCTTAGATCCACGACCCAGATCGGCCTTGAAATAATGAGTAATTTCCTCTAATTTTCTCTAAATAACATTATCAAACTTTTAAAAAATCATAACTTGCACATCCCTTCACTAAAATCTGCCAACCTATATACCAAATCGATCCTTTCAAAAATATTTACAACATGGACCATTTACATACCCTAATTCTACTTCTAGTTCACAGATTTTCTTAAATATGCTATCTTTAGTTATATTGAACACATCTAATGCACTTTCAAGATCAACCTTGGAACTTTAGTCACCCCCCACACAACTAATTGTGAAATCAGTAACTTCTACTCATATTTGAACTAAATGAGGGTCTGAATCATCCCCATTGCTCTTGAATGTCCCTAACTGCATAAAGTGACTTGCTTTTGTACTTTAATGATGTAGTTTTCCCTAATGTTACTAACCTAACACCCTTATGACATCTAAGACTCTCATATCTTGAAATCATTAAATCACACACTTCTATATCACTCTATTATCAACCCCTAATCCCATGTTGCTATGGTTGTTTCATACCGCCGTATATAAGAATTAGACTCCTTTGTGATGATGTTTTGAACTTTGAACCAATGAGTTCTCTGACCCATTTGATGCTTTCAACCCTAGTGGGTGTGTAAAATCAGTAACCTTTTGATGTTTTGTGACTTAAATGACTAAGATATACCCCCTTTATGCTATGATGGTACTTGTGACAAAAAATACATCCCTAATGACCTAATGTATCCTAAAGTGGCTTGAATGTCTTCTTTGTGCCCCAAATGTGATGTGGATATTAATATCTTCTCTTTACTCTTCTAAATCAGATATGGTCTATACTTTATAGTCCTCTTAGTATGGATGTGTCATCTTATCCATATGTTGGGACCTTATGACCTAGGCCTTATGTGTTAGTTTTTGAATGCATGTTGATAATGTGAAATCCTATGATGCATGAACTTTGGGACATCCACCTATATTTGAATGTGATTTCCTATGTCACTAAGTTGTTGATCTAATCAATATATTATCATTGATCTCTTGACTTGATGGACTATGGCCCTTCTTGCCCTATTATGGGTCATTAGACCTTGAAATGCAAGTGCCCTAAATCTAGATATAATCATACAAAGTGAATGGAACCTCAAATTGACAAGGAACTTGAGCTACAACTCCATGATGACCTCTTAATCAGTAAAAGATCACCAAACATGAACTTAACCAACTCGAAACCCAACTCATACAAAACCCTTAAATGGAACTTGTTAGGGTTAATGATGAGAATCTAATACATAATACAATCTTGTGCTTAATCAGGTGTTGATTATGGCTATATGGTCAAGGACATGATAGGCTTTGAATCTCTAAATCAGATACAAGCTTTAAAAATCATATGACTATGGCTTTCGTGCTTGAAATGTGATACATATGTATGCTTGTTTACTTGCTCAAATATTGTCGTGTAGTATTCTAGTATTGTACTGGATGTTTATTTCATATTATTGTTTTCTATCTTGCAAAAATAATGTAGAAACTCCATTATATAAACCTTTTGCACCTTCCTATATTCTTGGGATAAGGACATGAGGCTGGGCATCATACTTGAGTTGTCAAGATAGGGAGGACCATGCCGATAAAAAGGTTAGCTCTTGGCGATGGCCTTGAGGTACCTTACATATAAATGGGTTAGATAATTTTGAGCACTCGTACGGACTCTTCTAATAAGAGGTTAGTCAAAAAGGCCTTATGATATATGATGTTTGTCACACCAGCATCCCACAATTTCCACTAATCATGAGATTAGGGCATGAGTTTGATGATTGCACTTGATACAAAGTTCACTCCTGATAATTATTATTTTTTCTTTTATTTCAAACTCTTTATTTTCTTGCATCCAATCACATAAACAAACTTTACAAGGGAATTAAACTTTCATTACTCTAATATGATCTCAACATTAATGATACACATCCATATATTCATTCTGTTTCTCATACTTCCATGTACATATGACATGACAATCAGATACATTCTCTCTTATCAAGGAAACAAAGATACAAAACATCATTTACAACTCTCTCACATCTATACAAGGACCTAGAGTGACAGGGACCGACTGAACTCAACTAATCTCATACTTAACTCCTGTGGTAGATCTACTCTGATGCTTTGACCTTCTTTAATGTCCATGTGATTTCCCTAAAAATTGTGAGTAGAGGGGTGAGCCTACTTGCTCAGTGAATGAGTACTTCAAAGAAATAGTCTAAAGCACTGATATAATTACAAATATAAGAAATTGATATCAATTATAACAACAATAAGCTTTAAAGAGTCTAATCATTGATAATCATAAATATGGAAGGATACTCTAGATATCTACAAGAGTAAATCAATATATGAACATATTTTATTAATCTCAAAGAGAAATAATAACTCAGAAACATACAAAGGATAATTAAATAGCTACACACACTTGTTTAACCTCTCATTCATCTTATTATTCCCTAAACCCACATGAGGTGTACCACAACATGTGAAAGAATCGCAGGAAGCTACGATCTCACTGTACAAGGATTAGAAGCATGTCCGGGTTCCTAAGCCTATCTCTTAAGTAAGACCCCATCTGCAGCGGGCCTCGGCACATATGCCTCTCGACGGCTAATAAGAGCGGTCAGATATCTCAAACTCCACCTCTCAACCTGGGTACTCAGGCGGTGAGTCAAAGCCCTCAGGCTTATTGTGTATCAGTGGGCCTACTGACCACTGATCACTCAACAAGTAACACAGGTACCACTGGTATCCCCGGTTGGTGTTGGGCACCACACAATTATAAGGAGTCATCCCTACTGGTCAAGATCCCCGCACCCTACTGGTGCGCTTTGGCTTACCTCGATCTGGACTACCTCCAGTCAGGAAACTGTTCCCTCCTCATAGCGCAGGATTCATCCTATGAGGATTCTACAGTGTTCAGGGATTGTACATGTCTAATTCACTCTTTTCACAATTCAATCATCACATCAACATATCTTTGTTCAGCTTTGTAAACTATTCATTTCATAACCATCTGATAACACTTACCACAACTGTACTGTTAAGCATCACCACATCTCAAACTAAGAAACATTGATATCACAATACTTGTTTCACTGAACACCCTATCATTAGGGTTTCATTTACCTCATTCACTTATCACATAACTCGCATAAGGATTGTATACATTGCACATCAAGAATAACATTGAATGAAGATGTTTAATTGCAAACCTCCAACTTTCCATTCATTTAGGGTTTCACTCTCCTTACTAATACATCAAACAAACATTAATATCATCGAATGAAATCCAAGATGTGATCTGACATATATGTAATACACATACAAATAAAACAATCATTCGTAACCAAGGAGATTCAACTAGGTAAACTTCTTTATTCAATTATACAACAATTTCAGCCATAGCCGAAAATCTTAGATTTCAATATTTTCATGTAACCTTTACAATTACTTTAAGAATTCTCATTTCAATGGATTGCAATCATTTCTAATGTGATTTCATAATCTGAAATTCATTACAACAGATAAATAATCCATATCATATCAACTTGCAAAAGCTAGATCAAATTGACCATTTAGAGTTGTACTTGCATACTAATCAATTGAAAATTATTAATGATTTAACTGATTTTCGTGCAATCTACTATTTAAAGGAAGTACCCACTTACCCTAAGGTGTGAAAACACCCTAAAAACGTAGCCCATCTTTGAACATCTAGAATCCATATCAAGATCCTAGAAAAATCTGCGATTTCTTCTTCCTTTCAACCCTAAACGGGGCCTGCTGTAGGTAGAAGACGAGATTAGAGGTTAAACCAAACCTCCAAATCACTGGATCAAGGGTTTCAATCAAGGGGAAGTGAAGAGAAGAAGGAATCTACGGTTAAAACTACTTACCAAGTCGAATTTATAGCAATCCCTTTAGATTTATGTTGTTCTTCACATTCTTCCCCAAAATTCGCTCCAGAAATCACCCTCCAGGTCGCCCCCTCGCAGAGCAAGATGTCTGGGATGATAGAGGATTGAATCGTGGTTCCAACGCACTTCATTTCATTGAAAATGGATAAGCATAGTTCGAGATAAGATCATTCTACGATTTACTATCATGGGCGGCCTCGATCGCGGTCGCGGTGTTGATGCAGCGTCGCGGTCGCGGTGTCGACGCAGGGTCGGTCGCAGTCCTCAGTACGTGCTTACTAAAAAGGGTATAACTCTCTCATTTTAACTCTGATTTGGTTCATTATTTTTTTGTTGGATTCATAATCAAATTCTATACAATCCAGCATTATTATTTTGATAATATTATCAAATTAAAAATTATTTATTAATTATTTCCTCCAATATCATTAACTATCTTCTTGCACACATGTATGGGTTAATGCTATATTAACTCCAACTTGGATGTTTGTAGTATGCTTAAGTGATGATTATGAGTTGCTCAAACAGGTATTTAAGGTTATAAAAGTTAATATAAAGCACAACATAGAATATTACTAACAAAAGTATGCCAAGCATTAAGATTATCTTAAAACTCTAGGATTACCAGTAAAGCTAGGAACGGGTTGTAACAATTCTACCCCTCTAATAAAATTTTTGTCTCGAAATTTCTAAAATAGGAAAAGATACTTGTTACACATCTTCAATTCTACTTTCCAAGTAACTTCTTCTATACATGATTCCTCTGAAAAACCTTTACTAGGGGTATCTCTCTCCTTTTAAGCTTTCAAATACTACGGTCTAGAATTTTATTTTCAACATTGAGTCATTTGTTTCTCTTCAATTCACAACTTTTAAAAGATATAAAACGTGTGAAACATTATTTCTCATCTCATCATTACATGGTGCTATTCATTTGCCATTCATGAGACCACACTACTCATCATGCTATCATAAGATATAAATCATTTTCACAATATCACTGAGTATCAACCCTTATCAACACAAGAGGATTACACCTCATCCAGTGCTCAACCATGCCCAAAGGTCATTAAGACCATCATACTATTCCCTGCAAGATCATTGTTATTCTTTTGCATGCCTTATAACAAGGCTCAACAACATCACTTACATATAATATACCTGATCAATGCAATATTGCATTAATGAGCTAGGATATATTCGTAAAAAATCATAGTAGGGTTATATTAACATTAAGAACATTCCTTTATTACATCAACATGCAAGGAATCTAGATATGATTAACCCTCATCATATTCATAATGCACATGTTTAGTATAAGAAAGTATCAACCTTGTGGCTATGATAACCACCAATTAACACATTAAGGTTATGATCATATTAAGGAGGTTATTTCACCATCATGTCATCATATAAGAATGTTAAACATGAATACTCATCTTTATCTATTTGTATTAGAGTTAGGTTACAAGATAAAGTATACTAATGTTACTAATCAACACTTATACCCAAACCCTTACTCACGAAATCCCCATTGGATCATGGATGCATAAGGTGAAGCATCACCATCACATTCCATACTATTCTCAAGTATGAACCTACACATAAATCAAGGTGTAACCATCAGGTTATAGTATACTAGGATTTCAACAACAGTAACAGAGTACTCCATGATTGTATTAGTCATGCAAAGAATATTCATACCCAATTATCATCACTTAGTTATATTAAACCTAGGTATAACAAGCTATACCTCATTAGGGTTACATATCAATACAATATGGTTTTCATCCCTTCTATTCATATGAGTGAATAGGTAAGATTACCTTATTCAGGGTAACCCTCCATTTGTTTTATCATCATTTGACCCATATCACCATACCACAATTGTACAATACTAAGATGGATTACTAGTGTGAATGACTACAACTATCAGACACCTGAAATTAACATATTACTTGCACATGTACACTGAAGTCATACGTAGAACTAATTTACATCCCTCATTATACCTTCAACAAATTACACTTCTAAAAACAAATTCACATATTACTAAAAGCCATTGTTTTCTCTTATCTCCTCATTCATTACTACTTACTTCTTGTTGCTTATCCTTCTCATTTTGATCATATAGAATAAACATCCCTAAAATTGAAACATACAAGGTAAGAATAGATTATTCATAATTCTTGATATCATTGCAAGAATTTGTTTTAGATTACACTTTTCTCATCTTGCACTTCTCCTTTTGTTCAAAACACACATGTCACATTTCAAATTTATTTCTTACCCTTTTCTCTGAATCATTTTCATATTGTTCATCAACCTTTCAGATTAGCTAGGATTACTATTAGTGCTAGTTTACTTATCATAGTGCAAATCGTATGATCTTGTTTTATAGAGATGCTAGTATTTAAGGTCAAATCACTAGTGACATCCCTTGAACTACTACAACTCTAAACATTCTAGGGCTTTGTCTTTATCAGTAGCATGATGTTATTGTGATGTGACTTTGCTCCCTTAATTTGAAATTCAAACTTTGGATCTCACAAGTTTTACTAAAGTCTTCCTTATCTTATCAATTGAATTTCCTTTCATTTTCTTGGCCATTTAGATAGATTACATTCTTAATTTACCTTTTTAGGGTTTCATCATCATATTGTGTGTCATTATTACATTCACGAGATGTCTCTACCATGGTGGTTATGCATCATATATGATTCATTTTCTTATCACTTCATTCCCACATTGCTCTCATTAAGGAAGATATGAAAGAGAAGATGATTCTAAGGCTTAGAATTCTTATCTTCAAACATTCCCTTATTACATTTCTTGTATGTAGGTTTAATTTGTTATCAACAAGGATATGAAAGAGAAGATGATTCTGAGGCTTAGAATTCTTATCTTCAAACATTCCCTTATTACATTTCTTGTATGTAGGTTTAATTTGTTATCAACAAGGATACTTGACTAATTAGCACTTGCTTGAATCTTGCAACCTCATTCTTTTATAATCTATATTACACCATCATGTTTCAAACTCTTCCTTACTTTCCACAATCCTATTACCATATACTACTCTTCCCCCTGTCATCTTTATCTTCTACTTTTCTATTATGATCATGTTACTTATTCATGTGTATGATCATGTATACCATGTTGCATATATTTCTTTTTTATCCTTTTACTAATGTGAAGTTCAAATTCTAAATCAATATTCTCTCTACTAGTTTCAATTCATATTTAATACATTACATATCATTCATTTTAAATCAAATGGCTCATGCATGGGTCAAACTTAGTTTCTCTTTCAATCAAGTTTTTTCCTTCCTGAATATAGTCTACCTTTGTACGACTTATTCATTTGTTTAGCTACAATTTTGTTCTTTTTTTAGAAACTAGTTTTCTGTTCTATAGAAACTTAGAACCCCAAAGGTAGTAAGGATGAATGTATTAAACTTTATAATAAAGGTATACATTCCATACTCTCAATTATATCATGTAACCCTCTTTCCTTAATCAAGCTCATTATTTCTAACATTTCTCTTTATTTCAACTAAGTTTCTTATCCTAGTCTTATGATTTACATGTTCATCTAATTCTCTTTACTTTAGCTCTTCCGAAGACTCTTCACTTCTATGTACTTATTGTATATTTAACTCTTTTCTTCTATTTTCCCTTTGCTTTGGAGTACATAAAAGCATTGTCGACGCAGCGTCGGTCGCGGTCCTCAGTACATGCTTACTAAAAAGGGCATAACTCTCTCATTTTAACTCCGATTTGGTTCATTCTTTTTTTTTTGAATTCGTAATCGAATTCTTTAAAATCCTACAATATTATTTTTGTAATATTATCAAATTAACAATTATTTTTTAATTATTTCCTCCAATGTCATTAACTCTCTTCTTGCACACATGTATGGGTTAATGCTGTATTAACCCCAACTTGGATCTTTATAGTATGCTTAAGTGATGATTATGAGTTTCACAAACAAATATTTAAGCTTACCAAAGTTAATATAAAGCACAACATAGAATATTACTAACAAAAGTATGCCAAGCATTAAGATTATCTTAAAACTCTAGGATAACCAGCAAAGTTAGGAACGGGTTGTAACAATGTTGTTGGTATAATTGGAGTGACATAATATAAAACATGGGCTCTCACTTTGCTAAATACTCAACTAGTTTATTCTTGTTCGTCTACTTTTGTAACTCTTTTCAAAATATGCAAAGCTTATATATATGTATGTATATCTATTGGCCGTTTATTTAATACCCGCACGGGTATCCTAGATTTCGCTACTCGGCAGCCAAAAAAGTAACTGTTCTGACTAGAAAAGTGATTTCTCTATCAAAAAAAGTAACTATGTCGATCAAAAAGTAACTATACGACTAAAAAAGTAATCCCGTACAAAATACAAAGCAGATATATATGTAACCGTGTTTTCAAATCTGTTGTTACAAATGTAACTATCTATGCATGAAACTCAACAGTTTGCAAGGTAAAGTAACTCTGTACATGTCAAAAGTAACCAACTTGAAAAAAAAGTAACTGAAATGGGGGGCAGGTAGCTACCCGCGCGGGTATTAAAGATGGGCCCATATATATATATATACATATATACATATATATATATATATATATTTATATATACATATACATATATATATATATTTATATATATACATATATATACATATATATATATATTTATATATATACATATATATATGTGTGTGTGTGTGTTTGTGTGTGTGTATCTTTCATACCTATACTCAACACCTCGTGATTTGACCCGCCTTATTTCATGTATTTTATTGGTTTAGAGATGGCTAGAAGTTGATGAGTTTGGTGAGCTATGTCGGGTGTATTTGTTGTAAGATCCCTAGTCTACATGATTAGACTTGTGCATATTCAATTCTCAAATTGCAACTAAAATCTTGTAATAAAATGAGGTTGTTTAATAATACTTGTTGAATGTTGAGATTATGATTGGTACTTTTATGTTTTTATCTGTTCATGTATGCTAAGAATTCTGCTTCTGCATTCACACTTTGATAATACCATGCTAGGAAAGGACGCCTACGTTCTATCACCATTGACTTTATAGTCATTTGGAGTTAGGATTGCGGTAATAAATGGTTCCATGACAGAACCCCAATTCATAATTTGGTTTTATACAATCTAATGTTGTTGCCCGAGTTACACAATTTGCATTACGTTTCCATGTTTCTATGTTGAGGAAGTATCACATGGACACAGAGTAGATGATACAGAGCATAGAGGTTGAGTTGGAGGAGGATGTTAGTATGTTGAAGGTCCAACATTGCTCTTTGATAGGCTTGTGCAGAAGCTTAGTAAGAAGGACATAGCTTTAGTGAAAGTGTTGGGGCATCATTGTGGAGTAGAGGAAACCTCATGGGAGTTAGAGAATGAGATGCGTAGGAAGTATCTATCCTTGTTTGCTTAGGATTTTGGGGGCAAAATCCTTGTTAGAGGTTTATGGTTGTAAGGTCAGTAACCCTTCTTAACCTATAAATATAAATCTCTTGGCATATTTGGATTGATTTGATGCTTAACATGAAAGTTAAATTTGATGTGTGATGTCACTCGATGATGAAACTATGTTTATAATTTGAATCAAAACAGACCTTGTTTTCTCAAGATATACAAATTCATGTAACTTGTGGACCTTTATGTAAATCACTTGTTTCTAGGGGTATAATTATAATTCTAACACTTGCTTGAGTTTCTTCATGATGTACATAAGAATTTTATAATTTTACTTCTCCTTTGGATACTTTTGAATTTAATTTGATGAAGTCTATACATAAACTTGGTGAGGAAGTAGAGTAGTGTCTTCATGGATTGATGGTTTTCTTTGATACCCGATGGGTTTATGAGCTAATGAGCTTTTGTATGTTGGACGAGTTTTCAGTGTCTAATGGACCGCAGGCTACTCAACCAAGATTTTCACTAACCAATGAAGTTGGTCAACCATCCCCACTCGTCGTCGTGATCTTGCCCGATGAACCCATTGGGTGACTACCCAACAAATCTATTGACCGTCGGGAAGTCACTCTCTTGACCTACCCACCTATAAATTACCCCATGTCCCTCCCTCCTCTTGTTTCATTTTGGAGGAGCTTCAGTTGAGTTTGGAGGAGCCCGACAAGATTCTCTCGAGACCAGAGGTCAACGGGAGCCCATCAAGGTCGATGATGACATGCTTTTTGTGGATGCATGTGGTAATTAGAGTTTCTCATGGATGATATGAAGGGTGTTAACCGAGTTCTTGTTTCCTTCATGTATGATTCTTGCTCTTCTACTCATTTTCTTGTTGTTGTTTTCCTTCTTTCTTCCTGTGCCAAGTTCTATGGTGTTTCTTAGTGCCTTCTTGTTGGAACCTATGCATAAGGGTTTGAGAATTCTCTTTCTTTTTCTTCTTATTCTAGTTCCACCTTGTTCATTGAAAGAGGAGACATCCTTGGAGCTTTTGTAGACCAAGCTTGACACTTTGCTACTGATTTTAGAAGTTTCCACCTTGGATTTTGTTTTTTCTCTCTCTACTAGACAAGTTATATAACCCTAAATGCAATTCTTGCTTACCTTTTGCATGCATGTCAATAATATTACTTTGGGACTCTTAAAATGGTAAAAGATGACCTTTTAGTTCTGTTTATTATCACAAAATGAAGATGATGCGAATCATTAAGCTTTACTTAGTCTTCATGAACATTTTCTTGTGATATCATGAACCTTATTGTAGTACAAAAGGTCTAAAATCTTGGAATGTAAGTGTTTGAACTCCCACCATACCATGTATGTGATGTTTTAGTACCATACAGATAAAAAATTTGAGCTACATGCTATGCCTTGTCTTCTATTGAACATCTCATACAATAATGGGAACTAAAATTATTATTTTGATTTTTAGATAATGGTTGGATGAAACCCTAGTATTGAAAGCAACTCTTTATCGTAAGTTTGAATGTATGGTCAATTATGACTAGACTGACATGAAATTATTTAATGAATCTTGTATCTTCCGAGGTTACAACCCCAATGAATTTTGTAAGAACCTTTTTGGTGTTCATACCTAACTTGATTGATGTTGTCAAAATTTAATAAATTGACTTGAGTAATCAAGTGAAATCCTAAGCAATTAGTGCTCCGAGACCGTATATCTATTCCAGTGTCAGTATTTGGTGGATAGTGAAATGAGTAATCTGAAAGGAGCTTAGATTTGTATACTATTGAGTATATGTAGGTGCAGTGAAAGTATACCCTTATCATCTTGATCCCAAGGTTTTGGAGAGAGGTTGAGGCTGTGTCTCAAGTATGGAAGTAATTCAAACCAACTACGGACATAACTTGGATTTTATGGTCTTATACCCTAGTCTAATGTGATGTATTGTGTACCTAGAATTCAGAGATATTGTGGTCATAACTTGGATTTGAGGGTCATATACCCTGGTTTTTAGTACCATGGCATGTGTACCCAGGGTGGACTAGGTTGTTTAGTAGTTGGGCTGATGTGCCACTACGATTATTACTCATTCTGACCAAGGGTAAGAGATCATATGATTCTAGTCATCCTAGATGTTATATGGAGCTAATTTTGACTTTGTAGTGGTCAACTAGTGGTTTGAGTGGTACACCCAAACTACCCAAGGATTAATAAAATATGTAATTAAGTCATGTGGCATAACTGTTATGGTTACTTGGCAAATCACATTGGATGATAATCCTTGTTATGTAATTAAGTCATCAAGAACTTCAATGTCGTAGCTTTACCTTTGACCAAGATAACTAAGAAGGGTGTTCCTTTTGTTTGGTATGACAATGCCAATGTTCTTTCCAGCCAGTGAAGGAGCAGTTGACAAGTTCTCAAGTGTTGGTGTTGCTAGAGTCTAGGAAAGGCTACATCATTTTCTGTGATGCCTCAAAGAATGGGTTGGGAAGTTGATGATGAAGGACAAGAATGTGATTCATTTTGATTCTTGAAAGAAACATGAGGAGAACTACCCAACTCATGACCTAGAGTTAGAAGCCATTGTTCATGCCTTGAAGATTTGGAGACACTAATTGTGTGAAGATAGTATCAAATATTCAAAGATCACACAAAGCTACAATACATCTTTTTAAAGCAGGAGTTGAACTTGAGGGAGAGGAGATGGATGGAGCTAATCAAGGACTACAACTGTGTGATACACTATCATCCAGGAATGGTGAATGTAGTGTCCTGATGCTTTGAGCAAGAAGTCAACCTCATCTGTTTGTTGATAAAGTGCAATTACACTCCATGGTGTGTCACAAGGGGGACATGCTAATGTTGCTTCGACAGATAAATGGACAACTAGAACTATCTTTATTGGTAGGATTGTTGGCACAACTACAAGCCAAGATGACATTAATACATCAGATCTAAGATGTTCATAAGGAGTATTCCATGATGTAAAACATCAGATCTGAGTTTGGATACCATGAAAGGGATGATGGAACGATGTATTTTCACAATAGAACAGTCATTCCTGACATTGGTGGCCTGAGGGATATGGTACTTGAGGAAGCTCATTACTCAATGTACACGATGCATCTTGATAGTACAAAGATGTATTATGATCTTAAAGAATTTATTGTTGGATAGGACTGAAGCATGATGTGCTAGAGTTTGTTGCCAGGTGTCCAATTGTTAGCATGTTAAAGTAGAACTCAGAATCATGCAAGGACGTTGCAACCTTTTCCAATTATATAGTGGAAGTGGGATCACATAGCCATGGAATGTTTGGTTGGTTGTCCTTGAACATCCAAAGGTCATGATTCCATATGAGTGATCATAGATCATTTTGACAAAGTCAGCTCACATTTTTCCAGTCAAGACCACCTATATTGCATAGAAGTTGGCACACATCTACATTGATGAGATAGTTTGTTTGCATGGCATACCAATCACCATAGTGTCTGACAGAGGTCCTCAGTTTACTAGAATGTTTTTGGAATGTCTACACACAACATTAGGGACATAATTTGAGATTGAATATAAACTTTTCATCTACAAACAGATGGTCAGTCAGAGAGGATGACACAAACATTAAAGAATATGTTGAGAGAATGTGTGCTTTAGTTTCTTGGAAGTTGGGATATTCACCTGAGCCTGATTGAGTTTGTCCGCAACAGTAGTTACCAGAGGAGTATAGACATGGCACTGTATGAAGATTTGTATTATAGGTGGTGTAGGCCACCTCTTTGTTGGTATGAAGCATGTGAGTATTGTTGGATCAAATGGGCTCTAGAGGGGGAGTTGAATAGAGCGAAAATACTTAAACCAAGTTCATTAGACATTCAAATTATTTCAAGCTATAAGGTTGCAAATATGGAATTTGAGTGAAACTAAACATACATGGCAAGGATGAGAGAGATTGAATAAGAATAAGAACACAACATATGTATAGTGGTTCCAAACTCCAAACTAGGAGAGTCTACATCCTCTACCTAGAGGGGTCAATCCATAGGATTTTCAACCATTGCACATATCTTATATTCCATTATAAGAGATAGAATATTACCTTCCTCTTTCTAAGGTAAGGATACCTAGCCTTCCTTTTAAGGATCAAAGGAGCCAATAACCTTACAAGGACTTACCTATCCTAGATCAAGAGTCATCAACCTCCACAAGGGATTACCTACTTTTGCAACAAGCAAGACACCTTTACCAAGGATTTCTCCTCTCACAACAAGTCTTCCACCTTGTAGGAATTACCCACTCTTCTGTTGGATCTTCAACCTTCAACTTCACCTTCTCTAAGGGGAAGCATTCACAATTTCTTGCTTGAGAGAAAGGGATTGAGAAATGGAAGATCAAGAGCTTCACAATGAGTAAAATGGAGCATCTCTCTCACAAATAACTATCTCACTTAGATTTATGTTAATTTGTAGTAAGTAAGAGAGAGAAATGGACTCTTAGTAGACTAAACCACTCAACTATAGCATAGAAGCATAAGAAGCAAACTTGGAATGAAGTCCAAAGGCAACTATTTATGATTAGGCCTGTCTACTAGACAATAGATGCACTTGGGGACGAATTATAATCATTTGGGGTGTTGCAATAGATCTATTTTTTAGTTTTGCAACTCTTCAATGGCGAGAAACACTTTTTTTGCATATTCCGTACAGTGCGGTCAGTCAAGTTTCAATAAAGGTAATTTTGCTGATAACACTATTTCACAAAGCAAATTTGAAGTGTCAGTCGAGTTTATCTTGGATGAAACTTGGCTGAAAAGTTAAATTTTGTTTTCCCATTGAAACTTTGCCGACCCTGGAAATTCTCAAGATCCATCAAGGTCATCGGTCAAGTTTGAAGTGAGTGAAAGTCGATAAACAAAAGTCCCTATGATGAATTTTGGAAATGTCTATAAAAGTGCTTAAATATTCATTTTAAGTGCATTTTCTATTTTTCTCATCTTAGTTACAACTCATAGCATCAATATAAATGATTTACAAAATTGTCCTAAGGGTTTTAGGGCGTTTCCAGAAAGTGCATTTGCATTGATTTTGGCTTGTATTTGGTCAAGCTAGGGCTTTCAATGAATTCATCTTTTTCATGTACCTAATACCTGAAATCAATATCAAATTGACATATTAGATATATATGAATGGAATGGTTAACTCATCATCAAAATATGGAAAATGTATAACTGTTGGTCAACATTCTCCCCCTTTTTGAAGATGACAACCCATTTTTCAAGATATTGAAAATAACTTAGAATTTAAACCTTTATTTTTTCTATTGTATGGGGATACATGAATGAACACTAACAATTGCTCCACCTCAATTCATTCTTACCTTTTCCTATATGGTTAGTTACTCTAAAAAGCATTACCATATCACATATATTGTATTTGAGTCCACTTTCATAGTCACAATATATTTTAGAAATTTAACTAGAAAAGGATCCAATTCAATATGTGCTAAGATCATTTCTCCCTCTATTTCATATCAAAAAGGGAGGGGTTAGAATATCTAGAATAGGTCTTATCCAAAAACACAAATGACATTGGCAACCACCATATGCAAGAACCACGCATAAGCTAGAAAGAGAACAAATATACTAGAGGCACAATCAAAATATGGAAGCCTACACCAATAAGTCATGATATATAGAAAATCATATAGTTGAAGGTACATAGAATAATATTACAACAACAATATGTCCTCTCGAGATGAAAACTGTAAACAATGAAAAAAGGATGAGTTATGAGAATAGTAGTCCTCATATACAATGCTCAATGTTCACTACATGAAAGACAACAAAAAGACATATAATGAGCACTCTAAAGACTAGGAACTAAAAGTCAAGCTCGTTGATGTCAACCTCCGCATCACCATCAGGCTGGTAGTCTTCATTGCTAATTGTCTTAGAGGATGCAACAGTGGTAGTATTGGTCTCCTCACCACCATCTCCATCACCATCAGATCCATCAACCTCATCCTTATCACCATCACCCTCAACATCATTCTCATCATCATCAACCATCTCCCCATCCTCAGGAGGTCCAAAAGAGTGAGTAGAAGGCCACTTGCGATGTTGCTCCACCCAATACATACCACATGCATATGGTGCATTTGCTTGCTAAAAGCTAGGTGTAGAAGCCTCATCAATGCTGGCAAGAAAAGTGGAGGTAGGGCCAAGAGGAAGAGCAAGTAGTTGAGAGGCACTCAGATGATGAAAATAAGTAGGTGTAGGTCCCTCACCAAAGCTAGAAGGAACATCAGAAGCAGTAGGCTGGTAGGTTGGGTAAAACTGATCATACGCATAGGAGGTATAGTCAGTAACAGGAAACACTAGTAAGAGGGATAGGGATGAAAGTTGGACAAGTTCATATTGGACATTATTTGAACTAGGTATGGGTGTAGGTGCTCCTGCACCTACATGTTATAAGCATATTGATGCATCATGTATCCCATGAGGTTTTCATTCGACACTTAAAAGGAGGCAAAGTTAGGTCTAGGAGGTGGTGGAGGAGCATGGGTGGAGGAGGATGCACCTAGGGTAGATGAGGTGGGGTGGAAGGACTTCTTGAAAATGGTGTAACTGATGTAAACTCTTTTTCTAATGGATTTTTATCCAAGATCATTGAAAATGGAATTTTTAGTATGATGTTGAAAAAAACCACAAATCAAGTTAGGCAGGGCGGGTGGATTCTCTAGTGTTCTTCTTTGTGTCAAAGCAAGTCATGTGATGTAGAATATATTTTTCCCATTTGACTATGATATTTTGAAGAAGACAATACATGATTACTGCTAAGTTTTTTGTGATATCCATTTGATTCTTCTTTGGATGGATATTGTAGTTAACTACGAGAGAAACCAGGCGAGTCTTAATGTCTAGATAAGAAGACAGTAAGATGGATTTCTTCCTATAGGGAACCTCTGGCTTCTTCAAGGTTTTATGAATACTTGTGGAGGGTTAAATCGGGTTTGAAACTCTTTTACAAGGCTTGAGGATCATGGAGGTCACGGTATGTAGGATATGAAGACATCCAATTGACGAGGAACAAGATAAGAAAGTATTCAAAGAATACTCAGAAATTGTAAACCTTATCCCTACAATCATATATGTCAAAACAACTTGGGTATTTGAAGGAGGCACTAAAGTGGTGTAGTTACAAGTAATATTGGCATAGAACACATGCATCACTTTTGTTCTTGATAGGAAGTTGTTAAAGGTTAAGCATTCTATGCAAAGAGCACCAAGGTGTTGGCTGGTAAACACCTTCTTAACCTCATTCAAGAGCTCATTGCTAGGGAGTAACAAGGGCCTAAACAGATAAGGATTTATAGGAAAAAAACTCCTTGTAACGATTGACTGCTTGAGAGGAGATGAACAAAGTACTACCTATGCACTGAGCCTAGAGGCGGTGGAAGAAGATGGAACACCCAGTGGACCTATCCATTTCTATTGGTCAGACGCCATGGAGAGTGGATGGCGCCAAGAAAGGAAGGACAATTCCATCAATAGGCCTCCCAAACATTATGTTAGAATTAGGGAAGGTAAAATGGGGTAGGATAGGGAAATGAAAGGGATGGGGAAGAACTAGAGTTCAAGGACAAACAAGAAGCGAGACAAATTAGTCAAGTTTTCTCTAGTTGAGAGGGAGAAAATTGGCCGACAATCCTTTTATATTTCAACACAATTGTGTTGTCGTTCGAGTTAGAGATTTGGGAAACTCGGCCAACATTGTTGTCAGTTCAGTCCTTGGGCATGTTGTCCATCGAGTTTCCCCAGAGCAAACTTAGTCGACAAAAAAGTCTGTCAACAAGATTTGAATTTTAACCCTAGACTCCTAGAGTGCTACATAAATATATTTCTCTAGCCTATCATGCATGTTGACCATATTATGCCACTTTCCACTCATCATTGGCTACTGTTTTGTGTTAAAACAAGCATTTGCAATTGAAAGAAAAAATACCAAAAACCTAGACAATTAAACTTGACATATGTAGTACAAACAAGTATAAGTTGAGAATTTTATGAGCAAGAACATATAGATAAGAGAACATATAGCTAGAAGACATACCATCATCATCAAGAGTAGTTATAAGAAATTTTGATATAATGAAAGTAAATTGATCTCTAGCTAGAGATTTTGAGAAAATTTTCGTAAGTTGATTTTTTGTGTCCACATGAGTGATATAAATATCTTTCTTAACAATCTAGTCATGAAAGAAGTGATGATGGACCTCTATATGTTTATCTCTACTATGCAATATAGATTGTAAGATAAATTGATTGCACTAGAACTAGAATTATCACATTTAATAGGAGAAGCGTCATAGAAAACATTAAAGTCTTGGAGCATTTGCTTCACTCATAGGACTTGGGCACAACAACTTCTAGATGCAATGTACTCAGCCTTAGTAGTTGAAAGAGCCACTGTACTTTGTTTCTTAGAGAACCAATAAACTAAACATTATCATAGGAGGAAGCAAGTGTCTTTTGTGCACTTTCTATCAATTAAGCACCTGACATAATCCGTGTCACTATAAGTAGTGAGAGTAAAGTCCCTTGACTTGGGATACCATAGTCCAGAATTTTGGGTTTTGTCTAGGTACCTTAGAATCCTCTTAACAACTGTGAGGTGGGATTTTGAAGGGCTTGATTGAAATCTAGCACAGAAGCCAACACTAAACATGATATCAGGTCTAGTTGTAGCTAAGTATGGTAAGCTACCAATCATACATGTATATAACTTCTCATATACCTTTTCTCCGTCTTCATCTCTATCAAGTTTGGCAGTGTCGGACATGGGAGTATCCATTGGCTTGGTGTTCTCCATCCCATATCGCTTCGAGAGTTCACTTGTGTACTTTCCTTGGTTGATGAAGTTTCCATCCTTTATTTTCTTGATTTGGATGCCAAGGAAGAATGTGAGCTCCCCCATCATATTCATCTCAAATTCACTCTACATAAGAGAACTAAACTTCTTACAAAGATGAAGATCAGTTCCAACCAAAAATTATATCATCAACATATTTTTTAATGATGAAAAAGTTTCTAAAAGTGTTTTCTAGAAATATTGTAGAATCAACTTTGTCAATGGCATATCCATTGTCTAAAAAAATCAATTTATAATACCAAGCTCTAGGGGCTTGTTTGAGACCTAGAGATTTTTGTAACAAATTAACATGGTTAGAAATCTTGTCATGTTCAAAACTGGGAGGTTGATCCACGTAGATTTCCTCCTCTACTCTACCATTAAAAATGCACTTTTAACATTCATTTGATATAGTAAGAAATTTTTATAACTAGAAAAGGCAAGTATCATTCTAATAGATTCAAGTCTAGCAATAGGAGAATAAGTTTCATCAAAGTCAATAGCTTCCTGTTGATTATACCCTCAAGCTAGTAACCTTACTTTATTTCTTACCACTTTGTCACTTTCATCAAGTTTGTTATTGTAATGACCACATTTGTGCTTAATTGGTAAACTAGGTTTTACCTGAATGATTACATGCTTGATTAGATTGAACATCATTTAGACTTGATTAATGATAGTAGATCAATTGTGATGTTTCAAACCTAAGAAGAAACTCTAACTATGATTTTAATTTGAAGAATTAGGGTTTGAGAAATGTAAACCCTAATCAGCAAAAATTAGGGTTTTGATAGTACATGAATATGGAATTTGATCAGGATAGTAGTGTGGTAAATGATTTTTCATATTTTCTATTTTTTTTATTTAATGGAATTTTGGATATGATATGGGTAACTAAATCATGCATATTGGAGAAAAATTTCAGAATATTTTAGTGTTCTTTGAATGTGGTTCTCGGTCGAACTTTACTTCGACCAAAATGCTGACAGAGTGCTTTTCAGTAGTGTAGTGTTTTATTTTTACTTATTTATTGGTAACTCCAAATGATCTGAAATTTTAACTGGAGAACTAAAACTCGATCATAAACAAAATATAAAATTTTCAGAATTTTTGGATGCATTTAGTCCTTATCAGTAGATGAATTACAGTAATATTTTTATGACAGAAAATTCAGCTGAAATAAGAGAAAGTATAGTGAGGGGTCAATGTGCGATTGACCCAAGCAGCTCAATTGCTCTATATGGTCAACCTAACACACAAGGAGCATAATTCATGATTCAATCTAGAGAAATGAAATCCTAGAGAGAGAGGGAGAGTTAGGCTTTGAGAGGAGAAAGTGATGGAGATGTTGACCTAGGGTTTTGGGTCTGAGGAATGATGAAATCATGTAAGTTTAGATTCTTTACATAGACTTTAATGGTGAATCTTCTCTCACACATCAAGATTCCATCCCTCCTCTTATTTGATCCGAAATGGTGTTAAAACTTTGCCTTTTCTCACTCTTTCTTCATAATCCCTCATTTTTAGGGTTTCCGAGTTGAAAGGAAGAAGAATCGGGTGAATTGCTAGGGATTTGATACGAGATCGAGATTTTTAGGGATGAGCTGCATTTTTAAGCTGTTTTCACACCTTAGGGTGAGTGGGAACTTCCTTTAAATAGAATATTGCATCAAATTGGTTAAATCATCCATAACCTTTAATTGCTTAGTATGCGACTACAAACCCTGAATTGTGTGTTTGATCTAAGTTGTTGCAAAATGATATGAAACGGATTCTTCCTCTGTTTGGATGAATTTCAGATGATAAAATCATATTAGAAATGTATACAATACATCCTAATGATAATTCCCTAAGTATTCGCAGAGGTTATAAACTGAAATATAGGGAATTTGTCTATGACTGAAATTTGTTGTATAATTAAATAGAGAAATTTGTTTATCTGGATTCCCTTGGTTATGAATGATTGTTTATCTGAATTCATAGTACATATATGTCAGATACTGTCTTGGATTTCATTTAAGGTGAATAGTGTTTGTTTGATATCTAAATAAAGAGGGTGAAACCCTATATGTGAGGAAAGTTGGATATTTGCAAATAGATATCGTGAAATCCATTTGAACAGATTTTCTTGACATGATAGACTTTATTTATTCAATTTTATTATTGATGCATGTTATCCCAGTGAACGGCATGGAAACCCAAATTTAGCTCAGTTCCAAGGTTTCATACATATATTGATTTTATATGATTTGTTGATAGTAGTCATTATTCAGTGAATGTTTATGTCGCATAAAATCCTTATGAGAGTCATGTGATAAGTGAATGAGGTAAATGAAACCCTAAGGATAGGATGTTCAATGAATCAAGTATTTTGATATCAATGTTATCAGTATGAGATGTGGTGATGTTTAACAGTTCAGTTGTGGTAAATGTTATCATATGGTCTATGAAATGAATGGTTTACAGAGCTAAACTAAGATATGTAATGTGATGCATAACTCAAGATTTGGGTTGAGGTGTACGTTTTCCAAGAAAGTACAAATAATTTACAGGTGCAAATGATGATTACTCGTATGTCAAGTAATTAACTCTTATCACTGTATTAAGAAGTTCAATTGCATGATTCTAGTGTATAAAGTATCAAGTGGACATGTATTCTGTTATTTAAGAATTTTAGTCTGCCTGTAGGTATAAAATGTTGATTTCTCAATATATTACAATGTTTTGAGTATATTGCTCTGCCAAGTTTAGAATGATATACATGTTGTGTTATAAACTTCAAATAAATAGACACGGTACTATAGAGATATCAGAGTCAAGTATAAGTAAGGGAAAAGATACAATATAGTAAGAGCTTTCCAAGAATAATAAAATAATATACTTAAGAGCCCTGAACACTGTAGATTCCCTATGAGAGGTCTGCACCGTAGGGATGAAACGACCTAACCCTGGCAGTGTCCAGTATACTTGGGTTGGAACGTACTAACTGGTGGTACGGGGGACGAAGCCCCTAGTGGAAGTCTCCTTAATATACAGCATGTAGTGTCCAACATCAACCAGAGGGCCTGGTGGCACTAGTGTACAAAAAAGCCAATAGGTGGCTTGACTCTCTGTCTGTGTGCTCAGGTTAGAGGAGGAGTCCAGTTTTTACGGCATAATAGGTGTGCTGAGGACAGAGAGCCATTTTCCTGTTGTAGACCAGTGACGTAGTCAGGCTTAGCATTCCCGGGTGTGTCAGCTAAGTCTTGTACGGTGAGATCGTAGTTCGCTATGAGTCTTCATATGTAGAGTACATTGCATATGATCAGGGCATAAGCTAAAATATGATCATATAGGTTTAAAGAGTTTCTTATAAGTAAGAAAGGCTAAGAAAGATTCGAGTATAGTTTCCCAACAATTATTCTTTGTATGTTTCTGAATTATTAGTTCTCTTTGAAATTAATCAAGCATGCTCATATATTGATTTACTCTTGTTGATATCTAGAGTATCATGCCATATTTAGGATTGTAAATGACCAATCGTTTTAAAGCTTACTGCTGCTATAATTGATATCAATTGCTCAAAAGTATATCTGTAATTATATCAGTGTTTTAGATTGTTTCTTTGAAGTACTCATTCAGTGAGCGAGTAGGCTCACCCCTCTACTCACAATATTTAGGGAAACCACGTGGACTTGAAGAGGGTCAAAGCATCAGAGTAGATCTACCACATGAGTTAAGTATGAGATTAGTTAAGTTCAGTCGGTCCCTGTCACTCTAGGTCCTTGTATAGATGTAAGAGAGTTGTAAATGATGTTTGTATCTTTGTTTCCTTAATAAGAGAGAATGCATTTGATTATCATGTCGTATGTACATGGAAGTGTGAGAAACAGAATGAATGTTTGGATGTGTATCATTAATGTTAAGATCATGTTAAAGTAATCAAAGTTTGATTCTCTTGCAAAGTTGTTTATGTGATTGGATGCAAGAAAAACAAAGAGTTTGAAAAAGAAGAAAAAGTTAAGGGTGATCTTTGTATTATAATAAATCCTCAATTTATGCCCTAATCTCATGATTAATGGAAATTGTGAGATCGGGGTGTAACAACTTTGGTATCAGAGCTTACGTTGAGTTGTCAGGGACCATTAAGTTAGTAAGTTAGAGTCATAAGTGTGGTAGATAGGAGATGTTATGATGTTAGCTCTTGGGATTTGAGTATTTGGATATCCTGGCCCGATATCTGAGTACTTGGATCAACCAATATCAAGCTACTGTATTTATTCTTTCATGTATACCCAGGCCAGGTATACAGTGGAAGGATGGTCTAGAGAGGAACCCTATAAATATTAGGGTTAGATCCAAGATAAGTAGCATGAATTAAGAGCATAAATATAAAATGAGATAGAACTTTCATTTCATATTGTTGTTTTATTGGAGATGAATAGAAAAGCTCTTATATGTTTGAATTCAGATATTCAGTATTTTGAAATATATATGGGTCTCTAAGATTTGTTGTACACTATACAGTTGTTTCATTTATTGATTACATTCTTTGTATCAAGTACACTATAAATTATCATTGAATGAGCTTTCCTAATTGGATAAGTTTTCTTCCTGAGATGAATAGGAGTTGAGTAATCCTAAGTAGCTCTTAGTTTCAGGACTGCAAGTTTGGCCTGGTCTGACTAGCAGGATGCATTACTGGGATCTATGGACTCCTATTAGTAACATAACAAGAGTAAATTCTGGAGAGATTAGATCCAAATTCTAGTATGAATGTATATACTCTAAGATTTTGAAGTATAAGGGAAAAATTGGGATAACTAAGAATCAGTTGGAACTGAAATCTGAGATCCAACTTTGGGGCCTCATATAAGAAACCCTTATTTGGGAATAAAGGAACACGACATAAGGTTCAAATTAAGTTTAATTATTAGTATTATATGAACTCTAAATATGAAATATGGAAAAGATATGAGAAAAGTATGTAAGGGGCCAAGATAGTAAGAATCAATCATGAGGAATGGATTATATAAATGAGTATAATGTTTTTATGTACTCCAAAGTAAAGGGAAAATAGAAGAAAAGAGTTAAGTATACAATAAGTACATAGAAGTGAAGAGTCTTCATAAGAGTTAAAGTGAAGAGAACTAGATGAGCATGTAAATCATAAAACTAGGATAAGAAACTTAGTTGAAACAAAGAGAAATGTTGGAAATAATGAGCTTGATTAAGGAATGAGGGTTATGATATAATTGAGAGCACGGAATGTATACCTTTATTAATAAGTTTAATACATTCATCCTTATTGCCTTTGGATTCTAAGTCTCTATAGAACAACAAACTAGTTTCGAAAAGAAGAACAAAACTGTAGCTAAATAAATGAATAAGTCATACAAAGGTAGACTATATTCAGGAAGGAAAAACTTGATTGAAAGAGAAACTATGTTCCACCCATGCATGAGTTGTTTGATTTAAAATGAAGGATATGTAATGTATTAAACATGAGGTGATACTAGTAGAGAGATTATTGATTTAGAATTTCAACTTCACATTAGTAGAAGGATAAAAGGAAATATATGCAACATGGTATACATGATCATACACATAAAAGAAGCAACATGATCATAAGAGAAAACTAGAAGTTAAAGATGACATGTGGAATAGTAGTATATGGTAAGGGGATTATGGAAAGTAAAGAAGGGTTTGAAACATAATGGAGTAATATAGATTATAAAAGAAAGAGGTTGCGAGATTCAAGAAAGTGTTAATTAGTTAAGTATCCTTGTTGATAATTAATTAAACCTACATATGAGAAATGTATTATTGAATGTTTGAAGATAAGAATTCTAAGTCTCAAAATCATCTTCTCTTTCATATCTTCCTTAAGGAGAGCAATGTGGGAATGAAGTGATAAGAAAATGAATCATAGATGATGCATAACCATCGTGGTAGAGACATCTAGTGAATGTAATAATGACATACAATATGATGATGAAACCCTAGAAGGGTAATTGAGAATGTAATCTATCTGAATAGGTCAAGTAAGAGAAAGAAAATTCAATTGATAAGATAAGGAAGACTTTAGTAAAGCTTGTGCGATCGAAAGTTTGAAATGTAACAAGTGTGCTTGAAACAAAAGGGGAAATACAATATCAGTGAAGTGCGGTATGAGATAAATTCTTACAGTGATAGCAAGAATGATGAATAATCTATTTGTACCTTGTATGTTTCAATTTTAGGAATGTTTAATCTACATGATTAAAATGAGAAGGATAAGTAGCAAAAAGTAAGTAGTAGTGAATGAGGAGAGAGATAAGAGAAAACAATGTCTTTTAGTAATATGTGAATTTGTTTTTAGAAGTATAATTTGTTGAAGGTATATTAAGGGATGTAAATTGGTTCTACGTACGATTTCAGTGTACATGTACAAGCAATATGTTAATTAAAGGTGTTTGATAGTTGTAGTCATTCATACCAGTAATCCATCTTAGTTTTGTGCAATTGTGGTATGGTGATATGGGTTGAATAATGATGGAACAAATGAAGGATTACCCTAAATAAGGTAGTCTTACCTATTCAGTCATATGAATAGAAGGGATGGTAACCATATTGTATTTATATCTAACCCTAATGAGGTATAGCTTGTTATACCTATCTTTAACATAACTAAGTGATGGTAATTGGGTATGAATAGTCCTTGAATGGCTAATACAATCATGGAGTACTTTGTTACTGTTGTTGAAACCCTAGAATGCTATAACCTGATGGTTATACCTTGAATTATGTGTGGGTTCATACATGAGAATAATATGGAATGTGATGGTAATGCTTCACCTTATACATCCATGATGCAATGGGGATGCCGTGAATAGTATTGTACAATTGTTGTTGAATCTAGTCTTCCAACTCAAGACTGTTTTGCTATTTGAGTAGCACAATAGTAAAATTCAAAAGAACATGGTGAACTCTCTTTTGTGACTTAGAGGTAATACATAACAACAGTACATATTGAGCCGTATGAATAGAGATAGTTGGATCAGATTATCAATGTTGAGGTAACACCTCAAGAGTATAAAAAAATATTGAAATGGTTGTTTCTCTCTTTCTCTGCTATGATTGATTGTGGCATAGAGAATTTGTTTGTTATCATTGAGAATTGTTTTAACATGTTGTGATTAGAAAAGAAATAAAGGACTTAACGTTAAAAATGACATTCAAGTATAAAATACAAGAATGTAATGACATGTAATATTTTAGAATCTTAAAATAAACTTTGAATATACTTTGTTTATGTATTTATGTTTTTGGGACAAAAATTTTTAAGGGGGTGAGAATTGTAATGACCACATTTGTGCTTAATTGGTAAACTAGGGTTTACCTAAATGATTACATGCTTGATTAGATTGAACATCGTTTAGACTTGATTAATGATAGTAGATCAATTGTGATGTTTCAAACCGAAGAAGAAACTCTAACTATGATTTTAATTTGAAGAATTAGGGTTTGAGAAATGTAAACCCTAATCAGCAAAAATTAAGGTTTTGATAGTACATGAATATGGAATTTGATTAGGATAGCAGTGTGGTAAATGATTTTTCATATTTTCTACAAATTGTGTATTTAATTGAATTTTGGATATGATATGGATAACTCAATCATGCATATTGGACAAAACTTTCAGAATATTTGAGTGTTCTTTGAATGAGGTTCTTGGTCAAACTTTACTTTGACCAAAATGGTGACAGAGTACTTTTCAATAGTGTAGTGTTTTATTTTTATTTATTTATTGGTAAATCCAAATGATTTGAAATTTTAACAAAAATATACGGGGAGAGCAGGGCTCCTTGCCTAAGGACCCGACTAGGCTGAAATGATATGGTATCGTTCCCATTCCAGATAACTGAGCACTCACTAGTGGTGATGGAGTTCATGATGTATGCAATAATGTTTGTAGGGAGATCAATCTTTTACAAGGTGTTTTGTACAAAGGACCAAGAGAGTTTATCATATGTTTTAGACAGATCAACTTTGATTGTCATGTGTATATGGCGGCTCTTCTTCTTCAACATGTGGATTACTTCCTGGGTGATTGATATATTATCAGTAATTTGTCTTCCTGGCACGAATGCACTATGAGATTCCAAGATCCACCCAGGCAGGTAACCCTTCAATCTTTCAACTACTATCTTTGAGATAAGTTTCAAACAAAAGTTATTTAAGGAAATCGAATGTAGCTAATCATAGGATGTTGGTTTGTTGACCTTTAGAATGAGCACGATGGTGGAATCACATAGATTTCTGGTTAAAGTTTCGCCCCTCATAACCTTCTTTACCATCATCAGCATTGAGTTTGTGACGACCGCTATCAAACCGACAGCCAAATCACACAATAATTATGTAGAATAACCATTAGCAGTGGATTAATGAAAATCACTAAAAATTAAAACATTTTGCAAAGACTTCCATTTCCAAGACTCTTAAGGGAAGAACCAAAGCAATATATACATCATGGTTCACATTGTACATACATTGTACCATCTCATCTTGAGGATATCATATATTAATTGCTTTGCCCAAACATATACATAAGCAACATAAAACCTCGAGGCATACAAGCCAAAATATCAGATCGTTTATAAAACCATTACGTACTAACTTCCAAGGACCTGAGAGTACAAATATGACACATAGGAATTATTTTTACAAGACACGACAGACAACATACTCAACCTGAGCTATTACTGTTGTCCCTGTTGTTGTTGTTGTCCTCCCTCTACAATACGGTCTCTACCTCCTTGTCTGCATCCACCTAAAAATGTTGGGACCAACGGGGTGAGAAAAAGTCCCAGCGAGAGATATAACTCTCCACCAACAACATTATTATCACGGGTAAATAGTATAAAAATGAGCAGAGGATCTTTTATATTAATAATCAATATTAATCACCATTTATAAGCAGAACATAGCAATATCATCTTTTAAAGCAATGTATCTATCTATGATAGAGCAATAAATCATCTATTCACTTTATAAGGAATATGAAGAACACATATAACATATATCCATTTAAGATGTATAAAAGTAGTGTAACATCAACCAATTTTTCAGTATTCAATCCTTATTCAAATACACTACACGGCTGATTACATATTTACAATCACACTTATGCCCTGAGGAGATGAGGTATACCTCTCATGCTCCAACCGACCATGGCTAGATAAAGAATCAATACCATACAAGGTCAAAGGAAGATACATCTCCCAAGACCTCACATGTCTCGGTCAGTACGAGACCACTGGCAGTGACATCACGTGTCAAACTAGAATTAGCTTGTCAGGGTATAGTGGCATCTTCACTATAGAGTTACAGCTACAACATGCACTCTCTTCAGGGAGATCACACAACAACCCCGATATATTAATATTGAGTCATGGCATATAGCCATACTCTTATGATGATGAGGAAGATCACACAACAATACCCATTTGGATGTAAGGATATTTTCACCCATCACCCCCACATATTCAAAAATATGCTCTCCGAGTTAAACTCGTTTCACCATTCAGCAAATTCTGACACTAAATGGATCTATGGCAAGGGCAACTACATGATAAGGTTCCACTTGATTAATTAGGTGCATTACAGTATCCTTTAGCATCAACCAAGTTACAAGCATGAATTATAATAGATGCTACAAAGAAAGGTGTAATACATTTATGAAGTACTTTCATAATCTTTGGAGCACATTTAATGCATAACACTCATGATCTCAGTCCCTTATCACATTACTGGGGATTCTCATCCCTTAACATTATCATCATTATGATTGCTAGATCTGGGTATTAAAACCCTTAATTCATCACTGAACATTGTCACCTCTTATCAGGTAACTATTACCTCTAGGTCCTCAGACCCAGGTATACATTATACTTGCTGCACAAGTATTTCACATGGCTCACAAGGCCCATTTAATCTATGTCATATGAAACATCATAGCTCATGCTTGTCTATGCTCATCATTTCATGATACCTGCATGGTTAGTATCTCATGATAAAAACAACATCAAGTACATATCATCACCATGCAATACAAGAGAAATACAACCTTCCCATTATTAGGGTTAGGGTTTCCCTTTTTAGCCAATTAGGGTTTCAAGTTCATATTATCAAGAATCAAAACCCTAATTCATAGCTCCACACATATTAGGAGCATACATTGATATCATAAGTATTCAATCATACTTGTTTATTCTCATCATTTATCATTAAATGATTATCACACAAAGTATGAGTTTTTCTCTCATCCTCACTAGGATATTGATTACATCATACTTTATTAAGTTGGCTCAACCCTTTTCTCAAGGTACATTGGCCTACACTTATCAAAATGCATTAAACTCTTTACATATTAATGTATCATTTGACATAACACACTTCATGTGTTACTCAATCAAGTATATTGGATTTGAGGTGCTTACCTCCATATTAGTTTTGAGGTGCTTCCACCATATCGGGCTAGAGGTGTATGCTTACTACCATATTGGGCTAGAGGTGTGTGCTTATCACCATATCATCCAAGAGGTGTGTGCTTACCACCATATCGTCCAAGAGGTGTGTGCATGTGTGTCACTTATATCGGGTTACTCAAGTGTAGGGTTTTGAATATCGGGTTAGACCCTTATGCTCATACCTTTTTAAACCTTCAAAGTATCAACCTACCATGTGTTGAGTGACAACCTAGACAACTAGTTAGTCCTTTTTCAACCAACCCAAATGTATAAAACGATAGGGGTGTGGGGTTCCATGATGATGTCATCATAATCAAGCTCTAGACTTTCGTCCCTTACTATTCTAGTTCATGGAAAACAGTCCTATGCAACTATTAGAACTCATAGATTCATCAATTATTCAAGAAAAATCGAAATTGAAAGTAGATCTACAAGTATAGCAAGATTGAAGGTGAATAATAACATGATTGGGTTCAAGTTATATAACCCACCTCAAGAACAACTTCAAAGCTCCAAACTCCAAAGCTTCAAGTTCCCAAGGTTGAAGTTGAACTTATCAAAGATCCAAGACTTGTTCACAACTCCTCTATATGTAAAGAATCACTATATATAAGAACTTGGTGAAGAAGAAAAGAAAGGAAGAATCACAACCCGAGATTCATGCTTCAACCAAGGTTGAAGATGACCATGGCTTCACCTTAAGCTTAAGCCTCGAGCTCCTCCTTTCTACTCAACTACTATGCATGATATCTAAGAGAAAGAGAGTTGCAGGATTCGAAAAGTTTCACTAGTAGGTGAAAGGAGTGGTATATATAATTGAGGCTCATGAGAGAGAGTATATAAGAGGTGTCATCACCTTATACTACTAGGTGACACATGTCCATGCATGGGTTGACACGTGTCCATGCATGCACACATATTAATCTTGACATGCAAAACTCTTGGGAATAATCTAGGGATAAGATTTTGTCCATTAGTTATCTTGTTGAACAAGATATTTCAACCCAACATCACTTTATTCACAAACTTATACAACTTTTCCAAGGAAAGTTGTAAACCGATATCCATCACCTTCTTGAGGTGCTTAACTCATAATGGCCTTTTCCAAGAGTTGAAAAAACTATATGGGACCTCCTCTATGGCTTCTTGGCCGATAGGCACTCCCATATAAGCTCTACAACTCAATACAACTCATTTTAGGGTTTCAACTATACAACTCTTCTTGGTCTCTTCATCACCAAAAATACCATCACTCAAATATGATTCAAACATGGTGCCTATTTCTTTCTCTCACCTATATATGATTCTAAAAGAGAGTAGGGACACTCTATAGTGGTAATTTTCATATAAACCATACATTTTGGGTAAATTACAATTTGCACCAAAATTGATACACAAGGTACAAGCATTATTCAAACAAGCTCCAACTTGGAACTTAGGCTTTCCACAAGCCACCCCTTAGCATAATTCTCTCTCTTATGATGCTAAATCACTTGAGGCACGTTCAAAATGTGACATATTGCAATATAACCCCTCATCATGGGTAATTTGCAATTTACACCCAAACTATCATATAATGCACAAATAGTTTGCAAATAAACTCAAACTTGAAAATTAAACTCTCCTTGAGTCTTAATTACTTTTCAAAAGATTAAAACAAGTTTATAAATAACTTACTTAAGCAAAACTGTCAGGGTTATGGCATAACTCAGGTCAGAGATGTTACAGAGTTCTTCCTAATGTTCTAATGGTTCAAAACAAACAGACCATTGATGCCATCGGATCACGCAGCCTTATATGGATTCAAAATTTTTAGGATTTTGAGGCACTCTTCCTCCTTAGGGTATTATGTGATTCTATATAGTTGTGACTGTGTGAGCTTCTGAAAATGACCCGGTATAGAGTCAATCATTCCCATTCGGCATCGTTCTGGTTCGGTTAGAATGGATTGAAAGTGGGAACAGACCAAATCTGTCAGCTGACTCTCCCCAGTGATCAACACACTGTATTTATTTTTAGTTGAAGAATTGTATATTGTCATCTACGTTGCTTGACATATGCATTATAAAATTTAGTGTTGGAATCACCATTTTGGATCCAGTTTATATGACTTCTCAGTTTCCACTCTTCTTCTTCTTCTTCTTTCAGAATCTCATTGAGGGTTGCTTTCATATCAACATAGATACCATCGGTAATTGGAATGTAGCAGCTTGCTAATTCCTTTTCCAATTTCCTTATGTTTTTCATGACAATAGTCTTCCTCTTTCTATTGTTCTTCACTTTGTCTCAGTCCCATTTGCAAATCCTATTTTTAATATGGTCAAGAGTAGTGTTGAAGGTTGTCGTACGGCTCCAATTACTAGAAAGCATAGTCTAAAAATCTTTATATGTCACCCACACTGCCTTGGCTTTAAATCTACTAGCTTCTTCCCGTTGCTATTTGATACACTTGACCAAAATAGGGCTATGGTTAAACTACAACCATGGCAGGTGTTCTACAAAGTACTGATGATGAGTTTGAATGAAAGTTGTGTTAGAAACTACCCAATCTAAGTGTTATTGTAAGACACCACACTTGAACGTGAATTTTGGGCTTGAGTATCCTAGATCAGATAATCCAACCTCCATCAGCATTTCTTAAAAAATCTAAGCTTCAACATAATTATAATGTACACTACTGCTCCTCTCTTTTGGGTTACAGTTAGTATTGAAATCACCTAAAATGATCCACAACTTGGTGAATGTATTACCCATTTTCACAAGGTGTTTCCATAGAAGTTGCCACACTATAATATGCGGGTTGGCATATACAAATGTTACCAGAGTGGAATTGTTAATGCAACACAACATGAATTGGTGATGATAATTAATGATAGACACCTCACAGTCTCTTTCATTCCAACACACCCATATGCCTCCTGTAAAGCCTTGGGCCTCCACCCAGAAAGAATTCTCAAACTCGAGTTTAGTGATTATTTGTGTAGCTTTAGATCCACTCAGCCATGGTTCAATAATAGGAATTACCTTAGGTTTATGGATTTACATCAGTTCTTTGAGGTTTCTGTTTGTTTCCTTCTTTCCAATTCCCTGGATATTCCAACACATTAAGTTCAACATAAGAGTAGATTTAAATAGAAGAAGTGATTGGAACATCTCCACTACCACCATCTTCAAAAATAGCTGATGCTATATTTGTGTTCACTTTGTTGGCATCTACATCCTCCTCTCTCCCTGGTGATGTCTTCACCTCCAAGTCTAAGTTTGGTTGTTCAACAATATCAGGGTTTTGTATAAATGGTACTGGACTCCTCAAACTTTGTCGTCAGAGTTCTGATGTGATAATAGGTTGTTGTTTTCCAATTCTCTTCATTTTGGTTCCATTGCCTGTACATTTCCTCCCTGATATAGCAGATGCGCTATCAGCTAGAGCCTCATTGATTATGATCAGTACCTCAGTCATCGTCTGTTCTTGGGAAATGGTATTGCTTGCTACATTTTTTGGTACTTCCATATATTTGTCCCCTTCCTCCACCTCAATGGCTTCAACAACCTCATCAATGGCTGGAGTGACTGCTACATGCGCTGACTTGGTAGGGATCATTTTGGCAACTTTTTTAACAGTTGTGTTCGTGATGTCTTGAAGTGCTTTTACATTACTACTTCCTTCTTCTGCCTTCCTGACCAACTTCTTCTTCCTCCACACCTTGTTAGTTTTTCTGGGTTGCTCACTTGTAACTAGATTCACTACGCTTGACATCATCTCCTTATCTCTAGCAACATATTCAACATTCTCTTCCTCCCATAGGCTTTCAAACGGGTTGGTACTTTGCATATCGGTGTGCTTTCCTGTCTGTTGATTGTTCCTTCTTTTTTCCCTTCTTTGCCTTTGTGTTTGCCATCCCTCTTCTGAGATGTTAGGTGTGTCATTGGTATCTCTACTATTTTTTGTTGCAGTGCTATGTTGTATGTTGTTGGCTCCTCTTTCTGGATGGGTATTCTTCGTAAAACAGTTTTTTGATGTATGCCCTTCCTGTCTGCATAGGGCACACACCCAGGGGAGGCCCTCGTAGATTACTTCATACTCCACTCCATTGATCAAGATGGCTACTACCAGCTCTCTCGTGGTGTCTAGATCCACTACAAGTCTAGCAAAATGGCTTCTTGTTCTGCTTGTTGTGTGTTCATCCACCTTAATGAGCCTACCAAGTTCTAGGCTGATATATTCATACATAGTCAAAACATATAAGTGTAGAGGAAGGTTAACTATTCTCACCCATGCCACAAACAGTTCAGGATACTCCTCTCTTAGTTTTAAGATGGGGTACCACTCCCACACTAGCAGGTTCAATCAGAACACCTTCTAAGGACCTCCTGTTAGGGCTTCATCATAGTCCCTTTGGCAAGAGAGTTGGACCACAAAGTGACCCTTTTCCATCTCATACATATTGAAGCGGCCTATTATCTTCCATAGAAGTCTGAGTCGCTCGCATAGAGTCATATACCCTATATCCGCTCCCAGTAAGTGCACCACAACATCATATTTCCAAGGTTTAATTAGCATGTCCTGCTTCTGGGATAATGGAGATTGTTGGCTTACCTTCCACCTCTCCCAAGGTTACATCTTGCACCGAAAACTTCTCCTCATATAGTGTTTCGACAAACGCGTCGTTCCTCCCTGAGATCTGGTTGCTTGACACAATTCTGCTAAACAAGATCGGAGATGTTTGTGCTTTCTGCATATTTGATTGATGTTGGGAGCCGTTCTCCAGGCTCCATTGAGAAGTCAGCATCGACTGCTCCTAGTTTTCGGTCTTGATCCCTTCCTCGTGTCTGGTGTTACTGGCTTGATTATTGCTTGCATTTCCAGTGTCTTCTTTTTCATCATGCACACCCTTCAAGCCTGAGTAATTGAACTATAATCTGATTGTCAGGATCATGATACCTTGTTCATTTTGTTGTGATAAATAGCTAGTGTTTCTATCTACATTTTCCTCGTGCATCTCCCGCGTCCGTCCGCCATCTTAACTTCCCTCAATTCCACTGTGATCTAACTCAGATTCTGCATTCCTCATGGCACCGTCACCATTGCCAGAGCCCCCACGTCCCCTAGGTTTAGCCTCCATCATATTAAGAAAAGAAAGACAAGTTTATTAAGTCAAGTTTGGTTTTCATCTTTGAGACTATTGATGTTATTAAGATAAATACCATTTTCTACCTCAACACCATTGTATTGCAATTCAAGTTCAAGGAATTGTACGTGCAAGGAATCTATGCTATCAAGATGAACCTTTTCATTTTGCTCAAGAGTTTCAATTTTAACATATAGATCATGAATGATTCTCCCTAATCTTTTTTTCTTATATTTGTTTTTTGAGTAAGAAGAATGGGAAACATTAATCATATGAATGAGAGCATCTTTAGATAGTTCATTCAAGCTTGCCTCACTTACCTCACATACAGCTTCACTAGTTGAGGCCATGAGAACAAGGGTGACACTCCCTTCATAGAGTTGGAATCACATGAGGAAGACTCCTCCCAAGTGGCATGGGCATCATCCATGCCTCTTCTTTCCTTATTCTCCCTCTTTTTGAACTTGCTCTCCTTGTTGTAGTCCTCCTTCTTCTTAGAGCTTCTCTTGTGGTAGGACTTCTTTTCCTTGGGATAATCAATGTTGTAGTGTCCCTTTTAACCACACTCATGTCATCTAGGAGTAGAGGAGGACGGGTGTTTTCCCTTGAAGTAGTTGGCTTCATGATCACTAGGGGCTTCATCTTCACTACAAGGAGGATTAGGCGGGTGGACAAGTTGTTACTGAAGAACAATGACCTCCACTTGAGCTGTAAAGGATACATCCTTGATCTTCTTGGATTCCTTCTCTTCTCACTTTTCTTTGTCTTCTTGCTTGTCTAGTCTCACTTCAAAGGGTTGAAGATTCCCAATGAGCTCTTTGGTAGCAATGTCACCAAGAATTCTTATTCTTCAATGGAGGTCACCTTGGATTTCCGTCTCTTGGGAAGAGATCTAATAATCTTGGATTCGACCTTCCCTTGGTCCATGGGGTGTCTCAAAGATGCAAGCCCATTCACGATGGTGTTGAGCCTAGCATACATCTCAACAATTCTTTCTTTCCTTCCCATCTTGAAGTTCTCAAGCAAGCCCTTAAACATGTACACCTTTGACTCCTTAACTTGCTTGGGGCCTTCATAGGTGACACAAATCTTGTCCCATATCTCATGGGTTGTGTCCCAAGTGGATATCCAGTTGAATTTGATAGGAGTGGGGGTTGAGTAGATGATGCTTATTGCCTTGGCATGGAGTTGAGCCTTCTTTGTGGTAGCTTCATTCCAAGTAGCCATGTCTCCCTCTAGTTCCTTGTATGGAGAAGCAACCACTCTCCACATGTCATACATCATACCTTGAAGGTAGAACCGCATCCTTCTCCTCCAATTGAGGATGTTGTGCCGTCGATATGGGGTGGGGTGCATGGATAATCCTCCTTCTATGTTGAGGGATTCCAACAAATTCTCACCCATCTACTCGTCTCGTAGGAGCACTTGCTTGGAGAAGACCTTCTCTTCTACCACTTGTTGGATCTAATGGGCTCTATAAGGGGGGATTTGAATATAGATAAAACATTTAAACCAAATTCATTAGACTTTCAAATTACTTTCAATAGATAAGGTTGCAAATATGGAATTTGAGTGCAACTAAACATACATAGTAAGGATGAGAGGTATTAAACAAGAATAAGAACACAAGCTATGTATAGTGGTTGCAAACTCCAAACTAGGAGAGTGTACGTCCACTACCTAGAGGAGTCAATCCCTAGGATTTACAACCATTGCACACATCTAATATTCCATTATAAGAGATGCAATATGGCCTTCCTTTTCCAGGGCAAGGATACCTAGCTATCATTTTTAGGATCAAAGGATCCAATAACCTTACAAGGACTTACCTATTGTAGAGAAAGAGTCTTCAACCTCCATAAGGGCTTGACCACTTTTGCAACAAGCTAGAAACCTTCACCAAGGATCTCTCCTCTTGCAAAAAAAATTCTTCCTTAAAGGAATTACCCACTTTTCTCTTGGATCTTCAACCTTCATCTTCACCTTCACTAAGGGGAAGCTTTCACAATCTTTGCTTGAGAGAAAGGGATTGGGAAAGGGAATATTGAGAGCTTCAGAAAGCATACAAAGGAGCATCTCTCTCACAAATAATCTATCTCACTCAGATTGATGTTAATCTATAGTAAGAAAGAGAGAGAAAGCGTCTCTTAGTAGACTAAACCACTCAACTATATCATAGGAGCATAAGAAGAAAACTTGGAATGAAGTCCAAGGGAATCTATTTATAGTTGGGGTGTCTACTAGCTAGTAGAAACACTTGGGAACAAATTCTAGCTGTTTGGGGTGTTGCAACGGATCTATTTTTGAGTTTTGCAACACTCCAACGTCTAGAATCACTTTTCCAGCACATTACATATTGTGCATTTGGTCGAGTTTCAATAAAGGCAACTCGACCAATATCACTATGTGACAAAGAAAATTTGAAGTTTCAATCAAGTTTATCCTAGATGAAACTCAACCCACGGCTTAAATTTGATTTTTCTTTGTAGAGATGTCGGTCTAGTTTTTCCTAGGGAAACTTGACCGACCTATAAGTTCACAAAAGATCCATCAAGGTCATCGGTCAAGTTTCATGTGAGTGAAACTTGTCTGAAAAAAGTCCCTATGATGGATTTTGGATATGCTATAAAAGTGCTTAAATATTCATTTTAAGTGCATTTTATATTTTCTCACGTTAGTGATGGAGCTGGAACTTACACCAAAAGATTTTGAGTCTTCCAATGGGAGTCCCAGGATTCTATCACCAAAAACCCTAGAGAGGATGAATGTCTTCCCTAGGTTTACCTATAACTGGTGCTTAGATAACAACTCCAACCCCATAAGAGTATGGAAGCCTTATCATAGTACAGATTTAGGATCGAACCCAAAAGACAACGGTCTTGTTGCAAGCAACAAGATGGAAAACGTACAGCACTTCACTTAGTTACTTTACTAATTGGCACTTATATCAAAAGGTTGGATTTTGATTGGTTTTTAGACTAAAGCATGAAAAGTAAATAAAGCAAGTAAAACTAAGATTTTAACAAATGATGATGAATCACTGGGGTTAAGCAGGTATTCACCACCGCTACACATGCATTGTTTATGTACTAATCAAGCAAGACTTATAAGCTAGATGCATGGATGTTCCACAAGACCGATGCCTTATAAGACAAGAGCGATGCTTTGCATTCAAGGATGATCCACAAGACTGATGCCCATATAAGACAAGAGCGATGCATTGCATCCTTCGATGTTCCACAAGACCAATGCCCATATAAGACAAGAGCAATGCATCGCATCCTTCAAGGGTTAAGTAGCTCTCATTCGGTACATTTATACGTGTCAATGAAGATATGTAGTCTTCCAAAGAGAGAAATCTTACTCAACCTCATGAAACGTGCATCTAAAACTAACAAGCGAGCGATAATTATCAAATCGAATAGTGTCTTTGTAGGCCTAGTCTCCTATTCGGATAACCTAGCTACGAGAAGTGCGGGAATGTTGCAACGCCAGCCATTCCCGATCAAATGGTCACATGCTTTACATCATTCCCCTCGCAAAGCGTGTTCCTCGACTTACCAAGGTTACTTCCATACAGATGGAAGTGTAACGGATGATAGTGAGTATACTCCACTCTTTGAGATACACTCCTAGACACCGAAATGGATGCGTGGTGGATACACACACCAGAAACCAACACTAAATCGGTATTCGAGTCTCGAGAGCGTTCGTAGACAAACCACAACAAAAGACAATAGATGCATACAAGAACGTGGCCATCATTCAAGCATGTATGAAACAATTTAGTATTAAAACGAAAGGATAACATCTTTTTAGTACAAAGTACAAAGCATGGGCAGCGGGGCTAGTCCCCGCGCCCCAGTGGATGGAACTACTCGCTCCTCATAGAGGGAGCAACAAAGGAGGAGGCAAGAAGAGATAGAAAGAACATCATCTCCACTGAGGAGAGAAGGTTGAACCCTTGGTGGAGAGAGCAACGATCTTCACCCTTCGTGGCTTGCTTGACGACGGATCTTCTCCTATCACCTTCTTTGTTGATGAGAGAGAAGGTAGCTTTGCAATGGAACGTGAGTCTCAGACTGGCAGCCTCGGGCGGTAGATGGTGTTGTTCTGGTAGTAGAGAGACAGCCTCTGGACGTCTGGACTTTCTCAGGGATGGCCCTTGAGGTCTTATTTATAGGCCTTGAGTGAGGTCAAACGGTCTTGAGACCGTTTGGGTTCAAACGGTCTTGAGACCATTTGGCGTCAAACGGTCTTGAGACCGTTTGGCGTCAGACGGTCTTGAGATCGTTTGGCTTCAAACGGTCTTGGGACCGTTTGAATTCCATGCGGTCTTGGGACCATTTGGCTTCATGCGGTCTCGGGACCATTTGAGCTTCATGCGGTCTCGGGACCGTTTGAGCTTCATGCGGTCTCGGGACCGTTTGTCTTCATGCGGTCTCGGGACCGTTTGAACTCCATGCGGTCTTGGGACCGTTTGGCTTCATGCGGTCTCGGGACCGTTTGAACTCCATGCGGTCTTGGGACCGTTTGGCTTCATGCGGTCTCGGGACCGTTTGAACTCCATGCGGTCTTGGGACCGTTTGGCTTCATGCGGTCTCGGGACCGTTTGAACTCCATGCGGTATTGGGACCGTTTGGCTTCATGCGGTCTCGAGACCGTTTGAACTCCATGCGGTCTTGGGACCGTTTGGCTTCATGCGGTCTCGGGACCGTTTGAACTCCATGCGGTCTTGGGACCGTTTGGCTTCATGCGGTCTCGGGACCGTTTGAACTCCATGCGGTCTTGGGACCGTTTGGCTTCATGCGGTCTCGGGATCGTTTGAACTCCATGCGGTCTTGGGACCGTTTGGCTTCACTCAGCCTTGAGGTTGTTTATTCTTTTATGATTTTTTTGTGCTTTTTCTGCAAGTGTAAAAGGAAAAAGTTAGTTTGATGATGTATTTACAAAAAAGGGGTAAAATTAGGTTTATGTACTGTATAAACGTAAAAAGAGTATGGAAAACTAGAGAAAAAGACTAAGATAAACTACTAAAATAGGAGGTTATCACCCCCCCTAACTTAGAGTCTAGCTTGTCCTCAAGTTAGATAGAGCTGAGACATGAAATGGCGAGGCGATCTTAATTAGGGTCTCCATACTCTTGCTTCAATTCTTGACCTGAGTTCCCCAGGGGTCATATCGAGGCTTATTGCATGCCTTGATTCTTTTGGATTATGAAAGTTGCTTGGATCTCAGGGTTTTTCCGTATCTCAAAATTTGCCTTGGGACCACATTTATTTTGTGCATGCCGTTGACTCTAATCAACTTTATACCTCTCTGGAAACCTACTGGAAGCTAGAGAGGGTATGAGGGTTGGCTAAAGGCTTTGGAGTGTAGCTCCCCTTCGAGTGGGGGAGGGCTGTCTATGCTTTTTAGGATCTCACTACTGGGCACGACACATCTGCCTTTATGAGGGCAGCTGAATGTACCGGCCGGGCAAGTCCTTTATGAGCCTTTTCATATACTTGGAACTTTTAGGGTTTCACTACCGGACGCGACACATCTGCCTTTGTGAGGGCAGCGGAATGTGTCGGCCGGGTGAGCCCTTTATCAGTTCTTCATATAGGTCCTTATGCGTGGCACAACTCTCATGTTTTTATTCGTCTCTCTGGCTTTTATTCAAAAACTCACAGGCTTGGGTTTTGGAAAGAGGATTTATTTTGGGCGGCCGAGCCTCTTTTATTTTGAAGAGAGGGAAGTTGTTCTTAAAGTTTTTTAGCATGCACTTATTTGGTTTGTGGTCCACTTGCAGAACTTTTTGATTCGGAAGTTGCCTAATTTCCCTCTCGTCCTCGAGATCTCGGCTTATTTCTGCCATGATTTTGACCTGTGGAGAGTCAGATAAAGAATTGAAGCAAAAAATACGGGATCCATAGTAGGTGGAAATTGATAAATCGCCATTTGATGTCTGAGTGCTATTTACTTGCAGGGACTAACATGATTCTGGGGTTAGTTGAGGTGACTATTTAAAGGGGTATAGAAGTTGATACCTAGCCCTTGTCTAATGAATCCCCCCCTAACTTATCACACACTCTGTCCACAGAGTGGCAAAGTGATAGGTAGAGAAGTCAGTAGAACAAGGGCTGCGAGCTAAGGCAGGTTTTCGGTAGCCCCTGGAGATCGGAGTAGAGTGGATGCGAATTGCCCTCGTAAAGATGGGGGCAATTGCGGCAGAAGGCTGGGCGATTGAAGTGCTCTTTGCTGTATGCCTTGGAGTGCTGACGCAGGAGCTTCATTAATTTTGCAGCGCACTCTTTTGCAATTTTGTCTTGATATTGTCTAGAAGATCCTTTGCTTGATCATTCTTCAGGTTACTGTGGTAGCCGCTGCCTTCGACATCAGTTTCCTTGAGATGTCCTACTTCATCATCCATGGATTGAGTTAGGTAGCTGCTTTTCAATATTGATTCCATCTTCCATGTTGCCATTAACTGGAGGATAGTCTTTGTTGCAAGTGCTGCTTGATATGTGCTGCTTGGTTACACAAAAGTTCATGATATCTTTGTCCTTCAGAAGTAGCTTAAATACAAAAACGTCTCCAAACCTCAGATCGTTTTCAAAGAGAAAAGCTTTGGGTTTGAGGACCGTTTGGTCCCAAATGGTTTCAAGATCGTTTGGTTCCAAACGGTTGCGGGACCGTTTGGTTCCAAACGATTGCGGGACCGTTTGGTTCCAAACGGTTGCGGGACCGTTTGGTTCCAAACGGTTTCAAGACCGTTTGGTTCCAAACAGTTTGAGGACCGTTTGGTTCCAAACGGTTTCAAGATCGTTTGGAAAGTGAAAAGTCGCAGGTCGCCGGCGCGGGAGAAGGTGGAACGGTGCGCAGGTGAAGAACGCGCCGACGCCTTCGAAAACGATGAGAAGAATGGCGACGGCGATAAAAACGGTGGGAGAGTCGGTGAAATCTTTTGACAGCAACGACGATGGCGGAGCAAGAGACGTCGTGCGATGGTAAAGGGAACGGCACTGGCGTCATGATGGTGGCGACAGAACGGCGCGGCAACGAAGGCGACGGGTCGGTTGATGAAACCATTCGATAACGACGGTGATGGCAGCATAAGCAGCGTCTGGTGATGGATAGTGGAGTCGCCGGACTACCTTGCGGAAGGTGGACGGAAGGATGACTTTGCGCGGTTGCAGCAAGAGCAAAAAGGGAAGCTCTCCACGCGAAAACTCTGGAGAAAACGAAGGTTCGAAGAGAGAAAGACGGAGGGGTAGGGTCGATATTTATAGTGATAGGTTGGTGAGCCTTTGTATTCCAAACGGTTTGGAAACCGCTTGGTCTCAAGCGGTCTCAAGACCGTTTGGTCCCAAACGGGTTGCAAGACCGTTTGGTCCCAAACGGGTTCAAGACCGTTTGGTCCCAAACGGGTTGCAAGACCGTTTGGTCCCAAACGGGTTCAAGACCGTTTGGTCCCAAACGGGTTCAAGACCGTTTGGTCCCAAACGGGTTCAAGACCGTTTGGTCCCAAACGTTCTGAGGATCGTTTGGCTCCAAACGGTTTGAAGACTGTTTGGAGGGGCACAAAAGGTTTGTATATTTTTATGTTTGTTTTTGGGTATGTATATTATTTTTTATGAATTTTTATGTTGTTTGTTTTATGTATTGTTTTTGTAGTTTTGATTATGTAGATTTTTTTTGTATTTTTAGATTAATGATGAAAGAACTTAAAGAAAGCAAAACAAATTCAAAAGAAATTAGAGAAGGTGATACTGAGGTCTTGGGTTGCCTCCCAAGAAGTGCCTTGGTTTTACGTCACTGGCTTGACGAAACTGTAAGGTTGTTATGCTGTGGGCGTAGCATCTCTGATATCGAGAGTTTGTTGATGTGTTTTGTCTTCCTGAGTGTAGTATCTTTTTAAACGGTGCCCGCTAACCGTTCGTTCTCCTCTGTTGTTGTCAATGATAATGGCGGCTCCAGTTGGGTAGATATGTTTTATGGTGAAGGGTCCGGACCATTTTGTTCGGAGTTTTCCGGGGAATAATCTGAGCTTGGAGTTGAATAAGAGCACTTTGTCGCCAACGGCGATATCTTTTCTCTTAAGATGTCCATCGTGCCACATTTTTGTTTGCTCTTTATAGATTCTGGCACTGTGATATGCTGTCATTCGGAGTTCTTCTAGCTCCTGTAGCTGGAGTTATCTGTTTTCCCCTGCGCTTTTAAGGTCGAAGTTTAGTTGCTTGATGGCCCACCAGGCTTTATGTTCCAGTTCTACTGGAAGATGACATGATTTGCCGTATACCAAACGAAACGGGGTTGTTCCAATTGGTGTTTTGTAAGCAGTACGGTATGCCCAGAGGGCGTCAGGAAGTTTGGTGGACCAATCAGTGCGGTTTTTATTTACTGTTTTTTCGAGAATCGCTTTTATCTGTCTATTAGATACTTCTACCTGGCCACTAGTTTGTGGGTGGTAAGGTGTGGCAACTTTGTGATGGACTCCGTATTTTCTTAGTAACGCTTCGAAACTTCGTTCCAGGAAATGGGTCCCGCCATCAGATATGACCGTTCTTGGAACTCCAAATCTCGGAAAAATAGTGTCTTTGAACAATTTGACAGCAGGTTTGGAGTCATTGGATACGGTGGGTATAGCTTCGACCCACTTTGAGACGTAATCTACTGCGACTAAAATGTAAGAGAAGCCATATGATGAAGGGAAAGGTCCCATGTAGTCTACCCCCCATACGTCAAACAGTTCAATTTCCTGCCACATGGTAAGAGGCATTTCATCCCTTTTTGATATGTTGCCCAAAAATTGGCATTTATCACAGGCTTTGACAAAATCATGTGAGTCTTTTGATATGGTGGGCCAAAAGAAACCAGATTGAAGAACTTTTATGGCAGTTTTCTTGGCGCCCATGTGCCCCCCCGTGGGTCCTGAGTGGCAGTGTTCCAAAACCGAGGTTATTTCTTCTTCTGGAAGGCACCGGCGAAAAAGTCCGTCGGCACAGAGGTAAAATAAGTAGGGTTCGTCCCAATGATAACGTTTTATATCATGAAGGAATTTCCTTTTATCCCGATATGAAGCAGACGGGTGGATGATCCCTGTGGCTAGATAATTGACGATATCAGCAAACCAAGGAAAACTATGAGTGGCCTTCATAAGCTGATCATCAGGAAGAGAATCCCTGATAGGGATTTTATCTTTTTCTTCAACCTCGATTCTACTGAGGTGATCGGCTACAACGTTCTCTACGCCACTTTTATCTTTGATTTCTAGGTCAAATTCTTGAAGCATTAATACCCAGCGGATGAGCATGGGTTTGGCGTCCTGTTTCTGGATCAAATGTCGGATAGCAGAATGGTCAGTGTAGACGATGACTTTAGAGCCGATCAGGTAAGAGCGGAATTTTTCGAAGGCGTAGATGATAGCCAAAAACTCTTTTTCCGTGGTCGTGTAGTTTTTCTGTGCTTCGTCAAGCGTTTTTTATGCATAGTAGATGACATAGGGTTTCTTATCGATCCGTTGTCCTAAAACGGCTCCTATGGCATAATCACTTGCGTCGCACATAATTTCAAAAGGTTGCGACCAGTCTGGAGCCCTTAGAATAGGTGCGGAAATTAATGCTTCTTTAAGGGTGGAGAAACTTCGCATGCAATCTTGGTTGAAAATGAACTCGGCGTCTTTTGTCAGGAGTTGGGTCATGGGTTTAGCTATTCTCGAGAAATCTTTGATGAACCATCTGTAGAACCCTGCATGACCTAGGAAAGCTCGAACGCCCCTTATGTCCTTCGGGGGTGAAAACTTTGAGATAACATCAATCTTTGCTTTGTCGACCTCAATTCCCCTATCACTTACTCTATGTCCGAGGACGATACCTTCTGTTACCATGAAATGACATTTTTCCCAATTCAAGATAAGGTTCGTTTCCTTGCAACGTTGCAGGACTCGTTTAAGATTATTTAGACAGTTATCGAAAGAATCTCCATAGACAGAGAAATCATCCATAAAAACTTCCATAACAGATTCGGTTAATCCGGCGAAGATGGCAGACATGCAGCGTTGGAAAGTAGCTGGAGCGTTACATAGCCCGAATGGCATTCTTCTGAAAGCATATGTCCCAAAGGGACAAGTGAAAGTGGTTTTTTCTTGGTCTTCTGGATGTATGGGTATTTGGTAGAACCCGGAGTAACCATCGAGATAACAGAAATACTTTTGGTGGGCCAAACGCTCTAGGACTTCGTCAAGGAAGGGTAGAGGGTAGTGGTCTTTCCTTGTAGCTTTATTCAACTTCCTATAATCGATGCACATTCGCCACCCCGTTACAATCCTAGTGGGTACAAGCTCATTTTTATCGTTGATTACTACAGTAGTGCCCCCTTTTTTTGGAACTACCTGAACTAGACTGACCCACTGAGAGTCAGAGATAGGATAGATCATGCCAGCTTTGAGTAGTTTGAGGACCTCCAAACGAACTACCTCTTTCAAGTTTGGGTTCAGTTTTCTTTGGTGTTCACGAGTGGGTTTAAATTCTTCAACCATAGGGAGCTTGTGCATACACAGAGCCGGGTTTATGCCTGTGAGGTCGGTTATTTTATAACCAATGATCTTTTTGTGCCTTCTTAGTTTGTCCAGAAGCCTGACTTCTTGGTCTTCGGTAAGGGTGGAGTTGATAATAACTGGGCATAACTCTTCCCTATCCAGGAAAACATATTTGAGCCCTGTGGGTAAAGTCTTCAATTCAGGGGTTTTTGGTGGTTCTGCTGCTTCAATGGTGGTGATGGCTTTAAGCTCTTCAAAAGTAGCCTCTGGTGCTTCTTCTATCTTCTCTAGGTATTGGGTACATTGCTGGACTAGTTCATTTGCAGAGAACTCAACTTCTGGATTGATAAGAGCATTTTCAAGTTCGTCGATTGGCTCGGAAATTTCTAATTGCGACATTTGTTGAATTGCGTCTAAAAGAAAGACCTCTTCTTGGATGCTGGGACCTTTCATACTATCAAGGATGCGGAATTGAATTGCTTCTTTTCCGAGCCTAAGAATGATGGTTCCAGCTTCTACATCGATTAGCGCTCTGGCTGTAGCTAGGAAAGGCCTTCCGAAAATGATCGGATACCTCAAGTCTTCTTTGATATCCATGATGACAAAATCACATGGAACGTAGGCATCCTTCCCTATCCTTACTGGGACATCTTCGATGATTCCCAACGGTGCAGTTACAGTGGAGTCGGCTAGTTGAATAGTCATTGCTGTAGGCAGCAGGTCAGTGAGACCAAGGCGTTGGCACATTGAGTAGGGCATAATGGATATACTAGCCCCGAGGTCAGCTAACCCTTTCTTTGTGGATGCATTTCCAATGCAACATTGGATTCCGAAGGAACCTGGGTCCTTCTTCTTTTTGGGTAGTTTGTTCAGGATGATGTCAGAAGTGGTTTGAGCGAGCTTGACGGTCTCTTGCTCTTTGGTGATATACTTACGTGATAGCAAAGTTTTGAGATACCTTGCCCATGCTGGTACTTCGGATAGAGTGTCAAGGAGTGGGATGTCAATATAAAGTTTCTTCATTGCTTCCTTGAATTTTTGAAACCTGGCGTCCATTTTTGTTTCTTGCAGTCTGCCTGGGTACGGGATCCTTGGTTTGAATTGCGGGACTTTGGATTCTGCAGGTACATGCTCTTTGTTTTCGTCCTTTGTGCCTTCGGAGGATTTTTCAATCCCTTGTTGCGAAATCTCTTTCGTCATAAAAGTGGGCACATCATCATCATCTAGAGTGATCTCGATGGGTTCAGGAAGAATGCGTCCCGACCTTGTGGTGACGGCATTCAGCTGTTCGTGTTTGTTTTGCCCGTACTTAGAATTTGGTTCAGGCTGCCCATCAAAAGTGCTTGCCGGAGGTTTTAACTGTGCAGCAATCTGAGCAAGTTGGGTTTCAACTGCTTTTTGTTGGGCTTGTTGGTTAGCTAGCATGGTTTGCTGAGACTGAAGCATTTTTTTTATCAAAGATAGCTCATCTTCCGGTTGTGTAGTGATGTTTTTCTGAGGGTTTTGTTGTTGAGACTGTTGAATATGCTATTGCGGGTGAAGCGGGGGATGAGTGTACTGATAGTAGGCTGATTGATTTCTAGGGTAGTTAGCCCTAGGGAAATTGTTCCTTGGGTTCCCTGGATTTTGGTTAAAATTGTTTGGAAATCCAAGAGGCAGCCTATTGTCAAGCCCCCCTTGTGTCTAATGTTGCGGATTCGCAGTTCCAGAGGGATTCCCATACTGGAATCCGGGATGGTTCCTTGGTTGACTGGGATTATAATAAACTTGTCCGGGAATAGTATGGATGGAATTGACTTGCTCTGGAATCTGATCTTCAGCCTGATTAGTGATGGCCTCATAGGATTGTGGTGGTGGATGCAGATCCATCATCACATTATAGAGTATTCCGCAGGAAAGAGTCGGATGATCCGAAGAATGACATGCTTCACAGGATCCTGTGACGGCTTTGACTTGATGAACCAGCGGGGTTTTCTTCTTATCAATTTCCCCTAGGGTTGTTTCAAAGGTTTGCTGTTTATGAGCGATTGTCTTCAAAGCTTCGGCTATTGACTTTAGTTCCATAGATTCCTCAGCTTTACAGACTTTAAGGACGCCTTTTCCGGTTGACCGCCCCCAGTTGGACTGGTTTTCAGCTCCTAAAGTAACGATTTTCCAGGCATCTTCATAATTTTTCCTCATGAAATTTCCTCCAGATGAGGAATCTAGGAACTATTTAATGTCATCGCTTACCCCTCGATAAAAAGTTTCAATCAATTGATTCTGTGAAATTCCATGATGAGGGCATTTGCGTAGAAGTTCATTGAATCTTTCCCATGCCTCAGCGAGGGTTTCTCCAGGTAGCTGGGAGAAATGGTTGATCTGCCCTCTGATTTCATAGGTCAGCGAGGGTGGAAAGAACTTCTCCAAGAATTTTTCCTCTAGAGGGGCCCAAGTGGTTATGATGGGTTCTCTGTCCAGTGAGTTGTACCAACTCAAGGCCCTTCCAGATAAGGTGAAATGAAACAGGTGGAGCATTATTGCGTCGAAAGCAATGCCAGCTTGCGGGACCAGGCGGCATAATGCCTTAAACCGTTTCAAGTGGTCCATGCAAACGTCCCCTGAACCTCCAGAAAAGGAAATTCCTTGCATAATCTGGATCCACTGGGTCCGGATCTCAAAGTTTGGGATATTGATGATCGGAGGCCGGACCGGGTGGTTGTCTTCGTAATTCTTCGGGACAGCATAGTCCCTCAGTTGCTTGTTTCGTAGTTCGAGCTGAGCAGCCTCGGTCTCTGCTCTTATGCGGGCTTGCTCTTCTGCTCGTATTTCCGCTTGTATTTGGGCACGGGTGTCTGCAATGAGTTGTGCCCGTTGTGCGGCGATAGCAGCATTGACTCTCTCCATCACCAAAGCGGCTTGATGCTGTTCGTCATCCATTTGACTAGCGCGTTGGCGATTGAGACGGATTCTGCGGTGGAAACTTCTCTCTACCTCGGAGTCGAACTCCGGATCAGGGGAGAATCCTCAATTATGCGGTGATTGCATATACGGGTTCTACCTGAGTAAAGAAAAGAGAACACCTTTAGATAATAGAGACAATATGAAAGCTTCAAGAAGATAGTGAATTATGATTCAAAAAGAAAGTGTAAAATCCTAACCAACTAGAAAAATAAACTAAGTGAAATACTAACGTTCCGTTGTCCCCGGCAACGGCGCCATTTTTTGATGGAGCTGGAACTTACACCAAAATATTTTCAGTCTTCCAATGGGAGTCCCAGGATTCTATCACCAAAAACCCTAGAGAGGATGAATGTATTCCCTAGGTTTACCTATAACTGGTGCTTAGATAACAACTCCAACCCCATAAGAGTATGGAAGCCTTATCATAGTACAGATTTAGGATCGAACCCAAAAGACAACGGTCTTGTTGCAAGCAACAAGATGGAAAACGTACATCACTTCACTTAGTTACTTTACTAATTGGCACTTATATCAAAAGGTTGGATTTTGATTGGTTTTTAGACTAAAGCATGAAAAGTAAATAAAGCAAGTAAAACTAAGATTTTAACAAATGATGATGAATCACTGGGGTTAAGCAGGTATTCACCACCGCTACACATGCATTGTTTATGTACTAATCAAGCAAGACTTATAAGCTAGATGCATGGATGTTCCACAAGACCGATGCCTTATAAGACAAGAGCGATGCTTTGCATTCAAGGATGATCCACAAGACCGATGCCCATATAAGACAAGAGCGATGCATTGCATCCTTCGATGTTCCACAAGACCAATGCCCATATAAGACAAGAGCAATGCATCGCATCCTTCAAGGGTTAAGTAGCTCTCATTCGGTACATTTCTACGTGTCAATGAAGATATGTAGTCTTCCAAAGAGAGAAATCTTACTCAACCTCATGAAACGTGCATCTAAAACTAACAAGCGAGCGATAATTATCAAATCGAATAGTGTCTTTGTAGGCCTAGTCTCCTATTCGGATAACCTAGCTACGAGAAGTGCGGGAATGTTGCAACGCCAGCCATTCCCGATCAAATGGTCACATGCTTTACATCATTCCCCTCGCAAAGCGTGTTCCTCGACTTACCAAGGTTACTTCCATACAGATGGAAGTGTAACGGATGATAGTGAGTATACTCCACTCTTTGAGATACACTCCTAGACACCGAAACGGATGCGTGGTGGATACACACACCAGAAACCAACACTAAATCGGTATTCGAGTCTCGAGAGCGGTCGTAGACAAACCACAACAAAAGACAATAGATGCATACAAGAACGTGGCCATCATTCAAGCATGTATGAAACGATTTAGTATTAAAACGAAAGGATAACATCTTTTTAGTACAAAGTACAAAGCATGGGCAGCGGGGCTAGTCCCCGCGCCCCAGTGGATGGAACTACTCGCTCCTCATAGAGGGAGCAACAAAGGAGGAGGCAAGAAGAGATAGAAAGAACATCATCTCCACTAAGGAGAGAAGGTTGAACCCTTGGTGGAGAGAGCAACGATCTTCACCCTTCGTGGCTTGCTTGACGACGGATCTTCTCCTATCACCTTCTTTGTTGATGAGAGAGAAGGTAGCTTTGCAATGGAACGTGAGTCTCAGACTGGCAGCCTCGGGCGGTAGATGGTGTTGTTCTGGTAGTAGAGAGACAGCCTCTGGACGTCTAGACTTTCTCAGGGATGGCCCTTGAGGTCTTATTTATAGGCCTTGAGTGAGGTCAAACGGTCTTGAGACTGTTTGGGTTCAAACGGTCTTGAGACCGTTTGGCGTCAAACGGTCTTGAGACCGTTTGGCGTCAGACGGTCTTGAGATCGTTTGGCGTCAAACGGTCTTGGGACCGTTTGAATTCCATGCGGTCTTGGGACCGTTTGGCTTCATGCGGTCTCGGGACCGTTTGAGCTTCATGCGGTCTCGGGACCGTTTGAGCTTCATGCGGTCTCGGGACCGTTTGGCTTCATGCGGTCTCGGGACCGTTTGGCTTCATGCGGTCTCGGGACCGTTTGAACTCCATGCGGTCTTGGGACCGTTTGGCTTCATGCGGTCTCGGGACCGTTTGAACTCCATGCGGTCTTGGGACCGTTTGGCTTCATGCGGTCTCGGGACCGTTTGAACTCCATGCGGTCTTGGGACCGTTTGGCTTCATGCGGTCTCGGGACCGTTTGAACTCCATGCGGTCTTGGGACCGTTTGGCTTCATGCGGTCTCGGGACCGTTTGAACTCCATGCGGTCTTGGGACCGTTTGGCTTCATGCGGTCTCGGGACCGTTTGAACTCCATGCGGTCTTGGGTCCGTTTGGCTTCATGCGGTCTCGGGACCGTTTGAACTCCATGCGGTCTTGGGACCGTTTGGCTTCACTCGGCCTTGAGGTTGTTTATTCTTTTATGATTTTTTTGTGCTTTTTCTGCTAGTGTAAAAGGAAAAAGTTAGTTTGATGATGTATTTACAAAAAAGGGGTAAAATTAGGTTTATGTACCGTATAAACGTAAAAAGAGTATGGAAAACTAGAGAAAAAGACTAAGATAAACTACTAAAATAGGAGGTTATCAGTTAGTTACAAGTCATAGCATCAATACAAATGATTTACGAAATTGTCCTAGGGGTTTTAAGGCATTTTCCACCAAAGTGCATTTGTATTGATTTTGGCTTGTATTTGGTCAAGCTATGGCTTGACCAAATTCATACTTTTCATGTACCTCAACCCTAAAATAAATATCAAATTGACATATGAGAAATATATGAATGGAATGGTTAAATCATCATCAAAACATATATATTGTATAATTGCTAGGTCAACAAGTACCAATTTTTTGGTCTTGAGCTGGTACAACATACTACATCGAAGATCAAAGTGATCCAACAATAGTTGAAGGAAGCATAGGATAGGTAGAAGTTTTATGTTGATAACTGTCATAAACTATTGGAGTTCCAAGTTGGATACTGTGTCTATCTCAAGGTTTCTCCTTATAAGGGAGTTTTGAGGTTTGGAAAGAAGGGTAAGTTGTCTCCTAGGTTTATGAGACCTCACCCTCTCACAACAGGAGTTGGAATAGTAGTTACAAATCCTTTATATTTCTTGACCATATTTTCATCATATATTAGCAAACTAAAATCATAATACAAAACAACTACTAGGAACTCAAATGTTTCCATCAATCATTGTGATCTAGACTATGCAACTAAGACATGATCTAGGGTTGTTATCTAGGGAAAAATGGCACTCAACATCATTTCATTTGTATAGTGTCTCAAGGTTTGAAAAACTTGTTGATTGGACATAGAGCAGGGTTTGAGTATCATGAGATCTAAGAACATGTTTGAACTTCCAATGAGTCATAAGGCCCTAACCCGGTACATTACATATATTTACAAGAAGATGTCATGATTTACCATATGTTAGTATGATGGTAGTGATCCAAAGGAGTAATGGATTATTTTTGTAAACCGAAAGTGCATCATTAATCTTATTGGCTCAATCTATTTGTGTTCGGATGAAATACTTCTCCAAGATAGCCATAATTTTTTAGTTTGAAACTTCCACTTCCCCACTCATCTATGGGTGATATGGAGTGGAAACATTATACATAACACCATATTTCTTTAGTTAGTGCTTCAGCATTGTGCTCGAGGAAGTGGGTGTTGGTTTTGTCCCATGAGAGTCATCATGTGAGTATTCTCAAAGGGATACATTATATATAATGTTATTATTAATCAAGACCACTATGGAAACCCACCACACTAAATGAGATTTCCAAAACCAACTCACCACTCAAACACTAATTAGACACATTGCCAAAAAAGTATAAAATAAAAATTAAATAAAAAATTTCACATTCCATAAGAAACATTTACACAGAGGTCCAACCTCACATATATTCATACCACATATCATTACAAAAGATCAGTGGCCTCAACCATAACATGTATACAAAATTGTTATTCACATAATTACATTCTTTATATTAGACATCCATACAAAATTTCGAGTTGGTATGCATGATATACAAAACTCCTCGCACAAACCTGGGAGTACAACAATGAGTGTAGGAATATGTGCTAACAACCAGCCTTCTGCCACTATAGATATTCAAACTCCACCTCCTCATCACTCTATGTCTGAAGTTGTTTTAGGTCACATAAAAAGATATGGAGACCCATGAGGTGAGACCCATATCCCGATGAGAGATATAACTCCAAAAACATCTATTGCTTACCACTTTTATGTATTGTAGGCAGCTAAAGTAGATAGTATTATAGAGTTGATAGACTATATAACTTTCATCAAATCAGGCATAGTTAGAGACAGAAGTAAAGTTGACTTGTGTTACCACGTTATAAATTATCTACAAATCAAAATAATGAACCTCTTGTAGTAACTAGCTAAACCTAGGAAGATTCAAACCTTCGTTGGTGTCTTGAGCTGATCCTATGCTAAAACTGACTCCAACTTCTTAGGATCCGCACAAACACCTTTTACAGTGTTGTGACCAAGAAAGGGCACCTTGGTCAGCCAAAACTCACACTTACTAAACTTAGCATAAATCCTATCTTGCCTCAACAACTCCAACGCTTTATGAAGGTGTTTCTCATGTTGCTAACTATCCTAAGAGTATATCAATATGTCCTCTATGAACACCATCATAGACTTGTCAAGATACAGTCTGAACACTCTATTCCTTAGGTCCATAAACATTTTCGGTGCATTGGTTTAGCCCAAACGGCATAACCACAAACGCATGATGACCATACCTGGTCCTAAAAGTAGTATCAGGTATGTATTCTACCTTGATCCTCAACTGGTGATATCCTGACCTTGGATCTATCTTGGTAAACACTGAAGCATTCCTCAATTAGTCAAACATATTATCTATCATCGGGGTACTTGTTCTTAATTATGACCTTGTGCAACTGTCGGTAATCTATTCAAAGCCTCATAAAACCATCCTTCTTCTTCATGAACAACACTGGAGCACCTCAATGGGATATGTCTGATTGTATGAAACCCTTCTCCAACAACAACTGCAACTACTTCTTCAACTCCTTCATCTTAGTTGGAGGCATCCTATAAGGTGCTTGTGCTATGAGCTATGTACCAGGAACTAGATTGTTTTCAAAATAAATATCCCTTAGGGGTGGAACACTTGGAAACTCATCAAACAAAACATCCTCAAACTCACACATCACAGGTACATCCTAGATGCTAGGACTCCTCACCTTGGTATCCTCCACATATGATAAGAAAGATTCACACCCTTGTCTCAACAACTTCTCTGCTATCACAATCGACCCTAGATAGGTAGGAAGAATCTCCCTATCTCCTTGGACATTCCTAGAGACATCACTATCATAGAACGTCACAACTTTGGAACTATAACCTAAAAAAACCTTATACTTGTCCAATGTATCCATCCTAGGATCACATAGAACCCATGCATATCAAGTGGGATAAGATCCACTTAAATGTTGCATCTATTGAAAGAAGAAAGTAAGATGGACACACTACCTGCAACACTACATAACCAACCAAAGGGGTCTATAACAATAGGATACAATATCTACTACATACATGAAAGATTCAACTATTTATCTCCTCTCTAGTGATAAATGAGTGTGTTGCACCTGGGTCAACCAAAACAAATACAAAAGAAGAAGCAAATAAGACATTATGAAAAAGTTACATCTGACCTATCACTACTTGTGGGTTGACCACTCCTTCCAGTTGATTCATGGCGTAGAATCTATCCATTGTATGTTTGCTTCCTCGACCTTTGCTAGATGGTCTTGAAGACCCCACCTCTAATGTCTCACCACATCCTCTGCTACCACCGCTATTGTACTACTATTGCAAGCCATGTTGACTCTTTCTTGGCTGCTACATAAACTCCTAGTTCTTTGTAGGGCAAGACCATCTCACATGCCCAACCTGACCACACTTTATATAGGTCATTGTATCATATTATGGCCTAGATGGCCTTGTCACAGACATTTACCTAGAATTGTTTGCCCCAGCTAGCAGAAAACTATGACCTCTCCATTTTTTAGGAGATCACTATGACTGCACTTGTTTTCTTGGATCAGAAAATTACCATATGGCAATCCCTGGAACTAGTAGACCAATTTCTGGCATTGGCTTCTTGCTACTCCACAATTGTCCTCTCTATCCTCCTAATAGACTCCATGAAGGTGGAAACCTTCTCTTGGATCTCCAAAGTAGAAGTCATCCTTGCCAACTCTGCATTCAAACCCTTCTCAAACCTCTTGATCCTATCCTTTGCCATGGCCTCCATGTGAGAAGAGAACAACAACAACTCCATAAAATTTGCATTTTAGTAATTTATAGACCATGACCCCTGGTGCAGGCACTCAAACTGATCCATCTTCTCCTCCAGATATGTTTCAAGGAAGTAACAATTCAAAAATTCCTATTGGAACTCTTCCCTACCAACTAGCTCACTTAGTCTGTCTCCTCCTCTATGGCCCACCAATGGCCAACACTACCTTTCAGAAGGTAGACCGCATGCTTCACCTTGTCCTCCTCTGATATATTCAAGATCTAGAATGCCTTCTCTAGCTCTATCAACAACATGTCAGCATCTTCTGAGTCTACAATGCTTGCATACTCTATGGCTCCCATGCACTTCAACCCCTCAAAGGTCTTCCATGGACCCTGAGATACAACATTGGGAACATGCACCATCGATTGAGATGCAGGAGCCCTATCCACCAAATGTGTAATTGTCACCATTAGATGTCCAAACACATAATGAAAGGTTGGATAATCTACAGTTAAAGGGTCGAACAAGGGTGGGACATACTATTTTGGCCCATCTCAGGTACTCCTCCATCCAGTACCTGCTTCCTACTACCACCCCAAGAGCCATATGACTACTCTCTACATGCACTTCACATTTTCCAAACATATATGCATAACCATAAACAATGGTCAGATATGTTGGATTACATAATAATAGACATAACAACCTAGGTCATATGTCCTTGTAGAGTCAATGAACATAAAGATCTGATACCACCAAATGTGGCACCCGCCACACTAAACAAGATTGCCAAAACCAAAACTTTGACCAAACACTAACTGGATACATTACCAAAAGGTATATAATAAAAACCCAAATAAAAAAATCACATTCCATAAGAAACATTTACATAGAGGTCCGACCTCACATATATTATTACCATGTATCATTACATAAGTTCAGTGGTCTCAACCATAACATGTATACAAAAATATTGTTCACACAATTACATCCTTTATATTAGACACACATACAAAAATTCCCACCTGGACCTGAGAGTACAAGGATGAGTCTAGGACATTATACTAACCTTTTGCCACTATAGATCTTCAAACTGCACCTCATCATCACTATACATTTGACAACATTGCAAGTCACCTAAAAAGATATGGTGACCCATGAGGTGAGACCCATGTTCCAGTCATAGGTATAATTGTAGGGAAATATTGATGAATCCACATTCATCATGATTTTTAGTTGCCATCGTGGGCCCATTTCGACTCATTACATTCACTTTTACCCTCTAAATATTACAAATTGCAATCTTGCTTCTTGACTAGGGTTTCTGTGATTTCATGCAGATTGAGCAAGCCATGATGGAGACAGATCTTCAACTGGGGGCCACCTTCACTCAACCCTAGATCTACCCTCATTTAAACACCCTTCATCCACTTCACCTTCCATCAATGACCACCATTACCACCTTGTTGTGCTTCGCCTTCCACCTCCATCAACCATCCCCTTCTTTCTTCATCCAAGTCAAACCCTAATAGTGGGACCCACCCACTAGTTTTGGGCCCACCTTTCTCAACCTTAAAAATTTCATCACAACCTGCCTCCTAACAATCTCCACCATCCTCAGGGTTTTTCACCATCAACCCTCCAAACGGTCTCAAGACCGAATGGAGCTCTCTCAGTCTCAAGACCGCGAGCATCCGCTACCATCCGATCGAGAATCGACACCTCCTATTCATCCAGCCACTCAGTCTCATCTTAACAGTCTTGCACCCTCGCTCGCTCCTCCTTCTCACGGTCTTAAGACCACGTGAGCCTTTACGGTCTCAAGACTGTGAGAGGGATGCTCACAACCCCAAAACTATAAGGACCTACACCAGCATCGATCTCCGATGACCTGCTTCCTCCACCTTTCTTCCCGCCATCGTATCAAGCATGTAGTGTCAACCACCTGCTCTCCGCCACCATCCTCTTCCTTCATCTCATATGCACTGATGCCTGGGCCTACAACCCTAACCTCACGCGACCACGGCAGCCACAGGCATCACGCTTCCATCCTTTCCCTTCCCCTCTTCCTCTCACACCCTCCATGACCTACTCTAATGATCCTTCTCCTACCCCTCCCTTCTCTTATCCACCTTCAAACCCCCATCGCACGCCGTCGCTAGTCAAGGACCACAAGACCATCAAGCGTTCTCAAGACCGGGAGGATCCTCACAATCTCAAGAACGCGAGGCCAGCTGATCGTCCAAGACCACAAGAAGCCTGAGACCATGAAGGCCTAAGACCGGTTGGACACCGCTAACCAGGAAAAACTGAAGACCGTGAGAGAAGCAAGACCACTTGAGTGGTGAAGACTGCAAGGAGCCGAGATCGAGAGATGACCAAACCACGATATGTCGAGAAGCCAAGACCGCTTGGCGGCAATGCTCGTGCCTCCAAGACCACAAGGAAGGAACTGCAATCTCCAAACTGCATAAGCAGAGTCTCGCATTTTCCAAACCGTGAAGGCTACTAGCGTTTTCCCAAACCAATAAGGAACAAACGGTTTTCCAAACCGAGTGAAGGCAGAACGCAAGGTCTAAGACCAAGAAGGCAACCAAACTAAGAAGGCTATAGACCGCAAGAACATCCCAAATCGTGAGAGACTAAATGGTCTCCCAAACTGTGAAAATTGCAACAAGTTCCAAACCGTGTAAGACCCCATCCAAGCCTATAAATAGAACCACAAGGGTCCTCATTTGGGCATCGGATCTGAGACACCGCCAGGCTGCTTGAGCACAGGCCCGACCCCTAGAAAAGGATCCTGGTCCATCACTATTCTGCACGATCTGTGTATGTGCATCCACGCTACAAACACATCCAAAGATTTCTCCACCTGTTGTGATCAAGGAGGTCGAGACAAGAAGGAAGGTGGAGAGAGAAAGATCGCTCGGGTCTTGGTGTCCCTTGATCCTCGTCCACATCTGCCCCGATATGACATAGAAGACCGCATCATCTTCACTGAGCTGCGACACTCTTTTGCCCCATGCTCATGGCAGAATCTTCCCTCTCTCTTGTTCTTCTTGTTCCTCACATCATGAGCGAGTAGTTCCTTTTCGCTAGGGTGTGGGGACTAGCCCCACTGCCCTTGCTTTCATGTCTTTTCATTTTAACATTCCATGGCATGTATGTAACTTTTCATTTTGTTGTTAATCGTCGATGTTTGCTTATCGATTGATCACCTGCTTGCATTTATCTTGTTCTTTCCTATGTTGCGAGAACTTCAATATATAGGATAGAATGTCGATTAACGTGGTTGACTCCCTAACTAGAAATAGAATGGGATTCCCTGAGGTCATAAGTGAATGATTCGTGAGGGGACGAGCCATCTAGCCCACGGTAACACTTCTGTGTGCCTAACACCTGTATAGGGGGCCCGCAGCTTCAGTTGGATATCTATATATTTGGAACCGTAAGGGCATGATCCAGATTGTGACGAGAAATTTGATGCCTAAGGTGATGCTTACGTGAACCTAAACATCCTTCCAGGAGGGTTTGCAGTAGTTCTATTTGGATAGTTATATCTTACCTGGATGTTTGCGATTGGACATGTTTGCATGTGTAGTGGTGGTGAAACCCGGGACCACCCCAGTGATCCCCATCATTAATCTATATTCAACTTTAATTTTGCTCTTGCAATTAGTCTAATAAAATTTAAATCAACCTTTGGTCTAAATATTAGTCTTACTTGAGCTAGACTAGACTAGCAACGATTTTTAAAAATGTTGTCCCTTGGGATTCGATCCTTAACTATACTTCCATAAGACCCGTCCGCTTGCGGGTGGTATTATTGCACAAGTTTTGGTTAAAAGCTTAAGGATTTCCACCCCGAGTGAATTTGTTAGTGTGATAATAGACCACGTCAAATATGGCGACAGAGATGGCAGTGGAAACAAAACTTTTCTTACCATATTCTCCATAACCAACATATCACATCAATAAATATGAATAGGAAACGAGTTTGCAAGACATATGCCTAGTCCTAGAGCAAGTCCCACAACAATCCCTACAAGGATGTGCTTCTTTCTCAAGCAGCACTTAGACAACAATTGGTGTCGACCTCCTGGTGTATCACCATGGGCAGAAGTTGATGACATCCTCCTAGTGTGATGGCAACAACCTCCATGCATCTACTCAGTCAATGCAGACCATCGACAAAAACTGATCATTCTTCTAGAACTGACAGGAAGGATTTGTCCCTTTGCATTGTCAATGTGCTTGTGTCTACTTTCTCCCCTTTGGCTATCTCTTCCATTTATAAAGTAAGATGCCTCTGGCTCTCATATTACCACAACATTGAAATGAGGAGTATCAGTACTGAGAGTCTTGGCCCCTCATTTGAACAGGAGAGTGTGGGTTAGGATTTCCACAAACTCGGGGACACGAGGAGATGGATTTCATGAAATTCTAGTTACTACAAACCACCAGTTGGTCAACTAGACTCCTAGACGGTCGACTGGCATGTTATTTGGTCAACTAGACACTCCATTCAGTCAACTGGATATTTTTCCTATTCATAAAAGTACTGCTTTCAATGTGATGATTAATGCATGTCATGACATCAAAACCAATTCCTTTATCCAATCCTATTGATCGTCCAACCGCTTGACTATACCTTTTCAGTTAGTCGACTAGACAATCTAGTGGATCGACCGACATTGCTAGTCATTCAACTACACACCAATTAACCAACTATCATCCAATGTTGTTTAAGTCAATTACCTAAATGCTTTAGTAACCAATTCAGACCTTATTCATGAGTAAACTCCTATTCCAGGTGCATCTTATGTGTGTGACCCTATAGGTCCCAAATTACATTGGTAGTGAATGTTCATAACTAGAATATGACATAACAAACAATGAGTGGTATCACAACACATCACTACTACCCAAGTAATTGAAAAATTGGAGAACAACTTCAACCTACATCTGTGATCAGTGTTGTCATGACCGTATAGTTCCTTTGTCATTAATACCTACATTGAACTCAAGGCATGGAATCGTCATCGGATTAATATTCAATCCATGTTCCTTGAACTAGAGAAGACTATCTGAGATGCATGTACATCTCACATACCACATATTAATTCACATGAGTATGGCCATATGTTTCTTAGTATCGTTTATCAAGTGTCCAGGATATCAACTCTAGAGGAAGGGACAAATCCCATATACATCACTCATTGGTAATCTTTGAGTGTCACAATGCAACCACATACCACCTTTATAGTAAACCATATTCAAGGTCATGTTGGATGGTTTCAAAGTACATCAAACTACATGTGATGAGTGCAGTGACTTTAGGTCTAAGAACCACAATCACCACTACCACTATGGGAGTCAATTTTGACCACCATTTGATGGTTTCCGTGTATCACTCTCAACGTGGGTCTGTCTGCTACACTTGTTCTCTAACAAATACATGTGTGTTTGGATTGACATCATATATCATGAAAATGAGATTATGTCATCAGTCAACACACATTCTATTCTTATGTATTATTGTTGTCTATATGGATTCCACAATAATATCCAACTAGGACATAATAAGAATGTATATACTATTATCATACATATGATCTCATTGTTCAGGTTCTCAACCTGAAAACATATGTCATCGAGTAATATCATTCTTTTAGACATATGTCATGTTATACCATCATCTCATAATTGAATAAACATATACACAAAAAATTATGTTTATTATTAATCAAATCAAGTACATGATGCCACATTACAATCATCATATGAATGTCTCTCTAGGCATATATACCAATACACTCCCAGTTGCACTTAGAGTCAATCATTCATGAACTTAATCCCAAGTGATCTAACATGACCTTCATACTTCTACTATGATAGTCTTTTTGCCAAGGCGTCAGCAACATTGCTTTCAATTAGTACTCTACAAATCTTCACATCTCATCATTATATGATCTCTTGTATGATATGGAACTTCCATTGTATGTGTTTAGAACATTGATGGGTTCTAGTTTCCTTAGCTTGTGTGTAGCTCCATTGTTATCACAATAAATCCCTATTGCATCATCAATGCTGGAACCACCCCAAGTTTAGTGGCAAACTTCTTGATCCAAACAACTTCCTTTATTGCATTGGAGGCAGCAATGTATTCGGCCTCTATTGTAGAACCAACAACTGTTTATTACTTGGAACTCTTCCAACTTATAGTTCCATTGTTCAGGCAAAACACAAATCTAGATTATGATCTAAAATCATATTTGTCAGTTTAGAAGCTAGCATCGGCGTAACCCTTTACCGCCAACTATTCCTTACCACCATAGATAAGAAATTGATCCTTAGTTCTTATCAAGTATTTAAGGATGTTCTTCACAGCATTCCAATGACATTTACCAGGATCTAACTAATATCTGCTCATCATGCTTAAGGCATACAAGACATCAAGATGAGTACACAACATTGCGTACATGATATATCCAATTGCATATGGATATGGAATTTTACTCATGCATTCTCATTCTTGACAACAATTAGGACATTGAGATCTAGAGATACTAACACCATGAGACATGGGTAAGTTTTCTTTCTTTGAGTTCTCCATGTTGAACCTTTTCATCACATTGTCAATGTATGTGATATGGCTTAAGACAAGAAGCCTTCTAGATCTATCTTTATAGATTTTGATTCCTAGGATGTTGGATACTTTGCCTAAATCTTTCATAGAGAATATACTTCATATCCAAGTTTTAACTAATTGTAAGGTAGGTATGTGTAACATCCTCAATTTTGGTAAAATTGAATGATATAAATATAAAGCATGATTTGATAAATAATTTTCTCCAATGGTAGTATTGGTGTAACAACAATGTTGATCACCTTTGTGGCATGGGTGTTTGTGGCAAAAGTTAAATAAATGAAAGGAATTTGTACATGAGTTAATGGTAATGGCTTTTTGAAATATTAGATATGCAAGTTTCCAAAAGGAAATGAGATGTGTGGTGTTTTAGATAATTAAAAGGATAATTATCTAGCCAGTTTGGAAACACATGTTTAAAATGGCAATTAGTATTAATTTGATCTAACCTTTGGTATGCATGAAAATAGTGAGGAAAGAGAGAGAATTTTAGAAGTTGGGAGAAAAAGAATATACCATTGGATAAAGGTATTATTTTAAATAATTTTTAAAAGGAGCAAGTATTGAAGAGGATAGATATCCCATTAGATTCCCAGCATTAGATGTGAGCCGAGGAAATATAGTAATGAGTTTCTAAGGAATAAGGATAAGTGGTTTAAATGATATACAAAGGAGAGAAATGAAAGAATAATCTAGAATCTAATAGTGTTTCCTAAATAGAATAAATGACCAATATCCAATGAGAAACATATAAAAATGGATTTTCCTTAATGACTTTTTGGTTGCCAAATACAAGTTCGAATAAGTTTGTGGTGGTGTCTTTTTGTCATTTTTGGATTTATTAGAATAAAAGGAAAGAGTTTTATATAAAGGATTTCTCAAATAAGATGCGCGCATTTCTCCTATTTTTAGTTGGAGACCAATTTCTAATAAAGAATATATCTTGGAAATACTTTTGGAAAGATAATGAATATTTTCCATGATACTTTCCTTGAGTGTTTGTCATAACCATGAGAAAGAAAATAATTAGCAAAAGGAAAATAAAAAGGAATACTTGGTTAAATAGTGATCGTATAAATGGGAAGAGTACAATGTAGATTGGAAAACATTTAAAGTGGAGGAGTAACCAGGTCTGAGGAGGCAGTACCAATGCAGGCTTTTGGGTATATATATGTTCATGGATGTAGGGTCTATTCCTCTTTTTAGAGACCCTTTCCCCATACTTTCTTCTCCATCCTCCTCCTGAACCAAGGATTTCAACTACAATCCATGAAAGGAATCACAAAAAGCCTCATTGCTAACCCGAATATGACACCTAGCATGTCATCCCTCTCGCTGCTACACCGCTCGGCCACCAAAGATCATAGGCAGTGATAACTCTATAGGAACCCTACAAACTGAGTTGTAGGTCAATGATTGCATCCACAAGCATGGCAAGGAATATCGACAGTACAACAGTTTCTCTAGGGGATGAATACCTTGCAAGCTCTCTAGAAGCCTACATGGCATGACTGAGCATCTGTGAAGGACCCAGAGACCACCGCAGTAGTTCTCCGGGGATCCTATGCCATGTCTTCCTTGGCATCTTTTGGGGTGCGGTTCCATGTTAGGGATTCCTATCAAGGTTGGTTGGCCCCTCTAGAGGCCGTGTTGGGCTTGGAACTTCCAACCACATCGCCTGGCGCACTGACGTCTGAGCGGGGTGCATGCAGGGATCAACAGATTTTGCACGGGGAGGACTGAGGGAGCAACCAGACTTGGGTACAATGGTAAGTAGGTTATAATAGTGATCCACAAGAGAAGAAAAGGAAATGAAAATAAAAAGGTATTTACCTAATGACATGGTGTGTTCCTATTGGTCCATATATCATAATCTAGTTTCAATGATAGTAATTAATTGGAAACTCAGATTGATACAAGTTATATATGATAATTGACTAGGAGAAAGAGAGGAATCTAAATAAAATAGTTTTAGAGTCTAATTATTCTTATAATTCCAAAATAGTGCAAAGATGGGTTTAAGTGGTGATTAGTGCATGAAAACCCTAATTTTGAATATTAACATATTGAATATGTTAAAAAAAACTTTTTATGCTATTATCTAATCTTATTGAATAATCTAATTATTATGACCATGACAATAAGGATGATAATTAGGATTAACAAAGTGGATAGCTATACATGTGAATAAATAGGGTTATGTAACCAAAGTCATATCTTGTTATGTTGACTAATGAAGTTAATCTGATCTAAGTGTTCATAATAAAGGGATATGATAGATTTGCTGATCATGGATACACCTAAAATGAATTATGCTTTTTAAATCATTACATTAATGAACATGGGAATTGGGGGTATCAAACATAACCCTAATCCTAACTCGATAACAAGGAAACCTAAACCCTAGATTAGAACCCAAGCAGGGTTTAATGTATTTAATGTGATGGTGACGCTTTAAGATTTACATTCATGCAGATTAAAATGTGGGTTGCTTGAGTTGCTTGTTCATTGGCTACTCTACTTTAATTATAGTTGTATAATCTATATGGCTCACAATTGAGGTATGTGGTTACTCTTATGACTACCTGCATTAGTTTGTTGATATTTTTTGAGGATTCCTCGATGATTGAACAACTAAATTGTTGGATGTTTACTTACATTATGTTCAATTATAATGCCACTATGAGTATCACATAAAGAAAGATGATGTGAAGAAATGATAGTTCTTATTTGCAAGTAATAGTGAATGTATTTTGTTATATACTTGCACACTTTTACATGCACCCCACGTACATAGTATGGCAACATACTGATCTGTGCTTTTGTTTAACGGTGTTTTAGGTATATGATGATATACATGATAAGGGACATGAAGATAAATATGAAACCACATGAAGGCATTAAAGTTATCAAAAGGAGGATTAGATAGATACTTATTCTCATATATTGTAATTTTAACTATGAAAGTTCATGTAAGCCTCTTGTAAACAATACTGGTGAATTAATGAAATTATTTTCTATTATTTATTGTTTGGTTAAATCTGGATCCTTGGTAAAAAATTTGGTAATGGCTATCATTTTTTTTCTATCCTTAATTGGGGGTTTCTAAAAAGTGAGGTCGTTACAGGATGACACACCACATAAATATTATGTCATCTACATACAATATGAGAAATACAATCATGTTCCCACTAACCTTCTTCTAAACACATAGTTCATCATCAATTTGACTGTTTGACTGGAAATATTCCAACTTTGAGATGCTTGATTCAATCCATATACTGGCCATTAAACTTTTACTAAGTTGGTTTTGTACTTCATTCATGAAATCCTTGAACTTTTCAGTGGTTTCTGACTTGTGCTTCATTAAGTACACATAGCCATACCTAGTGAGATCATCAGTAAAGGTAATGAAGTACTACTAGCCACCTCTAGCATTTGTGTTAAATGGTCACATACATTAGTATGTATGAGTCCCAATTGACCACTCACTCTCTCATTGTGTCCACCGAAAGGAGTCTTTATCATCTTGCCCAATAAACAAGATTCACACTTCTTTATTGATTTGAAGTCAAAAGACTCTAGATAACCATCTTTATGGAGTCTAGAAATGTGTTTCTCATTAATGTGCCCTAGACAAAAAATGACAAAGGTATGTTTTGTTTGAGTTATCGAGTTTTAACCTTTTGGAGGAAGAGAAAAAGGCTTGGTATGCAAACCAAATTTAAAATAGAGGAATGAAACCATTCAAACATGCACACATATCCAAGGGATATTGACCATAACCACGTTTACATCCACCATTAAAACAATTTTAGGGAGACATGTATAAATCACATATATATCATATCATACATATACAGGATGTATGAGACATTCCCTAATGTATATGGTATTTAATAAAATATGCACACTAATCATTATGTATTCACATCACATGTAATAAAATTGATGATAAAACTAAAAAAATGATCATATCAATTAAATCCCGAAAAATAATAAATTGGTGTGGCTATGATACCACTGTAGGAAAATATATGAAAAAGATGGAAGTGAAAACAAAAAGTTTCTTTCCATATTCTTCATAATCAGTGGATCGTGACAATAAATATGAATGGGAAGGAAGGTTGCAAGGAGTATACATATTTTTGGAGCAAGTCCAACAAAAATACTTGCAGCGATGTACTTCTTGTCAAGCAACACCTGGACAACACTTGGTGGTGGCCTCCTGGTGCATCACTACAAATGATAGTTGACAACGTCCTCCTAGCATGATGGAAACAACCTCCATGCCTCTATGTAGTCCACGCAGACCACCAGAAACTCCTCATTGTTCTTCTAGAACCGACGGGAAGGAGTTGTCCCTTCATGTTGTCAACATGCTAGTGTTGACTTCTCCCGTTTGTCTATATCTTTTGTTTACAGGTAAGATGGAAATAGCTCTAACATTGCCACAATGTTGAGATGAGGAGTATCTGTACTCTTGGCCACCACCCCTCTATATAGGAGTGGATGGGTTAGGGTTTTCACAAACCCGGGGACATGAGGAGACAAATTTCATGAATTTTTAGTTGTTGCAAACCACCAGTCGGTCGTATGGACACTCCAATCAATCAATTGGCTATTTTTCATTTTTGTAATAGTAATGTCTTTCAATGCAATGATTAATTCATGTCATAATGAGGCAACATAAATTCCTTGATCTGTCCTACTAATCGCCTAGTTGGTTGATTGGACTTTTTCCATCGGTCGACTAGACAATCTAATCAATCAACTAGCATTCCCAATTGGTTGACTAGACACTCCAGTCATCCAACTTTCAATAGATGTTGTTTAAGTTGATTACCCAAACACTTTATCAACCACTCTTATTCATGAGTAAACTCCTATTCTAGGTGCATCCTATGTGTGTGACCCTATAAGTCCCAAATTACACTGGTAGTGAATGTCCATAACTAGATTATGACATCATAAACAATGAGTGGTATCTAGAAACATAATTGCTACCCAAGTACTTAGAAATTTGGAGAAAAACTTCAACCTACATCTATGATCAATTTTATCATGATCGTATAGTTCCTTTGTTAGTGATATCCAAATTGAACTCAAGGCATGGAATTGTCATCCTCTTCATATTCAGTCCATGTTCTTTTAACTAGAGCATACTATCTGAGATGCATGTGAGCTCACTATCACACATTGATTCACATGAGTATGGCCATATGTTTCTTAGTCTTGCTTATCAAGTGTCCAAGATATCAACTTTGGCAGGAGGGAAAAATCCCATGTACATCACTCACAATAGATCTCCATGTGTCACAACATACTCGAATAACACCTTTGTGGTAACCCTTATTGAAGGTCACATTTAATGGTGTCAAAGTACATCAAACAACATGTGATGAGTGTAGTAAACTTCAAGTCTATGAACCAAAAGCACCACTATCACTATGAGAGTTGATTTTGACCACCATTCATTGGTTTCCATGTATCACTCTCAAGGTGGGTCTGTTCGGTACACTTGTTCTCTAACAAGTACCTATATGTTTGGCTTGACATCATATATCATGACAAATGGGATTCTATCATCAGTCAACACACATTATCTTAAGTATTATTGTTGTCTATATCGTTTCCAAAATAATATCCCAGTAGGTACATAAGAAGAATGTATATACTCTTATTATACATATGGTCTCATTGTTCAGGTCCTCAACCTAAAAACATATGTCATTGAGTAATATCACTCTTTTGTACATCTATGATGTTATACTATCATATCATAATTGAACAAACATATAGATGAAAAATTGCCTTTATCATTAATCAAATCAAGTACATGACGACACATTACAATCATCGTATACACGACTAGCTCTTTGGGCATATATAGCAACAATAACTCTAAAACATCTATTTCTTACCATAGTTATGTACTTTAGGCAGTTGAATCATATAGTATTACACAGTTGAAATACTATATAACTTCCATCAGAGCACAATTGATTTCTCTTATTGTATAATAAATTATCTACAAATCAAAAGAAACATAGCAAAGATTATCATCCAATGTGATTCTCCAACTAACCCTAACAGTTGTGCAACATGTTTGAATTATATATTATATTATGCCCTGGGTAGTTTGAGGCGTACCACTCAAACTACTAGTTGACAACTACAAAGTTGAAATTAGCTCCATATAATATCTAGGATGGCTAAAATCCTAAGATCTATTCCCCTTAGATAGTATGAGTAACAACCATAGTGGCACATCAACCCAACCACTAAACAACCTAGTCCACCCTTGGTACACAAGGAATGACACTAAAACCACGATATACGACCCTCAAATCAGAGTTATGAATGTATTCCCTCTGAATTACTTTGACATCCAAGATATTACCTCAACTGCTCTCTAAAACCTTGGGATCAAGATGACAGTGATATACCGTCCATGCACCCACATATACTCGGCTGGTTTATGACTCCAAACTCCTTTTGGATTACTCATTTTACTATCCAGTAAGTTATAAAATTGGAATAATTTTACTATCTCAAGGCACTACTTGTTTATGGTATCAATTGATTATTTAAGTCAATTTATTAAATTTCTACTGCATCAATAAAGTTAGGCATGAACACCAAAAAGGTTCTTAGAGAATTCATTGGGGTTTACAACCTTAGAATATTTAAAATATATTAAATAATTTCATGTCACTCTACTCATAAGTGTCCATACACTAAAACTTAAAATAAAAGGTTTGCTTTCTATACTAGGGTTATGTACAACCATTACTACAACATAAAAACAATTATATCAGTTCTCATTATTGCATAAGATGTTCAATAGAATTCTAGGCATAGCATGTAGGTCAAATTGCTTTATCTCGATGGTACCAAAATGTCAGATACATGGTATTTTGGGAGTTCAAGCACTTACATTCTAAGATTTCAGACCTTTCACACTAAAAGAAGGTTCATGATATCACACTCATGAAGACTAAGTAAAGCTTAAAGATTCACATCATCATCATTTTTTGATATTAAATAGTAGTAAAAAACCATCTGTTACAATATGAAGAGTCCCATGGTAATATAACAACATGCATGCAGAAGGTAGGCAAAAAATGCATTTAGGGTTATATAACTTTTCCTGGTTGAGAAAGAAAAACCAAAATTCAAGGTGGAAACTTCCGAAATTAGTATAAAAGCATCAATCTCGATCTACCAAAGCTCGAAGGATATATCCTCTTTCCAAGAATAGGGTGGGACTAAAGAAAGAAGAGAAATAAAGAGAATTCTCAAACCCTTATTCTTAGGTTCCAACAAGAAGACACCAAGAAACTACATAGAACTCGATCATGAGGAAGGAAGGCAAAGAACAATAAGAAAATGAGTATAAGAGAAATAATCTTACATGTAGAAATCAATAGAGATGGTAAAAAAACCTTTAGATTGTACACAAGCAACTCAAACTAGAACATGCATCCCTGAAAAGCATGTGATCATCGACCTAGATGGGCTCTCGTCGACCTCTAGTCTCCAGAGAATCTCGTCGGGCTCCTCCAAACTCAACTCAAGATTCTCCAAAATGAAATGAGAGGAGAGGATGGCATGGGGTATTTATAGGTGCGTAGGTCAAGATAATGACTTGTCATTAGTCACTAGATCTATCTGGCTCACCCAATGGGTTTGTTGGGCAAGATCCCATCGGCCATAGGGGATGCGTCGATCAAAACTCGTCGATCAACTCACTAAATTCTCATAGTTCAAACATACAAGGTATCATGTGATCATTGAACCTCATTGGTTACCGATAATTAATCGATCAATCAAAATCTTGACTGAGTAACCCATGGTCAATTAAGCACTAAAAACTCACCAATCAACATATAAAAGGCCCTTGTCTTATAACCCCATCAATCACCAAACAAAAACATCGACCGGTGAAAACAAAGCTCTACTTCCTCACCAAGTTTAACTATATAATTCATCAAAGCAAACTCCAAAACATACAAAGGAGAAGTAAAATTAGAAAATTCTTATGTACAACATGAATCAACTAAAGCAAGTATTAGAAATTGGCAATTTACATCTAAAAGTTACATGAATTTGTATATCTTGAGCAAATACGGTCTATTTTGATTAAAATTATAAATGTCGTTTCATCATCCAATGAAATCACACATCAGAGTTATATAGAAGGGGGAAAACCTTTATTTGTTGTTATTGAAAATATTACAATGCACTCTCTTTTATAGGACAAGAGAGGAAGGGAGATATAGAACTAGGAAATATGGGATAAATGAAGAGATAAAGACAAGGGCAAGTGTAAAGCACAAAACACAACACACAACACAAGATAACACATAACAAAACAAACAACACATGGTAACACATAAAGCGTATATACCAATACTCCCCCTCAAGCTGGAGCATAGATGTCAAACATACCCAGCTTGTCCACTAGGTTAACAAAGTGTGTCTTGGGAAGTATCTGAATGAATATTTCAGCAACTTGATCCTGTGTACTGAGATAAGGAGTGCATATGCATCTAGTGACAATAGCTTCCCATACAAAGTGGAAATCCACTTCGATGTGCTTTTTGTGATCATGGAAAGTGGGATTTCTAGCAATAAAAGTAGCTGCTTTATTATTATGGTGCTAGGAATAAGATCAGAGTCTAAAATCTAAAATCCTTGAGGAGTCCTTGCACCGACATCAGTTCATAGGCAGTATGGGCCACTGCCCTATGTTCAACTTCAACACTTAACTAGGAAACCACGATCGGCTTTTTACTACACCATGTGACCAGGTTTCCTCCAATAAAGGAGCAGTAACCAGATGTAAATTTCTTGTCACACGACTACTGACACAATCAGGGTCAGAATACCCTGTAAGTTCGGAGTGCTCATGTCAGCGATATAGTAAACCTTTTTTGGAGAAGATTTTAGATATTTAAGAATGTGGAGAAGATTTTAGATATTTAAGAATGTGACATACATCATCCCAATGACATCATCAAAGTTTTTCAGGTACCTACTAACAATTCCAATAGTAGTAGTTATATCAACTCTTGTCACAGTGAGATAGATAAGTTTACCTAATGTTCGTCGATACTGATGGTTATCAGGGTACAGAGGTTAAGATTCATCATCCCAATTGGTTTTAGGATCGAGAGGAGTACTAGAAAGTTTAGAACCAAGTATACCTAATTCTGTCAGAAGGTCCAACACATATTTGTGCTTTGAGAGGCAGACACCAGAAGACGATCTGGAAACTTCAATTCCCAAGAAATATCTAAGTTTACCCAGATCTTTAGTAATAAGTTGTTGTTCAAGATATTGTTTGGTAGCTAAAATACCTTCAAGATCATCACTAAACAGAATAATATAATCCACATAAACAATAAGTACAACAAACCCATAATTGGTTTTTCAAATAAAAATAGAATGATCAAAATGGGAGCACCAAAAATGAAATTTGAGAAGTGTCTAACTTAATTTATCAAACCACGTCTGTGGGATTTGTTTTAGGCCATATATAGCTTTTTTGAGACTGTAGAATTTGGAACACTCCCCCTGACTAGAAAAACCATGTGGTTTCTCCATATAAACTTCCTCATGTAGGTCACCATACAAGAAGCATTTTTGACATCAAGTTGATAAAGAGGACAATCTTTGTCAACAACTACAGAGATAAGAACCCATACAGAGTTGAGATGGGCCACATGAGAGAAACTTTCAAAGTAGTCCAAGACATAGGTTTGAGTGTATCCTTTGTCAACAAGTCTAGCCTTCAACCATTCAATAGAACCATCAGGTTGGTATTCAATAGTAAAAATCCAATGATAGCCAACCATTAGACAATTTGTAGGATGATCAACAAGATCCCATGCCCTGCGTTCTCATTGGGCAGTCATTTCAGGTTGCATAGATTAATGTGAGGAAGGATGTTTTAGAGCTTGTGTAGCATTCTTTGGCACAAAAATAGTACACAGAGTAGTGGTAAAACATGCAAATATAGTGCCAAGATTAGTTGAAGGGCAGTAATTACTAATTGGATGTTGAGTACAAGAACAAACACCTTTCCTTTAGGCCAGTGAATACCTGAGGGGTGTTATAACCTACCGACAAGGGATGAATTCATTGTTGAGGATCCAAAGGGGGGACTATAACTGTAGACACCGCTTCAGTTCAACAGTTTGATCATATTCTACTACCTCGGACAGAGGAGTAGGCTCTAGCAAATCACTAGATAGGGCAGCCCCTTCATCAGAGTAGTATGACATGTTTTCAAAAAATAATATCAGTAAACCATTGAACATTGACAAGATTATAACATCAATAACCTTTTTGAGTTTGGGAATAACCCAAAAAAACACACTTAATGGAGCGGGGGTCAAGTTTAGACATCCCAGGGCAGAGATTTTTAACAAAATAGGTGTTGCCAAAGATGCACAGTGGAATGAAAAACATAGGCACATCATGATAAAGAAGAGATATAGGTACCTGATAATGTAACACATAAGATAGCATACGATTGATTAAATAGCACGTTGTAGAAACAATTTCAGGCCAAAAATGTTTAGGAACATGACAGTGAAGGAGAATTATGTGTGCTACTTCAAGTAGATGATGATTCTTCCTTTCCACCACAACATTTTATTGTGGTGTGTAAGAGAGGGAAGTCTGATGAATGGTACCCCAAGAACTGCAAAGAAGATAGACAAATTTTTTCATAAATTCTAAGGCATTATCTGCTCACAAGATTTTGACAGTATTTTTGAATTGGTTTTGGATCTCAGTAAAAAATTGGTGATAGTTTGAAAAATAATACTACAATCCTTTAGTAGAACAAACCAAGTTGCCCTGGAATAGTCATCAATAAAGGTCATAAAATAATGATATTCAGACAAGCTAGAAACAAAACATGGACCCCAAATATCAAATTGCACAATGTCATATTTTCAGAACTAATATCTTGCTCCTTATGAAAAACAACTTGAGTTTGTTTGCCAAATTTCCATGATTCACACAAAATTTGTTTTTCAGAAGTGTGTGGAAATAAACAATGCAATTTTGCACTAGAAGGATGCCCACGGTGATAGTGCCATTGTAGACTCATCATAGAGGTAGAAAACAGAGTTGCAATAGATTTTGGCACATCCAGGTAGTACAGTCCATATGGTCCCTCATGGCCCGAAGCAATCCTCTTCCTCATACAGAGATCCTAAAAGCCACAACCATTAGGATCAAAAGTAATCGAGCACTAAAGGCTCTTAATAGTTTTACTAACAGATAGCAAATTAAGAGGAAAGCATGGAACATATAAGATGGATTTTAAGGGAAGATTGTTGGATAGAGATATAGTTCCAACACCATTTACAATAGACTAAGTCCCATCCACAATAGTCACAGGAGGGACATGTGTAGTTTTAAACAAGCCAGTGAAAAGTTTGGATCAGCCAAAATTATGGATAGTTTCACCAGAGTCAATGAGCCATTTATTGTTACCGTAAGTAGCAGAATATGCAAGTAGAGTAGAGGAACCCCTTTCAGTATCCGATGCTAGAGAGGATAGGTGAGCCCGTAGGAGTTTTTCAAACTCTACATGATTCCAATCAATTGTGGGTTGAACAGAACTTGAAGCAGTAGCAGTGAATTTGTCACAGACATCCGAGGAGATTTGATTTTCCCATGAAGGTTTAACATGTTTTTTCAACAACGGTCTTCAGTGTGGTTCGTGCATCCACAGAAGTTGCATAAGCGATTGGCAATAGTGGTTTCAGGCTGACCGTGTCCACCAGAAGGTCCTCGTCTAGGAGTACATCCTTCACAGCCACGACCATGACCATGTCCTCATCCTTGAATAGAATCATAGGTGTGAACTGCAAGTATGGAGTGATCAAAAGTAGTAGCAGTCATAGAAGGAAGGCATTGAACGGGCTTGATAGCATCCCTTAGTGTAAGAAAGGGATCATTGGACAAACGTTGGTCTACCACACCTGTAAAGGAATTAGGTAAACTAGCCAAAAATTGAACTAGTTGAAGTTTGTCACGTTACCGTTGAACTTCTTTGATATCAGGAGAGAGTAGATGATAGAATTCAAATTCATCCCAAAGTACAAAGCACGGGTTCTAACAGTCTTCAACATAGTTGTCTGTGGAATACTCCTTTTTAGCCAAGCTTTTGAAGATCTCAAAGACCTTATTTGGGTTCTGTTGATGTGAGTTCACATGGGATAGTTGATCCCACATGGCTTTGGCATTAGTTACGAGAAGAAGAGATCGACTGATCTTGGGTTCAGGCTCTGATTGGTTTGTCGTAACTAGTTTGGAAAACTTATGAACTGGAGTTCCTAAAGTAGTTTTGTATGATTGGTTTAAAGTAAGTGTTGGAACTTGAGTTCCATGACTTCCAGTGAGTTACAGACTTACATTCAAAACACATTTCTTGAGTTCCCTCTTAAAAAGAGCAAAAAATGAGTTCCAGAATAATTAACAACAATTCTTGTACAACTACATTCTTCATTGGTCTTAAATGACACATGTAAAATATTTATGACTAGATATATTAGTGATGTGGATACAAAATATTTTACACTATAACTACCATAATCAGTATGATTTACAAAATAAAAGATAAAAACATCATGAAAAATACACACCGTGCCATGTGAAAATAATGTGATTTACTTATCTTATTGTTATTATTTAAATTTAAATAATATGATGTAAAAATGATAATTAACTATGACCATGTACGAATAATATAATAAAAATTCCCCACAAAAAATGTCAAAATTAATATTCTACAATGTTTTAAATAATGATGAACCAAAATTTATATTTACAAGCACATGAAATGCAAATATTATTATAATATTTTGTACACACAAAGTGAAATAAAAATATTGTGATGTGATTTTAATCATAATATTTTTATTAAGATTGTAGTTGTACCATAATAAAATATTTTTAAAGAAGTGACATTTTCCCCATAACCACTTGTTGAGGTTATTATGATTTAAAAATATTATGAATTTTCATGGATATGCTTTTTATGTCTTTTCCATCCTTTCTTATTTACATAAATAGTAAAAATTAGCAATGTTTCTAACGAATTCAATATTTACACTTACAACACACATGAAAGTAAATGGAACTTAAGTTCCGGAAATTGAACTAGAGTTCCCAAAAAATGAGTTCCATGAACAGGTTGACGCAGTGGTCGACGCGGTGGTCGATAGAAGGACGGTGGTGGTTGATAACATGAAGGTGGTGGTAATGAAGGTGATGGAGGTAATGGTGGAGATGGTGGAAAAAATGGAGGAAACGGAGTGGTCAATGGGATGGTCGATGGTAGGAGGGGGGAGTCGATGGTGGAGAAGGTTTATGGAGGATTGAACATGTCTAATACTATATATAATGGGAAAAACCTTTATTTGTTGTTATTGAAAAGATTGCAATGCACTCTCTTTTATATGACAAGAGAGGAAGGGAGATACAAAACTAGGAAATATGGGATAAAGGAAGATCTAAATACAAGGACAAGTCTAAAGCACAAAACACAACACATAACACATGATAACACAACAAAACAAATAGCACACGGTAATGCACAAAGTGTATAACTAATAAGTTAACTTTCAAATTAAGCATCAAATTCATCCATATATGCCAAGAAAATTATATTTATAGGTTAATTAGGATTAGGGGCCTTACAACAACTCTACTATTATGTTTATTTGTAGTATTGAAATATTACAAAAATCGTAAGAACTTTTTGACTCAATGACATATGGTTTTGGTAGAGGATCGGACCATGAGATCATATGTATACTTAAGAGCATTTGTTCTTGTTGTGTCCTTAGTTAGTTATTATTTTTGGATATTATAGGATAACAATAATGCATAAGACTAGTGTGTATGTTGAGTGTTGGATAGGTCTCTTTAGTCATGATATTGGATATCAACTTAGATACATAGGTACTTGTTAGAGAACAAGTTGTACTGGACAGACCCACTTTGAAGTTGATAAATGAAAGCCATGCCATGGAAAATTAGATTCATATCTCAATATAACAGTAATGACTATGATCCTTAGACCTATTGGAAAATTAGAGTCATGTTAATACCTAATATTTTTTCCTCATCATCAAAGTTGTATGAAATAGTAGCATACAGAACCTAAGGAACTTTCAATAGCCATTGTAAAACATTGATCAAAATGATACATACTTTCAATATCAGACAAATATGATCCCACAAGATAATAATGCGACCAAGAGGGTGATCATCATGATTAGAAATCTTGCTACAATTTGGATAAAATATTTCCATATACATACGAATTTCCTTCTTATTCTTTTATATTCAAACAAGAAATGGATGGGAAATTTAATCCTTCTTAATTCTTCCTAGACTCTTAATTGATGGAAATTGTTATTCAACCCCTCAAGTTGCAAACAATAACAAAAGTTTGTTCATCCATTTAAATTATGATTTACTAGAGTCATGCTAGTCCCAGTAACAACCCTCACCTTCTTCATAAGAGGAAACAAGTTCTTAGAAATTATTAGGATACATGAAAAATCTATTTAGAAATAATAATTATCATGCTTTTATTAGTTCATATAGATCCCTAAGGAAGTGATCTAGATTTCTTCCAACAACTTGGAAACTAGCTTCACTAGTAGGAGCATCTTTATGAACAACATTAGATGACATGTTATTCTTATATACATTATCATGAATAATATTTATTTTCTTAGTTACAAATCATGTATCAGCTTCATTTTGAATCAACTAACTATTGTGCACATCATTTATAAATAGTTGTTTATTGCTTGCATCCTGTAACACTTGGACCCATTGCCTAAGTTTCTAGTAGAGTTTTAGGAATGACAACTAGCCCCACATATCACCACTAGACTTAACTGCACACTTTGTCCTCACTCACACACAAGTCAGGATAAGCTTCTTGACTGCGCCCATCCTAGTACTACTTTGGGTTGAGCACGCTTAACCATAGAGTTCTTTAGAGATGGGCTCCCTGTAAAGGAGGTGCACCTTGGTGATATGGGTAATCCAATCATCCTTTTAAGATCATTCTGCTTGAGGCCTAAAATCCTGGGACGTTACAATCTCCCCACTTGGACTCTCGATGCCCTCATCAAATGTGATGCCCCACGCCACAAACCAATTAGATAACTCCAAACTAAGTGCGAAAACAAAACTAAACAAGTGAATTACCAGAAAACACTAAAAATTAAAACCGATATCATTAAGCACTAAAAATACAGAAACATTTACATATAAGTCCTCACAGGACACCTACATTAGATATCATGAATTACAAGGTGCTTACATTTATCACATATGCCATCATCCTGCTACAAGAGAAACCTATTCCAAATATATACATATATATACACATCTTCCATATCTGAACATCAAAAGGGAACACGAGCCAAAAACACGTATCAACAACATCTCTTCAAAACGCACCCAAAAATCATTCTGGAGACCTGGGTGTATAAGGATGACTCTAGGACTCTACACCAAAAGACTAACAACACATCCAACCTTATCAGCTACTATCCTCCTTGTTGCTGCCTTAGCTACACGACCTCTACCTCTTCGTGCACGTCCACCTAAAGGATGTGGAGAAACCCATGGGGTGAGATCCAAATCTCAGTGGGAGATATAACTCTCCACCAATACTATTAGTAACACAGATAAGATAACTAAAGGATAGAAGTAAAGCTACAACTATGATAAGGAGATTCAGCTAATGGAATCAACAAAGCAGTTATTGTAATCTTAATAGTTCAAAAGGAATATGAAGAACATGTATATTTACTACCAACTATGATATACAAAAGCAAGCAAGGCCTCATCTAAATATTTTTCGTATTTGATCCTAATAAAGTATACTACACAGATGATTATGTATTTTATTATGCCCTGAGGATTTGAGTCGTACCATCCAAATCCATCTGACCACTACTAAGTCAAAATCGGTGCCATACAAGGTCTATGGAAGAGCTAAAATCCACAACCTCAAAAAACCTCTTGGTCAGTACATGAGTACATCACAAAGACATACCGATCAACTACAACCAACAAAATATATTTGAACTCTGAAAGTCCTACCCCACCTCTATATAGGTCACGACGCTAGTGAAGCTGAGCTACAGCCCACAGCCGCACTCCCGCAAGGGTATGGCCCGCATCCAATCATGTGAATGCATATACTCAATAGTATATGACTCCAAACTTTCACTAGGGAAAGCCCATTTCACCATCCAGCAAGTGCTGACACTGAGATGGAACTATGGAATACGACAAAACTACATGATTAAGTTCCACTTGATTAGTTAAGTCAATTAAGTGTCTTTTAACATCAATCAAGATACAATGTATAAAGTCATAACAAACTCTACAAAGATAAGGGCATAGTACACTCCATAAGATATAAAGTATAGGGTGTAAACTTTCACACTATCACCACATGAAGCCAGTATTATTGCCATTCACCACATCACAAATACCAAAGTCACGTGCTATGGGATATCAATCCCTCAACTCATCATTCATGTATCACAAGTGTCGCAACATGCCTCATGAAGGCACATTCAACCTATTTCATATCATAGCCATCATAGCATACACTAACTATGATTATCAAGATCATAACACTTGTATGGTTAGAAGTCCATAAATAAGACAGATAACATCACAACCATAGCCACTCCATGAAATAGAAACAAGCATGATCATTGCACATTATTAGGGTTAGGGTTCCTTCTTAGATGGTTAGGGTTTACAAAGCTAGGTTCAACCATCAATCCTAGATTCTCCACCTCCCATCATCTTGGAGTATCTTACTATTAAGGAAGATGATTAGGGGTGATTAGATATTATCCAAACAACATGTTGCATGGCTTATGCATTACTCATAGAAGATATCATTATGTGTCGCAACATATCTCTCAACCACCCATCGGTAATATGTCTCAACCAATCAAGAAATTAGGTCGCGACCAGATAACACACAACATGTTGCGACCATGACACATAGGGTGTCTAGGCCATGACACACCTCAAGTTTGACCTCCTACACCCTCATGTCTAGACCCATCTAGGGTTAGGGCTCAAACCACTCACAAGGTTTTCTTAACTCCAAGGAATGTGGTTGTCTCAACTTCAAACCATGGCAGCATGTCGCGACCCAAGACCAACATACCAAAACCTCTCTTAAGGTCATGTCATGACCAAGACATGGGAAAGAATATAACCCAAAAACTAGGTCAACAACCCATCCAAAATAGGGGTCAACTTAACCTTCATCACCAAGTGTTGCGACTTTAAACAACACTAGGTCCATCCCAACAAAAGCGAAGCATCTCGACCAAGATCAACTATGGGTTGTGACCTTCATGGAGATAGATGTCTCATCCACTCCAAGGTGCGATGTCTCAGTCCCAAATAGAAAACAAGGCCAAACGATACCATGATTATCATGAAGGAAAAGGCTCATGCAGAATGATCATCAAGAACCCTAAGTCATAGATCATGAAACCACTAAGAAAGGAACTCATCCAAGGGAGAGAACCATGGTCAAGGTATCCAAAATAGAACCTAACCTCTCTTCAACATCTAGGTACACAAACATCGTGCATGAGAGCACGATCAAGGTCAAAAGATAGGGAAGAATCTCCATAACATATCAACCATAAAATAGTTCATATAGATTAGGGTTTTAGATTTCTACCAAACCAAGCAAGATATCTCCACCATACAAGTGCTAGAGATAATCATTACTTACTAGCATGATTGGGAACATTTAAGAGAGAGAAGATAGTAGAAAATATGCATAAAAGAGTGCAACAATAGGGTAGGCTAAGTGTTATATAACCCACCTTAAGAAGAGCATCACCAAAGATTTCAAGCTTCGAGAATAAGAGCTCCAAGTACACGATATAAGGGTTGAAGAAGCTCCACAAAAAGCTCCACTCTCACCCACAAGATCACCTCAAGAAGGAGAAGACACCAAGGTAAAAGATAATCCAAGAAAAGAGAGCCAAAAATCTCTAGGCCAAGCCAAAAGAGAAAAGGAGAAAGAAAGAAGAAACCCTCATCACACTTGGGTCTACCTTGTCAAGACATGGTCTATGACCCTTGTGATGAGGAATTTCTCTCCCAAAACGACCACCATGGAGGAACCATGGTCTAGGGCTGAGAAACGAGAGGAAGATGGAGGTAGGAGATCAAAATAAACATCATCAAGGAAGATAAACACTTACCAAGGTTGAAGATGAGCTATGGTCGCCACAAACACCACATGTAAGAAGAGTTTGGTCACCAAGGTCCAAGGATGGATCTTCTTGCTCCATCAAGCTCCAAGAACAAGAAAAAGAGAGGGAAGAAGATGGAGGGACGAAAGGGTTACAAGCATGAAGAAATAAGGGGTTATATAGGTGGAAGATGAGAGAGAAGAACAAAAGATGAGGTGTCATGACTCTAAGGTACCATGGAACACTTGTCCACTCAAAAGACCAACATGCACCCACATCCAACCACCTTAACCATACATGCAAGACATGGTGTGTAACGCCCGAGCCCACTACCCAAGGCTCTAGTAGAGTTTCAAGAATGACGAATGTCCCCACAGACCACCACTAGCCTTAACTATGTGCTTTGTCCTCACTCACGCGCATGCCAGGATCAACTTCCTGATAGGTCACCCATCGCAGTACTACTCCAAGTTGAGTACGCTTAACTATGGAGTTCTTAGTGATGGGCTCCTAGAAAAGGAGGTGCACCTTGGTGATATGGGTAGTCTAATCATTCCTTTTAAGATCATGTTATCCGAGGCCTCAAATTTTGAGATGTTACAATCTCCCCCACTTAGACTCTTGACGTCCTCATCAAGGCTCAGCTATAAGGCCTCATAATCTCTTCCCCATTTCAGTGCAGACCCACAATGGCCCATGGACACCCAGCTCCTGATCACAGAATACCAGTGCAAGGGTGGCTATGTCAACCATGGATAGCCCTTTCCTACATGCCTTAACCGCACGGATCAAGACTGGCATGCCATGCCCATGTGGGCCCCACCTACTGGAGGGGAATTGGCTCTTATACCATTTTTAATGCCTGGGCCCACTGCCCAAGGCTCTAGTAGAGTTTTAGGAATGACGACTGTCCCCACAGACCACCACTAGCCTTAACTGCACACTTTGTCCTCACTCACGTGCATGCCAGGATCAACTTCCCGATAGGTCACCCATCCCAATACTACTCCAATTTGAGCATGCTTAACTATGAAGTTTTTAGTGATGGGCTCCCACAAAAGGAGGTGCACCTTGGTGATATGGGTAGTCCAATCATTCCTTTTAAGATCATGTTATCTGAGGCCTCAAATCCTGGGATGTTATATGGTGTTACACTCTAGGTTGGGTCTCAACCAACTTGGTCACCCACATGGTTGTAGTGGTGACCCTCACATGGTGCACCATCCATGGTTGTGACACACATACACACACCACCACCACTTGGTCGAGACAAGGGGCCCCTTCAAACCCTAGGTAGAGACATCCTATAAGAGGGAAACCATCTTGATCCAAGACCACCTTGGTCATGACCCCACCCTCTAGAGGGGGTGTCTCAACTGTGGTACCCTCCAAACCAACCCTAGGTTGTGACCTAGGTTAGGACAACACACCATATACACATAGGTTGAGACACTCAACACTCAAAGGAACCCTAATCACCACTAAAGGTGACACTCCTCAACCAAGGCTCAAACAAGGTGCCCACTTCTTTCTCTCTACTCTAAGTGATGTCAAGGAAGAGAAGGAACACTCTAGAGGTGAAAAATTGCACATGAACCCCCTACTTTGGGTAAATTACAATTTTCACCAAAATTAGCACATAAAGCACAAACAACATCCAAACAAGCCCATACTTGAAACTTAAGCTCTTCACAGGAACTAATTACATCTCAAAAGATTACAGCAAGGTTCTAAGTAGATGATTAAGCCAAAGAAAATAGAGTTACCCCAAAACTCAGGTTTGGGGTCTTACAAGTCATAAACCCCTAACAAGGATTTCACCCCCAAAATCCTAAGAGAAATGAGAGGGGTACTTCCTCCTCATCTCTTCCTAGAGCTCCAACATGGCTTCCTCAACACCATGGTGATTCCATAGAACCTTCACAAGAACTATGACTTTCTTCTTCAACTTTTTCACTCTCCTATCGAGGATCAACACTGGACCTTCCACATAGGACATATCCTCATCAAGCTCTACTTCCATAGGTTGTAACGCTAACTCAATATCAGGATGGCACTTCCTAAACATACTTACATGAAGCACTGGATGCAATTTGTGCAACTCAGGTGGCAACTCCAACTTATATGCTACATTTCCAACACGTGCCACCACATGGTAAGGTCCCATAAACCTAGGAGCCAACTTATGTTTCTTCCAAAACCTCATAACACCTTTTCAAGAATAGACCTTGAGGTACACTCTATCTTTCACTTGGAACTCCAAGGGTCTATGCCGTTTGTCTGCATATGACTTCTTCATGTCTTGTGTTGCCTTCAACTATTGCTGAATCACCTTGATCTTTTCTATTGTCTGTTGTACAAGATCAGGACCAAGATGTTGGTATTCTCCCATCTCAGACTAACAACATGGAGAACTACAATCTCTCCCATACAAAGCCTTATAGGGTGTCATGTCGATGCTTCTCTGGTAACTGTTATTGTAGGTGAACTCTATCAGACTGAGGTGGATGTCCCAACTACCCAAAAACTGAAGAACAGAAGCTCTTAGCAGATCCTCCAAGGTTTGGATGGTCCTCTCAGATTGACCATCTGTCTGTGGGTGGAAAGTAGTGTTGAACCTCAACTGCATACCCAAAGTTGTGTGCAACCGCTCCCAAAAGTGACTCATAAACTAAGGCCCTCTATCAGACATGATAGTTGATGGAACACCGTAAAAAGACACTATCTCATCAACATAGATCTAGGAAAGCTTCTCAGGTGTATACGTTGTCTTCGTGGGAAGGAAATGCACTAACTTGGTCAACCTATCAATGAACACCCAGATGGAATCATGGTCTTTGTCTATCCTAGGTAGACCAACCACAAAGTTCATGGTCACATGATCCCATTTCTGTTGTGGTATGGGAAATAGTTGTAACGTCCCTGCAGGCTTTTGCTGCTCAACTTTAACCTATTGACACATTAGACATCGTACAAAAAACTTAGCTACATCCTGCTTCAAGTCGGGCCACCAATTCATGTCTTTGAGATTGTCATACATCTTGGTACTACCTGGATGCATAGCATACATAGACGAGTGAGCCTCTTCCAGATCCATCTTCCTTAGATCTTCAACATTAGGAACCATGACTCTACCATGGTAACAAACTGTCCCATCATTTGATTCATAGAATCCATCATGCTTCTCGCTGCCAAACTCTGATCTAATCTGTTGTATCATAGTAGCAACCTGTAGTGCCTCTCTGATATGCTGCCTCAGTGTGGGTTTCACTTGCAACTGTGCTAACTATACTACTAGCAAGGAAACCTCCAGCTTAACATTCATCTGTCATAGGGAGATCAGCATGTCTCGCTTGTGGCATGTAAAGGAACACAACTGCTCCTTCTTTGTAGATAACAATGAAGAGGACTTCATACTTAGTGCATCTTCCATGACATTCACCTTCCCTGGATGATAATCAATTGTGTAGTTGTAATCCTTGATTAACTCCATCCAACGTTGTTGCCTCATATTCACCTCCTGCTATGAAAAGATATACTTTAGGTTGTTATGATCTGTGAAGATCTCACACTTCTCCCCATAAAGGTAGTGTTTCCAAGTCTTTAAGGCATGAACCACAATAATTAATTCCAAATTTTGGGTTGGGTAGTTCTCCTCGTGTTTCTTAAGCTGTCAAAAAGCAAAAGAAACTACATTCTTGTCCTAAATCAACATGCAACCCAAACCATTCCTGGACGCATCATAGAAGACAATGTATCCTTTTCCTTGCTTGGGTAAGACTAGAACCAGTTCACTTGTCAACTTCTCCTTCAACGTCTAAAAATCACCCTGTCATCTATTATCCCAGACAATCTGCACATCTTTCCTTGTCAACTTAGTCAGGGGTAGAGCTATAGCACTGAAGTTCTTAATGTATCTCCTATAATCGCCTGCCAAACCCATAAAGTTGCACACTTCTATCAATGTATTTGAGAACTCCCACTCTATCACATACTCAACCTTCTTGAGGTCCACATGAACACCCTTAGTATAGATAACATGCCCCAGAAAAGCCACCTCCTTCAGCCAGAACCCACACTTGCTGGACTTGGCATAAAGTTGATGTTGCCTTAACAAGGTCAACGCCTGATGAAGATGTTATTCATGCTACCGGCTGTAACAACTATATATCAGGATTTCATCTACGAAGACCACCACAAACTAATCAAGAAATGGTTGGAACACTTTGTTCACCAAGTCCATGAACGTTGTTAGGGCATTAGTTGGCCCAAACGACATCACCACAAACTTATAGTGACCATACCTCGTCCTAAAAGCCAAATTAGGTATGCCATCCTCCTTGATACTCAGTTGGTTATATCTTGACCTCGGGTCTATCTTTGAGAACATTGTCACACCACACAACTAATTAAATAGATCATCTATCCTTGGCGAGGGATACTTGTTCTTATCATCACCTTGTTCAACTATCTATAGTCTACACATAGCCTCATGGACTTGTCCTTGTTCTTCATGAATAACACTGGAGCACCCCATGGTGATGTACTCGGTCTAATAAAACATTTGTCAAGCAACTCCTGCAACTATCACTTTAATTATACCATCTCAGTTGGAGCCATCCTGTACAAGGTCTGAGCTATGGTTGCCTGCCTGGGACTAGATTGATCTCAAAATCAATATCTCGGGGGGGGGGGGGGTACCTGGGAACTCCTTAGGGAACACGTCCTCAAATTCTCTTACAACTGGAACCTCCTAGATACTAGGACTCCTCACCTCAGTATTCAACACATGTGCCAAGAACGCCTCACAACCCTACCTCAACAACTTTTTTGCCACCATCGCCAACACTAGACACGTCGGAAGAATCTTCCAATCTCATTAGAATATCCACATCTTATTACCATCCACAAACGTCTCCTATTTGGAACCACAATACAAGACCACTCTATACTTCTCCAAGGTGTCCATTCCAAGGATTACATTGAATCCATGCATATCAAGTGGTATGAGATCCATTGAATCTTATGCCCTAAAAAAGAAAGGACACAGGAAGGACACACCTCCTGCAACGTGGCAGAACCAACTAATAGGGTTTCTAACAACAAACTATCTATCCTATGACTAACAGGAAAAAGAAAATCGTTAATCACTTCACGAGTGATAAAAGAGTGTGTTACACCCGGGTCAACCAAAATAGATATGAAGTAAGAAGAAGATAAATCAGAATGATATAACTCCATCTGACATGTTGCCACTCGTGGATTGACCACTGCCTCCGGCTGACTCATGGCATAGAATCTATTTGTTGCTTGTTTCCCTAGAGAGATTGTGTATCGTTTTGTGAGTGTGTAGGGTTATGTGTATCAGTTTGTGAGTGTGTAGGGTTATGGTGTATCAGTTTGTGAGTGTGTAGGGTTATGGTGTATTGCTTTGTGAGTGTGTAGGGTTATGGTGTATTGCTTTGTGAGTGTGTGCGATTATGGTGTATCAGTTTGTGAGTCCATGATCTTGGTAGGGGACCAAGAGGGTGAGATCTAACCTAGATCATATCACCATGTCTTGCATGTTGTTGCATGTGGCCCCTTTTTGTGGACAAGTGTCACCTAGGCTCTTAAGATGATGACACCTCTCCCATGATCTCTCTCCCATCCCCATAGTATATAATCTTCTTTCTCTCCATGCAAGAGGATCCTTTTAGCCATTCTTGCTTTCCTTCCTTCTTGGTGGATGACCTCAAAAAGCTTTATGAGCTAGAGAGTTTCTCTTGGAGCTTGGAGGACAAGTCCCAAGCTTGTGGTGTTCCTTGATCATCTTTCATCTTCTACCTTGCTAAGCTATGTTTCCTATCTTTATTCTTCTTCTCAGCCATGGATCATGGATACCTCCTTTACATCTCGAGCTATCTTAACCTTGGTCTCATCTTCTTCCTTGGAGGTGTTGTGGCGATCAAGTGAATGGTCATCTTCAACCTTGAACTCGTGAGCTTGAAGCTTGACCTTAGAGCTTGGATCTTGGTGGTGATCCTTGAGGCGGGCTATATAACTCTTAGCCTTCTTTGTTATTTTCACTCTTTCATGTGCCTATGTTGTTTCTCATCTCTAAGTCGTTCATCTCCTATATGTTAGTAGTTTATGATGGTCTTGAGAATTGTTTTAGTGAAGGAATCTCATTAGTTTGCTATCCATATCTTGTACCTTCTTTCCGTGAAAATGGATGAACTAGTGGTCAACATCCTAAGGTTGAAGATGACAAGTCGACACATACACTAAGTTGTGAGTGTTCATCGTGACTTGTGGTGCTTAAACCGACATGCTTGTTGGATGAAACCTTAGACCAATAGGTTGAGGATGCTAACCCATCATGACCAGGATGATACCTTGTGAACTGGTATTCTTTGAGTACTAAACTGTGCCGCCCTTGGTTGAGTAAGAGGCTGACATGACAATGCCCTAACCCTAACAACCTATCACACCTCTAACTCGTCACTAGAATGATGGACGACACACTCCTCGGGACCTTGGCTGACACTCTAAAGGATGGCATCACCGATACATGTGCCTAACTTGAAACCCTTTCAAGTAGGTCTAAACCGATACACCTGAAGTGTATCCAACCTGACATGGTTGGGTTGATGTTAAACCGATATCCCTAGGTGATATTGCCCGACACACCTTGGTGTGATCAGGTTGATACATGTAGATGATAAATAGGGATCCCTCTAGCCATATGAAACTGATACCTTGTGATGGTAGTCATGATACATCTTGTTAATTATAGGGTTATATGGTATGATGGGTTACCTATGGGATGTTTGTACGTGCAACAAAGGAGTGTTGTTTTTTATAACCTATAATCTCATCACATACCCTATCATGATGATGGAAGTGTGGATTGAGGTTGGTTGTTGATCCAACCTTGTAAACCTAATTTATTAAAGAGAACCCTAACTCTAATGATGTAGTGTGAATGACATGAATCTTTATGAAATGGTAGTGGTAATGAAGTACTTCTAGTTATTAGTCTCTAATCATGCGGAAACACCAGTTGATAAGTGATGCATGGGTTTTGAGTCACTTTATAGGCTTATTTTATATCTGTTTTATGCATGTATTTGTCGTTTTCTTGATTATATTTGCATAATTCACTGTAGTTGGCCTTTAAACTCTTTTTGCATCAGATTATACTTCTTTTATCATATTTATATGATTTTATATAATCCCCGGACTTATACACATGTTTCAACACTTTTTCAGGCACTTTTGCATTGTCCAGAGTGGATACTATCCACCCTGGTGTCGATAGTATCGACATTTCATCAGAAAGCAACCCCAAAATGCGATTTTGGAAGGAAAAACCTGTATCATGGTCGATACCATCGACATGGGGTCGATACTATCGACAGCGTCGGGATCTGGCGATTTTCAGCACTAAAACGGAGTGTTTTAATCCGACGGTTGAGCTTTTTTTCGAAGCCATAAAGTGGTCCTATGACCTAAGAAGAGAACGGACGGCCCAAGGGGGATCTCATATGGTGTTGCACAACATCCAAGAAGGAGAGAGAGAGGAGACGAGAGACGAAGGCCGTCAACCGAGCGATCCGGGCACCTCCGACGGGCAATTTTGCTGCCGGAAGACTGCAAAACGCACGTTTCTCGAGGAGCATCTCCAGGAACACCTTTGTATCAGGGGTTACACGAGTTTGCTCCATGTTTCCCACGTTTTTCTTCTCTACTCCTATGTCTTTCATTGAGATGACCATGCGGGGCTAATCCCCTTTATCTTTAGGACCGGGAGTAGCCCGGGGAAGCATTGTATGACATTTTTATCATAGTAATTCATCATTTATCTCTTAAATTCGTGGTATGATTTCGTTTTCTCAATTATATTGTTATGCTTGATCACCATAATAATAATTTAATGCCTTTAATTACTTTGAAAGAAGAATTAACGGTTGAAAAGAGACAAAATTCACAATAATTGACAAATCCCTTGAACAAGGTGATGTAAGGTTAATGGTGGACACCCAGAGGTTGATTCTAATGCACCTAGTTTAGGGTATAGGTTACTACGACGGTGGAACCGACCTAGACATAGGTAGTGAATTGTACCATGACAGTGGGCAATTCTGACTACAGGCCACTACCCGGATTGAGAGATGAACCTGAGTAACTATATGGAAATTCATACAATGAAAACCCACGGTGAAACCGCAATCCTAAAGAACTTCACCTGAATTGATTAAACTAAACACTTAATCGATTGCTTTGTTTTATTTTATTTTGTTTTATTTACAACAACTCTCAAACTCTTTTAATCGGTCTAGCTGATCGCGAACAGTTAGTAGTAGTCTACCGATAGTTCAGTGTCCCTGAGTTTGACTCGGGCCTCACAAGGGTCTATACTACTTTGACGTGTACACTTGCGTTCAACCACGGTAAAATCGTGTCAAGTTTTTAGATGCAATTGCATTTAGATTCATCACTTAATCCAAACGTGCCTTTCCCGGATAAAATGCAATTGCATTTAGATTCATCACAACACCGCTGCCGGGAACACCATGACAAATACACGGCAATCAAAACCCATGAATAAAATCTCCCTCTCATTCCTACTTACTTCTCAATTCTTTTTTTTTTCTTTTTTTTCTTCTCTTTTTTTTCAAATTTTTTTTCAAATTTTTTTTTCAAGCCCTTATTTTCATAGATGACAATGAGTTATTTGTCGGGCTCACTTCTTGTTACATAACTTATACATTTGAATCATTCTATTTGGAGGGTATGGATCACGCTCACCACCTTTAATCTTTCAGAAGACATAAGATGCATGATGTAGTATATGCTCAAAAAATTGTGAATGCAACTACAAATAGACAGTTATGCAATTAAATGATACGCACCTAAGGATAATGTGCATGTATAACTACTCTATCTTTTTTTTTCATTCTCATGCAAAAAATGTGAAAATAGTTGTAATGCAAGACCTATCTACATGGGATGCAATCAAAGAGTGAAAGACAGTAATGTGCTCCCATTTCTCACGGTGGAGTGTGAATGACTGTGCGGTGGATCAGATCACAAGACTAATTTACATAACCTTCCGAAAATATCATATGTCCCTCTCTAAAGACCTGTGTACAGGGTAACTGAAGGATTTCTCTCTTAAACTTTAGTCTAAGGTCACGTTAGTGTTTGGTCGGTTTGGGCTCAAACATCCTTGTCAATCACTTTTCCTTAGACAATAAAGATGGTCATTCATGTCCCTGTGTCCTGAAGCTGAATCACCCAAGCACTTCCTCAGTTATGCAACTCAATTACTCACAAGAATAAGCTCAAAAAGTTTTCAATATGCTCATATTTTCATGTGCCCACAACCCAAGAGTAAAACTCCCAATTGAAACCATGCATTTATTGCTCCACAGATTACAATAGATAGATGTGGATCCTACAAAAGCAGTAAACCTAGAAATAAAAACAACTAATATTTCAAAAGTAAAAGTAACATGAATAAGTAAGTAAAAAATAAGATAGAGGACTGTTCCAACACCCCCCTAAGCTTTAATATGACTATGGCCTCATAGTCAACATTCTCACTTAAGAGGTGGAACAGTGGTACCATTCGCTTTGAAGTGTGGTGAAGAAGGATGGTTAGATGCTCAAGTGGACCAAGTGATGCTTGCTATCTCCCTCTTTTTGGTAGCCCATTTTTGTGTCTTAGTGGTTCTAAGACGTGACTTGCTTCATCCATCTTTCCTCTGCAAAAAACGATTCGAAAAAATCTCGTTTCGATACCTTTTACAGCCTGTTTTATGTAGTTGTCCTGCAGGTGTCGATACTATCGACACAAGGTCGATGGTATCGACCCAGACTCAGCGATTTTGTTGAATCGATGCATCTAAAAGCCTGGGAACTCAAAAGTGTCGATACTATCGACCCTAGGGTCGATGGTATTGACTTTACTGTCACCAATTTTTCTGTAAATCTTCAGGAATCTCGATACTATCGACCCTAGGGTCGATGGTATCGACTTTTCTTCAGCGTTTACTGATCCAAACTCGATACTATCGACATGGGTGTCGATAGTATCGACCTTAAAGTTCTGCACACTTCAAAATACGAGTTAGGGTACCATTTTTACAAAAATTATCAAAACCTAAGCAAAAACTAAGTACATAAACATAAAAGAACATAACCAAACATAAAAATGAACCTAAAGTTGGGTTGCCTCCCAACAAGCGCCCTTGTTTAATGTCCTAGGCTTGACATAAGGATACCTTTAACTTGGGTTGTCAAGAGATGTCTCCAATGATTCATTTGGCAGTTTGAATTTAACTCTATCATCACCAATCCCAAGTGTCAAGTAACCTCGTCTAATGGCAGTGATTACATCAGCCGTAGCTTGGAATGGCCTTCCCAATAGAATATCACCTCCTTCTAGCTCATGCATGTCCATGACTACAAAGTCAATAGGGAAGATGAATTTGTCGACCTTGACTAGCACTTCCTCGCACATACCTTGTGGCTTCACAATGGATCCATCCGCCAACTCAATTGTCATGGAAGTTTGTGTTGGCATCTTCAATCCTAGCTTTTGAAAAGTGGCAAGTGGCATAAGATTAATGCTTGCCCCTGAGTCACACTGTGCTTGTGGAAAATGTTGGCCACCTATGGAACATGGGATGTAGAAACATCCTAGATCTTTCCTCTTCCTTGGTAGTCGTCCTTGGATTATAGAACTCACTTTTTCATCAACAACACAAACGTCAGTGTCTTTTATCCGCCTTTTCTTGGTGATTATGTCCTTGACAAACCTTCCATATGAAGGAATTTTCTCTATAGCCTCCACTAGTGGAATGTTAATGTGGAGCTTCCGAAACATCTCCAAGAACTTCTTGTAGTGCCTATGCTCTTTCTTCGGCCTCAGACTATCCGGGAAAGGCACGTTTGGATCTTGCGCTCGCTTGTGTGGTGGCACATATGGAACTTTAGGGGTCTCCTCCCCTAAGCTTGCTTCAACACCACCTTCTAGGATAGGATTTGAAACATCATCCGTGGATGGCATGACTTGTAGCTACTCCCCTCTCTCAATGACTGTAGCTTCACCATGACGCATGGCCTTCACCTGCTCCTCTTGCCTAGGTGCGGGCGCGGCCGCAATGTGCTCTTGGAGGATTTTTCTGACTGGACAACATCCGCCCGGTAGTCCATAATGACTGCGAGGATACGGTATCTTTGATGTAGCCTCCGTATCAAAAATCATTTTGCTTTTGTCCTGGACCTCCACCGCCGGGGGTTCTACCTCAGTAATCACATATATATATTTCACTTGATGATGTGCTTGAGCAACCTCTGCATTCCCTGCCTGTCTCTGTTGATTGGCATGCTTCATGGCCACTACTTCATTGGAAATTTGGGTCACAGTCGTCTCTAGTGCCCTCATTTGTGCTCCATGACTTTGCAGTGTTTGTCCAAACTTAGTCAAAATATCACCCTGGGACTGCAGCTGCTTGCTAAACATACTCATCATCTCTTGATTTTGTTGCACCACTTGACTAAGCAACTCGGTGCTTTTGTCCTCTGCCCTTGGTTGCGACTTCGCATCTGGATCTTGGAGGAAGTTGTTTGGATCCTTCCATGAGAATTTCCTATCCTTTCTCCAAGCATAATCATTATTTCTATAGCCCCGTTGTTGCATAAATTTGAATTGGGCTTCCTCATCGGATTATGCATCTTCTTTGGCAAGTAATTCCTTGGCTAGAAGGTCTAATTTATCATTCAGCTCCTTGATGGCCCTGGACTCACCTGCAACTTTAACTTGTTCTGGTGCATCCCTATCACCCCAAGACTGCTTCTTTGCCATATTCTTCAAAATCTCCCAACACCTAGTGCCAGTGTTGTTCAAGAAGAAACCCGATCCTGCTAAATCCAGATTGCTTCTATCATGCTCAGAAAGAGCAAAATAGAAAATCTTGACCTATTTTTCCTTTTCAAGCCCATGATGTGGGCACCTCCTCAGCATTATCTGAAATCGCTCCCAGGTTTTAGAATATGTTTCTCCCGCTTTCTGACTGAAATTATGAATTTTTCTGATCAGATCATTTGTCTTCTCGGGTGGAAAGAATCTTTCAAAGAACACTTCGACCATGTGGTTCCACGATTCCACATATTCATCATCAAGATTATGCAACCATTCTCGTGCATTTCCCGCCAGAGAGCTGGGAAACAGCTTCAAATACAACGTCTCCTGTGGAAACCTGTCTATCTTGATCATATCATAGTTCTCCACGAACTGGCTTATATGAGTCACCGGATCTTCATTTTTAAGCCCGTGAAATGCATTTGATTTGACCAAATTTATTAATGCAGGATCAATTTTATATGTTGGAATATTGACTGCCTGCTTCTTTATTGGCCCCTTTGATGCTGATGAGGAAGAAGCCTTTATCTTCTCCCATATTGTCTGTTCTTCAGCCATGGCTTCTGGTTTAGAGTCGGAATATGTATCCTCGAGCTGATCTTGAGTATTGTTTTCTTCTTCGTCTGACCCCAGCGGTGGAACCTCTGGTGTAGGCTGTGTGTAGTCTATGCTACGCGTCCTCACCATGCACTAGTACCTGCAAAATAGTAATTTAGGTTCAGTACCATGCTAGACGATTTATAAATATGAAAGATAAACTATGAATTTAAAAAAAAAGATAACAATTAAATATAAAAAAACTGTGGCCTAGAGTGGCCGCTTGCAGCACTCGTAGTGCCGACAATTGTCGTGTCCCCGGCAACGGCGCCAAAAACTTGACACGATTTTACTGTGCGTTGAACACAAGTGCACGCGTCAATGTAGTATAGGCCCTTGTGAGGCCCGAGTCGAACTCAGGGACACTGAACTATCGGTAGACTACTACTAACTGTTTGCGATCAGCTAGACCGATTAAAAGAGTTTGAGAGTTGTTGTAAAATAAAAGAAAATAAAATAAAACAAAGCAATCGATTAAGTGTTTTGTTTAATCAATTTAGGTGAAGATCTTTAGGATTGCGGTTTCACCGCGGGTTTTCATTGTATGAATTTCCATATAAAAATTCAAGTTCATCTCTCAATCCGGGTAGTGGCCTGTAATCAGAATTGCCTACTGTCGTGGTACAATTCACTACCTATGTCTAGGTCGGTTCCACCATCGTAGTAACCTATACCCTAAACTAGGTGCATTAGAATCGACCTCTGGGTATCCACCATTAACCTTAAATCACCTTATTCAAGGGATTTGTTAATTAATGTGAATTTCGTCTCTTTTCAACCGTTAATTCTTCTTTCAAAGCAATTAAAGGCATTAGATTATCATTATGGTGATCAAGCATAACAATATAATTGAGAAAATGAAATCATACCACGAATTTAAGAGATAAATGATGAATTACTACGATAAAAATGTCATACAATGCTTCCCCGGGCTACTCCCGGTCCTAAAGACAAAGGGGATTAGCCCTGCATAGTCATCTCAATGAAAGACATAGGAGTAGAGAAGAAAAACGTGGGAAACATGGAGCAAACTTGTGTAACCCCTGATACAAAGATGTTCCTGGAGATCCTCCTCGAGAAATGTGTGTTTTGCAGTCTTCCGGCAGCAAAATCGCCCATCGGAGGTGCCCGGATCGCTCGGTTGACGGCCTTCATCTCTCGTCTCCTCTCTCTCCCTCTCCTTCTTGGATGTTTTGCAACACAATATGAGATCCCCCTCGGGCCGTCCGTGATCTTCTTAGGTCATAGGACCACTTTACGGCTCCGAAAAAGCTCAACCGTCAGATTAAAACGCTCCGTTTTAGTGCTGAAAATCGCCAGATCCCGACGCTGTCGATAGTATCGACCCCCAGGTCGATGGTATCGACCATGATACAGGTTTTTCCTTCCAAAATCACGTTTTGGGGTTGCTTTCTGATGAAATGTCGATACTATCGACACCAGGGTCGATAGTATCGACTCTAGACAATGCTAAAGTGCCTGAAAAAATGCCAAAACATGTGTATAAGTCCGGGGATTATATAAAATCATATAAATATGATAAAAGAAGTATAATTTGATGCAAAAAGAGTTTAAAGGACAACTATAGTGAATTATGCAAATATAATCAAGAAAATGACAAATACATGCATAAAACATATATAAAATAAGTCTATAAAAGTGACTCAAAAAAAATTAATTTTATTCATGCATCAAATTATACCTGCAAAAAAGTTTTTGGCGCCGTTTTCGGGGACACGGCAATTGTCGGCACTACGAGTGCTGCAAGCGGCCACTCTAGGCCACATTTTTATTTTTTTTATTATCATTTTTTAAATTCATAGTTATCTTTCATACTTTTGTAATCGTCTAGCACGGTACTGAACGAAAATTATCATTTTTGCAGGTGCTGGTACATGGTGAGGATGCGTAGCACAGACTACACGCAGCAATCACCAGAGGTTCCATTGCCGGGACCAAATGACGAGGAGAACAACGTTCAACCCCAACTGGAAGATATAGATTCGGATTCTGAACAAGAAGCCATGGCAGAAGAGCAGACAATATGGGAGAAAATAAAAGCTTCTTCCTCATCCGCTTCAAAGGGGCCAATAAAGAAGCAGACAATCAATATTCCAACTTATAAAATTGATCCTTCACTCATCAACTTGGTCAAGTCAAATGCATTTCACGGGCTTAAAAACGAAGATCAGGTGACTCATATAAGCCAGTTCGTGGAGAACTGTGATATGATCAAGATAGACAGGTTTCCACAGGAGACGTTGTACTTGAAGTTGTTTCCCAGCTCTCTGGCGGGCAATGCAAGAGAATGGATACATAATCTTGATGATGAATATGTGGAATTGTGGGATCATATGGTCGAGGTGTTTTTCGAGAGGTTCTTTCCCCCTGAGAAGACCAACGATTTGGTCCGGAAGATCCATAATTTCAGCCAAAAGGCCGGGGAGACTTATTCCGAGACTTGGGAACGATTTCAGATTATGCTAAGGAGGTGCCCACATCATGGGCTTGACAAGGAGAAGCAGGTCAAAATTTTCTATTTTGCTCTCAATGAGCATGATAGAAGTAACCTGGATGCAGCAGGTTCAGGGTTCTTCTTAAACAACAAAGGCACGAGGTGCTGGGAAATTTTGAAGAATATGGCGAAGAAGCAATCCTGGGGCGATAGAGACGTAGTAGAACATGTTGAGAGTGCAGTTGACGATGTAACTCTATAGAGAAGTTCCAGTATACCCTGGAAAGCTATTTGAGCACGGGCTGCAGGAGAGTCAAAGGCCATCAAAGAATTGAATGACAAATTGGATCTCATAGCCAAGAAGCTTGTGGAGAAAGAGGAAGAATCCGATGCGGAGGCCCAAGTCAGATTTATGCAACAACAGGGCTATAGGAACAATGATTATGCTTGGAGAAAGGATAGGAAATTCTCATGGTAGGATCCAAACAACTTCCTCCAAGATCCAGATGCGAAGCCGCAACCAAGGGCAGAGGACAAAAGAACTGAGTTGCTTAGTCAAGTGGTGCAACAAAATCAAGAGATGATGAGTATGTTTAGCAAGCAGCTGCAGTCCCAGGGTGATATTTTGACTAAGTTTGGACAAACAATGCAAAGTCATGGAGCACAAATGAGGGCACTAGAGATGACTGTGACTCAAATTTCCAATGAAGTAGCGGCCATGAAGCATGCCAATCAACAGAGACAGGCAGGGAATGCAGAGGTTGCTCAAGCACATCATCAAGTGAAATATATATCTGTGATTACTGAGGCAGAACCCCCGGTGGTGGAGGTCCAGGACAAAAGAAAAATGATTTCTGATACGGAGGCTACACCGAAGATACCGTATCCTCGCAGTCATTATGGACTACCGGGCGGATGTTGTCCATTCAGAAAAATCCGCCAAGAGCACATCGCGGCCGCACCCGCACCTAGGCAAGAGGAGCAGGTGAAGGCCATGCGTCATGGTGAAACTACAGTCACTGAGAGAGGGGAGGAGCCACAAGTCATGCCATCCGCAGATCATGTATCAAATCCTATCCTAGAAGGTGGCGTTGAAGCAAGCTTAGGGGAGGAGACCCCTAAAGTTCCATATGTGCCACCACACAAGCGAGCGAAGGACCCAAACGTGCCTTTCCCGGATAGTCTGAGGCCGAAGAAAGAGCATATGCACTACAAGAAGTTCTTGGAGATGTTTCGGAAGCTCCACATTAACATTCCACTAGTGGAGGCGATAGAGAAAATTCCTTCATATGGAAGATTCATGAAAGACATCATCAATAAGAAACAACGGATAAAAGACACTGATGTTTGTGTTGTTGATGAAAAAGTGAGTTCTATAATCCAAGGACGGCTACCAAGGAAGAGGAAAGATCCAGGATGTTTCTACATCCCATGTTCCATAGGTGGCCAACATTTTCCACAAGCACAGTATGACTCAGGGGCAAGCATTAATCTTATGCCACTTGCCACTTTTTAAAAGCTGGGATTGAAGAAGCCAACACAAACTTCTATGACAATTGAGTTGGTGGATGGATCCATTGTGAAGCCACAAGGTATATGCGAGGATGTGCTAGTCAAGGTCGACAAATTCATCTTCCCTGTTGACTTTGTGGTCATGGACATGCATGAGTTGGAAGGAGGTGAGATGCTATTGGGAAGGCCGTTCCAAGCTACGGCTGATGTAATCACTGCCATTGGGCGAGGTTACTTGACACTTGGGATTGGTGATGATAGAGTTAAATTCAAATTACCACATGACTCATTGGATACATCTCTTGACAACCCAAGTTAAAGGTATCCTTATGTCAAGCCTAGGACATTAAACAAGGGCGCTTGTTGGGAGGCAACCCAACTTTAGGTTCATTTTTATGTTTGGTTATGTTCTTTTATGTTTGTGTACTTAGTTTTTGCTTAGGTTTTGATAATTTTTGTAAAAATGGTACCCTAACTCGTGTTTTGAAGTGTGCAGAACTTTAAGGTCGATACTATTGACACCCATGTCGATAGTATCGAGTTTGGATCAGTAAACGCTGAAGAAAAGTCGATACCATCGACCCTAGGGTCGATAGTATCGAGATTCCTGAAGATTTACAGAAAAATTGGTGATAGTAAAGTCAATACCATCGACCCTAGGGTTGATAGTATTGACACTTTTGAGTTCCCATGCTTTTAGATGCGTCGATTCAACAAAATCGCTGAGTCTGGGTCGATACCATCGACCTTGTGTCGATGGTATCGACACCTGCAGGACAGCTACATAAAACAGGCCGTAAAAGGTATCGAAACAAGATTTTTTCGAACCGTTTTTTACAGAGGAAAGATGGATGAAGCAAGTCACGTCTTAGAACCACTAAGATACAAAAATGGGCCACAAAAAGGAGGGAGATATCAAGCATCACTTGGTCCACTTGAGCATCTAACCATCCTTCTTCACCACACTTCAAAGCGAATGGTACCGCTGTTCCACCTCTTAAGTGAGAATGGTGACCATGAGGCCATAGTCATATTCAAGCTTAGGGGAGTTGGTGTTGGAACAGCCCTCTATCTTAGTTTTTACTTACTTATGCATGTTGCTTTTATTTTTGAAATATTAGTTGTTTTTATTTCTAGGTTTACCTCTTTTGTAGGATCCACATCTATCTAGTGTAATCTGTGGAGAAATAAATGCATGGTTTCAATTGCAAGTTTTACTCTTGGGTTGTGTGCACATAAAAAATGAGCATATTGAGAACTTTTTGAGCTTATTCTTGTTAGTAATTGAGTTGCATAACTGAGGAAGTGCTTGGGTGAGTCAGCTTCAGGACACGGGAACATGAATGACCATCTTTATTGTCCAAGGAAAAGTGATTGACAAGGATGTTTGAGCCCAAACCGACCAAACGCTAACGCGACCTTAGACTAAAGTTTAAGAGAGACATCCTTCAGTTACCCTGTACACTGGTCTTTAGAGAGGGACATATGATATTTTCGGAAGGTTCTGTCAATTAGTCTTGTGATCTGATCCACAACAATTTCATTCACACTCCACCATAAGAAATGGGAGCACATTACTATCTTTCACTTTTTGATGGCATCTCATGTAGATAGGTCTTGCATTATATCTATTTTCACATATTTTTTGCATGAAAATGAAAAAAAAAAAGATAGAGTAGTTATACATGCACACTATCCTTAGGTGCGTATCATTTAATTGCATAACTGTCATTTTGTAGCTGCATTCACAATTTTTTGAGCATATACTACATCATGCATCTTATGTCTTGTAAAAGATTAAAGGTGGTGAGCGTGATCCAAACCCTCCAAATAGAATGCTTCAAATGTATAAGTTATGTAACAAGAAGTGAGCCCGACAAATAATTCATTGTCATTTATGAAAATAAGGGGTTGAAAAAAAAAGAAAAAAAATGAAAAAACAAGAGAAAAAAAAGAATTGAGAAGTAGGAATGAGAGGGAGAAAGGAACCTGTTCTCACTTACATACTAAGAAGAATAAGCACATGGTGTAGTTTTCTTAGATATTCCATCTCACCTTGAGACGGAATGATAGTGCATGCATCATTCCACCAAAAATGTAGCATTAGGACATTTTCACTTACATTTTGCATCATGATAGGTCATTAATTTTTGGTATTGCATGATTGACTATTATGTGCTTCCATCTCTTCCGCAACCACCTATCCCATCCACCCGTTGCTCTAATTGGTAGGCCACCCATGATATTCTCCTCATTCATTAATATCAGGAGATCTGCTTCCATTTAGATGGTAGTTAGGAAATGAGCAACATAGATAGGAGATCACAAGATGCATCAAGTATGGACCAGATGAGTTATCATATTAACTGCTTTAATTGATAGTGTTTCATTGATTGGGGGATGAACATCTTTTACATAGGTCTTTGGTCGCCTGGATGGCAGTTAGTGTTCAATGGTCAATGAGGGCCGGTTTGTGGAAAGAAAGTGGGGATGATGTAGATTTATTTCATGTATTTATGTCCTGTTGATAACTTATCTCAACCAAATCCAAAGTTTTGTTGCTCGAGGACGAGCAAGGTTTAAGCTTAGGGGAGTTTGATGCATGGGTTTTGAGTCACTTTTATAGGCTTATTTTATATCTGTTTTATGCATGTATTTGTCATTTTCTTGATTATATTTACATAATTCACTATAGTTGGCCTTTAAACTCTTTTTGCATCAAATTATACTTCTTTTATCATATTTATATGATTTTATATAATCCCCGGACTTATACACATGTTTCGGCACTTTTTCAGGAACTTTTGCATTGTCCAGAGTCGATACTATCAACCCTGGTGTCGATAGTATCAACATTTCATCAGAAAGCAACCCCAAAACGCGATTTTGGAAGGAAAAACCTATATCATGGTCGATACTATCGACAGCGTCGGGATCTGGCGATTTTTAGCATTAAAACGGAGCGTTTTAATCCGACGGTTGAGCTTTTTCAGAGCCGTAAAGTGGTCCTATGACCTAAGAAGAGCACGGACGGCCCGAGGGGGATCTCATATATTGTGTTGCACAACATCCAAGAAGGAGGGGGAGAGAGAGGAGACGAGAGATGAAGGCCGTCAACCGAGCGATCTGGGCACCTCCGACGGGCGATTTTGCTGCCGGAAGACTGCAAAATGTACGTTTCTCGAGGAGGATCTCCAGGAACACCTTTGTATCAGGGGTTACATGAGTTTGCTCCATGTTTCCCACATTTTTCTTCTCTTCTCCTATTTCTTTCATTGAGATGACCATGTGGGGCTAATCCCCTTTGTCTTTAGGACCGAGAGTAGCCCGGGAAAGCATTGTATGTCATTTTTATCATAGTAATTCATCATTTATCTCTTAAATTCGTGGTATGATTTTGTTTTCTCAATTATATTGTTATTCTTGATCACCATAATGATAATCTAATGCCTTTAATTACTTTGAAAGAAGAATTAACGGTTGAAAAGAGATGAAATTCACATTAATTGACAAATCCCTTGAACAAGGTGATGTAAGGTTAATGGTGGACACCCAGAGGTCGATTCTAATGCACCTAGTTTAGGGTATAGGTTACTACGAAGGTGGAACCGACCTAGACATAGGTAGTGAATTGTACCACGACAGTGGGCAATTCTAACTATAGGCCACTACCCAGATTGAGAGATAAACTTGAATTGTTATATATAAATTCATACAATGAAAACCCGTGGTGAAACCGCAATCCTAAAGATCTTCACCTGAATTGATTAAACTAAACACTTAATCGATTGCTTTGTTTTATTTTATTTTCTTTTATTTTATAACAAATCTCAAACTCTTTTAATCGGTCTAGCTGATCGCAAACAGTTAGTAGTAGTCTACCGATAGTTCAATGTCCCTGAGTTCGACTCGGGCCTCACAAAGGCCTATACTGCTTTGACGCGTGCACTTGCGTTTTACGCACGTAAAAAGCATGTCAAGTTTTTGGCGCCGCTTCCGGGGACACAGAAATTGCATTTGGAGGGTATGGATAAAATGCAATTCGTTTTACGCACGTAAAATACAATTGCATTTCTATTTTATTCATGAATCTTTATGAAATGGTAGTGGTAATGAAGTACTTCTAGTTATTAGTCTCTAACCATGCGGAAACAGCAGTTGATAAGCATAGCCAGGTAAGAGCTATGGTGTTTATCATAGAATTGAATGGGACTTATGAGGCAAGTGAAATGTTGGTATGATAGAAAGAGGAGGAAAATGGTCTTATGATCTAATGATGGTTTATTACTTAATATGAGGTGATAGTTTTCCTAGCAATGAGATGAGGGGTTTCTACCCCAAAGTATGTGGTCCTTGTGATGAAAGATATAGTGAATGATGAACATCAAGTGATAATGTGATGAAGTCATGCCTTATATGCTCAGATATTTGTTGGTAATGTGTTATGCCCTTATCTTGGTAGAATGTTTAAAGTTTATACATTGTAAATTGAGAAATGCTAAAAGACACTTAAATGACCTAACTAATCAAGTGGAACATAATCGTGTAGCTTGCCCTGTGCCATAGATCCATTTCGTGTCAGTATCTGTTGGATGGTGAAACAAGTTTAACTCGAAGTGCATATTTTTGAATATGCGAGGGTGAGGATGAATATCCCCTTACGTATAGGATATGTGATACAAGATTGGTTGTGAAACATACCCTAGTAAGAGTGCAACTTTGGGCCGTAGCTTAGTGATATGTGATACAAGATTGGCTACAGGTCATACCCCGGGAAGAGTGTGACTGCGGGCCGTAGCTCAGTTTCACTAGCATCCTGACTTGTACCAAGGCATGCTAGGTTTGTACAGCTGGACTATATGTCACTTGTAGCAGTCTGACTGTTGATTTCACTACAGGATTCACTCATGTACTGGCCACGAGGTTTGGTGAGGTTGTAGATTTTGGCTCTTCCACTAGACCTGGTATGGCACCAATTTTGACTTAGTAATTGTTGGTTGGAACTGGGTGGTACGACTCAAATCCTCGGGGAAAAATAAAATATGTAATTAGTTGTGTTGTATACTTGTATAGGATCAAATGCAAAAACATTGGATGAGGTCTTGCTTGCTTTTATATAGTATAGTGGATAGTGAATATACATGTTATCCATAATTCTATTATATGTTCTGATATTTCATAATCCAATAGTAATTGCTTATTCTGTTAATAATGATTACCTTCTTATCATGGTTGTAACTTTACTGCTTGCCTTATTCATCTTACCTGTGATAATAATAGAGTTGATGGAGTGTTATATCTCATGCTGAGATTAGGATTCTCACCTTGTGGGTTTCCCACATCCTTTTTTGGTGGACATGCTCGAGGAGACAGAGATCATGCAATAAAGGTTTAGCAGCAGCAAGAAAGACAGTAGTTGAGAAGGTTGGAAGTGATGTTGGATGTCTTTTAGTCGTTAGAGTCCTAGAGTCATCCCTGTACACTTAGGTCATTGGGGATGTTTTGTAGATGTGATTTTGATATATGGTTGGATTGTGTGCCCTTTTGTGCATAGATGTGGTTGATATATGTATATATGTTTTGGAGTAGGTTTTCTTATAACCGGCTGATGGCACACACAGTAAGTGCTTGTGATGTGAAAGGACGTGTATGTAAAGGCTTTTTTTTTTGATAGTTTAATGAAAATGGTTTTAGATTTTAGTATTTTCTAATAACCTATTTTTTTAATCTTCCTTCTGCGATTTTATTTTGAGTAATCTCAGTTGTGTGGCGCAGAGCATCACAATCAGGTTGGTATTAGAGCTTTCGGTTCACTGAGACTACAGGGACCTAGGACTAGGGATTGTGTCTACTCCTGTGTCCTACAGTCTATCCTATAGTGACTTCTGCTTATGTAGAAGAAGAAGAGAAGGCTTAAAGATGTCTGGAGAAAATGAAGAACATGCTGTTGAAAGTAGTGTTGCTACACCAGGTGGTGGTCCAAGGAACCAAGCATGAGAAGATCGGGTGCCTGAAGTCCCCCAGATTGACCCAGCCATGATTGAAAGCCATGACTTTCAATCCCTTTTTGGGTAGTTTATGGCTACTATGACTCATATGGAAAACAGGATGCTTGCACCTCAGCCTAGGGCACCGGTTCCCCATACTAAATCTTTGGGTACTGGGAAGACTTTTGAGCGGCTTCACCGGGTTGGAGATTTAGAATATGTTGGGATGGCTAATCTAGAGGATGTGGATCTATGGCGTACTGATCTTGAGAAAGACATTAAGATCCTTATTATCCCCCAAGTAGATAAGGTGAAACATTCGGTGTACCTTCTGAAGTGGAGTGTTGGCCACTGGTGGGCCATAGAGGAGGAGAAGAGGCCCGATGTTGTGATCAACTGGTAGTAATTCTGACGTGAGTTCGTTAGTCGGTACTTCCCATAGACCTATCTAGATGAGAATATCAACCAGTTTGAACAGATCCAGCAAGTACTCATTATGATCGATGAGGACGAGGCTAAGTTTATGGAGTTATTGAGGTTCTATCCCCACATGACTTCTACAGAGGATGAGTGGATTCGACATTTTGAGAAGGGGTTGAATGATGAGTTGTCTACCTCAGAAGCTGCTTTGGAGAATCAAGAAATTTTTTCCACATTTGTGGAGTCTGTTCGGAGGATAGAGCGATATGTGATGGAGAAATAGGAGACGAGCACCAGGAAGTGGCCTGCATAGTTTCAAGGATAGTCGTCAGGAGGCTTTAAGAAGTTGAGGTTTTCCGCATGACCAACATCACTGAGGTTCAGCACACAGGCGCAGTGGTCACCTAGTAAGGGCAGAGGCCGTTGCTTTCCACCTGCTGGAGCTCACAGCATAGCATCAGAATCAGTGATGGGGTTGTCTAGGCCACAATATGAGAATCGGGCTTGCCATAAGTGTGGGAAAATAGGACATCTGAGGTGAGAGTGTCCAGTGAGGGATGATGAAGTGACCCAGCAATCAAAGCAAAGACATTAAGGCTCTCAGAAATAGCAGAAAAGTAGCACATGAGGATGAGTGTGTGGTCAAGCGTCGTAGGTCAGATAGTCTGCTTAGGGAAGCAAAGGATGGGTCGACAACATGCAACGACTAGATTCTATTTTATGAGTCAGCTGGAGGCAATGGTCAACCCGCAGGTAGTGATAGGTTAGATGGAGTTATTGCAATCTGGTTTGTCTTCTTCTTGCTTTGTATCTATTTTGATTGACCCGGGTGCAATGCACTCTTTTATCACTCGTGAAGTGCTTGACAGTTGTCTTTTACCTGTTTGTCGTAAGAAGAATAGCTTGTTGTTAGAAACCCCATTAGTCAGTTCTGCAGTGTTGCAGGAGGTATGTCCTTCATGTGTCCCCTCCTTTTTAGGGCACAACATTCAAGTGGATCTCATACCACTTGACATGCATGGATTCGATGTAATCCTTGGAACGGACACCTTGGAGAAGTATAGAGTGTTCTTGGATTGTAGTTACAAGCAGGTAACGTTTATAGATGGTGGTGAGACGCGGATCTTCCAAGGAGACATGAAGATTCTTCCTACATGTTTAGTATCGGCCATGGTGGTAGGGAAGCTTCTGAGATACGGTTGCAAGACGTTCTTGGCACATGTGCTGGATACTGAGGTAAGGAGTCCTAGTATTCAGGAGGTGCCAATTGTTAGAGAGTTTGGGATGACCAATGCACCAACAACATTCATGTATTTGATGAATAGAGTGTTTTAGCCATTTCTTGATCACTTTGTGGGGGTCTCCATAGACAAAATCTTGATATATAGTCGTGACAATCAATAACATGAACATCATCTTCGTCAGGCATTGACTGTGTCGAAACAACATCAGTTTTATGCCAAGTTTAGCAAGTGTAAGTTTTGGTAGAAGAAGGTAGCTTTCTTCGGGCATGTTATATCTGCTGAGGGGGTACGTGTGGATCCCAAGAAGGTGGAGTCGGTGATAGAATGGGAACAACCAAAGATGCCGACAGAAGTGCGTAGTTTTCTAGGTTTGACAGGCTATTACAGGAGGTTCATCAAGGACTTCAGCGCTATCACTTTACCTCTAGCAAAGTTGACAAGGAAGGACGTGACATTCGTCTGGGATGATAGATGCCAACGTGCTTTTCATATGTTGAAGAAGAAGTTGACAAGTGCACCGGTTCTAGTCTTTCCTAAGCAAGGAAAAGGATACATAGTCTTCTGTGATGCATCCAGAAATGGCTTGGGTAGTGTGTTGTTGTAGGACAAGAAAGTGGCTTCTTTTGCATCCTGACATCTTAAGAAACATGAGGAGAATTACCCAACCCACGATTTGTAGTTAGTTGTTGTAGTTCATGCTTTGAAGATTTGAAGGCACTACATGTATAGGGAGAAGTGTCAAATCTTCATGGATTACAAGAACCTGAAGTACATCTTTTCACAATAGGAGTCAAATATGAGACAGTGTCACTGGATGGAGTTAATCAAAGACTATGACTACACGGTTGATTATCATCCAGGAAAGGTGAATGTCATGGCATATGCGTTAAGTAGGAAGTCTTCATCTTCACCTATGGATAGAGCCTAGTTGAGTTCTTTGGTGTGCCACAAATGAGATATGTTGGTTTCCTTGTGTCAGATGAATGTTAAGTTGGAAGTTTCCTTACTAGAAAGTCTATTTGTACATTTACAGGTGTAGCCCATGCTAAGACAACAGATCATAGAAGCACAACAGATTGACATTGTGATATAGAAGATTAGATTAGAGTTTGGCAGTGAGAAGCAAGACGGTATCCATGAGTCAGACGATGGGACAGTTTGTTACCAAGGCAGAGTAGTGGTTCATTCTTTGGTGTGTTACAAACAAGACATGTTGGTTTCCTTACGTCAGATGAATGTTAAGTTAGAAGTTTTCTTGCTAGCAGGTCTATTGGCACATTTACAAGTGAACCCCACGCTGAGATAACAGATCAAAGAGGCACAATAGATTGATATTGTGATGCAACATATTAGATTAGAGTTTGGTAGCAAGAAGCATGATGGTTTCCACGAGTCAGACGATGGGACAGTTTCTTACCATGGTAGAGTAGTGGTTCATGATGCTAATAATCTAAGAAATATGGTGTTGGAAGAGGATCATTCATCTAATTACACTATGCACCTAGGTAGCACCAAGATGTATCATAATCTGAAGGATATGTATTGGTGGCCAGGATTGAAGAAGGACATGGTTGAGTTCGTTGCAAGATCTGCTATATGTCAGTAGGTTAAAGATGAGCATCAGAAGCCTATAGGGACGTTACAACCATTGCCTATACCGTAGTGGAAATGGGATCATGTGACTATGGACTTTGTGGTTGGTCTGCCTAGGACATCCAAAGGTCATGATTCCATCTGGGTGATCACTGACAGACTGACCAAGTCAGTGCATTTCCTTCCCATGAAGATGACATTCACAACAGAGAAGCTTGCCCAGATTTATGTGGATGAGATAGTGTGTTTGCATGGTGTTCCAACAACTATCGTATCTGACAGAGGCCCCCATTTCACGAGTCACTTTTGGGAGCGACTGCACACAACTTTGGGTATGCAGTTAAAGTTTAGCAATACTTTCCACCCACAGACAGATGGTCAATCTGAGAGGACCATTCAGACATTGGAGGATCTATTGAGAGCATGTGTTCTTTATTTTTTAGAAAGTTGGGACATACACCTCAGTTTGATAGAGTTCTCCTACAACAATAGCTATCAGAGTAGCATCAACATGGCACCTTATGAGGCGTTGAATGGGAGACATTGTAGGTCTCCATTGTGTTGGTATGAGACAGGTGAGTATCAACTTCTTGGTCCTGAACTTGTATAGTAGACGAAAGAGAAGATCAAGGTAATCCGGAAACATTTGAAGGAAAAATAGGACAGACAAAAGTCGCATGCAAATAACCGTCATAGACCCTTAGAGTTCCTAGTGGGAGACAAGGTATATTTGAAGGTCTCTCCTTGGCAAGGTGTTCTAAGGTTTAGGAAAAAGGATAAGATGGATCCCAGGTTTATGGGACCTTACCCAGTAGTGGCATGTGTTAGGAAGGTGGTGTACATGTTGGATTTGCCACCTGAGTTGCACAGGTTGCATCCAATGTTTCATGTGAGTATGTTGAGGAAGTGCCATCCAGATACATAGTTAGTGTTGCAACCTGTGGAGGTAGATCTTAATGAGGATATGTGGAAGGCCCAATGTTGATCCTTGACCAGAGAGTGAAGAAGTTGAAGAGGAAGTACCTAGTGCTTGTGAAGGTTCTTTGGCATCATTGCGATGTTGAGTAAGCCACGTGAGAGCTCGAAGAAGATATGAGGAGGAAGTACCCCTCCCTTTTCTCTTAGGATTTCAAGGACAAAATCCCTTAGAGGGATTTATGGCTTGTAAGGACCCTGACCCACATTTTGGGATAACCTTGTTTGTTTTGCCTAAGTATGTTACTTAGAACCCTGATCTAATCATTTGAGATGTAATTAGGGTTTGTAGACAGTCTAAGTTTCTTGTTTGAGCTAGTTTGGATAATGCTTGTGTTTTGTGGTGTGGTTTTGGTGCAAATTGCAATTCAACCAGAATAGGGGTTGATGTGCAAGTTTTCCACCTCTAGAGTGTTCCTTCTCTCTCTTGGCATCATCTAGAGGATAGAGAGACGGGCACCTTATTTGGGTCTTGGTTATGAGGTAACATCCTTGGTGATGCTTAGAACACATGAGTGAGATGTGTTTTACTCTTAGATGTGTTATCTCGTGTTAGAGATCCCTAGAGATAACGTGTATCAGTTTGTGAGTGTGTAGGGTTATGGTGTATCGGTTTGTAAGTGTATAGGGTTATGGAGTATCCATTTGTTAGTGTGTAGGGTTATGGCATATCGGGTTGTAAGTCCATTATCTTGGTAGGGGACCAAGAGGGTGAGATCTAACCTAGATCATATCACCACATCTTGCATGTTGTTGCATGTGGGCCCTTCTTTGTGGACAAGTGTCACCTAGGCTCCTAAGGTGATGAAACTTCTCCCATGATCTCTCTCTCATCCCCCTAGTATATAATATTCTTTCTCTCCATGTAAGAGGATCATTTTTGGCCATTCCTACTTTCCCTCCTTCTTGGTGGATGACCACAAAAAGCTTTAGGAGCAAGAGAGGTTCTCTTGGAGCTTGGAGGACGAGTCCCAAGCTTGTGGTGTTCCTTGGTCATCTTTCATCTTATACCTTGGTAAGCTATGTTTCCTAGCTCTCTTCTTCTTCTCGGCCATGGATCATGGATACCTCCTATTCATCTCGAGCTATCTTAACCTTGGTCTCATCTTCTTCCTTGGAGGTGTTGTGGCGATCAAGTGGATGGTCATCTTCAACCTTGAACTTGTGAGCTTGAAGCTTGACCTTGGAGCTTGGAGCTTGGAGGTGATCCTTGAGGTGGGTTATATAACTCTTAGCCTTCTTTGTTATTTTCACTCTTTCATGTGCCTATGTTGTTTGTCATCTCTAAATCGTTCATCTCCTATATGTTAGTAGTTTATGATGGTCTTGAGAATTGTTTTATAGAAGGTATCTCATTAGTTTGCTATCCATATCTTTTACCTTCTTGCCATGAAAATGGATGAACTAGTGGTCGACATCCTAAGGTTGAAGATGACAAGTCGACACATACACTAAGTTGTGAGTGTTCATCATTACTTGTGGTGCTTAAACTGACATGCTTGTTGGCTGACACCTTAGACCGATAGGTTGAGGATGTAACCCATCATAACCACGATGATATCTTGTGAACTAGTATGCTTTGAGTACTAACCCGTGATGCCCTTAGTTGATTAAGAGGATAACATGACAATGCCCTAACCCTAACAACCTGTCACACCTCTAACTCGTCACAAGAATGATGGAAAACACACTCTTTGGAACCTCGGCAGACACACTAGAGATGGCATGGCTGATACATGTGCCTAACCTGACACCCTTTCAAGTAGCGCTAAACCAATACACCTCAAATGTATCCAACCCGACATGCTTGGACTGATGCTAAACCTATATCCCTAGGTGATCTTGCTTGATACACCTTGGTGTGATTAGGCCGATACATGTAGATGATAAACCGAGATCCCTCTAGCCATATGAAACTGATACCTTGTGATGGTAGTTATGATACATCATGTTAATGATGGGGTTATATGGTATGATAGGTTACCTATGAGATGCTTGTACGAGAAATAAGGGAGTGATGTTTTCTATAACCTATAATCTCATAGCATACCCTATAGTGATGATGGAAGTGATGGATTGAGGTTGGCTATTAATCCAACCTTGTAAACCCTAATTGATTAAATAGAATCCTAACCCTAATGATGTAGTGTGAATGACATGAATCTTTATAAAATGGTAGTGGTAATGAAGTATTATCCTTCTTGTTATAAGTCTCTAACCATGCAGGAACACCAATTTATAAGCATAGCTAGGTAAGAGCTATAAGGTTTATGATATAATTTAATGGGCCTTATGAGGCATGTGAAATGTTGCTATGATAGAAAGAGGAGGAAAATGGTATTATGACCTAATGATGGTTTATTGCTTAATATGAGGTGATAGTTTTCTCAGCAATGAGATGAGGGGTTGCTACCCCAAAGTATGTGGTCCTTGTGATGAAAGATATAGTAAATATTGAACATCAAGTGATATTGTGATGAAGTCACACCTTATATGCTCAGATATTTGCTAGTAATGTGTTATGCCCTTATCTTGGTAGAACTTGTTTAAAGTTTATACATTGTAACTTGATAGATGTTAAAAGACACTTAAATGACCTAACTAATCAAGTGGAACCTAATCGTGTAGCTTGTCTTGTGCCATAGATCCATTCAGTGTCTGCATCTGCTGGATGGTGAAATGATTTTAACTCAGGGCGCATATTGTTGAATATGCAGGGGTAAGGACAAATATCCCCTTACATCCATGATATGTGATACAGGATTGGTTGCGGGCCATACCCTGGTAAGAGTGTGGATTTGGGTTGTAGCTCAATGATATGTGATACATGATTGGTTGTGGGTCATACCCTGGGAAGAGTGTGGCTGCGGGCCATAGCTCAGTTTCACTAGCATTGTGACCTATACCAAGGTGGGCTAGATTTGTACAGCTGGACTATATGTCGCTGGTAGCAGTATGACTATTGATGTCACTGCAGGATTTGCTCGTGTACTGACCATGAGGTTTGGTGAGGTCGTGAATTCTGGCTCTTCCACTAGACCAGTTATGGCACTAATTTTGACTTAGTAGTGGTCGGTTGGATTTGGGTGGGATGACTCAAATCCTTGAGGCAAAATAAAATACATAATCAGTTGTGTAGTATACTTGTATAGGATCAAATGTGAAAACACTGGATGAGGCCTTGCTTGCTTTTATACAGTACAGTAGATACTAAATATATATGTTCTCCATATTCCTATTATAATGTTATGATATTTCATAATCCAATAGAATTGGTTATTCTGTTAATAATGATTACCTGCTTATCATGGTTGTAACCATACTGATGGCCTTAATCATCTTACCTGTGATAATAATAGATTTGGTGGAGAGTTATATCTCCCGCTGAGATTAGGAATCTCACCCCATGGTCTCCCACATCCTTTTTAGGTGGACATGCTTGATGAGACAGAGATCGTGCAAAAGAGGTTGAGTAGTAGCAAGAAAGACAGTAGCTTACAAGGTTGGAAGTGATGTTGGAGGTCTTTTAGTCGTTAGAGTCCTAGAGTCGTCCATGTGGACTCGAGTCGTTGGGGATGTTTTGTAGATGTGCTTTCGATATATGGTTGGCTTGTGTGCCCTTTTGTGCATAGTTGTGGTGGATATATATATATATATATGTTCTGGTATAGGTTTTATTGTAACAGGTTGATGCCACACACAATAAGTGCTTGTGACGTGAAATGACTCGTATGTAAAGGCTTTTGTGTGTGACAATTTTATAAAAATGGTTTAAAATTTCAGTATTTTCTAGTAACTTGTTTGTTTAATCTTCCTTCTACGATTTTGTTTTGAGTAATCTTACTTGTGTGGCATGGGGCTTCACAACCTAGGTTAAGACAACACACCATATATACATAGGTCGAGACACTCAACACTCAAAGGAACCCTAATCACCACTAAGGGTGACATTCCTCAACCAAGGCTCAGACATGGCACCCACTTCTTTCTCTCTCCTCTAGGTGATGTCAAGGAAGAGAAGTAACACTCTAGAGGTGACAAATTGCACATCAACCCCCTATTTTGGGTAAATTGCAATTTGCACCAAAACTAGCACATAAAGCACAAACAACATCTAAAAAGCCCATACTTGAAACTTCAGCTCTCCACAAGCCCTAACTCCATCTCAAAAGATTAGAGCAAGGTTCTAAGCACATTATTAAGCCAAAGCAAATAGGGTTACCCCAAAACTCAGGTCAGGGGTCTTACATCAAAGCTCAATTATGTAGCCTCATAATCTTTTCCCATTTTAGTGCAGACCCAACTTGGGCATGTGCACCCAAATCCTAGCCATGGCTACTAGTGCAAGGGTGTCTCCATCACCACAAATAACCCTTTAAAACATGCCTATACTGCACGACTCATAGACTGGTATGCCAAGGACCCATGTGGGGCCCACCTACTGGAGGGGTTTGACTCTGATACCATATGTAACACTCGCGCCGACTTCCCAAAGCTTTAGTAGAGTTTCAGGAATGACGACTGGCCCCACAGATCACCACTAGCCTTAATTGTGCACTTTGTCCTCACTCACGCGCAAGCAAGGATAAACTTCCTGACTGGTCACCCATCCTAGTACTACTCTAGGATGAGCACACTTAACCACAGAGTTCTTTAGATATGGGCTCCCTGAAAAGGAGGTGCATCTTGGTGATATGGATAATCCAATCATTCCTTTTAAGATCATTCTTATTGAAGCTCTAATACCATAGTGTAACACCTCAGTTTTCATATTACATGACGGAAACATTCTTACTCAAGGTGGTGTCACAAAATGATGATCTTAGCAAATTGAATAAATGAAACACTTTACATTGATTTGAAACTGATTCATACATAGTTTTGGTAAAAGAAAACTACATCATAATCATGTATGAGATCTAATCTAATTGGTAACATGACTAAACATAAGGTAAAGGTTATCTAAATATCTAGATTGTCTTTCTAAATGACACCCCACTAGGCAAAGCTTGAAGATATCCTAGTCTTGATTTTCCTTTATATCCTCCACTTGCTCCAAGTCATGCGGACATCTCATCCCCATCCATGCAAAACAAACATCACATCAATAAGCAGTATTTAACACTTTATATGACATAAAAATAAATTAACTTGACATGAAATAACTTGACATGAACTTGAACATGGTTTTTCTTAAGCATTCATGATTCATCAATGGCATGAAGAATTGAATAGTAAGTATATGCATCCCTCTCTGACACCCACTTAGGAGCACATGATTGCTAAGAAAGTCCTTGATTATGTAACACTCGGGCCCACTTCCTGAGGCTCTAGTAGATTTTCAGAAATGACGAATGACCCCATAGATAACCACTAGCCTTAAATGTGTGCTTTGTCCTCACTAACGTGCAACTTAACCACATATTTCTTTAGAGATGGGCTCCCTAGAAAGGAGGTGTACCTTGGTGATATGGTTAATCCAATCATTCCTTTTAAGATCATTCTATCTGAGGCCTAGAATCCTAGGACGTTACAATCTCCCCCACTTGGACTCGACGCCGACGCCCTCATCAAGGCTCAATTATATGGCCTCATAATCTTTCCCCATTTTAGTGTAGACCCAACATGGACATGTACACCCAACTCCGGACCAAGTCTACCAGTGCAAGGGTGGCTCCATCACCATGGATAGCCCTTTCCAACATGCCTGGACCACACAACTCATAGACTGGCATGCCACAGACCCATGTGGGCCCCACCTACTAGACATGTTTAGGCTCTAATACCATATGTAACATTCAAGCCCACTGCCCAAGACTATAATAGAGTTTCAGGAATGATGATTGGTCCCATAGATCACCACTAACATTAATTGCATGCTTTGTCCTCACTCACGCACAAGCTAGGATAAACGTCCCGACTGGTTACCCATCCTATTACTACACTGGGCTGAGCACGCTTAACCACATAGTTATTTAGAGATGAGCTCCCTAAAAAGGAGGTGCACCTTAGTGATATGGGTAATCCAATCATTGCTTTTAAGATCATTCTATCTAAGGCCTGAAATCCTAGAAATCCTGGGTCGTTACACATTCAACCCTTCAGTAGCATTGACCATGTAATAGAAGGACTGACTATAAAGATGAAAATATCAATTGATATTTGGAGTAATATTCTCAATAATGAAGAGTAAGAGACTTTCTACACAATGATTGGTATTTGAAGGAACCTTCTTATACTAAACTTCATCAACTCTAGTTCATCTTCATAATGTGTGACTTCTTTACCATAATAGGCAACAAACGTAGGATCCTGATAGGTTTGAAATAGTCACTTTTAGACTTCTCGAGATCCTAAACTAGACATGCTTGTTGTTTGTGATCAAAGCCCCACAACTAGAGCACTTTTTGGGATCCGTTCATTGGATATCTTGATCTCAAGCTCCTCCTATATGTTTCTAACCATTGAGATACAAGAATAAACATTGTAATAAATCAACATAAGGGTATGTAATCTAGAAAATTCCAGTCTAAAGATATTTTCATAGCCTTATGAGTATCAATAGAAGACCGTAAGAAGCTCCTAATGAAACTAAGAATGTTCTCACTCCAAATTTTAAGAGGCAAATTATAGAGTCTGATCCAAATAAGGATTGAATCAAGAACCTTCTTCTTGAGTTTATCACCAGTATGTCATGGTCTTTTGGATTAGAGGTTTTCCTTTGACAAACCATTGACCATTTTATCCATATTAAATACATCAAAAAATCAGATAATAAAGAAATTACATCATCTTGTTTTCAATGCTTCTTGTTGTTGGTATGTATGCCATGAGAGCCAATCATTGGATGATTGGTGGGATACATTAAGATTGATTTGATAAATATCAAAGGCAAGCTTCCAATTCTTTCTGGTTCAGTCATATGAGATAATGATAGAACAGATTGAATGTCTAGAGAATGACAATACTCAATGACGTATGCCTTCAAGTTCAGGACCTGAACGATGGGATCATACGGATGCTAAGAGTTTGTACATTCTTATTATGTCCCTAGTCATATGTCATTGTGGAAGGTAGATAGACAGAAATGACACACAAGACTAGATTGTGGTGTTGGTTGATGACAGAATCTCATTAGTCATGATATGGAGATATCAAACCAAACACATAGGTACTTGTTAGAGAACAAGTTTACCGAATAGACCACCGTGAGTTTGACACATGGAACCATGACATGGTAGTCACAGTCAGTTCTCACAGTGATGGTGGTGAGTGTGATTCTTTGACCTAAAATCACTACACTCAACACATGTCGTTGGGTACACTTTGACATCATCAAGCGAAGTCCTAAAACATGGGTTGTTATAAAGGTGATGATTGGGTGGCTTTGACACATGGGGCTTTTGAGGGGTGAGTGATAGATATGGGATTTGTCTCTCCTGAGGGAGTTTGATATCCATGGCCACTTGATGAGTAGGATTGAGCTAGGCGTGCGCACGCATGTGTGAATCAGTATGTGATATTGATGTCATACATATCTCCTCCAATCTACTCTGAGATCAAGAAAGTGAATGAACGTTGACAGGATGATTGTTCCATGCCTTGAGTTCATTTGGGATATCAGTGACAAAGGAATTATACATTCGTTGTAACACCATTCATGGATTGTAGGATTGAAAGTTGTTCTCCAACTTTCTATTTCACTTGGGTAGCACTGATGTGCGACTAGGCACCGCTCTTTGCTTGTGAAGTCATAAGTGTTATGGACTTTTACTTCCAACGTGAAATGGACCTACAGGGTCACACACATAGGATTTAACCTGGAAGAGGAGTTTATCCACAAACGATGTTTAGATTGATTACTAAAGGAGTTTAGTAGTTCAATTAAACACTCAATCAATTGATAGCTCAGTATCATAGCGTTCAAGGTGTTGGACCGATTGATTAGAGTATCAGATTGATTGAAACTGCAATTGACTGATTTGCACAAGTCTTCTGCCCCAGCCGATCGGCTCATGTAATGAACCGATCGGCTCAGGTTGGTGAACCGGTCGGCTCGTGTTGTGAGCCGATCGGCTCATGTCAGGAAACGATCGGTTCAATTGTTGAACCGGTCAATTCAAGGACCAACCGAGATTGTTTGGAAAGTCAGAAGACTATTTTGCAAATACAATTTGTTTCACTTGTACAAATTCGATTTGGACAAGGATTCATATTTGATTAATCAAAGACAAATTCGAAATAGACGTTGACGCGTTTCCTTTGTTCTGGGTTTGGGAGGAGAAAATTTTTTGTTTCCGCTGCCTTCTCTGTCTCCCCTAAAACCCAACAGTGGTATCAGAGCCACGTCAACTGCTCTATACTTTAGGATTATCGATATGATTGATTTTGGTTTGTCACCTTTATTTATTGCATACGATGCAAATAAAATTGTCTTTATGCATGTCCAATCCTAAATCCACAAATCCCAATATACATATATGATATGTAATATAAAAGCACTCGATACGCATCACCCTTAAATGTGTTTTGTGGTGGATGTATAGTGTGTTTATGGCCAATAAACCCTATGTTTGTGTGCTTGGTTCACTACTACAGAAACAGCGTTCAACGTCGCTTTTAGAGGCGTCAGTTTTTTAGTAAAACCGACTCTATTAACATTAAACATCGGTTAATAAGGACATCCTACGTCTATATTTGAAGACCAACCAGACACGAGTATCGCTTTTCATTTAGTGTCGGTTGAAGAAACGAAACCGACGCCTAAAGTAGCCCGCGAAATCCAATTTTTTCAAGCAAAAAAAAATTGCGCCAAAGTATCAGATACAACGTCAGTGTTTTACCTAATAACCGACGCTGAATGAAGATAAAATTTGCGCCAAAAGTTCCAATATGGGCATCAGTTTTCTTAGCATAACCGACGTGATAAGGGTGCGCGCGCCGTCCCCACCAAAAATATTAGCGTAAAGGAATGTCCAATTGACTTCAGTTGTCTTTGGATAACTGACGCTTAATAATAAAGGTGTCGGTTGTTATGGATAACTGATGCCTTTTAGTAACTTAATAGCCCCCACGCACATCAGACTCTTCCCCTTTCTTCTATTTCATTCATCGATTTTGCTCTGGTTCCCGACCCTGCTGCGTCGTTTCCGCCTGCTGCTGCTGCAGCTGCTCGCCACCGTCGCCGCCTGCCTCTCCTTCTCTGCTCGCCACCGGCGCCTCTGCTGTTGCTTCTCTCCTCACCGACGCCACTGTTGCTGCTGCTCTCCTTGTCGGCGGTCTCCTGCTCCTCCTGGTCCTCCTGCTCCTCCTGCCGCCGGTTGCCCTGCTCTCCTCGCCGGTTGCCCGAAGGTACCTACTCCCGCTCTTCTTCCTCCGCCCTGAAGTAGGTACCCTACTCTGTGTGGGATTTCACAACATGCACCAGCGCTAGTGACCGTGTGGGCTGGTCCTCCACCTCTTCTTCTTCCTCCTGCTCCCTCTCCTTACCAAATGGATTAAAGCAAGGCCACGACGATGTGGGCTGGCCACGGCCGTGGCTGTGTTCGCCTACCATGGTCGTGCTGGCCAGCACGGCCATGGTAGGCCAACACATCCATGGCCGTGGCCAACCCACATGGTCGTGGCCTTGCTTTTATCCATTTGGTAAGGAGGGAGCAGGAAGAAGAAGATACATTTGCAATTGAATACTAATGCTTGACCTAATTCAGTAAATTTTGATGCATGTTGAATTAAGATATTAAAACCCTAATACACATTTCACCATAATCTTGAATTAACTATATTGCTGAAATGTTGTGATCAATCTATGTAAGATATTAAAACCCTAATGTTAAATCTCTGATTTTTTAGTGATGTGTCACCCTAACATCTACATGAATCCCTATTGTATGATGTAGATTGATGATAATGCATGACTAGTTTGAAATTTTGAAATCAATTATGAATATCTCCATCCCTAGGTCATACTAATTTATGTGTAATCTTTATCTTGATGATGAACATGCATGGACACTCAAAATGTTGAAATCAATGTTATAGAATGACAGCACATGTATTTGTTGGCCTAGAAACCCGTCCAAGATTTACTCATTAGGAGTAAATCTTGGATAGTCCCCGGTTTGGGACTGTTCTTGAACACCTAATATCACTTAGGATGTAAGTGCATAATGTGTATTTGGTTTTCAAGAAAATTCCGGTAGCATTTCCCCGTTTGTTCTCTAAGTACATCTGTACTTGGAGAACAGCGGGGAAATGTTGCCGAAATTTTCTTGAAAACCCAATACACATTATACACTTACTAGTGAGATTAGGTGTTCAAGAATGGGATAGGTGGTACACATTTATTATATATAAGAATGACAGCACATGTATTTGTTGGCCTAGAAATCCATCCAAGATTTACTCATTAGGAGTAAATCTTGGATAGTCCCCGGTTTGGGACTGTTCTTGAACACCTAATCTCACTTAGGATGTAAGTGTATAATGTGTATTGGGTTTTCAAGAAAATTTCGACAGCATTTCCCCGTTTGTTCTCTAAGTACATATGTACTTGGAGAACAACGGGGAAATGCTGCCGAAATTTTCTTGAAAACCCAATACACATTATACACTTACTAGTGAGGTTAGGTGTTCAAGAATTGGATAGGTGGTACACATTTATTATATATAAGAATGACAGCACATGTATTTGTTGGCCTAAAGTTTTAACCATGAAAAAACTCTAATCTGTTAACCCTAGACCCTAATCTTGTTGTAATATATACTTGTTTTCACTTTGATCATAGAATAGATAGATCATGGATGTCCATTTGCAATCGCTGCACCCCAGAGTTTATATCTGGTCTTGACCAATTTATTAGATTTTCTGAGGAACATAGGAAACAACCTGGAGATAGGTTCTACTGTCCATGTAGGCATTGCAGTAACAACTTGAAAGTCAGCACTGGTGACGAAATCAAAAGTCATGTCATGTGCAATGGGATTATACAAGGCTATACAGAATGGCATTGGCATGGAGAGATTTCAAACCCGAAACCAGTGGATGTCGATAGCAGTGCTTGTGTGGAAGAAGAAATTGCCTCCGATGACGTAGATGTGAATGAACCAGTTCCAGTAGACATTGTTGATGCGATGCTGGATAGTTGTGGGGTAGAGCACACCGATCCACCTCCCATTTTTAGAAACATTGTGCAGATGATGAGATATCGTTATACACATGTTGTACTAAGTTTACAAAGCTTAGCACTGTGTTGAGATTGTATAAGCTGAAAGCTAACAATAGATGGAGCGACAAAAGCTTCACGTCATTGTTGTCTTTGTTGAAAGAAATTCTTCCTGAAGGAAACGAGCTGTCAATCTCAACATACCAGGTAAAGAAATTGTTGTACCCAATGGGAATGGATGCCAAGAAGATACACGCATGCCTGAATGATTGTGTATTATTTCAAAAGGACTATGTGGATTTGAAAGATTGTCCAAAATGTGGTGCGTCACGGTATAAATTGACGACTTCGGAGGAGTCCAAAACTGGTTCTCCTGCCAAGGTGATGTGGTATCTACCTATAATATCACGGTTTCAATGCTTGTTTGCCAATCTGATAGATGTGAAGAATTTGAGGTGGCATGCAGATGTTAAGAAAAATAATGATGGGATCCTACGACATGCGTCTGATTCCCCATAGTGGAAGAAGATTGATCTATTGTACCCTGAATTTGGTGAAGAAGTCAGGAATCTAAGACTTGGGCTTTGTACATATGGGATGAATCCGTACGGGACATTGATCATCCAACATAGCACTTGGCCAGTCATGCTTGTTATATACAATCTTCCTCCCTGGCTGTGTATGAAAAATTAGTATGTAATGTTGTCGTTGTTGATATCGGGCCCTAAACAACCTGGAAATGATATCGATGTTTATCTTGAACCTCTGATTGATGACTTAAAGAAACTCTAGGGTGAATGTGTGATGACCTATGATGCTTCACGAAGAGAGACATTTTGTTTGCATGCTATGTTGTTTTGCACTATTAATGACTTTCCAGCATATGGGAATTTGTCTGGATATAGTGTCAAAGGAGCTAAAGCGTGTCCTATATGTGAAGAGAACACTAATTCAAAAAGACTAAAACATGGCGGTAAGACTGTATATCTCGGTCATTGAAGGTTTCTTACAAAATTCCATCTGTGTCGTAGGAAGCGCAAAGCATTCAATGGATTGAATGAGGAACGGAGTGCACCTAAACCTATACCAGGGGAGGTTGTTTATGAAAGAGTAAAAGACTTTGTCAATGAATTTGGTAAGAGATCACAATGTATGGCCACACGGAGTGACAAATCTTTATTCAAGAAGAAGTCAATATTTTGGGATCTCCCTTATTGGAGTTCTTTGACAGTTAGGCATTGTATCGATGTCATGCATGTTGAGAAAAATGTCTGTGATAGTGTCATTGGTACTTTGATGAATATACCAGGTAAGACTAAAGATGGGATAAAATCCAGACTGGACCTACGTGAAATGGGAATAAGGTCAGAATTAACAGAATTACGTGAAATGGGAAATCGGAGAACATACTTACCTCCCGCTTGTTACACATTGTCTAGAAAGGAGAAGAAAGCTTTTTGTGAATGTTTGGTAAATGTTAAGGTGCCACAGGGTTACTCATCCAACATCCGTAGATTGGTATCAATGAAAGATCTAAAGTTGATAGGTTTTAAATCTCATGATTTTCACACTCTAATGCAACAAATATTGCCTATGGCAATTCAATCTATATTGCCGAAGCATGTAAGGTTTGCAATCACCAGACTTTGTTTCTTTTTCAACAGTCTGTGCAGCAAAGTTATTGACCCTGATACTCTTGATAATTTGCAAAGAGAAGTGGTTTTTACCCTATGTCAGCTTGAGATTTATTTTCCTCTGTCGTTCTTTGATATCATGGTACATCTTGTTGTCCACTTGACTAGGGAAGTGAAAATGTTGGGACCAGTTTTCTTGCATTGGATGTATCCCTTTGAACGATACATGAGTGCTTTTAAAAGTGATGTTCGAAACCGTTATTGGCCTGAAGGGAGTATTATTGAGGGTTATGTGGTGAGAGAGGTTATGGATTTTTGCAATGACTTTCTCAGTGGTAATGACAAGAATATTGAGGAGCAATTTGGCAAAGGAATTTTGGGATCATGGGTGAAAGTAATCAGCCGTGAGCAGTTGGAACAAGGTCACTTGTATATTTTACACAACATGGATGAAGTGAGTGTTTATATCGAGGAACATACCAATTTCATCAAGAGACAATATCCTCGATCCAATACAATGTGGCTTGCTAGAGAGCATAACAAGACATTTATTAAGTGGTTTGAAGATAAAGTCTTACATCAACTATCTCAAACACCAGATGATATTACTGAAACTATCAAATGCCTCGCCTTTAAACCAAAATTGAATGTTATGTCTTATGAAGGGTATGACATTAATGGATTCACATATTGCACAAAGCGCCAAGATGATAAGAGTGTCGTCCAAAACAGTAGGGTCACCCTTCAAGTGTCGACTATGTTTTTTGCAAGTGCAAAGGATAAGAGTCCATGTGAAGATAAAATGCCATATTATGGTGTCATTGAAGACATATGGGAGTTTGACTACATAGATTTCAGAATTCCACTCTTCAAATGTAATTGGGTTGATAACACCAAAGGAGTTATAGTGGATGAATTGGGTTTCACTTTAGTGAACTTTGAAAAGATTGGCGAGAAGGGTGAACCATTCATATTGGCATCACAAGTGAAACAAGTATTTTATATCGATGATCCCGCAAATGATAAATGGTCGGTTGTTCTTCATGGTAAAAGATAGTTCATTGAAGATCCTATAGATGAAGAAGAGTACTATTATAAGTATTATGACTCCAGTCCATTCTCAGATGGGTTGCCAACACCAGCAAATATTGAAGCTAATGATGACTTGTATGTGTGCGGAGATCACAATGAAGGATTGTTAATTGATAAAAAATCACAATATTAGAGGCATGCTTATATTTTTTTATATGTTTTATTTTTCTGAATGTGAACTTTACAATGTGAATGTGAACTTTACAATGTGAATTTTACAATGTGAACTTTACAATGTGAATTACTTTACAATGTGAATGTGAACTTTACAATGCGAGCTTTACAACGTGAATTACTTTACAATGTGAACTTTACAATGTGAATGTGAACTTTCAGATGGCTGATCATTCTCCTGATCACCGTGTTGATGATTACCGTGAGGGTGAGGACATCAATGCGCTGCCTCACAATGTAAGTTTTAAAAATATATCATATATTTATATCTATATGTCCATTTATAGTTATATCCTGTAAGTGTGTTTATTTTGTCAAATTTTAGGTTGATGATGCACATGTACCCTCTGAAGCACTTGAGGCACTTGATGAGCAGCACCAAAAAGTTGACAAGAGAAGGGGCATCACTATGATGAAGAAGTTAATAGCGCAAAGGGGCAATGGACCCAAACTTGTTGTGGATTTTGATAATGCAGGAAATGCAATTGGAGTGAATCGTAATTCGTTTGTTTCATATCTTGGGTATGTTACTCGTATCCATTGTGGTTGTAAGATAGATTCTTGGCATAAAGTTCCTAAGGGGAAGAAAGACATAATATGGAAGGATTTATGCGTGAGTTATTATTAATTTGCAATTTTATTTGGTAGATTACTAATTTTTTGGATACTAGTTAATAGCAATTCTATTTTGCAGAGTATATTTGAATTGGATGAAAAGTTGCATCGTAAATGCATGATGCAACGTTGTGGGAGAGTCCTAAGGAACTATAGGACAAATCTCACCTGAGAATACATAAAATAAGGTGACAAGAGGAAGAAGAAAGCCACTGAATAGTGGAACTTCCTGGACCAAGAAGAATGGGATGCGTTTGTTGCTTCAAGACAAACTGATGAATTCAAGGTATTAGGCGTCACTCCCAATTTAATTAATATATGTTGTATTCACCTATTCAAGATTAACATTTAGTGTTAGTAACCAAATCATTAATGCGCATACTAACTAGGCCCTCAGTGAGGCGCAAAAAGCAAGGCATGCACTGAATGTGCATGACCACACAATGGGTCCAAAGGGGTATGCAGGCATTCACCAAAGACTACAGGCTGAGTCTACTGCTCAGTCTGCTGCTACTCAGGAGTCCTCTACTATAGGTGCCACACCTATGCCTCACCATGATGTCTGGATATATGGGAGGCAAAATAAGAAGGGAGAAATAAGGAAGCCCGCAACTGCTGAGGCGGCTACAAAATGGTAAAATACAACTCCTAGAGCAATCGTTCGAATATTGATTATTTGTGGTGTTTACTTAATTATAATTTTTTTTTTGGTGATTAGCAGGAGATGCATGAGCTGAGGAAACAAGGCAAGTTCATCCCTGAATGCACAAGGGATGAATTGACAGTTGCTCTGGGTAACCCAGAGCATCCTGGACGTGTTAGGGCTGCAGGCGCTGGTGTGGGCATCAAAACATTCTTTGGGCCATCCCAGCACAAACATGTCCCAAAAGCGGGACTTTCACAAGAAGAGGTAACCTATTCTTTCTTTATAATGTTACTGTAAAAGAGAATTCAATAATCAGAAGCTAACGTTTCTTTTATCCATGTATAGATAGATAAGATAGTTGATAGGAAACTCGAAGAAGCAATGAGAAAGTGGCAGGCATCTCTGACTGCCACTCAGCAGACAGTACCTATGGCATCCCGCTCTACTCCTACTGTAGAGGTTGGGAGTAATCCTGTAGACCCACCACCTAGCACATCCGCTGTAAGTATTTTTATGACATAGTAACTAGTCTTTTCAAGATGATATGTATATATGTATATAACATTCTTTACACAAAAATTTGTAGGGGTTGAAGCCATGTCGTCTAAAAAGTAAAGAATTTGTCATTGCAGAGGCGTCAGCTTACCCATCCCTACCAGGGGAAATGTTACATGGGTCTCCATTACCAGCTGGTTGGGTTCGTGTGAGCCCGCTACATATATTCCCCAATTGGATGGATCTTCCATTTCCATATGCCCACCCAGATTGTGAAACGCTTGGTGAGGCAGAAGGCAGAGTGATATTGTGGCCAAAAGTGGATGTCCTCTATACTGAAATTGTATGGTAAATTTACATTACGTTAAATTGTTAGTGTGTGTATATGATGCCAATTGATCTGAAATTATATATATATATATATACAGGTTAAAAAGAAGACACCCAGAGCATCTAGGCCTCCACCTCCACCTCCTACATTACCAAGTTGGGTTCCACAGGACCTACCTATCCCGTTAGGTCCTAATTGTAGGGGTATGGCAATATGGTTAGGCAAACATGATATAAATTGCCCTATAACTGTTTCTATAGATGCGGATGCTGCAGGTCAATCATACGAAAGCAAACTATTTATACAAGATATTTTGGAGTTGTTTCGATATGATTGGCTGAATACATCTGTGATAGAGCTATGGATAAGGTGAGATCTTCTTTATACATCCATATACCTTGTGTAGGATCTGGTGATCTGGTTTCTTATTTATTAATGCATACGTAGTACATGTTTTGCAGCTACTTAGACAAGATATGTGCAGATTTTTCATTCGAACATGTAGGATTTTTTATTCCATCTTTGATTAGTCTAGTGGCTAAAGACCCTCTGTCAGTTCAAAAATACTGTTGTGATGCTTTTACAAATTTTGCTCAAAATAAGAAGACGGTGATAATAGCTCCATTCAATGTGGAGTAAGTTTACTTTGCTTATAATTTGTACTTAAGAAAATTACATTTTTATTGTGGATTTTGAGTTATTAATTTTTAACTTTTTTACCTCTAGTGGTATGCATTGGGAGTTACTACTTATTTTCCCCGAGACGTTCACTGTCTATTATCTAGATCCTAAGGGGACTAAATTGAATTCAAAATATGGCATTATTCCGGTGAGAAATATTTCATTTCCATATCCGTTAACATATGTTATTACATTACTATTTAATTATGCAATGTATTGTGTTACATTAACATGCAAGGGTTTAGATGAGTTCAAAAAGGCTGGAGGAAAGGTCCCCAGGAAAAAGAACCAGCAAATAATTTGGAAGAACGTGGAAGTAAGTTCCCGACTGCAATGTATATATTATTTATGTGAACAGTGCTTAATTAGTTGTATTTTTTAATATTTTGTATGTTTCAATTTATAGTGTGCTACACAAGACAACGGATGGGCATGTGCATACTATGTGATGCGATTTATGCACATGATTATCAAATATGCTGCAGTGGACATCGATACCATTCCTGAGGTAATATATATAGTCTCATTAGATAATATGAAATATATCAATCTTATTTATATATTATTAATTATATATATACATCATTCTCTTTGCAGGTGTTTAAAACTGACCATACTATAGGAAAGGCCTTACCAGATGTACATGCTCCCTATATGACGGGAGAATTAAATGATGTAAGAGAAGAATGGGCAACAGCCATACAAGTAGTGGGGGTTTTAACATATAATGGGGATGTTGATAGCGAATAATGACTAAAGAATGATATTTTGTAAATGAATTTCTGAATTATAATATGTGTGAATGTTTCTACATGTCTGAATGTTTCTACATGTGTCTGAATGTTTATACATGTGTGAATGTGAAAATGAATGAAACTGTTGGTTGCTATATGAATGTTTCTACATGTGTGAATGTGAAAATGAATGGAACTGCAGATTGCTACATGAATGTTTCTACATGTGTGAAAATCAAATGGAACTGCAGGTTGCTAAATGTATGAAAATTAATGTTGTTAATTTTGCAGGTTTGTGGCCTGTTGTTGGCTGATATCAATGGATGTCATAAAACCTGTAGTTCATAACTGAACTGTAGGTTTCTCATCCTACGACCAGCCACAGTAGGTCTACAGACTGATAGAAAAAAAACTTGCAATAGGCGTCGGTTATTTGTTTAAAACTGACGAAAAATGATTACAGCGTCGGATAAATAATTATAACTGACGCCTAATGCATGTGATGTGGCGTCGGTTATCAATAACCAATGTCGATTTCCCTAATGAGGCCAGACACCACGGCCGTAGTGTCTGGCCAACACGGTCGTGGCAGCGGGCCAGACACCACGGTCGTGCTGGCCAGCACGACCGTGGCAGCGGGTGAGATGGCGTCGGTTATCACTAATAAACCGATGCTGATAGTGCCCCAAATGGCGCCCTTTCTGTGGTGCGAAGGTTTATGGTGTCGGTTTCAAAGCTAATAACCGACGCCTATACCCCCCCTACTAGCGCGTTTTCGGTGGCGCGTGAAGGGTTGTGGCGTCAGTTTGAGAACCGACGCCTAACGGTTGGCCTTTTAGCGGTGCCCACATAGGTGTCGCATTAAAACCGACACTAAAGGCCTTAAATAACCGACACTAAAGGCCGGTTATGTACTAGTGGTTGAGTGTGGTTGCTTGCATCTAGGTCTACACACCGATTCCCTACCTCCTTATTCCTGATGTAACTCGAGATAACTCGAGATTTCTTTCCTACCTTTGCTCCCCCCGAATGTAACTCGGGGTTTCCCAATTCAAATGTAAATAGGATAGAACTTTTTATTTCTTGTTATGTCAAAGAACGGCAGACAACCTGATGCAACTAAGACGATTGGTTCAAGGCGTGAACCGATCGATTGCTGATCCAGACGACCGGTTCGTGGAGCGAGATGATCGGGTGGAGGCCATGAGGAGATGCACGATGACTAGGCGAACCAATCGGCTGGTGGCACCCAGACGACCAGCCAGGGCGAGCAGGTCATTCATATGATGAGTTGATCAACTCAGACGGCTATAGCACTTCATCTTGTACAGGTTGCATGTGATGTGGACCTAGATGGTCGTGATTCCTCTTGGCTTGAGGAATCACATTAGGATGGCCATAATCATCGCTTTTATCGTTTCGCATGTTTTCTATGGGATATAACATGTATATGATACATACTATGTATTGTGGTGATTGGATATGTATATGTACCTATAAAACCAAATCCCTCATCTAAATATTAAGTCTTTTACACCTTCCATTAGCGACACACATGAAAAACTTGATCGACCAAGCATAGGTTACGCCAAAGCATGGTGTGTCGTCTATCTCGCAAAAGTGTGAAGGGTAACCATGTAGGTTCTGCCAAAGCAGGGTGCATGTTTACCGTGTCGGCTTTTGGGTTAGACCTAACTAGTGATTCTTAGAGCGTCTAGGCCCAGAGACAAGGAATGTTCATGGCAGGGTGTTGCGCATGTTCATTCATCAAGAGTTTCATATGATGCAATTGGCATGATGGCCTACCTAAATAGTCAAGATTGTGGGTGATCAGCCAAAGCTGACTCGTGACTTGATGAAATATGGATCTTGACCCACTAGAAGATTGTACGCTCCAATCTTCAGAATTGATGGTGAGGGCTATCAATTTGAACAAATATAGTGGGAGCGATAATTAATTAAAGTCCTAATTATATCGTCAACCTTTCAAATCAATCAAATAAAGTCAAAATTGAGCTTTGGACTAAACTGCATATATTTCCTTTTGTAGTACAAATGACAACAAACAACAATCACTTTTCGTTGCGATCGGTCCTTGGGAAGGACAAGCTGAATGGGACTAACTTCCACGACTGGTTTAGGACATTGAGAATTGTTCTCACTCAAGAGTAAAAGCTCTATGTCCTGGATACTCCAGTTCTAGAGGAACCTGCTCCTACCGCACCAAAGGCAGAAAGGGATGCTTATAAGAAGCATTCTGATGATGCCATTGATGCAAAGTGCTTGATGTTGTACTCCATGAACCATGAGTTGCAAAGACAATATGAAAACATGGGTGTCATTGAGATGATTCAGCATCTCAAGAACATGTATGAAGATCAAGCACGGCAAGAGAGATATGATGTCTCCAGGGCGTTGTTCAAGTGTGTCATGACAGAAGGAGATCCAGTTGGTCCTCACACACTCAAGATAATTGGGTATGTGGAGAACCTGACGAGATTGGGATTTCCTCTGAGCCAAGAGTTGGCTACTGACGTAATACTGCAATCCTTGCCAGAATCCTACAGTCAGTGTGTGATGAACTACAACATGAACAACTTTGACAAGCCATTGACAGAGTTGTTAGGCATGTTGAGGACAGCCGAGACACAGATGAATAAGGACAAGCCTAAGTTTGTGATGATGATCAACAGCAAGAAAGGCAAGTCCAAGCGCAAGGGCAAGGGAAAATCTAACAAGGGTTCTGATGCTAGCCAGCAGCCCAAGGCATCTTCAGATCTCAAGGCAAAAGGAGGCGTGACCAAGAGAGGCAATTGCCACCATTTTCAAAAGCCAGGACATTGGAAAAGGAATTGTCCACTCTATCTGGAAGAACTAAATAAGAAGGAGGCGACAGACGTCTCCACATGAAGGTGTCATGAAATAAACTTGTAACATTTTTTAGGTATATCATACCAAGATATAAAATGTAAAGCACTCAATAAATGGGGCAAGTGTTGCCGCCATAGATAGGAGTACTTTAGTTTATTTTCAGCCTTGAAGGCATGTAATAGAGTTATGAACTGGTATTTCATATTTGCCAATAGATAGAAACACTTTATTTTTGCATATTGTATGACAATGATAGCAATTAATAAAGTTGATGTTTCAATCTCAAAAGATATGACCTCTATGGCAATGCCTTGTTTATCTTGTAGTACTTGTTATACATAAGATAAAATGATACCTAAAAGTTATTGATAGCTCAAACAATAAAATTAGCATAAATCATGAGAAGATAAAATGATACCTAAAAGTTATTGATAGCTCAAACAATCAAATTAGCATAAATCATGAGAAGTTCATTTCTAGTTTCCATATGATGGATAATCTAGACTCTTTTGGTTAGAGAACCAGTAAGAGACATGAATCAATCTTCACTAATGGTAGTGGGAGAATGATTATCCTATTAGTTATAATACATGTGATGTATTTACATACCTATTGGAACAAATTCTAATACTTCAAATGGTATTTAGAGAAATACCAATATGAATATCTTGAAGTGTTCAAGAATATCATAGATGAAGTATGAATTTGGTAAAGTGTTAATTCTTGATGAGATCAATGAATAAAATACTTGGACCAAATGTTTGAGATCCTTATGAGTGATTATGATAGCGTATCATAGTGAAATCATGATCAAGGCATGGTGATGTCTAAATAAAAAAGGGAGTCATACTCTAAGGAGTTAGAGGATGATTATCAAATAACTAAATTCTTCTTAAATAATGAATACCCCACACTAATAAAGGACATTAACAATCACAAGGAGTTGTGAGTTCTTATATCCTTGATAGATACACCTCGATTATCTATATGATGAGTTGGTCATGTGATGAGTCAACTATCTAGATGAATATGAGGAACCAGATTTTGAGTTATGGTTTATGACCATTACATCCTAAATGACTTCCATGTGAACCAAAAGGTATGACCTTGATGGTAGCACCCATTGGGATGAAATCCATAAGTGCAAATTAGTCTTAAGTGTTAAGACACATGGATAACATTTTGAGAAGGATGATGCTTGTTGATTGCAACTTAATGACTAAGAGATTTGCATATGGATACTAAAACCGCATTCCTATGAGGAATAAAACAAGGATGTGTATGTGACACAACTTATAAGGTTTATGAATCCATTAATGCAAATAAAGTCTATAAGTTACAATGGACTAAAAAATGTGATTGATTGAGTACAAGCAACTCAGAGCTGGGATCTTTACTTTGATAATATAGTCAAAGGGTTTGACTGATATGTCAAAGATAAAGAAGGGATCTATGATTTAGTGGGAGCGTATTCACATTCCACATGTTGATGTGAAATGGAAATGTTCTAGAATGGAAATCCAAAGTGGAAATTATCTTTAAGGAAGATAGAGATGTTTCCTATGTTATAGGAATAGAGATCTATAGAGATAGTTCTCGAAAACCTCTTGACCTGAAAAGAGAGAGCATACATTGGCAATCTATACTGAAGGGTTCAGTGTGCATAGATTTAGTGGGAGAAAACTTGTCCACATGGAGCTTAGTATCCCAAGGCCAAGTGTCCAATTCTTATGAAGAATGGGAACACTAAGAATAGATAAGGATCTATCATGTATGTAAATATCCCATTATCTTGCATGTATGGACATAGCAAGAATAAAATGCATTCATCATCTTGTATGTAGGACATGACAATATGATGTGCTCATCCTGATAATTTGTATGTGGTACATGACGAGTGGATGTCTGTCTAGTTCCAGTAAGGGTTACTAGAATACCATAAGAACTTGATAAGTACTTGAGAAGTACTAGTTCTATGGAAATAAGGAAGGGTTCACTGTAAAGAGTTACATTGATGTTGTAACGACCCCGTCTCCCGGTAACCCCCCACTTAAGGGATACCAAGAGATCAGAGCCGTTATCTAATAACCCGGATCAAAGGTTCGACAAATAATCAATAATAATTATGAAATTCTACTACTAAACTGAAAACTGGTATTAAATAAAAACTTTACTTACCTTTTAAAAACTGGGATTTCTAAACTTCTATCCATGAAGATACTAATCTAACTAATCCTCATGTGTACGTTATTTCTCATTTAGTTCCACATATGCCACTTTACTGTTTGTTCTTTTCATTTGTACCTAAAACGCCGACAAACAAAACGTCGGTCAGCAAGAAGCTGGTATGTGGGGGAAACAATAATTGTGCAACTATGTTAACAATGTAATCAACCAAATATCATTTAACATCCAAGATTATGTTTTAAGAAATACTACTCAATCCTTGCCTATCCCCTATCTCTGTATCGTCCCTGCAGTGGACATGGATACTACCTCTCCCATATGGTACATCCTTACCCCCATATCCCTACCCCACAGGTAGCCAATTCCTAGGGTTATGGAGTCGCATGGTTCTACCCAAGGGTAGCCCAATCCCTAACTCATGATGACTTGATGGACCTACCCCATTGGTAGCCATTTACTAAGTCATTTAATGACCTGATGGACCTACCCCATTGGTAGCCATTTACTAGGTCAGTCTATAAAGCTACAGAGGGGACTAGGATCTGAGCTAGTAGGCACTTATCTTAGGTGATAGTCATATCCACATTATGATTTGCAAGAAATAAATGCAACCAACAGTTTAATTCAAGTCATCGATAAAACCTCGAAAATCCTCGAGAAACTAATTCGGGATATTCATAGGCATAACCACATACCTGTCAAGTTGATGTGAGACAGAAATAATCCAAGCAACCAATAGGAAAGCAAGCATTCAATAAGATCCTGAAACAATTATACAATTTCCTTTTATTACTCATGTCATTAAAATCTATTAAATCTAGCTCGCTTCCTAGGGTTTCTAGTCCACTTTTAGGGTTTTCATTGCAATTAGGGTTTCCCTTCATCTTTTACTATTTTAAACCTTAATTTAACGCAATTGATCACAAACCCTAATTATATCAACATATAATCCTCAATTTCGGATTTAAGGCATAATTAATCATTAAATAAGTCTATTAAGCCTCTTTTACATTAAAGCTACTATTTTTATCCTTTTAATATATGACAAGATCATTACACTCATTTATCATCAATTCATAGTTCATTATGATTGAATTCACATACGAACTCTATTCGTCATTAATCCCATCTTGATTCATTCAAAAACCCTAATTTCTATATTAAGGTTATTTATCCACAAATTAAGAACTTTAATGCTTGAAATAGCTTATAACCATGAAAACTCAGTTCTATACATGAAATCGAATAATTAAAGCCATTAGTAGTCCTAATTACCAACATTAGGGTTTCAAGGCCCATTAAAGCCTATTTATGCACATAAACTCTAAATTAAATAATTATATGCAAAGTCCATCCCTTTTGTTCCTAATGTTCCTTTTTATCATTAATAGGCTAGTTATCAACTTTAACCATCAATTAAACCCTATTAATCACATTAATCATATCAAAATAGGGTATCATTATATTAAAGTTAATAACTTCTATTACTTTTCGAATTGCAATCATAATCAAGCTTCAATTATATTTTTAATGGATTCCTCATGTTCTGCTGAGCAAAATTCATATATTATGCATATTCATACGAGCTACGGTTAACGAGATATGAATTTTGCAAATTAAACTTATTTTGGGCCAATAGGGACGCGCCACGTAGCCTCTATACATGCAACACGTTTGCTTTGGAAAAACATTTTGAAAAGACATTCTTACCCCTGGTTAAGTTGACAACTCTTTAATCCCGTGGAGGGCATATCCGTCCAGCGCCACTTTCCCTTTCTTCAACCTTGAGCAGGTCAACACCTGCTGCCCTAGCCGCCGTTTTGCAGCAACCACGTGTGCGCCCCTTCCTCTCCAAGCTCCGGCGACCATCGGGGATGATGCCCCTTCCTCCGACGCCTCTCCCCGCACTCAGGGCGGTCCCCAGCTTGCGCCCAAGAGGGCTGGTTCATGCTGGCCATGCCCGCGACCCACAGCACGTCTTGCAATCGTACGGCCACTTCTGCATGCAGGTTAGGGCATAGCGATGTCGACCAAGCTTCTCGCAGCTTCGTGGGGCAATATTCTTCCATCTCAAACCCTTCATAGCCCCTCATTGTTCCCTGATCATGTCGCTCTTCTCGGTAAGGGTTTAAGGACAAAAATGAGGAAGAAGAAGAAGGTAGAAGAACATGGGGTTCTCTCTGGACCTCGACTAGGGCTTTACCCCTTTATATAGGGTGGAGTATGAAGCCCTAAGGCGTGCCTCATGAGGACTCAAGTCCCAAAATCGAAAGGAAACACACTTTCCTTGATTGTGAAGCAACCATATCTCTCTCTCTCCTCGTTATCTCCTATTTCCTTGATATTCCTTGTTGCATGGATATTTAGGAATTCGAAATTACTCTCCCTTATCCTCTTTAATCTTGTCTTTTACTTTATTGGCCACGGAACTATATTTCCATTAAGTAGAAAATACCACTCCTTTAACAAAACCACAAAAACCATTAATAATGTATTACATTATTCTCTTATTTTTCCTTATTGGTATTTTCTCTTTCTTTCCTCTTTATTGGGGCTCCTTTGACCCCAAGGAACTCCAAGAATTCGAAATTCTTTTTATTGGATACTCATTATCCTTCTAGATGCATCTAAATGCATTATTCTTTATTATTCCTCATTATCTTGTTTATTTCTTATTAAAATATCTCTTTTTGAGGTTTTCTCTTTATTTCTCTTTTATTTTCCTCATTGGTATCCCTTTTATCATTAGAAATCCTTGGGATACGAAATTCCACTAAGGATAACTCAATTGTACCTCTTTTTACTTATTTTCCACATTTTACCATTGTTTTCAATTTCTTTCTTAATAAAGAAATACTTAATTGATCTTTCCTTTTCTTATTGCATTCTCTATGCAACTTTGGACTCCTTGGGACCCAAGGAACCCAAGAGGCACGAAATCCAAACTTGGATTATATTATTTTGTCTTCGGGAGGTTTCCACACCTTTCTTTTCTCAAAAACTTAATTATTCATTTACTAATTGAATTTCCTTGTTATTGGGCCCAATAGCCAATAAAGCCCACAAAGCAATCATCAAGGCTATTATAAACGAAATTCATGCATTCAATCAAAAGACATCATTATTTGTTCATTTATCTTTAATACGATAAATTATATTTCTCAGCAAATGAACCCAAAATTGGGGTTGTAACATCCTTCCCCTCTTATAAGAAATTTGTCCTCAAAATTCCATCAAGCAAACAAACAGTTCAGGATAAGCCTTTCATATGTCCATCATGGCTCCCATGTGGCTTTACCCTTACCATGGTGCTTCCCAAGAACCTTCATCATCTCATATTCTTCCATATGAGTTCTTTCTTACCTTGGTATATCATACCCTCATAGGTGACTCAGGACAATTCAGCCTCTCAAAAGCTGATTTGGTTCAGGGCTCAGTACATGGCTTGGGTACCTCACATAGTGCTCTAGATCGGACTTATGGAACACATTATTCATCATGTTATCCTGAGGGGCTAGGCTAAACACAACCATCTCCACCAACCCATCTCAAAAGGACCCATATATCAGGGACTCAACTTTCTCAGCTGAAGCTTAGAGGGGTCGAATTTTCACATCACATATTTTCCCATAGTGAACTGCATGTCAGTCTGCTTTGAATCAGCTCGTGACTCATGTCACCACTGGGCTCTCTCTCGGCCATTACACGATCAAAGCGACTTCATCTACACACACTATGGTTCTTTTCAGACCTTCGTGAGGCCTCCTTCACCAACATCTTCTTAATGAAGTGGTGACTGACACAACCTCTCTATATGACTTCTTGCATCCCGATAAAGTCTATGGTGGTTAACATCACATCTTAAGAACTGTCTCTATGTATCACTCTAAATGAGCACACATGCTCTCATCAGACCCTCTAGTCTGGATCATACTATCCATCAGTATGGGGTGATAAATTGTACTATCAGCGAGTTCTTCATGTATCCACTTCCACCTAATGGAAGTGAACCTTGGTCATACCCAAGAACTTTTGAACTTGCATCATGGTGTAGCTGAACCATCTTTCTCTCTTAAGTAGTTCAACCAAATCTGTCCCATGACAGTACTCTTCCTTTCTCATGTCCTCTAGGTAAGGCGATCTACCACAACCCATATTGCACCTCGACCCTCCTTGGTCTAGGGGAAACTTACCACAAAAACCATAGTAATGAACTCCCATTCTCTCTCGGGGACTCTCTATACTTTATATACATGCACTGGGTTTGTGGTGTTACTCTTTCACCTCCTGGCTTGCATGGGCACATGCAACATGTATCAGGCATCCAAAGCTCTACCATCACTTACTATCTTTGTAGTTTCATGGTGTATGGTGATCATGATTTCCTATATGTCATGATTCCTCAAGGTCGATACCTCGGAAGCCCTAAACCACTCTCCTCAGGGTTTTATTACCTTCCTATCCAAAGAAGTGTATCCAGAGTTCTACAACCATCCTTCTACCACATCAAGGACTAGGCTGGCTATCCAAACAACCACTAATCTTGTTCTACAGATCTCGTTATATCTGAGTGTTAGCCAAACTTATCTCTTCTTCTCAACTTAAGGTTAGACTAACAACCTCAACCTCTTCTAGCTTCCAGCTAAACTAGGCATCCATATCTCAACCAGAGCATTCATTACTACTTATTATCCTTAGGTGTTAAGTAACATACACCTCCATGTATTATACTTATCATCTCATCTCAAACTCTAAGTTGGTCTTCATCAAGAAGCTCCGAGCTCATCCTCACTGTGATCAAGCTCAACCTTGGTTAACTTGCAAATTCAACATAGCTCCTGATAAAACATCCTCATAAGAGGACTACACTATTCTACTTAGTGTTTATAACCCATCCATGTATCATTCACTCCACCAAGGTATGTTATCATCTCTGTCCTCATACCTTGTAGCAACATTCCAACTCGCATCACATTTATCCTTGGTGTATGCATTCGTACTGTCCCATCTCTCCCTCTCATAACAAGAGGAAATAAGCATTTGGCGGCCGTCCAAATACAGAGTTCTTCCTATTCCAAGAGTAGAGATGGTACATCCCACCTTGTCAGTACACCTTCAAATCTAGGTTGAAACGTGCCATCATCTTGATATCCACATTACTTCCATATAAAACTGGTCTCGAACCTACTTGGGTCACCACACAATCCTTAGTCATCTCCCCTAGGTCTATAGGGTGCCGATACTTTCGGGGTCATCCCTTTTCCTTCATGCATCCAGAGAGTGCCCTACTCATCTGCCCTTTAGGTCCCATGAGTTCATGAAGGTGATCAATCTCCTAACCCATGGCCCTCAGACAATGATAGTTGTTACCTCCCGACCCTATGGTCATGTGTACTAGGGAATTAGGCAACTCCTACTTCCATCGGTCTTATCCCTACCTGACCCTAGGATAGACTTAGGATTCTCTTATAGTACATGTTCAACTCAGAACCTTCCCAAGCATTCATCATCTCTCTTCCTGCATTCGTGGGCTGACTTTCATCCTTTCATAGGGATCATGGCAACCTACCTACCTTGGTCAATCCCCATACGGGTTACCTCCATGGTAACACATCCACATGCACATAGAGATGGTTATCTATGGGTCTATAGGTTCATGCTCAGGACATGTACTCTTCACTTAGCTTCTCAAGATCCTATGAAACCTCCTTAGGTTACCTCAAAACCAACCAAACTGGTAAACCCCCTACCAAAGGGTTCCTCTCCCAGGATGGGAGGAAACTACACCTTGATAACAAAGGTCACAAGCGTCCTTAGGGTTTACATTCCCATGAGCATGCTTAATCCAGCAACTACTAAGGCACAAGCGTACCTACTAAACCATGCTAGGTCACACTTGTTCTCATCCTCAACATTAGATCAACTTAGTCGTGAGGGGTTCATCAAACATACCCTTAACTTAAGGGATTTCCTTTACCTCTACACATGAGGAGTACCATGCTCGAAACTATAGAGACTCAAATCTCATCATGAGCATCGGGTACACTGCTTCCCCTCTTAGGCCTAGGAACCCTAGGTTCACCTTTGGGTGTTCGACTGTATGCTCAATCTCTTAACCACGATTCAAGCATATCCAAGGTATGTCATGTACTTCCATGATCCTTCTACTCGCAACACTTCGGAGTTGAGTCCTCTTCCAGGACAACCAACTAGGTATAAAGCCTCACAACTGGTTACTTAAACCTCCGCAGGGTCTAAAGCACTCTTTATCTCATCCAGCAGGTAATCACTTATACCATAGGTACTAGAAGCATCCACTATCATCCACTTAGGTCGCATCATCCTCGACTCCCCACTATTCCTCATGTCTCAGAATCTAAGCTTCCAACCTTCTTTCTTGGGTCCTGCTTTCTCTCTCTAGATCTAGCTCCACATCCAGCCTCACTTCATGAAGTTGGATCAAGCTTACCAGCATATCCCTACCTGGGTGAAGCCTTTGCTCAACTCATGTTTGGCTCAAGATTATCCTTATCTCTTTATGTTTATCTCATAAGGCATCCATCATGATTCCTTGTCCAGGGTTTCATCCTACTGTCAGCACTACTGACGTACTCTGGGTGCAAGCTACACCCTACTTGCACAAGCCCATAGGGTTCTATAGGTTCCTCTCTAACTTCATCCATGAAGGAGCTTCCCTTCGCTCAAACCGGCACGACCCTTCCCAGGGTTGGGTTGCCAAAGGTTCTAGGTCATCAACTTCTCATGGCTCATATGGCATCCAAGGCATGTTTATCCAAACACCTAGTCTAATCTCATCATGCCATCTCTCTCTCTAACCTTCACTTAGGGTTAGGGTTAACATCATCCTCAAAGGATGTGCTAGGTCTCTACTTTTAATGGAGGTCTCTACCTCCAAGACTAACTCTCTCTACTCATCCTCCCACCACGGAGGTCTATCCTCAGGCCTCTCCTGAGGGCAATGACAACTCGTGTCATACGACCTAAGCATGTATCTATTCCTTTACGCTTACTCTATTAAGCTTATGTCCATGACATCTTATTTACATGCTTTTTATTAATTTGGTGGAGGATTCCTTAATCCTTATCAACCTTACCCATACCTCAAGAGGGTGAGGAGAAGAGAGAGGAAACCCTAATCCTTAAGGTCCTTAAAAGAATTTGAGTTGAGAAGGGATGAACAAGATGAGAGAGTCCTAAAGGTATCTTATTTCGAGTCATATCCTAAGACATCGGTCAGGCAGTCACACAATCTGGGAGTCCTCGTATTCCAACTAGCGGTGCGGAGGAAAATATTGCCAGCCCCCGGACGTGATCCTTTTCTAGACACCTCAATCTTTCGGACAATCCTGTAATAACTCCCTTGGGTTCTACAGAATTTGCAAAATTTAATAATTATTAAAGATTAAGTGAGGAACCTTTGCTCTGATACCAATTGTAACGACCCCGTCTCCCGGTAACCCCCCACTTAAGGGAGACCAAGAGATCAGAGCCGTTATCTAATAACCCAGATCAAAGGTTCGACAAATAATCAATAATAATTATGAAATTCTACTACTAAACTAAAAACTGGTATTAAATAAAAAATTTACTTACCTTTTAAAAACTGGGATTTCTAAACTTCTATCCATGAAGATACTAATCTAACTAATCCTCCTGTGTACATTATTTCTCATTTAGTTCCACATATGCCACTTTACTGTTTGTTCTTTTCATTTGTACCTAAAACGCCGACAAACAAAATGTCGGTCAGCAAGAAGCTGGTATGTGGGGGAAACAATAATTGTGCAACTATGTTAACAATGTAATCAACCAAATATCATTTAACATCCAAGATTACGTTTTAAGCAATACTACTCAATCCTTGTCTATCCCCTATCTATGTACTGTCCCTGTAGTGGACATGGATACTACCTCTCTCATATGGTAGATCCTTACCCCCATGGCCCTACCACACATGTAGTCAATTCCTAGGGTTATGGAGTCGCATGGTTCTACCCAAGGGTAGCCCAATCCCTGACTCATGATGACTTGATGGACCTACCCCATTGGTAGCCATTTACTAAATTATTTAATGACCTGATGGACCTACCCCATTGGTAGCCATTTACTAGGTCAATCTATAAAGCTACAGAGGGGACTAGGATCTGAGCTAGTAGGCACTTATCTTAGGTGATAGTCATATCCACATTATGATTTGCAAGAATTAAATGCAACCAACAGTTTAATTCAAGTCATCGATAAAACCTCGAAAATCCTCGAGAAACTAATTCGGGATATTCATAGGCATAACCACATACCTGTCAAGTTGATTTGAGACATAAATAATCCAACCAACCAATAGGCAAGCAAGCATTCAATAAGATCTTGAAACAATTATACAATTTCCTTTTATTACTCATGTCATTAAGATCTATTAAATCTAGCTCGCTTCCTAGGGTTTCTAGTCCACTTTTAGGGTTTTCATTGCAATTAGGGTTTCCCTTCATCTTTTACTATTTTAAACCCTAATTTAACGCAATTGATCACAAACCCTAATTATATCAACATCTAATCCTCAATTTTGGATTTAAGGCATAATTAATCATTAAATAAGTCTATTAAGCCTCTTTTACATTAAAGCTACTATTTTTATCCTTTTAATATATGACAAGATCATTACACTCATTTATCGTCAATTCATAGTTCATTATGATTGAATTCACATACGAACTCTATTCGTCATTAATCCCATCTTGATTCATTCAAAAACCCTAATTTCTATATTAAGGTTATTTATCCACAAATTAAGAACTTTAATGCTTGAAATAGCTTATAACCATGAAAACTTAGTTCTATACATGAAATCGAATAATTAAAGCCATTAGTAGTCCTAATTACCAACATTAGGGTTTCAAGGCCCATTAAAGCCTATTTATGCACATAAACTCTAAATTAAATAATTATATGCAAAGTTCATCCCTTTTGTTCCTAATGTTCCTTTTTATCATTAACAGGCTAGTTATCAACTTTAACCATCAATTAAACCCTATTAATCACATTAATCATATCAAAATAGGGTATCATTATATTAAAGTTAATAACTTCTATTACTTTTCGAATTGCAATCAGAATCAGGCTTCATTTATATTTTTAATGGATTCCTCATGTTGTGCTGAGCAAAATTCATATATTATGCATATTCATCCGAGCTACGGTTAACGAGATATGAATTTTGCAAATTAAACTTATTTTGGGCGAATAGGGAGGCGCCACGTAGCCTCTATACATGCAACACGTTTTCTTTGGAAAAACATTTTGAAAAGACATTCTTACCCCTGGTTAAGTTGACAACTCTTTAATCCCGTGGAGGGCATATCCATCCAGCGCCATTTTCCCTTTCTTCAACCTTGAGCAGGTCGACACCTGCTGCCCTAGCCGCCGTTTTGCAGCAACCACGTGTGCGCCCCTTCCTCTCCAAGCTCCGTCGACCATCGGGGATGATGCCCCTTCCTCCTATGCCTCTCCCCGCACTCAGGGCGGTCCCCAGCTTGCACCCAAGAGGGCTGGTTCGTGCTTGCCATGCATGTGACCCACAACACGTCTTGCAACTGTACGGCCACTACTGCGTGCAGGTTAGGGCATAGCGACGTCGACCAAGCTTCTCACAGCTTCATGGGGCAATATTCTTCCATCTCAAACCCTTCATAACCCCTCATTGTTCCCTGATCATGCCGCTCTTCTCAGTTAGGGTTTAAGGACAAAAACGAGGAAGAAGAAGAAGGTAGAAGAACGTGCGGTTCTCTCTGGACCTCGACCAGGGCTTTACCCCTTTATATAGGGTGGAGTATGAAGCCCTAAGGCATGCCTCATGAGGACTCAAGTCCCAAACTCGAAAGAAAACACACTTTCCTTGATTGTGAAGCAACCATCTCTCTCTCCTCCTTATCTCCTATTTCCTTGATATTCCTTGTTGCATGGATATTTAGGAATTCGAAATTACTCTCCCTTATCCTCTTTAATCTTGTCTTTTACTTTATTGGCCACGAAAATATATTTCCATTAAGTAGAAAATACCACTCCTTTAACAAAACCACAAAAACCATTAATAATGTATTACATTATTCTCTTATTTTGCCTTATTGGTATTTTCTCTTTCTTTCCTCTTTATTGGGGCTCCTTTGACCCCAAGGAACTCCAAGAATTCGAAATTCTTTTTATTGGATACTCATTATCCTTCTAGATGCATCTAAATGCATTATTCTTTATTATTCCTCATTATCTTGTTTATTTCTTATTAAAATATCTCTTTTTGAGGTTTTCTCTTTATTTCTCTTTTATTTTCCTCATTGGTATCCCTTTTATTATTAGAAATCCTTGGGATACGAAATTCCACTAAGGATAACTCAATTGTACCTCTTTTTACTTATTTTCCACATTTTACCATTATTTTCAATTTCTTTCTTAATAAAGAAATACTTAATTGATCTTTCCTTTTCTTATTGCATTCTCTATGCAACTTTGGACTCCTTGGGACCCAAGGAACCCAAGAGGCACGAAATCCAACCTTGGATTATATTCTTTTGTCTTCGGGAGGTTTCCACACCTTTCTTTTCTCAAAAACTTAATTATTCATTTACTAATTGAATTTCCTTATTATTGGGCCCAATAGCCAATAAAGCCCACAAAGCAATCATCAAGGCTATTATAAACGAAATTCATGCATTCAATCAAAAGACATCATTATTTGTTCATTTATCTTTAATATGAGAAATTATATTTCTCAGCAAATGAACCCAAAATTGGGGTAGTAACATCCTTCCCCTCTTATAAGAATTTTGTCCTCAAAATTCCATCAAGCAAACAAACAGTTCAGGTTAAGCCTTTCATATGTCCATCAGGGCTCCCATGTGGCTTTACCCTTACCATGGTGCTTCCCAAGAACCTTCATCATCTCATATTCTTCCATATGAGTTCTTTCTTACATTGGTATATCATACCCTCATAGGTGACTCAGGACAATTCAGCCTCCCAAAAGCTGATTTGGTTCAGGGCTCAGTACATGGCTTGGGTACCTCACATAGTGCTCTAGATCGGACTTATGGAACACATTATTCATCATGTTATCCTGAGGGGCAAGGCTAAACACAACCATCTCCACCAACCCATCTCAAAAGGACCCATATATTGGGGACTCAGCTTTCTCAGCTGAAGCTTAGAGGGGTCGGATTTTCACATCACATATTTTCCCATAGTGAACTGCATGTCAGTCTGCTTTGCATCAGCTCGTGACTCATGTCACCACTGGGCTCTTTCTCAGCCATTTCACGATTAAAGCGACTTCATCTACACACACTATGGTTCTTTTCTGACCTTCGTGAGGCCTCCTTCACCAACATCTTCTTAATGAAGTGGTGACCGACACAACCTCTCTATAAGACTTCTTGCATCCCGATAAAGGCTATGGTGGTTAACATCATATCTTAAGAACTGTCTCTATGTATCACTCTGAATGAGCACACATGCTCTCATCAGACCCTCTAGTCTGGATCATACTATCCATTAGTATGGGGTGATAAACTGTACTATCATCGAGTTCTTCATGTATCCACTTCCACCTAATGGAAGTGAACCTTGGTCATACCCAAGAACTTTTGAACTTGCATCATGGTGTAGATGAACCATCTTTCTCTCTTAAGTAGTTCAACCGAATCTGTCCCGTGACAGTACTCTTCCTTTCTCATGTCCTCTAGGTAAGGCGATCTACCATAACCCATATTGCACCTTGACCCTCCTTGGTCTAGGGGAGACTTACCACAAAAACCATAGTAATGAACTCCCATTCTCTCTCGGGGACTCTCTATACTTTATATCCATGCACTCAGTTTCTGGTGTTCATCCTTCACCTCCTGGCTTGCATGGGCACATGCAACATGTATCAGGCATCCAAAGCTCTACCATCACTTATTGTCTTTTTAGTTTCATGGTGTATGGTGATCATGATTTCCTGTATGTCATGATTCCTCAAGGTCGATACCTCGGAAGCCCTAAACCACTCTCCTTAGGGTTTTATTACCTTCCTATCCAAAGAAGTGTATCCAGAGTTCTACAACCATCCTTCTACCACATCAAGGACTAGGCTGGCTATCCAAACAACCACTAATCTTGTTCTACAGATCTCGTTATATCTGAGTGTTAGCCAAACTTATCTCTTCTTCTCAACTTAAGGTTAGCCTAACAACCTCAACCTCTTCTAGCTTCCAGCTAAACTAGGCAGCTATATCTCAACCAGAGCATTCATTACTAGTTCTTATCCTTAGGTGTTAGGTAACATACACCTCCATGTATTATACTTATCATCTCATCTCAAACTCTAAGTTGGTCTTCATCAAGAAGCTCCGAGCTCATCCTCACTGTGATCAAGCTCAACCTTGGTTAACTTGCAAATTCAACATAGCTCCTGATAAAACATCCTCATAAGAGGACTACACTATTCCTCTTAGTGTTTGTAACCCATCCATGTATCATTCACTCCACCAAGGAATGTTATCATCTCTGTCCTCATACCTTGTAGCAACGTTCCAACTCGCATCACCTTTATCCTTGGTGTATGCATGCGTACTGTCCCATCTCTCCCTCTCATAATAAGATGAAATAAGCATTTGACGGTCGTCCAAATATAGAGTTCTTCCTATTCCAAGAGTAGAGATGGTACATCCCACCTTGCCAGTACACCTTCAAATCTAGGTTGAAACGTGCCATCATCTTCATATCCACATTACTTCCATATAAAACTGGTCTCGAACCTACTTGGGTCACCACACAATCCTTAGTCATCTCCCCTAGCTCTATAGGGTGCCGGTACTTTCGGGGTCATCCCTTTTCCTTCATGCATCCAGAGAGTTCCCTACTCATATGCCCTTTGGGTCCCATGAGTTCATGAAGGTGATCAATCTCCTAACCCATGGCCCTCAGACAATGATAGTTGTTACCTCCCGACCCTATGGTCATGTGTACTAGGGAATTAGGCAACTCCTACTTCCATTGGTCTTATCCCTACCTGACCCTAGGATAGACTTAGGATTCTCTTATAGTACATGTTCAACTCAGAACCTTCCCAAGCATTCATCATCTCTCTTCCTGCATTCGTGGGCTGACTTTCATCCTTTCATAGGGATCATGGCAACCTGCCTACCTTGGTCAAGCCCCATACCGGTTACCTCCATGGTAACACATTCACATGCACATAGAGATGGTTATCTATGGGTCTATAGGTTCATTCTCATGCCATGTAATCTTCATTTAGCCTCTCAAGATCCTATGAAACCTCCTTAGGTTACCTCAAAACCAACCAAACTGGTAAACCCCCTACCAAAGGGTTCCTCTCCCAGGATGGGAGGAAACTACACCTTGATAACAAAGGTCACAAGCGTCCTTAGGGTTTACATTCCCATGAGCATGCTTAATCCAGCAACTACTAAGGCACAAGCGTACCTACTAAACCATGCTAGGTCACACTTGTTCTCATCCTCAACATTAGATCAACTTAGTCGTGAGGGGTTCATCAAACATACCCTTAACTTAAGGGATTTCCTTTACCTCTACACATGAGGAGTACCATGCTCGAAACTATAGAGACTCAAATCTCATCATGAGCATCGGGTACACTGCTTCCCCTCTTAGGCCTAGGAACCCTAGGTTTACCTTTGGGTGTCCGACTGTATGCTCAATCTCTTAACCACGATTCAAGCATGTCCAAGGTATGTCATGTACTTCCATGATCCTTCTACTCGCAACACTTCGGAGTTGAGTCCTCTTCCAGGACAACCAACTAGGTATAAAGCCTCACAACTAGTTACTTAAACCTCCTCAGGGTCTAAATCTCTCTTTATCTCATCCAGCTGGTAATCACTTATACTATAGGTACTAGAAGCATCCACTATCATCCACTTAGGTCGCATCATCCTCGAATCCCCACTATTCCTCATGTCTCAGAATCTAAGCTTCCAACCTTCTTTCTTGGGTCCTGCTTTCTCTCTCTAGATCTAACTCCACATCTAGCCTCACTTCATGAAGTTGGATCAAGCTTACCAGCATATCTCTACCTGGGTGAAGCCTTTTCTCAACTCATGTTTGGCTAAAGATTATCCTTAGCTCTTTATGTTTATCTCATAAGGCATCCATCATGATTCCTTGTCCAGGGTTTCATCCTACTGTCAGCACTACTGACGTACTCTGGGTGCAAGCTACACCCTACTTGCACAAGCCCATAGGGTTCTATAGGTTCCTCTCTAACTTCATCCATGAAGGAGCTACCCTTCGCTCAAACCTGCACGACCCTTCCCAGGGTTGGGTTGCCAAATGTTCTAGGTCATCAACTTCTCATGGCTCATATGGCATCCAAGGCATGTTTATCCAAACACCTGGTCTAATCTCATCATGCCATCTCTCTCTCTAACCTTCACTTAGGGTTAGGGTTAACATCATCCTCAAAGGATGTGCTAGGTCTCTACTTTTAATGGAGGTCTCTACCTCCAAGACTAACTCTCTCTACTCATCCTCCCACCATGGAGGTCTATCCTCAGGCCTCTCCTGAGGGCAATGACAACTCGTGTCATACGACCTAAGCATGTATCTATTCTTTACGCCTACTCTATTAAGATTATGTCCATGACATCTTATTTACATGCTTTTTATTAATTTGGTGGAGGATTCCTTAATCCTTATCAACCTTACCCATACCTCAAGAGGGTGAGGAGAAGAGAGAGGAAACCCTAATCCTTAAGGTCCTTAATAGAATTTGAGTTGAGAAGGGATGAACAAGATGAGATAGTCCTAAAGGTATCTTATTTCGAGTCATATCCTAAGACATCGGCTAGACAGTCACACAATCCGGGAGTCCTTGTATTCCGACTAGCGGTGCGGAGGAAAATATTGCCAGCCCCTGGACGTGATCCTTTTCTAGACACCTCAATCTTTCAGACAATCATCTAATAACTCCCTTGGGTTCTACAGAATTTGTAAAATTTAATAATTATTAAAGATTAAGTGAGGAACCTTCTCTTTGATACCAATTGTAACGACCCTGTCTCCCGGTAACCCCCCACTTAAGGGAGACCAAGAGATAAGAGCCGTTATCTAATAACCTGGATCAAAGGTTCGACAAATAATCAATAATAATTATGAAATTCTACTACTAAACTGAAAACTGGTATTAAATAAAAACTTTACTTACCTTTTAAAAACTGGGATGTCTAAACTTCTATCCATGAAGATACTAATCTAACTAATCCTCCTGTGTACGTTATTTCTCATTTAGTTCCACATATGCCACTATACTGCTTGTTCTTTTCATTTGTACCTAAAACGCCGACAAACAAAACGTCGATCAGCAAGAAGCTGGTATGTGGGGGAAACAATAATTGTGCAACTATGTTAACAATGTAATCAACCAAATATCATTTGACATCCAAGATTATGTTTTAAGCAATACTACTCAATCCTTGCCTATCCCCTATCTATGTACCGTCCCTGCAGTGGACATGGATACTACCTCACTCATATGGTAGATCCTTACCCCCATGGCCCTACCACACAGGTAGCCAGTTCCTAGGGTTATGGAGTTGCATGGTCCTACCCAAGGGTAGCGCAATCCCTGACTCATGATGACTTGATGGACCTACCCCATTGGTAGCCATTTACTAAGTCATTTAATGACATGATGGACCTACCCCATTGGTAGCCATTTACTAGGTCAATCTATAAAGCTACATAGGGGACTAGGATCTGAGCTAGTAGGCACTTATCTTAGGTGATAGTCATATCCACATTATGATTTGCAAAAATTAAATGCAACCAACAGTTTAATTCAAGTCATCGATAAAACCTCGAAAATCCTCGAGAAACTAATTCGGGATATTCATAGGCGTAACCACATACCTGTCAAGTTGATGTGAGACAGAAATAATCCAACCATCCAATAGGCATGCAAGCATTCAATAAGATCCTGAAACAATTATACAATTTCCTTTTATTACTCATGTCATTAAGATCTATTAAATCTAGCTCGCTTCCTAGGGTTTCTAGTCCACTTTTAGGGTTTTCATTGCAATTAGGGTTTCCCTTCATCTTTTACTATTTTAAACCCTAATTTAACGTAATTGATCACAAACCCTAATTATATCAACATCTAATCCTCAATTTCGGATTTAAGGCATAATTAATCATTAAATAAGTCTATGAAGCCTCTTTTACATTAAAGTTACTATTTTTATCCTTTTAATATATGGCAAGATCATTACGCTCATTTATCGTCAATTCATAGTTCATTATGATTGAATTCACATACAAACTCTATTCGTCATTAATCCCATCTTGATTCATTCAAAAACCCTAATTTCTATATTAAGGTTATTTATCCACAAATTAAGAACTTTAATGCTCGAAATAGCTTATAACCATGAAAACTCGGTTCTATACATGAAATCGAATAATTAAAGACATTAGTAGTCCTAATTACCAACATTAGGGTTTCAAGGCCCATTAAAGCCTATTTATGCACATAAACTCTAAATTAAATAATTATATGCAAAGTTCATCCCTTTTGTTCCTAATGTTCCTTTTTATCATTAACAGGCTAGTTATCAACTTTAACCATCAATTAAACCCTATTAATCACATTAATCATATCAAAATAGGGTATCATTATATTAAAGTTAATAACTTCTATTACTTTACGAATTGCAATCAGAATCAGGCTTCAATTATATTTTTAATCGATTCCTCATGTTCTGCTGAGCAAAATTCATATATTATGCATATTCATTCGAGCTACGGTTAACGACATATGAATTTTGCAAATTAAACTTATTTTGGGCCAATAGGGAGGTGCCACGTAGCCTCTATACATGCAACACGTTTGCTTTGGAAAAACATTTCGAAAAGACGTTCTTACCCCTGGTTAAGTTGACAACTCTTTAATCCCGTGGAGGGCATATCCGTCCAGCGCCACTTTCCCTTTCTTCAACCTTGAGCAGGTCGACACCTGCTGCCCTAGCCACCGTTTTGCAGCAACCACGTGTGCGCCCCTTCCTCTCCAAGCTCCGGCGACCATCGGGGATGATGCCCCTTCCTCCGACGCCTCTCCCCGCACTCAGGGCGGTCCCCAGCTTGCGCCCAAGAGGGCTGGTTCGTGCTGGCCATGCCCGCGACCCACAACACGTCTTGCAACCGTACGGCCACTTCTGCATGCAGGTTAGGGCATAGCGATGTCGACCAAGCTTCTCGCAGCTTCGTGGGGCAATATTCTTCCATCTCAAACCCTTCATAGCCCCTCGTTGTTCCCTGATCATGTCACTCTTCTCGGTTAGGGTTTAAGGACAAAAATGAGGAAGAAGAAGAAGGTAGAAGAACATGGGGTTCTCTCTGGACCTCGACTAGGGCTTTACCCCTTTATATAGGGTGGAGTATGAAGCCCTAAGGCGTGCCTCATGAGGACTCAAGTCCCAAACTCGAAAGGAAACACACTTTCATTGATTGTGAAGCAACCATCTCTCTCTCTCTCCTCGTTATCTCCTATTTCCTTGATATTCCTTGTTGCATGGATATTTAGGAATTTGAAATTACTCTCCCTTATCCTCTTTAATCTTGTCTTTTACTTTATTGGCCACGGAACTATATTTCCATTAAGTAGAAAATACCACTCCTTTAACAAAACCACAAAAACCATTAATAAAGTATTACATTATTCTCTTATTTTGCCTTATTGGTATTTTCTCTTTCTTTCCTCTTTATTAGGGCTCCTTTGACCCCAAGGAACTCCAAGAATTCGAAATTCTTTTTATTGGATACTCATTATCCTTCTAGATGCATCTAAATGCATTATTCTTTATTATTCCTCATTATCTTGTTTATTTCTTATTAAAATATCTCTTTTTGAGGTTTTCTCTTTATTTCTCTTTTATTTTCCTCATTGGTATCCCTTTTATCATTAGAAATCCTTGGGATACGAAATTCCACTAAGGATAACTCAATTGTACCTCTTTTTACTTATTTTCCACATTTTACCATTGTTTTCAAATTCTTTCTTAATAAAGAAATACTTAATTGATCTTTCCTTTTCTTATTGCATTCTCTATGCAACTTTGGACTCCTTGGGACCCAAGGAACCCAAGAGGCACGAAATCCAAACTTGGATTATATTATTTTGTCTTCAGGAGGTTTCCACACCTTTCTTTTCTCAAAAACTTAATTATTCATTTACTAATTGAATTTCCTTGTTATTGGGCCCAATAGCCAATAAAGCCCACAAAGCAATCATCAAGGCTATTATAAACGAAATTCATGCATTCAATCAAAAGACATCATTATTTGTTCATTTATCTTTAATACGAGAAATTATATTTCTCAGCAAATGAACCCAAAATTGGGGTTGTAACATCCTTCCCCTCTTATAAGAAATTTGTCCTCAAAATTCCATCAAGCAAACAAACAGTTCAGGATAAGCCTTTCATATGTCCATCATGGCTCCCATGTGGCTTTACCCTTACCATGGTGCTTCCCAAGAACCTTCATCATCTCATATTCTTCCATATGAGTTCTTTCTTACCTTGGTATATCATACCCTCATAGGTGACTCAGGACAATTCAGCCTCTCAAAAGCTGATTTGGTTCAGGGCTCAGTACATGGCTTGGGTACCTCACATAGTGCTCTAGATCGGACTTATGGAACACATTATTCATCATGTTATCCTGAGGGGCAAGGCTAAACACAACCATCTCCACCAACCCATCTCAAAAGGACCCATATATCGGGGACTCAGCTTTCTCAGCTGAAGCTTAGAGGGGTCGAATTTTCACATCACATATTTTCCCATAGTGAACTGCATGTCAGTCTGCTTTGCATCAGCTCGTGACTCATGTCACCACTGGGCTCTCTCTCGGCCATTGCACGATCAAAGCGACTTCATCTACACACACTATGGTTCTTTTCTGACCTTCATGAGGCCTCCTTCACCAACATCTTCTTAATGAAGTGGTGACCGACACAACCTCTCTATATGACTTCTTGCATCCCGATAAAGTCTATGGTGGTTAACATCACATCTTAAGAACTGTCTCTATGTATCACTCTGAATGAGCACAGATGCTCTCATCACACCCTCTAGTATGGATCATACTATCCATTAGTATGGGGTGATAAACTGTAATATCATCGAGTTCATGTATCCACTTCCACCTCATGGAAGTGAACCTTGGTCATACCCAAGAACTTTTGAACTTGCATCATGGTGTAGTTGAACCATCTTTCTCTCTTAAGTAGTTCAATCGAATTTGTCCCGTGACAGTACTCTTCCTTTCTCATTCCTCTAGGTAAGGCGATCTACCATAACCCATATTGCACCTCGACCCTCCTTGGTCTAGGGGAGACTTACCACAACAACCATAGTAATGAACTCCCATTCTCTCTCGGGGACTCTCTATACTTTATATCCATGCACTGGGTTACTGGTGTTCATGCTTCACCTCCTGGCTTGCATGGGCACATGCAACATGTATCAGGCATCCAAAGCTCTACCATCACTTACTATCATTGTAGTTTCATGGTGTATGGTGATCATGATTTCCTATATGTCATGATTCCTCAAGGTCGATACCTCAGAAGCCCTAAACCACTCTCCTCAGGGTTTTATTACCTTCCTATCCAAAGAAGTGTATCCAGAGTTCTACAACCATCCTTCTACCACATCAAGGACTAGGCTGGCTATCCAAACAACCACTAATCTTGTTCTACAGATCTTGTTATATCTGAGTGTCAGCCAAACTTATCTCTTCTTCTCAACTTAAGGTTAGCCTAACAACCTCAACCTCTTCTAGCTTCCAGCTAAACTAGGCAGCTATATCTCAACCAGAGCATTCATTACTACTTCTTATCCTTATGTGTTAGGTAACATACACCTCCATGTATTATACTTATCATCTCATCTCAAACTCTAATTTGGTCTTCATCAAGAAGCTCTGAGCTCATCCTCATTGTGATCAAGCTCAACCTTGGTTAACTTGAAAATTCCACATAGCTCCGGATAAAACATCCTCATAAGAGGACTACACTATTCCTCTTAGTGTTTGTAACCCATCCATGTATCATTCACTCCACCAAGGTATGTTATCATCTCTGTCCTCATACCTTGTAGCAACGTTCCAACTCGCATCACCTTTATCCTTGGTGTATGGCATGCGTATTGTCCCATCTCTCCCTCTCATAACAAGAGGAAATAAGCATTTGGCGGCCGTCCAAATACATAGTTCTTCCTATTCCAAGAGTAAAGATGGTACATCCCACCTTGCCAGTACACCTTCAAATCTAGGTTGAAACATTCCATCATCTTGATATCCACATTACTTCCATATAAAACTGGTCTCGAACCTACTTGGGTCACCACACAATCCTTAGTCATCTCCCCTAGGTCTATAGGGTGCCGGTACTTTCGGGGTCATCCCTTTTCCTTCATGCATCCAGAAAGTGCCCTACTCATCTGCCCTTTGGGTCCCATGAGTTCATGAAGGTGATCAATCTCCTAACCCATGGCCCTCAGACAATTGTAGTTGTTACCTCCCGACCCTATGGTCATGTGTACTAGGGAATTAGGCAACTCCTACTTCCATCGGTCTTATCCCTACCTGACCCTAGGATAGACTTAGGATTCTCTTATAGTACATGTTCAACTCAGAACCTTCCCAAGCATTCATCATCTCTCTTCCTACATTCATGGGCTGACTTTCAGCCTTTCATAGGGATCATGGCAACCTGCCTACCTTGGTCAAGCCCCATACCGGTTACCTCCATGGTAACACATCCATATGCACATAGAGATGGTTATCTATGGGTCTATAGGTTCATTCTCATGCCATGTACTCTTCACTTAGCTTCTCAAGATCCTATGAAACCTCCTTAGGTTACCTTAAAACCAACCAAACTGGTAAACCCCCTACCAAAGGGTTCCTCTCCCAGGATAGGAGGAAACTACACCTTGATAACAAAGGTCACAAGCGTCCTTAGGGTTTACATTCCCATGAGCATGCTTAATCCAGCAACTACTAAGGCACAAGCGTACCTACTAAACCATGCTAGGTCACACTTGTTCTCATCCTCAACATTAGATCAACTTAGTCGTGAGGGGTTCATTAAACATACCCTTAACTTAAGGGATTTCCTTTACCTCTACACATGAGGAGTACCATGCTCGAAACTATAGAGACTCAAATCTCATCATGAGCATCGGGTACACTACTTCCCCTCTTAGGCCTAGGAACCCTAGGTTCACCTTTGGGTGTCCGACTGTATGCTCAATCTCTTAACCACAAATCAAGCATGTCCAAGGTATGTCATGTACTTCCATGATCCTTCTACTCGCAACACTTCGGAGTTGAGTCCTCTTCCAGGACAACCAACTAGGTATAAAGCCTCACAACTGGTTACTTAAACCTCCTCAGGGTCTAAAGCTCTCTTTATCTCATCCAGCAGGTAATCACTTATACCATAGGTACTAGAAGCATCCACTATCATCCACTTAGGTCGCATCATCCTCGACTCCCCACTATTCCTCATGTCTCAGAATCTAAGCTTCCAACCTTCTTTCTTGGGTCCTGCTTTCTCTCTCTAGATCTAACTCCACATCCAGCCTCACTTCATGAAGTTGGATCAAGCTTACCAGCATATCCCTACCTGGGTGAAGCCTTTGCTCAACTCATGTTTGGCTCAAGATTATCCTTAGCTCTTTATGTTTATCTCATAAGGCATCCATCATGATTCCTTGTCTAGGGTTTCATCCTACTGTCAGCACTACTGACGTACTCTGGGTGCAAGCTACACCCTACTTGCACAAGCCCATAGGGTTCTATAGGTTCCTCTCTAACTTCATCCATGAAGGAGCTACCCTTCGCTCAAACCTGCACGACCCTTCCCAGGGTTGGGTTGCTAAAGGTGCTAGGTCATCAACTTCTCATGGCTCATATGGAATCCAAGGCATGTTTATCCAAACACCTGGTGTAATCTCATCATGCCATCTCTCTCTCTCTAACCTTCACTTAGGGTTAGGGTTAACATCATCCTCAAAGGATGTGCTAGGTCTCTACTTTTAATGGAGGTCTCTACCTCTAAGACTAACTCTCTCTACTCATCCTCCCGCCACGGAGGTCTATCCTCAGGCCTCTTCTGAGGGCAATCACAACTCATGTCATACGACCTAAGCATGTATCTATTCCTTTACGCTTACTCTATTAAGCTTATGTCCATGACATCTTATTTACATGCTTTTTATTAATTTGGTGGAGGATTCCTTAATCCTTATCAACCTTACCCATACCTCAAGAGGGTGAGGAGAAGAGAGAGGAAACCCTAATCCTTAAGGTCCTTAATAGAATTTGAGTTGAGAAGGGATGAACAAGATGAGAGAGTCGTAAAGGTATCTTATTTCGAGTCATATCCTAAGACATCGGCCAGGCAGTCACACAATCTGGGAGTCCTCGTATTCCGACTAGCGGTGCGAAGGAAAATATTGCCAGCCCCCGGACGTGATCCTTTTCTAGACACCTCAATCTTTCGGACAATCCTCTAATAACTCCCTTGGTTTCTACATAATTTGTAAAATTTAATAATTATTAAAGATTAAGTGAGGAACCTTCACTCTGATACCAATTTTAATGACCCCGTCTCTCGGTAACCCCCCACTTAAGGGAGACCAAGAGATCAGAGCCGTTATCTAATAACCCGGATCAATGGTTCGACAAATAATCAATAATAATTATGAAATTCTACTACTAAACTGAAAACTAGTATTAAATAAAAACTTTACTTACCTTTTAAAAACTGGGATTTCTAAACTTCTATCCATGAAGATACTAATCTAACTAATCCTCCTGTGTACGTTATTTCTCATTTAGTTCCACATATGCCACTTTACTGTTTGTTCTTTTCATTTGTACCTAAAACGCTGACAAACAAAACATCAGTCAGCAAGAAGCTGGTATGTGGGGGAAACAATAATTGTGCAACTACGTTAACAATGTAATCAACCAAATATCATTTAACATCCAAGATTACGTTTTAAGCAATACTACTCAATCCTTGCCTATCCCCTATCTCTGTATTGTCCCTACAGTGGACATGGATACTACCTCTCTCATATGGTAGATCCTTACCCCCATGGCCCTACCACACAGGTAGCCAATTCCTAGGGTTATGGAGTCGCATGGTCCTACCCAAGGGTAGCCCAATCCCTGACTCATGATGACTTGATGGACCTACCCCATTGGTAGCCATTTACTAAGTCATTTAATGACCTGATGGACCTACCCCATTGGTAGCCATTTACTAGGTCAATCTATAAAGCTACATAGGGGACTAGGATCTGAGCTAGTAGGCACTTATCTTAGGTGATAGTCATATCCACATTATGATTTGCAAGAATTAAATGCAACCAATAGTTTAATTCAAGTCATCGATAAAACCTCAAAAATCCTCGAGAAACTAATTCGGGATATTCATAGGCGTAACCACATACCTGTCAAGTTGATGTGAGACAGAAATAATTCAACCAACCAATAGGCAAGCAAGCATTCAATAAGATCCTGAAACAATTATACAATTTCCTTTTATTACTCATGTCATTAAGATCTATTAAATCTAGCTCGCTTCCTAGGGTTTCTAGTCCCCTTTTAGGGTTTTCATTGCAATTAGGTTTTCCCTTCATCTTTTACTATTTTAAACTGTAACGCTTGGGCCCACTGCCCTAGGCTCTAGTAGAGTTTCAGGAATGATGACTGGCCCCACAGACCACCACTAGCCTTAACTGCGCACTTTGTCCACACTGACGCGCAAGCTAGGATCAACTTCCCGACTGGTCACCCATCCTAGTACTACTCTGGGCTGAGCACGCTTAACCGCAGAGTTCTTTAGAGATGGGCTCCCGGAAAAGGAGGTGCACCTTGGTGATATGGGTAGTCCAATCATTCCTTTTAAGATCATGTTATCTGAGGCCTCAAATCATGAGATGCTACAATCTCCCCCACTTAGACTCTTGACGTCTTCGTCAAGGCTCAACTATATGGCCTCATAATCTGACCCCATTTTAGTGCAGACCCACAATGGTCCACGGACACCCAACTCCCGATCACGGAATACCAGTGCAAGGGTGGCTACGTCAACCATGGACAGCCCTTTCCTACATGCCTGGACCGCACGGCACAAGACTGGCATGCCATGCCCATGTGGGCCCCACCTACTGGAGGGGTTATGGCTCTGATACCATTTGTAACGCTTGGGCCCACTGCCCTAGGCTCTAGTAGAGTTTCAGGAATGATGACTGGCCCCACATACCACCACTAGCCTTAACTGCGCACTTTGTCCACACTGACGCGCAAGCCAGGATCAACTTCCCGACTGGTCACCCATCCTAGTACTACTCTGGGCTGAGCACGCTTAACCGCAGAGTTCTTTATAGATGGGCTCCCGGAAAAGGAGGTGCACGTTGGTGATATGGGTAGTCCAATCATTCCTTTTAAGATCATGTTATCTGAGGCCTCAAATCATGAGATGTTACATAAACCCTAATTTAACTCAATTGATCACAAACCCTAATTATATCAACATCTAATCCTCAATTTCGGATTTAAGGCATAATTAATCATTAAATAAGTCTATTAAGCCTCTTTTACATTAAAGTTACTATTTTATCCTTTTAATATATGAAAAGATCATTACGCTCATTTATCGTCAATTCATAGTTCATTATGATTGAATTCACATACGAACTCTATTCGTCATTAATCCCATCTTGATTCATTCAAAAACCCTAATTTCTATATTAAGGTTATTTATCCACAAATTAAGAACTTTAATGCTCGAAATAGCTTATAACCATGAAAACTCAGTTCTATACATGAAATCGAATAATTAAAGCCATTAGTAGTCCTAATTACCAACATTAGGGTTTCAAGGCCCATTAAAGCCTATTTATGCACATAAAATCGAAATTAAATAATTATATGCAAAGTTCATCCCTTTTGTTCCTAATGTTCCTTTTTATCATTAACAGACTAGTTATCAACTTTAACCATCAATTAAACCCTATTAATCACATTAATCATATCATAATGAGATCCCCTTTGAATGGCTCGTTTGAACGGGAGCGCGGGGAAGGGGTCCAAGAAGGCGACTGCGACGGCGATCGCGTCGACGACTGAGGAGGAGATCCCTAGGGTGCGGCTGGAGGACTCGAGATCGACGACTTCCAGTTCGGTGGTTGTCCCTCTGGTGCCTGTGGGGAATGCGGAGATCCCTCTGGTCGATCTAGCGTCAAGGAAGCTTCCATCAAGTGAGGGGATAGGAAGTACTTCGGAAGGGAAAGTTAGGGCTGAGAAGGAAGTTCGTGTGGCGGAAATAGGGAAGACGCCATGGGCGGACCTCTTCAAAGCAGGTAATTCTTCACCGGTAGGATCCATGACTCTACGCACTGTTCCATTGGAGGTCTCGGATGGGAGAGTTGTCTACCCGCAAGCGGAAGCCGAGGAAAATGCTACGAAGTGGAGGAAGTCGGTGGCAGGTTTTGTGATCGATCTGAAGGTTCATCTCCCCTCGCTAGAGAAATACCTTGCATGGCTATGGAAGGTGAAAGGTACAATTCGGATCCTGTCATGACCTCATGGTTTCTTTATTATCAATTTCTCGGAGGAACTGGATATGACTCATGCTCTGGAAGATGGCCCATGGTTCGTGAAAGGGAAACCCCTGGTTCTTTAGCAATGGCAGTTAGGTGATAATATGGAGAAGGAGTCCTTGTCGGAAGTACCTGTATGGATTCGTCTTCACAATTTCCCTCTGGAACTGTGGGGAGATATGATGTTCAGTAGGATCGGAAGCTTCCTGGGAAGACCTATTGATGCCGATAAGGCTACTAAAGAAGGGACGAGGATTGAGTTTGCCAGGATTTTCGTTCTTATGTCTGTTGATTCGTCATTTCCTGAATTTATTGATCTGATAAGCGATACGGGGGCTGAACATAGGTTTTTCTTTCAATATGAGTGGATGCCTAAGAAGTGTGATGTTTGTGGTTCTTTTGGGCATGAGAAGCCCTCCTGTCCCAAGAACGGCCTGAATCATTTTCCTGGAAATGTAAATAAGAAGAAGATGCTGGAAAAGAAGCAATGGGTCTTGAAGGAAAAGAAGGTAGGTAATGAAGTGCCCGAGGCCTCTAACACTAATCTGCAGAAGGAAAGGGATGTTGAGAAAGTAATCTCTAATGTTCCTGTCAATAATATCTTGATAAATCTGGATGAAGTGAGAAGGGGAGGTCATATGGCCCCAAATGATGAAAGAATGAAATCTTCTAATTGCAGTTGTCCCTCATGTGAGACTGGTTTGCTTCTGTCGGGTGTTGATGGTCAGCCTGGGGTTGACTATTCAAAAGATATGAAAGTCCATGACCTCCTGAGGCTTTGTGTAAATCAGGAAGTCTCTCCTCTTGGAGTGGGATTGGTCCAGATTACCCCTGTCGATGATGGTTTTCAATTGGTGAAGTCAAAGTCAAGAGGTCCCCCAAGGATGACTAAAACTAATAAATCTCAGGTGTCCTTTATGGCAAGGATGACAAATACTTCTGAAAACAAATTCCAAGGATTGGATTTTCTGAATGTTGATGATTGTTCAGTTACTGTGGCTAGCAGGCCTCTAGCCCCCGATGAGGGGAATGAATGACACATGTTCGATTACTTCCTGGAATGTGAGGGGCCTCAATAAAGGAGGTCACCAAAATAGGGTCCAGGAAGAGCTAGGGAGGGTGAAATCTAATGTTTTCTGCATTTTGGAATCTAAAATTAGAAGGAAAAAGATTTGGAGAATTATGCAAAGAATGTGGCCTGGTTACAGCTGGTTTTTTAATCATGAATCTCATCCGCTTGGAAGAATCTGTGTGGTGTGGGACCCCAGTAATGTTGATATCAAGATTATTTCCTATTCTGCTCAAATGGTGCACTGCTTATGTAACCAGGGAGGGGTGTGCTTCTATTTTACTGCTGTTTATGGTTTCAATGAGGACAAGAAGAGGTCTGTGCTTTGGGAGGAGCTTAGGGACATTAATACAAGTATAGATAAAGCCTGGCTGATATGTGGTGATTTCAATTGTGTCATACTCTCGGAAGAAAGGCTGGGTAGATCTAATCCTAGCAAGCAATCTATGCATGAATTCAATTCTTTTATGGCTGATGGTGGTCTTTATGAAGCTAATATGAATGGTCCTAGGTATACGTGGGATAATAGATAGGAAGGAAGTAACTTTACTACCTCTAGAATTGATAGAGCCATTTTTAATGATCTATTTTTTAGAGAATGGCCTACTTATGTTGGTGAGGTCTTTCCTACTATTCACAGTGATCATAAGATAATCCGGATGTCTCTTAACTGTAAAGGAAGGAGGCTTAATATCCCTTTTCGGTTTATTAATGCTTGGACAGAATGTGATGGGTTTTTGGAGGTTGTGAAAAGGGGATGGGATACTGATGTTCATGGTTGCCCTATGTTCAAAGTCATCAAGAAGTTGAAGTGTGTTAAAACTGAGCTTATCTCCTGGAACAAAAAGGTTGTTGGTAACCTCAGTGATGAAGCTAGAAAATTGGAAGGTGAGGCTCTTAAGGCTGAAGAACAGGCTGATCTCCATCCTCTGGATACCAATCTCAGAGATAATGCTGCTAGCATGAGGAAGGATTCTCTTAAAGCTATTGATTTGGAGGATAACCTTCTTATGCAAAAATCGAGAGTACAGTGGTTGAAGCTGGGTAACAAGAATACGAAGTTCTTTTATTCCTCTTTACATACTAGAAGACAAAGAAATAATATCCACTCCCTCCTTATTAATGATACTATGAGCTCTGATCATATTGAGATTAAAAAGCATATTGTTGATTTCTATAGTGATCTGTTTTGTAAGAAGGATGGTTATAAAGACTGTTGGGATGATAAGTGGACTCTTCCTAAAATTTCTCATGATCACATTAACATTATTTTGAAGAAAGTCATGAGGGAAGAGATTGAGGGAGTTGTCAAGGATTCTAATGACAATAAGGCCCCTGGACCTGATGGCTTTAATGCTCATTTTTATAAAAAGACCTGGTCTATCATTGGGGATGATGTTTCTAGAGCTGTGATGGATTTCTTTGAAAAAGGTCGTTTGGTTAAAGAAGTAAATAGAACTTTTATAACTCTCATTCCTAATATTAAAGGAGCTACCTATCTAAAAGACTAGAGGCCTATATCTCTGTGCAATTTCATTTTCAAAATTATCTCTAAAATTTTGGCTAATAGGTTGAGCCTCATTCTTCCGGATATTATCAGTAAATGTCAGTTTGCTTTTGTGAAGAATCGAAGGATTTCAGATGCTATCTTACTGTCTAATGAGCTCATTAGTGATTTCTCCTGTCCTAATGGGGCTGGCAAGTTCTGTGTAAAAGCTGATATCACTAAAGCTTATGACTCCGTTAAGTGGAGTTATCTTTTTGACATCATGAAAGCTATGAATTTCCCAGCCTGTTGGAATTCCTGGATTTTTTCTATTCTGGACTCTACTACTTATCAGGTTCTTGTTAATGGTGAACCCTCGGATGTGATTAAACCCCATAATGGGGTGAGGCAAGGAGATCCTCTTGCACCCCTCCTATTTGTTCTCTGTATGCAAGGGTTTACAGCTATGATGGACTTCAATATTTCTCAAGGTTTCTTTAAACCTTTGAAAGCTTCTAAGGAGCTGAGTGTTTCCCATACTATTTTTGCTGACGATCTCATGATCTATGGGATTACTGACTATCCTAATGCTAGATGCTTGAGGCAGATTTTGATGGACTTTGGTAGAGTTTCTGGGCTGGTCATAAACTCTAACAAGAGTCTTATATATTTCAGTAAGAATGTTGCGAAGGATGTGTTTACTGAGTATGTTAATATCAAAGAAGGTTCTTTGCCCTCTACCTACTTGGGAGTTCCTTTGTTTGTGGGGAAGCTTACCAAGAACATGTGTCGGCCTTTGATTGATAAGCTGAAGATTAAGTTGGATAGCTGGAAAACCCATCTCCTATCTTTTGCAGGGAGAGTGGAGTTGGTTAGGTCGACCCTCTCTGCCTATAGCCTTTATTGGACTGCTATTTTTCCTCTTCCAGGCTCTGTGATTGAAGAGTTTGATAAGATTTGCAGAAATTTCATTTGGGGAGATAAGGAGGAGAAGAGAGTGCTACATCATGTTAATTGGGAGTCTATTTGCAGACCTAAAAATGAAGGAGGTTTGGGGATTAAAAACACAGAGGATATTAACAAATCTGGTCTGATCTTAAACTTCTGGAACACTGTGCTTGATAAAGATAACCTTTGGGTTAAATGGGTTCATGGAAAATACTTAAAGAAAAAATCGATATGGAATTACTCTTGTAAACCTAATCACTCTTGGTTATGGAGAAATATTATGAAAGTCAGAAAGGATGTCCTGCTGAACACTTCTTTCCAAGTTGGAAAAGGTGATAAAATTCTTTTTTGGGGTGATCCCTGGTTGAAGGGAGCAATGTTTCTAAATGATTGTGTTGACAAAAGATTGTGTTTGATGCTTGGCTTGGGAAACTTGATTAAGATCAAGGATATCTTGCAGGATGGTACTTGGAAGTTTCCTGGAAATAGGAGGTTGAGCCCTCTCTTGAAGTTTCTTACTGAAAACGTTTCCATTTCTGATAATCCAGACCAGATCATGTTTAATGGTAAAGTGGAAGTCAGAGTGAAGGATGTTTGGAACTGCATTAGGCGCAAATGGCCAAGTCTTGGATGGGCCAAACATCTTTGGAAGCGGAAGATTCCTGAAAATTAAAAAATGATGTGTTGGAAGTTGGGCCTGGACTGTTTGCCTGTGATGAATTGGTTGAAGAATAGGCATTTTCAGTTGCCTTCCATTTGTATGCTCTGTAGGATGGATGAAGAGTCTACTACTCACTTATTTCTGAAATGTGTTTGTTCCCAGGCTATTTGGAGGAAGGCGAATATGGATGGTTTCATGTCTGTTATACCTAATGATTGGTTGGCTATATGGAGATATGAATTTTGCATATTAAACTTATGCATATTCATCCGAGCTACGGTTAACGAGATATGAATTTTGCAAATTAAACTTATTTTGGGCCAATAGGGAGGCGCCACGTAGCCTCTATACATGCAACACGTTTGCTTTGGAAAAACATTTTGAAAAGACATTCTTACCCCTGGTTAAGTTGACAACTCTTTAATCCCGTGGAGGGCATATCCGTCCAGCGCCACTTTCCCTTTCTTCAACCTTGAGCAGGTCGACACCTGCTGCCCTAGCTGCCGTTTTGCAGCAACCACATGTGCGCCCCTTCCTCTCCAAGCTCCGACGACCATCGGGGATGATGCTCCTTCCTCTGACGCCTCTCCCCGCACTCAGG